>CM055117.1:721051491-723451491 GCA_029206835.1 Rana muscosa
TCTGATAGAAGTCTCTTCCAAACATTCAAAGAGAGCAAGGACAATGTCCTGAATAAAAGGTTAGATCACAAGATGGACAAGACCTAGTCCTAGATAGAACTGGTCTGATTCGGATTCTGGAAATAGCCCTAAAAAAAAATCTTACAACTGTAGAATCCTCCAAAAAGTGATTTTGAAGAAATTCACCTTTAAGCCGTGGCTTGAACCTTCAGCGTACTGGGAGCAAAACCCTGATCAGCACCATCTTGAAACAAATTCCAAAATCAACTGAGTGTTAGCACAGGTCTTCTCATGTTCCCTCATCCATGAGTTAAATTGTTTCCAAATCTTTCCATGGGAGTACTATAATAATGGACATGCTGTTTAGCAGAATACAGACTGCTCTGTCAGAAAGTGCTCTAGATTTCAAAATCTTCTTTTCAGAAACCATGCTGCAAGATTCAGAGAGGAGACGCCGGGATGCAGGACTGACCCCTGGAAAAATCAGGAGGTGTCGAGGATAGACTGTAGAAAGGGAGAACCACAGCCTTTTCCAGAAGAAGCCTAAATTGGGGGGGGGGGGGGGGGAGAAAGATACGTAACTGGGTTTAAATGTCCAGGGATTGTCTAGAGCTGACAATTACAGGCATGGATCCCAGAGGCAGAGGCATGATGGTATTTGTAGTTTCGCAACAGCTGGAGGGCCGCCAGTTTGATACCCCTTGTCTAGAGCATCTACTGCCACTGCTGAATCCCATGTACCTAAAAAAATAATAACTTTCCATCTTTTTTTTTACCCGAAAAGGAAAAAGATCTATCCTTGGCTGACCCCACACTGGTGTTAGAGAAGAGAGTGCTTTCTGATTTAAAGGACCATTCCTGACGCACTTGGTGGCAGCAGAGAAAATCTGGCAAGGTAATCAGAGTCCCTTTAAGGCAGTGGTCATCAACCCTGTCCTCAGGGCCCACTAACAGGCCAGATTTTATGTATTACCTTGGGGAGATGCAGACTAGAATACTGCAATCACTGAGCAGCAAATTATATCACATGTGATGCATTTCAGTTATCTTGCAAACCTTTCCTGCTAGTGGGCCCTGAGGACAGGGTTGATGACCACTGCTTTAAAAGGTGTATCTGAAATATTGAAGCCAGAATGTACTCTGCTCAAGATAGAAATCTCTCTCCCACCTTCTGCAAAGCTAGACTCCTTGATTATTCCCATAAGCTACAGTTGTGATGTCAGAAAGTATCTGGAGATGTTGACACTCTCTCAATAGAATTTGGCTTATGGTCGTTAGCTCCCTCTAGTTTGGCAAAGCTCTGGCCTCTTTCCAGGACCACTGACCTCCTGCCACATGGTCTTCTAGATGAGCTCCGCAACATTTCCAGAATACGCCCCTTTTTAACTAATGTCACCACCAAGCTTCTAATTCACTCCCTGTTCATCTCTCGCCTTGGCTACTGCAACTCCCTCCTCATTGGATTACCTTTACATAGACTAAACCCCCTTCAGTCCATCATGAATGCCGCTGCAAGCCTCATACAACTTACCAACCATTCAGTGTCCTCCACCCCTCTCTGCCAATCCCTCCACTGGCTCCCACTCACCCAACGAATAAAATTCAAAGCACTAACAATAATTTACAAAGCCACCCAAAACTTGGCCCCCAGTTACATCACTAACCTAGTCCCAAAATACCAACCAAGCCGCTCTCTTCGGTCCTCCCAAGACCTTCTGCTTTCTAGCTCCCTTGTCACCTCCTCCCATGCTCTCCTCCAGGATTTCTCCAGAGCTTCTCCCATCCTTTGGAACTCCCTATCCCAATCTGTCCGACTGTCACCTAATCTATCCATATTTAGACGATCCCTGAAAACTCTACTCTTTAAAAGAAGCCTATCCTGCTTCTAACTATTACACTGTTTTACTTCCTCCATCAGCTCATCCCCCACAGTTATTACCTTTTGTATCAATTGACCCTCCCTGTTTAGATTGTAAGCTCTATTGAGCAGGGCCCTCTGATTCCTCTTGTACCAAATTGTAATGTAAATGTCTGCCTTTTTTTTGTAAAGCGCTGCGCAAATTGTTGGCGCCATATAAACCTGAATAATAATATAAATAATGAGCTCCCCAGACCCAGAGAGCTTACATCGGTGGTCATGCTTAAAGAAATGGGCCAAACCATAGAGAAAGCGTCTTGAGAGGAGTCTGGAATCTCCACCACCACAGGGTGCATTTCACCCTGGTGGAAACACGAACCAGACTGGCTAAAGAATCCCTGGAGCTGTCCCAAACTCTCAACAGGAACAACTAAAGTGGTCTCTGATGCAGACATGCCCAAGGCACTGTTGGAATGCAAGATGTCAAAAGACTGGCAGCAAACATGACCTTCCTTACAGACACCAAGTAATACATTTAAAGCTCTTCCACCTCCCATCTTGGAGTATCTTGTTGTTCGGAAAGAAAATCTTCTGTTCCATAGAATCTATGTTGTAACCTTAAAAGCTCACTACCTGAGACAGTACCCAGGTTTGACTTTTCCCACATCGATTAGCCAACCCAGACTCTGATGCCAACTCTAAGCAATCAGAAAGTCTACATAAAGCTGCTCCTGGGAAAAAAGCGAACAGGAGGTAATCGTCGAAATAAGCAAAAATCGAAATAGCTCTTAATCGTAATGGAGCCAAAGCCTCCCCAACACCTGCAACAAAATTCTTGGGGCTTAGAAAATGTTAAAAAGGGAGTGCTCTGCATTGGAAATAATGTATCCCTGATTCCATCTTCACTGCTATTTGAAAAAAAATCTTTGAAAATTTGGGTTGATAGGGATATGAAGACAAGCATCCCTTAAATCTAGGGTAGCCATAAGGCATCCTGACTGGAAGATAGACCTGACTGAGAAAAATCTAGTTCATGGAAAATTTCTTGTACTTTATGGACCTCTTTTAGAGGGTTGAAAATTAAACTCATGCACTATTTTCTCTAAGGCTTCTTACCAACAAAAACGTGGAAATAGAACCCGTGCTCTTGTTCCACAAGAGGAACCAGCACTAATACATTTTGATCTACCAAGTCTCCCAATAGGAGACATAAGATTCTGGCCTGTAAATGATCACTGGGAAGCCTGGTAACTGAGAAGCATAGGAGTGGCAAGGACTCAAATTCCATGTATCCTCTCTTGATTAGGTCCAGACCAAATCCATTGTAGGTGATCGATTCTCATTGCGGAAGAAACTATCCATGCCTTCCTCCCAAAGGGGGGATAGAGTCATTGCAGCTTGGTGGGTTGCTGAGGAGGGTTAAACAGGGCACTCCCCTTGCTTTTCCCCTCATGGCTGGTTTAAAGGTTTCTTGGGCCTCTTCTCCTTGCCGTCCTGGCTCTGCACTATTTAGCCAGAAAAAATACTATTAGTTGACCTGTTCTTTTTCTGGAAAGGCTTTCTTCCTGTCAACCATACGTTCGAGAGCTGCTTGCAGCTAAGGGCCAAACAGCTGATCTCCAGAAAAGGGGAGGCTACATAGCCTAAGCTTAGAGGTTAAATTCCAGAGGCGGGGGACTTGAGTCACATGACTTGACTTAAGTCAGACTTGAGTCACCCGTTTGAATACTTGCGACTTGCTTGACAGAATTCAATAAATGACTCGACTTGACTTTGACTTGGGCTATATGACTTGCAATGACTTGGCACCACTAACACTAACCGCAAGCCGCCGTCTGCCTACCTGATCAGCGTGTCATGCAGACAGACGGCGGCCATTGCAGTGTTCAAAAGCCGCGCCTCCTCGTCTGTGATAGGCGGAACACTCAATTTCACAGCAGGCAGTGTTCAGCCTATCACGGACATCCTCTTATCCTCGTCTGTGTTATGAGGATGAGCGGATGTCCGTGATAGGCGGAACACTGAATGCTGGGAAATTGGAGTGTTCCGCCTATCACAGACAAGGAGGAGGCACGGCTTTTGAATACTGGAATGGCCGCCGAGATGTCGCCGATCAGGTACACGGCTGACGGGCACAGTGAAGCATGGGCACAGTGAGGCATTGGGCACAGTGAGACACGGGCACATAACCAATATTATTTATTGTTATCCCTCCTATTATTTTTACACAGTATGGGGTAGATCAGTATTTTGACTTGACCAAAATAAATGACTTGACTTGCTTTTCGTCACAATAACTTGGGACTTGCTTGAGACTTGAAGGTTAAGACTTGAGACTTGCTTGTGCTTGCACATGTGTGACTTACTCCCATGTCTGCTAAATTCCCTGGCCAGGTTTTAAGCCAGAGGGCACATCTTGCTGAATTGATCAATGCTGTAGATCTGGCAGACATTTTTACAGATGCAGTTGAAACATCTGCTATGAAATCTACAGCTTTAAAAAAGCATAGGGAAAGATTTAAGGAGCTGCACAAAATGCGACTGCATCTGTTTAAGCCAAAACTCTAAGTTCATCCTCAAAGGCTGGATCAGACTTTTTAGAAACCTTGGAGAGGGACGTGCCCACTTTAGGATTTTTATTCCAGAGAAGCGCCACATTGTCAAAAGGGAAACTCTCATTTCAACTTATTAGAGCAAAAAGGCTTCTCCAGCTTGTCCACTCTTGAATTATAGAATCTGGTCAGGGTCTTACAGTGGGTATAAATAATCACATTTTGTTGCTGTAGCTAGCTATATTGACTGAGTGCAACTTATAACAACCAAGTGAAAGATAGAAAACAAACATATCAGGAAAAAATAAAAACCAGAATCACTAAGTTGGAAAAAAGATCACCCTCTTGCTAAAAAATCACCCTCTTGCTAAAAATCACTTGTAAACTTAATCAGATGTAGCTAATCACCTTCCTAATGGCACACAAAGTGTGATCAGCTGGGGTCATTTTGATTAGCTCAGCATGAAAAATAGGATTTTTATAACAGCTTACCTGTAAAATCCTTTTCTTGGAGTACATCACGGGACACAGAGCGACAGTCATTACTAATGGGTTATATAGATACCGTCAGGTGCTGGCACTGGCAACTTCCAAAACCGGAAGTACCCTCCCCTATATAAGCCCCCTCCCATCCGGGAGCACCTCAGTTTTGTAGCAAAGCAATAAGTGTCCCCAAAGAGGGCGGGGAGCTCTGTGTCCGTGATGTACTCCAAGAAAAGGATTTTACAGGTAAGCTGTTATAAAAATCCTATTTTCTTCTCTCGTACATCACGGGACACAGAGCGACATAGTCATTACTAATGGGATGTCCTAAAGCAATGCCAAATGAGGGGTGGGATACACCATATATAAGCTGAGCGCTATCAGACATGAGGATCTTTTGCGGCCTGCAACACACTGCGCCCAAAGGCGACATCCTCCTGACTTCTAACGTCCACCTGGTAGAAACCTAGTAAACGTGTGTACTGAAGACCATGTTGCGGCCTTACAGATTTGAGCCAGGGAGGCCTGGTGATGCACTGCCCATGAAGTTCCAACTGCTCTCGTGGAGTGCGCTCTAACTTTGAACGGAGGCGGTCTCCTTCTCAAGCCATAAGCTTGCATAATGACCTGTCGAATCCACTTGGCTAAAGTAGATTTTGACGCTGCCTGGACCCTTTCTGGGGCCTTCCGGCAGAATAAACAAAGTATCCGTTCTGCGAATCTGAACAGTGGCTTTTAGATAAGCTTTAACTGCTCTTACTACATCCAAAGAATGCAATAACTTTTCCTCTACCGAAGTAGGTTTGGGGAAAAAAGAAGGAAGAACCACATCTTGGTTCAAATGAAACCTCGATACCACCTTAGGAAGAAAGGCTGGATGAGGACGTAACACTACTCTGTCCTTATGGATAACCAGATATGGCTCCTTACAGGACATAGCTGCTAATTCCGACACTCTTTTAGCCGAACAAATGGCTACTAGAAAAATCAATTTCCTGGTGAGAAGCACCAAGGAAATATGCTGTAATGGTTCAAATGGTTGTTTTTGTAGAACCGACAGAACCAAGTTTAGATCCCATGGACATATGGGAATATTAACCGGAGGACTAATACGCATCACTCCTTGTATAAAGGCTTTGACTAGTGAATGCGAAGCCAAGGGCCTTTGAAAAAATATTGACAAGGCCGAAATCTGACCCTTGATAGTACTCAAGGCAAGCTTCCTATCTACAGCCCATTGTAGGAAGTCCAGAATCCTACCTATTACGTATTTACGTGGATGCCATTTCTTGGCCTCACACCAGGCGATGTACGCCTTCCAGATTCTATAGTAGATCTGCCTGGATACCGGCTTCCTGGCATTGATCATGGTAGATACCACAGCATTAGAGAGCCCTCTCTTTTTTAGAATGTGGGCTTCAATAGCCAGGCCGTCAAACCTAGGGCTGGTAAGGAAGGGTGGTATATCGGTCCTTGCGAAAGCAGGTCCGGACGATGTGGGAGGGTCCAAGGACTCCCCACAGACATTTTTACAATCTCCGCGTACCATGCTCTTCGGGGCCACGCTGGAGCCACCAGAATCACTGGTTTCTTTTCTACCCTGATTCTGCGGAGTAATCGAGGTAACAATTGTGGCGGTGGGAATGCATATATCAGCTTGAACTGATCCCAAGGGAACACTAGGGCATCCGAGCCGCACGCTAGGGGATCCCTTGTCCAAGAGACAAACCTGTCCACTTTTGTGTTGAATCTGGATGCTAGCAGATCTACATCCGGTGTTCCCCACCGCTGACATATTGTCCGGAAAACCTCGGGATGAAGGGACCATTCCCCTGGGCATAATTGTTGGCGACTTAGAAAGTCCGCCTTCCAATTCTCCACTCCTGGAATGAATACCGCAGATATGGCTGGGACATATCTTTCTGCCCATCTCAGGATGTAATTTACTTCCCTTTGGGCTGCACGACTCCTGGTGCCCCCCTGACGATTGATATATGCCACTGCTGTGGCATTGTCTGATTGAACTCTGACAGGGGACCCTTGGAGTTTGGATGTCCATGCTACTAGGGCATACCGGGCTGCTCGTATCTCTAAGAGATTGATGGGCAGGGCCTTTTCTGCTTCTGACCACTTGCCCTGGAGAGACCATTGCTCCAGTACTGCTCCCCAGCCTATAAGGCTGGCATCTGTACTGACCACCTTCCAGGAAATCGGACTGAAGGATTTCCCTCTTTCCAGATTCTGGGGAACCAACCACCAGCGGAGGCTCTTGCGAACGGAAGGGGACAAGGACATTGGTAAGTCCAGAGCCTGAACTTTTTTGTTCCAGGCTGACAGTATGGCCCTTTGCAATTTCCTTGAATGGAATTGACCGTAGGGTACTGCTTCGAATGATGCCACCATTTTTCCCAGCAGCCTCATGCACAGGCGTATGGATGGCTGTCTTTTTGAACCCACTAAGTGGATCAAATCTCTCAAAGACGACCCCTTTTCTTGAGGCAAGAAAATTTTTCTCTGGTCTGAATCCAGTCTTAGCCCCAAGTATTCCAGACTTTTGACTGGTTTTAGGGCTGACTTGTCTCGGTTGATAATCCAACCGTGATATTCCAGAAACTTGATTGTCTCGTGAACAACCACTTCTAGTTTTTCCACTGAGTGGTCTATCAGCAACAAGTCGTCTAGATATGCCATTATCGTTACACCTCGTGTCCTTAGATTGGCCTATAATGGGGCCAGAATTTTTGTGAACACTCTTGGTGCTGTGGCCAGACCGAAGGGTAAGGCTCTGAACTGAAAATGGCGCCCTTCTACCGCAAAGCGTAGAAATTTTTGGTGGGCTGGAAAGATGGGAATGTGCAAATAAGCATCTTTGATGTCGATCGAGGCTAATCATTCCTCCCCTTGTAGGGCAGTGGCTACCGATCGGATCGACTCCATCCGGAAAGTCCTGATATGTAGGAATTTGTTTAGCCCTTTTAGATTTAATATGGGCCTCACGTCCCCGTTTGGCTTCGGAACTGTAAAGAGGTTTGAGTAAAACCTGAACCCCCATTCTTCCAGGGGAACCTCTATAATTACTGCTTGGAGCAATAATTGTTCCAGTGCCAACAGGAGGGATCCTCTCTTCTGGGGATCCCTTGGCACGTTTGACCTTATAAAGCGGGAAGGAGGGGAGTTTTTTAACTCCAATTTGTATCCCAGATTTACTGCGGAGAGCACCCATCTGTCTCGGATCGTGTCCCGCCAGGTCTCTGTGAACAACTGAAGTCTTCCCCCCACCCGATTGAGTGGGGGCAACCCTTCATGCATTTGACTTTGGGGGAGGTTTTGTACCTCTCCTGCTCCAGGGCTTCTTGTTACCCTGCAACTGTCCCTGATTTTTACCTCCGGGATTTGACCGAGGAGGCCGTCGGAACTGTTTCACAGCCGATGTCCTAGGGACTGGAGAAGCCGGCCTCTTAAAAGAGGGACCTCTAACTCTATTTTTAACCGGCAAAAGTGTACTTTTACCGCTGGAAATTCTCTGGATATACTTGTCCAGGTCTTCCCCGAATAAGCGCTCACCATGAAATGGGAAGCTGACCAGCAATTTTTTACAGGGAGCTTCAGCAGACCAGTTTTTGAGCCATAGAAGCCTGCGCATATGTACTACAGACAGCGTAAGGCGGGAGGCCTGATGGATTGAATCCTTTATGGCGTCCACCGCAAAGCATAAGGCTCTAGGTAGATCAGCTAGGGCAAGAGCCTGCTGATCTGGCAAGTCCCTTAAGACCTGTTTCAACTGATCCTTCACTGCTTGGCAGACCCCAATAGCTGCCACTGCTGGTTGTGTTACCAATCCTGCTGTAGAAAAAGCAGATTTTAATAAGGACTCCAATTTTTTATCTATTGGGTCCTTGAACATTTGGACATTATCCACCGGACATGTCAGTGATTTATTCACACAAGAGATGGCTGCGTCCACTATAGGGACCTTCCATTTTCTGATGAACTTATCCTCCATGGGATAGACCACCGGAAATCTCTTAGGGGGAGTAAATATTTTGTCAGGATGCTCCCAATCCTGGTAAATGAGCCCTTCCAGTAAAGGATGGATCGGAAAGGAACAAACAGTCTGGGGAGCTTTTAGCGACCCCAACGAGGAGACAGAAGTGGATGATGGCTCCGCAAGTGGCATTTTAAATGTTGATCGGACCATATTAGTCAGGGACTGAACCCATAACCTTTCAGCATGTGATGCTGAGAATGGCTCTTCCACTGTTGATTCCTCTACAACCGAATCAACCTCATCCTGATCCCCTTCAGGTAGGTCGATCCCTGTATGGGACTGTTGCTCTGTTAACAGGCACTCTGAGGGAGGAGACGGAGATCGGGCGCTTTTCTCCTGTGACAGGGAAGCCGCGATCAATGCTGACAATCTCTCTTCCAGCCCTCCCAGAGCTGAGGAAAAAACCTCCTCTGTTACATACACAGGAGCAGGTGAACTGAGGACAGCCACAGTACCAGGTACTCCTGAGGGTGCTCTACGGTCACTAACCTCTGATTCTTCAGGGGAGACTGGTGCAGCCAAAGCATGCCCAAGATCCTCAGAGCCCGATGGAGACCCCCTATTCCTCCTGGAATTTCTAGTCCCGGAGTTTTTAGACGGCATATTCCTAAGCCACAAAGCTGAGGTATTCCAGCCGAAATACACCAGTTACTGACAATAGTCTAGCATAAATGCTGCTATAAGAAACAGTTGGTGTCTACTAATGTGCCTTTCTAGGGGATGCCTGTATCAACCGCTTGCTGTATGCCCTTTTTTAAATGTTGCCAGCTCTGTCTCTGCACTTCATAGCCAGCTCACCACACAATATTGTGATTTTTATCATGCTGGGACGCCCGCACATGCGCAGAAGCGCTGCGGCGCGCACAGAGCGTCATCCCCCAGGCTCCGCCCCCTTTTCCGGCTCACCTCTATATATAGAGGCGCGTGCACGCGCACGCGGCCACGTGCGCCTTTGGCGCTAATTTCGAAAAAATGGAAACTAGGGACAAGAGCCAGGGCCCCTCTTTGCCGCAGGCCGGGGGATGGACGAGCATTGCAACATGGCAGAGGAAGCAGTTTCCCATGAGAGAACTCACCATCTGCCTGGACTTGCTCTGCTGAGAAGAAACTAGTCCACATGACAAGAAAACATTCCACAGCGGCCTCTAGTGGACAAACACAGGTACCGCAGTCTAATATATTAAATATATATATATATATATATATATATATATATATATATATATATATATTAAAAAAAAAAAAAATTTTCTTGACCACCATTAAAAATTATTACTTTTTTTAGTAGTTACAGGCATGCACAGAATTTTGCGGGAATACCATTAGGTAACAGACAGAAAGACAAATTAGGCTTGGGGGTCCCCCAATAGAACCAAGTTCCTGGGGGCCCCCACTTACCTGTTCCCCGCCGCAGGACTTTGTTTGGTCCACAAAAGCCCAAACTTCACCTATCACGGCAGGCATTGTAATCAAACCTTCAGGGACCGGGTTCCCAAGGATTCCACTCCCCTGGACCTGTATAGCACCCTGCACAGAAAACATCTTGGTCGCGGGTATGACCAGAGCTCTGGATCCCAGGGTCCAGCTCTCCTAAGAGAAGCATTACAGGCAAAACCTTGCTCTTCTCTGCAAGGCCCGGGTACCGACCGTTTAGCTATGAAGCTTTTTTGGTCGGATCCGGAATAGCTTACTGAGGCCCAAAAGAACCTGTACGCAAGCTCAGTGAAAAACACATGTTTCTTCTTGGCCAACACCTTAGACACTGGCAAAAAACTGAGGTGCTCCCGGATGGGAGGGGCTTATATAGGGGAGGGTACTTCCGGTTTTGGAAGTTGCCAGTGCCAGCACCTGACGGTATCTATATAACCCATTAGTAATGACTATGTCGCTCTGTGTCCCGTGATGTACGAGAAAGAAAGAGCTTTCCTGGGAGCATTTCAGTCCCTAATAGTGCAACTGAAGCAAATAATAAACTATTGGTTGTAAGGCACTGTCAAAGGATCTCTGGGATAAAGTTGTGGACAGGCACAAGTCAGGAGATGGATAAAAAAACATTTCAAAGGCTTTATCAATGCCTAGAAGCACAGTGAAGTATATTATTAAAGAAGTGGAAGGTATTTGGTACAACAAAGACACTCCCTGGATCAGGACATTTCCTCCAAACTGGATGAAAGAACCAGGAGGAAACTGGTCAGAGAGGCTGCAAAGGAGGCCTACCACAACTCTGAAGCAATTGCAGGAATTTATGAGGAAAAGTGGTCATTGTGTGCATATGACAACAATATCACAAATTCTCCACAACTATGGCTTGTATGGGAGGGTTGCAAGAAAAAGTGACCAGTTACACTTACCGGTAACGGTGTTTCTGGGAAGTCTTCCAGGACGGCACAATGAGAGATGACTGGCTCCACCTGACAGGAAACACAATCAATTCAAAGAGGTTAAAGCACCCGCCCCTCCCCGTGCTCCTCAGTTATGAAAAAGTACAGACCCACACCAGTGCACGAGAGAGAAAACACACACCCAAATAACTCTATACAAACCAATGTATCAACCAAAGCGGTGGGAAGTAGGCCTGCCGTCCTGGAAGACTTCCCAGAAACACCGTTACCGGTAAGTGTAACTGGTCACTTTCTCAAGTCGTCTTCCAGGACGGCACAATGAGAGAGAGTTGCCAAAGAGCGAGTAGAATGAGCTTTAACTTTCGGGGCTGTCTTACCAGCCTGGTCATAAGCTATGGAGATTGTCTGTCTGATCCATCTAGATATGGATGCTCTAGATGCCTGTTGGCCCTTTTTCTGTCCAAAAAAATTAATTAGTAAATGGCTGGATTTCCTAAATTCACCCACTCTATCCAGATAAGCTAGCAGACACCGTCTGACATCCAGACAATGAAAGGAGGCCTCTCTTTCATTTTGTGGATTTGAACAAAAGGAAGGAAGAATAATTTCTTGTGATCTATGAAACTTTGACACTACCTTAGGGAGGTACAGGGGGTCCTGCCTAAGAATAACTCTGTCCTCGAATAAACTAAAGAAAGGCTCTTTAATCGTCAGAGCCTGCATGTCGCCTATTCTTCTGGCTGTAGTAATTGCCAGAAGAAAAGCAAACTTAAATGTCAGTAATTTAACTGAAATATCTTCTAGTGGCTCAAACGGAGCCTTAGTTAATTGTTCCAAAACTAACGTAAGGTCCCAGGGCGGGACTCTAGAGATCCGCACCGGGGACAATCTATCCCTGGCCATTAGAAATCTTTTAACTAGAGGGTCCAGTGATAACTTTTTGTCCAAAAAATACGATAAGGCTGCTACCTGTACTCTTAGTGTCTTGGTAGCGAGACCTAAGTCGGCGCCATCCTGGAGAAAGTCCAGGATGACCGAGGTTTCTTGCTGGGATACCTTTCTCACTAGACACCAGTGAGAGAAGACTCCCCACACCTTCCTGTAGATACGTCTGGTGACTTCTTTTCTACTTGAGAGGAGAGTGTTAATCACTCTCTCGGAACATCCCCTCTCCCGCAGGTTCTGCCTCTCAAGCACCAGGCCGTCAGCTTGAAGAAGCTGGGATCTGGGTGAAAGACTGGTCCCTGCCGAAGAAGGTCCACCCGAACTGGTAGATAGAGGGGAGGTGCTACGGACCAGTTCTGTAGAGCGGGAAACCAGGCTCTCTTGGGCCACCAAGGAGCAATTAGAATGAGTCTGGTCTCTGAGAGACCTAGTTTTTGTAGGACTCTTGGAATGAGACTCAGAGGGGGAAAAGCATAAGCCAGGTGAGAACTCCATACCTGAGCCAGTGCATCCACCCCCCCTGAGCCCCACTCCCGGGACAGGGAAAAGAATCTTCTTACTCTCCTGTTCTCCTTGCGGGCAAAGAGGTCTATTTCTGGCCTTCCAAAATGTTGGCACACCAGGTTGAACACCTCTGGGTTCAGCTCCCATTCCCCCTGGAGAATCCGATGACGGCTTAGATAGTCCACCTCTATGTTGTACCTTCCCTTTATGTGTACTGCCGTAATAGAGGCAATCCGAAGCTCTGCCCAGCCCAGAATCCCTAGAGACAAGGTCAGCAGGGAGGGAGACCTGGTTCCCCCCTGATGATTTATGAAGGCCACCGTGGTCGCATTGTCGGAGAGGATCTGGACCTCCCGGTCTCGGATCCTTTCCTCGAACGCTTTTAGGGCCTCCCCGACCGCCAATAATTCCCGGAAGTTTGAGGAGGCGTGTCTCTGATCCTGATTCCAGGAACCCTGGGCTCGGAGTTCGCCTAAGTGGGCCCCCCAACCCCAGGAGCTTGCGTCCGTCGTTATCCTGAGGGGGTCTGTCTGAGTCCATAGATGACCCACCTGCAACTTCTGAGGAAGAAGCCACCAGCTCAGAGAGTCCTTTACTACCTCTGGGATGGAGATTCTGTGGTCTAATGTTCCTCTTGTTCCGTCCCAGGAGGATAAGAGGAATTGTTGGAGGGGTCTGGAGTGGAGCTGAGCCCACGGAACCGCAGGTATACAAGAGGTCATTAGACCCAGTACCCTCATGATGCCTCTGAAAGAGGACTCCCTTACCTCCAACAGAGACCTGACCGCTGTTATGAGGCCCTGGACCTTCTCCTGGGGTAAACAAAGCTTCCTTTGTAAGGAGTCTATCAGGAAACCCAGGTAAATCTTTCTTTGGTCCGGGATCATCGAGGACTTCTCTCGGTTGATGATCCAACCCAGGGATTCCAAGGTACTCACAACCTTGGCCAGGTCTGCGAGGAGGAGATCTCGACTCTGGTTGTAAAGTAAAAGGTCGTTGAGATAAGGGACTATCGTTATACCCTCTAGGTGTAGGAAGGCAACCACCTCTGCTACGATTTTTGTAAATACCCTTGGGCTGGAAGCCAGTCCAAAGGGGAGGGCAGCAAACTGCCAGTGTTGAATCCCCTGAGGAGACCCGATTGCAAATCTGAGGAAGGCTTGATGTCCTGGAAAGATCGGGACGTGAAGGTAGGCGTCCTTTAAGTCGATCGTTACCATGTATACCTCCTTCAGAAGGAGTCCTCTGAGGGTGTATATGCTTTCCATGCGAAATTTCTTGTGACGCAAGGAGGTATTCAGGGGTCTCAGGTTTATTATCAACCGGTACTTGCCTGACGGCTTTGGGACAACGAAGATGTGGGAGTAGACCCCCAGTCCGCGTTGTCCCGCAGGTACCGGGACTACAACTCCCTGTTCTGCTAGTTCTGAAATGTTTTGCAGAAGACCTGCTGCCTTGAGGGGGTCCCTGGGGAGATGCGTTACTAGGAACTTTGAGGGGGGGGGGGGGATGAAGAAACTCCAGCCTGTAGCCCTCCTTTATAATGTTGAGAATATGAGGGCTCTGGGTAATACTCTCCCACCTGGAAAGGAATTGGGAAAGTCTTCCCCCTACCCTTACGTCACTTAAAGTCTTTTTCATTTGATTTTTGGTTGGAAAAGAGGATACCTCCTTTTTGCTTATCCTTTCCAACGCCCCACTTCCTATTACCGGCAGGCTTCTTGCTCGAGAAACGATTTCTACCCTGGGAGCCTCGAAAAAATCTTTTTTTTTGGTCCCTTTTAGGTTTAGTGGGGAACTTTTTGCCCTTTTTGGTAGATCTTGATAGGGCTTGGTCCAGCCCTGTACCAAAAAGGAGTGAGCCCTCAAATAGGAGTCCACATAAGCGGGTCTTGGATGCGTTATCCCCATCCCATGTTTTGACCCATACGGCTCTGCGAGCCGAGTTTACGAGGGCACCCGTTTTTGCGGTGGTTCGCACGGTCTCAACTGCAGCATCTGCTAGGTATGCCACTGCGCTACCTATTACCTGTAGAGAGTCTAGGACTTCCCTGGACTTGGACACACGGGAAACATGTTCTATTAGTTTGGTTATCCATGTATCCGCGTTCCTAGCTATACAAGCTGAAGCCAGCGCGGGGCTCATTGCTGCCGCATTGGCTTCCCAGGCTCTACGCAAGGTCGTCTCAGTACGGCGATCCATAGGATCCTTGATATTACCTGCGTCCTCAAAAGGAGAGGTCGGATTGCTTTGACACCTGTGCCAAAGAGGCGTCCAATCTGGGAATCTTAAAGAGTTTCTCCTCATCTCCCCCTTAAAAGGGCACCTACGCTTCCAAGTTTTATATTTCAGAAGCTTCCTCTCAGGTTCCTTCCACTCTCTAAGAATCACATCATGGAGAGCCTGGTGAACCGGGATGGTTCTGGGTTGGGCCCTTACCAAGCCTCGGTACAATCTATCCTGTGCGGATACCTGTTCCGTCGGCTCCTGAATTTCTTCAGAGGTGTAGATTGCACCAAGGAGGCCTTCCATGTCGTCAGCTGAGAAGATGTGTCTTCCTGACCTAGAGCCTTCTTCCTCCTCCTCAGCCTGACTATCTATCAGGCCCTCATCGGATAGTCCCTGATCAGGGATCTCCGAATCCTCTTCTGCCTCTGAGTCCTGAGACAGGAGGGATCTCAGGGATTCTGGGTGTCCTCTCCCCCTGGTTGAGGAGAAAAACTCCTGTGAGGAAGGGCCCTCCCTGCTTGTCTGGGGCTCTGGTTCCTTAGCTTTAAGGGAGGCTTGAAAATCCTTAAGGGTGGCAAGCATCTGGGTTTGGACAGAGAGAAAGTCTCTCATCACCTGAGATGTTTCCTTCCCAGCCAGCTTCTGGATACATTTGAAGCAGAAGGGCTTGGAATGGGTTGAGGGTAATTTCTCGTTACAGTAACCGCATCTTTTGGAGCGGGCAGGGGCTCTAGAGGAACGACCGGCAACCCCCTGGGCAGTGACGTCCTCTCCTGCAATGTAAGGGTACACAGGAATACATTAACAACCATAAGAACCCTGTGACAGGCAAGGGGAAAGAGTCGGGGTACCATCCCCCATCATGACCCCTGCTGGCTGGGTTGACTCACCCCCTGTGGTCTCCTCTGTAGCCGCGGCCGTAGTCGGCCTCTCCTCATGCTCCATGTAGTTGAGATGCTCTGCTCCCGATCGCAGTTCCACTGGAGGAGAAAAAAGGGCGCCTCCTTCCTGGCGTCCCTCCGTTTTTGAATGCGGTAACAGACGCCGGCCGCCGCCATTTTGCCGGAGACCGGAACCGGAAATGACGCAGCACGCGATGGCGTCATCCTTGACGCTAGAGGACGAATGTCCTAGACGCCGGGAAAATGGCGCCGCAATGCTATGCACCTGCATAGAGCGGCGCCCTAAGCAAACAGACCGCGCGAGCGGACGGAGGAACCTGCCAGCCCCCCCCAGGATGGACACCCAAACAGGTAGGAGGGAGGAAGGAGGATATCTGGCCCCTGAAGTCCCGGGTACAGCCCCGCACCTAGGGAGCTTCAGTGCTCAGGGAGGCTCTTCAACGGCCCTCACTGAGAAGGAATGGGATACCCCCCAGGACGGACAAATAGAGTCCTGCTAGGCCCAGAGGCTTCCCAGGCATGCGGCTCAGCTCCCGGGGGTGGGGACTTCCAGCCCCAGGCCTTCAGTCTGTGGAAAAAATAAAAAATAAACGGTTTCGCTGTGGGGAAACACAATCAAGAACTGAGGAGCACGGGGAGGGGCGGGTGCTTTAACCACTTTGAATTGATTGTGTTTCCTGTCAGGTGGAGCCAGTCATCTCTCATTGTGCCGTCCTGGAAGACGACTTGAGAAAAAGCCCCTCCTCAAAAAAGGCCATATGCAGTCACGACTGAGATTTGCCAAAACGCACCTTGAAGATTTTGAGGCGAAATGAAAAAATGGTCAGATGAAAATAAATCAACATCACCACTTACAATCTTAAATTTACATTATCATATGATCCTCACATGATCACGTTTCTGGACTCCAAGTCATGCCTAGCTACTAACCTCCATCGCAACAGCAGGGAATACGTTGCTACACGCAGGGAGCACTCTACCCCCAACATTGCTCCGAAGTATTCCCTATGCGCCTAAGACGCAATTGTACACAATTACAAGATTTCAAATTCCACTCTCAGCTTTTACCTAGAGGCTATAGTAAATCATTACTTCGTAAAGCCTTCAACCGAGCATTAAATCAAGATAGGAACACCCTACTATATAGATCTCACACTCGCAATAGTCAGATTCATAACCCAATTTTCATCACAGCATCAGGAATTGAACAGACATTGGCACATTCTTCTACAGGATACCTAAATTTCCAAATATATTAAAGAATATCCTGAGATGGCGTACCGCAAGGCCCTCTTGATTAGAGACAAATTGACAACCAGTCACTACGTAACAAATCGTAAACATACTACAACTCCCCAAGTTATCTATTGATGTGAAAAATGTGATCTGTGCCCTTGGGTCAACCAGGGTACACAGTTCAGACTACCTAATGGTGAAAATTTTAAACTCCGCTTTTATGCGGATAGTGACACACAGGGAGTGATCTATTTGATGTCTTGCTGATGTGGGCCCTTCTACATCGGCAAGACAGCCAGACCTCTCAGAAAAAGATTGAATGACCATACATATTATGCCTCCAGTGGCAAAATGATTTTCCCAGTTAGTCGGCACCTTGACCTCTACCATTGCTTCGATACTTTTAATGCATCTTTCATCGTATTGGAAAAGGTCCCCAAAGATCCCAGGGGAGGAAACTGGGATAAGAAAATTCTCCTAGAGGGAAACCCTCTGGATTGAGAGACTTAATGCTACATACCCACCAGGCCTCAAAGTCTGTTCCTATAAACCTTTTTGATAAATTACCAATTGATACCGATAGGATTAGGTGCCTCTGTAAAATAACCCCGCTCCAATGAAAAGTTTATGGCTATCCCACGGTATGGGTGGCCATCAGGGCCAACAAACAACACATTAGTAATGGGTTAAACTGTTGGTACAATTATGGAGAGGGGGACCTATATTTTATTGATAATTGTTATAGTTATATACCATCAATGTCTTAGTTTGACTTTTTTACATCTATGTACCCTCCAATGCCCTGAACCTCTAGATGCTTGCACTTTTTACCTACCGTATTTATCGGGGTATAACACGCACAGGCGTATAACACGCACCCTAACTTTAAGAGGGAAGTTTCAGGAAAAAAACTTTTCACAGCCCCCTGCGTATAACACGCAGGCACAGTTTACCCTCTATTTTCAGGGGAAAAAAGTGAGTGTTATACGCCAATAAATACAGTAATTGTTTATTCTAGCTAATTATTCATAATTCAAACTATTTTTGGTTATAATAATATGCATCTCTTGTATGCATGGATCTCTTGTTGGAGAGGAAATGCCATTAACCTGGATGGTCCTTGACCCCATCTCCCTTTCTAGTGGTGTGGTAGATACGTGACTGGTAGTGCCGTCATAGTTTGCTGGGGGTGGGTTTCTTCTTGCTTGCCCTCTGTGCAGTGTGATGAGTGACGCACCCAGGTACCACCGGAGGGCGCTTTGATGCTCCTCCTGTGGCTCTGGGCATTAGCACATTTTTTTTAAAGTTTCAATAAAAGTACTTTTATTTTTTATACAAAACCTATCTCAAGTGTGGTGCCATTAAAGTCCCATTTACCAAATATAGCCCTATTTGGGATAATCACTATTACCAGGAAATAGAGAAATTACCATATGGTCTGAAATGGAAACAGTACGGTGTGTGGCATATGACTCACGTATTTAAGGATGGCAAACAGATCCTTCCAGGAGCTCAGGGAGGCTTTTCAACTCCCAGCTTCTATGCACTTTTATTACATGCAACTCAAAACATGCAGTTGATGCTCAGAGGGAGGTGGATATTTGGTCCTTGGATTCTGCATCGGTTTTCAATTACTTGTCTGAGGCGACTACCTATAAGGGGTTTATATCTTGTTGTTATGCCATGCTGCTGAATCTCTTTCTACGGGACGCCCCTCTGAAGGCAGTGTCTCAGTGGGAACAAGATGTGGGGGCATTTGTGGATGAGCAATGGGAGGAAGCCTTGCAGGCAGTCCCCATGTGCTATTTGAACGTGGGGACGTTTATATACTTCTTGGGGTGCACTACACACCGGCTAGGCTAGCCCGTATAGGGGTGAGTGCAGATTCAACCTGCACCAGATGCTGTAGAGACCATGGTGATCTCATCCATCTTTTATGGCGATGCCCTAAACTGCACCTGTACTGGAAGAAAGTCATTGACACTCTTAACGGGGCTTTCAAGGTACATATACCTTTAGACCCTAAAACTTGTTCGCTGGGGATAATAGATGGCCTCCAGGTGGAGGATATTCCTAAGCAGGCTATTGGTCGAGCTTTATTTCAGGTGATGATCTCAAGACACTGGAAACCCACCCACTGCCCACAGTGCAGGAATGAATTACACAAATGGGGGTTACACTTTGTTTGGAAAAGCATATATCAGCGTAGGGGGACCTGCACTAAATACGATAAACTTTGGGCCCCGTGGTTAAATATCCTTGGTCTAGCCCTGGTGGATCTGGTGTATGATCGCCTATTTTAAAGCCCACATAGGGCATACGGATCTATATATCTGTGCATGTTGGGTACCTGTTTGAATATGCCGATTTGGGGAATAGATTGGTGGTAATTGCTTGTTCTAGAACCATGTGAGACAAATGTCTGCGGATGGGAATGGTTGATATACTGTGCCACACAGATTACATGTACTACCCGTGCTTTGGAACCGTTTGTCACTTTACTTATGTTCAATAAAAACCTTTTGTTTGAGAAAAAGAAAAAAAAAAGTCCCATTTACCCAATATCTAAATATTAGGGACGGGGCACAGTATATCCATATATGTCCGCAGTACCACTCTGCGCTGACATGATTTTTTGAATGGATAACGTTAGCAAATCGTGCACATCTTCTATGGGATACTTGTATTTAGACACCATGGAGGACACATCCTCATACCCGGATTCAGCTTCTCTAGATGAATCTGCTTGTGAGGATGAGAAGGCAACCGATGCCTCTTCAACATTCTTACTAGGCAAAACTTCCTCAAAACACTGACAAAGTACCAGCTGTCAAGGACTTTGGCACTATAGGCTGACTAGGAGGAACTAAAGGGGTTTTCAAATCCACAAGAAGAGACCTGAAGGCATGGAATGTGGAGGCCAATTCTTCTTTTACTGAAGATACTAGCTTGCTACAAGCTTTAGTGGTTTTCGCTTGAGAAGGCCACTTATTCAAGAGCGAAAAAGTGTTTCCTGTCCTACTGGGTGGAACTCTTTGTCTCATGGGCTGTCCTGGAAGACAACTTGGGAAAACATGCAGAGAAGCCCCAGTTGACATCTACAGGTCAAAAAGACGATCAAATATTTATATGCAATATGATTACCCAACTAAAAAAAGATTACTGGTATTTAGTCCACACCATTATAAAGAAAGAAAATATGTACATAGCCAATACACTTCTCCATCAACACATACCTGATAAGCAAAAATCCAGTATGGAAGAGTTTGTAATAGAAAGAAATAATCTGGCTGTAAAGGTCTTCAGCTTTGTGTAGTTACAATTATCGTTCTGAAGAGTTGTTTGCTCTGCAGCCTCAAATGAATCAACTGCCACGGCTCCAGAACAGTTAATGGGACCTGTATGGATTAATGGAAATAAAATGATATGAATAATAAAACATTAGCTAGATCTTTAGATTTGTAATATTACTGCATTGCACAGGTTATAAAACAAAAAGAGGAAAGCTGAAAGATAGCTCTGGACCTGTAGGTTTATATTTACTGTTATCTTTAGGTATTAATGTTGGTGTAAATGATCCCGTTCCTGGGCAGGCGGCTTCTACACCCAAGAGGATCATAACCAGTCTCTTTGGCTTGTAGTGTAATGTAAGAAGGGTTGAAATTTAAGCGCCATGCCACGCAACTGTCATGGTCAATGAGCCTGTGAAATTATAGCTAGGGGATGTGTACACACACACACACACACACACACACACACACACACACTGCATGTAATGATTTTTCAGTGGTGTCATTCACACTGAGCATTTAAAGGAGTTGTAAAGGCAGATAGCATTTTATCTTAATGCATTAAGAGAAAAAGTATTCTGTGTGCAGCAGCCGCCCCAGTACTCCCTAATATTTATCTAAGCCCCATCTCTGTCCAGCGACGTCCCTCGACTGTCCGAGACTCTCCCTCCTGATTGGCTGAGACACAGTAGTGGCGCCATTGGCTCCCGCTGCTGTCAAAGTCAGCTAGCCAATAAGGAGAGAGAGAGAGAGAGGGGGGGGGGGAAATGGGGCCAGGCCGCAGCTCTGTTACTGATTGGCGACGCATACCTGCGACTTGGCTCGGGTGCCCCCATAGCAATCTGCTTGCTGTGGAGGCATGCAACGGGAGGGGCCAGGAGCACCAAAGAGGGACCTGAGAAGGAGGATGATCCGAGCTGATCTGTACAAATTCACTGCACAGAGCATGTAGGTATAAAAAAAAAAAAAAAAAATTTATTAGAAAAAATTCAATAAAAAAAGAGAGTCTTTACAATCACTTTAAGTGCATTTAGGTATAGGGCTGCAACTAACTATTATTTTCATAATCGATTAGTTGGCCGATTATTCGGTTAATAACCTTAAAAAAAAAAAAAAAAAAAGTTAGACTGTTTTGCAGATTTTCAAACAGAACTGTAATATATTATATACTGGCCATATAGGGCCGAAACAACTAATCTATTAATCGACAACTAATCGATTATGAAATTAACCGATTACCATTTTCATAATCGATTAATCGGCCAGTAACATAATGGGGTTAAAAAAAAAAACGAAAATTAGCCCTTTATAGTACAAAAAGAGCAAATCACTACTGTAAATATTACTTTCACTGTCCCACAGTAAAAAATTAACCCCTTACAGTAGCGATTATTTGCTCTTTTTGTTTTTTTAACCCCATTATTTTACTAAACATCTCAGGCCTGGGTCACACCTCTGTGGGTTTTTTTTGTGCTTTTTGCAGAAACACACTACAGTGCATTTACATGGTTTCCTATGGGACACGTTCACATCCATGATTTTTTCAGCTGCTGCGTATTTGGAAAGGGCAAGGACTATTTTTTAAACGCAAAATGGTGCTATTTTGTTTTCTTGGTTTAATATACTTCAATGGAGAAGCTGCAGAAAAGCATGTAATGTGTTTTTGTGGCAATTTGTGTTTTTTAATCTGCCCAACAACAAATTGGCCCAAAAAACAAAACAAATGCAAATTGCAGCAAAATTACCTTTTTTTATTACTTTAAGGTTATTAACCGATTAATCGAAACAATAATCGGCCAACTAATCGATTATGAAAGTAATCGTTAATTGCAGCCCTATGGCCATACAAAAACAATCTTTTTTTTTTTTTTTAAAGAATAGAGTCATTTTAAGAACGTTCGTTCGATTTTCTAATCGTTAGTGGGGTCAAATCGACATTCATTTTCAACCACAGGGACAGGAAAATTTTGAAATAATAGAAAACGTCTTGGTCAAAAGGAATTTTCAGACAGTGTATGTGGTTTTCATTCAGAAATTACATTCATTTTAAAAAACTGAATGTTAAAAGCAAGTGAAATTTTCTAACATTCTTTCATTCAGTGAACGTAAGATTTTTCGTATGAATTTTCTCATCTGAAAATTGATCCGTGTGGCCAGCATAAGGCTCGGTTCACACCTATGCAGTTTGCTTTTGATCTGTTCATGCAGTGCTTTTTGCACACATGATTTTGCACCGATTTGCGTTTTGTTTATGCTTTTTTTTTTTTTACAATTTGTTGTTGGGCAGATTAAAAAAAACACAAATTGCTGCAAAAACACACAACATGCTTTTCTGCAGCTTCTCCAGTGAAGTATATTGAACCAAAAAAGGCACAGTTTTGCTTTGAAAAAAAGTCCTTGACCCTTTCCAAATACGCAGCAGCTGGAAAAAGCATAGATGTGAACGTGTCCCATAGAAAACCATGATAAATGGACTGTAGTGTGTTTCTGCAAAAAGCACCAAAAAAAAGGCATAGGTGTGAACCAGGCCCAAGACATTTAGTAACATAATGGGGTTAAAAAAAAAAAAAAAAAAAAAAAAAAAAAAAAAACTAAACGTAGCCCTTTATAGTACAAAAAGAGAAAATAATCGCTACTGTAAAGGGTTCATTTTTTTACTGTGGAACCGTGAAAGTAATATTTACAGTAGCGATTATTTGCTCTTTTTGTACGATAAAAGGGCTAATTTTAGTTTTGTTTAACCACATTATGTTACTGCCTGAATAATCGACTATGTAAATAGTAATCCATTGATTTCATAATCGATTAATCAATTAGTTGTTTCGACCCTACAGTGTTGGCAAGGTGATTATTAGTTCAGTGTGTCACTGTCACGTTTTCTTGAATGTGTAAAAATGAGTGTCTCTAATGCAGGGCTCGACAATCCCCGGGCGCCAGGTCGCAAATGCGACTAGAATTAGCGACCTGGCACCTGGGGCAGCACAGCTGAGGTTACCTGTATCTCCGTGCGCCCCCCTCTGCGATCACGTGATCTCGTCGGGCCGCGCCGGCCGTTAATTTAGGCCATGGCTTTGCGACCTTCTGCAGGCCTAGGCTTCATTCTGTAATCTGGCGCAATCTTGTGGTGGCCGTTGGTATGACAAGTCAACCAGCAATGCTTGCCTGTTTCACTGCCCGCCCATCTCCTTCCCTTTACTTAGAAGTTAACCCCCAAACATTATATATATTTTTTTATTCTAACACCCTAGAGAATAAAATGGCGGTCGTTGCAATACTTTGTCACACCGTATTTGCGCAGCGGTCTTAAAAGCGCACTTTGAGAAAAAAAATACACTTTTTTTAAATTAAAAAATAAGACAACACTAAAGTTAGCCAAATTTTTTTTTATATTGTGAAAGATAATGTTACACCGGGTAAATTTGATACCCAACATGTCACGCTTCAAAATTGCGTCCGCTCGTGGAATGGCGACAAACTTTTACCCTTTAAAATCTCCATAGGCGACATTTAAAAAATTCTACAGGTTGCATGTTTTGAGTTACAGAGGATGTCTAGGGCTAGAATTATTGCTCTCGCTCTACCAATCGCGGCGATACCTCACATGTGTGGTTTAAACACCGCTTTCATATGCGGGCGCTACTCGCGTATGCGTTCGCTTCTGCACGCATTGGTCGTTAAAAAAAAAAAAAAACCTGGCTCCTAACTTTTTTAGCTGGCTCCTAGATTCCAAGCAAATTTGTCAAGCCCTGCTGTAATGTTTAGGTAAAGCAAATTTATAGAGCTTCATTAATACGACATGAGCAGCTAACCATAAGGCCTCATGCACACCTACGTTATGGCACAATTATGATTTCTTGTGGGACACTCTGCAAATTCTCCTGCGCATGAGTGAGTTAACTCAATAGTGGCTGTTCTGCCTTGACCAATATGGATAATCCCTTGAGTACCTTGCTGCCCTCTAGGACTGCGGCCGTCCTGACCGTACTGCAGAAATATAAGACAAGAGGCGCAGGCCTAGTGCATTATCCAACATAAATTTATTATAAAATAAAAATGTATGAAGTGCCTACTCAAACATAAATGGTAAAATCAGGCCACAAGCATGGCTATACTCTCCCAAGAGACCTGGAGCCTCAATCCGAGAAGGGGGAACCAAGCCCTGATCCCTGCTGGCTGACGCGTTTCAAAGGACAATCCTTCTTCAGAGCCTCATTTATGTTTGTGAGTAGACACTTCATAAATTTATTATAAAATAAAAATGTATGTTGAATAATGCTAGGCCAGGGCACCCTCTTGTCTTATATTTCACCAAAACAAGTGTCTCCATTGGAAGAAGATTTCCCCTCTATTACTTTTCTGGGGACAGCCCAAAATTTGAGATTTTATTTTAGTTTCAATGATAATGGTAAACAGGACAAATAGAGAGGATGAATCTTCCTAATGGGAACACAGACAGTAATAAAAATCCGACAGGGGTTCTACTCCATCTCCCCTCTATCCAAAACTTACAAAGAACGTTTTGCCTTAAGTTATACTTTAAAAGTCTAAAATATTAAAACACGTGACGAGTTGAAAATGACCCACTAGATGTCGGTACGTAGCAAGCTGATGATCTCCAGAGCTTTGGCGATGGATTACATTTGTTTCAGACTATGCTAAATAATTGAAAGGGATACAAGGGATGCTTCAGCCAAAGAATGTCAGTCAACTGTACCACCCGCTGCATAAATTAAGAACAATAAATGAAAAGGAAATAGAATAGGATTCATGGTCTTATCCAAGGTAAACAAACATGAATACAAATTCCCTGTAATGCAGATCTACTTAAAGCGGAGGTCCACCCAGAAAAAAAATACATTAAAAATCTTAAAAAAATAAAAATAAAATTATACTCACCCAAAATGACTGTTGCTATGCGGAAGTCCCCTAATGTGCCTCTTCTCATCTGCGGTGGGTCTCCTTCCACTTCCTCTTCTTGTGAATGGGGCGCGCTGCCTTCTGGGAACTGTGTGTATCCCAGGAGGCAAGCCGCCCATTCACAAAGCGCCGTGCGAGTGGCGCATGTGCAGTAGGAAATGGGCAGTGAAGCCTTAAGGCTTCACTGCCTGTTTCCCTTAGTCAGGATGGAGGAGACGGGAGCCTGGCAGCAGCGATCGATCGCCGTGGCGGGAGCGAAATCGCGGGCGAGTAGGACAGGCAAGTGTCCTTATTAAAAGTTAGCAGCTACACTGTTAGTAGCTGCTGACTTCAAAAAAAAAAAAAAAAAAAAGCTGCACCTCCGCATTAACAGCTGTGTGTTCCTGTTACACCCATATTTAGGGTGCGACGTGAAACATGGTGATGTTCCAAAGCTCCCTGCCATGAAACCGCCCCCATCTCCTTACAGCACAGTGTTTTTTTAATTCAGTTTGGCTGTGCGGGCTCTGCACATATCACTCATTCACAGAGCTATTCACATGAATCTGTGAATGGAAAGAGTACAAATCCACTCTTCCACCATGGCAGATGGAGTTGGAGCTCTCAATGGAGTACAATGTGGTGACACACACTGCTCCCTGCACTTGTAGTCCAATGTGAGGTCCTTCAGCCCCATAACAGAAAAGTCCAAACCTTCTGGGACTGGAGGAATAGTCTGCAGAAGCCTGCATACTGCACCAGTGATGTACCAATCATATTTGCAATGCTTTGCACACTGCAAAACAATTATATTTTAAAATTTGTGTGTGTATAATATATATATATATATATATATATATATATATATATATATATATATATATATATATATATATTTTTTTTTTTTTTTTTTTAACGATGGCCTATGCCTTTAACCACTTGCCTATTGACCACTTTTACCCCCTTCCTGCCAGGGCCAATTTTCAGCTGTCGCACTTTGAATGACAATTGCAGCACTGTACACATATGACATTTTTATTTAAAATAGAGCTTTGGTGGTATTTAATCACCACAAACCCAGAAGGTAAAATTACAGGAAACTTCACAGAGAAATATGGAGGCATATATTGCTGATCTCCTGAATGTCTGTCTTTGAATGCAGTACTTTGAGACAGTGGCCAGAAACAAGAATTCAAATTAGGAAAGTCAGAAACCCTGGACCACATGCTAGGTTTTTTTTTTTTTTTTGTTTGTTTTGGGTGTTTTCGATTTTTCAGATCCCAGACCTGGAAGAAAATGGTAGCGACACTGTTTGATGCATTAAAAATTATTTATGTGAGAAAAATGTGGCTGCTTTCTTGCAAAATTTGCCATTTACATGATGTAAATCCCTAATACCTTTGTTTTGGAGGCCATAAACCCAGAAGGAAGACGGAAGCCCTCTCAGCGTTGACAGTGAGACGCTGGAGGGCTTTGTTTTATGGCAAGTCTCTCATAATGTGCAAGTATGTGATGCATACCAGCACATAATGACATTGCCTTGCACGGCATTTTTTTTTTCTTCCTTTAACTGCGGTTTACTACCTAACGCTTTTAAGCGGAGGTCCGCCAATTTTGTTTTTTTAAAGTCAGCAGTTACAAATACTGCAGCTGCTGACTTTTAAAATAAAGGACACTTACCTATCCAGCGCGCCCGCGATGTTGGCACCCGAAGCCGATCTCTGCCTCGGCTCTCGGATGCTGCCTTGTAGCTTCACTTCCTGGTTCCCTACTACACATGCACAACTCACGCTGCGCGCGCAATGCCACTGGCCCCTGCTGTCCTCTGGGACCTGTGTGTCTCCCAGAAGACAGCGGGGGGCGCCGGACGTGGAGTAGATTCCCGCAGATAATGCGGCTATCTATGCCCGGAAGTGGGTGCAAATACCTGTCTTAGACAGGTATCTGCTCCCCCCTTGCCCCTGAAAGGTGCCAAATGTGACACCAGAGGGGGGAGGAATCCGGACAGCAGAGGTTCCATTTTTGTGTGGACCTCCGCTTTAAGTTCCACTTCTAAAAGACTGTGCTTTCAAGACCCATATCAACTCTTTGGGTGCACTTGCAGTCAGGTTACATCCGATCACTTTTGATCTCTCATGTTTAGGTCTAAAACAAAGAAATAGACAACGACCTTATGCATTTTTTCAGACCTGAATGTCCGCCTAATCAGGTCTGTTAGGTGGATCTGATCAGACCGCCGGCATAAAAGAGACCTTGGGCCTCATTCACACAGTATTATAATGCCAGCTTTGGCAAACAATCCAGCGTATGCCTGAGGCCGGATGTGGATAGTTGTGGTCATTCTGCAGAAAGCAATGACTGGCTGACAACAGTCCACACACACATGGAGCGATCACCTGCAATTAGCACAGACGATTACCTCTGGATACAAACAGCTTGCAGTATAAAGAGGTTAATGTCATTTTGATACTGATCTCCTGTAAATGGAGCATTAGCTGAGATCCTGCATACACCAATGACACCCAGGACACTGTATATAATGAAGGAAGCAATGACAAAGCATGAGCCCAATGTCATCCTCAGCACTCAGGAGACCTGGGCCCGTGCACACACATAGGACTAGCCATCACAGAGCTCGTGGGTGATCAGTGTGCCCACACTATTACCCGATAACCCCCAGCTCACCCCTCTCCCCACCCGGATCAGCTCACGTGACATGAAGGGTCGGCTCTGCGGCGTTCTCTCATCCCATCGCGCTCTATCTCGCCCCGATATCACGTCCCGCTGCTCTTCCGGGATCCGGATCCAAACGTCACTAAGGCTCTGCTGTCACCCGGGCCACGTGATTCGCTCCGCGCCGCCATCTTGGTTAATGGATACTGCCAGCATCAATGACACTATCGCACGTCGTATTAGTATCCAATAAAGAATGTACTGGTTATACACACCACGTGTGGTGACAACTGTGCCCCCAGTCACCCTAGCCTAATACAACAAGTTCCATTGTACAGTACTAGGTCAGGATTTTTAAAGGTAGACGAGTAGGGCGTCGCACAGGTGACGTAAGGAGGGCAAAGGTTGGCGGCCCAGGTGGGTGTTGGCGCTTAGTGATAACGTAGTCTTCCGGGTTGCTCGTGTTAGTGATGAAGCACGGCCCTCTAGTGTGACAGATAAGAGAAGGGTAGCAGGTGAGAGGCGGAAGATGGGGGATTGGAATGGAAGCTTAGGGGGCGAGCCTGGGCATGTTTGCGTTCTGTGTCATGCTGGTTGTTACCATAGTAACTGCTCCATCAAATTTCTCTTCTATTGTCTAATATTGATGATCAGGCTGCGATTAGAGTTTTACTACTGCCACTTCTTTCTGCTATATATTTATTAACCACTTCCTTACTGGGCACATATACCCCCTTCCTGCCCAGGCGAAATTTCAGCTTTCAGCACTGTCATGCTTTGAATGACAATTGCGCGGTCGTGCGACGTGGCTCCCAAACAAAATTGACGTCCTTTTTTCCCCACAAATAGAGCTTTCTTTTGGTGGAATTTGATAATTTCTGCGGTTTTTATTTTTTGCGCTATAAGCAAAAAAAGACTGTCAATTTTGAAAAAAAAACACTATTTTTTACTTTTTGCTATAATAAATAGCCCAATTTTTTTTCTCAGTTTAGGCCGGTACGTATTCTTCTACATATTTTTGGTAAAAAAAATCGCAATAAGCGTATAGTGATTGGTTTGCGCAAAAGTTATAGCATCTACAAAATAGGGGATAGAATTATGACTTTTTTTTTGTATTATTTTTTTTACTAGTAATGGCGGCGATCTGCAATTTTTATTGTGACTGCAACATTATGGCGGACCCATCAGACACTTTTGACACATTTTTGGGACCATTCACATTTATACAGCGAACAGTGCTATAAATATGCACTGATTACTGTATAAATGTGACTGGCAGGGAAGGGATTAACACTAGGGGGCGAGGAAGGGGTTAAATGTCTTCCCTATTAGTGATTATTACTGTGGGGGGAGGGGACTGACTGGGGGAGGGGACCGATGGTTGTCCCTATGTACAAGGGACACAGCATCAGTCTCCTCTCCCTAGCAGGACGTGGATCTCTGTGTTTACACACAGAGATCCACGTCCCTGGCTCTGTGAAATCCGATCGCGGGTACCTGGCGGACATCGCGGCCGCCAGGCACGCGCATCAGCATCCACAGCTTTTCCCCTGATGCGCGCATCGCGGAAGTAAGGAGGATGTCCATGGACGTCCCCCTGGCAGGAAGGTGCCGCGCTGTAGACGTCTTTTGTCTATAGCGCAGGCGCCAAGTGGTTAAACATTCGGAAAATGTATCTACATAGAAATAACAGTCTTCTGTCATCCCAGCAGATCACCTGACCATACACTATACAATCTGCTTTAGATCTACATTATACTGATTGAATGGATGACTTAGATGCGTCCCCCTTTTACATCATTTTGGTACATCTGAAGGAGTTTGCATATGGATTGCCTAGTAGGATTTTATAGTGTATGGCCAGTTTAAAGCTGACCATACACTATACAATCAAATTGTACAATCTCCTTTAGATCTTCCATCAACTATGTAGTTCCAGGGTCTGCCTGATGGGGTACTCTTTCAATGGATTGTTTAGCTGTGTTCTCAAGCTACATAGGTTTAGTAAGTATCGATGAGACTATATAGTGCATGGTTAGATTTGCAGCTCTAGGACTCCATGTCCTAGAGCTGCACAATTCTGGCCAAAATGAGAATCACAATTTTTTTGCTTAGAATAAAGATCACGATTCTCGCGGTGTAAAATCTTTCACATTATACAAAAAAAAATTTGGGCTAACTTTACTTTTTTTTTTTTTTTTTTTTTAATTCATTAAAGTAATTTTTTCCAAAAAATTGCATTCGAAAGACCGCTGCGCAAATACAGTGTAAAATAAAATATTGCAACAACCACCATTTTATTCTCTAGTCTAGGGTCTCTACTATTTTTTATATATATATATATATATATATATATATATAATGTATGTATGCATGTGTTTAGGGGTTTTAAGTAATTTTCTATCAAAAATAAATAAATGATTTTAACTTGAAAACAACAAATGTCAGAAAAAGGTTTGGTGTTTTAAGTGGTTAAACTTTCCTAATTTACATACAGAAGTGTATTCCTTTGATGTAAAAGACAAATTGTTACAATGTTTAGACTTAACGTTCCACTGATAAAGAATGTTGTAAAACTTGGCAGACTGCCAGACTTTTGACGCTGAGAGCAGAGAGAATTCTCTGCATACAAAAGATCGGGAAATTCTTTGTCAAGATCGCAACGGGGAAAAAAATCGCCATAACGATTCTTGACTATTAATTGTGCAGCTCTACCATGTCCCCTGTATAACCATCAGAATATACTGATCAGTGACTGCAGCTTGAAAATGTTCTGACATGTCCCTCAGCAGTTGTCAATTGTAGGAGAACTAGATGGACCCTCCTCTCCTTTACAGCCAAGGAAACTGCCTTCTTAGTGCCAGTTCACACCATAGAAACGCAGTCCAGATGCATTTCTGCATGTGCGTTTTTGATGCTTTCCAGTGCATTTTTCCCCCTCCTTGCTTTCTTCATCTTAAATGGGGACATGTGCGTTCCAGTGGATTTAGGTGCATTCCGGTGTGTTTTTAATGCGTTTTACAGCGTTCCAGTACAGTTCAGGGCAGAAAAAAATGCAGCATGTTCTACTTTTTTTTTTTCTTTCTAAAACTGGAACTGACAGCACTGATGTGAACTATGATTGGAAACCATATAGCCTACTATCCAGGGTGGTTAAAAATCAATCTTTTAAAAAAAAAAAAAAGATTTTTTTTTTATTGAAATTGCTTTTTTTTTGCATATATACATATATATATATATATATATATATATATATATATATATAACATTTTTTTTTCCTTTTTATGATTTTTATCAAATTTATTCTAATAAAATGCTTTTGAAGTAAAAATCTATTTAAAGATAGATTTCTGTTTAACCACTTCAGCCCCGGAAGGATTTACCCCCTTAATGACCAGGCCATTTTTTGCGATTTGGCACTGTTTCGCTTTAACTGCCAATTGCGCGGTCGTGCGACTCTGTACCCAGACAAAGTTTATGTCCTTTTTTACCCCACAAATAGAGCTTTATTTTTGTTCTTATTTGATCACCTCTGCGGTTTTTATTTTTTGCACTATAAACAAGAAATAAGCGTACATTTTGAAAAAAAAAACACTATTTTGTACATTTTGCTATTATAAATATCCCCCCCAAAAAAATTTCTTCAGCAGTTTAGGCTGATATGTATTCTTCTACATATTTTTGGTTAAAAAAAAAACATCGCAATAAGCGTATATTGATTGGTTTGCGCAAAAGTTATAGCGTCTACAAAATAGGGGATATATTTCTGGCATTTTTATTATTATTATTATAATTTTTTATACTAGTAATGGCGGCTATCTGCGTTTTTTTTTATTTTATTGGGACTGCGAATTTTTTTAGGATCATTGACATTTATACAGCGATCAGAGCTAAAAATAGTCACTGATTACTATATAAATGTCACTGGCAGGAAAGGGGTTAACACTAGGGGGCGATCAAGGGGTTAAATGTGTTCCTCACTGTGCGTTCTATATGTTGGGGGATGGGACTGACTGGGGGAGGACACATATCGCTGTGCCTACTTAGTAGGAATGCACGATCTGTCTCTACTCCCCTGACAGAACCGGGATTTGTGTGTTTACACACACAGATCCCTGTTCTGGCTCTGTAAGGAGCGATCGCGCCCACCGGCCACGCGCATCGGCTCCGGTGACACGGTGCGGGCGCGAGCGCCTGCCATATCGACTTTAAAAAGCCAACGTACAATGACAGCGATTCGCGCAGCCATGCCAACCTGCCACATTACAACTGCGGCGGCTGGTCGGCAAGTAGTTAAGATACATTAATAATTTTGTTTATTCAGCATGAAATGGAGCATGAGGCTGTATATTTTGCAATATTTAAATTTTTGGTAAACTCATTCAATAAATTTTAAGCTCTGCAAGCTGAGATAACATGCACTGCATTGATGCATTCACACAATGTACCAGTAACCATGAGATAAAACAAAGTTCAGGAATATTCCTTTATCCCATTTTTTTTGCAAATCTATGTACACTGCAAACTGTATGATTGAACCGGTTCTGATATCGCTGTTTTACTAACCTGACAGCTTCTTATCATAAACGGGAAACCTTTATTTTGTTTGCAAATATTAAAGACTCTAACTAGAGCAGCACGATTAATCGTTTAAAGATCACAATTTCGATTCACACCCCCCCCCCCCCCCCCCCCCCCGTGATCTCCAGGCTGGATTAGCCCAGTTTTTAGTATCACCGTCGGAACCAGCGTGGAACGAAAATGGCCCACTGACGTCAGCAACCGGAACTGATGTCAGTCAGCAATGTAACGTCATCCCATGCAATGGAATCCTAGTCCGTGCAGAATTACAAGTCCCACCACCCCGCACAGGCCGCGGTCCCTCTCCCGCACTCACCGTAGTCTCACTCCTCCTGGTGGATTCCTCTCTGTAGACTCTGAGTTCTGATATACCCGCACAACTCGGCACCTGTACTGCCCCGCCCACACTGTACACGTCACCCATCCCGGGGAGCGCCACCTACAGGAGGAGAGTGCTAAGGGCCCTGGACTCGTCATCACAGAAGGAGGGATTACTGAGACACACAGAGGTCAATGCAAGAGCTGCCTCTATCTGGTGTGCTGAAATGACAATCTCTCTGGGAGGTTAGTGCTGAATGTGGGTTCAGGAATGTCATCCTTCTCCTTATGTCACCGACCTGGGAGCAGAATGAGAAGATCACACCCTGCAGGAGGAGAGTCCCAGGGTACAGCTCAGGAGGGACAACTGCAGGATCAGGATGACAAAAACAAGGTGACAGCTGCTGGATGGAGATAGCAACCTAATAATAAGGGCATCTTTTTTACAAAGAACATACACTGCAGCATAGGAGGTTTTATAACAGAGAGGATTGTGTGTAGTTTCTAAAGGTATTTCAGCAGCAGGACTGGGGGAGTCAGGATTGGTAAGAGCTGACAGGTGGGGGGGGGGACCTCTCCGTTAGGCAAGGTTCTTTTTTTATTTTTCCAAGGGTCACATCTGCGCAGCTCTCTGCATAAAATAATTAAAGGCTAATTACTCAATGATTCCATGAGGGATTATTGGGTGATTAGTTTATTTTGCGGATCCATTACCAACGACTTTCTCAATGCTCAGAAGTATGGTACCCAGACTGCACTGAATGATGCAGGGGTGGCCTGTAAAGGTTCAGCACTGGATCCTGCAGAATGTGACCCTGTGCAATGATATATTGCCTGGTGGACCAGTAGGGTGCTATACAGGTCCAGGCTAGTGGTCCCATGTGGGTCCCTTCGTGGCAGAGCCCACTGTGATAGATGAAGTGGAGAGTGCCCTGGATTAGTGTCTGCTGATGAAACACCCCCGAGTGGGAAAAGGTTTTTCACAGTGGGGTGTTTTTCTTCTTGCTGTACTATACTCCCAAGCCATTCTGTGCACAACATAGCAGTAGTGAGGCTTAGGAGTGGACAGGGAGGCTTAAGAAACCAAATGCTGGAGGTGCTGCATTCCCTCAGAATTGTCTTGTGACATCATGTGGATGGAGCGCTCCGGCAGCGGCCATCTTGTGTCCCGCATGAGAGTGGCAGTGCAGGCTCTCGGGGAACTAACAGTGTTGTTGACAAAGTTGTAGTACTGGAACTGTGTTGGACTACAGGTCCCAGTAGTCAGGCCATGGTGGACTCCAGGTCCCAAGAGGCTTCTTGGGTTTAGATGTTGAACTAGAGGTCACAGAAAACTATGAGTTGCTTGTGACTAATTGTCACAGCAAGTATTAAAGGGGCCACACACCTTTCCTTGTGATATGGGGCACTGACAGAATGTTTATAAGAATTTTCCCACGGTATCCAGTGCAATGATGTTTACTGGCACAGTGCCCTCTTGGTTGGCTGGGAATACTGTCCTTTGCAAGGGATCCTGTAGGGTCAACAGGTCAGTGTCTCACAGACAGCAGAGAGAAGGGGATGTAGGAGGTGAGGGGTTTCAAATGCCTCCATCAGGTAGGAAGGAACTTGGACGCAAGAAGTGATGTTGAGCAGGAAGGAAGTCATTCAGCGGCCATGTTTTGGGTTGGAGGCAGCTTGGATACTGGAGCTTTGCCAGCATGCACTGTCCCGTAAAGCGGTGCTGGATCAACAGAACCAGGCTGGTATTCCCACTGCAGGACATGAGACTAGGCGCCACCTTTTCTGGTCCCTGTGCTGGCTGGGTCACCATGGAGGTGGCTTCTTTTCTTACCACTTGAAGAAGTGGCCCCCGGAGCTTTTGTTTTTTCTAGACTCTCTCAGATGTTTTTTCTGTTCAGGGAAGGGAGCAGCATGGTTGTCACTACTATCTTCTGGTGGTGAGGCTTTTCGGGGGTTCCTGGTAAGTTCTGGGTCCTCTCTGGGGGCTCGTTTTTTTTTTTCCCCCTTTTTGTTCAGCGGAGTATGTGCCACTTTTATCTCCTGGTGGTGGTGTTCTTCACCTAGGCCCTGGTGGGTGACTGGTGGTGTTGGTCACAGGGGTGACTGTCTGCACCCTTTTAGAGGGCCCTCTACTGTTTTTTGTCCTCCTCCTCTATAGAACAAAAGACAGGATCAAAAAAAGAACAAAGTGGAACCCCTAAGAAAAGATATGCAGCCTGTATGAAGAAGTTATCTTCTAATTGGAGGAAATGTCTCCACCAGGACTGCCTAAACAACCTTTTAAAAAATGAGGCAGGTTCTCTTTAAAGGATTCCCTAAGAATATGAAAGGGGGAAAAAAAAAAGAAAGACAGACAAACATTTCAGTCGTTTAGATCAGTTGTGCACCATTCCTCGGGTCTGGGTCCCCTTCCCAGCACCTTTTGCTCCAGTATAGCAGCAGTTACTCCAGCACCCATACAGGTGTCTCAAGAACTGAGCACTCTGGAAGAAATGGAGGAAAATTCTGGATCTGTTTCAGAATCAGAGGAAGGGGAGCTGAAGGAGGAAAAAGTCATCAAGGTGCAGAGATCTGTTACCTTCTGTTGATTACGGAAAAATTGTTTAAGGCAGTCTACGATACCCTGAAAATCTGTTATGTGCACTTTTGTTCTGTAAGTAGTTGGAGTCTGTCTAAGAGCTGCAGACAAAAAGAAAGGTTTTCTATCACTTCTTCAAGACATGCAAAACTAAAAAATTATGAGCCTCATTCCCGCAGGACCACAGTTCCATTTGGTCTTGTTTCAGCACCTTGAATTTTCACCAAAGTACTGACAGAGGCCTTACAAGTCCTAAGATCTGCAGATTTACAGATCACACCTTACCTGGACAGCTTACTGCTGTTCAAGCTTTCAGCAAAAGAGTTAAAGCAGAATCTGGACCTGACAATCGAACACCTTCAAGTTTTGGCATGGTTTATAAACATAGAAAAATCCCACCTCCAGCCTTCCTAAAAGGTGATCTTGGGATAAATTATCAATTCTGCAGAGACCAAAATCTTCCTCACAAAAGAGAAGATGCAGACCCTTACTTCAGCAATTGTCAATCTCTACCTTAGTTTGCAATCTTTAATAAAAAATCTTATGAGAATTCTAGGTCTGATGACTGCATCCATTCCTGGAGTTCAGTGGGCCCAGTTTCATATGTGCCCCTCCAAAACTTCATGCTGTCAGTTTGGAACGGCCAGTTTCTATCAACTGTAGTTCCACAGGTAGTCAAGTGGTGGTTAAGACTAGAAAATGTGTCAAGAGGTTGTCTCTGGTCACAGCAAAATCCAGGAATTATCACCACGGATGAAAGCTTATGAGGGTGGGGAGCCCACGTTACGATCGGCTGGCTAAGGGAGCCTGGACCATTCAATGGGCCAACAACCCATCTAACGCAAGGGAGCTGAGGGCAGTCCTAGAAGCCCTGGTCGCATTCAGACCAGCCTTAAGGGAAAACATGTGCAAGTATTTTCGGATAATATAACCACTGTAAGTTATATCAACAAACCCGGAGGTACATGAGCGGCAAGTCTAATGGAGATTGCAGTCAGCCTTTCAAAAATGAGTGGAAGAAAATCTAACATCTCCTATCAGTTGTACATCTGAAAGGGGAGCTGAACATCCTAGCTGATTGTCAGAGCAGAAGGAAGTATGGAGTCTAAATCAGACTATTTTTGATCAGATTGCAGAGAAATAGGGGAAGTCTCTGATCCATCTATTCGATACAGGAGGAAAACAGAAAGGTGGAAAGCTTCTTTTTCCTATGGAAGGACCTATTCAATAGGGGCTTGGATGCCCTATATTAGTCTTGGGTAGAGAAGCTGGTGTGTGCATTCCCTCTGTTTGCTCTTATTCGGAAGGTAATCGGGAAGATTAAATATTCCATTGCAAAAGTAATTCTGATTGCTCCCTACTGACCCAAGAGGGCGTGGTTCATGGGGTTGCTCAAACTGAGTGTGACAGACCCCTGGAGATTGCCCTGCATGCCAGGCCTCATCCTTCAAGAAGTGTTGATGCACCCTGCGGTGGACCAGCTTTCACTGATGGCCTGGCTTCTGAAGGGGAACTACTTAAGCAAAAAGGATTGTCGCAGAAAGTGATTGAAACCATCCTCAGCAGCAAGAAAGCTTCTACTAACATCTAAAATGTGGAAAATAATCTATAGTTGGTGTAAAACGAATGGTAGGATTGCAGCATTAGATTTTCTGCAAAACTAGGCAGATCTAAGTCTGGTTCTCAAAACACTAAAAGTCCATGTGGCGGTTCTTTCAAGTTTTATAGAACTACTTTTTGGTAGAAGAACCTCTAGTCAAAAGGTTCTTAATGGCAATCGGCCTCAAAAGAAAACCCAGTAACTATGAATTCTCGACATGGGATCTGTTCAACAAAGATATTAACCCTGAAAACGGTTCTCTTGATGGCTCAGCAAGATGCAGGCTCTCTCGATTGCAGAAACTTGTTGCGTTATCCTTCAAGACAAGATGGAGATCCAGCTCTCTTAGGCTGGGTTCACACTGTATTCACATGCGGCTTACAGCAGGGGTCCGGTGCGTCCCTGTTCTCCATTTCAGGGACAACTCAGGCCCGAATTTCTGCCTGAATTCGGGTCTGAAACTGAGCCAAAGACACACAGGACTCTTGTGCAATTCACTCTGCAGCCTCCACGGAAATGTGTGAACCGGCTCCATTGAGAGCTGGTCACAATCTCCTGTCATGCGAATTGGATACGGGGAAACCCGCATCCAATTTGCATAAGTGTGAACCCAGCCTTACCCAAAGTGGCATGACATTTTCATTGGTCTGAGGAAATTATAATCCCTTCATTTTGCGGTGATACGAGGAACCCAAAGGAGAAGGAATTCAATAAAGTGGACATAAGAAGGTGTCAGCTTACATTGATAAACACTAAATATTGGAGATCCACCCCTAGTTTGTTTGTGCTATTCTCATAGCCTAACAAAGGCAAAAGAGCTTCAAAAAATACTATTTTGAGATGGATGAAGTCAACAATCACAGATGCATATTGGGCATCTTCATTGGCTCCACAGTTGAAAATCAAGGCTCATTCCACCAAAGCTGTGGCTATGTCATGGGCTAAAAGGGCTGGCATCTGTCCACGCCAGATCTGCAAAGTCTCAACCAGGTTCAGCTTCCTAACCCTAGTCAAATATTACCTTTTGGACCTGCTTTCTAGTCAGGAACAGGCCTTCAGGAGGAAGGTGCTGCAAGCTGTTGTTTTGCCCTAATCAGGTAGTTCTATTTTGTCCACTCTCGTAAGCTATCTTGGAAGATGACTTGGGTAAACAGTTATTACCTGTTAACTCACTTTTCAGGAATCTTCCAGGACCACTCTTTTTCCCACCCTATTTTTTATTATGGGGTAGATGTTTTATGTATTATTCTGTATATGATGCTATGACTATGGTTACTTGTTATGACTGAGGATAGAGCTGCTGTTACATGCTTTTTAGAATGTGGATCATGTGTTTCCTGTGCTGGGTGAGAGGAGCCTCTCTCGTGTAAGTTGTTCTGGAAGATTTATGGAAAGTGAGTTAACAGGTAATAATTCTGTTTTATCATCTGGGACTCTTGTCTGTGCACATGCGCATAACACTTTGGATGTGGTTTGTGTTATCAAGAGTTCCCTGAAGTCTACTGCTATATTTCTTCAGTCGGATTCCCTTTTTTGTGCTTCTGGAAAACCCAAGAAGGGGTCATATCTATAGTTTCTTGTTGAGCTTGTTTTGGTGATGGCTCTTTTAGCCCAAAATATGGGTATTTATTGGGCTATTTAACATTTTGGCTTCGGTGGCTCAAGTTTGTAAAACTGCTATCTGGTCTTCTGTTCATATTTTTACCTAGTGGATGTTAGAGCTGATAAAGATGCTACCTTTGATGTGTTTTGTGGGCTGCTGCATGAGTGTTTAACCTGTTTGGTTTAGTTTGTTAGGCCTTGTTGGCTTTTTGCTGTGTTGCCCTCCCCTCATATTTAGTGCTTTGCGACATTCGTATTCTTAATGAATATAAAGATTCTGTGTCCCATGATGCGCTCCAAGGAAATGATTTTACATGTAACCAAAAATCCAATTTCTCTTGTCATCCATGGACTGACACAGCGTGTCTTTTACACCTTTTACACGTGGGTTATGTCCCTGCTTGCAGGAGAAGACCTAGGCAGAATGTGAGATGTTATACATACATTCTAAACAGCCAGAGCTGAACAGCCCCGCCCAGGGGGGCGGTCCCTCCGGACATAACCCTCCCACTGCAGTCAGCAGACCTCAGTTTTTTTCTGCCTAGCAGAAGGAGAAGACGTGGCTCTCTCAGGAGCCAGTCTCCTGACCTATTTTTTGTTCCTTTTGGAATTTTTTCCTATTTTTTTATTTTGAGATCTTCTATCAACTGTCGGCTGGTCAACAGGTTGGGTACAAGATATCCTCGTAGTCTTCCCTGTCCGACCATCGAGCGTGCTGATCCTCGCCTTGTGTGCGTGAGACTCAGTTCACGACATGCCCCACGACTCCAGGGGTGGCCGGTGGGCTTCCAGCTCCGCGGTCCTCTCAAGATAGAACAGTCCGGCTGTATCTTTCGCGGTGGACCGGGCCGACAGCTACTCAGTACCGCACTGTGATAGTTCTGTCAGAAACACACCAGTGGGTCCCTCAGGGGACGGGTAAGTAGTCTCTCCTGGCTGCAGGTGAGTACATGCTGTGTGTTTCTTGTGTGGGGGATTTCCCTGTCTCCCCTTGTGTTTTTTAATGTCACTCTCTGTGCACTTCGCTGGCGCTGTACTGTGTGGGGTGCCTGGGGGCCATACTGTCCTGGGGGGGGCTCATGCTGCTCTGCATTTCGCTGGGGCTGTTTATTTGAGAGTGAGGGGCCTGGGCGCCGTCCGGCGCCATGTTTGGTGACTGTGCTGTTTTTTACATTGGCGGCCATCTTGCCGTGGTCCGCCAGAGAACATTGCGACGGCCATTTTCTTGTAGCCGCACCTTCTTCTAGCTCTAGTTTGGCCTCTAGCGCCGCTCAGGAACGGCGCGAATCTCCTCACAGTCTCTCTCCTCTCAGCTCACTCACGCTGAGCAGCGCGGAGAGACAGGGCAGCGGAACCGAGCGGTCCTGGTCAGGTTGGTGGGTCCCCTGGGCATTCCCCTACTTCAGTCAGCACAGCCTGTGGGTGGTCTCAGAGGGGGACATTATGGAGTCAGAGTCACCAGCTTCCCCTAACATGCCAGAGGCAGCAGCCAGTGCTCCAGCACCTGCGGTCCCTATGGACCAGTTGTCGGTAGTCCTGGAATCATTTCTGACCAGGATGGAAGCTGTGTGTGAGCACAAGGGAGCAAAAAAGCGCCCTCTCCCCACTTTATCTCCACAAGGGGAGTGCTCTGATTCAGATATGGGCCTAGCTATTGCTGCTCAGGACCCTAGCTCTGAATATTTGGATGGTTTTGAACAGGACATTCCTTGTGAGGAAGACTCCAGTTCTGAGTCAGTAAATGACAGGGCGCTTGTTAGTGAACTCATTGATGCTGTGAGGGACACTCTCAAGCTAAATGCTGTGACTGCAGAACCTCAGGCGGATACAGTCTCCTTTTGGTTCTTTTAAGACCAAGCCTTCTAAAAAGGTTTTTCCATATGTACCTTTCTTTGACCAGCTCATTGACCAGGTCTGGGAAAAGCCGCAGAAGACTTTCATGGTCCCGCTGCGTTTGTCTATTAGATACCCCTTTGAAGACGCCCTGCTTAAAAAGTGGGCTTCTCCCCCGGTGGTCGACCCTCCAGTCGCCCGTTTAAACAAGGCCACCACTCTCCCGATGGAGGGGACTCCTGCGTTTAAGGACCCCACTGACAGGAGGTCAGAAGTGGTGAGTAGAGCCATGTTCGCCTTGTTGGGATCCGCCCTACGGCCAGTAGTAGCGGCGACCCTTGTGTCTCAGACACTCACGGAATGGGCAAAGATTTTGCACCAAACTGTGCAGGAGTATAACCTTCCTCCAGACACTATTGCTCTGGCCCACCAGATGGTGCAGGGTCTGATATATGTGTGCGACGCCACGTTGGACGCGGCCCCTTTAATATCCAGGGCCTCTGTTTGGGCGGTGGTATTGCGTCGTCTCATCTGGTTGAAATGCTGGTCTGCTGACCTAGCCTCTAAGAAGCTCCTGACGGATCTACCTTTTAAGGGTGGTAGACTTTTTGGTGCTGCTCTGGATGACATCATCAAGGATGTCACGGGAGGTAAAAGCACTCTCCTTCCTCAAACTATCAAGGGTAAGGAGGCCCGACGTAAACCGGGTCCTTCCTTTCCAGCAAAAAAGGGTTTTTTTCGTCCGTCAGAGTCCACGGGTAAGCCATCCCAGACTGACAACAGTGCGGCTGGCGGGCACAAGCGCCCCTGGGTGCGTAAGCCGACCAAGCCCGCCTCCGCGTTAAGTCTTGCCCCCGCCCGTCTCTGGGGTGGGGGGACAACTTCGCAGGTTCACGGATCGGTGGACCTCCCGGATCTCCGACCAGTGGGTGTGCGAGGTGGTCACCTCAGGATACAGAATAGAGTTCCGCTCATGGCCCCCAGACAGATTCTTTCCCTCAAATCTCCCTCTCCTTCCTGCCCGTCGGGCAGCCCTCTTGGGGGCTGTACAGGATTTGATCAGGTCCGGAGTAATTGTGCCGGTTCCGTCCCAGGAGAGGTTTCAGGGGTTCTACTCAAATCTGTTTGTTGTTCCAAAAAAGGACGGGGTTCGGCCAATCCTGGACCTCAAGGCCCTGAATGCCTTCGTGAAGGTGCAAAAATTCCGCATGGAATCCATTCGCACAGTGATCGCGACACTCCATCAAGGGGATTTTCTGGCATCCTTGGACATCAAGGACGCCTACTTGCATGTTCCGATCTGCGCAAGCCACCAGAAGTTTCTGCGCTTTGCGGTCGGCGAAGTCCACTATCAATTTGTGGCTCTTCCCTTCGGCCTGGCCTCGGCACCGAGGGTGTTCACCAAGGTGCTTGCTCCGGTCCTAGCTTTGCTGAGACAGCGAGGCATTGCTATCGTGGGCTATCTGGACGATTTTCTTCTAAGAGCAGACAGTGGCTCAGAATTGGAAGAAAGTGTGACTATCGTCAGTCAGACCCTCAGGGAGTTTGGATGGCTCCTGAACGTTCAGAAGTCGGTTCTAGTCCCGACTCAGCGTCTGGAGTATCTAGGTCTGATTCTGGACTCCTTGGAGGCAAGAGTCTTCCTACCTCCAGACAAACTACTGACACTTCAGTCTGCAGTACGGGTGCTGACGTCCCGAAAATGGTCGTCAATCCGCTTTTGCATGAGAGTCCTGGGACTCATGGTGGCCTCCTTCGAGGCCGTTCCTTATGCCCAAGCGCACACCAGGGCTTTACAAAAAGAGATCTTGTCCACTTGGGACAAATCCCCGTTGTCCTTGGATCTTCAGATCCAGGTGAGTCACCTGGTCAGGGCGTCCCTGACGTGGTGGTTGAGGTCCCCGGCTCTTCGGTCCGGGAAGTCGTTCCTCCCCATCCAATGGACGGTGATCACGACGGACGCCAGCCTGACGGGCTGGGGGGGAGTCTGGGGAGTCCTGTCGGCCCAAGGGCTTTGGACTCCGGACGAAGCCCTCTTACCGATCAATGTGCTGGAGATACGGGCAATCAGACTGTGCCTCTCCTCATGGTCGGAGAAACTACAGGGTCACTCCATCAGGATCCAATCGGACAACGCCACAGCAGTGGCGTATGTCAACCATCAAGGGGGGACTCGGAGCTCAGCTGCGGCTTCCGAGGTCGCCCGCATCCTGAGGTGGGCCGAAAGAAGCGTGCCGGCTCTGTCGGCCGTCTACATTCCGGGCGTAGACAATTGGCAGGCGGACTATCTAAGTCACCAGACGCTGGACCAGGGAGAGTGGTCCTTGCACCCGGAGGTCTTTCAACTCCTTTGCAGACGGTGGGGCACGCCGGATGTGGACCTGATGGCCTCTCGACTCAATCGCAAGGTGTCGAGGTTTGTGGCCAGATCCAGGGATCCCTGGGCGGATGCCTCGGATGCGTTGGTGGCCCCATGGGGTCAGTATCACCTGATATACGTTTATCGTCCGCTGCAGTTGCTGCCTCACCTGCTCCGCAGGGTAGCAACCAAGGGAATTCCGGTGATCCTCGTTGCTCCGGATTGGCCTCGGCGTCACTGGTATGCCGATCTGGTACGTCTTGTCGCAGACGTTCCCTGGCGGTTACCAATACGGGGGGACCTTCTGTCTCAAGGTCCTATATTTCATCCTGCTTTACAGTCTCTGGCTTTAACGGCATGGTTATTGAAAGCCAGGTGCTGAGAGACCGAAGTCTCTCGGATTCGGTCATTTCGACCATGTTAAGGGCACGGAAGTCTTCCTCCAGAAAGATCTATCACCGTACTTGGAGAGCTTACATCGCCATGTGCGAAGAGCTGGACTGGCGCCCACGAACAAATTCCGTTCCCAGAATCCTGCATTTTCTGCAGCGTGGCGTGACCCAAAAGCTCGCTTTGAGTACCATTAAGGGTCAGATTTTGGCCTTGGCCATCTTCTTTCAGCGACCGCTGGCGGGTCATCCCTTGGTTAGCACCTTTTGTGCAGGGGGTTCGCCATGTGCTCCCCCCTGTCAAGCCTCCTCTCCCCCCATGGGATCTGAATTTGGTGCTCTCGGTTCTCCAGGAACCTCCCTTTGAAAATATTAGAGATATTCCCCTCTTGACTTTGTCTCAGAAGGTGGCCTTCTTGGTGGCCATTACTTCCATTAGACGAGTGTCTGAATTGGCGGCCTTGTCCTGCAAGTCGCCGTTTTTGGTCATCCATAAGGATAAGGCGGTGTTACGTCCGCGACCTTCTTTTCTGCCAAAGGTGGTCTCGGCCTTCCACTTAAATGAGGACATTGTCCTCCCGTCCTTGTGTCCTCACCCATCACATCCCAGAGAGTTTGCGCTTCACACTTTGGATGTGGTACGAGCCTTGAGGGTGTACCTGTCTGCTACTGCCTCTATTCGGAAGTCTGACTCACGATTTGTGGCTGTCTCTGGTCCAAAACAGGGCCAAGCGGTTTCGTCTGCCACCATTTCTAGGTGGATCAGACAAACCGTCATTCAAGCTTATGCTCTCAAGGGGCGGGTGCCTCCCTTTCCGGTTACGGCACATTCCACCAGGGCAATTGGTGCTTCCTGGGCTTTCCGACATCAAGCGTCGGTTGCACAAGTGTGCAAGGCGGCGACCTGGTCGTCTGTTCATACCTTTTCTAAGTTTTATAAGGTTGATGTGGCTGCATCTTCGGATGCTTCCTTCGGCCGCAAGGTGTTGCAGGCCGCTGTTTGATGTTGCAACTCCTCCGTTGAGGAGCTCTGCCTTGTTTGGAGTGAAGTTTTTGGTTTTCCATTTATACTGCTCCCATCCCTCTTGACACTGCTTTAGGACATCCCACGTGTAAAGGTGTAAAAGACACGCTGTGTCAGTCCATGGATGACAAGAGTAAATAGGATTTTTGTACTCACCGTAAAATCCGTTTCTCTGGCATCCATGGACTGACACAGCACCCACCCTTCCTTTTAAGTTTGTACTGCTTTGTTACGAACTGAGGTCTGCTGACTGCAGTGGGAGGGTTATGTCCGGAGGGACCGCCCCCCTGGGCGGGGCTGTTCAGCTCTGGCTGTTTAGAATGTATGTATAACATCTCACATTCTGCCTAGGTCTTCTCCTGCAAGCAGGGACATAACCCACGTGTAAAGGTGTAAAAGACACGCTGTGTCAGTCCATGGATGCCAGAGAAACGGATTTTACGGTGAGTACAAAAATCCTATTTTTTCATCACTGTTTCCTTTTTAGAATGGCTTTTTAAAACCATAATGTGATTATTAAAAAGGTTTGTATGAAAGGTTTATAATCGTGTACCACTTTTCGTTGAGATGTGCCAAAATGCAAAAAGTTAAAAATTGTGAACAGGCAGGCTTTTTATTTTAGAAGAGACATGCCATACCTTCTCTGCACATAAATACATTTACTTACCTGTTCGCAATCCCCTGTAGAATGCACACTGAGCTGCGCATGATTTGAAGATATCAGCCATAACCCTGGTATAGATTTTTCACAGCTGGCTCCTGCCTTTCTCGTGAAAGTGCTCAGATCGGCTCCTGAGCCGCTGGAACGCTTTCAGAAGCGGCAAGAGGTGACAACCCCCCTTCCTGCCGCTCGCCAGTGTCTCTCGGGCTTACCTTTTTTGCCTGTTCGCTCGAGAAAAGATCCGAAGGTGTGGATGGCTGCTCCTATAGGCGATTTAAAGAGTAGATCCTCTTTGATCGCCTCTATGGCCTTGGAGGACTGGAGCGACATTACAATGTCACTTACAGTCCAGGCTGGAAGTAAATATATATATATTTTTTTTGACCCCAGATCTCTCCATAAAGAGAACCTCTCATTCTTTTTTTCTATTAAAGTGATCAAAAGTTTTTCTTGTGGAAAAAAAAAAGTGATCGAAAGTTATAAAAAAAAAAAAAAAAAAAAAAAAAAAAAGGGACAGTAAACATAAAAAGTTAAATCAATAGGAATTCTTTTTTTTTAAACGCTGCCATCCATCCGTGCTCGCGAACGCATACGTAAGTCGTGCAGGCATATGTAAACTGTATTCGCACCACACATGTGAGGTATCGCCACGAATATTACAGCGGCAATAATTCTAGCGCTAGACCTCCCCTGTAACTCTAAACAGGTAACCTATAAAGGTGTTTAAAGCATCATCTATGGAGATTTTTAAGTACTGTAGTTTGTCGCCATTCCATGTGCTTGTGCAATTTTTAAGCGTTACATATTGGGTATTTATTTACTTGGTGTAACATCATCTTTAACATTTTACAAAAAAATTGGAGTATATATTGTGTTTTGTTTTTTCATTAAAGTGTGTTTTGTTCCCCCAAAAATTGCATTTGCAAAATGGGTGCGCAAATACTGTGTGATATAAAAAATTGCAATGATCACCATTTTATTTCATAGTGCCTCTGCTAAAAAAAAAAAAAAAAAAAGTGTAATGTTTGGGGGTTGTAAGCAATTTTCTTTCAAACAAAGAGCCTGGTCTTCAAGTGGTTAAGAGGGCAGTCTGGAGTGTGGCATGGGAATGCACATTGCTTGTGTTTCACTAATGATGTTTAGAGTACTAGTAGCATAGCCGCTACAAAGTAAACTCTCACCCTCTCTCTTAGTATTGGCCACCCTCTAAAACCCTTACCCCATTTTAAAGTGATTTGTAAAGTCTCTCGTGGTTTATTATAGAAAAAAAAAACTGTTATCCTTACCTGCTCTGTGCAGTGGATTTGCACAGGGCAGCCTGGATCCTCCTCTTCTCTGGTCCCTCTTTGCTGCTCCTGGCCCCTCCCTCTTGTTGAGTGCCTCCACAGCAATCAGCTTACTATGGGGGCACCTGAGCCGGGCTGCAGCTTCCTTCCCTCCATGTCCATTCAAACATAGAGCTGCGGTTCGGCCCCACCCCCTCTCTCTCTTCTTTATTTTAATGCATAGCATGCATTAATATAACAAAAAACCTTCTTCCTTTTACAACACCTTTTAAACCTCTACTGTTGAAAGTTCCTTGGACCTTATTCTCACCCATCCTGTGGTCAATACTGTCATTGTTTTCTAAGTTACTGAGTGTTGTCCTTCATGTAAAGGATTGTGTGTTTGCATCGCTTGTACTGTAAAGATCTAAATAAAAAATGTTCTTCTTGTTAAAAAAATCCTCTACTGTTATAATATCATAAAGAAAGTGGAAACGATGGCCATAAGATACACTGCTTAGCTGAGCTATGTGAATAATGATTTTGCCCCCTCTTGGTATGGGGTAAATCTAACACAAATATTTTGACTTTGTTTTCTTTCCAGGTTCTTGTGCCTGAGTGCCTGTTCGTTTGACACTAAAGATCCCCAGACATTAACCAGCCACTACTACAGAAGAATCCCTCCTGATCAGGTTTGTCTCATCCATGTCATCTGAATTTTTTTTATTTTTTTGCATTAGGAAAAGCCGTAAAAAAGAAGGGCAAAGCTGTTTTGTACCAAATGGATTAAAATCACTGTGAAGATATGTATGGATAATTGATGGGGCAAGAAATCTGTTGTCCACTAGCTGTCAGCAACACAGTAGCAATTGCGCTCCCATGTTCAAATGCCATGCTTGCACAGTGTGCTCTCTCTTCCCTTATCCTTACAATGCTGAGGTCAGCTGCTGCTACAGGAGAAAGAGAGCACACTACGCATGTGAAGCATGTGAACACGGGAGTGTAATTTCTCCTGTGGTGTTGGGGGCGAGTGACCAGTGGCTTTCTTCTTTTGCCAATTATCCAGGATGGGACAATGCATACAATGTGGGAGTTATTTTGCCAGGCTTCAGAGGTGAACCATCGGGGGGACAGCCGATACAATTGTAAGGGGCCCAAGCATCTTGAGGGGCCCGACCAGGCCAGGAGAAGGCAGGAGCGGGTGAAGGGGAGCCGTGTTGTGGAGTACAGAAAAGATCTTGGCAGCTTCTGCTGCTCTGTGTCATTGAGTCCAGACATCGAAACTCATTGCTGCCACCTCTGTTACTATATGCATGTGCACCCCTGTGTGAGCTGCCTGTACTGTTATGTAGTGTGATCGGCTGCCGCTCTTCTGTGTCTCAACAACAATGTCAGCTTTGTGTAAACAAGAACTGGGACTAGGTAGGAAGATCCCCTCCTTTTAAAAGTAGGAGCTGTTAAGAAAAGGGAGGGGGGCTGTTTGTGTACAGGGAGGGGCCAGAGCTTTGTGTGTTTTACAGATGTGTATATGTGGGGGCTGATATATATATACAGGTGTGAGGGGGGTTGACATATATACAGGATTTAGGGGGGCGGACATATATACAGGTGTGGGGGGGGCTGACATATGTACAGGTGTGAGGGGGGCTGAGATATATACAAGATTAAGGGGGGCATATATATATATATATATATATATATGTGTATGTGTGTGTGTGTGTGTGTGTATATATATATATATATATATATATATATATAATATAAATACAGGAGTGAAGAGAGGGCCTGAGTGCGTACAGGAGTGAGGAGAGGGGCTGACCTATACAGGTGTGATGGGGGGGTGCTGAGTGCGTACAGGTGTGAGGGGTGCTGAGTGCGTACAGGTGTGATGGCGGGGTGCGGTGTCCAGTGCGTACAGGTGCGATGGCGGGGTGCCGAATGTGTACATGTGCGATGGGGGGTGTCGAGTGCGTACATGTGTGAGGGGGGCTGAGTGCGTATTCGGTGAGATGCCCTGCCTACAGTTAAACGAAAGTGCACAGTAATCTATTTGAATCCCTTGTCTGCATAGCATTTTTTACTCAACAGGAAAACATAGCTGGTGTATAAGATGTCTCTTTAACTTTAAAAACATCCCCCAAGAATTGGGGGGTGGGTTGTCTTATACGCGGAGTATAAAATGTGAACCTTAAAGCGGAGTTCCACCCAAAAATGGAACTTCCGCTTTTCGGGACCCTCCCCCCTCTAGTGTCACATTTGGCACCTTTCAGGGGGGTGCAGATACCTGTCTATTTGCACCACTTCCGGGTATTGACTCCTGCAGGAGTCGCGCCCTTTCGCGTCACCCCCAGCTGTCTTCTGGGAAACACAGTGTTCCCAAGAGAGAGCGGGGACCAGTGACGGCACGCAACTCGCGCATGCACAGTAGGGAACCGGGCAGTGAAGCTGCAAGGCTTCACTTCCTTATTCCCTCACCGAGAATGGCGGCGGCAGCATCCGAGGACCGAGCGACTGCTCGACCTCGTCTGCCAACATCGCGGGCGTGCTGGACAGGTAAGTGTTCATTTTTTAAAAGTCAGCAGCTGCAGTATTTGTAGCTGCTGGCTTTTAAAAAAAATAATAATTCGGCGGAACCTCCGCTTTAAGAGAACTCCAGGTTTAGGACTACTTTATATAGTATGTTTGGGCCAAGCTGGCCCAAAACGAAAGTCTCTAATCTGTCAGTCCGCTGAATGTGCAGTAATACTGTATGTAGCTTTGGCTACATACAGTATACTGCGCTGGGCCAATCACGGCGAGCAATGTATTCTATTAATGAATACAAAGCCTGCTCGGATTGGCTGAGTCAGAGAGGCGGGCTGATGTTACAGCCTCTGACTCAGCTAATCCGAGCAGGCTTTGTATTCATTAATAGAATACATCGCACGCTGTGATTGGCTCAGCTCGGTATACTGTATGTAGCTGAAGCTACATACAGTATTACCGCACATCCAGTGAGCTGACATATTAGTGGATGTAAACAAAACGGCTGCTAGACAAGACCCCATCATGGCTCCACCAGCAAGAAGAAGGAAATATGAAGCAAATTTCAAGCTGAAAGTTGTAAACTTTGCCAAGGAACATAATAACTGTGCTGCTGCAAGACAAAATGGAGTAACAGAAAAGCTGGTCTGAGGCCTCGTACACACGGCCGAGATTCTCGTCGAAAAAAACATGTCGTTTTTTTCGACGAGATTCCTGGACAAGAAAATTGTCCCGGCCGAGTGTACACACGCTCGTTTCAAAGAACCCGCGGTTCTTTGAATGGAGCGTACACGGTGACGTCATCGACTACGACGAGCATGCGCTCGTCACATTCGATGCCGTCGCCGCCATCTTGGTATACCCTACGTATGCCTAGGAAGCTACCGCGCATGCGTCAAATTCATTTCGAACATGCGCGGGCTTCCCGGCGGACAGGTAAGTGTACACACACTCACTTTTCTCGTCGAGAAACAGGCTGACGAGAATCTCGACGAGAAAATAGAGAGCAGGTTCTCTATTTTCTCGTCGAGGTTACTTGTCGGTTTTCTCGACGAGAAACCCGATAGCCGCGTACACACGACCGATTTACTCGGCAAGACCTCTCTGCCAGCAAGTTTCTTGCTGGTTCTTGCCGAGAAAATCGGTCGTGTGTACGAGGCCTCAGACTGGAAAGCAAATGAAGATGCATTAAAGAGTATGCAAAGGAGTAAAGCCTCGTACACACGGCTGGTTTTCTCGTCAAGAAACGACAAGAAAACTGCTTGCAGAGCTTTCTTGCCGAGTAAACCGTGCGTGTGTACGAGGCTTTCAGGTTTCTCGTCAAGAAAACTGGCCAGAACCTCGACGAGAAAAAAAGAAAACCTGCTTTCTTTTTTCTCGCCGGAATTCTTGTCGGCATGTTTCTCGTCGAGAAACCCGAGAGTGTGTACACTCACCTGTCGCCGTGGAAACCCGCGCATGCTCAAAATGACTTTGACGCATGCGCGGTAGCTTCCTAGGCATAGGTAGGGTGTAGCAAGATGGCGGCGACGGCATCGAATGTGACGAGCGCACGCTCATAGTCGATGACGTCACTGCATTCGTTCCATTCAAAACAACGGCGGTTCTTTTGAATCGAGCTTGTGTACACTCGGCCGAGACAAGATTCTTGTCAGGAATCTCGTCAGGAAAAGCGACGGGTTTTTTCCTGACCAGATTCTCGGCCGTGTGTACTCGGCTTCAGAGTGCATTAACCACTTAAGCCCCGGACCATTTGGTAGCTAAAGGACCAGAGGTGAATTCAGAATTTTGCACTGCGCTGCTTTAACTGTAAATTGTGCGGACATGCAATGTTGTACCCAAACAAAATTTGCGTCCTTTTCTTCCCACAAATAGAGCTTTCTTTTAATGGTATTTGATTGCCTCTGCGATTTTTATTTTTTGCGATATAAACGGAAAAAGACCGAAAATTTTGAAAAAAAATGATATTTTCTACTTTTTGTTATAAGAAAAATCGAATAAACTCAATTTTAGTCATACATTTAGGCCAAAATGTATTCAGCCACATGTCTTTAGTAAAAAAAACGTCAATAAGTGTATATTTATCGGTTTGCGCAAAAGTTATAGCGTTTACAAACTAGGGTACATTTTCTGGAATTTACACAGCTTTAAATTTATGACTGCCTATCTCATTTCTTGAGGTGCTAAAATTACAGGGCAGTACAAAACCCCCCCAAATGACCCCATTTTGGAAAGTAGACACCCCAAGGAAATTGCTGAGAGGCCTGTTGAGCCCATTGAATATTTTTTTTTTTTTTTTGTCCCAAGTGATTGAATAATGACAAAAAAAAAAATTACAAAAAGTTGTCACTAAATGATATATTGCTCACACATGCCATGGTTATATGTGGAATTGCACCCCAAAATACATTTTGCTGCTTCTCCTGAGTACGGGGATACCACATGTGTGGGACTTTTTAGGAGCCTAGCCGCGTACGGGACCCCGAAAACCAATCACCGCCTTCAGGATTTCTAGGCACAAATTTTTGATTTCACTCCTCACTACCTATCACAGTTTCGAAGGCCATAAAATGCCAAAATAGCACAAAACCCCCCCAAATGACCCCATTTTGGAAAGTAGACACCCCAAGCTGTTTGCTGAGAGGCATGGTGAGTATTTTACAGCTCTCATTTGTTTTTGAAAATGAAGAAAGAATTTTTTTTTTTTTTTTTTTTTTTTTCAATTTTCAAAACTTTGTGACAAAAAGCGAGATCTGCAAAATACTCACAATACCGCTCAGCAAATAGCTTGGGGTGTCTACTTTCCAAAATGGGGTCATTTGGGGGGGTTTTGTGCCATCTGGGCATTCCATGGCCTCCGAAACTGTGATAGGCAGTGAGAAGTGAAATCAAAAATTTACACCCTTAGAAAGCCTGAAGGCGGTGATTGGTTTTTGGGGTCCCGTACGCGGCTAGGCTCCCAAAAAGTCTCACACATGTGGTATCCCCGTACTCAGGAGAAGCAACAGAATGTATTTTGGGGTGTAATTCCACATATGCCCATGGCATGTTTGAGCAATATATCATTTAGTGACAACTTTGTGCAAAAAAAAAATAAAAAATAAAAAAATTGTCTTTTTTCCGCAACTTGTGTCAACATATAAAATATTCCATGGACTCGACATGCCTCTCAGTATATAGCTTGGGGTGTCTACTTTCCAAAATGGGGTCATTTGGGGGGGTTTTGAACTGTTCTGGCATTTTATACACAACATTAGGAAGCTTACATCCACTCTTCTAACCACTTGAAGACAAAGCCCTTTCTGACACTTTTTTGTTTACATGACAACATATTTTTTTTTGCAGGAAAATTATGTTGAACCCCCAAACATTATATATATTTTTAAAGCAAAGGCCCTACAGAATAAAATGGTGGGTGTTGCATTTTTTTTTTCTACACAGTATTTGCGCAGCGATTTTTCAAACGCATTTTTTGGGGAAAAAATACACTTTTTTTTATTTTAATGCACTAAAACACACTATATTGCCCAAATGTTTGATGAAATAAAAAAGATGATCTTAGGCCGAGTACATAGATACCAAACACGACATGCTTTAAAATTTCGCACAAACGCGCATTGGCGACAAACTACATACATTTTTAAAAGCCTTTACAGGTTACCCCGTTAGATTTACAGAGGAGGTCTACTGCTAAAATTACTGCCCTCGATCTGACCTTCGCGGTGATACCTCACATGCATGGTGCAATTGCTGTTTACATATGACGCCAGACCGACACTTGCGTTCGCCATTGGGCAAGAGCAGGGCAGGACAGGGGTGCTTTTTTTTTTTTTTTTATTATTAATTTTGCTTTTTTATTTTATTTTTAAATTGTTCCTTCCATATTTTTTTTTTTTTTTAATCATTTTTATTGTTCTCTCAGGGAATGTAAATATCCCCTATGATAGTAATAGGTAGTGACAGGTACTCTTTTTTTGAAAAAACTGGGGTCTAGACCCTAGATCTTTCCTCTGCCCTCAAAGCATCTGACCACACCAAGATCGGTGTGATAAAATGCTTTCCCAATGGCGCTTTTTATATCCGGGGGGGGGGGACATTCCCTCCCACTGCTTGTAAAAGCAGTCCAGAGGCTAATTAGCCACTAGGGTTGCTTTTACATTAAAGCCGGCCGCAGGCTGAAAAGAATGATACCAAGATGATACCTAAACCCGCAGGCATCAATCTGGTATAACCATTCAAAGTCCAGCAACATACCAGTACGTTGCTGGTCCTTGTTGGACATGTATTGTAATCTTTTTTTTTCATGCAGCCAGGTGGCTGAACGAAAAAAGAGATTGATCGGTGGGTATGCCCACCATTAGAATACCGCCCTTCATCCACCCACTTCTAATGATGGGCATACATGCACCATTTATATATGCCGAAGCATGGGGGCATCCTCCCGCAAAAAAGTTATGCCGCGTACACATGGTCGGACTTTTCCACGGGCAAGCCTCCGTCGGAATTTCGACCGTATGTACGTGGCATTAGGAGCAAAATCACTCCTCCGCCCCTGCTGCCCCAATGCTTCGGCATATTTGCTTTTTTTTTTTTTTTTAACTGTGGCGGTGAAATCACCTCCTACAGCACTGGAGTCGCAGGGATCAGGCCTGTCTCTGCGAACGCTGCAGTTATGTGTGTTGTGTTTTGTAGGTGACAGTGATCGATCGATACTGCACTTGGGTGGCCTGGGCTGGACGGAGAGGCAAAACGCAGGTGCTAGCAGGTATCTGGGCTGATCCCGCTAACACTGCGTTTTTGGGAACCCTAAACTGCTGGGGACGCTAGTATAGATCTGATCAGATCAGATATTGATCTGTTCAGATACTATACCACTAAGGGAGGTGTATGCTTCACGCGTGGGTGTTAGCGCTACTGGCACTAACCTGACGCTGCCTGGGGTGTGACGCAGACCCTCTCTGACGCTAAAACCTAATTGATATCACCCGCCGGGTGATCAGGGGGTTAAACCTTTATTGGGTTATATACGGCGGGTGCCCTGACACTATAAAAAGCAAACTAACTAACCAGCGTCACCCGTAACACTTATATGATGATTACTGGTGAAAGGGTTAACTAGGCAATTAGGGGGTTAAAACCTTTATTAGATAATATATGGGGGGTACCTGACGCTATAAAAACCTGCGGTGAACCTAAAAAAAATTACTGGCTACCGATCTGCATCACCGACGCTAAGACAGCGATCAGAAAAATGATCGCTTAGCGACAGTGGTGATAGGGGGTGAAAGGGTTACCTGGGGGGCGATCAAGGGGGTTAAACCTTTTTCTTTCTCGTACATCACGGGACACAGAGCGACATAGTCATTACTAATGGGTTATATAGATACCTTCAGGTGCTGGCACTGGCAACTTCCAAAACCGGAAGTACCCTCCCCTATATAAGCCCCTCCCATCCGGGAGCACCTCAGTTTTTTGCCAGTGTCTAAGGTGTTGGCCAAGAAGTAACATGTGTTTTTCACTGAGCTTGCATACAGGTTCTTTTGGGCCTCAGTAAGCTATTCCGGATCCGACCAAAAAAGCTTCATAGCTAAACGGTCGGTACCCGGGCCTTGCAGAGAAGAGCAAGGTTTTGCCTGTAATGCCTCTCTTAGGAGGGCTGGACCCTGGGATCCAGAGCTCTGGTCATACCCACGACCAAGATGTTTTCTGTGCAGGGTGCTATACAGGTCCAGGGGAGTGGAATCCTTGGGAACCCGGTCCCTGAAGGTTTGATTACAATGCCTGCCGTGATAGGTGAAGTTTGGGCTTCTGTGGACCAGAGTCCTGCGGCGAGGAAAAGGTAAGTGGGGGCCCTCGGGAACTTGGTTCTATTGAGGGACCCCCAAGCCTATTTTGTCTTTCTGCCTGTTACCTAAGGTATTCCCGCTAATATTCTGTGTATGCCTGTTACTACTGAGAAAATGTAAAAAATGTAATAGTAGGCAAGGAAAAAAAAAAAAAAAAAAATGTAAGACCGCGGTACCTGTGTTAGACACTAGAGGCCGCTATGGTTCTTTTTCTTGTAATGTGGATTTTTTTCTTCCAGAAACAAATCCAGGCAGTTGGTATGTTCTCTGCTGGGAAGCTGTCTCCTCTGCCCTGTTGCTGCGCTCATCCATCCCCGGGCCCTGCGGCAAAGGGACCCTGGCTCCCATCTAGCTCCTTATTGTTTTCAAAAAAGGCGCCGAAGGCGCACGTGCCCGCGCGCGTGCGCGTGCACGCGCCCCTATATATAGAGGCGATCTGGAAAAAGGGGCGGAGCGGGTGGATGACGCTCAGGTGTGCGCCGCGGCGCTACTGCGCATGTGCGGGCGTCCAGCGTGTTTTAAAGCACATTATAGCTGGCTATTGAAGTGCACAGACAGAGCTAGCAACAGTATAAAGGCACACAGAGGCGGTTGATGCAGGCATCCCCTAGAAAGGCACTTTAGTAGACACCAACTGTGATATAGCAGCAATTGTGCTAGACTATTCTCAGTAAAAGTGGTGTATTACGGCTGGAATACCTCAGCTTTAGGCTTAGGAATATGCCGTCCAGAAGCTCCGGAACTGAATCTTCCAGGAAGCGAAGGGGGTCTCATCGGGCTCTGAGGATCTTGGGCATGCTTCTGCTGCACCAGTCTCCCCTGAAGTTCAGAGGTAAGTGACCGTAGAGACCCCGCAGGGGTACTTGGTACTGTGGCTGTCCTCAGTTCACCTGCTCCTGTGTATGTAACAGAGGAGGTTTTTTCCTCAGCTCTGGGAGGATTAGAGAGAGATTGTCAACATTGATCGCTGCCTCCCTGTCAGGGAAAGCATGCCCGATCTCCGTCTCCTCCTTCAGAGTGCCTGTTAGCAGAGCAACAGTCCCATACAGGGATCGACCTGCCTGAAGGGGATCAGGATAAGGTTGATTCTGTTATAGAGGAATCAACAGTGGGGGAACCTTTTCTCAGCATCTCAAGCTGAAAGATTATGGGTTCAGTCTCTGACTAACATGGTCCGATCAGCATTTAAAAATGCACCTTGCGGAACCATCAACCACTACTGTATCCTCGTTGGGGTCGCTAGAAGCCCCCAGACTGTCTGTTCTTTTCCACTTCACCCTTTACTGAAAGGGCTCATTTACCAGGATTGGGAACGTCCTGAGAAAATATTTATTCCCCCAAGAGATTTCCGGTGGTCTATCCCATGGAGGATAAGTTCATCAAAAAATGGAAGGTTCCTACAGTGGACACAGCCATCTCTTGTATGTATAAATCACTGACATGTCCAGTGGATAATGTGCAAATGTTCAAGAACCCAATAGATAAAAGATTGGAGTCCTTATGAAAGTCTGCTTCTTTCTACAGCAAGCTTGGTGACACAACCAGCAGTGAGGTCTGCTAAGCAGTGAAGGATCAGTTGAAACGGGTCTTGAGGGACTTGACAGATCAGCAGGCCTTGCCCTAGCTGATCTACCTAGAGCCTTAGGCTTTGCGGTTGACGCCATAAAGGATTCAGTCCATCAGGCCTTACACTGTCTATAGTACATATGCGTAGGCTTCTATGGCTCAAAAACTGGTCTGCTGAAGCTCCCTGTAAAGAATGGCTGGTTAGCGTCCCATTTCATGGTGAACGCTTATTCAGGGAAAACCTGGACAAATATATCCAGAAAATTTCCAGCGGTAAAAATACGCTCTTGCCGGTTAAAAACAGAGTTAGAGGTCCCTCTTTAAGAGGCCTGCTTCTCCAGTCCCTGGGGCATCGGCTGTGTAACAGTTCCGACGGCCTCCTCTGTCAATTCCCGGGGGTAAAAAACAGGGACAATAGCAGGGTAATGAGAAACCCTGGGTCAGGGGAGGTACAAAACCTCCCCCAAAGTTAAATTCATTGAAGGGTTGCCCCCACTCAGTCGGGTGGGGGGAGGACTCCAGTTGTTCGCAAGAGACCTGGCGGGACACGATCAAGACAGATAGGTGCTCTCCGCAGTATGTTTGGGATACAGTTTGGAGTTAAAAGACTCTCCTCCTTCCCATTTTTGAGGTCAAACGTGCCAAGGGATCCCCGGAAGAGAGAGTCCCTCCTGTTGGCACTAGAACAACTATTGCTCCAAGGAGTAATTATGGAGGTTCCCCTGGAAGAATGAGGGTTCGGGTTTTACTCAAACCTCTTTACAGTCCCGAAGCAAACGCGGACGGGAGGCCCATATTAATTCTAAAAGGGCTATACAAATTCCTGTATATCAGGACTTTCCGATGGAGTCGATCCGATCGGTGGCCACTGCCCTACAAGGGGAGGATTGGTTAGCCGCGATAGACATCAAAGATGCTTATTTGCACATTCCCATCTTTCCAGTCCACCAAAAATTTCTACGCTTTGCAGTAGAAGGGCGCCATTTTCAGTTCAGAGCCTTACCCTTCGGTTTGGCCACAGCACCACGAGTGTTTACAAAAATTCTGGCCCTTTATTGGCCAATCTAAGAACACAAGGTGTAATGATAATGGCATATCTAGATGACTTGTTGCTGATAGACCACTCAGTGAAAAAACTAGACGTGGTCGTTCACAAGACAATCAAGTATCTGGAATCTCACGGTTGGATTATCAACCGAGACAAGTCAGCCCTAAAAACCAGTCAAAAGTCTGGAATACTTGGGGCTAAGGTTGGATTCAGGCCAGAGAAAAATATTCTTGCCTCGAGGAAAGGTGTTGTCTTTGAAAGATTTGATCCACTTAGTGGGTACAAAAAAGACAGCCGTCCATACGCCTGTGCATGAGGCTGCTGGGAAAAATGGTGGCATCATTCGAAGCAGTACCCTACGGTCAATTCCATTCAAGGAATTTGCAAGGGGCCATACTGTCAGCCTGGAACAAAAAAGTTCAGGCCCTAGACTTACAATGTCCTTGTCCCCTTCCGTTCGCAAGAGCCTCCGTTGGTGGTTGGTTCCCCAGAATCTGGAAAAAGGGAAATCCTTCAGTCCGATTTCTTGGAAGGTGGTCACTACAGATGCCAGCCTTATAGGCTGGGGAGCAGTACTGGAGCAATAGTCTCTCCAGGGCAGATGGTCGGATGCAGAAAAGGCCCTGCCCATCAATCTCTTAGAGATACGAGCAGCCCGGTATGCCCTAGTAGCATGGACATCCAAACTCCAAGGGTCCCCTGTCAGAATTCAATCAGACAATGCCACAGCAGTGGCATATATCAATCATCAGGGGGGCACCAGGAGTCGTGCAGCCCAGAGGGAAGTAAATTGCATCCTGAAATGGGCAGAAAGATATGTCCCAGCCATATCTGTGGTATTCATTCCAGGAGTGGAGAATTGGAAGGCGGACTTTCTAAGTCGCCAGCAATTATGCCCAGAGGAAGGGTCCCTTCACCCCGAGGTTTTCTGGACAATATGTCAGCGGTGGGGAACATCGGATGTAGATCTTCTAGCATCCAGATTCAACGCAAAGGTGGACAGGTTTGTCTCTCGGACAAGGGATCCCCTAGCTTGCGGCTCGGATGCCCTAGTGTTCCCTTGGGATCAGTTCAAGCTGATATATGCATTCACACCGCCACAATGGTTACCTCGATTACTCCGCAGAATCAGGGTAGAAAAGAAACCAGTGATTCTGGTGGCTCCAGCGTGGCCCCGAAGAGCGTGGTACGCGGAGATTGTAAAATGTCAGTGGGGAGTCCTTGGACTCTCCCACGTCGTCCGGACCTGCTTTCGCAAGGACCGATATACCACCCTTCCTTACCAGCCCTAGGTTTGACGGCCTGGCTATTGAAGCCCACATTCTAAAAAAGAGAGGGCTCTCTAATTCTGTGGTATCTACCATGATCAATGCCAGGAAGCCGGTATCCAGGCAGATCTACTATAGAATCTGGAAGGCGTACATCGCCTGGTGTGAGGCCAAGAAATGGCATCCACGTAAATACGTAATAGGTAGGATTCTGGACTTCCTACAATGGGCTGTAGATAGGAAGCTTGCCTTGAGTACTATCAAGGGTCAGATTTCGGCCTTGTCAATATTTTTTCAAAGGCCCTTGGCTTCGCATTCACTAGTCAAAGCCTTTATACAGGGAGTGATGCGTATTAGTCCTCCGGTTAATATTCCCATATGTCCATGGGATCTAAACTTGGTTCTGTCGGTTCTACAGAAACAACCTTTTGAACCATTACAGCATATTTCTTTGGTTCTTCTCACCAGGAAATTGATTTTTCTAGTAGCCATTTGTTCGGCTAAAAGAGTGTCGGAATTAGCAGCTATGTCCTGTAAGGAGCCATATCTGGTTATCCATAAGGATAGAGTAGTGTTACGCCCTCATCCAGCCTTTCTTCCTAAGGTGGTATCGAGGTTTCATTTGAACCAAGATGTGGTTCTTCCTTCTTTTTTCCCCAAACCTACTTCGGTAGAGGAAAAGTTATTGCATTCTTTGGATGTAGTAAGAGCAGTTAAAGCTTATCTAAAAGCCACTGCTCAGATTCGCAGAACGGATACTTTGTTTATTCTGCCGGAAGGCCCCAGAAGGGGTCAGGCAGCGTCAAAATCTACTTTAGCCAAGTGGATTCGACAGGTCATAATGCAAGCCTATGGCTTGAGAAGGAGACCGCCTCCGTTCAAAGTTAGAGCGCACTCCACGAGAGCAGTTGGAACTTCATGGGCAGTGCATCACCAGGCCTCCCTGGCTCAAATCTGTAAGGCCGCAACATGGTCTTCAGTACACACGTTTACTAGGTTCTACCAGGTGGACGTTAGAAGTCAGGAGGATGTCGCCTTTGGGCGCAGTGTGTTGCAGGCCGCAAAAGATCCTCATGTCTGATAGCGCTCAGCTTATGTATGGTGTATCCCCCCCCTCGTTGGGCATTGCTTTAGGACATCCCATTAGTAATGACTATGTCGCTCTGTGTCCCGTGATGTACGAGAAAGAAAATAGGATTTTTATAACAGCTTACCTGTAAAATCCTTTTCTTGGAGTACATCACGGGACACAGAGCTCCCACCCCTCTTTAGGGACACTTATTGCTTTGCTACAAAACTGAGGTGCTCCCGGATGGGAGGGGCTTATATAGGGGAGGGTACTTCCGGTTTTGGAAGTTGCCAGTGCCAGCACCTGAAGGTATCTATATAACCCATTAGTAATGACTATGTCGCTCTGTGTCCCGTGATGTACTCCAAGAAAAGGATTTTACAGGTAAGCTGTTATAAAAATCCTATTATTAGATATTTTATGGGGGTACCCGACGCTATAAAAACCTGCGGCGAACCTAAAAAAAATTACTGGCTACCGATCTGCATCACCGACGCTAAGACATCGATCAGAAAAATGATCGCTTAGTGACAGTGGTGATAGGGGGTGAAAGGGTTACCTGGGGGGCGATCAAGGGGGTTAAACCTTTATTAGATAATTTATGGGGGTACCCGACGCTATAAAAACCTGCGGCGAACCAAAAAAATTACTGGGTACCGATCTGCATCACCGACGCCAAGACAGCGATCAGAAAAATGATCGCTTAGTGACAGTGGTGATAGGGGGTGAAAGGGTTACCTGGGGGGCGATCAAGGGGGTTAAACCTTTTATTAGATAATTTATGGGGGTACCCGACGCTATAAAAACCTGCGGCGAACCTAAAAAAATTACTGGGTACCGATCTGCATCACCGACGCCAAGACAGCGATCAGAAAAATGATCGCTTAGTGACAGTGGTGATAGGGGGTGAAAGGGTTACCTGGGGGGCGATCAAGGGGGTTAAACCTTTATTAGATAATTTATGGGGGTACCCGACGCTATAAAAACCTGCGGCGAACCTAAAAAAAATTACTGGGTACCGATCTGCATCACCGACGCCAAGACAGCGTTTAGAAAAATGATCGCCAAGCAACGGCGGTGCTAGGGGGTGAAAGGGTTATCTGAGGGGTTAAACCTTTATTAGGGGGGGGTTAGGGGGCTACACTGGACCTAAAACTAAATGTAGTGACACTTTTACAGTCACAAATGTCACTGATTGCAGTGATCAGTAAATAAATGGTCACTGCAATCAGTGACACTGTGACTGGGGGGTGATCTGGGGGGGGCGATTTATGTGCCTATGTGTGCTGGTGTTAGTGTAGTGTTAGTGCACTGACCTGTGTGTCTTCTCTTGTACGACGCTCGGTATATGTGAGCGCCGCACAGGAGATGACATCACTTCCTCCTGCTTTCTCGGTCTGTGTAAACATTACACAGACAGAGGGGGCATTTCTATTCGCCGGGAGCGATCGCGGGGGGGTGGTCGGAATCGAACGGCCGCCCCCCCATCTCGGAACGCTCCCAGACGAATTCCGACCGCTCACTGTACAGAAGGGGGGTCCGATCGGACTCCCCAACTGTACAAAGGCAATCACGTATGCTCTACGTGATTGTGCCTGTCGGTGCCATTGTGCCGACGTATATATACAGTGAGCGGTCGTTAAGTGGTTAAAGTGGTTGTAAACCCACTTTTTCAACTTGCACCTACAGGTAAGCCTAGATTAAGGCTTACCTGTAGGTGCAAGAAATATCTCCTAAACCTACACAGTTTAGGAGATATTTAGTTAAATGACAGGCGCCGCTGTCTACGGCGCATTCATGGGGTTAATCCCATTCACAAATTTGGCTACTTCCCAGCAATCGCTGGGCGTAGCCGAATGTGAAGGCTCCCGCGCGCATGCGCAGAGTGACGTCTCCGCCGCTCCGGCCAATCACAGCGCCGGAGCGGTGCTGTGATTGGCTGGAGCGGCGATACCCGGAAGTAACCTTCCGGCTATCGCCGCAGAGATGGCTGCGGCTGAAGAGGGAGACGAGGGCGGCTTCGGGGGCCCCGATCTAAGGTAAGTGATGCATAATGAGCTATTATGCTAGTCATATTAGCTCATTATGCCTTTCTCTTACAGGTAGTTTAAATTTTTATTTTATTTTTAAAAGGGTTTACAACCACTTTAACCACTTAACGACCGCCCACCGCCGATTTACGTCGGCAGAATCACGTAGATCTACGTGATCGCCTTTGTGCAGTTGGGGGGTCCATCCGGACCCCCCTTCACTGCAGTGAGCGGCCGTTAAGTGTTCGGGAGCGATCAGGCATGAGGGGGCGGCCGCTCGATTCCGCCCCCCCCCCTCGCGATCGGTCCCGGCCAATGAAAATGCTTCCTCCTGCCTGAAATGTAAACACAGTCTGGAGGAAGTGATGTCATCTCCCTCGCCGCGGTCTTTTCGTTCCCGGCGCCGAGCAGAGAAGAAGCAGGTTAGTGCACCAACAGTCCACTGACACGTAGGTACACATAGGCACACAAATCACCCCCCAGTCACCCCCAGATCACCCCCCAGGTCACCCCAAAGCCCCCAATCACAGTGTCACTGATTGCAGTGATCATTTATTTTACTGATCACTGCATTTAGTGTCATCTGTGATTGTAAAAAGTTGCAGGGCAGTTAGGATTAGGCCCCTTTAGGTCCAGGGTAGCCCCCTAACCCCCCCCTAATAAAGGTTTAACCCCTTGATCACCCCCCAGGTAACCCTTTCACCCCCTAACTTCAGCGTCACTAAGCGATTGTTTTTCCGATCGCTGTATTCGTGTCGCTGGTGTTTTAGATAGGCAGTTATTTTTTATTTAGGTTCGCCGAAGGTTTTTATTAGTGTCAGGTACCCCCATATATTATTTTAACCCCCTGATTGCCCCTAGAGTTAACCCTTTCACCAGTGATCGCCGTATAAGCGTCACTGGTGTCACTGGTTAGCCAGTAAGTTATTTAGGTTACCCGTCAGGTTTTTATATAGTGTCAGGTACCCCCATATTTAACCTAATAAAGGTTTTAACCCCCTGATTGCCCCTAGTCAACCCTTTCACCAGTGATCACCATATAAAGGTTACGGGTGACGCTGGTTGATTAGTTTGCTTTTTATAGCATCAGGGCACCCGCCGTATATAACCCAATAAAGGTTTAACCCCCCTGATCGCCCGGCGGGTGAGATCAATTAGGTTTTAGCGCCAGAGAGGCTTACCTGTAGGTGCAAGAAATATCTCCTAAACCTACACAGTTTAGGAGATATTTGCAAAGGGCCATACTGTCAGCCTGGAACAAAAAAGTTCAGGCTTTAGACTTACCAATGTCCCTGTCCCCTTCCGTTCGCAAGAGCCTCCATTGGTGGTTGGTGCCCCAGAATCTGGAAAAAGGGAAACCCTTCAGTCCGGTTTCTTGGAAGGTAGTCACTACAGATGCCAGCCTCATAGGCTGGGGGGCAGTACTGGAGCAATGGTCTCTCCAGGGCAAGTGGTCAGAAGCAGAAAAGGCCCTGCCCATCAATCTCTTAGAGATACGAGCAGCCCGGTATGCCCTAGTAGCATGGACATCCAAACTCCAAGGGTCCCCTGTCAGAATTCAATCAGACAATGCCACAGCAGTGGCATATATCAATCACCAGGGTGGCACCAGGAGTCGTGCAGCCCAGAGGGAAGCAAATTGCATCCTGGAGTGGGCAGAAAAATATGTCCCAGCCATATCCGCGGTTTTCATCCCAGGAGTGGAAAATTGGAGAGCGGACTTTTTAAGTCGCCAACAATTATGCCCGGGGGAATGGTCTCTTCACCCCGAGGTTTTCCAGGCAATATGCCAGCGGTGGGGAACACCGGATGTAGATCTGCTAGCATCCAGATTCAACGCAAAGGTGGACAGATTTGTGTCTCGCACAAGGGATCCTCTAGCTTGCGGCTCGGATGCCCTAGTGTTCCCTTGGGATCAGTTCAAGCTGATATATGCATTCCCACCGCCACAATTGTTACCGCGATTACTCCGCAGAATCAGGGTAGAAAAGAAACCAGTGATTCTGGTGGCTCCAGCGTGGCCCCGAAGGGCATGGTACGCGGAGATTGTAAAAATGTCAGTGAGGAGTCCTTGGACCCTCCCACATCGTCCGGACCTGCTGTCGCAGGGACCGATATACCACCCTTCCTTACCAGCCCTAGGTTTGACGGCCTGGCTATTGAAGCCCACATTCTGAAAAAGAGAGGGCTCTCTAATTCTGTGGTATCTACCATGATCAATGCCAGGAAGCCGGTATCCAGGCAGATCTATTATAGGATCTGGAAAGCGTACATTACGTGGTGTGAGGCCAAGAAATGGCATCCACGTAAGTACGTGATAGGGAGGATTTTGGACTTCCTACAGTGGGCTGTAGATAGGAAGCTGGCCTTGAGTACTATCAAGGGTCAGATTTCGGCCTTGTCAATATTTTTTCAAAGGCCCTTGGCTTCGCATTCACTAGTCAAAGCTTTCATACAAGGAGTGATGCGTATTAGCCCTCCGGTTAGTGTTCCCATATGTCCTTGGGACTTAAACCTGGTTCTGTCAGTTCTACAGAAACAACCGTTTGAACCATTGCAACACATTTCCTTGGTTCTTCTCACCAGGAAATTGATTTTCTTAGTAGCCGTTTGTTCGGCTAAAAGAGTATCGGAATTAGCCGCCTTGTCCTGTAAGGAGCCATATCTGGTTGTCCATAAGGACAGAGTAGTATTACGTCCTCATCCAGCCTTTCTTCCCAAGGTGGTATCGAGGTTTCATTTGAACCAAGATGTGGTTCTTCCTTCTTTTTTCCCCAAACCTAGCTCGGTAGAGGAAAAGTTATTACATTCTTTGGATGTAGTAAGAGCAGTTAAAGCTTATCTAAAAGCCACTGCTCAGATTCGCAGAACGGATACTTTGTTTATTCTGCCGGAAGGCCCTAAAAAGGGTCAGGCAGCATCAAAATCCACTTTAGCCAAGTGGATTCGACAGGTCATAATACAAGCCTATGGCTTGAGAAAGAGACCGCCTCCGTTCAAAGTTAGGGCGCACTCCACAAGAGCAGTTGGAACTTCATGGGCAGTGCATCACCAGGCCTCCCTGGCTCAAGTATGTAAGGCCGCAACATGGTCTTCGGTACACACGTTTACTAGATTCTACCAGGTAGACGTTAGAAGTCAGGAGGATGTCGCCTTTGGGCGCAGTGTGTTGCAGGCCGCAAAAGATCCTCATGCCTGATGGCGCCCAGCTTATGTATCCCTCCCCTCATTTGGCATTGCTTTGGGACGTCCCATTAGTAATGACTAAGTCGCTCTGTGTCCCGTGATGTACGAAAAAGAAAAAGGGATTTTTATAACAGCTTACCTGTAAAATCCTTTTCTTGGAGTACATCACGGGACACAGAGCTCCCACCCCTCTTTTTGGGACACTTATTGCTTGGCTACAAAACTGAGGTGCTCCCGGATGGGAGGGGCTTATATAGGGGAGGGTACTTCCGGTTTGGAATTGGCCAGTGCCAACACCTGAAGGTAATCTATATAACCCATTAGTAATGACTAAGTCGCTCTGTGTCCCGTGATGTACTCCAAGAAAAGGATTTTACAGGTAAGCTGTTATAAAACTCCCTTTTTTGCTCCTAATGCCGCGTACATACGGTCGAAATTCCGACGGAGGCCTGCCCGTGGAAAATTCCGACCGTGTGTACGCGGCATAACTTTTTTGCGGGAGGATGCCCCCATGCTTCGGCATATATATATTTTAGGCACAGGTTGCGTTAAAACATTTTTTTATTTTTTACTAGGTTTTGTTTTGGTATTTGCTTTGCAGGTATGGCATGGTAAGGTCTTACTGTTGTACTGTAATGTTACTTTGTTTTAATGTTAACCACCATTTGCTTAGCAGGTACGCCATTCAGTTGCAGCGCGGATCTATTTATCTTGACAGCAACAGCGTTTGCTCCCACGATACATAAAGCCGTGACTCCAACGCTGTAGGAGGTGATTTCACCACCACAGTTAAAAAAAAGAGCATATATGCCGAAGCATGGGGGCAGCAGGGGCGGAGGAGCGATTTTGCTCCTAATGCCGCGTATATACGGTCGAAATTCCAACGGAGGCTTGCCCGTGGAAAAGTCCGACCGTGTGTACGCGGCATAACCTTTTATGCCGCGTACATACGGTCGAAATTCCGACGAAGGCTTGACCGTGTGTACGCGGCATAACTTTTTTGCGGGAGGATGCCCCCATGCTTCGGCATATATGCCCATCACTAGAAGTGGGTGGATGAAGGGAGGTATTCTAATGGTGGGCATACCCACCAATCAATCTCTTTTTTTCGTTCAGCCAATAGGCTGTATGAAAAAAAAGATTACAATACATGTCCAACAAGGACCAGCAACGTACTGGTATGTTGCTGGACTTTGAATGTTTATACCAGAATGATGCCTGCGGGTTTAGGTATCATCTTGGTATCATTCTTTTCAGCCAGCAGCCGGCTTTCATGTAAAAGCAATTCTAGCAGATAATTAGCCTCTAGACTGCTTTTACAAGCAGTGGGAGGGAATGTCCCCCCCCCCGGATATAAAAAGCGCCATTGGGAAAGCATTTTATCACACCGATCTTGGTGTGGTCAGATGCTTTGAGGGCAGAGGAAAGATCTAGGGTCTAACCCCCCAATTTTTTTCAAAAAAAGAGTACCTGTCACTACTTATTGCTATCATAGGGGATATTTACATTCCCTGAGATAACGATAAAAATGGTAAAAAAATAAAATATGGAAGGCACAGTTTAAAAATAAAATAAAAAAGCCAAATAAATAATAATAAAAAAAAAAAAAAAAAAAGCACCGCTGTCCCCCCCTGCTCTTGCGCAAAGGCGAACGCAAGCGTCGGTCTAGCGTCATATGTAAACAGCAATTGCATCATGCATGTGAGGTATCACCGCGAAGGTCAGATCGAGGGCAGTCATTTTAGCAGTAGACCTCCTCTGTAAATCTAACGTGGTAACCTGTAAAGGCTTTTAAATGCTTTTAAAAATGAATGTAGTTTGTCGCCGCTGCGCGTTTGTGCGCAATTTTAAAGCATGTCGTGTTTGGTATCCATGTACTCGGCCTATGATCATCTTTTTTATTTCATCAAACATTTGGGCAATATAGTGTTTTTTAGTGCATTAAAAATAAAAAAAGTGTGTTTTTCCCCCAAAAAATGCGTTTGAAAAATCGCTGCGCAAATACTGTGTGGAAAAAAAATTGCAACACCCACTATTTTAATCTGTAGGGCCTTTGCTTTAAAAAAAATATATAATGTTTGGGGGTTCAACATAATTTTCTTGCACAAATTTTTTTTTTTTTCATGTAAACAAAAAGTGTCAGAAAGGGCTTTGTCTTCACGTGGTTAGAAGAGTGGATGATGTGTGACATAAGCTTCCTAATGTTGTGCATAAAATGCCAGGTCAGTTCAAAACCCCCCCAAATGACCCAATTTTGTAAAGTAGACACCTCAAGCTATTTGCTGAGAGGCATGTTGAGCCCATTGAATATTTTTTTTTTTTTTTTTTGTCCCAAGTGATTGAATAATGACCAAAAAAAAAAAAATGTACAAAAAGTTGTCACTAAATTATATATTGCTCAAACATGCCATGGGCATATGTGGAATTACACCCCAAAATACATTCTGTTGCTTCTCCTGAGTACGGGGATACCACATGTGTGGGACTTTTTGGGAGCCTAGTCGCGTACGGGACCCCAAAAACCAAGCACCGCCTTCAGGATTTCTATGGGTGTAAATTTTTGATTTCACTCCTCACTGCCTATCACAGTTTCGGAGGCCATGGAATGCCCAGATGGCACAAAACCCCCCCAAATGACCCCATTTTGGAAAGTAGACACCCCAAGCTATTTGCTGAGAGGTATGTTGAGTATTTTGCAGATCTCGCTTTTTGTCACAAAGTTTTGAAAATGTAAAAAAAGAAAAAAAAAATGTCTTTCTTAATTTTCAAAAACAAATGAGAGCTGTAAAATACTCACCATGCCTCTCAGCAAATAGCTTGGGGTGTCTACTTTCCAAAATGGGGTCATTTGTGGGGGTTTTGGGCTATTTTGACATTTTATGGCCTTCAAAACTGTGATAGGTAGTGAGGAGTGAAATCAAAAATGTATGCCCTTAGAAACCTTGAAGGCGGTGCTTGGTTTTTGGGGTCCCGTACGTGGCTAGGCTCCCAAAAAGTCCCACACATGTGGTATCCCCGTACTCAGGAGAAGCAGCAGAATGTATTTTGGGGTGTAATTTCACATATGCCCATGGCATGTGTGAGCAATATATCATTTAGTGACAACTTTGTGCAAAAAAAAAAAAGTTTGTCATATTCCCGCAACTTGTGGCAAAATATAAAATATTCCATGGACTGAACATGCCTCTCAGTAAATAGCTTGGGGTGTCTACTTTCCAAAATGGGGTCATTTGGGGGGGTTTTGTGCTATTTTGGCATTTTATGGCCTTCGAAACTGTGATAGGTAGTGAGGAGTGAAATCAAAAATTTGCGCCCTTAGAAATCCTGAAGGCGGTGCTTGGTTTCCGGGGTCCCGTACGTGGCTAGGCTCCTAAAAAGTCCCACACATGTGGTATCCCCGTACTCAGGAGAAGCAGCAGAATGTATTTTGGGGTGCAATTCCACATATAACCATGGCATGTGTGAGCAATATATCATTTGGTGACAACTTTTTGTAATTTTTTTTTTTGTTTTTTTTTGTCATTATTCAATCACTTGGGACAAAAAAAAAAAATATTCAATGGGCTCAACATGCCTCTCAGCAATTTCCTTGGGGTGTCTACTTTCCAAAATGGGGTCATTTGGGGGGGTTTTGTACTGCCCTGCCATTTTAGCACCTCAAGAAATGAGATAGGCAGTCATAAATTTAAAGCTGTGTAAATTTCAGAAAATGTACCCTAGTTTGTAAACGCTATAACTTTTGCGCAAACCAATAAATATACGCTTATTGACATTTTTTTTACTAAAGACATGTGGCTGAATACATTTTGGCCTAAATGTATGACTAAAATTGAGTTTATTCGATGTTTCTTATAACAAAAAGTAGAAAATATCATTTTTTTTCAAAATTTTTGGTCTTTTTCTGTTTATATCGCAAAAAATAAAAATCGCAGAGGCAATCAAATACCATTAAAAGAAAGCTCTATTTGTGGGAAGAAAAGGACGCAAATTTCATTTGGGTACAACATTGCATGTCCGCACAATTTACAGTTAAAGCAGCGCAGTGCCGAATCCCAAAAACAGGCCTGGTCCTAATGGCCCGAAATGGTCCGGGGCTTAAGTGGTTAAGAAGAGGCACACTACATTGGCCAGAACTCGAAAATCATGTAGCAGACATGGTGCATGAGCATCGTCAAAATGGTTATGTAGGGGGTAGTCTTATATGGCGAGTATAGCCCAAAATGTTTAAATTGGAAAATTAGGGGGTCATCTTATACACCCAGTCACCTTATATGCCTGCATATATGGTAGTTTTCTGTTTACTTTGGAAAAACCTCCTCTTACTTCCTGTTGTGTCTTGAGATAGGAAGTGAAGCAAAATTTCCCCAGTAGAAAGCACACAGAAATTAAAGTTTGTAAGGGTTTTAACTATTCCCTAAACTAAAGGTTTATTATCTTTATTAAATTTAAATTTCATGTGTGTGTTTTGGCTGGAGACTCAATTTCAGACAAATATTTCAGATTGATTTCTTTTAATTTACAGAATTCCTGATGTCTGCATCTAGCTCCTCAAGTTCTTTGGTCAAGGGCACTGTAGCATCGGAAGTCCCATTTGCTGATCTTTGCCGTACTTTGGAGAAAGTTCAGGGGACAAAGAACCGAGCTGATAAAGTAAATATTTTAAAGCAGTTTGTCGACTCATGGAGAAAGTTTCATGATGCTCTACATAAAAATAACCCCAAGACAACAGACTCTTTCTATCCGGCAATGCGACTTATCCTGCCACAGTTGGAAAGGGAGAGAATGGCATATGGAATCAAAGAGACTATGCTTGCCAAACTATATATCAAAGTTCTGGGCTTGCCCAAAGAAGGTAAAGATGCTTTGAAACTTTTAAATTATAGAACTCCTACTGGCTCGAGTTCTGACGCTGGAGATTTTGCTGCGATTGCTTACTTTGTTCTTAAATCACGGTGTGGAAAAGATGGGAACTTGACCATACAAGATGTCAATGATCAGTTGGATGCAATAGCAAGCAACAATGCAGCTAGAAAGAAAGAACTAATAGAGAAAAGCCTTCTGCATTTGATTGCTAATACTACTGCCCTAGAACAGAAGTGGCTTATAAGAATGATTATTAAAGACATGAAACTTGGCTTTAGCCAACAAACTGTGTTTTCCATCTTTCACCGTGATGCTGCAGAACTTCACAATGTCTCCACAGATCTTGAGAAAGTGTGTATTCAACTACATGACCCCAGTGTATGTCTAAGTGATGTGTCCATCTCTATGTTTTCTGCTTTCAAACCCATGCTTGCTGCTATTGTCAATATTCAACGAATAGAAAAACAGATGAACCACCAGAGCTTTTACATTGAAACTAAGCTTGATGGGGAGAGAATGCAGTTGCACAAAGATGGTGATGTGTACAAATACTTTTCCCGAAATGGATTTGATTACACGCAACCGTTTGGTGGGTCTCCCCTTGAAGGTTCCTTAACACCATTTATTCATAACGTGTTTTGTAAGGATTTGCAAAACTGCATTTTGGACGGAGAGATGATGGCTTACAATCCAAATACGAAGACATTTATGCAAAAAGGGAACAAATTTGATATAAAGAGAATGGTAGATGATTCTGATCTCCAAACTTGTTACTGTGTGTTTGATATCTTGATGTTTAATAACCAGAAATTAGCTCATGAAACACTGAGAAAAAGGTATGATATCCTTCATGAAATATTCACTCCAATTACTGGGAGAATTCACATTGTTCAGAGAAAAGAAGCTACCACCAGAAAAGAGGTTGTGGATGCACTAAATGAAGCCATTGATAATCGTGAAGAAGGTATAATGGTAAAAGATCCTATGTCCATTTATAAACCAGATAAACGTGGGGAGGGGTGGCTGAAGATCAAACCAGAATATGTTAATGGACTAATGGATGAGTTAGATCTTCTAATTGTTGGAGGTTACTGGGGCAAGGGCCAGCGAGGTGGCATGATGTCTCATTTCTTATGTGCTGTAGCTGAAACCCCAGCACCTGGAGACAAGCCATCAGTTTTTCATTCTGTGTGTCGCATAGGCTCTGGCTACACCATGAAAGAGTTATATGACCTTGGTTTAAAGTTGGCTCCACACTGGAAGATTTACCGCAAGAGAGTTCCTCCTTCTGATATTCTGTGTGCAATTGAGAAGCCTGAGGTTTATATCCAACCTTGTAACTCTGTCATTATTCAGGTAAAGGCTGCTGAAATTGTTCCCAGTGATATGTACAAAACTAACTGTACTCTCCGTTTTCCTCGAATTGAGAAGATCAGAGAGGACAAGGAATGGTATGACTGCATGACTGTTGATGACTTGGAACAATTTCGAGAAAAGGCTTCTGGAAAATTGGCTTCAAAGCACTTAGATGTAAATGATGAACCTCAGGAGAAAAAGCGGAAAATGGCCCCTAAAATTAGGAAGGTTATAGGAGTGGTTTCACATCTAAAAGCACCAGATTTGTCTAACATCACTAAACAGTCCAATATGTTTGAAGACGTTGAATTTTGCGTAATGAGCGGAACAGAAGAACATTCAAAGGCTGACCTGGAGAGCATGATCGCTGCATGTGATGGCATAGTTGTGCAAAATCCTGGGCAAGACACCTATTGTGTCATTGCTGGAGCTATAAACGTTCGAGTAAAGAACATCATTTCATCAGATAAGCATGATGTTGTTAAAGCAGCCTGGCTTCTGGAGTGTTTTAAAAGCAAAAAGATTGTCCCTTGGCAGCCTCAGCATATGATTCATATGTGTCCATCCACCAAAGAGCACTTTGCCTCTGAATATGACTGCTACGGCGACAGCTATATCACAGATACTAATGAGAGTGAGCTGAAGGACCTGTTTAGCAGAATGCCTGACACCAAGGAAAAAATTCCTCTAGACATGATTTCTGACCTAGAACAACGTTATTCGTGGGAGCAGACTGTCCACAGTATATTTCGCCAATGTGTTGTTTACATAGACATGTTTACAACTATTAATGATCCAGACACTAAAATTACAACTTCTAGTTTAAATATAACTGCATTACAGCTGCGATTTCATGGAGCCAAAGTGGTGAATCGCCTTCAAGAAGGAGTGTCTCATGTAATTGTAGGTGATGACAAGTGTCGTTTAACAGAGATGAAAACTCAGAGGAGATCATTTCAAAGAAAATTTAAAATTGTTTCAGTTTCATGGGTTTTGGATTCACTGAAAATGGGGAAATTCCAAATGGAACAAAATTATTTATTGTAAAGCAATCTGATGTTTTAAAATTAAGATGTTTTAATGGTGTATTCAAAATATTTTATATTTTTTCATAATTTATTAGAATTCTATTTTAATAGTTTTTGGACATTTGGATTTAGGGTAAACTTTTGTCTATTATGCATTTTTTCTTGCGTACATTTATATGTAAACTTGTTTTATTTAACTTTCTTTGTATTTTAGCCTTGAAGGAGCTAAATCTACATTTAATTGTATTTTGTGTTCAACCTTTTAACTCCTGCTCCTATTTTTTTTTTGAATTCTCAAATAAAAAAATATATTTTTTATTATGAATGATGGTGACACATAGCGTTGTGGGTTCTCTTTACCCTCCTGTCTTGTGTGTGGGATCACTAATGGTGCCGATTCATGAAAGATGAGCCCAGGTGTGTGTGTGTGTGTATAATTAAATTATGTGTGTGTGATATATATAAAAAAAAAATCATACCCCTACTAATTATTCAGTATTTTGAGGAACAATATTAAGTCCTTTTTTATCTGAGTCTTGCCATTCTGTCATAAACTGTATAGAGTTAAATACCATCATATCAAAAAATTAAGTTAATAAATCAAACTAAATGTGTCCCTGCACCACGTGTCTTGATTCTCGTGGTTACTCTTCCTGACCACCATGCAAGATGCTGCAACATTCTGTGTAAAATCATTTGATAATAATGCACACTCGCCAAAAAGTGTTTTCCCCTTTAAGCAAGAAGGTCAATATACGCTTTTTGTAACCCAAGGCACTGTGGAATCCGCTGTATTCCAGGCATTCATTCTCCTAGGAAGCTTGTATGGGACCCCCAAGCTCCACTCTCGGTTTCTTTTAAAGATAAGGCCACAAACACTGACGTTTCACGAGGATGCTCTTACGGTGATATACGTTGATGGTGGGACTTGGTCGTTATTTCTGGTTAAGTGGTGACATCACATCCAGGTACGCTCTTCTGGTTAGTGGAGCACATGCAAATGTAAGTGCAATTCTTTTTTGTGTATTAGCTGATATTGGAATGATAAATTCTACACTATGAATATGTTAAACTGCTAAATATCTTTTCTCATCAGCAGTTAGAGCAGTCTGTCAGTGTCCAGCCAAGCACTAGTTATTTTTTTAGTAGGAGTTTTCATTCTCCCCTGAGTGTCCTATGAAGCTGTGGGACCCCTAACCCTCTGGATAGTGCTAATTGGCCCTGTGCTCACACATACTCTCACTAGCAATACACACCAAACTGAGCATGTGCAGCTTGCCTCCAAAGCTCTGTTCTATCAACAGATAGATTGGGGACTGTGGAATAAGAGGAGGATCAGCGAAGACGGGATCAAACAGCCTTTTTACACAATGCACAGCATTAACCCCTTCAGTCAGTATTACTGTTGTAGGTGTAGTAACACTTGGATTTTTTGAAATTTTTGGGATTTATTAAACTCGTATGGTTTATTTAAGGTGGTGTATGAGTATATGAAAGGTTCTTGGTGTTAAACGCCTACTTTTGGTCTATGGAATCTGTCTAAAAGTGTACTTACACTTAAAGTGTTGTACAAGGGCAGACCTAAATTAGTTGTTCAGACCTAAATTAGTTGTTCAGACCTAAATTAGTTGTTCAATTTGTATCCAATTACACAAGCTCCTACAATACAAAGTTGTTGGTAGACCTAAAGGCGATTGTATAGTGGTCAACTTTGAACATGTCTGTTCTATCTGGCAGGGATGTCTAAATCACAAGAAAGACACTATATAGGGTTAAGGCAGTGCTGGAAAATAATGTCGGCACACAAAATATTGACGCTTTGGGAACAATTTGGACATTTTCACTTAGGGGTGTACTCGCTTTTGTTGCCAATGGTTTAGACATTAATCGCTGTGTGTTGAGTTATTTTGAGGGGACACTAAATTTACACTGTTGTACAAGCTGTACACTTGCTATATATTTACTTGTTGGGGTACTTTTTTTTTTTTTTTTTAAATACATCTGTCACTCACTGGTGCAATTACAACTGAGCATATATTAACCCCTTCATGCCTAAGCCTTTTCCTGACATTTGTTGCTTATAAGTTAAAATCCGTATTTTTGCTGTCTTTCAAAGGCAACTTTTTTGGAAATAAGACACTTTCATGACTTTAAAAAAAAACAAGCAAAACAGTAAAGTTAGCCCAATTTTTTTGTATTACGTGAAAGATGATGTTATGCCGAGGTAATAGATACCTAACATGTAATGCTTTTGAAATTGTGCACACTCGTGGAATGGCGACAATCTACGGTACTTAAAGATCTCCATAGGCGACGCTTTAAAAAATTCTAGAGGTTGCCAGTTTAGAAGTACAGAGGAGGTCTTGTACTAGAAATATTGCTCTCATTCTAACGATCGTGGTGATACCTCACATGTGTGGTTTGAACACCTTTTACATTTGCTGGCATAACTTGCTTCGCTTCTGTGCGTTAGCACGGAGGGATGGGGCGCTTTTACGTTTTTTTTTTGTTTTTTTTTTCTTATTTATTTATTTTTGACACTGTCTCTTTAAAAAAAAAAAAGTTCTTATAATTTTTATTGCTGTCACAAGGAATGTAAACATCCCTTGTGACAGTAATAGTCAGTGACAGGTACTCTTTACGGAGAGATATGGAATCTATAAGACCCCAAATCCCTCCTTTGCACTTAAAAGCTTTCAAAATGCCAAGTTTGGCAGTTTTGAATGCTGTAATTTTTTTCAATTTGGCGCCTTTTTAAGTCTTCAGTAAACTGGAAGTGATGTCATGACATCGCTTCCAGGTTACTAGATTCGAGACCCGATCGAAGCCGATTCTGGCTTCGTTTGGGTCCCTAGCCAGCCAGCGGATGTTTTGGCTGGTCGCTTGGGCCTACCGGTGGGAAGGCAGAGCCCAGGTGAGTCGTGGGAGGAGGGGGGAGACAAATTAGATATTAATTTGTAAAATATTTTGAAAACCATTTATCATTTTTCTTCCACTTCACAATTATGTGCCACTTTGTGTTGGTCTATCCCATAAAATCCCAATAAAATACATTTACTTTTTTTGTTGTAACATGACAAAATGTGGAAAATTTCAAGGGGTATGAAAACTTTTTCAAGGCACTGTAAGTGCCATATTCAGTTATTATATGATGCACTGTACAAGCCTCATATAGCTGAAAAAAACAACTTTTACCCTCCCCTCATTTCTTTCTCACACGCTTCCTCTCTGACACTGAAGTTCTCAGTGGATGGGTTTCACCAACAGAGGCAGTGCTGTCAATCCAGAAATCAGTGGGCAGGTCTACAGGACTACATGTGTCCAGGCACTGATTGACATGCATACAGGCTGTGACATTGTTGAGCGTTCTGTCCCTTGCAACATCTTCTCATCCTGCTGTACTGCATGCAAGTGTGGCAAGTGCACAGCAGTAGATTATTATAGTTCACAGCTCAGCTACTGAAAAAAGATGAGCTTTGCATATAACTTCTGTTGCCTGTATCTCTAGATCCACCAAACATTTTGATTATGTGGTTTTAACTGTAGGTAACATCTGGTTATGCATTTTTTTTCAATATGTGTTCAATTTGAAGTGTCAAACTGTTAGGTATGGGTCACCTTCTACAAAGGTGCATGATAGAGTTGTGTTCATTTTGCTCTACTAATTAATCGGCATCCCACTCTGTGACCTTCACCTTTTTTCTACTAGATTTCTTTCCTTATAGCTCTCTGGGTTGACTAGAGCTAAATTACACCTTCTGTTGGTGAAATCAGGCATTACATTTTCTACAAGCACCAATTTTCTGTTTGCTAAAGATACAAAGGGCAATAACTTCACAACGGGGTATAGCAACTTTACAAGCAAACCCTTAATAAAATAAATGGGTGGGCAGATATATGGCAGATGAGGTTCATTATTGAAAAAATGAAAAGTACCCCAGCCAGCTTGGGTATTCCAGACCGTTCCAATATACCACCCAACCCGCAGGCCCCAAGTTCTTTTCTTGTCTAAGTCTACACCTCCTCCTTTCCCATACTTATCTTGCCTGTCTCTCTTCACTTCTGGTCTAATTCTACATCTCCTTTTTCTCTTTCCTCCCTCTTACCTTCGCTCTCCCCACTTCACCCTTCCCCACCCTATCCTCCCTACCCCCCCTTAATAATAATAATATATATATATATATATATATATATATATATATATATATATATATATATATATATAAATAATAATAATAATAATAATAATAATAATATTATTATTATATTTATTTATTTTTTGTTTGCCCATTCTGATTTGTCTGTTAGTATGTCTTGGACTTCCGAGTCCAGTTACTCATTCCCACTTCCGGGTCAGTCGCCGGATGCTTTTGCTGTTTGCCTTGACATTTGAAAAAAAAAAAACGTTGTTTGTTTTTACGTGAAATGTGATGTTTCCCAAGGCGTCTTTCAGGACAGCACCATGATAGTGACTCCTCCCACCAACCACAGGAAACGCCTTTTTCCTCCAGATCTTTAAATGGAGGTACCTCCCTACCATACCTTTTTTGCGTTTCCTCCGGCCTGGAGGGAACATCTTCGGTGAGGGGAGTCAATGTCTTTCAAATGATCCTGGGAGACGGGGCTTCCCTCTTGTTTGTTTCCTCCCATAGGAGACCGCTGTCCTCCCGCTCTACCCAGGCACAGCAAGCGATAGTTTCGGGCTCCTCTTCCCCCTGAGTGCTCAGAGGAGCCGTGGACTCGGTGACCTGCTTGTCCTGGAGCGGCGGTCGCGCACGCACCGCCGCCATTTTGGCGTAGTCCAAAGGCGCTGGATGTGGCAGAGTGGGTCACCAGGTCAGCGCAAGCGTAATTTCGCACGGGGGAGGAGGCAGGACAGAAGCTAGTGCCTATTTCCGTTTCTGGTCCAGTGCAGATGCACTATGGGAGTCCGGAAATGGCATGTGAAGCCACAAATTCGCTGTACACCTGCAATGGAAGACGTGGCAGCTACAGCGGCTGGAACAGGCACAGGCACCAGCAAGGCTCAGGTATGAGGCAGCAGTTTAAGTCTGCCTGTTCCTTTACCTGTATATTTCTGGTCTCCCCTTTTTTTCTACTATCCCCCTAGTGGCAAGGGCCCGTCTGGGCACTGGAGGTGTTTACGTTTCCTTCTTAGTGCACCTTTGGGGTGGTCCATCGGCAGAGACAGGGTCTCACTAAGGATCCCCTGCTTTCTTCCCTTTTTTTGTCTTCTCTCCAGGCCAAGAGCTCTGACCCAGACAAAAAGAGATGTCCTTCATGCATGACTAAAATGGGAGAGAACTGGAAGAAAGGGAAGAAAGCCCTATGCAGTACTTGCATTACTTCTTTAGTTAAGGAGGAATCAGCTTCAGTATGCGATGATTTGGTTGCCTCTGTAAAGAAGGAACTTTATGCCATGATTCAAACTTTTCGTGACTCAGTTAACCCGGCTGCTAGTCAGCCTTCCACTTCAGAGTCTTCCCAGGGGTCTTTGGCTATACCAGTGTTAGAAACTCTGACTGAGGAGTCTACTACCAGGGAAGGACAGTCCCCCGCACCTTCTAATGAGGATTCGGAGGACTCCGTTGAAGAGACTGAACTGGCCCCTTCCAAATTTAATCCCTGGAAGAGGTTGATGGGCTACTTGGAGCCATTCATGTTACCCTTGGAAACATGGAAAAAGAGTTAAGTCTGCATGACCGCATGTATGCAGGTCTAAGTAAACCCAAGGGTCGGACATTCCCAGTCCATTCGGTCATCTCTGACGCCATAAAGAAAGAATGGCAAGATCCGTAGAAAAAAAACTTTCTTCTCAAAGGCCCACAAAAGATGTTTTCCCTTTTGAGGAAGATCCCTCTGCAGTGTGGAACAAAGTCCCTAAACTGGATGCGGCCTTCTCAGGTCTCCAGGTCCACCGACCTGTCTTTTGAAGACATGGGGGTTCTCAGGGACCCAATGGACAAACGTATGGACCTCTTGCTCAAAAGATCATGGCAGTCGATAATGAGCAATTTTTAAAGCCTGCCATGGCCACAACATGTGTAGCCAGAAATCTGGAATTTTGGGTTAACCAGTTAAAGTCCCATATAGGGGTGGATTCTCCTAAACAGGAAATCTTAGAATCTTTTTCCACTTTGTCTTCTGCAGTAGCTTATATAGCAGATGCTTCAGCTGAAGCAATTAAAATGTCGGCGAGGTCGACAGCCTTGACTAATACTGCTAGAAGAGCATTATGGTTAAAGACCTGGCCAGGTGATGCAGCTTCTAAAAATAAGCTTTGTGGTATTCCTTTTTCAGGTGACCTTTTTGGGCATAATCTAGATAGCATTCTAGACAATTAAAAAGAAGCAACAGCCCCCAAATTTTATTTTTATTTTTTTTACCTAAAAAGGCTCAAGAAAAAGACAACAAAACCCAGGGGAGAAGGAGGAATTGGGCCACACAAGGCCAAGGGAAAAGGTGGAATCCTTTTCCATCCTCCTACGCAAGCCGAGAAATCCCAATGACTCAGCCCTGCGGGTAGGCGGAAGACTGCAAAAGTTTCTTCCGCGCAATGGTCAGCCATAACACAAAATCGGTTTATTCTGACCACTCTAGCCCAGGGTTATGCGATAGAGTTCTCGGATCCCCCCCCCCAAGAAGGTTTCTGGTGACGAATACCCCAAAATACCCAGAAAGAGCTATGACTATGAAGTCCTCATTAAAGGAGCTGACGCAGCAGGGCGTGGTCGTACAGGTACCACCAGAAGAACAGGGGTTCTATTCACACATTTTCCTGGTCAGAAAACCAACAGGAAAATTCAGATTGATCCTAAACTTAAAGCCTCTGAACAAATCTGTCACATACAGAAAGTTCAAGATGGACTCAATATTTTCGGTTAAAAATCTACTGACGCCAGATTGTTATCTGGCGTCAATAGATTTAAGGGACGCATAGCTGCACATCCCAATTTCCACTCAGTCCCAGAGGTATCTCAGGTTGGCAGCGAAGATGGAGGGCGTAGTTCATTATCTACAATTCAGGGCCCTACCTTTCAGGCTGTCATCCTCACCTCAGATTTTTACCAAGGTGATAACAGAAGCCCTAGCCTCGCTTCGTGTACAGGGAATTGCAGTAATTCCCTATTTAGACGACCTGTTATTCTTCGCCCCCTCAAGAGAAAGGTTACAAGACAACTTGGCCAAGGCACGAAGCCACCTGGAATCCTTGGGTTGGATTTTAAACCTTCAAAAATCCTCCCTAAACCCATCTCAGGAGGTCCGTTTTTTGGGTTACCAAATCAATTCGGTAGATCAAAAAAAAATTCTACCCTGGGAGAAAAAGGACAGGGTGCAGGACACTGTGTCAAGACTACAGTCCAACCAGACTATAACAATACGGCAAGTAATGTCAGCATTAGGGGTACTGACCTCAACAATGCCGTCCATTCAGAGGGCAAAACTACATTTCAGATGCCTACACGCCTTTCTCCTGAGGTCCTGGGATCACAAACTAGGATCCCTGGACACTCAAAAATTCCATTCCGAGTGAAGAGGTCACTTTATTGATGAAAAGATCTGGGATCCTTTCAAGGGGTCTAGAGTGGTCTTTTCCAGTGGAAAAGAGACTGACCACGGATGCCAGTGTGTAGGGATGGGGAGCTCACTTAGAAAGAAATTTCATCCAGGGGACTTGGCCCAAGAAAGAGGCGAAAAAATCCTCAAACTGGAGAGAGCTAAAGGCGATTGCCTTTTCTCTACTAAAGATCGCTCCGGATCTCCAGAGTCAAACATGTCCAGGTGTTGACGGACAATCCCACGGCGGTGGCTTATCTGAACAGGCAGTGGGGCACAAGGAGCAGACTTTTACAGGCGCTTGCAACAGAAATTCTGCTATGGGCAGAAAAACACTTGCTGTCCCTGTCAGCAGTCCACCTAAAGGGGTCCCTGAACAGGGTGGCGGATTACTTAAGCAGACACCCCGTTTGGGAGTCAGAGTGGTCATTGAACCCGGAGGTCTTTGCGACAATTTCCAACAGATGGGGTCAACCAGAGGTGGACCTGTTTGCCTCAAGGGAAAACGCACAAGTACCTCAATTATTTTCCATAAACAGACTCAACGGGTCTCTAGGAACAGATGCTCTGGCGCAGTCCTGGAGATTTCGCCTTTGCTTTGCGTTTCCCCCGTTCCAGTTGATCCCTCTAGTTTTAAGAACAATTCAAAGGGAAAGAGTACCTGTCATCCTGATCACCCCATTCTGGCCCAAGAGAGCTTGGTTCTCAACTGTCCTGGGAATGGCGACCAAGCCTTGCTTTCATCTACCTCTCAGGAAGGATCTATTGATGCAGGGTCCCATAAATCATCCAGACATGTCCAACCTCTCCCTCGCAGCCTGGTATCTGAAAGGCAGCTCTTAAAGAGAAAAGGCTTTTCAGACCGTTTTAGTTACAACGCTGCTAGCAAGCAGGAAGAAGGTAACAAGGACCATCTACACCAAGGTCTGGAAGGTTTATAACTCTTGGTGTGACTTATCAAAACCCGGACAACCTTGGTTCCATCTTGGAGTTCTTACAAGATGGAGCAGATAAGGGACTGGCAATTAGTACTTTGAAGGTGCAGGTGGCTGCACTAACAGTAGAGGTCGACCGATATGGGTTTTTCTCTGGCCGATGCCGATATTTAGAAATCGCAGCGGCCGATATATGATGCCGATATGTAAGGCCGATTTTTTTTTTTTTTTTTTTTTTCCCTTCATCTCATAAAATCTAACAGTTGGACCCCTTTCACACTGGGGTGTTTTTCAGGCACTTTTGGGCTAAAAATAGCACCTGTAAAAGTGGCTGCAAAATGGCTCCCCTGCAGTCTCACACTGAGGCGGTGGGCTGGCAGGACGTTAAAAAAAGTCCTGCAAGCAGCATCTTTGGAGCGGTGTATACCGCTCCTCCACCACTCCTGCCCATTGAAATGAATGGCACTGCTGCTGAAGCGCCTGCAAATCGCTTCTGCAGCAGTGCTACACGGGTGCATTTAACCTCTTCATCGGCCGCTAGCTGGGTTATAAGCGCCCCGCTAGCAGCCGAATAGAGCCGCTAAAATGATGGTAAAGCGCCGCTAAAACTAGCGGCGTTTTACCGTCAACGCCTACCCACTCCAGTGTAAAAGCAGAGTTCCGCCGAAAAAAAATATATTAAAAGTCAGCAGCTACAATTACTGCAGCTGCTGATTTTTAATTATATGGACACTTACCTGTCCTGGGCGCCTGCGATGTCGGCACACAAAGCCGATCTCTCCCTCGGGTGCTGCCGCTGCCATCTTCGGTAAGGGAATCAGGAAGCAGGCACAAAAACAGGTAATCAAAATTTTTAGACGAAAAAAATAAATAAAAACGGCTAACTTTACTGTTTAGTTTTATTAAAAATTCATTAAAGTGTATTTTTTCCCAAAAAATTGTGTTTGAAAGACCGCTGCGCAAATACCGTGTGACATAAAATATTGCAACGACCCCCATTTTATTCCCTAGGGTCTCTGCTAAAAAAAATATATATAATGTTTGGGGGTTCCAAGTGATTTTCTAGCAGAAAATACAGGATTTTTACTTGTAAGCTACAAGTGTCAGAAAAGATTTTGTCTTTAAATGGTTAAACTGAGAACTTCTACATTACATTAGAAGAAACATTGTATCTCTTTTCTCACACTTGGCAGGCTGCCCAGAGACATGTCGCTAGGCAACATGCATTGACTTCTATGAAAGAAGTTATTTGCAAGTTGCGCTGAAGTTTTTTAAATCTGCTTTTTTTTTCAGCACTATCGGCCGATGCCGATTAATTAAAAAGTGCCAAAAATCGGCCGATATATCGGCCGCCCGATTATATCGGTCGACCTCTAACTAACAGTATTCCTAGAAAGATCTGTGGCCTCAGAACCACTAGTAGTTAGGTTCTTCAAAGCCCTTACAAGGTTTAGACCGGCTCCGATTGGGGTTTTCCCGAAATAGAATCTCTCGGTAGTTCTCCAATCCCTGGCAGGGAGTACATTCGAGCCTCTAGAAGATGCATCCCTCAGATCTCACACTCAAAACGCTGTTTCTGATTGCTATGACTTCAGCACGCAGGATCAGTGAGCTACATGCCCTGTCAATAAGGAAACCTTATTTATCAATATTTTCAGATAGAATTATACTGAGAACTGACCCCAAGTTCTTACCTAAGGTAGCCTTGACGCTTAATCGTTCCCAAGACATCGTGCTCCCTACTTTCTGTGCAGACCCCTCTGGGGAAAAATAAACTTTTTTTCATATGTTAGATGTAAAAAGGACTTTGTTATGCTATCTAAAAATAACAAATAACTTTAGACGCACAGATTCTTTATTCTTTTTACAGGCAACAAAAAAGGTTGCCAAGCTTCAAAAGTTACTTTGGCCAGATGGTTAAAGTTATCCATTCTGGAAGCCTACTCTCATGCAGGTTTGGTTCCACCAGTGGGAATTTGTGCACACTCAACTACAGTGCTTGCGGCCACATGGCCAGAAAAAGCTGGTGCCACACCTGAACAAATTTGCAAGGCGGCAACGTGGTCAAGCGTTCGCACTTTCGTGCGCCATTACAGACTTGACCTCACATCTGCCAGTGACCAGGCATTTGGCAGAAACTTCCTGCAGGCTGTTGCCCCGCCCTAAGGGAGTAAGTCTCTGTTATCCTCTCAAGGTGCTGTCCTGAAAGACACCTTGGGAAAATCCAAGTTAGACTTACCGGTAACTTGTTTTTCAGACGTCTTTCAGGACAGCAACGACCCACCCTATTAGTTTGATGTACGATGCGGTGACTAACGTATGTGTTTATGTGTTCCAGCCGGGGCCGGAGGTTTCTCTGCTACAACTGAGGTATGGTAGAGAGGTCCCTCCCTTTTAAAGATCTGGAGGAAGAAGGTGTTTCCTGTGGTTGGTGGGAGGAGTCACTATCAAGGTGCTGTCCTGAAAGACTTCTGGAAAACAAGTTACCGGTAAGTCTAACTTGGATTTTTGTTCCCCTGTGCGGGACCACTTTTGCCTTCCTTTTCTTCAAGCCGGTATTCTGGCATTGTTTTTCTCAATAGAAATTTTTGTACCATAAAAATGAAAAGTAATCTACTTAGGAGCTAAAAATATGAATACAAGATGCGTGCTAGGGGAGAACCTCTGGGGGAATCGGTTAAAAAAAAAGATCTGGGGGTTCTAGTAGATGACAGACCCAGGAACAACATTCAATGCCAGGCTGCATTTAACCTAAGGTCTTTTTAAAGAAGCCACATAGCCATGCAATGAAGTTGAATAAGAAGCAGTTCAATCTTAAAGAAGAACTGCACTCTGCTCACATAATTTGTAATAAAAACATCTTTGCCATTCTGAAGCTTCCCTCCAACCACTTTGCATATTATTTTATATATAATGCGACTCTGTACTTGCCGAATATGCTGCAGAAATCTCCCTCCACTGAGTCTGACTGCAACCATTTTAACTGTGGGCAGCTGACGCTGCTGCCTGTTCACTTCCTGGATTTACACAGAGGCACACCTCCAGCTCTGCAGCCCCACAGCTCTCATTGGCCCTCTTATGACTTACCCCCCTCCCTTCCTGGCAAACTCTCACGCTAGTGAGAGAGCTGTGCATGATGTCATAAGCCTAGGCTTATGAGAGAGAAAGTGGGCTGTATAAGGTATTTACTGGCAGAAAAAAAAAAGTTGGGGGCAGGTGTGTGGATGTGAGGGGGGGGGGGGGGCATGTTTGGGGGTCCAAAACTGCCCCTCTTCATCAGAGCCTTGGGGAAGAAGAAGAGATATCTCTCAAAAAAGCTGAATGAATCTGCTCAGCAAAAGCAGCGGAGAAGGTGATCCTCGACAGAAGGTATGACTTTTCCTTAACCATATTTGGGTGGATTTGGTGAGTGTTGGGGTGTGTAATTTGGTGATCCAAAAACTTTCCCCCTTCTTTGTAGCCTAGTGGAAATGAGAGGAAATGAAAATGAATCTCCTCCGCAAGTAGGAAGCAAATGATATTCAACAAAAACAGTAGGACCTTTCTGGAATCATATTTCGGTGTGACTATTTTTTTTGGGTGGGAGGTTGGGGGTTTGATTTGGGGACTGAGTGGAGTGTGGCAAGCAGTCCCTGTCAGTCCAGGGGAGAGTTGTGAATGGAGTGTACCTACTGCAGAGGTTTTGACGTTTCATAAAATAAACTGGTGTCAGGAAAGGTTCTGTAGCAGTATAGAGGGTGTTAAGCACTGGCAGCACCTTGTTCCCCACCTAGAGTGTAATTATGGATGCATATGGGATATGTTGGATTATGACTGCATGTTTGAGCAAACCCAGTGTGGTCTTGCTACTAGTTAGGAGGCTAAAAAACTTTTGCTGGATTTTGAAATTATGTTTTTTTGGAATTATGCTTTTGTTCGGTCATGTTTTCTGCAATGCTTGTGAATAAACATGGGCAGGAAGGAAGCCTTTAAACATACTTTAGCATATGGGTTACCTCTCTGCAAGCTCTCTGCTTGAAGCTGATTGCCCATAAGTAATATATTGACTTTGCCATTCTGGACACTGATGATGTGATCTGGAAGCCATTTAATATTAATGTCAGACGTCACACACGGTTTTAAGAGGTTGGTCTATGCATTTTAGCACATTTAAACCTGGATGAGAAGTGATGGCACTAACTTGGAAGATGTATTTTAATGTACACATTTTAGAGGGAAATGCATGCTTTGGAATGGACAAATACAATGAAGCATGCTGTTAAATCAAGTGTGCTTAAAAATCCAATTTTCTTACAGCCACCACACTTGGATAAAATACAGTATCCATGGTAACAAGACATTAGCTAGATCAGTTTCTTAACAGATTTCACACAAGCCGAAGCACTGATGAAAATATGCAAAGCACTCCAAATTTCAATCACTAGATGGGGCTGTAGAGGTCAAACATTACACATTTAAAGAACCACTTAGTACTTTTTTTCCTAAGATCTTGCTGCTACAGAGTAACCACACCTCTAAACAGAGTGCTCTCATGTGTTTTATGCATTTAAAAAGTTATAATACAGTATCACCATTGGCCATGCATCCCCTAAGGGGCGAAATAGGTGTGGTGCTGGGTGTATTGGACTTATTTCGGTTTTTATTGCTGTGACCCTGCTGTAGAGCTAAACAATATTTTCCCTGTTTACCTGGGACCAAAAGTGATAGGAGGTTGAAAATGTTACCAGAACAGGAGGTGAGGGGAAAGCTTCAAATGGGAACACGTGTTCCAGTGACAATTTTCTAAGCTGTGAGTTTCCCCCTTGTGACAATGATGGGCCAATCATCAATTGTAGAGTTGTCACATGCTCCTCCATAACAGGAGCTGAACAGCTCAGTGAAGGACCAAAATAAATGTATTTATGTGCTCTTTGGGGAGAGGACATTAAAGTCCAGCATGGGCAAAGCTCTGCTTTTAACGATGACTAACCTTTTTAGAAAATGTAGGTCTAACTGCCCCACTTGTTAATTCCATCTTATATACCCAACAGTACTCATCTTGCAACAGCTGCAACCTCGTGGTTCTGCAGACCTACAGGGTGCTGGCAACTGCGGCCTACTGGGTATGTATAACTTTTAAATGTAGGCTCTAATGGAGAGGCTATGTCCCTGCAGGCTTGTTAGTGGCTGGCCTATCTATTAGGGTCTAAAGTAAAATGCATCACATCCACAGTACACATTGCCCATCAACTACCTGAAGAGGACTGCAAAAAAAACGTCATAGGTGATTGCCACTGGAGGAGGTTACTAAGTGAGCTAAGGTGAGCAGTGTTAAATTTATATATATATATATATATATATATAGAATGGGGAGGAAAGTTGGCCCCAAGTTGTCTAAAAGGTGTGTTGCCTTTTTAAATGTAATTGTCAACCCAGAACCTCATTTTCTATTTTTTGTATTTATCTAATCACCAAGCAACATTTACCGTATAACACGCACCTTCACTTTAAGAGGGAAATTTCAGGAAAAACTACACAGCCCCCCGGCATAATACACGGATCCCCTGCATAGTACGCCCCCCGTACAACACCGCAGCCCTCTTTCATTATAAAGACCCCCCCCCTGCACTCCCAGCGCTGGAGTTGAGAGGGCTTCACACTGTCGGCCCCTTCTCGTGCGCAGCTCCCCCTGTACCGCTGTCGTGGAGCAAAGTTCTAAAAATACCTCCATTGACACCGTTCTCTCTCGTGGACCTGGTCATGTGACTGCTCTCCTCTCCTTCATTGATGGTCACATGACCGCTCTCCTCCAATCAAAAGCTACACATGAGGAGGAGGCGGAGCTGGAGGAGGAGAGCAGCCACAACGAGCGGCGTTGATTGAGGTATACAGAGGCTTGGATTTGCATTGGGGGTTGCACGGGAGGGGGGGCGGTGTGTGACAGGGGACTGGTACTGATGTTTTCTGAACTTTGGAGTTTGCTGCCAGCGCTGTCCCACAGCCAGGAGAGGCAGGACGGGCTGACACCCTCCCAATAGGTAGCACTCGGGGAGGACTGCCCGATCCCCGGCGCTGCAGATGGGGGGCGCCGAAGTGTCAGACTGCTCCCCTCCCTCCTCCTCTCCTTGTGTCACACACAGAGCCGGTGCTAGCATAAGGAAACTGCTAACAGCGCCAGGAGGGCACTGAAGCCGGGAGTGACAGACGGAAGAAAAGTTACGCTGCAGCTGCTCTTATCTAGCCCAGCAGCACAGGTACCTCCAAAGCGCACCATGACAGGCAGCACAGCCCCGCCGCAATATGAACTTCAGCCGTTGTTTCCAGTGGCGGAATTACCAGGGTCGCACTTGCGCCCTGGCATTCTGCCAGTGTGGGGGGGCCGTCAAGACCCCGCACCTCCCCCTGTACCTCTGGGCTGGCTGGCATCTGTAACTATACAGGGGAGGGGGGCGATCGGCAGCTCTGTGATGTCCCTCCAGTCCAACCAGCACAGTTCACTTCCCAAGTGTCAGTACAATGGAGAGGGGAGAGGGCTCTGACCCGAGAAGACACCAGATTCAGTGCACAAGTTTGTCCCTCTGCTTGTACACTGCAAACTTGCCAATACATGCTCGGGTCAGAGGCCCCGCCCCTCTCCATTGTATACACTGACACTCAGGAAGTGAACTGTGCTGGCTGGAGGGACATCCTGCAGATATTACAAGGAAGCTGCTGCTTTTTGCATTTAGACTTCCCATGTAAGGTAAGCCCGACACTGGCCCCCCCACCTGTGACACTGGCCCGCCCACCTGTCACACTGCCCCCTCTTGTCACAATATCCCCCTGTCATACTGCCCCCTCCTGTCACACTCTCCCCATTATACTGCTCCTTCTTGTTACACTGCCCCCCTTTTTTCACACTCCCCCCTCCAGTCACACTTTTCAGAGACCCTTCTTTGGTCACACTGCCCCCATCCTTTCACAAACCCCCCCCCCCATCATACTACGGTTCAGGGGCCCTTCATGGTTTCTTGCACTAGGGCCCTGAAGGTTATAGTTACACCTCTGCATTTCTCTTCCAGCTGCTACTCTTCCTCCCTCCCAGGTAAAAGGCATAAGACTGCATTTTTTTCTACTGCTTCTCTCCCTCCAGACAGTAGGCTCCAGCCCCCTGCAATTAAAAACATTTCTCATCCACCAGTCCAGCACAAAGATGACAATCGCTGCTGAACTGGTGGCATGTGGGATGGGGGGGAGGAGCCGAGCAAGACCAGGGGGAGGTACCAGCAGGCACAGGAGTGGGATCAGCGTGGTACCAGACATACCATCTGCGTAACAAAAAATGTACCTCTTGGCCCCCTGTTCACACTGAATCTGATAAAGCACACTATAATGCATTACCAGGACATTCTGCTCTGCTTCATTAAAAGTAGGCCCCTTTCACACTGAGGCGTTGAAAAAACGCTCAAAAATTATGGGAGTTTGTACCTCTATTTTACCGCAATTTTACCGCGATCGCGGTAAAAATAGCGCTAACGCGTATGCGTTTTTACCGCGATTTTACCGCGTTCGCGCTAAAATTAGCGCGAACGCGGTAAAAACGCATAGGCGTTAGCGCTATTTTTTAACATAACGCTTATGCCTATGCGTTTTTACCGCGAATCCCATTCATTTCAATGGGGATAGGCGGTTTTACAGCGCTATTTTATGCGCCCTAAAGTTGCTCTAAAAAAGCTGTTTGCAGGATTTTTTTCAACGCCCAGCCAGCAAAACGCCTCAATGTGAAAGCCCTCAGAGATTTCACATTGAGAATGCTGGGGCAGGATTATTTCAGGCGTTATTACAGCGCTATTTTTACTGCGAAAACGCGGTAAAAACGCCTCAGTGTGAAAGGGGCCTAATGCACTGACATCAAATTTTATTAGAATAAAGCAACAAATTGTTTAATTGTCCTGGTAATGAACTATACCAGACCGGGCATGCAGAGTACCTGGTACCAGACCAGGTGGAGCTGCGTGCGGAGTACCTATACCTATTATCAGAGCAGATGGAGTGGTGAAAGGCCACTCTTGGGAGAAAGTTACTCTACCTGCAGTGTTGGCAAATATCAAGCAGTTGACAAATGTCACCTCATAAGTTTAAGATGTCATGTTTTGTGGTAAGCAGATGGTATGTGCTCTGTATTGGTGATGGTACACTGAAGTCTGTGCAAACAGCTTGCAGTAGATCTGCACAAGTTTATCGTGGCACAGTTTTATTGAATTTTTTGTATGAAATTTATGCTTTATACATAATTTTTATTGTGCTAGGACTGTGGAAGGTACATGCATTAACCACTTCAATACCGGGCACTTACACCCCCCTTACTGCCCAGGTCAATTTTCAGATTTCAGCGCTGTCACACTTTGACTGACAATTGCAAAACTGTACCCATATAAAAAAATTTTCACACAAATAGAGCTTTCTTTTGGTGGTATTTGATCACCACTGTTTTTTTTTTTTTTTGCAAAACAAATGAAAAAAGACTGTTTTAAAAAATAAAGGTTTCTTGTTTTTTCCTTTACTGATGGGCACTGATGTGGCTGCACTGATGAGGCGGCATTGTTGGGTACTGATGGGGTGATTGAATACAGTTGATCACATGGGAAAGGGCCGCTGTGATTGGCCCTTTACTGCGATCTGTGAACTCTGATGTAATAGGGGCACTGAGAACCTTGATTGTAAGGCGGAAATGTTGAGAACTTTGATGTAAAGGGGAATTTCATTGTGGAAAGGAGGGTGTGGTGGGAGTACAGTGGGGGGCACCAAAATACACCTTTACCTGTGTAGACAAAAATCCTTGCACCCGCCTCCTAGACCAGGCTCCTGTAATAGACGGAACACTGATCTAATGCCGTGAAATGGAATCAGTGTGACATGTATCGTAGGAGCCTGCGAGTTTGTATCCAAGTTCCGTGACAGCAGGAGATCGCTGCTCTGTGTGATCCATCTAAGGACACTGGTAGGCTGCAATTGGTGGGCACTAGTAGGCTGCATTCTATGGGCACTGATAAGCTGCATTAGATGGGCACTGATGAGGCTGTGTTGATGCATTGATCTCTTGTATCATTTCCACAGTCTCTGACCATCTCTTGTATCATGTCTGCAGTCTCTGACCGTCTCCTGTAGTATGTCTGGGGGGCACTTTCTAACAGTTTCTAACAGAGGCCCTCTCTATGTCCATTAGAGAGACCCCCTCCAGGTCCCATTAGAGTACTCTGCTTCTCTTCCTGAATTTTGTTTATTGTTAGGAGATTGTGGGAGGATCCCAGGTTAATGAAGACTCCTAAGGGGAACATCTCTGTGAGTTGTTGCCATAGAAACATTTGTAAAGAGGAGGAGTTAACAAGATGGCCACGCCTACGCGGGGGCGCCAAAAATATTTCTGCACCCAGGCGTCTGTGACCCTAGGACCGGCCCCTGCATGTAAATGTATATACAAGCAACAAACTGATAGGAGGTATCACTACTACAGTCAGGTCCATAAATATTGGGACATCGACACAATTCTAATCTTTTTGGCTCTATACACCACCACAATGGTTTTGAAATGAACCGAACAATATGTGCTTTAACTGCAGACTTTCAGCTTTAATTTAAGGGTATTTACATCCAAAGCAGGTGAACGGTGTAGGAATTACAACAGTTTGTATATGTGCCTCCCACTTTTTTAAGGGACCAAAAGTAATGGGACAGATTAACAATCATAAATCAAACTTTCACTTTTTAATACTTGGTTGCAAATCCTTTGCAGTCAATTACAGCCTGAGGTCTGGAATGCATAGACATCACCAGATGCTGGGTTTCATCCCTGGTGATGCTCTGTCAGGCCTCTACTGCAACTGTCTTCAGTTCCTGCTTGTTCTTGGGGCATTTTCCCTTCAGTTTTGTCTTTAGCAAGTGAAATGCATGCTCAATCGGATTCAGGTCAGGTGATTGACTTGGCCATTGCATAACATTCCACTTCTTTCCCTTAAACTCTTTGGTTGCTTTCGCAGTATGCTTCAGGTCATTGTCCATCTGCACTGTGAAGAGCCGTCCAGTGAGTTCTGAAGCATTTGGCTGAATATGAGTAGATACTATTGCCCGAAACACTTCAGCATTCATCCTGCTGCTTTTGTCAGCAGTCACATCATCAATAAATACAAGAGAACCAGTTCCATTGGCAGCCATACATGCCCACGCCATGACACTACCACCACCATGCTTCACTGATGAGGTGGTATGCTTTGGATCATGAGCAGTTCCTCTCCTTCTCCATACTCTTCTCTTCCCATCACTCTGGTACAAGTTGATCTTGGTCTCATCTGTCCATAGGATGTTGTTCCAGAACTGTGAAGGCTTTTTTAGATGTTGTTTGGCAAACTCTAATCTGGCCTTCCTGTTTTTGAGGCTCACCAATGGTTTCCATCTTGTGGTGAACCCTCTGTATTCACTCTGGTGAAGTCTTCTCTTGATTGTTGACTTTGACACACATACACCTACCTCCTGGAGAGTGTTCTTGATCTGGCCAACTGTTGTGAAGGGTGTTTTCTTCACCAGGGAAAGAATACTTTGGTCATCCACCACAGTTGTTTTCCGTGGTCTTCCGGGTCTTTTGGTGTTGCTGAGCTCACGGTGCGTTCTTTTTTTTTTTTTTTTTTTTTTTTTTTTAAGGATGTTCCAAACAGTTGATTTGGCCACACCTAATGTTTTTGCTATCTCTCTAAAGGGTTTGTTTTGTTTTTTCAGCCTAATGATGGCTTGCTTCACTGATGGTGACAGCTCTTTGGATCTCATATTGAGAGTTGACAGCAACAGATTCCAAATGCAAATAGCACACTTGAAATAAACTCTGGACCTTTTATCTGCTCCTTGTAAATGGGATAATGAGGGAATAACACACACCTGGCCATGGAACAGCTGAGCAGCCAATTGTCCCATTACTTTTGGTCCCTTAAAAAGTGGGAGGCACATATACAAACTGTTGTAATTCCTACACCGTTCACCTGATTTGGATGTAAATACCCTCAAATTAAAGCTGAAAGTCTGATATTAAAGCACATCTTGTTCGTTTCATTTCAAATCCATTGTGGTGGTGTATAGAGCCAAAAAGATTAGAATTGTGTCGATGTCCCAATCTTTATGGACCTGACTGTATATTCCTGGAGATTGCCCTAATAGGTTTGCTGCAGCTCTTTTACTGCCCAATAAGTGCACTAGGGTCAGGGAAGTGTCACTACTATATTCCTTAAATTGAAAGTGTATGCTACCCCAACATTTTATATTCCTGATTAGGGATGAGCCGAACACCCCCCAGTTCGGTTTGCACCAGAACCTGCGAACGGACCGAAAGTTTGCGTGAACTTTAGAACCCTATTTAATACAATGGACTCGGACGTTCTAAATCAAAAGTGCTAATTATAAAGGCTAATATGCAAGTTATTGTCCTAAAAAGGGTTTGGGGACCCGGGTCCTGCCCCAGGGGACATGTATCAATGCAAAAAGAAGTTTTAAAAACTGCAGTTTTTTCAGGAGCAGTGATTTTAATAATGCATAAAGTAAAAAAAAAAGGTGAAATATTCCTTTAAATATCGTACCTGGGGGTGTCTATAGTACAGTGTTTCTCAACTCCAGTCCTCAAGGCGCCCCAACAGGTCATGTTTTCATGATTTCCCTCAGATGAAACGGCTGTGATAATTACTAAGGCAGTGAAACTGATCAAATCACCTGTGCAAAATAATGGTGAGCCTGAAAACATGACCTGTTGGGGCGCCTTGAGGACTGGAGTTGAGAAACACTGCTATAGTATGCCTGTGAAGTGGCACGTGTTTCCCGTGTTTAGAACTGTCCCTGCACAAAATGAAATTTCTAAAGGAAAAAAAGTAATTTAAAACTGCTTGCGGCTTTAATGTAATGTCTGGTCCCGGCAATATGGATGAAAATCATTGAGAAAAATTGCATGGGTACCCCCCCCCCAGCCCATTACCATCCCCTTTGGGTCTTGTATGGATATTAAGGGGAATCCCACACCCAAATAAAAAAAAGCAAAGGCGTGGGGCCCCCAGGCCCTTTATACTCTGAACAGCAGTATACAGGCGGTGCAAACAAGACAGGGACTGTAGGTTTGTTGTTACGTAGAATCTGTTTGTAATTTTGAACTCCCTGCCTGTGGTGTTAGTATGAGAACACCAGAAATTGTATTCAGGTAAGCTTTAGGTGCACACTGTGCAAAGGACACTAAATCAAAATACTTCAGCTCCCTGCCTGTATTTGTATCAGAACACCAGCAATTGTATTCAGGTAAGCTTTTGGTGCACACTGTGCAAAGGACACTAAAGCAAAATACTGCAGCTCCCTGCCTGTATTTGTATCAGAACACCAGCAATTGTATTCAGGTAAGCTTTCGGTGCACACTGTGCAAAGGACACTAAAGCAAAATACTGCAGCTCCCTGCCTGTATTTGTATGAGAGCACCAGCAATTATATTCAGGTAAGCTTTAGGTGAACGCTATGCAAAGGACACAGTACACTAAGTGAAACACTGCAGCTAGCACAATCACCTGCCTGCCTGTCACAGTATAGAGAATAACAGGAATGGATCTAGCTAAACTGAATACAGTGTGTAAATATATATACAACACCTAGGATGCATATATCCTCTACACACTGTAACTGCAGCTAACTGACTCGCCTGCCTGCTCTATCTAACTCAAATCAAAATACACTGTCTCTCTCTCTCCTCCCCCCCCGGTCTGTATTTTAACCGACACTGCAACACACTACACAAGGCTGACTTCCAGGCCACCTTATATAGTGTGGGGCCTGTACTAAATCCCCTGAGACATAATTGGCCAAAGCCACCCTGGATTTGGCCAATTATGGCTCTCCCTTTTTTCCGTGCTGTGATTGGCCAAAGCATGCGTGTCATAGTGCATGCTTGGCCAATCATCAGCCAGCAATGCACTGTGATGCCACAGTGAATTATGGGCCGTGACACGCCACTCGAATTTGGCACGAACGGCCCATAATGTTCGAAATTCGGCGAACAGGCGATGTTCGACTCGAACATGGGTTCGACTCTAACTCGAAGCTCATCCCTATTCCTGATACGTGTCTATATGTTTTTTTTTTCTTTTTTAAATATAATTTTCATTAACGCCCAACATGGGCTAAGACAATTTGGTACAAACATATACAAAAGGACATTCAAGAAACAAATAAAAGAGAGAAAAAATAAGGAGTGGGGGGGGGGACAGTATCAACATCATCACAAGGAGGGAGGAACAAGGCAGGGGTCCTGTACATTCTTAAAAAACTTGTATATTTATTGACTAGTACCCCTTTAAGTGACACCGTAGGGCTGTGGGCCCATGCTATCAGTAAGGCCTTCATGCAGAGACGACAAAGGCCTAAAAGCCTCAGTCACTCCTTGTCCCCCCACCCAGGTGGAGCTCATCTCCAGAGGCAGGGGGGCAGGAATGGGGGGAGGGAAATCAAGGAGGGGACTGGGAAGGGGAGGGGCAGACACTGGAAGGGTATCGGGAAGCCCTGGTTGAGTCAGGATGGCCCCGGGTTTGGCTGTATGTGGAGTAATGGCTTCATCAAGCTGTCCTGAGGGTGACCCCGTCCTTAGAGAGGATGAACTGGTGCCACAGCGCCCATGTCTCTTTATATTTGTCTTGTTGTTGTCTCGCAGTGAGCACCAGGTCTTTCATTGTACTAATGTCCTCTACCCTTTGGATCCAGCTAGCTACCGTTGGAGGGGTTTGACTTTTCCATTGGAGTGGGATACAAGATTTTGCCGCATTCAATAAGTGGCGTACAATAGATTTTTTTGTATCTCTTAGGTAATATTGTGTTAATGTGCAGTAGGAAGAATGCCGGGTCATCTGGTATAGTGTATTTGGTAAACTTCTGAATGGTAAGCCTGACTGTAGACCAGAAATGGGGACAGCTTTGGGCATGACCAGAATATGTGCAACAACAAACCCCTGTCACCCTGGCATCTCCAGCATAATGCCGAGGAGTTCAGGTAGTAGGTTTTTAGGACATGCAGGGTCAAATACCAACTCGTAATGAGCTTATAATTAGTTTCCTGTACCTTCGTACATATGGAAGATTTCAGGGCAAACGTTATGATACGCTGGGTCTGGTGTGGGGTGAATGTACAATTTAGGTCTCTTTCCCACTTAATTAGATAGGCCGGGTGTGTGCGTTTCGTCGGGGAAATCAGGAGGTTGTACATGATGGACAGTGTCCTCGGGAGCGCATCCTCCTCCGAGCAGAGAATCTCAAAGGTGGTAAGTGGTTTGTTGAACTCTTGCGGGCTAGGTATGGAAGGTGCCCCTTAGCGTTTCCAAAGAGGGCCAACAGTCATTCACCAAGAAGTGTCTTGCTTGTGTACAGTTTATATCCTTAAAAACATTCCTGACCTGGGGGTCTAATCCTGGTGGGAATTTTGGGTTCCCTATAATGGGGTATAGGGGGGAGTTAGGCGTGGATGGAGACTGTGTGAGGAGTGTCTGTGCCCCTACGCAGAGTGTCGTCCCTATCAGTGGGTGTTTTTTTACGTCAGCTGGGAGATGTTCATAGCACCAAACTGCTCCCTGCAGAGGTATTTGTGTTTGAGCTTGTTCCAGGTGTGTCCATAATTTCAGGTCTGGGTGACAGCACCAAACTGACTGTGTACTTGTTTAAAGAACGCTGCTGGGATAGGGATAGGAAGTGCCTGTAATAATTAGAGGAATTTGGGCAGAATACACATCTTCATAAGCTTGCATCTGCCAAACCATGAATGGAGGCCCTTGTGCCAGGATTCTAGTAAGGTCCGGGTTTTTATTAGTGAAGGAGGGAAATTCAGGGTAAAGGTATGTTTAAGGTCAGCTGGAACAGAGGTGCCCAGGTATTTCAGGGCAGTCTCCGTCCACTTGAAGTTGAAGTATGACCTCAGTGTTTGCATGGCAGTTTGTGATATCCCTTCCCCCATGGCCTCTGACTTATTATAGTTTATTTTGAGGTTGGATATGTTTCCATAGGTATCAAATTCGTGGAGGAGGTTGGGGAGGGAAATTGACGGGTTTGTAAGGGAGAAAATCAGTCGATACGTGTCTGTTACCAAGTATCCTGTTCTCTTTGCATTACTTCCTTTATGTGAAATACCTCATGATCCAGCTAGTGCCACTGCTTTACTCTTTCAAACTAACCACACCATGGCATAGAAGCACATCCATTCCAGAGTGGTCAGTTTGTTTCTTTGCATTCCACTTGGGAGCACAGTCTGCCAGTACTTCGGTGGTCTGCACAGCTAATCATTGGAAAGATCAGTGTACTGCTTTTTCTCTGCCTCCGACTGACATGTCCCCCTGTAAAGCCCTTCACTGGGAATGTCAGTGCACTGTTTTTCTGCCTCCTGCTAACACACCCCTCCCCCCTGTGCTCTCCACCCCCACCATGTAATCACTTACTGTATATAAAATAAAAAATATTATATATATATAAAAAATGTATTTATTATATATACATACAGATGTTTTGCCTTGCATTTCTACTTTAAACTGACTGGGTTAAGGTCAGGGCTCATAAAAACACATCCACAGAGAGCGCTGTTCCATATGGTGTGGTAAAATGGCAGGCTCACTAGATCATGTGCAAATTCACAGTTTAATAAAATGTGAAGCATGCTCGCAAAGATAGTTCCAGATGACCAGGGTGCAAAAACAAATGAGAGAACAAGTCAAACTCGCATAAGTGAGACAGGGGAACAAAACAGGAAGCGCCACCTAAGTGCAATATTTTAGTCACAATTTATTAAAGACAGAGGAGATGCACTTACAGACATATGTAAAAAACGGGCTCATCTGTGTGTGTAGTTCACGGTGTGATCCAGTCTCAGGTGCATCCAGGCTCATGGGTAGGCAGAGCAGTGTGTTGTTTCCATCCTGTGGCCACCAGGAGGCTAGCCAGAACCAGCAGGAAACGAAGATGATGACGTCACCAGAAGCCGAACAAGAGAGATCACCGAAAGGAAGGACAGGTGTTCAGCACACCACTGAGAAACCAGGCTACGCGCTCTGAGCTATCTGCTCCTTCAAGAGGCCTGGGTGCAAAAACAAATGAGAGAACAAGTCAAACTCGCATAAGTGAGCCTGCTGTCTTACCACAACATTTGGATCAGCGCTCCCTGTGGCTGTTTTTATTGTTTCCTCATTTTAGTTACATGAGTTGGGGCAGCGTTCTGCGTGGTCCTTTCAGCATATCTGCTTGGGAATTCATCCATGCGCCTGGTTTTGTGTTTTTTGTAGTTTGTTTTGGACCTTTTCGTGGCAGCAAGATTACTCTTTCGTCCATGGACCGACACAGCTTCTCTATTGACAAAGTGGGTATTATCCGTTAATTAGGAGTGACTAGGCAGAAAACCTTGTAAAAAGTGTTGCATCACACCTTCTACAGTACCGCCCAGGGGGCGGACCCTCTGGGTATACCCTCTCAGTCTGCATCTTCGCAGATCAGTTTTTTTCTGTCTAGCAAGGAGTAGGACATGGCTCCCTTCGGGCCCATTGGTCCGGGGAAAAAAGATATATATATATATATATTTTTATTTTTTTTGCTACATTTGTTGTCTCCTGCGATCTTCGATCAACTGCCGACTGGGTGACAGGCTGGATCCCCGATCCTTGTAGTCTCCCCAGTTTCGGCCATCGAGCGTGTGCCGACCCTAGCTACGCGCTGGGTTTTCCACGACATGCCCGTCGCTCCACGGGTGGCCGGTGAGCTTACCCTCCAGGGCCTGCATCGGACCGCTCAGCTTCGGCTGACCTTACGGCCGAGTCGCAGCAGCCTGGCCGGTGAGCTTACGCTCCAAGGCTTGCATCGGACCGCTCAGCTTCGGCTGACCTTACGGCCAAGTCGCAGCAGCCTGTCCGGTGAGCGGCATGCTCCAGGGCATACATATGATCGTCCCTTCTGGGTCCAATCACAGCATGCCTGGCCAACAGTCACCTTCCGTGCGCGGACGATGATCTGTTTGGAATGTCTTCCAGCAGAATACATGCAGGATAGGTAAGTAAAACTCCCCTGCCTCGGCTGGGTGATTTAGCTGGACATTCCTGGAGAGATCAAGTAAGTGGTTGTGGCCCCTTTCTTCCCTCTCTCCCTGCCTTTCCCTCCTCCCTGGGCTTCTAGCTAAAGGGTGCTGGGGGTCACCTAGGGGGTCCCACTGGAGCGGGGCTGGCTGTAACTAACATTTAAAAGAAATGTCATTTTTTCTTACCTGTGTTTGTGTCCTTCCTCCTCCATGCTGTCGGCGGCCATTTTGAGGTGGTCCATGCCAAGTTTGGCCTCTTGTGACTGCCCGGCGGCCATCTTCCTGTGGTTCGGCCACACCCACTGGCCCCTATCAGCTGATCGGCGGCCATGTTTGTCCACCCTGTATGCAGATATTGCCGTTCGGCGGCCATCTTTTTGTGGGCTATGGCTGCTTGACCTCTATCTTCTGTCGGCGGCCATTTTCTTAGAGCCCACATTATCTTCCATACAGACGTTTTTGGCAACCATTTTGCGAGAGCCTCCGGCCTCTAGGGTGCATTACACTGGCGCGAAAATTCACACAGGAAGTGCTGATAAAAGAAGCAGACTGACACAGCAGCAGGGGGACAGCATCACAGGCGCAGCATAGCAGTACCTATCCAGGGTAGTGAGTCCTCTGGGTGACCCAGCCTCTCTGCAGCACAGGAGGGTGGCCTATTGATATCTTGCCTGGAGCCCTGTGGGTGTCAGCGTGTGGTCAGCATGGCATCTGAGCCAGATGTCTTCTCCCCTGAAACACCAGATTTAGCAGCTGGTGTCCCTGAGGTGTCTATGGACGCTATGTCGGCAATCCTAGAGGCGTTTGCTGCCAGGGTGGAAGCAGCACACGGGAATACAGGGGGTAATAAACGCCCCCGTCCTCTGCAATCTTCTGGGGATATTTCTGATGCAGAACCAGGTCCAGCTACGGCTCATGGCCCAGATTCTGATGCATCAGAGACTGCAGACCGTGACCGATCAGACAGTGAGGAGGACTCCAAGTCCAGGTCAGTACGCGAGACGGCTTTGGTATCTGACCTTATTACTACAGTGCGGGATACGCTAAAGCTGGAAAAGACTGCAGAAGTAGCAGATACTCCAGTCCCCTTTGGGTTTCGTAAACCTGCCCGCACTGCTAAGGTGTTCCCTTGTGTGTCTTATTTTGACAAACTCTTATACAAGGAATGGGAGAACCCACTGAGGGTCTTTACAGCCCCAAAGAGGTTTGCAGTACGGTACCCCTTTGAGGAGAGTTTTCTGAAGATATGGACCTCTCCCCCTATAGTGGACCCTTCGGTGTCCAGACTTAATAGAGCCACCACTATTCCAGTAGAAGGGGCTCCTGTTTTCAAGGACCCTGTGGATAAGAAGGCTGAAGCACTCGCTCGCTACCTATACTCAGTGGTAGGCTCGGCAGTACGCCCGGCATTGGCGGGGGTCCTAGTGTTTCAGACACTTACTGAATGGGCAAAATTGCTACTCCAGGGGTTAAAGGAGCGAGATGCTCCTCCTAATGAGATAACTTTGGCCGACCAGTTGGTCCAGGGCCTTAAGTTTGTCTGCGAGTCAGACATGGATACTATTCCCCTGCTGTCAAGAGCTTCGGTTTATGCAGTAGCAATACGCCGCCTGATCTGGCTAAAGGGCTGGTCTGCGGACCAGACTTCCAAGAAAGCCCTGTTGGATCTGCCTTTTAAGGGCGACAGACTTTTTGGGGCTTCTCTGGATGACATCATCAAGGATGCCACAGGAGGTAAGAGCACTTTGCTTCCCCAAACTAGCAAGGGTAAGGGACCACGCCAAGGGCAAGGGCCCTCCTTTACTGCACGTAAGCATTTTTTTCGCCCCCTTAAGGCGACAGGGAAAAGACCCCAGGCCGATAAAGCGCCTGCCCAAGGACAGAAGCGTCCTTGGTCCCGCAGACCCAACAAGCCTGCGGACAAATCTGCGTCCACATGAAGGTCCGCCCCCACCCAGCTCTCGGGTGGGGGGACGTCTTCGCAAATTCGCGACTCAGTGGACTGCTCTAGTCTCCGACAGGTGGGTTTGCGAAGTAATCTCCTCAGGCTACAAGATAGAATTTCTCTCTTGTCCACCAGACAAATTCATCACCTCCAATCTCCAGCTACTACCGACCCGTCGGGAGGCCCTGTATGGGGCGGTCCAGGGTCTACTGGAACGCGGGGTAGTTATTCCAGTTCCAGAACAGGAACGGGGTCAGGGTTTTTACTCAAATCTGTTCATTGTGCCGAAGAAGGAGGGGGTTCGTCCAATCTTGGATCTCAGAGCCCTCAATTGCTTTGTGAAGGTACAAAGATTTCGGATGGAGTCGGTTCGATCTGTAGTCACGGCTCTCCATCCGGGGGACTTTCTGGCCTCCTTGGACATCAAGGACGCATACCCGCATGTCCCCATATACTCCAGACACCAGAGGTTTCTGCGATTTGCTATCGGGAAGAACCACTACCAGTTTGTGGCCCTCCCGTTTGGCCTTGCCTCAGCACCCAGGACGCTCACCAAGGTGCTCGCTCCGATTCTGGCACTTCTAAGACAGCGGGGTATCGCTATCACAGGTTACTTGGACGACCTTCTGCTGAAGGCCCCTTCAAGCTCAGAATTAGAGGTAAGCGTGTCCATTACCTGTCAGACTCTTCGAGACTGTGGTTGGATACTAAACACGCAAAAGTCAGTATTGGTGCCCACTCAACTCCTAGTGTACCTGGGGTTGATTCTGGATTCCTCAGAGGCAAAGGTATTCCTCCCTGTGGAGAAGTTGCAGACCCTCCGGGCTGCAGTACGGCAGCTGACTTCCAGGAATTGGTCGTCACTCCGTTTTTGCATGCGAATGTTGGGCCTCATGGTATCCTCCTTCGAGGCGGTCCCATATGCTCAATACCACACTCGAGTGTTACAGAAGGAAGTTCTGTCCAGATGGAACAGATGCTCTTCATCTCTGGATTATCAAATCCGAGTGAGCCACCTAGTCAGGAGGCTGACAGCACCGGCTCTAATGGCCGGGAAGTCATTTCTTCCGGTTTACTGGATAGTGATCACGACGGACACCAGCCTTACAGGTTGGGGGGGAGTCTGGGGTGTCCAGTCGGCACAGGGTCGCTGGACCCCAGAGGAAGCCCTCCTGCCGATCAATGTCCTGGAGATCCGGGCGATTAAGCTGTGGCTCTTCAAATGATCTCAGAGACTGCAAGGGCGTCCAGTCAGGATCCAGTCAGACAATGCCACAGCAGTGGCATATGTCAATCATCAAGGAGGAACAAGAAGCTCAGCTGCAGCATCGGAGATCGCTCGCATCCTGAAGTGGGCAGAGAGGAGCGTACCGGCACTGTCGGCCGTGTACATTCCGGGTGTGGAAAACTGGCAGGCGGACTACCTGAGCCGCCAGATGCTGGACCAGGGAGAATGGTCCTTACACCCGGAGGTGTTCCAACTCCTCTGCCAAAGATGGGGCACACCAGACGTAGATCTTCTGGCTTCCTGACTCAATCGGAAGGTATTGAGATTTGTGGCCCGGTCAAGAGACCCATGGGCAGACGCAACGGACGCGTTGGTAGCATCGTGGGGTCAGTATTGGCTAATCTATGCCTTCCCTCCCTTAAGGCTTCTTCCTCTTCTGCTCCACAGAGTGGAGGCAGAGGGAATTCCAATGATCCTAATCGCTCCAGATTAGCCTCAGCGTCCTTGGTACGCCGATCTAGTACGTCTGGTAGCAGACGTCCCCTGGCGCCTACCACTACGGAAGGACCTGCTATCGCAAGGTCCCATATTCCATCCTGCTTTACAGTCATTGGCTTTAACGGCATGGCTGTTGAGAACCAGGTACTGAGAGACCGGGGCCTGTCAGACTCAGTAATCTCTACTATGAGAAGTGCTCAAAAACCGTCCTCTAGGAAGGTCTATCACCGCACTTGGAGGGCCTACATCTCCATGTGTGAGGAAATGAAATGGCATCCGCGTACCTATTTGGTTTCCAGAATCCTGCTGTTTTTACAGCATGGGGTGGACCAAAGGCTTGCCCTAAGTACGATTAAGGGACAGATATCTGCCCTGGCTGTCTTTTTTCAGCGACCCCTGGCGACTCACTCTCGTGAGTACATTTGTGCAGGGGGTCCGACATGTGGCCCCTCCGGTCCGTCCCCCGTTACCTCCGTGGGACTTGAACCTGGTCCTCTCGGTGCTTCAGAAGGCACCGTTTGAGAATATTAGAGATATTCCCCTGTTGACACTTTCTCAGAAAGTGGTCTTTTTGGTGGCTGTTACGTCAGTTAGACGAGTCTCTGAGCTGGCAGCCTTGTCCTGCAAGGCTCCCTATTTGATTTTCCACAAGGATAAGGTGGTGCTGCGGCCGCAGCCTTCCTTTCTTCCGAAAGTCGTTTCGGCTTTTCATCTCAACGAAGACATTGTACTTCCATCCTTGTGTCCTCAGCCGTCGAATCCCAAGGAGTCGGCGTTGCATTCCTTGGACGTTGTCCGAGCTTTGAGAGTATACCTATCTGCTACTTCCCTGTTCCGGAAGTCAGACTCACTGTTTGTTTCGGTGGCTGGTCCCAATAAGGGCCAAGCAGTCTCATCGGCCACCATCTCTAGGTGGATCCGACAGATAGTAATCCAGGCTTACGCCTTAAAGGGTCAGGCGCCCCCCTTTCCTGTCACGGCGCATTCGACCAGGGCAATAGGTGCCTCTTGGGCTTTCCGACATCAAGCGTCTGTTTCCCAATTATGTAAAGCGGCGACTTGGTCGTCCGCTCACACTTTCACAAAATTCTACAAGGTTGATGTAGGTGCATCTTCGGATGCCTCTTTCGGCCGCAAGGTTTTGCAAGCGGCTGTTTAGAGTTGCAACTCCTCCGTTGGAGGAGTGCTGTTTTTGTGTTTTGGGGGTGAAGTTTGTTTTTATGCTGTTACCACCCCTCGTTTTTTTCTCTGACACTGCTTTGGGATGTCCCACTTTGTCAATAGAGAAGCTGTGTCGGTCCATGGACGAAAGAGTAAATAGGATTTTTTACTCACCGTAAAATCCTTTTCTCTGAGTCCATGGACCGACACAGCACCCACCCTCCTTTTTAAGTTTGTACTGCTTTTTGACGAACTGATCTGCGAAGATGCAGACTGAGAGGGTATACCCAGAGGGTCCGCCCCCTGGGCGGTACTGTAGAAGGTGTGATGCAACACTTTTTACAAGTTTTTCTGCCTAGTCACTCCTAATTAACGGATAATACCCACTTTGTCAATAGAGAAGCTGTGTCGGTCCATGGACTCAGAGAAAAGGATTTTACGGTGAGTAAAAAATCCTATTTTTTTCCCCTGTGGAGCTAATTTCTTTTCTAGCCCAGAGACAACTATTCCTGATACTGGGCAGCTATTAGAACTTCCCACGATCATCTGCAGCACTCTCTGTTCATATAGAGTGAATAATGGACATTATTTGTTTCTAATCCATTATCTCATGGTCTGCAATTTTAGCCTCTATAGTATCAATTTGTGTTCTTGTGTGTGCCCCCCCCCCCCTTTTCTTTTTTTTAAGATGTCTACTGACAGAGTAACCAGACTTAGTTCACTGTTTGGGTCGCTCCAAGTGGCCACCAACAACCCAAGGGACGATATTCATCATAATAAAAAGTCCAGCCTCCTGGTAAAATTATCAACAAACCTCAACCCCCTCACTCAGGAGTTTGAGATTTGTATGAGAAAGGCCTTTCTCGCCGGTATGCATGTATTTAGTGGTGGGACAAATCTTTTTTAGAAAAATATTTGGAATTTAAAATTACTTCTAGAGGTTTGAGAATCGAAAAACAGTGTGTTTTTTTTTAGATGTGGACCTTTTAGAATGATTGGCATATTTTTTTCAAAATTTTGCACTATAAAGTGGATCCGACTCATTGTAAAAGAAAGGGACAGGTAACTTGAAAAAGCTTTAAAAAAATGGTGGACTAGGGTTGAGCGAACCCAAACTGTAAAGTTCGGGTCCGTACCGAACTTTAGCTTTTTCCCGAACCCGGACTTTGCGCGAAAGTTCGGGTTCGGCAATCTAATGGCGCAGTTAGAAATGCTTCAGGGGCCAGCCAATCACCTTTTGATTAGCTGGTGTGCCCTTAGAAGCCATCATAGCCATGCCTACTAATGGCATGGCTGTGATTGGTCAGTGCAACATGTGACCCAGCTTCTATATAAGCTAGAGGCACACAGCACACACGTCACTCTGCTTCAGAATAGATAGGGAGAGGATCTTGTCTGCTGCTGCTGCTGCTTTTAGGGAGAGATTGAAAAATACAGGAGTTAGTACTGATTCTGGAATCTGAGGGAAAAGATAGAGAGACAGTGTAGTGTAGGGCCAGGTTCCTGTTGGTGCTTTCAGGGAGAGAGATATATTATATAGGAATAGGAGTCCAGATTCAGAGATATAACTCAGCGATCTGCATAGGTTTACCTGTTTGTGTTGCAGTGCAGTCTTTTTACACTGCCATGAGCCCAGTGTCAGAGAAAATCTACCTTTTATCTGCAAGCTCAGTGCACCAGCACTGCATATATTACGTTGAGAGATACACTGTTTCCATACTGTGGGTGTATTCTGCTCTTGGAAAAAGATCCATTTAGGGCAAAAAAAGGCACTTTATTGTGCTCTTTTCCAAAAGACCCATTAAGGGCAAAAAAAATAAAAAATTAGCATTTTATTTTGCTCGTGCAAAAAAAGACCCGTTTAGGGGAAAAAAAAAAAAAAAAATTGCACTTTAATGTACGCTTGCAAAAAGACCCATTTAGGGCCACAAAAAATATTTTGCAGTGTGTTCTACATATGTGGAGGTCCACATTGGAGAGGGACCAATATGGTGAGAGCTATTTCTAGATCTGAGACGAGATGGATATTTCTCATGAAATCTTTTAGACCCTTTGGCCTCAATGTGGATTGGGATATTAATTGTTTTATTAATAATTCTTAACAATTTTTTTTTTATATATATATTTATATATATATTTTTATTCGCTTTTAACTATTAAACATACATTTTTTATTTCAATATTGGATGTCTGTAGGATTTATGTATTTTGATTTATATTTATCCTATATTTGATTACCAGCGTTTTAACTATTTAGTTTATTTATTTTATATGTCATGTTAGCTGTGAGCGTGGGTCTGTGTTCATCTCCTATTTCTGTTATGCACTGCTGCACTTTTCTAATTAGCCACAAGATGGCGCTATTAATTCCTGTCTATAATCTTTCGTTTCCTGTGTATTATTAGCCATTCAATGGTTTGCCCTTTTTCTCCGCTGTATTTTAACGGCTTGCCAATTTTCAAAATGGCGCTGTTATGTATATATATCTTCAGCGTGCTGACGTTCACTTCGGCCAATCCCCAGTTGAAGTCCTATCGTGACGAAACGCGTTGGGGGCCAGTGACGTCATCACGCATTTTTTGAATACGAGGAAGTGCCGCGGAACATACAGGAACGAGAGACACAGACGAACGCCGGAGCTGTTACTGCCATATCGTTGTATTGTGATTACTGCTTTCAACGATCTTCGACATTGTAAGTGCAATACTTTTTAATAAACTAAGCTGGTTTGACATACTACCCTATGGAATTCTTCTTTTATGCCTGAGTTCAAGGTTGGACGAGGAATCTACACCATTGAATTTTAAGGCTGTGGGGGAAGCCTAATTTCCCTATGCTGGGTGAGACTGTTGGATGCAGTCATGAGCATCTGGTAAGCAGGATATATATCTTTCTCACCCGGGTGTCACCATTGTATCCATTACTTCACGTTTGGGAGCAAGCTTTCTTCTTTTCTTTGGAACACTTCACTTCACATTGGATTGTTGTTTATTTTTGATGGACTTTGTTTATGAATTTCTTCACGGATTAGTTATTAACATTATTTTTATTGTTAACATTTTTTTTATTTAATAATTTTTCGTGGTTCACCACTGCACTTATTTATAATTTATTTTATATTTTGTGTTTAACTATTTAGTTGATTATCAACCTATTTTATGTTCTCCTAATTTCATTTTGGAGATCTTATTTCAGCGCTGCATACTTTTTTTTTTTTATATGTGGAGGTGTGTGAAATAAACCATTTCTATATAGTTTTCTTCTACTGTGCTATACTAAAAAAAAAAAAAAAAAATTTTAATAGCATTTTCTGCAGTTCTGTAGCTGTGCGATTCAGCGGTTACGTACTGTGGGTGTGTTGTGGTCTTCCAAAAAACGCAATTTAGGGCCACAAAAAATATTTTGCAGTGTGTTATACATATGTGGAGGTGTGTGAAATAAACAATTTCTATATAATTTTCTTCTACTGTGCTATACTAAAAAAAAAAAAATCATTTTTTTTTAATAGCATTTTCTGCAGTTCTGTAGCTGTGCGATTCAGCGGTTACGTACTGTGGGTGTGTTGTGGTCTTCCAAAAACACCCATTTAGGGCAAGATCCTAAATTTGGAAAATATGAGGAGAAGGTCAAAGGGACGTGGTGGCCCCGGTCGTGGTGCTGCTGGTGGAGCTCCTGTTGCAGGGAGAGGACGTGGTGGATCTGTGCCAGATACATGCACAAGTGAAACACCTTCCTCAGGTGCGAGTAGGCGACCGAGCCTGCGGCGGTATTTTGTCGCGCCTAATGAGGCTGTACGAATGTTTAGGCCAGGACAAGTACAGGCGATAGTAGATTGGGTTGCTGACAGTTCCTCGGGTTCCTTCACATTGTCTCCCACCCACTCTTCTGATGAAAGATCAGAGTTGGCACCTGAAACCCATGTCCATCAGTCTTTCACCTCACCCCCTTGCAAATCAGCCAAGCAGTCTGAGCCCCAAATCATGCAGCAGTCTCTTCTGCTTTTCGATGACTCTGTTAGCAGGGTTTTCCAGGGCCATCCACCTAGCCCTGCCCCAGAAGTGGAAGAGATTGAGTGCACCGATGCCCAACCACTTATGTTTCATGATGAGTACATGGGAGGACCATCGCAGCACGTCTCGGATGATGACGACGAAACACAGGTGCCAACTGCTGCTGCTTTCGCAATTGTGCAGACAGACAAGGAGGGCAGGGGTGAAGACTGGGTGGAAGATGATGTGGAGGACGATGAGGTCCTCGACCCCACATGGAATCAATGTTATGCAGGTGACCAGTGTAGTTTGGAGGAAGAGGCGGTGGTCGCACAGAGCCACCAGCACAGCAGAAGAGGGAGCAGGGTGCAAAAGCGGAGCGTCCGTCCCCTAGACAGTATGTCTGCTACTGCCCAACGCAGCAAGGGACCGAGCACACCAAAGCCAGGTCCAAGGAGTTCCCTAGCGTGGCAGTTCTTCACACAATGTGCTGATGACAAGACACGAGTGGTTTGCACGCTGTGACAGGTGACAGATGCACACCGTAGGGGGACAGGAGTGCACCGCAAGGTAGTGAACCCTATGGCTGACTGCTGTGGATAGGAAACTGGGTGGTTGTGGAAAGCGGGACCAGAGGAGCACAACCGGGATCCTATAGGAAGCTAGAGCCAAGATTCCCCAGGGCGCGGAGTCTAAGACCCAGCAGGTCTTCTCCAGAGCCTCTAGTGGTGAGGATGTTATGCTGCAGGCTGGGTCCAGGTCGCGGCCCCTAGAGTCTCCTAGCTCACGCCCCGTAGGATAAGGGGAAGAGAGGGGAAGCAGCAGCACAAGATATAAGAGTAACGAATAACAAGCTGAAGGTCAAGGGCCACAAGCAGACAAGGAAAACGAAGGACAAGCCGAAGGTCAAGGGTCATGAGCAGACAGGGATAGTCGGGGACAAGCCAAATGTATGACAGAGAGACAGACGTAGCACACGGCAGGCAGGAACCCAAACACACAATGCCTAACAAACACGTTGATCAGCAAAGCAGGCTTGCAGTGCACAGGTTAATATAGTGTTCTGTGATAGGGCCTGGGGTGGAGTCTGGCTGGGAGGAGATTATAAAGGAAGCCAGGTGAAGGAGGTCTGGTCTCTAAGATGAACACATGAGGAGGAAAGGTAAGATGGCAGACAGACATTAATGCATATCCATGACACGGCCTTACCCAGCCATTGTTGTATTTTTGAACCAGTGTTGGCTACCTCGTCCTCCTCCACCACCGCCACCTCAACCTCCTACTCCATATGGACCTCGTCCTCCTAGGTCAAGATTATAATTTTTATTTTATTTTTTTGTAGCGCACAGATCCTTTCCCCCTTACCTGCCTTTATGTTGTTGGCTCCTCGCAGGAGGGAGAAAGGCACACCGCACTACCAGCCCGTACCCTCCTATATAAAGAGGTTGAGCGGTGTACTTGACGGGCCGTGTCCACAGCCGGAGTCAAAACTCCTCCAGAGGATGATTCTCACCTCTACTGTAGGTAGAGGCAAGTCCTTTAATTCCCAGTAAAGTCAATGTCCACACCAGCTGAAATTACAACTCTTATTCTCTCATGGCAAAATAAACTCTACTCGGATAGAAAAGGTTAGAGCAAAGAAACAGGACAGCTTAAGGTGTGGAGGAGGTCCAGGCACAAACGTAGCACATTCACTTCACTGCTTAGGTTTCTCAAACCGTTTTAGGTGCACGGTCTCTGCCACAGACCTTGAGGTTGGTCTCTGCCACAGACCGGGTGTACAAGGCCCCTGCCACAGACCTGGAGAACTTTGGTCTCTGCCACAGACCAGGGTGTATAAGGCCCCTGCCATGGGCCGGGTGAATAAGGCCTCTGATACAGTCAAGATGACCTTGAGCTTCTCCTTCTACGAACCTAGCCCATATCAAGGGGAAGACATCTCTCCAGGGAGTCAACAGACCCTTCCTTCACCGTGACTCCCGCATCGGTCCATCAGAATGATCCTCCCTTCCCTGGAACATGGTCCCCTACACGAGGCGGCACCCTAAGACTCCTCGAAACCTTAGCGGACTCCAGACGAAAGCTCTGGACTCCAGGCTTTACTCCCGCACCTAGGCCTCCATACCCAGGGCAGCAGGAACTCCAGGATAGTACCTCACCCTGGGCTAAAGGTACCCGAGATGGAACAGGAACACATGCACCCAGGCCGAAGGCACCTGGGCGTGGACCCCACTGGACATCAGCCCCCAGGCCAAAGGTCTGCCCCTTTTATATGCTCTCCCGGCATGCACAGCAGGTTCCCTGCCCCGCTGTACTACTGCCAAGAGGGGACACAGAAGGCACAGCACTGTATCGGCGGTTCAACCCTAGCCTACCATGGCAGCGCCACCTGTAGGCCGCAGGGAACTGCACACCAATACTGTCCCCCAAGGACAAAATGGTCCATGAATCCTACAGAATTAGGGTGTTTTGAGCCTATTTACCACTCAAACACTTCCCTTAAATTTAGCACCCCGCTACATTTTTATTTCAAAGTATTTTATTTTCCCACTAGCTTATCCATTAAATTGAATAATTTATTCCAGAAAGGGCGTATTCTGGGGAATTTCCACCATATGTGTGGCATCGTGCCGTTGAGTTTCTGAGGTTCTTAATGACTTCCTGTACCTCTTCTGCTGAAAAGGGGGCCTCCAGCATATTTTTTTATTTTTTTAATGTTATTTTAAGTTATTTCCCTATCCACATTTGTTTGCAGAGCACTTGCCATGCTCTTAACAACATTTTGCTGCCATTTGCAGCCCTCTAGCCCTTTCCATTACTTTTTTAGTCCTTAGAAGTCCGGGTCCCCATTGACTTCAATAGGGTTCGGGTTCGGGTTAAAGTTCGGTCCCGAACCCAAACTTTTTTCCGAAGTTCGGCCGAACCCGTCGAACCCGAACATCCAGGTGTCCGCTCAACTCTATTGTGGACCAAAGAAATATATTCAATGCTTTGCATCTTTCTGTTTCTTTAAAAAATGGTCCCAGGTCCTTAATCAAAATGTAAAAAAATTTGAGGGCAACCTGGTATATAAATAATGGGTATATTTGAGCGTGATCTGAGAGACTATAACAAGGGTTGTGTCTTCAATTGGAGACGCTCTTCACGTTCCTCTCAACCCATGTCCACTAAAGGTTTTAACCCCGCTTCTCCCCATCCTCGGAAAACAATCCAGACCCATAAGCCCCCTAAAAAAAAAAAAAAAAAAAAAAAAAAAAACATCTTCCCGGCTATCGGTGTCCACAAGTGCAGCATATATACAGTGGGTACGGAAAGTATTCAGACCCCCTTAAATTTTTCACTCTTTGTTATATTGCAGCCATTTGCTAAAATAATTTAAGTTTATTTTTTTCCTCATTAATGTACACACAGCACCCCATATTGACAGAAAAACAGAATTGTTGACATTTATGCAGATTTATTAAAAAAGAAAAACTGAAATATCACATGGTCCTAAGTATTCAGACCCTTTGCTGTGACACTCATATATTTAACTCAGGTGCTGTCCATTTCTTCTGATCATCCTTGAGATGGTTCTACACCTTCATTTGAGTCCAGCTGTGTTTGAATAAACTGATTGGACTTGATTAGGAAAGCCACACACCTGTCTATATAAGATCTTTCAGCTCACAGTGCATGTCAGAGCAAATGAGAATCATGAGGTCAAAGGAACTGCCTGAAGAGCTCAGAGACAGAATTGTAGCAAGGCACAGATCTGGCCAAGGTTACATAAAAAATTCTGCTGCACTTAAGGTTCCTAAGAGCACATTGGCCTCCATAATCCTTAAATGGAAGACGTTTGGGACGACCAGAACCCTTCCTAAATCTGGCCGTCCTGCCAAACTGAGCTATCGGGGGAGAAGAGCCTTGGTGAGAGAGGTATAGAACTCAAAGATCACTGTGGCTGAGCTCCAGAGATGCAGTCGGGAGATGGGAGAAAGTTGTAGAAAGTCAACCATCACTGCAGCCCTTGCTGTCCTTGCTGTTCCCCATGCACTTGCCTGTGGAGTCATTGATGCTGTCCATACAGACAGCAATTTTCTGTAAATTTTTAACCTTTTGATTTAAACCGATTGAATCAATCAAGGCAAGTTTCCACCAACATGTTTATATGCACCGTATATCTAAAGGACAAGACTACTCGTAGGATGCATTTATCTGGTCAATAGATTTGTAGTCAACATCTGATTGAAAGCTTTTGAAATTCCCACAAATTTTCTGTACAGTATGTATTGCTTACCAGTCTCCCATCTTGAAACCCATAAAGGCAGGAAAAGGAAAGGCAACAGAAGGACATACGTAAACATATAATAAAATCGACAAGCAAATTCTATAGTGCATTACCCCTTGGCAGTGATGTCATCGCGCACGGTTGTAGTCCGGTGCGGCGTGGAAATTCTGTGTGGCACATGCTCAGTGGGTGATGCTAATTTCTCGAACAATACTGTAAGTGCGCAGTTTTGGAATAAATTGAATTTCATTGGGGTAATACACTATATGGAGCTCTTTATTTTTCATGCACCATAACTGCTATTTTGTCTGCTGTGAGACTCGTTTACTGGGTATCCCTAGGTCCGTTAGGCCCCTTTCACACTTGTGCGACCTGAAAGTCCTGCGATATTGCCGCAATTTCACCGCCTGTGTAAACATGAGGTCTATGGACCTCAAATCACATCAAAGTCGGATCAAAGTAGTCCAGGGGCTATTTTGAAGTCGCTGAGACCCAAGTCGTACAGATATGAATGGTGCTCATTGGAAAACATGGGGGAAGACTTGTAATGTGACTTTGGAGTCCCAAGTCGCAGGAAAAGTCACACAAGTGTGAAAGGGGCCTAAAGGCAGATAGAATTAACGCCTTGAAGTCTGCCTGGGTGTAGTGGTGATTGCCGCAGGAATATAATTAAATGTGTTTTGGCCTGCTTTCCTGAGGAGTTAATCTTTGGTAAGGAAGTTGTGTGCTTACTTGGGTGGTGGAGGTTCACGGAAGTAGCAGCCAAGAGTCAGTGTGAGATCCGCTTCAGATTGAAATATCCTAAATAAACTTTTCCAATACAAAATTTGGGCTATTTATTGCACAAGTCACTTTATTGTAATAGGCACATTTTTGACTATCCTTGAACACTTTTTACACATATTGTTTTGTTTATGTTCATTGATGCCGTTTAGCACATGTATTTTTTATTTTTATGAACTTCGAGAGGGATTGTGCCCCTTCATTGATATCAGTGGGGAGAATTATGCTCCACTGTTGGTATCAGTGGATGAAAAGGGTCGAATAAAAGCAAGCAAAGGGCCACAGTTTGGAGACCACTGGATATAGATTGTGGAGGGCAGAAAAAATTGTATCTTCTGAATAGAGCAGATTCTCTAGCCTTGGATAAAAGGAAAAAATTCTCTCCCGGAGAGGGATATGTAGGGATATAAAATTCCTAGAAAACTTGATATTTTTATCTAGTTAAGCCTTGGTTCACACTATGAACTGCATGTGAATTGCACAGGAACCGCACTGAATTCTTGTTCAGTTCACTTTGAATGGGCTCAAATCGCACCACATCGCACCCGAGTAGTGCATGCAGCAAATTTGAAAGCACACTGCAACCGAATCGCATGGTACTTTTGTACCATGCAATCCGGTGTGGGCAAATGCACTGCATTGCAACCTGCATTTGCAATGTCATTAAGATTGCATTATTACCTCTGCAGATCCAAAGGGCAGTGCGATTTGTATGCAGTGTGGGAAATCTTGCAAGGATCACTGGGTTTCCCTCACCATAGGCTTAAAGGTAATGTAACAGGATATATCCTGTCCTCGGGGTGAAGGTAGAAGACCTCTGAAATTAGTGACAAGTTCCTCTTTATGGAGACATCACATAGGGGGCTTGTCAGTACACACACACATACATGGTTAGAATACATGTAGATACATCAATGATGTCAGAGACCGCATCATGGAGCTCTGAAGGGATGTGATGGCATGTCTTCCCATCAGAGCGCATGCGCCGGTGATGTTACCGGCTGCATGCAGTGTGAATATCTCCTAAACTGTGCAAGCTTTGGAGATATTTACTGTATCTACAGGTAAGCCTTATTGGCTTACCTGTAGGTACAAATGCTAAAAAAGAGTTTATTTCAACTTAAAGTACTGGTCATGAAAGGGTTAAATGAAAGAGGAGGCAATTGAAAGGAAAATATACCAATTTTTTATTGCGTGTTTATTAAAGTATGATTATGGCTCTATGGACATCTGTTCCTTTTTTAACTATTTCCATGCACTCTGATTAAACCAAGAGTCCTTTAGTGAAATCAGTTGGCCAAAAGTGAAGATCTAGTGATCCTCTCTTCCATTCACTGACACACTTTTGACCAAGAGATTCCAAGCCTGTCCACCAGGGCAAGGTAGACTCTTCTAGGGCAGGACCTACACTAAACTACACTAAGCTACCCTACTCCATGCTAGTCATTGTTTTTCTAATGTTGGATGTATGTTTGTAGTAGGCCTCATCCTATAATCTGTGTGTGCGTTCTACTCTCTCCTAATTTGGTTGTGTGTCTGTGTGCATCTCTCTAACGCAGTGTTTCTCAACTCCAGTCCTCAAGGCGCCCCAACAGGTCATGTTTTCAGGATTTCCCTCAGATGAAACAACTGTGTTAACTACTTAGGCAATGAAACTGATCAAATCACCTGTGCAATATAATGGAAAGCCTGAAAACATGACCTGTTGGGGCGCCTTGAGGACTGGATTTGAGAAACACTGCTCTAACGTATATACCTTAGTTTATGTACATCTGGACGTCCTCTGTTTGGGTCAGTGTATGCCAGTCAATGTGTGTCAGTAAATAAATGTGAAGCCCCATACACACTATCAGTTTTCTTGCAGGTTTTTCTCTTCAGGTTTACCAAAACCATCTAATATGAGGTCAAACCTTAAGAGTTTCAATTCGTATGCAATCAGGCAGGCCCTTGCACTACATGGTTTTGGTAAACCTGAAGAGAAAAACCTGCAAGAAAACTGATAGTGTGTATGGGGCTTCAGTCCTGTTTTTTTACCTTGGAACGTAGACACGTTTCTTTGCAGCTCATCGTGTCTTCGTTTGCCTGAAGATCTCGTCCTTCATCTCAGGTGGAAATGGCTTTGAAATTTCATTGTTGGTTGATTTTTTGCCTTTACCTGAAAATCCCATTTTAGTATTGGTGCACACAATATAATACTGAATATGTCAAACATTAGAATTCCAAAACAAAAACAGACTTCAGTACCCCCAATTTTCCATGGATGCCATTTTAAAAGCCCCTACAGGTCATCAGTTTAACATTGAGGTGCCATTAAAGGCTGTTTATTATAATTAAAATGAAAAAACATGGTATATTTACCTGCTTTTGCAAAAATATTACCTCCTTTTTGGCAGTCCCCCAATGACGCTGTCCGCTTCTTTTTTTTCCCCCTCAGTGTCCCCCTTAGCAAGTAGTGTGCTATGGGGGCACCCCTGTGGGCGTGCCTTTGAGTCGGGCTGTATGCATCCATGGACGCACACAGTGCCGGTAAGCCATGCCCCCTCTCCCTCCTCACAGGTGTTTGACTGACGGCAGCAGGAGCCTATGGCCACTGTCCTCAATGTCTCCTGTGGGGCCAGGAATTTAAAGGAGCGGTGCTGCAGACAGAATCATGCTGGAGTGGTGACAAAAAGCAGGTAAGTGTTTAGCCACTTCCCGCCTAAGGTACATAATAGGACGTCCCTGGCTTTGTGCAGGGATATCTGAATGATGCCTGCAGCTACAGGCATCATTCAGATATTGTCTTTTTCAGCCGGCGATAGTCTGCACCATAAGAATGATCATAGCGGCTGTTCCACCGCTTGGTCATTCTTAGGGGCGGCGAGAGGGGATGTCCCCCCCCCCCTGCCACCTTCCGGTGCTTCTACCGACTACCCACTGCGATCGGTGAGTCGTAGAGCGGATCCGCCGGCCCCGGATGTTTACAATAGAGATTTCCAGCAGACCAGATGGTCTCTATGACCGTCGGAGGCCAGGCGCCCCTGTCCCTGTGTGTTTGAACAGATATAATTAACATATAAAAGGGGTTATATTTGGAATATTATCAGCATTGGCAGCCTATGTATCATTGCAGGTTTCCTATCATAAAGGAAAATTGAGGACATACCAGCAAACCTGTAGAAAGCCTCTATATCCTGGGGGGAGGTCTCTGGGAGCCGCAGAAGAGTTTGCAGGAGCGGACATTCTCCATTGGTGACTTCTTTGCTTCTCTTTGCTGGTCCCTCCTCCACTCTGGTTGATGAGAGATGTCTGGTCTTTCTTTTCATCATCTTTCCTGTCCAATTTAGGAGAACAGTGTCTGCAATTGGGGGATGTACAGTAGGTGGATGTTGTGGCTGCAAGGAGATTGTAAGTATGTTCAAATATTGACCCTCCCAACCCCAAAATATGACCTTAAGTGTTAAAACAACTTTATTTTATAGATATTTTATCACTATATATCAGAAATTGAACACAAAACCTTATAGAAACTGTGATTTAACCCCCCCCTCCTAGCACAGCTGTTTGCAGCTATTCCCCCACCCCCAAACTCCCCAAAAACCCCAAATCTAAACTTTTGTAGATTTGAGCTGCTGGTTTTGTTCCAGGTCTTTAAAACACGCGGCCACACGAGATGCACTATGTCCTTTCGTGTGATGCACTACTCTAATAATGGCAGGTCTTCAAAAAGTCACAGGCCTACACAACAGTTAATGAAATCCGGGCAGGTGCCCTCTCACCAAAGCAGGCCTCATCCCTCTGGTATGTTCCGCTGTCGGTGTTCCGGTCCACGGCCTCTGCGCAACTTGCAGTCTCCGGTCCCTCACACTGCCGCACAAGGTGTCGGTAGATAGACGATTCCGGTCTCTATGGAGCGAGAGCTGGACACTTAGGACAGGATCCCTCCTTGGGCTGAGTGATCCTACTTCACCACTGTAGGCCCAGGCTTTAGGCCTAGACACTCCGGCAGCAGGCCTCAACACAGGCTTCCTCTTTCATAGCAGATGATGTCCAGAGAGTGCGAGCGTAGCCCCTCCCTTGATTTAAGTAACCTCCCCCAGAAAGCTGTGCGATGATGCAATGCACTTTGGGAGTACAGCTGCACTGTGGGTACCGTAGTCTATTTGATACCCATGGCAATGGAGTCCCTTTCTCCCTGTACCATAAGTTCCACAATGTACCGTTCCATATAGTTAAACAACAGTTGCTGCAATATCTTAAAGAGACTCCGGAGGGAGCTGGGGTTATATCTCAAGATAACCATAGTCTTTAACACACTGCAAAGTGGCACCCCGCTACACACTCCCCCCACTTAAAATCTTTGGTCCCCAAAGACATTTACAGTTTGGTATGAAAAAAACTTAGCATGTACAGATATAATGCAGTTCACATGTACAAAAGAACCATGCAGAGGAACCTCCCACCAAGCTTCAGAGGGAAGGTTGTCCTTCCTACAGGCCTCCTTAACTGGTACGGCCTGACCAGCTGTGCCAGGGGGTGAGCTAGGGTTGCCCTCCACCAATTTTACAGTGGAAGGACCAGGCATATCAACTGTCCTTCTTGATGTGAAAACCGCTTTTTCAGAGCATTCACCCATTTGATCATAAGTCAGTCTCTTTGGAGGGTGAATGACTCTTCTCTCTCTCTGCTCCTTAGGTGTCAAAGTGTCAAGGGCAATAGATTCTGCTGATTCTTCAGTGGCTCTCCCTTCTTGTTCAGGCTTCCTGGGCTCTACCACTTCAGAAGCGTCCAGTTCACCTTCAGGAAGCGATGAAGTCTCTTCAGGGTCTTCTATTGGCAAGGAATTCAGAGCATCCACCCATTCCTCGGTGAGCATGCTGTGCGGCACAAACTCAGGAGCCTCTGGGTGAAGAGTTCCACTGTCAGTTACTTCAACTGGGGACAGGGGAGTGGTCATGGGTTCTGGCACTTGAGATGACCACAACCAATCGAGTTCCATCTCTTCATCCTCAGAATCTCCCTCCTCCAAGTCTTCATCTTCCACATCTGGAAGTGTTGATTGAGATCTGGTAACTGGTCTGGATCCTTAAGAGGTTGAAGGGAGCTCTTGTGAATCTGAAGTGGGAGGTAGGCGAACTGCTTCGGAAAGGGGCAACAGATGGTTCCTATGCCAAGTCTTTAATGGGCCTACACTCCCTTCTGGCATGATCTGATATACCGGAAGGCCTGGCAGCTGCTTGCAGATGACATACGGCTGTGATCTCCATCGGTCAGCTAACTTGTGTTTTCCAGGGATACCCAAATTCCTCTATAGTACTCTATCCCCTGGCTGCAAGTCCTCTATTCTGACCTTGAGGTCAAAGTTTCTTTTGTTCCTCAATCCCCTTTGGTCAGATGTAGCTTGAGCCCTCTCATAGGCTATCTCCAGACTCTTCCGTAGCCGATCCACATACCCCTTGTGGGATGCTGCTGAAGCATGATCCAGTGATGTGCCAAAGGCCAGGTCCACTGGTAGCAGAGCCTCTCGCCCAAACATCAAACGGTACGGGGAGTATCCAGTAGCATCACTGTTGGTACTGTTGTAGGCATGCACAATGGCAGCTACATGCTTGCTCCAGTGTTGTTTCTTTTCTGAGCTCAGAGTCCCCAGCTTGTCTAAAAGAGTCCAGTTAAACCGTTCAGGCTGAGCATCCCCTTGTGGGTGGTATAAGGTTGTTCTAGTCTTTTTAATACCTAACAAGTCTAACAACTTTCTTATCAATATGTTTTCAAAGTCTCTTCCTTGATCTGAATGAAGGCGTTGGGGCAGACCATAGTGCATGAAGAACTTCTCCACAAGTACTTTTGCTACTGTCGAGGCCTTCTGGTCCTCTGCTGAAAATGCTTGAGCATATCTGATGAAATGGTCTGTTACCACTAAAACATTCTCTTGTCCACTCAGATCAGGCTCTAGGCAGAGGAAATCAATGCACACCAGTTCCATGGGTCCCTGACTTTGTAGATGGTCCATTGGGGCAGCTTGTTGGGGCAGGGTCTTCCTCTGGATGCATCGGGCACAAGTACCCTTCAACTTTGGCCCGCATACAGGGCCAATAGAATCAGTCTCTCACGAGGTGGAAAGTTCTTTCAGACCCCAGATGACCATGATCGTCATGGAGAGAAGTTAGGACCGCTTTCCTGTGTTTAGCGGGCAGGAATAGTTGCCAATTTTCTTCCAGATCATCAGAGGGGCCCCTTCGGTAGACCACCCCTTGATGTATCTGCAGCCGGTCCCTCTCTCTGTGTAATAGTCAGGCTTCTTTAGTAGAGTCTGTTAGAAGCATCTCAGGGCACTGGTTCTCCAAGGCCTTCAATACCAGCTTTCCCAGGGGGTCTTCCAATTTATCCCCTCTTAAGTCCTTCTTGGACAGTTTAGGTAGACCCTCCTTCTCCGACTTGGGTCACATTACAATAATGTCCGGGTACTCCAACAGCTAAAACTCCAATCTCTTTGCGCCCTTGATCCTCCACTGGCCTGAAGTTCCGCTCCCTGGTATAAGGCTCTCACTCCTTCCGGGGTCAACTGAGTCCAGCTCTCACTCCTTCCGGGGTCAACTGAGTCCATCTGCATCCATATTTCCGACTCCAGGTCCATACTTTAAACTGAATGTGAAAGGGCAGCCAACCATCTGTGTCCTGTTGCATCCAGTTTAGCGGTGGTCAGGAGGTAGGTGAGAGGATTGTTATCCGTCTTGACCACAAATTCAGCCCTGTATAAATAGTCTTTCAACTTGTCCACTACAGCCCACTTTAAGGCCAGGAATTTGAGCTTGTGTGTGGGGTAATTCTTCTCAGTGGGGGCCAGACTTCTACTCACATTGGCAACAGGCCGCAAGTGACCACGTGCTCTTGGTATAGTACCCCGCCTAGCCCATCTCGACTGGCATCAACATGCAACTCATAAGGTTTAGTGGTATCCACGTAGGCCTGCACGGGGGCAGTGGTTAGGCTTTCTTTCAACTGGATGAAGGCCTCTTCACACTGGGTGGTCCACTGGTCCTGGATAGACTCTTTAGGTTTTCTGGGCCCTGCGGTGGGTTTCACTGGTTTGACCGGTTCTGGGGCATCATCTTCCCTTTCACTCTTCAGTAGTTCATTAAGGGGCCGGGCAATCTTGGCAAATCCCTCCACAAATCTTCTATAGTAGAAGCAGAACCCCAGGAACGACCGAAGCTCAGTCATGTTGGTGGGCCTTGGCCAAGAGGTGACGGCATCCAGCTTCTCGGGGTCTGTAGCTACCCTTTCAGCAGACACAATATGGCCCAGGTAATGGACTGAGGACTGGTAGAATTGGCACTTCTCTAAAGAAAGCTTCAGGCCTTCTTCATGGTGCCTCTTCAAGACCTTTTCCAACCGCTCTTCGTGTTCTTCAAGAGTTCTACCGAACACAATAATGTCGTCCAGGTACACCAGCACCTCAATCAGGTTCATGTCTATACGCTGCTTCTCTTGGGCCTCTGGCAGTTCCCATCCTTCCAGAGCTTGCATGGCTTGCTCTATCCAGGCATCAAATTCTTCTTCCCCAGCCGGAACAGGCTGTCTTCCTGAAAAGATCCTCAGTTTCCTGTATCCATCTTCCACACATACTGTGTTGCTCTTCTGGCACTTTGACACGAAGTCTCCCAAGGTGTTAAGGAGTTCTGGACCAATCGTGGTCAGGGGTCCTGGGGAGGTTGGTGTTCCCCTAGCTGGCTCTTCCTGACTAGTACCGGGGGATTCCTCAGAGCTTTTGGGTATACTATATAGAACTTGGTCTTGTTCCCCAATTGCACACTCTTGCCCCTGAAACTCTTTTTTTTTTTTATTCAAATTTTCTTATTCATACATACATATATCTTTCATTTCATTACCAATAAACACATATACATTACACAAACTTAGACAATACATACACTTTCAACAAAATGGGTCTGTCCTGAAACATCATTTACTCTTCTCCCCTCTCTTTATTTATTTTTAATTAACTTACATGGCCTCTATGTTATCTCTCTCCTTTCCCTTCTCTCTCTTCTCCCTCCCTTTTCCTTCTCCTTCCTCCCTCCCCTCTCCTTCCTCCCCTCCCTTGTTTATGGGAGGTCGCAGCTGTCCCTCTCTACCCACATTTCTTTGGAAGAGAGAGAGAAAAAAAAAAACATCCTCTTCCTTCCCCTTCCCCCCTTCCCCTCCCTCCCTCCACCATCTCTCAAATCCTCCTTTTAACTTTAAGTGCCTAGTGCCCTCTTTCCCCTTTCCTATTCTACCCATACCCTCCCTTTTCCCCCTTGAATTAATATTCGTGTCCTCTGTGTTTTCATTGATTTTTAAGGAGACATGGATACCTCTGTCTCAAAAAACAAAAAAAAACAAAGGGGTAAATACATTTAATTATATCTGTATCTGCATAATTATCGTTTACAACACTCCAACTCCCCAAAAAAAAAAAAAAAAAAAAAAAAAAACGATCCTCTTCCTTCCCCCCTTCCCTTCACTGTCCCGGAAATCCACCTCCTTTTAGTTTTAGGTGCCTAATAGTGTCCTCTGTGTTTTCATTGGTTTAAGAGGAGGCATAAATACCTCTCTCTGCCTCCAAAAAAAAAAAGAAAAAAGAAAAGTGAATAAATTAAATTGCATCTGTGAGAGCTACACAGGCCCTCGCTCCCTCTCGTATTTTAACTTAAAGGTGCCGCGTGTCTTCCTTCTCCCCTTCCCCCTCCCCTACCTCTTGCCTCCCCCTCCCCTCTTATTAACTACCGTGGAATGTGATTTATTTGTTTATAAGGAGGCATAATTATCGTTTACATCTATCCAACTCCCCAAAAAAAATAATTTAATAAATAAATAAATAAAGAGAAAAAAAAAGGGAAAAAGGAAAAAGGAGGGGGGAGGGGGGAAAAGGGACATTGTTTCGACCACCTTAGGTGCTGCCCTCTCTTCTGATGTAGCCTTCATATACCGATGAGTGTCTAAACTTCTCCCAGCCCTTCCAAATTCTGGTAAATTCTATTTTAGAATCCTTATGCAAATGTGTTACCTCTTCCATACATCTTATTTTATTTACTTCCCTCAACCATTCCTGTATCGTTGGGGCTTGCTTTGTCCTTCATTGTCTCGGAATTAATATCTTTGCTGAATCCAATAAAATTGGGGTAATTTCTGTTCTGTATTTATTCCTTGGAATAGACGTTGCATGAAACAAACATTGCCATGGGTTCAATCTAATTTCAGTCCCACTAATCATTTTAATTAGGTCTAATATTTCCTCCCAATATGATTGGATCTTAGGGCATTGCCACCATATGTGGGCATGAGTTCCCTCCTCCCCACATTCCCTCCAACATAGGGGTGATACCTGGGGATTTATCTTATGTAGTTTTACTGGGACATAATACCACTTAGTTAATAATTTGTAGTTCATTTCTTTTATCCATGCGTCCACAGAGGTGGAATGGACATAGTCTAAGACTCTACCCCTCATTGTCTCTGGCAACAAGAGATTTAGTTCCAGCTCTCAACTCTCCGTAGGACACACGGATCCTCCATCTGAATGTGTTAACAGAATTTTGTATAAACTAGAAATTCCATGCCTACCTATCCCTCCTTGATCTACCAATTTTTCCCAGACATTCAGGCTACCCATCCCCCGAATGGGTTTTGGGAGGGACTCTACAAAATGTTGAAGCTGTTTATATCTCCAAACATCCCATGGTGTTGTCCCATATCTTTCACGTAGTTCCAAAAGGGAGCAGAGGACATTCCCTTTCATAACATCTTTTAATCTCAAAAAGATCGATGTGGTCCATTTTAAGTATAATTTATTGTCTTTCCCTGGTGGAAAGTAGTTGTTGCCTGTTAGGGCCATTAAAGGGCTATTATATTGTCCCTGTATATTTTTAAATAATTTATCCCATGTTCTCAATGCTTCTAGCGTAATTGATGCCGCATCTACTAGAGAACCTCTGTACTGCCTTGGAATCCAAATTATCTGTCCCAACATTAGTTTATTCATATTATTCTCTAGTTCCACCCATTTTTTTTGCAGAGGGTCATGGGCCCAGTCCATAATCCTCTGCAAAATTGCTGCCTAATGATATTTTTCGAGATCGGGGAGGAATATAACTCCCTTCTCTTTTAATCTAGTCAATGTCTTATAGGCAATGCGATTGCTTCTATTGTTCCACACAAATCTCTGTATTATTGATCTCAAGGTTTTAAAATACGCCGCCGGAATATTAATTGGGAAACTTTGAAAAATATACAAAGCTTTTGGTAGAATCATCATTTTAACCACTTGTCCCCCGCCCACTGTCAATAGACGGCGGGCGGAGGATACTCTCGTTCTGGGAGGACGTCATATGACGTCCTCCCTTTAAAACGAGCTAGGAGGCGCGCGCGCGCGCCGCGTGCACAAGGCCCCGGTGCGCGTGCCCGGCGGCCGCGATTGCCACCGGGCACCCGTGATTGCCCGGGAAACGAGCAGGAAAGTGGATCTCTGTGTGTAAACACAGAGATCCACGTCCTGTGAGGGAGAGGGGACCGATGCTGTGTCCCTTGTACATAGGGACAACCATCGGTCACCTCCCCCAGTCAGTCCCCTCCCCCCACAGTAAGAACACTTTGAGGGAACATATTTAACCCCTTCCCGCCCCCTAGTGGTTAACCCCTTCCCTGCCAATCACATTTATACAGTAATCAATGCATTTTTATAGCAGGGATCGCTGTATAAATGTGAATGGTCCCAAAAATGTGTCAAAAGTGTCCGATGTGTCCGCCGCAATATCGCAGTCACAATAAAAAATCGCAGATCGCCGCCAATACTAATAAAAAAAAAAATGCTATAAATCTATCCCCTATTTTGTAGACGCTATAACTTTTGCGCAAACCAATCAATACGCGCTTATTGCGATTTTTTTTTTTTACCAAAAATATGTAGAAGAATACGTATCGGCCTAAACTGAGGAAAATTTTATTTAAAAAAAAAAATGGGTATTTATTATAGCAAAAAGTAAAAAATAGTGTTTTTTTTCCAAACTGGACGCTCTTCTTTTGTTTATAGCGCAAAAAATAAAAACCGCAGAGGTGATCAAATACCACCAAAAGAAAGCTCTATTTGTGGGAAAAAAAAGGACGCAAATTTCGTTTGGGAGTCACGTCGCACGACCGCGCAATTGTCATTCAAAGTGTGACAGTGCTGAAAGCTGAAAAATGGCTTGGGCAGGAAGGGGGTTTTCGTGCACAGTAGAGAAGTGGTTAATCACACTTATTCTGCCGAACCATGACAGTCTATGTGCCGAATATCCTTTCAGTTCTCTTTTAATTTTATTCAGGAGAGGTATGTAATTATCTTGATATAATTCTAATGTTGATTTTGACAGGAATACTCCCAAATATCTCAGTCCCCTTTGTTTCCACGTAAAGGGATAGAGTTTTCTAAGATTTCTACTTTCATCTAGGGGGACTGAGATATTTAATATCTCTGTTTTTTTCCATATTTATCTTTAAATTTGATACCCTCCCATAGTTTCCCAATTCTTCCATAATCTTTGGGAGTGTCTGTCTAGGGTTTATTATATAGACCATAATATCATCCGCAAAAGCGGATAGCTTATGCTCTTGATCCCCAACCTTTATACCTTGAATCTCCTGATTTGCTCTTATAGATGCTAAAAAAGGTTCTAATGAGAACACAAAAAGTAAGGGAGACAATGGGCACCCCTGACGTGTACCATTGAACAATCGGAAAGTTTCCGAGAGGGTTCCATTTACTTGAATTTGAGCCGTAGGATTAGAGTACAAAGCCTCTATCCATTTAAGCATATGGGGTCCAATGCCAAATTTGTATAGTGTCTGCAGCATAAAGTCCCAATCCAGCCTGTCAAAGGCCTTCTCGGCGTCTATTGACAGTAATAGGGCTGGCTTTTTACCCTTCTTAGCCTCATGAGTTAAGAGGGTTGTTTTTAGTATATTGTCCCTAGTCTCCCTCTCAGGGACAAAACCTGCTTGATCTATCCCTATGCATTCTGGCATGTAAGGCTTTAATCTTTCGGCCAGTATCCTCGCATAAATTTTTATGTCCTCATTTATCAGGGATATCGGCCTAAAGCTTGAGCACATTGTGGGATCTTTTCCTTCTTTTGCTAAAAGAGATATGTAAGCGCCCAAAGCTTCCCCTCGTATCCCAAGGCCCCCTTATATTGAATTCATATATGAATGATAGTGAGGAGTCAAGATTCCAATAAATTTTTTAAAGTACAGGGACGTGTAGCCATCTGGCCCGGGGCTTTTTCCTCCCTTACTATTTTTAATTGCCTGCTCTATTTCTTCTTTAGAGATATCCCTGTCCAATGTCCTTGAATCCTCTTCTAATATTGCAGGCAGTTTTATCCCCCTTAAATACTGTTCTATTTTGTTTTTCCTGTTTTGTACATCCCCGGGATCTTGTAAATCATTCACTTTGTACAATGATTGATAATACTCCGTAAATATTTTACTGATATCCCTAGTGGAGTATTTCATCTCCCCTTTTTTATTTTTCATTTTTACTATAAAGTTCGGGTTTCTCCTAGGTTTAATCTGTCCCGCCAACAATTTCCCTGATTTATTCCCAAATTTATACTGTTTATTTGCCATTCTGATAAAGGCTTGTTTAGTATCATGCTCCATCAAGTCCCTCAGGGCTTCACGTTTTCCTGTCAGTTCAACCATTACCTCTCTATCATTTGCTCTCTTGTGTCTTTGTTCCAGCTCCTGGATTTCCTGCAAAAGGGACTGTTTTTGGGCCGTCCAAATTTTTTTCCTCTTAGCCCCCTCCGCTATTAATCTCCCTCTCATAAAAACTTTATGAGTTTCCCACTAAGTCGTTGGTGCAATATTTTCTATGTTGTTCTCTATGAAAAAAAAATTAAGTTCCTTTTCCAAGTCACCCAGAATACCCTGATCATATAGAAGTGATTCGTCCAGCCTCCAGGATCTTTGCCTCTCCGGTACATCCTTTAACTCCAAGCTTACTATAACCGGGGCATGATCAGAGAGGGTGATCGATTTCACTTCCGCCTTTAATAGACCTTCAAGGAGCTGATGGTCTAAGAAAATGTAGTCAATTCTTGAGTAAGAGGAGTGTACCTGGGAGTAATATGTAAAATCCTTCCCCCTTGGTTGTAAAATTCTCCAAACTTCCACTAATTGCGGCTGGTGGAGTTTTTGTTTAACTACCTTTAAATGTTTTCCCTCTGAACGAAGAGAGAGAGGTTGAGTATCCAAGGTTGGATCAAAGACAAAATTTAAATCTCCTGCCATTATCACTTTTCCCTCTCTAAAATTTTCTAATTTATTCAGTACCTTTTTTAAAAATAAGCTAGGATGGACATTGGGACAGTAAATATTTACTAATGTATACTCTTTATTAAACAAAAAACCCTTGATAAATAAATATCTTCCTTCATCATCCGACTCCATTGCTTTTAAGATAAATGGAGTATTCCTATCAAAACCAATTGCTATCCCCTTAGATCTCTTATTGGGGGAATATCCATGAAACCAAACTGGAAATTTTTTAGTATTCAGTCCCACCCTAGTAGACCATTTAAGGTGAGTCTCTTGCAAGAATGCTATATTTGTTGCCCAGCCTTTCAATTCCTGTAATATTTGATGCCGTTTGCTAGGACCATTTAGACCTCTAACGTTATAGGTAGTTATCTTTAAGGGCGCCATCTCTCTTGCTTACATTGCCAGATGCTTTTGACCATATAATGGGGGGACAATTCCTCTATTTTTCCAGGGTTGACCCATACAACTAAAAACATCATAACATAACAACATAACACATCCCACATACACAACCCCCTTCCCCTCCCCAACTACATTGAATATCAATGTTATGGCCCACCCAGCTGCCGCCCATTTTATAGGCATTCAGCTGGGTGGGGCATACTCTAGGGGTACTTAAACGACCACCCGGCCCTCCGGGCCTCATCCCTATTGCAGAGATGGTCCCGGGTACCCGGATGGGCATTGCCAAACCCCAGTTCACCCCCCGAGCAGATTCTTTTCTCCTACCAGCATCCCCTCCCCACCTCCCCTGACTGAGCATTTATTTATTTCCTAATGTTTTTTTCCACATTTCTACATTTTATTCCATGACTGATCTTTTAGCTTCTTCCATTCTGGGGGTTTCTTTTCCCAATTTTCTAGTTGAGGCATTGGTATGTCTAGTATACTGCAGAACTCTTTCAAGTCCTCTGGGAATCTCAGTGTAGCTGAGACCCCATGGTTTTTTGCTATTAGGCAGGCTGGGAAACCCCATCTATATACGATATTTTTATCTTGTAGTTGTTTTGTTAATGGTTTCAACGCCCTCCTGTGGGCCAGGGTTTCTTGTGATAAATCTGTAAAAATAAGGATCTCAGTCCCCATATATTCAATTGGTGTGACACTTCTCATACCCTGTGAGACTTGTTGTTTTATTTCATAACTTGAAAACCTTGCTATCACATCTCTAACAGTATCTGTTGATTGAATAGATATTCTTTGTACTCTATGCACTCTTTCAAAAGATATGGGAGCTGTTACTTCTTTCTTCATTATCTTATTGAACATCTCGCGGACTGTAGTTTCCAGATCGTTATTTTTAACGGACTCCGGTAGCCCCCTGATCCTCAGATTGTTTCGTCTATTACGATTCTCTTGATCCTCAAGCCTATACCGGATATTCCTCATTTCTACCCACTCTGATTCAGCCCTCTCTCGCAGCTCTAAAATCGCATGTTTATGTTCATCTAAATGAGCTTCTGATTCTTCAACTCTTTGTAACACATTTTGTATGTCCGTTCGAGTAGCACTCAGTTCTCTTTTAATAGAGCCTTCTAAGTGGGCCATCATCTCTACCATGTCTTGTTTTGTAGGGAGTGCCTGAGGATTATCCAATTCTTTCTCCATTTCTTTTTGTTGTTGGTCTTGCTGTAGAGTCCCGTCTTCGCCTAAGTCTCGATTTTTATTCTGCCCTTCAGTGGGGGGGGGGGGGGGGGTTATTTTTTTCTGTATTTTCTACTAGTTGCTCTGCCTTTTGATCTACTTTATCTTGCACCATGTAAGCTTTTATGGAATTACTACTTCCACTGTCCACTTGATTTGTTTTTGCTCCCCTTCTCCTCATTTTCCTTCCCTACCTTCCCACCTGAGAGTTTCTATTCCACTCACTTTAAACCTACCAATTAATCTACCAATTAATCTACCCCACAGTCTATACAATCAATACAGTCTATATGTATATATGGAACTTCTTAGGTATATTGTGGTCCCTTACCCCAGCCCTTTAACCCCTTGCCTAGCAATCCAAAAACAATAATAATAAGTAATAATGAGTACTAGATATACCTCTGGTCTATCAATATTTAACCTTTATGTTCTCATGCTGGTGTCTAGACTTTTTTACTTTTATACCAAACTGTAGATCTAATTTACCCCCAAGAAGAAGAAAAAAACCAAAAAAAAAACGGATAAGCAACACACAGACAAACAAACATACAGACAATACATAAAAGGGGGGTAAATAAGAGTTAGGGTAAATTTCGGATATGGCTATGCAGGTATATAATTATTTATATAGTCCTGTTTGATTTTGTTTACTCAAGAAAGAAAAAGAAAAAAAAAATTCTTAATAGATTTGTTTGTGCCCTTTCCCTCTTCTTTTTCTTTCCTTCTCCTTTCTCCTTAACAAGTTTTCCTTAAAAAAAAAAGAAAACACAATATCCAAAAAATAAATAAAAGTAAATAAAAATATATTAAATAAATAAATGTCAAGCGACAGGCCTCGAGATACGTATATACCGCTCCTCAGGATTCAGGGGTAGAGGAAACTGAAGTGTAATAAGACACAAAGCAAAAAGTCAATCCAAGCCCTCAGTATAGGCCTCAGTATAGGCAGGCTAGTTTAGGCTAGTTTAGGCAGTATAGGCTGGTTGGTTTACCGGCTGTGAAAAGATGTTCAGTGATCAATAAGTAGTACAATATTGAGAGAAACCAAAAAAAATAAAAAAAAGGGGGAAAAAATTCCTCAAAAGACTCTCCAGCTGAGATTGCTGCCCCATCCAAATAAATAGTCAAGTTAATTTCTCCTTTCTACTTTTGGAGTAGGGGCAATCTTTGTACATCAAAGCAGGGCAAAGGAGGGCTGGGCAAAGCCAAGCAGGGCAGCATCTATGGCATGTAAGGTACAGACTCAACTGAAACTGATAGGAATTTTCTCCTTGAAAAATAAAAAAATTCTGCATGTAAGTGACTAGGGCTGGGCACTAAAACAAGCAGCAGACACTTAAGCGTGCAAACAGTCCAACACCAAGTCACCTATCGTTCATCAATTCATCAATTCATCAGTTCAGCTAATCTGGTAACTTTCCGAGTTTCAATATCTAATGCATCTGAAAAATAAACAGCAAGCTGACAAAAATGCAGTATTTTAAGCCAAAGCGGAATTTAGCAGGATCTGTATTTTTAAATGTATTCAAACAACAGTCCTCTTCTAATCCTGCTTCCGCTGTCCTGCTTCTTGAAAGACACTTTTACTTTTTTTTTTTTTTACTTTTGCCTTTATAATGCAGTAAGGGGAAAAATTCCTACCAGATCTTCAATCTGCAGATTAGTCAGACCGACACTCCTGCACCACTTCAAGGGCCTCCATTAGTGATGAGCCGAACACCCCCGGGTTCGGTTCGCACCAGAACCCGCGAACGGACCGAAAGTTCGTACGAACATTAGAACCCTATTAAATACAATGGATGCGAACGTTCGAATTCTAAAGTGCTAATTATAACAACTATTATGCATGTTATTGTCCTAAAAAGGGTTTGGGAACCCGGGTTGTGCACCAGGGGACATGTATCAATGCAAAAAGAAGTTTTAAAAACGGTCGTTTTTCGGGAGCAGTCATTTTAATGATGCATAAAGTGAAAAAAAAAAAAGTCAAATATTCCTTTAAATATCGTACCTGGGGGGTGTCTAAAGTATGCCTGTGAAGTGCCACGTGTTTCCCGTGTTTAGAACTGTCCCTGCACAAAATGACACTTCTAAAGGAAAAAAAAGCCATTTAAAACTGCTTGCGGCTTTAATGTAATGTCTGGTCCCAGTAATATGGATGAAAGTCTTTAAGAAAAATGGCATAGCTACCTCATGACCCCCCCCCCTACCCCAGCCCATTACCAGCCCCTTTGGGTCTTGTATGGATATTAAGGGGAACCCCGCACATAAAATAAAAAAGGCCCTATATACTCTGAACAGCCGTATACAGGCGGTGCATACAAGACAGGGACTGTAGGTTTGTTCTTATGTAGAATCTGTTTGTAATTTTGAACAGGTACATTGTTGAAGTGTAGCTCCAGCCCAAAAATCTATTTTTAAACTTTTTGGAAAACATAGGTAAGGGTTATCACCCCTGTAACATTTGTTTTGCTGTCTGTGCCCCTGTTCAGAACATTTCACCTCACTTTCCGTCCCAATGACAACTGTTTTTGAAATGTGGTGTTTTTCTTGAAACAAGGATTGCTGATAAAGCATCAGTACAGAGGAGACACCTTTCTCCCATATTTATTCTTACAGGAGAGAATTTTCCTTCCTAGTGGTAGATTTCCTCTCACTTCCTGTTGTCTTCTTGCGTTTGCAAGTAGGAGTCGTTTGTAAGTTGGATGTTTGAAAGTAGGGACCTGCCGTATATACTCTGCAGAAATAGGCCCCTTAGTTGTTGGTGTTGGCACAACACTGTAAGCACTCACAGTTACTCTTGGTTGGTGCTGGAACGCCCTGCTGTCAACTATTATATCAGGAATTTTAATTACATATAATTGTTGAACAGTGGTAGTAAAAATTGGGCCTTTGATGGTGGTGCTGGTGCCACAACACTGTAAGCCCTGACAGTTACTCTTGGTGGGTGCAGCAATGGGCCCTGCTGTGAATTATTAGATCAAGAATTGTAATTGCATGCCCCTGTTGAACAGGGGCTGAAAAATTGGGCCTTTCGTGGTGGTGGTGGTGGTGGTGGTGGTGTTGCCACAACACTGTAAGCCCTCAGAGTTACTCTTGGTGGGTGCAGGAATGGGCCCTGCTGTGAATTATTAGATCAAGAATTGTAATTGCATGCCCCTGTTGAACAGGGGCTGAAAAATTGGGCCTTTCGTGGTGGTGGTGGTGGTGGTGGTGGTGGTGGTGTTGCCACAACACTGTAAGCCCTCAGAGTTACTCTTGGTGGGTGCAGCAATGGGCCCTGCTGTGAATTATTAGATCAAGAATTGTAATTGCATGCCCCTGTTGAACAGGGGCTGAAAAATTGGGCCTTTCGTGGTGGTGGTGGTGGTGGTGGTGTTGCCACAACACTGTAAGCCCTCAGAGTTACTCTTGGTGGGTGCAGGAATGGGCCCTGCTGTGAATTATTAGATCAAGAATTGTAATTGCATGCCCCTGTTGAACAGGGGCTGAAAAATTGGGCCTTTCGTGGTGGTGGTGGTGGTGGTGGTGGTGTTGCCACAACACTGTAAGCCCTCAGAGTTACTCTTGGTGGGTGCAGGAATGGGCCCTGCTGTGAATTATTAGATCAAGAATTGTAATTACATGCCCCTTTTGAACAGGGGCTGAAAAATTGGGCCTTTCGTGGTGGTGGTGGCGTTGCCACAACACTGTAAGCCCTCAGAGTTACTCTTGGTGGGTGCAGCAATGGGCCCTGCTGTGAATTATTAGATCAAGAATTGTAATTGCATGCCCCTGTTGAACAGGGGCTGAAAAATTGGGCCTTAGGCACTGGTGGCACAACACTACAACCCCTCACAGATACTGTACTTGGAGCACAGCAATGAGCCCTGTTGCAAAGTATTGCTTCAAAAATTGTAATGACACGCCCCTGTTAAACAGGGGCTGAAAAATTGGGCCTTAGGCACTGGTGCCACAACACTCCAACCCCTCACAGATACTGTACTTGGAGCACAGCAATGAGCCCTATGGCAAATTATTGCTAAAAAAACTGTAATTACACGCCCCTGTAAAACAGGGGCTGAAAAATTGGGCCTTAGCCACTGGTGGCGGCACCCATAAACAAAAATGATCTTCCAAGCTATCATCATCAATCGTATCATTGAGGACTCGGAGGAGGAGGATAGCCAGTCAACATAACAGCACAGGCACTCAGCATCAGCATCAGTCTTGAAGGGATGTGACATGTTAAAATCAATTAGTCTGTTATATCAGCATCAGGTGTGTGGTAGCTGGTGGTGATACAAGACTGGTTCATCTTGATGAAAGTCAGTCGATCAACCGAGTCGGTGGACAGGCGCACCCTGTGATCCGTGACAAATCCTCCAGCAGCACTGAATGTGCGTTCCGAAAGAACGCTGGATGCAGGACAGGCCAGTAGCTCAATTGCATACTGTGCAAGCTCTGGCCAGTGATCCATCCTCAAGACCCAGTAAGCCAGAGGATTTTCGGTGGGGAAAGTGTCCAAGTCTGACCTTGCCCCTAGATATTCCTGCACCATGTTTATCAGACGCTGGCGATGGTTGCTGGAACCGATCATACTTTGGGGCTGCGGACTAAAGAATTGTCTGAACGCATCGGTCAGACGGCCACCTTCCCCACCGCTCCTTCTTTGACTGGCCGAAGCCTCAGCAACTCGTTGTCCAGGACCAGGAGTTTGTAACCTCCCAGTCTCTGGGAACGCGTTGCACAGACCTTTCTGCAAGGCCTCCCGGAGTTGTCTCATCCTCTGCTCCCTCTGCGACGGTAACATAAGGTCCGCAACCTTACCCTTGTACCGTGGATCAAGGAGAGTGGCCAGCCAGTAATGGTCCCTCTCCTTGATCCGAAGAATACGAGGATCCTTCTGCAGACTTTGCAGGATCAGGGAGGCCATGCAGCGTAGGTTTGCTGAGGCATTCGCTCCGGAGTCCTCTGGGTCACTAAGGGCGACATGATCCGCAGCCACCTCCTCCCAGCCACGTACAAGTCCACTGGTTTCTTGGGACTGTAAATCATCCCTAAAAGACTGCTGCTGATGATGCTGAGTGCCAGCCTCCACCTCCATGCTGACACAATCCTCCTCCTCCTCCTCCTCCTCTTCCTGTGCGATGGGTGGGACAGAAGGAACACTGTCTGGGTAAAGGGGGCCTTGAGAGGCAAGGAAGTCCTCCTCTTCCTGCCTCTGTTCTGCCTCAAGTGCCCTGTCCATTATTCCACGCAGCGTGTGCTCCAACAGGTGGACAAGAGGTACAGTGTCACTGATGCATGCACTGTCACTGCTCACCATCCTCGTGGCCTCCTCAAATGGTGCCAGGACAGTGCATGCATCCCTGATCATGCCCCACTGGCGTGGAGAAAAAAAACCAAGCTCCCCTGACCCTGTCCTGGTGCCGTAGTCGCACAGGTACTCATTGATGGCCCTCTGCTGCGTGTGCAGCCGCTGCAGCATGGCCAACGTTGAGTTCCACCTGGTGGGCATGTCACATATAAGGCGGTTCTTGGGCAGGTTCAACTCCTTTTGCAGCTCAGCCAGGCGAGCACTGGCATTATAAGATCTGCGGAAATGCACACAGACTTTCCTGGCCTGCCTCAGGACATCCTGTAAGCCCGGGTACCTGCCCAAGAACCGCTGCACCACCAGGTTAAGGACGTGAGCCACACAGGGCACATGGGTCAGTTGTCCCTGTCGGAGGGCGGAGAGGAGGTTGGTGCCATTGTCGCAAACCACCATTCCTGGCTTAAGCTGGCGTGGCGTCAACCACCTCTCGGCCTGGCCCTGCAGAGCAGACAGGACCTCTGCCCCAGTGTGGCTTCTGTCCCCCAAACACACCAGCGCAAGCACGGCATGGCATCTTTTTGCCTGCATACTTGCGTAGCCCCTTGAACGCCTACGGAGCACCGCTGGTTCCGAGGACAAACCACAGGAAGAGGCCATGGAGGAAGAAGAAGAGGAGGGGGTGGAGGAGAGAGGTGTGTCACAACCAGTAGTAGCATTTTGGAGGCGTGGCGGTGGAACAACCTCCAACACTACTGCACCTTGTCCTGCATCCTTCCCAGCTGCCAAAAGAGTGACCCAATGGGCCGCGAAAGAAAGGTAACGTCCCTGTCCATGCCTGCTGGACCATGAGTCAGCGGTAATATGCACCTTACCGCTGACCGCCCTGTCCAGCGAGGCCAAGACATTGCCTTCCACATGCCGGTAGAGAGCCGGAATAGCCTTCCGTGAGAAAAAGTGGCGTTTGGGAACCTGCCACTGAGGAACCGCACATTGCACAAACTCACGGAAGGGGGCCGAGTCTACCAACTGAAAAGGCAGCAGTTGAAGCGCTAGCAATTTAGCCAAGCTAGCATTCAACCGCTGGGCATGTGGATGGCTGGGAGTGAACTTCTTTTGACGGTCCAGCAGCTGGGGCAGGGAAATTTGCCTGCTAGAATCGGACGTCGGTGTACTGCTAGCAGAGTGGCCGCAAGTACTTGGCTGTGACACACCTAATTCTACACCTTCATTCCTCTCAGTGCATGTTTCAGAGAGGACTGAAGTTATAGTGGGGTTGGAGATCCCAGCTGATGCGGTGCAAGGAGAGGTCCGCTTTGTTCTTTGGTGTGGGTCTTTGAGGTAGGCTTGCCAACGAGCTGCATGGCAGGTCAACATATGTCTGGTCAGGCATGTGGTACCCAAGCGGCTGATGTTTTGGCCACGCGATATACGCTTGAGACAAATGTTGCAAACAGCAGCTGTGCGATCTGATGCACTAGCCTCAAAAAAGGCCCACACCAAAGAACTTTTTGAATGACGGGCAGAGGCAGCGCCCTGCACAGGCGGAGCTCTGCGGTGTGATTCCGTCGGTGTACTGCCCTTACGCTGGCCACCAAAGGGCATCCTGCCTCGTTGGAGATGTGCCTCCTCCTCATCCTCCTCCTCCTCCTCTCTCCTATTAGGCACCCACGTGGAGTCAGTGACCTCATCATCACCTCCCTCCTCATCACTGGAGCCAATCTGGCAGTATGCTGCAGCTGCTGGAACATGACTGCCAGATTGGTGTCCTTCTTGAGCATCCCCTCTGTCTGCTCTCACGCTACTGCCTTCCTCTAGCTGGGTTTCATCATCAGACCCTTCGAAACGCTGGGCATCCTCCTGGAGCATGTACCCAACACTGTGCTCAAACAGTTCGGGGGACTCCTCAGGAGGAGGACATGGTGGGTCTATGGAAGGAGTGACTGATGATGAGTCTGACATTGATACCAGGGAAGAGGACGCTTTGGCAGCTGCTTTTCCAGTACCCTGAGCCTGGGTGAGAGAGGATGAGGAGGAGGAGCAGGGCTTGGTCATCCACTCTACCAAGTCTTCGGCATGATGTGGCTCAACATGTCCAGCTGCCGAAAAGAAGGACAAGCGTGTCCCATGGCCATGTGCTGATGACAATGCACCGCGTCCACGACCAGCACTGTTGCCCCCAGACACAGAGCCTGCTTGCCCTCTTTTATTGCCTCCTGACTGTCTGCCTCTCCTTGTTTGCCTTCCAGACATTCTAATAGATGGCCTGCAGGGAGATGGGAAAAAGCAATAAGGGCTACCTTCAGGTGTCCTTCTCTATCCCTTTACTTAAGGATTTCTAAATATGGTTGAGGATGATTGCTTTTGCACAGAATAGCACAACGACAATTTCCCTGACTGTCCAAAAAAACAAGGATTTCAAAGATGGTTGATGAGGAATGCTTTAGCACACTATAGCACAAGGAGAATTCCCTCACTGTCCTTCCCTATCCCTAGAAACAAGGATTCGCACAGTAAAAGACACTGACACTCTCCCTACCTATAGTTTTCTGTCCCTAGAAAAAATGTTTTTTTAAAGCACACTATAGCACAAGGAGAATTTCCCTCACTTTCCTTCTTTGTCCCTAGAAACAAGGATTATCACAGTGAAAGAAACTGACACTCTTCCTACCTATAGTTTTCTGTCCCTAGAAAAAATGTTTTTTTAAAGCACACTATAGTACAAGGAGAATTTCCCTCACTTTCCTTCTTTGTCCCTAGAAACAAGGATTATCACAGTGAAAGAAACTGACACTCTTCCTACCTAGTTTTCTGTCCCTAGAAAAAATGTTTTTTTAAAGCACACTATAGCACAAGGAGAATTCTCTCACTGTCCTTCCCTGTCCCTAGAAACAAGGATTCGCACAGTAAAACACACTGACACTCTCCCTACCTATAGTTTTCTGTCCCTAGAAAAAATGTTTTTTTAAAGCACACTATAGCACAAGGAGAATTCCCTCACTGTCCTTCTTTGTCCCTAGAAACAAGGATTATCACAGTGAAAGAAACTGACACTCTTCCTTCCTATAGTTTTCTGTCCCTAGAAAAAATGTTTTTTTAAAGCACACTATAGCACAAGGAGAATTCCCTCACTGTCCTTCCCTGTCCCTAGACACAAGGATTCGCACAGTAAAACACACTGACACTCTCCCTACCTATAGTTTTCTGTCCCTAGAAAAAATGTTTTTTTAAAGCACACTATAGCACAAGGAGAATTCCCTCACTGTCCTTCTTTGTCCCTAGAAACAAGGATTATCACAGTGAAAGAAACTGACACTCTTCCTTCCTATAGTTTTCTGTCCCTAGAAAAAATGTTTTTTTAAAGCAACACTATAGCACAAGGAGAATTCCCTCACTGTCCTTCCCTGTCCCTAGAAACAAGGATTCGCACAGTAAAAGACACTGACACTCTCCCTACCTATATTTTTCTGTCCCTAGAAAAAATGTTTTTTTAAAGCACACTATAGCACAAGGAGAATTTCACTCACTTTCCTTCTTTGTCCCTAGAAACAAGGATTATCACAGTGAAAGAAACTGACACTCTTCCTTCCTATAGTTTTCTGTCCCTAGAAAAAATGTTTTTTTAAAGCACCTATAGCACAAGGAGAATTCCCTCACTGTCCTTCCCTGTCCCTAGAAACAAGGATTCGCACAGTAAAACACACTGACACTCTCCCTACCTATAGTTTTCTGTCCCTAGAAAAATGTTTTTTTAAAGCACACTATAGCACAAGGAGAATTTCCCTCACTTTCCTTCTTTGTCCCTAGAAACAAGGATTATCACAGTGAAAGAAACTGACACTCTTCCTACCTATAGTTTTCTGTCCCTAGAAAAAATGTTTTTTTAAAGCACACTATAGCACAAGGAGAATTCCCTCACTGTCCTTCCCTGTCCCTAGAAACAAGGATTCGCACAGTAAAACACACTGACACTCTCCCTACCTATAGTTTTCTGTCCCTAGAAAAAATGTTTTTTTAAAGCACACTATAGCACAAGGAGAATTCCCTCACTGTCCTTCTTTGTCCCTAGAAACAAGGATTATCACAGTGAAAGAAACTGACACTCTTCCTTCCTATAGTTTTCTGTCCCTAGAAAAAATGTTTTTTTAAAGCACACTATAGCACAAGGAGAATTCCCTCACTGTCCTTCCCTGTCCCTAGAAACAAGGATTCGCACAGTAAAAGACACTGACACTCTCCCTACCTATAGTTTTCTGTCCCTAGAAAAAATGTTTTTTTAAAGCACACTATAGCACAAGGAGAATTTCCCTCACTTTCCTTCTTTGTCCCTAGAAACAAGGATTATCACAGTGAAAGAAACTGACACTCTTCCTACCTATAGTTTTCTGTCCCTAGAAAAAATGTTTTTTTAAAGCACACTATAGCACAAGGAGAATTCCCTCACTGTCCTTCCCTGTCCCTAGAAACAAGGAGTCGCACAGTAAAACACACTGACACTCTCCCTACCTATATTTTTCTGTCCCTAGAAAAAATGTTTTTTTAAAGCACACTATAGCACAAGGAGAATTCCCTCACTGTCCTTCCCTGTCCCTAGAAGCAAGGATTCGCACAGTAAAACACACTGACACTCTCCCTACCTATCCTTCTCTTTCCCTAAACTAAAGGAATCCAGGTTAAGCAAGAAAAAAATAAATGTCACTGTCCCTGCCTATGCTTCTCTTTCCCTGCTCCGGAACACACTACACTAGGCCGCCGTGCTGGCGGCCTTTTATAGTGTGGGGCGTGTACTAAACACCCTCAGCAATAATTGGCCACAGGCATCCTGCCTGTGGCCAATCATTGCTCTCCTCGCTGCCGGCGCTGTGATTGGCCAAGCATGCGGGGTCACAGTGCATGCTTGGCCAATCACAGCGCCTGGATGACACTGCGATGGCGTAGTGCATTGTGGGCCGTTCGCGTCACTCGAATTTGGCGCGAACGGCCCAAATCGTTCGATCTTCGTCGAACGATCGAACAGCCGATGTTCGAGTCGAACGTATGTTCGACTCGAACACGAAGCTCATCCCTAGCCTCCATGCACCTTCGCTCCATCTTCTATGTGCCACAGCCTTCAAGGGGTCCCCCAAACAGCAGGTGTAACCCTAAAAGCTGTCCCAGGTTTATGTGCCAATCCCCATCCAGCTCCGGGTCCTCCCGTCACTCCGCTTGTTGGAATTCCAGCCCACTGCCCCTCACACTGTGGGCGCACTGGAGCTTCCTCTGTGTCCACTCCCACTCCTAATCCCCTTCACACATGCTGTGAAATCGTCTACTTCGGGGGGGCGGGAGACAGGGACAGGGACAGGGATGGATGGCCAGTCAGGTCCGAGAGCCAGGACGGAAGCCAGCACAGACACGCTTACCGCGGCTTACAGTCGTGCATGGAGCACGGCGGCACCTCCAGGCTGGTTTCCCAGTGCTTCAGTGGAGATGGGGAGACAGGTCAGTCTGGGCAGTCTAACATGCGGACGCAGCCATGTTTCCTATCCGCTCGGGGGGAGAGCTCCGGAGCTCACGGCCACAGGCTGCCATTTGGCGCCATGCTGTAACTCCACCCCAGTCAGTTGGACCCAGCAAGGCGTACACCTGATGGGTCAAACAAGCTTGTTGGTGTTCTAATGGCCTGCAGCCCCTGAAACTCTTGATCTGGCCTGAGACCAATCACCCATGCTTTCCTATGTGGGGACAGTGTCTTTATAATTTTGTCAACTTCTTCCTCTTCCTCTTCCTCTTCCTGTGGGTATTTGCGCAATCATTTTTCAAACGCCTTTTTTGGGGAAAAAAAATGGTTTCATGAATTAAAAATAACAAAACAGTAAAGTTAGCCCAATTTTTTGGTAAAATATGAAAGATGATGTTACGCTGAGTAAATAAATACCTAACATGTCACGCTTTAAAATTGCACACTCATGGAATGGCGCCAAACTTCGGTACTTAAAAATCTCCATAGGCGATGCTTTGAAAATGTTTACAGGTTACCGGGTTAGAGTTACAGAGGAGGTCTAGTGCTAGAATTGTTGCACGCGCTATAACGCACACGGCGATACCTCACATATGTGGTTTGAACAGCGTTTACATATGTGGGCGGGACTTGCGTGTGCGTTCACTTCTGATCGTGAGCTACCGGGGACAGGGGCATTTTAAATTATTAAATTTTTTATATTTTTTTACACTTTTTTGAATTTTTTTTTTGATCACTTTTATTCCTATTACAAGGAATGTAAACATCCCTTGTGATAGGAATGGTGTGTGACAGGTCCTCTTTATGGAGAGATGCAGGGTCAATAAGACCCCACATCTCTCCTCCAGGCTGAAAAGCATGAGATCGTGAAAAAAATGTCACCGATCTCATGCTTACTAGCCGCAATAGCGGCTTTGTTTACTTCTGAGAACCCGGGTGTGACGTCATCACATCGCACCCAGGCCTCCGATGGTCATAGAGATGACAGGTGACCATCTGGTCACCAGTCATCTCTATGCTTCACCTCCGGTGCCGGACGATTCATTCTCCGGGCCCCCGATGGCACGGGAGAGCCCGGAGAAGCACCGGATGGCGGCGGGAGGGGGGATGTCCCCTCCCGCCGCCTATAAGAATGATCAAGCGGCGGAACCGCCGCTATGATCATTCTTATGGTGCGCAGAATCGCCGGCAGAAGAGAAGGATATCTGAATGATGCCTCTAGCTGCAGGAATCATTCAGATATCCCCCCACAAAGCCCAGGACGTCATATGATGTCCACGCAGGATGGGAGATCCCATCTGTGGACGTCATTTGACTATGGGCGGGTAGGGAAGTGGTTAAGGTTGATAATGACACACCGTTCAAAATTTTTGGGAAGATGGCCACATTGATAGCCAACCACTTGAGGAATGTTTCGATCCACCTGTTAAGCACACTAAGTTCCGCCCCAGTTCTACATCTATCCCTCCCGATCCAGAGGGCCCTTTTTTCTAGACCTATTATCAATTAGTTTATAGGGATTTAATAAGCCTGTGGGATAAGGCCTCTAGCTCATAATCAAATCTATCCCTTTCTTAGTGCCAAGCCTTACTCACTTTTGGAGTGTAATTCCAACATTGTCATCAAGCAGGCAGATAAGGGGGGTAGCCTAGTTATTCAAGATTAGACTATTTCAATGAATCCTAGACACCAACACCTACATGATACTGTCTAAAGACCCCCTTTCCTGAGTTCTAACAGGACTTAAGGGAAATTGTGACTGGGGAAAGTAGCGGCAGGGTGCTCAATAAGGAGAGACAATTTCTTTTACCTTCCAAATGCAGCACCCCATAATTTTATCACCTACCCAAGGTGCATAAGTCCTTTCAAAAACCCCAGGTAGATCCATTGTGGTAGGCACTAGCAGTTTAACCAGCGGGTTGTCCCAATATATTGGTTTCTTCAAGCAATTGTCCAATAACTTCTCTCCTACATCAGTGACTCTGGACATGTTATTGAGGTGCTCCATAATTATGGTTGGGGGAGTTAATACATGTGGGCGTCCCTTGACATCAGTTTACTTTATACTTCAATCCTCCTCAAGGTAGGTCTCAGGGCACTCAATCATTTTTTGTGTAACGGTTATCAGATGAATTCCCGCTAGGCCCAATTTTTTCTAGATGGTACAAAATTCTGTTTAGAACATAACTACTTATTTTTCCTTAACACATTTTACCTTCAAACGAGAGGCACAGCGATGGATGCTAGCCTCGTCCCTATTAAGCCAACATCACCATGGGGTCTTGGGAAGAACGTTCAATATGGAATAATAACCCCTAGGCGAGACATATCATATTTTATGGAAGATACATCGATGATGTTCTCATATGGGATGGTGGCATAGATGTGTTTCTGGCCTTTGTTACACATTGCAACAACAATGTCCTAGGCCTCAGCTTTACCCACGTTATCGATTCTGACCATCGGTTTCTGAATCTTAAATAAACACATGAAAATAGTTCCATTGTTGCTAAAAATCATTCCAAGTTGGTTGGTGGCAACTCTTATTTGCATTATGCCAGTTGCCACCATCCAGAATGAAAGAATAATATACCCAAAGGTGAAATTCGCAGCTTAAACTGAATTGTTCTAGGATCCAAGATTATGTCACACAAAGTATGACAATGATGACTGTAAAGAGAAGGGGTACCCTGAAGACAGTTACAGCTCCCTCGGAACATAATGTCAGATTCATTACAGGTTTCAAAGGTAATTTTAGGGGCATCACCAGTATTATGAAAAATAACTGGCATTTTCTATGTGCCAATCCCAAAATAAGTCCCCACCTTCCATCTGTACCTGTAAGTTGTATTCAGAAGCATGCAGACTTTGAAAAATTACATTTTCACTGAGTAACCTTAAAAAAAACAGAGACCAAGAGATCCACAGATATTAGATTAGTTATTTTGACAACCAGGTTGTTTAACTTGCCAATTTATTACACATGGCCAATCCTCCTTCAGTTACAGTTCTAGTAATCTTTCTTCCATCAGACAGTTTATCACCTGTTTCACTCAATATGTAGTATATTTCCTATGTTGCAATTTACTCTGTGGAGTGTACTATATGCACTCTACGCACAAGAGTGGGGGAACACCATTGGCTCATAAAAGAGGGAAAAGATAAACACAGCATTCCCTGCCATTTCGCCGCACACCATGGTAAAATTTATAAAGAGCTGTCTATATTAGTGATTGAGCATATAGCCAAGGGGTCTTTCATGGATAATCCTCCTGGGCTGAATGATAAACTTTTCTAGAGTAAATTTTCTTCCTGTTTCTGTTTTGTTACAGGATTTTATTGTTTGTATTGTTTTTATAGCTAGTGCTTTTTTTTTGTTCATTATTTCTATGCTGTTTATCAGCATATTAATCATGATAATATTTGACACACATAGCCATATCTGCAAATGATTTATATGTACAGTGCCTTGAAAAAATATACATACCCCTTAAAATTTTCCACATTTTGTCATGTTACAATCAAAAACGTAAATGTATTTTATTGGGGTTTTATGTGATAGACCAACACAAAGTGGCACATAATTGTGAAGTGGAAGGAAAATTATAAATGGTTTTCAATTTTGTTTAGAAACAAATATCTGAAAAGTGTGGCATACATTTGTATTCAGCACCCTTTATTCTGATACCCATAACTAAGAGTTAGACCACTTTCACACTGAGGCGCTTTTCAGGCGCTTTCACGCTAAAAAAAGCGCCTGAAAACTTATTTCCATTAAAATCAATGAATGCTTTCACACTGAGGCAGTGCGCTGAAAAAACGCCCCCTCCATTGAAATGAATTGAAAGCGCTTCAAAAGCGCATGAAAAGCGCTTCAAAAGCGCTCAGTGTTTTACTGGCAGTTTTTTAAGCGCCTCAGTGTGAAAGTGGCCTAAGTGGAACCAATTACCTTCAGAAGTTACCTAATTAGTAAATAGAGTCCATCTGTGTGTAATTTATTCTCAGTATAAATACAGCTGTTCTGTGAAGCCCTCAGATGTTTGTTAGAGAACCTTAGTGAACAAACAGTATCACGAAGGCCAAGGAAAACACCAGACAGGTCAAGGATAAAGTTGTGAAGTTAGGTTATATAAAGAAAAAAATATCCCAAGCTTTGACCAGCTCACAGAACACTGTTCAATCCATCAACCAAAAATAGAAAGAGTATGGCACAAATGCAAACCTACCAAGACGAGGCCGTCCACCTAAACTGACAGGCTGGGCAAGGAGAAGCAGCCAAGAGGCCCATGGTAACTCTGGAGGAACTGCAGAGATCCACAGCTCAGGTGGGAGACTCTGTCCCCAGGACAACTATTAGTTGTGCACTCCACAAATCAGTTTTTTTTGGAAGAGTGGCAAGAAGAAAGCCATTGTTGAAAGTGTTTGACTTTTTGAGAAGAAATAATATCTCTAAAATTTTTATATGTAATAAGCCCCATGAGAAAAAGGTTAAAAAAGGTGACGATGATTTCAGCTATTTCAAAACTTCTAAGGGCTTATCAGGCCCTGAACACTCCAAACTGTTTGCAGAGCTGGAAACAAAAGATATTTACATTCTCTGGTTTGTTAAATAAAAGGACCTGATACCTCAATAAAAGTTGACATCACATATACTTGACTGGATTATTCTCAAGGAGAACTCACACATCTCTAATGAAAACTATTGTGAAGAGACTAATGCCTTGTATACACGGTCGGATTTTCCGTTGGAAAAAAATCGAATGTTTTTTCTGACAGAATTCCGCTCAAGCTTGGCTTGCATACACACGGTCACACCAAATTCCGACCGTCAAGAACACGTTGACGTACAACTATATGACGAGCCGAGAAAAATAAAGTTCAATGCTTCCGAGCGTGCGTCGACTTGATTCTGAGCATGTATGGTTTTTAGTGCGTCGGATTTGCATACAGACGAACGGATTTTCCAATAGGAATTTTTTCCGTCTGAAAAATTGAGAACATGTTCTCTATCTAAATCCGTCTGAATTTACGACGGAAAAAGTCTGATGGGGCATACACACGGTCGGAATATCCGATGAAAAGCTCCTATCTGACTTTTTCCATCTGAAATTCCGACCGTGTGTACAGGGCATTAGAGTTGTTTATCCAGCAGAACTCTATCTAAGTATTCAGTGAGACTGTCCAAAGTTCATTTTAACTTAAAGGAAACATGAACTCTTTCTACCCAGAAGTAGTTCAGAAAATATACGATGTTCAAATATAATATCTCATAGATATAATTGTGATTTCAGTATCTATTGGTGCAAGAGTCATTCTGTATAATATAAAAATATATTATTTAGATTTAAAGCATATTAGAAGTAAGAATTGTTTTATGTATACCTTGTGAATGACATATATATAGATAGAGATATATACCTATATATGTATATATCTCTATCTCTATCGTAACCATGTCTACATCAATATATATCCATATAGCATGTGTTTTTACCTAGATGAAAAAGTATTCATAGTATCTACAAGAGTAATACATTTATCTATATTCAGTAATTTTATGTGACATTGATGAGTAAAATTGTACCCTCACATTGTACTGGTTACCAGAATTCTTAAATATTTATATATACAGTATCTCACAAAAGTGAGTACACCCCTCACATTTTTGTAAATATTTTATTATACCTTTTCATGTGACAACTCTGAACAAATGACACTTTGCTACAAAGTAAAGTAGTGAGTGTACAGCTTGTATAACACTTTAAATTTGCTGTTCCCTCAAAATAACTGAACACACAGCCATTAATGTCTGAACTGCTGGCAACAAAAGTGAGTATACCCCCAAGTGAAATCGTCCAAATTGGGCCCAATTAGCCATTTTCCCCTCCCCGTTGTCATGTGACTTATTAGTGTAAAAAGGTCTCAGATGTGAATGGGGAGCAGGTGTGTTAAATTTGGTGTTATCACTCTCTCATACTGGCAGGGGCGGGCTGGACTGGGTGACAAGAATGCATTCTCCCCCCGGGCCGCTCTAATGTCCTGTACAAAGGGCGCTGAGCTGGCTGAGAGCGGCAGCTCGGGTGGCGGCCACGGTCGGATTCAGTACTGCAAGCCAGCGATGAGTTCTGTCAGTGCTGACAGTCTATGTTACAGCGTTCAGCCGAGCCCCTCCCTCCTTCACACGAATGTCTATCAGAGGCTGGGTGGATCTGCTTTCTCTTTCCCCGCCCACACTCCTGGCAGCTCGTGTGTTGTCTGTGAGGACTGAGGAGGATATGTTGGTGGGAAAGTTGAAACAGACCAGTCTGCTCGGCATCCAAAGCCTTTAAAAAACAATGTAAGCCTCCTGGGACTGTGCATTGTATCCACCAAGTAAGTGACGAGAGAGCTTCTCCTCCCTCCCTTCCTGCTCTCTCTCCCCCTCTCTGCATATTACTAGCAGCCTGTGACAGTTTCTTGCCCTTCTATGTTTTTTGATGTGGGTTCATGCTGGCATGCTGCAGTTTGGCCGCAATGCTGGTGTACTGGCACTGTCTTGCTGCATGTTACCCCAGGTCCCATAGACTTCTATTAGGTTGTAAATTTTTTCTGCATGTTCTGAAAATGCACAAAAAGTCCTGCATGCTGCATCTTTGGTGCAATTCCAGAAAATGCAGCAAAAATGCACAACCTAAAAGAAGTCTGAGGGACTGCGGCTATGGAAAACTGCCAGCACACCAGTACAGTGGTGGCCCGTCCATTAGGGTGCACAGGCGCTGCCCCCTCCATCATGCCATCCCCTATATGTAAAATTGATAGATTCCTGCCTTGCATGAATCTATCCATGGCCACCGTGCCCACCCCCTATTTAGGTGTCCGTGTCCGGAGGGGGTGTCACAGTGGCTGCATTTGATGGGCACAGTGGCTGCATTTGATGGGCACAGTGGCTGCATTTGATAGGGCACAGTGGCTGCATATGATAGGGCACAGTGGCTGCATATGACAGGGCACGGTGAGGCTGCACAGTGGTTGCATTTGATGGGGCACAGTGGCTGCATTTGATGGGGCACGGTGAGGCTGCAATTGATGTTTTTTTCAGCATTTTTTCAGTTTGCTTGCGCCCCCCACTCTTATCAGGCACTGCCACTCCACTGAAAAGTGATCAATGCTTAGGTAACTTTTCAGAGACATTTGACAGGCAGTGAGGAGGTGATATCTAATTTCCTCCCTGCCTGTTTTAACCTCCTAAATGCCAGTCCCTCCAGGTGATTCAATTTGAACTCCACATTATTTCCATTACTCTCTGTAGGTATTAAATGTACTCTCACCTTATTCTTTGCACATCTAATACATAATGAGAGTTCTGGAAATAAGGTGGAGTTGAAAGTGATTTTCTACACCTAAGTGGAGCACCCCTTTCAGAAGATTTGAGGATATTATTAAACTCAGAGACTGGTGGACTTAGGCCATCATAGATAGATTAAAACTCTGCAAGTTCAGCAGAAATTTCAATCCATCAATGTGCAGACTGATTATACAAAATCCGATCTATCAACTGACTTCAGTACAACCAGCGTGTCCTTTTTTCTTTTTTCTTTTTGTCGATCACTGCTGGCTGCTATAGCTGCCAGCAGTGATCACTGTTTTCTGATGGCTGGGAAACGTTCACCTCAGAGCACACACCGACACATAGCTCTTACGGAAGCTTGGTAAATCAAATGCCAGGCTTCCCTAGCATTACACCTATGTGGCTGCAACCAAGTCTGGGCACAAGCCAGCACTGGCTCCTGGAAACACAGGAGAGTGGCCAGTAAGCGGAAAGCTGGGATATGACTGTAACGGCACCCCAATCTCAAGGGGTATTAATGCCGTTTACGATGTTCCCTCTCCTAGACACACATCTACTTGCTACCGATATCCACAGCTAAACGACCCTTTCCTATAGGAGCCGACCCCTCTGGAAGAAGACGAGACGCACTCTGTCTCTTCTGTAGTAGGAATGACTTTATTATTGACAAACATTGTAACTTTATACACAATTCAGGGCACATGATTTAACATGAACAAGGGCCCAGCTCCACCCACACATCCCAAAACTCAACACCTCATCCTGACGTCTGCTAGGCTTCAAAAGATCCCAACACAATAGAATATACGATCTCCAATACACATCTTCCCACAAAGGGTTGGCAGCCAGTCTGTCTGGCGACAACAGGTTCTAAACCCTTTACATCTTAAATCCCTTTGTATTGTAAATCCCAGTCTGCCTTTACAATACACACAAGTATGTGTCTAACCATCATGAAGGCGTCACTTTTTAATTAACCTGTTGAGGTCATAATCAAACAGTAGAGAGTTCCTTGCAGGTATTCCTGGGGAATATGGTGGATGAATATTACAGACCCCATCTAGATAAAATGTATGTACAGCATTGAATATGGCCATCATAGACCATATTGGGGGTTTCTTTTATTCACCCTGTGTCCAAAGTGACCCCACTGTCACACATCTCCCCTTTCGGCAGGGGACTAACAGAGGAGGCGACCCCAGACGGGTGGACTCCGAAGTTAGTCCATAGGTCCATTCTTCCGATGTCTGGATAACCCATCAACATTGCACTAGGAGCCCGGGATGACGTCTGTTTGCCGGGACAACCCATCAGCATTGCCGTTTTGCTTACCGGGTCGGTAGCTGATGGTGAAGTTGTAAGGTTGTAGGGCTAAGCTCCACCGCAGCAACCTGCCATTATCTCCGGAGACCCGGTTAAGCCAGACCAATGGGTTGTGGTCGGTGACCAGTGAAAATTCCTGTCCGTATAAGTAAGGGTTCAGCTTTTTAAGGGCCCAGACCAGGGCCAAACACTCCTTCTCCACTGCCGCATAGCTCACTTCCCGGGGTAATAGTTTTCTACTCAGGTATGCGACAGGGTGTTCTCCTCCATCCTCCCCAACTTGGCTCAGCACCGCCCCCAGTCCAAACATGGAAGCATCTGTGTGGACAAGAAAACGTTTGTTAGGTACTGGGGCAGCCAAGACAGGGGCATTTACAAGTGCTTGCTTGAGGGCTAGAAACGCGGATTCACAAGCTGGAGACCACAGGACCTGCCTAGGTAAATTCTTTTTCGTCAAGTCAGTCAGGGGTTTGGCGATAGCACTATAATTAGGGACAAAACGTCTGTAGTACCCTGCAGTTCCCAAGAAGGCCAATACCTGGGTCTTAGTACGGGGCGTGGGCCAGTTAGCTACTGCCTCTACCTTGGCTGGCTCTGGTCTCTGGTTCCCACACCCCACTCGGTGTCCCAGGTACTGCACCTCCGCCATCCCTAGATGGCACTTGTCTGGTTTCAAGGTCAGGCCTGCGGCCCGAATTTTGTCCAGAACCACTCCTACGTGAACCAGGTGCTCCTCCCAAGACCCACTGTAGATCGCAATGTCATCCAGATATGCACATGCAAAATCCTGAAAGCCATCGAGGAGCCTATCCACCATACGTTGGAAGGTAGCCGGGGCATTTTTCATTCCAAATGGCATGACCTTAGACTGGTATAGACCAAATGGGGTAACAAATGCCGACTTGGGGATAGCATCCTCGGCCAGGGGGATCTGCCAATAACTTTTACACAGGTCTATTGTAGTTAAATAACGTCCCCTGGCTATACTATCTAGCAGTTCGTCTACCCTGGGCATCGGGTAGGCATCGGTGGTGGTCTTCTCGTTGAGTCGCCTGTAGTCCACGCAGAACCGGGTAGTCCCGTCTTTCTTAGGCACCAGGACTACAGGCTAGGCCCAAGGGCTGTCAGAAGGCTCAATGACTCCTAACTGAATCATCTCCTGTATCTCCTTCCGCATTTCCTCTCGGACTGCCTCAGGGATACAGTAGGGGGGCTGGCGAAGGGGTGCTTGTCCAGGGGTCTCTACCTTATGCACAGCCAGGGTCGTATAGCCCGGTTTTTGGGAGAACGTCGCCTGTTTCTCCCACAGAAGCCTCTTAGCCTGTTCCTTCTTTGGGGGGCTTAACCGGTCTCCTAGCTGTACAAGGCTAATGAGGTCAGTCTGGGGCTCTCTCTCTAGTAAGTCAGGGAGGGGTAAACCTTCTGAGTCGTCCGCAGCAGGGGCACATACTGCAGCAATATCCTCCTGCCGTTCCTGATACTCCTTCAGCATGTTCACATGAAAGGTTCGCTGGATTCTTTCATCTGTACAGCTGGCAATGACATAGGTAGTATCACATACCTGGGCTACTACTTTATACGGGCCCTGCCAAGATGCCTGCATCTTGTCGGTCTTCACAGGCTTGAGCACTAAGACCTTCTGCCCAACCTGGAAGACCCGTTGTCGGGCCCCCCGGTCGTACCATCTCTTCTGTCTTCCCTGGGCAGCCTGGAGATTCTCTCTTACCATCAGAGACAGTTGCTCCATGCGGTCCCTGAGTTCCAGAACATAGGGTACTATGGGGGTCCCTTCCTGCTCTGTCTCTCCCTCCCAGTGTCCTCTGATGAGATCGAGGGGTCCGCGGACCCTTCTCCCATAGAGCAACTCGAAGGGCGAGAACCCAGTAGATTCCTGGGGTACCTCTCTGTACGCAAATAACAGGTGAGGCAGGAATCTCTCCCAGTCTCTGCAAGAGTCCGAAAAGGTCCTCAGCATTTGCTTGAGGGTCCCGTTAAAGCATTCGCAGAGACCATTAGTCTGGGGGTGGTAGGGGGAGCTCAGCAAGGGCTTAATATTGCACACCTTCCACAACTGCTGGGTGAGCACCGCGGTAAACTGGGTTCCCTGGTCAGAGAGAATCTCCTTAGGAAACCCCACTCTGGTAAAAATCTTAACCAGGGCATCAGCTACTGTCTCTGCTTCAATGTTGAACATAGCTACTGCCTCTGGGTAACGGGTGGCGTAGTCCACCACGGTGAGAATATACTTCTTTCCGGATGGACTAGGCCGGGCCAGGGGACCCACAATGTCAACGGCTATACGGTAAAAGGGCTCCCCAATAATAGGCATGGACATGAGTTTAGCCTTAGGGTGGTCCCCCCTCTTACCTATCCGTTGACATGTGTCACACGTTTTGCAGTATTTTCGCACATCCTGGCTAAAATTGGGCCAGAAGAAATTCTGTGTGATCCTATGGGCCGTGCGACGGAACCCTAGATGTCCTGCTAGCGGCACATCATGCCGGATTCGCAGAATCTCCAGCTGGTATTTCTTAGGTACCACCAGCTGTCGTTTCTGCGAAGGGGCCTTACTTCTCTGGGATGGCTTAGGGATCCTATACAGTCTATCCCCATCCCATTCAAAAAGCTCCCCATCTATTCCCCTTTCCTGAGTATCTGCCTTAGCCCTATACTTGTGTAAGGTCGGGTCCTCCTGAGTTTCCCTCCCGAATGCTTCTGGGGTATCCCAGCCTAGGCGCGCCTGATCTAAGGTACGTGTCGGGGAGGATAGTCTCACCTGGGTCTCTGTAGCAAGCGGGCCGGTTCCAGCAGTACGTGTCTGTGCATGGGTAGTCACAGGGTTGACTTCATCGGGGCCCATCGGGGTGTAAGCAGAAAGGAGGGGGGCCAAATAATTCCCCAGTAGTACATCCGCAGGCAAGTCCTTCATCACCCCCACATTCACGTGTCCTGAACCAACCCCCCAATCCAGGTGAACACGGGCCACGGGTAGCCGGAAGATGGTACCTCCCGCTACTCTTACGGCTACAGTGTCTCCGGTGTGTTGGCTCTCTGGGATGAGGTTCTTCTGTAGTAGGGTCATGGTAGCGCCGCTATCACGTAAGCCATTGGCTACCGTTCCATTAACCCGGACCGTCTGCCTGTGTTGTTGCCTGTTGTCCCGGTTAGCTGCTTGTGTTGGATCAGCCTCGTGCAGGACGCCCCAATGTTCTTCCTCCTCAACGCAGTGGGCCGCAGGCATGGGTGTGCGGGGGCTCCCCCTTGCTGGTTGTCTCCATGACTGGGACTGGATGGCTGGATTTAATGGACAGTTTGGCTTTTTGTGCCCTAGCTGTTTACATCCGAAACACCTGATGGGTTGTGCATAGTCCTGGGAATTGAACCTGGGCTGCTGAGGATAAGTGGCCATTGGGGTTGGTGCTGAAGCTGTGTTAGAGGCTGATAAACTGGGCCGAGATAGTGGATAGTGCTCGCTTCCGCCTGACCTTCGAGAGTCCAGATATTCATCGGCAAACGTAGCCGCTTGCTGTACGGTCCGTGGTTGCTTATCTCGCACCCAATCCCGTAGTACCGGAGGGGTGTGGTTAAAGAACTGTTCTAAGAGTACTAGCTGGGTGATGTCCTCTATGGTATGAGCGCGGCTTCCCTGGAACCAGCCCTTGAGGTTTCGCTGCAGACGATGTGCCCATTCCACGTATGTTATGTGGGTTTGTTTCCGGGATTCTCGAAACATAACTTGGCTGGCTTCGGGTGTAATGGCAAATCGGGCTAGCAGAGCTTCTTTTACCCGGTCATAGTCTCTAGCGTCCTCATCCTCCAGGGCCCGATACGCATCCGCCGCTCTGCCCGTTAAATTACTTGCCAGTAAGGCGACCCAATCTGGGGCCCGCACTTCATGTATCTGGCATAGTCTCTCAAAGTCCTGCAGGAACGCTTCAATTTCCTCCTCTCCTTCCTTAAATAGTTTGAATGCCCGAAAGGGCAACTTACGGCAAGGCGCTGTATCTTTAGGTGTTGTCTCTGATTGTCGCATTTCCGCCATTCTCTGCTCATGTTGCCGCTCATCCTGCCACTGGATGTCTCTAACGGCTTCCCGTATGGCGGTCTCTGATGGGCTAGCACCATATAATGCCAACCGCTGGCGAACTCGTTGTTGAAACAAGTCTTCAACTGACCAGGGTCCTGCTTCACCATCCCCCTGATCCATCTCTGTTAGTTCCCTGATCAAGGTGGCTTTGTTCTTTGTCCCACCGGTGCCTCCACGGCTCTCAAGTAAGTCTTTCAGCGTGGCTCTCCTGCAGGCTGCATAGCTGGTCATTCACTGTGGTGGCTTGGGGTGTCCCAGGAACTGGAGGGAAAATCCCGCTGCTGCCAACTAATGTAACGGCACCCCAATCTCAAGGGGTATTAACGCCGTTTACGATGTTCCCTCTCCTAGACACACATCCACTCGCTACCGATATCCACAGCTAAACGACCCTTTCCTATAGGAGCCGACCCCTCTGGAAGAAGACGAGACGCACTCTGTCTCTTCTGTAGTAGGAATGACTTTATTATTGACAAACATTGTAACTTTATACACAATTCAGGGCACATGATTTAACATGAACAAGGGCCCAGCTCCACCCACACATCCCAAAACTCAACACCTCATCCTGACGTCTGCTAGGCTTCAAAAGATCCCAACACAATAGAATATACGATCTCCAATACACATCTTCCCACAAAGGGTTGGCAGCCAGTCTGTCTGGCGACAACAGGTTCTAAACCCTTTACATCTTAAATCCCTTTGTATTGTAAATCCCAGTCTGCCTTTACAATACACACAAGTATGTGTCTAACCATCATGAAGGCGTCACTTTTTAATTAACCTGTTGAGGTCATAATCAAACAGTAGAGAGTTCCTTGCAGGTATTCCTGGGGAATATGGTGGATGAATATTACAGACCCCATCTAGATAAAATGTATGTACAGCATTGAATATGGCCATCATAGACCATATTGGGGGTTTCTTTTATTCACCCTGTGTCCAAAGTGACCCCACTGTCACAATGACGTTACTTACATCATATCCCTGCCGCTCCTAAACCTGCTCCACTGCCGCACCAGGCCCACAATGCCTTTAATATGGTCCTGGGGGCCAGTGCACAGGCCTGTGCCTGCACATGCACAGCACTGCCCACACAGAGAGAGTGACCACTTCACATTGCCCGCACAGAGAGAGAGAGACTCTGTGCTGGTAATGTGGAGCGATTTATCTCTCTGTTCCGGCAACGTGAAGCGGTTTCTCTCTCTGTTTAGGCAACTTGAAGCAGTTTCTCTCTCTGTGCCGGCAACGTGGAGCAGTATTTCTCTGTTCCGGAAATGTGGAGCAATTTCTCTCTCTCTCTGTGGGCAATGTGGCGCAGTCTCCCTGTGTGTGTCTCTCTCTCTCTCTCTCTCTCTGTGCGGGCAATGTGGAGCAATCTCTCTCTCTGTGCGGGCAATGTGGAGCAGTCTCTCTCTGTGCGGGCAATGTGCCTGTACAGAGAGAGAGGGATACTGCTCCAATGTGGATTCCTTTTTGTTTTTCCAGAAGGTCCTCAAAAAAGGTTCTCTAGCCTCCATGTCCACTGTTTGAGTGGATTTGACAAGCTGTTTTGCAGGTCTATTAATTTTGCGAGAAAAAGTGCCTTCTTTTCACGTTAACCTCCCTGGCGGTATTCCCGAGCTTGACTCAGGGTTGTTTTTTTTCTGCTAGGATCGGTAACCCAGAGTCACGCTCGGGGTAACATTGCAGAGCCTGCAGAGGAGTTTCCTTACCTTCTCCTGGCGATCCAGCGATGATGTCCTCTGCTGTGATCGCCAGCGAGATCACCGGCGAGTGTCGGCACTTTCTGACCCCATCTGACTTCCTGGTTTCGTTCCCTGCGAGCCGCAGTGGCGCATGGGAGCGGAACTGGGCGGCAAATTCAAAAGCTCAAAAGTTCAAACAACATAACACAAACATAAAAGAGGTTATCTATTGTATCTGATTACACTGTATCATCTCTGATCACTGTAGAGTGCCCTGTACAGTGCCCCTTGCCTGCTATTTTACAGTCATCTGTGCCCATAAAAACATGGCATCAAAAAAGCGCCACTTTACCACAAGGGCACTTTTGGACCAGTTGAGTGACAGCGGCAGTGACACGGAGTTGCTCGCAGAACTGAGAGATAGTGAGTCGTGGGGAGATTTGTCGTCTGACACTGACACTGACACTGATCTGGCAAGTGACAACGGCAATGATCCTGCACCTGACCTCAGCGACCTCAGCGATGTGCGCACTTGGTGCCCTATAGACTGTGATTCGGACCAGGTAGCGCCCCCAAGATTTCCGTTCACTGGATCACCTGGAATGAAGGTAGATGTTGAGTGTGACAACCCTCTGGCATACCTGCAATTATTCCTTTACTGAAGAGGTAATTGAAAAAATTGTCCCAGAGACAAATCGCTACCATGATCAGCAATCCGCTACGCTGCATGCCAGATTTTCCAGAAGCAGAAAGTGGGAACGGGTGACAAAAGAGGACATCTGGAAGTTTCTGGGACTCATCATTCTTCAGGGGGTGGTGGGGAAACCACTCCAGAAATGGTACTAGACCACCAATAAGTTACTGGCCACTCCGTTTTTTGGCACCGTGATGTCAGAATACCGTTTTTCCCTCATCATGAAGTATTTCCACTTCGCAAACAATGAGGAGTTTGATGAGGCCACGCATCCTGCGCCCAAACTAAAAAAAAAAGAAGAAGGGAGGTATGCCAAATGATCGTGACCAATTTCCAGCGGACCTACGTGCCAGAAAGGGATGTCAGCGTGGATGAAAGTTTGATGGCCTACAAGGGACGCCTGAGCTGGATACAGTACATTGCATCCAAAAGAGCGTGGTTTGGCATCAAATTCTACATGCTCTGCGAGTCATCCACCAGGTACATCTGGAATTCGGTCATTTACACCAGTAAAGGCACGAAGTTCAACCCCAGGTACATCTGTCCTTACACTGCTGGAGCCATTGCTGAACCAAGAATATTGTGTGACCACGGATAATTTCTACACATCTCCGGAACTATATGAGGTTTTGCTACAAAACAAAACTGATGGGTATGGTACCGTTAGGCCTAACCGATGTGGCATGCCATCTATGTTTGGCAAGAAAAAACTACAAACTGGAGAAATTGTTGCCTTTCAGAAGGGTAAGATGATGGCAATGCGATGGCGAGACAAGAAGGACGTGTGTCTCTTGGTTACTGTGCACAATACCTCCACTGCCATGGTCCACACAAAAGGTGGGAAAGATCTGCTGAAGCCGCAAGTCGTGATGGACTATAATAATACATTGGGAGGTGTCGACAGAGCCGATCAAGCAATGACATTTTACCCGGCTATGCGCAAACAGCAAAAAAAATATTATAAAAAGATTTTCAGGCATCTTCTGGAACAATGCCTTTGGAATGCGTATATCCTATGCAAAGCAAAGAGTGGCATGCCTCTTGTTCATTCTGAGTTTATCTGGAAGGTGGCTGAGCAGATTTTTGTCAACCACCAGACGCCATCAGTAGCTGCTAACAGACCCGGACGACGTGCTGTTGGCATTGTCAACCTAGAAGGCATGACTGGTCGTCACGTTTTGGACTACATACTATCAACCGCAAAAAAGGAAGCACCTACCAGGATGTGCGTGGTTTGCTGTTCAAAGAGAGATGGCAATGGAAAGAAAGTCCGAAAAGAAACAAGGTACCATTGTCCAGATTGTGACGTTGGACTTTGTCTAGTTCCATGTTTTAAAATGTATCACACTCAGGATGTTTATTGAATTTTCTTTGTTTGACAAATCTCATTATTTTCTATTACATTATTGAAAAAAATTATAATATTTATTAGATTATAATTCATGATTTTTTGTTTCAAATTTATCACATCTGGGATGTGATAAATTACATCTACGTCTACTATAGTCTACTAGAGTCTTGTTTGGTCAGGTTTAAGTAAGTAATTAGTAGACATGTGCATTCGTTTTCGTCCGAATGCATTTTTGTCCGAATTTCAGCTATTTTCGTTATCGTTTTAACAAACGAAAACGAAAGCACAGAATCCGAAAACCGAAAGATCCGACATAAACAAATGCTTTATTTTCGTTTTCGTTGCTACAGCAGTTCGATATAGATAGGAGATTCGACGTGACGCTGACAATAACAATCTGTGTCTATCGAACCTGTGGTCGAATGTGCCTAACCTTAACTCTATTAGTCCAAGATTATTCTACATAGGAGAGAAAAGATTCGACATTATAGAGAGAAAAGATTTGACATAGGAGAGAAAGATTCGACATAGGAGAGAAAAGATTCGACATAGGAGAGAAAAGATTCGACATTATAGAGAGAAAAGATTCGACATAGGAGAGAAAAGATTTGTTATTATAGAGAGAAAAGATTTGACATAGAGAGAAAAGATCACTGCTGGAATTGGGTGGGGGAAGTAAAATAAAAATAAAGTTGATGATGAATTTTATTGGCTGATTGTAACCAAAGAGGAGGAGCAGTAAAATAGCTAGAATGACGAAGATTCGACAAAGCATCGAAAGTTAGAAGATTCGACGGTGCAGCAAAACTGTACGACGCTGCAATCGTACATTTCCGGTCAAATGCATCCGCCCATAGGCTATAGAAGAATTCTAATGTTGGTTGACTAGTAATAGTAATGAATAAATATAATTATTACTAGTCATACAACATTAGAATTCTTCTATAGCTTGTGGGCGGAACATTCGACCGGAAATGTATGATTGCAGCGTTGTACAGTTTCACTGCTCCGTCGAATCTTCTTTGAACATTCGACAGACACCATAAGCCTTCAATGACAGATTCGACCTTAATTAATTCAGATTTTCGGACGAATGCAATTTCTAAGGAAAAACTAAATAAATAAAAACGAATTTCGGGAGTAACTAAATAAATTTATTTTTCGGACGAAAACAAAATTCCGAAACTAAATATTTCAGTGTGCACATGTCTAGTAATTACTAATAATTGCAGGCCTACAATACATAACGCCAAATTTCTATGCAAAATAATTGTACCGCTTTTGGTACATAATTCCAGACAGAATCATACCGCCAGGGAGGTTAAAGCCCACATCACTAGAGTAGTGAGTACTTCTTTGGCTTTTCTTTGTTAACCCTCTGTGGCCTCAGATCTGTTAGGCTGTGAACTAGTTTTCTGTTTGGATGTTCTCTAAGTTCAGCAGGGTTGATACATCTGCCTCTGCAGTTTCCAGTTTCAGCTGGAAATATCTCTAAGTGGCTATTTATTTTCCTTGTTTGCCCTTTGTTGTTTTTCTTGTTGGGCTGGTTTGCCAGTGTTGTTTTGGTGTGCCTGCCCATTGAATATTATAAATGTGATTGTATAGACTGGATTTGGATGGTCCAGTTGTGAGTCTCTATGTTAAGGCTATTTAGTGTATTGCGACAGTCATAACAGTTCATTAATTTAATGGAACTAAATCTGGATCTGGGGGGGATTTGCTATGAGTAGGTCCAGGATGAAGTGGACCAGTTCAAGAGGAACAGGTTGATCAATTAGTGTGTTTAATAAAGATTGTATGGTTCACTGGAAAGGTTTTATTTACGTTAGTCCCAGTATATCTGATACAAGGTACCTGTATGGGTATTGAATCTCCTGCAAATGGAGACAATCACCAGATTTAGCATAAGAACAAGTTCAGGAGTGTGATACTGATGTGGGGACTTCCTTTTTTATAACCGAACATTCCCTTAAAGTGTGAGAAATTATTTTTTGGAAAGTGCTAAACAAAAAAGGTGAAACAAATGTATTTATATGACAGAAGTACAGCTGGTTAAAATGAGACAAAGAATAGTATAAGTATTAAAGGTGATTCATCTTTATTGTGGAGGATGCAGGCCAAAGTTAGTCAAGTTAGACAGCTTCTTGCCTTTTTGGATCTCTTTTGCAAAAGAGATATATGAATGAATAAGTATAAAGTATAATATTATACCAATCAGTGTATTAATCTACCAGTTGGTAGGCTTGTAAAATATTTAAATGTAATGATCTTATTCAATAATTTTTCTAATTCTGAAGTGTACTTGCCCAAAACAACCAATCGTTATTCAGTCTGTTGAGGTCAGATCAGGTACAGATGAGTTCTGATTGCTTTCTTAGTTTACTGCATTAAAGAACTAACATGCTTATAGGTAGTAAATACGCTGCTAACATTACACAACATAATTGCTTGCAGACTATATTTTTGTTCTGTTAACATGATAATAGAGATTTGTTTTTTTAAAACATAAAAATTATAGCAAAACATATGTAATACCAAAATTAAAAGAAGTACATTAACCGCTTCCCGACCGCCGCACGACTATATACGTCGACACAATGGCACTCCTAGGCAAAAGGACGTACATATACGTCCCCTTTAAGGAAGCGCCATTGTGCACGCACCTGCCGCGAGACCCGCGATCGCCAAACGGTGAGTTAGAACGGGGAGATGCTGATGTAAACACGCATCTCCCCACTCTGCCTAGTGACAATGACAGTGATCACCGCTTCCTGTAATCTGAAGCGGTGATGACTGTCTTGTCACATGTAGCCCATCCCCCCTACAGTAATAAACACTGACTAGGGCACACTTAACCCCTACAGCGCCACCTAGTGGTTAACCCCTTCACTGCCAGTGTCATTTTCACAGTAATCAGTGCATTTTATAGCACTGATCGCTATAAAAGTGACAATGGTCCCAAAAATGTGTCAAAAGTGTCCGATGTGTCCGCCATAATGTCGCAGTCACGATAAAAATCGCTGATCGCCGCCATTACTAGTAAAAAAAAATATTAATAAAAATGCCATAAAACTATCCCCTATTTTGTAGACGCTATAGCTTTTGCGCAAACCGATCAATAAACGCTTATTGCGATTTTTTTTTTTTTTTAAACAAAAATATGTAGAAGAATACGTATCGGCCTAAACTGAGGAAAAAAAATGTTGTTTTATATATTTTTTTGGGGATATTTATTATAGCAAAAAGTAAAAAATATTGATTTTTTTTTCAAAATGTCGCTCTATTTTTGTTTATAGCGCAAAATATAAAAACCGCAGAGGTGGTCAAATACCACCAAAAGAAAGCTCTATTTGTGGGAAAAAAAGGACGTAAATTCTGTTTGGGAGCCATGTCGCACGACCGCGCAATTGTCAGTTAAAGCAACGCAGTGCCAAATTGTAAAAAGACCTCTGGTCTTTAAGCTGACAAATCGTCCGGGGCTGAAGTGGTTAAACTTGTGAGATCATTTTCTGTGAATCGGTACATTTTTGGAAGCAATGTATATTGTTCTTTTGTTTTTAGGTATATACGGTATGCAGTGCCCTCCAATGCAGGTGTTAAATTTAGACATGTGCATGACGAAAAAATTAGTTTAGTTTCGTTTTGATTCGTTAATTTGGTTATTTCGCTTAGTTAAATTCGGTTGATTCGTTCAATTCGTTTTCGGAATTCGTATTTTTTTCGTTTTGAAACGAATGGTTGAATTGAAAATATTATATTGTTTTGGATTTGAATGCAGCAAAGTGAACAAACAAAAGAAAAATCTTCCTGAAATGATTACAATGACTCTTTAATTACCTTTGGCTTAACAAAAACAGCATTATTTTTGATTTTCTTTGATTTCAGCAATATGTGTAGTGAGAATTCGACTGGAGTTCAATGTAAATTTCGATTCGAATTTCAGTCCGAATTTCCAAAATTTTGACAAATTTCATTCCGTTATTTGGAGCATTCAGTAACATTTGTTTATATTGTAAGTCGGGTATTCGGATATATCCGAATCTCCGAATAATAAAATTTGTCTGAATATTAATTTGGAACAAAACGAACCGCACATGTCTAGTTAAATTCTCATTTGGCTACAAAGGAAAGGAATAAATATACACACTTACCTTAACCTTACAAACTTCCTGTTTGATCTCCTCCTACTTTCTCTTAAAGCAGAAATGCCCGTATTATTTTCTTAAAAACCACACTTTAAAACTTGATACAATTATTTATTACATAGTCAAATGCCTGGGTAAAGTTTTTGGTGTGTTCTGAATGCCGCCAAGCTCCACTTGCTAATTCATGAGCGTGTGAAGGGTTGTGTAGGCTTCCAGATGTTTGTGGCTGCATAGTAGGGCTAGATGTATCACCCCATGTAAGCCAATTGGAAGCAGTGGCTTGCCTGACCAAAGAATCTTGAACAGGTACTGAGCTGCTCACATGCCTGCCAAGTTGATCCATTCTCTATCCTTTAGGTGGCTGTTGATTTGCACAGAATTAGAGAGACTCAAGTAAACTTTGAGTTGTTTGTTGGCTTTCTTATCTTCACACACTGACCCCAGAAGAGGGTAGTTGTCGGCAATTCTTTTTTGATATAACGATAAGGTTTTGCTTTGACCTGGTATCTCTCCACTCTAAGTTGCAGGCTTAGGGTTTTTTTTTCCTTTTTTGGTGGCTTCAAGCTTGTCAGTGTGGCTCGTAGATCACAACTGCTGGTCCTGCAACTGGCTGAGCAGTGAAGTGAAGCAGCTTCAGGGGTCCAGTCACATGGAGAGGAATCCTGTGGGAGCAAGTAATAAGGTAAGTATTTCTACTTATTCCTTTCCCCCTTAGCCAAATGAACATTTAACCCATGCAGTGTGGGGTGTCTCCTTGTATGGGTAAATTTAACCCAGAGTAACATAAACCCAGGACCCAGGATTTTGTTTGATGTTTTTACTTCAGCTCTACAGGCTGAACAGTCCACAGGTTATAAGCTTCCCACCCCCTTTCTTTCGTATATCATTTTATATCTGCATAAGGAGCAGAGACCATTACTGGATAGAACAGTGTGACTTCTCCCAGTTCAGTCCTGTGTTCTGCCTTCTCTTTTGTAGACAGTTTTATTTAAAACACATAACAGAGAAGGAGGATTAGTTGAGGATAGAATTGCCCTATTAAATGTCATATTCTTGGCAACAAATAAAAAAACTAATGTTCCTAAAGAGAATATTCTGTAAGGAAACTATTGTATCACTTTCTTAGATGGCAGAACCCTTTCATCGCCTCCAACTAATGAAAAATAACAGACTAGGCAAAATGTCATGTGGATAATTAAAAAGACTGGATAATGCAAAAGTTAACACTGCTCTGCAATTATGCATGCCTGAACAATTTGTCTTTGCATTTTCAGAGTGTGCATTAAAAAAAAAAAAAAATAGGTGGGCAATGGGATTACAAGGAAAGACAGCTCCCTCTAGTGGTTCAAGAAAAATTCTCAACATTTAAGACAATAAAAACACAGAAGAGCAAGCACGTAAAAATATTGCATTAAAGCAGAACTACATTTGAAAAAACCAAAAAAAAAAAAACAAGTATAGGGAGTAGGGATTTTTGGCCAAAGAGACAAGCAAAGGTTTTTTCCTCTTTCCTCTAACAATTTTTTTTTTCATTTTTTGTAAATGTGCATGTGTCGTGCAATGTACCCTCCCGCCCCATTCTGTAAATTGCTCCATGGACGATGTAATGGCTATGTGCATGCACAGGAGTTACATCAACTGTTGTCCAGTGGCTGAAGAGAACAACTGGGAACCTGAAAGAAGCAGCAAAGGAGATGGACAATGACTGACAGCTGGATCCGATGGTACTGGAGAAGGGTGAACTTGTAACTTGCATTTGCCATAATGTGTAGTTGTGCTGTGCATACTTGCACATTAAGCTGAACTACATTGCAACGTGGTTGCCTTTACCATATATACAGGTTAAAATGCTTGCTTGTTCTAGAAGTGTTTTTTTTTTTTTTTTAGACGATTCCTTACATTATGCCATGGTCCTGCAGGTTCTCAGTTCCTGTATTGATCACTTGTGCCTTGAATCTACTGCTCTTCTCCGGTCATGTCATCACCCTCTCATTGTCGTCACTATTGTTGTAATTATGATGAAGAAATAATACATTTTAAAAATCTACTGGCAGAGATGTTAAAATTGAAGTAGGCCTCAAAACAGATGAACAAAAAGGACTTTGTGACTTCATATGTTTTTCCAAGTTTTCAATGCATCAACCATTGAAACTTATACGAGCCTCATGTTGAAACAGAGACACTTGATCAATAGTGGCTCTTTTCTCATAAACCAGAAAAACATTTACCTGTCCTTGTCGGATGGTTAAAGAGATCGATGCAAATATGTGTCTAGTCTGGTCACACATAGAAAGCACCCTCGGCTAACAAAAACCCATTGTGTTGGAGTCTAGAACTTGTGTGGACAGCTAAATTCTGTCTAAATATTGAGACTGTTCAAAGGTCATTTCAACACATGTTAGGAAAAGATTAGAATTTTGTGCAAGTCAGTATTATATTCCAATACCTATATTTGATTATAAGTCATTCAAATTATCTATGATATTTCAGGTCACAGATATTATTATAATTTTAGCGTCTACTGACCCAATGGAAACTGTTATAAGGTAAAAATATAAAGGTTGTGATTTAGAACAAATTATAAGTAGAATTGTTTGAAGATGTCATTCAGTGTTCTGTAAGACATATGAATTGTGATTATAATTGTATAAAAATTTACACATAACCTGTGTTTGAAGATAAACAAATATTCATCGGATATACCAGAATTATACATTTATCCATATAGATAATAATTTTATGTGATATTGATTCATATATACAACATGTGTCTTTCCTAGATAGACCAGTCTTTATAAGATATACATACATATATGATGTAACAGGAGGGCCCGTGGAACCCAGAATCTCTTGGAAAGTATGAGATACCCTTGCTTCAGCTCCCCATGCACCCCTTATGTCTAAATCACCCTTTGTCCATTAGGGGCATAGAGTGACTGAGAAATTATATCGTGTACTACTTCAAATGGGACAGTAATATTCATTAACTATATCTCTCAAGAAATATGAAGATGTTATCCCCTGTGTGCTGTGAGGTCTATGCCCAGGAAGTATACCTCCTTATATGGGCATTCCAGGAAGTTCAATTTAAGAGTCATTAAATCTCATTGTTGCTTGTGCTAATTGACCCTGCAATTGTGTGAAGATGTATTTGTGATAATATTGATTGTATCTTCTGAGCTAACAGACACCAAGTCTGGCCTAAAGATCATGTCCCTGAGTCATCAATAAGGGATTAGTTAATTAGCTTATGTTAATTAGGTCTGGTCACAGTCGACCCTCTGACCCTTCCTTAGGGTCCACTATTCCTGGTAAGCCTTTTCTTCTATTGGTTGGTGGTGGTTACTTCACAGTTTGCATTTGCTGAATTCCAGTCATTTGGGAGCACCTTCACTGTCATCCATTTTGAACTTTTTCTATTTTATTATTGACATATCTTCCATTGGTGGTGACCATTTATATTTTTATTGCACTTGTATCACTTCAGGAATACCACCATTGACCATTCACATTGTAATAATTTTTTTATTATTATTTTCATTCATTTTGACTTCCATATGTTTTTGTGTTCATTTGATCATATAGCACGGTTGCACATTGTATTTCATTATATTTAGGTGCAGTTTTATTCATTTAGCGCTACACGTTTTTTATTGTAAGGGTTTTTACATCCCCAAAGAATTTTGCGGTACGGTACCCCTTTGAGGAGAGTTTTCTAAAGAAATGGACCTCTCCCCCTATAGTGGACCCTCCGGTGTCCAGACTTAACAGAGCTACCACAATCCCAGTAGAAGGGGCTCCTGTTTTCAAGGACCCTGTGGATAAGAAAGCTGAAGCACTCGCTCGCTACCTATACTCTGTGGTAGGCTTAGCGGTGCGCCCGGCATTGGCGGGGCCCTTAGTGTCTCAGACACTTACTGAATGGGCAAAATTGCTACTCCAGGGGTTAAAGGAGAAAGGTGCTCCTCCTAATGATATAACTTTGGCCGACCAGTTGGTCTAGGGCCTTAAGTTTGTCTGCGAGTCAGACATGGATACTATTCACCTACTGTCAAAAGCTTTGGTTTATGCAGTAGCAATACGCCGCCTGATCTGGCTAAAAGGCTGGTCTGCGGACCAGGTCTCCAAGAAGGCCCTGTTGGATCTGCCCTTTAAGGGTGACATACTTTTTGGGGCCTCTCTGGATGACATCATCAAGGATGCCACAGGAGGTAAGAGCACTTTCCTTCCTCAAACTAAGAAGGGTAAGGGACCATGCCAAGGGCAAGGGCCCTCCTTTACTGCACGCAAGCATTTTTTTCGTCCGCCCAGGGCGACAGGGAAAAGACCCCAGGCCGTCAAGGCACCTGCCCAAGGGCAGAAGCAATCTTGGCCCCGCAAACCCAATAAGCCTGCGGACAAATCTGCTTCCGCATGAAGGTCTGCCCCCACCCAGCTTTCGGGTGGGGGGACGTCTTCACAAATTTGCATCTCAGTGGACAGCTCTAATCTCCGACAGGTGGGTTTGCGAAGTAATCTCCTCAGGCTACAAGATAGAATTCCTCTCTTGTCCACCGGACAGATTTGTTCCCTCCAACCTCCAGCTACAGCCGACCCGTCGGGAGGCCCTGTACGGGGCGGTCCAGGGTGAGCTGGAACGTGGGGTGGTCATTCCAGTTCCAAAGCAGGAACGGGGTCAGGGCTTTTACTCAAATCTGTTCATTGTGCCAAATAAAGATGGGGTTCGTCCGATCTTGGATCTCAGGGCCCTCAATTGCTTTATGAAGGTACAAAGATTTCGGATGGAGTCGGTTTGATCTGTAGTCACTGCCCTCCATCCAGGGGACTTTATGGCCTCCTTGGACATCAAGGACGCATACCTGTATGTTCCCATATACTCCAGACACCAGAGATTTCTGCGATTCGCAATCGTGAAGAACCAATATCAGTTTGTGGCTCTCCCGTTTGGCCTGGCTTCGGCCGATTCTGGCACTTCTAAGACAGCGGGGTATCGCTATCATGGGCTACTTGGACGACCTTCTTCTGAAGGCCCCTTCAAGCTCAGAATTAGAGGTAAGCGTGTCCATTACCTGTCAGACTCTTCGACACTGTGGTTGGATACTAAATACGCAAAAGTCAGTTTTGGTGCCAACTCAATGCCTAGTGTACCTGGGGTTGATTCTGGATTCCTCAGAAGCAAAAGTATTCCTCCCTGTGGAAAAGTTGCAGACCCTTCGGGCTGCAGTGCGGCAGCTGACATTCAAGAGTTGGTCGTCACTCCATTTTTGCATGCGAGTGTTAGGCCACATGGTAGCCTCCTTCAAGGCAGTCCCATATGCTCAATATCACACTCTGGTGTTACAGTAGGAAGTTCTGTCCAGATGGAACAGATGTCCATCATCTCTGGATTATCAAATCCGGGTAAGCCACCTAGTCAGGAGATCCCTGGTATGGTGGCTGACATCACCTGCTCTTCTGGCCGGGAAGTCATTTCTTTCTGTTTACTGGATAGTGATCACGACGGACGCCAGCCTTACAGGTTGGGGGGGAGTCTGGGGTGTTCAGTCGACGCAAGGTCGCTGGACCCCAGAGGAATCCCGCCTGCCGATCAATGTCCTGGAAATCCGGGCGATCAGGCTGTGCCTCTTCAGATGGTCTCAGAGGCTGCAAGGGCGGCCAGTCAGGGTCCAGTCAGACAACGCCACAGCAGTGGCATATGTCAATCAAGGAGGAACAAGAAGCTCAGCTGCAGCATCAGAGGTCGCTCGCATCCAGAGGTGGGCAGAAAGGAGCATACCGGCACTGTCGGACGTGTATATTCCGGGTGTGGAGAATTGGCAGGCGGACTACCTGAGTCGCCAAATGCTGGACCAGGGAGAATGGTCCTTACACCCGGAAGTGTTCCAGCTCCTCTGCCAAAGATAGGGCATGCCAGACGTAGATCTTCTGGCGTCCCGACTCAATCGGAAAGGTGTTGAGGTTTGTGGCCCGGTCAAAGGACCCATGGGCAGACGCAACGGACGCGTTGGTAACATCGTGAGGTCAGTATCGGCTAATCTATGCCTTCCCTCCCATGAGGCTCCTTCCTCATCTGCTTCGCAGAGTGGAGGCAGAGGGAATTCCAATGATTCTGATTGCTCCAGATTGGCCTCAGCGTCCTTGGTACGCCGATCTAGTACGTCTGGTAGCAGACGTCCCCTGGCGCCTACCACTACGGAAGGACCTGCTGTCGCAAGGTCCCATACTCCATCCTGCTTTACAGTCACTGGCTTTAACGGTATGGCTATTGAGAACCAGGTACTGAGAGACCGTGGCCTGTCAGATTCAATAATCTCTAATATGAGAAGTGCTCGGAAGCCGTCCTCTAGGAAGGTTTATCACCGCACTTGGAAGGCCTACATCTCCATGTGTGAGGAAATGAAGTGGCATCCGCGTACTTATTTGGTCTCCAGAATCCTGCTGTTTTTACAGAGTGGGGTGGACCAAAGGCTTGCCTTAAGTATGATTAAGGGACAGATATCTGCCCTGGCTGTCTTTTATCAGTGACCCCTGGCGACTCACTCTCTCGTGAGTACATTTGTGCAGGAGGTTCGACATGTGGCTCCTCCGATCCGTCCCCGCTACCTCCGTGGGACTTGAACCTGGTCCTCTCTGTGCTTCAGAAGGCACAGTTTGAGAATATTAGGGATATTCCCTTGTTTACACTTTCTCAGAAGGTGGTCTTCTTGGTGGCTGTTACGTCAGTTAGACGAGTTTCTGAGCTGGCAGCCTTATCATGCAAGGCTCCCTATTTGATCTTCCACAAGGATAAGGTGTGCTGCGGCCGCAGCCTTCCTTTCTTCCTAAAGTCGTTTCGGCTTTTCATCTCAACAAAGACATTGTACTTCCATCCTTGTGTCCTCATCCGTCGAATCCTAAGGAGTCGGCGTTGCATTCCTTGGACGTTGTCCGAGCTTTGAGAGTATACTTATCTGCTACTTCCCGGTTCCGGAAGTCAGACTCACTGTGTTTCAGTGGCTGGTCCCAAAAAGGGCCAAGCAGTCTCGTCGGCCACCATCTCTAGGTGGATCCGACAGATAGTAATCCAGGCTTACGCCTTAAAGGGTCAAGCGCCCCCCTTTCCGGTTACGGCGCATTCGACCAGGGCAATAGGTGCCTCTTGGGCTTTCCGACATCAAATGTTTGTTTCCTAATTATGTAAAGCGGCGACTTGGTCGTCCGCTCACACTTTCACAAAATTCTACAAAGTTGATGTAGGTGCATCTTCGGATGCCTCTTTCGGCCGCAAGGTTTTTCAGGCGGCTGCTTAGAGTTGCAACTCCCCCGTTGGAGGAGTGCGTTTTTTTGTGTTTGGGGTGAAGTTTACTTTTATGCTGTTACCACCCCTCGTTTTTTTCTCTGACACTGCTTTGGGACGTCCCACTATGTCAATAGAGAAGCTGTGTCGGTCCATGAACGAAAGACTAAATAGGATTTTTTACTCCCCGTAAAATCCTTTTCTCTGAGTTCATGGACTGACACAGCACCCACCCCTCCTTTTTAAGTTTTTACTGCTTTTTGACGAACTGATCTGCGAGATGCAGAGTGAGGGGATATACCAGAGGGTCCGCCCCCTGGGCAGTACTGTAGAAGGTGTGATGCAACACTTTTTACAAGTTTTCTGCCTAGTCACTCCTAATTAACGGATAATACCCACTATGTCAATAGAGAACCTGTGTCGGTCCATGAACTCAGGGAAAAGGATTTTACGGTGAGTAAAAAATCCTATTTTTAGACTGTAGTCATAAAGATTGATTTTGTATTTTAAAATTACCATCGTTAAAAATTACTTAAATCATAAATACTCTGCAGGAAAACTTTGCTTAATAAGCACAACACTATGTAGTATGTGAGACCAGCAGCCAATGCTGTCCCTACATTGTTTGTGATGACTTTGAAGGCCCACTTACATTCTGGGGCAGAAGTGAACAAAACTGGTGCCTTGGAGGCACTCTGCACATGCTCAGTTCAGTGTGTATTGCTAGAAAGTTTTTTTTCTTTTTCTTGGGAGGGTGCATATGATCGGCACAGGGCCAATCAGCACTGTCCAGACAGAGGGTCAGGGGTCATACAGCCTCATAGAACAGTCAGAGAATGAAAACTCCTCCTACAAGCTTTAACCTGTGCTCAGCGGGACACTGATAGAAGTCACAAGACTGCTATATACTGCTGATGAGAAAAGTTATTTAGCCTTTTATATTTACTAATATAGATGCATTTCCATGTTCTGTGTACTGTGGGAGACCAGATATAGTGAATGCAGGGTCCTGGGTTTAGTAACACTAAAGATATTCTCAGATATTTGTGTGATCACTGGAGGACAATGAACAAACTATGGAATCGTTCATGTGATCTTACATTACCTGCCACTTATGGAGTGATTTATTTGTGTAATGCAAAGTGCAATGAGGCTGTGAAAAGTGCAGTAACCTAAAGCATACTAATCATATGTCAATTTACTAAAGTGGGATTAGTGGATGATTTCTAGTTGTTGCCTATTAGTTATTTGGCTTTGTGCAATAGTGCAAAATAACAAAAATATTCTAAAAGAACACATGTGTACAGATTATAGACTTTAAACTATTTGCATAATATTAACAAGCAGTAAAAGCGTTTTAATTGCAGTGAATTTTTCTATAATTTGAATCACTTAACTCTTTTCTATAGAACTGTTTCCCAAATTGGATTTTTGAAATTGCAAAAACTGACCTCTGTGTACAATTGCAGTGCTATTTCTTGCTTGTTACACCAGCACATGAACCACGGGTGCATGTTACTGATTAGACTATGATTTCCAGTGAGCATTGTGTCATGCTGGGTTCACACATGCTGTGGCCGCAGTTCAGAGCATGGGGTTCGATGCATCCCTGTAAATGGAATGACACTCACGCTTTGGTGATATGGTGTGATTGTATCTGGCCGCTGCTGTGTATGCTGTTCCCTCACAAGGGGGAACAAAATGTGGTGGTTGATTTGAACTAAACAGCGCTTGCCCCACCCCACCCCACTTCTATCTAATAAAAGCTATACGCTTAATCAATAAATACACTGGTGGATGTCACAAATAGAACTCATAACCAAGTGGCAAACTATAAATGAATAACTCTTATATTACATAGATAACTAAAAATAGTGACTGGATTTAAATAATAAAGTGACTCGTGATAATATGTGAAAATGCAGAAAAACAAGTGCTTGGTGCTCCGTGCTCCAAAGGTGATTTTAATTCCACCACTGTGTGGTTCCGCACTCACCAGATGGGTTGGACTCCTCTGCCATATGGCAAGAAGAGTCAACTGTGCTTTAGGTCTCTTAAGAAGGGACCGATCCCTCTGCGATTATCGCCAGACGCTTCCACTGTATGGGTTGGCCTTCTAGGGTGGCGCTCAAAATCCAGGATGTGAAGGCATGGAATATACAAACAGAGGTCCCCTCATAGCGTAAGATCCTTTAAAAATCTTTATTTAGCTCACACATCTTATAATAAAAGCTCCTTTTAAAAGTAGTAAACAGCTTGGATAAAAATCACTGATAAGAAACGTCCCAGTGCAGCTATCAGTATCTGTTGAATGGCGCTGTCTACAGACCAGCGTGTGTTCCAATGTCTGTGCCGGATATGACGTATCGGGACTTTAGGCTTGATGCGTTTCATCAAAGTGCGATATTATCAAAATGAACCACGGGTGCATGTTGCTGATTAGACTACGATTTCCAGTGAGCATTGTGTCAGGCTGGGTTCACACATGATGCGGCCACAGTTCACAGCATCTCTGTTCACTGATTTAGGTGCGAATCAGGTGAGAATTTTGGCCTGAATTTGCACCTGAATCTAAACCAAAGACACGGGAGCTTTTCCAAATGCTAACTGCAGCCGCCCCATATGTGTATGAACCGGCTTCATTGCGAGCCAGGCACAGTCTCCTGTCATGCAAAATCCAGTTCACATAAGTGTAAACCCAGCCTCAAGGTGTAAGATATAAATGTGCAAGCATCCTCCTGTTCCTCCTCTCACAGTCTGTACAACAGAGGATCAGCCAATGCTGAAAGGGATAGGGAAGGGTTGACTGAGAAGAAAACTATGCCTAGAAATGTTGGGAGTTGCAAATGGGGGGGGGGGGGGCGGGGTTATGCCTGTGAGACCCGCATTGGCACGTTAAAATTTACTTCAGGAATGAGCATCCCCGGGTAACAGCCATGCTCCTCTTAACTGGATGGTGTCATTAGGGGAAAGAAAATGAGGATAGACAATATTATTAATGAGGAGTTGGAGCAGACATCTATTTAAGGGAAATGGAAGGACAAGGTAGGAAATACTTTAGGAGGATAACAATCTGGCCTTTAGATACACTTTAAGCGCAAATGTATTTATTCTCAAAGATCACAACAAAGACTCTATAGTTGAGTTTCAGACAGTTTCTAGCTACTTAGAAACACTTGCTGTGTGCTTACATTAGAAAGAAAGTAGTGTAAGGGCTCTTTCACACGGGACAGATCCGTGAAGATCCGCCCCGTGAAGCTCCGCTTGCTATGGGGGGATCGCTCCGTTGATCTCCGCTGAGCCGGCGGATGACTGGGCGGTCCCCGCACACTGTGCAGGGACCGCCCTGTCAGAGCGCCGCTCTCCCCTATGGGGGATCGGATGACGACGGACCGTAGAGTCCGTCAACCGATCTGATCCGCAGACGGAAGGAAAAATAGGGTTTTCCTCCGTCACACTTTTGCGGATCGGAGCGGGTCGGATGTCAGCGGACATGTCACCGCTGACATCCGTGGCTCCATAGGAGGACATGGAGCATCCGTTCAGGTCCGCCTAAAAAACTGACAGGCGGACCTGAACGGACCCTCTGTGTGAAAGAGCCCTAAGTTCATGAATTTTCCTCACGCATTGAGCTTACAATCAAAAAGGGAGGGGGAAGTGGTAGAAAATGTAATGGCTGTGGGCTGTGGGCTGATGACAATTGTGGAAGTACAGTTTTTAGGTGTGGTAGAATATCAATTTAAATGATTACCTTTTGTTGGAAGAAATATCATTCTTTTGCCTCGGAATATTTATTATAGGTTATTTTTATAAAACGTTATCTTCTGTGGTGTTGTATGAAAATGATATTGAAAATGAGTAATACAGTTTAATCATGCATAAAATATTTCTGCTGACAAGCAAATGCTGTTGTATAGGAAAATATATGCAGCAAAAGATCTTTAGTTTTAGGTGCAGTACTCTCAGTACCTGTATTCTGCTTTTTGTCCCTAAACGCAAAGGGTCCTAAATGTGAGTATCACTCGGTACAATTTTTTGGATGTCATCCTGAATGCCGACTATTCCTTTCCTTATTCTGGTACATTGGAGGTGTCGCCAGCCTTGAGGTCTGAGCAACGGGTGGAGATGTTATGTGAAAGGTTTTAGCGCCTTCACACCTGTTTTCCCTAGATATCAATAACCACACTATTTACAACATTTTAGTCATGAAATGTGACTGAAAGTACATTGTCAGGATAGAAAACGTATGTTTATACTGATAGTGATCAAATACACTATATTGTTAAAAGTATTGTGACGCCTGCCTTTACACACCCAGTCTTAGTCCGTAGGGTTTAATATTGAGTTGGCCCACCCTTTGCAGCTATAACAGCTTCAACTCTTGTGGGAAGGCTGTCCACAAGGTTTAGGAGTCCAAGGTCCATAAAGACATGGATGAGTGAGTTTGGGGTGGAGGAACTTGACTGGTCTGCACAGAGTCCTGACCTCAACCGGATAGAACACCTTTGGGATGAATTAAAGCAGAGACTGCACTTCTTGTCCACATTCGTACCTGACCTCACAAATGCGCTTCTGGAAGAATGGTCAAACATTCCCATAGACACACTCCTAAACCTTGTGGACAGCCTTCTCAGAAGAGTTGAAGCTGTTATTGCTGCAAAGGGTGGGCCAACTCAATATTGAACCCTACGGACTAAGATTGGGATGCCGTTAAAGTTCATGTGTGTGTGTGTGTGTGTAAAGGCAGGCATCCCAATACTTTTTACAATATAGTGTATATTTGTTTGTATTATAGTCTATTAGGGTAATATGGTACAGGGCATTCTTTAAAGACAGGACATTTGCATTATACATGTTTGTCTTAAAAAGCTATGAAAACATCAATACGTCTTTTACTATTTCAACCTTCCACAATACCAGTCAGTCATGCATTAGTTTAAATCTCACTATTACCTCTGTTTTTCTTAAATTAAATCTCCACTTCAGTTAAAAAAAAAAAAGAGTTTAATTCTGTTAAATTTACCTTTACATTTCAATGTAAGAGTTTCCTAAACTGCCAAGTTTCACTTCCATAGAACAATAGCAAAAGATTTGGAAGGATTCTGTACACAGTTGACTATGTTCACATAAATGCACAAGATCGTCCAGTGCCCATGTAGTTTCGTTTTTCATCCAGCTGTTGCTGCCAGAGTCTCAGTGGGAGACCTGCCATGGAAAAGTGAATAGATAAGCATAGCCCAAACAATTGATACCATCTTCAGGTCAGTGCAGCACTTTGCTTCCCCCAGAAAACATGGTTCAGATTTGTATATCCTTTCAGACCACAGGGCTGGGGGAGTGCTTGGCAGGCATTGGAATTTTCTGTCAATCGCTATCTCTTCGAATTCATGCAAACCTAAATTAAGTCAGAAAATATATTCAGATATTACGGTCATTTTATTTTCCCAACAAGCTCCAGTTTGGCATGCACATGAGTAGACCTCCTTGATCCCCAGCTGTAGGCTGAGTTGGAGCGGTCAGAAAAATCTGAAAACCAAATTCAGCTACTGACTGCAATTTTCCATTCCTGACCAATTCCATGTCCACATACAAATGGGAAAAAAAGAGCAGAAAATACCCACTCGTAAGCTAACATGTAGCTGTCAGAAAATTTCCTGCTTGTGTGGTTTTTTTTGTCCCCAAAAGAGCTAAATGTAAAAATTCCAGCACCCCTAGGGTTGTAATAAGCCTTTTTTCTTTAGTGACAGTTTGGCTAGACATCTACAAGTGAGCTTGGGATGTAGCATTTCCCTATTAAAACACTAGGATTCATCAGATGATTATGGTAGGCAGACCCTCCCACTCAGTGAGTTTAAGAAAATTATAGATGTAGCCTATGTTTTTTAGATAAATAATTGGGTTGGAGAGATTTTTCTTCTTAATAATAATAATGGAATTTTTCATTAAGGGTCAGTTCACACCAGACGCAGTTCCGCTCAGTTCTGTGTGCTTTTTTTTCTGCACAAAATGCATGCACAGTGTTTTCCATGTATTCCAATGGCTGTAGTTGGCTCTAGTTCACACCATGCAGTCAGTTTCCGGTCAGTTTCTGTACCGGAAACTGACTGCATGGTGTGAACTAGAGCCAACAAGAGCCATTGGAATACATGGAAAACACTGTGCATGCATTTTTAGTGCAGAAAAAATGTGTACAAAACTGTATGGAACTGCGTCTGGTGTGAACTGGCCCTTATTCTTCAAGGCTGCAGATGTTGGCTAGCTCCGTCTAAATCAGAAAACAGTATTTCGGTTATATAATGTACATGCATAAATACTGTACCCACACACATGTTTATGCTAGCAGTAATAGCTTTATCATGCAGCTGTTTCTGTGCATTGTATGATAAACTAGGCTGTAACTACAGTTATGAGATCCATCCATTTTCTTTGGGCACAGCCACACATTTTTTTGCCAAGAGATTGTGTAGGAAATTGTAATTGTTCTTTTTTTAAGTGACAATTCGCAAACCTTGGTTAAACATTCATATTCTGTAATGTCCTATTGTCTGAATAAAAAGTTTATGCCCCTAAAATGTTGTGTATGTCTTTCAGAAAAGGTCAGTGAAGAAATAATATACTGTAAGTTATAAAATCACTGTGTGCAATAATGAGTACTCATGAGAGTTGGAAACCTTGTTGACACCCTCCGGGGAAACCCTTCACAGCCAGCTCTGCACCCAGTCAATTTGACGCATTGTCCTTAAAGCTTGATTTTATTATTTATTTTATTACCCATTAAAAAGGTATCACAGTCATAAAACCTGTAATTTTTTTTATTAAATTACAACAATGGCATCATTCAGCCAAAAGCAAAAACAACCATATTGGTTTTGATATATCATCAAGTGAAAATACATGTACAACTGCCCATTCTGGCATCTTTGTGTGTAAGTTCAAGCTCCTTTTTCAAATGATTCTGTTTGTGAGCAGGGATGAGCCGAACACCCCCCTGTTCGGTTCGCACCAGAACCTGCGAACAGACAAAATGTTCGTGTGAACTTTAGAACCCTATTAAATACAATGGACTCGAACGTTCGAAATCTAAAGTGTTAATTATAAAGGCTAATATGCAAGTTATTGTCCTAAAAAGTGTTTGGGGACCTGGGTCCTGCCCCAGGGGACATGTATCAATGCAAAAAAAAGTTTTAAAAACTAAAGTTTTTTCGGGAGCAGTGATTTTAATAATGCTTAAAATGAAAAAATAAAAGTGAAATATTCCTTTAAATTTCGTACCTGGGGTGTGTGTATGATATGCATGTGAAGTGGCGCATGTTTCCCGTGCTTAGAACTGTCCCTGCAAAAAATGTCATTTTTGAGAGAAAAAAAGTAATTTAACCACTTGACCACTGGGCACTTAAACCCCCTTAATAACCAGACCAATTTTCAGCTTTCGGTGCTCTCACATTTTGAATGACAATTACTCAGTCATACAACACTGTACCCATATGAAATTTTTGTCCTTTTTTTCACACAAATAGAGCTTTCTTTTGGTGGTATTTAATCACTGTTGGGTTTTTTATTTTTTGCGCTATAAGAGAAAAAAGACTGAAAATTTTGTAAAAAAATGATTTTTTTTTCGTTTCTGTTATAAAATTTTGCAAATTACTATTTTTTCTTCATAAATTTTGGCCAAAATTTATACTGCTACATATCTTTGGTAAAAATAAGTACAAATTGGTGTATATTATTTGGTCTTTGTGAAAGTTATAGAGTCCACAAGCTATGGTGCCAATATCTGAAAATTGATCACACCTGAAGTACTGACGGCCTATCTCAATTCTTGAGACCCTAACATGCCAGAAAAGTACAAATACCCCCCAAATGACCCCTTTTTGGAAAGAAGACATTCCAAGGTATTCAGAAAGAGGCATTGTGAGTTTTTTGAAGTTGTCATTTTTTCCCACAATTCTTTGCAAAATCAAGATTTTTTTTTTCTCTTTTTTTTTTTTCACAAAATTGTCATATTAGCAGGTTATTTCTCACACACAGCATATGCATTCCACAAATTACACCCCAAAACACATTCTGCTATTACTCCCGAGTATGGCGATACCACATGTGTGAGACTTTTACACAGCGTGGCCACATACAGAGGCCCAACATGCAGGGAGCACCTTCAGGCGTTCTGGAGCACCAAGGCCAATTCTGACATTTCTCTCCTACATGTAAAAATCATCATTTATTTGCTAGAAAATTACATATAACCCCAAAACATTATATATGTTTTTTTTAGCAAATACCTACCTTAGAGAATATAATGGTGGTTGTTGCAACTTTTTATCTCGCACGATATTTGCGCAGCAATTTTTTTAACGCGTTTTTTACGTAAAAAAAATGTTTTGTGCTTAAAAAAAAAAAAAAACAGTAAAGTTAGCCCAATGTTTTTGCATAATGTGAAAGATGAAGTTACGCCGAGTAAATAGATACCTAACATGTCGCCCTTAAAAATTGCACACACTCGTGGAATGGCGCCAAACTTCGCTACTTAAAAAATCCCCATAGGCGACGCTTTAAATATTTTTACTGGTTAAATGTTTTGAGTTACAGAGGAGGTCTAGGGCCAAAATGATTGCTCTCGCTCTAACGTTCGCAGAGATACCTCACATGTGTGGTTTGAAAACCGTTTTCATATGTGGGCGGGACTTACGTATGCGTTCGCTTCTGTATGCGAGCTCACGGGGACAGGGGCGCTTTAAAAAAAAAATAAAAAATTTATTCTTCATTTTGCTTTATTTATTTTAGTTTGACATGTTTTTCCGCCCTAAACATTTTTTTGATCACTTTTATACCTATTACAAGGAACGTAAACATCCCTTGTAATAGGAATATGGCATGACAGGTCCTCTTTACAGTGAGATATGAGGGGGGGGGGGGTGTCAATAAGACCCCACATCTCACCTCTAGGCTGGGAAGCCTGAAAAAAATACAAAAAAAAAAAACAACAATCCTGGCTTTGATCGTAGCGGTGAGTCGGTAGAAGCACCGGAGGGCGGCGGGGGGGGGGACATCCCCTCTTGCCTCCCGTAAGAATGATCAAGCGGCGGAACAGCCGCTATGATTGTTCTTATGGTGTAGGGAATCGCCGGCTGAAAAAGCCGATATCTGAATGATGCCTGTAGCTGCAGGCATCATTCAGATATCCCCGCACAAAGTCAAGGACGTCATATGACGGCCGGAGGGCGGGAAGTGGTTATTGCAGAGTATTGCCGGGCATTGCGGAGTATTGCCGGGCATTGCGGAGTATTGCCGGGCATTGCGGAGTATTGCAGGGCATTGCGGAGTATTGCGGTGTATGGCAGGGTATTGCACGGGTATTGCACAGGGTATTGTGGAGGGTATTGCACAGGGTATTGTGGAGGGTATTGCAGAGTATTGTGCAGGGTATTGCAGAGTGTTGTGCAGGGTATTGCAGAGTATTGTGCAGGGTATTGCAGAGTATTGTGCAGGGTATTGCAGAGTATTGTGCAGGGTATTGCAGAGTATTGTGCAGGGTATTGCAGAGTATTGTGCAGGGTATTGCAGAGTATTTTGCAGAGTATTGCGCAGGGTATTGCAGAGTATTTTGCAGGGTATTGCAGAGTATTTTGCAGGGTATTGCAGAGTATTGTGCAGGGTATTGCAGAGTATTGTGCAGGGTATTGCAGAGTATTGCACCAGGGTATTGCAGAGTATTGCACCAGGGTATTGCAGAGTATTGCACCAGGGTATTGCAGAGTATTGCACCAGGGTATTGCAGAGTATTGCACCAGGGTATTGCAGAGTATTGCACCAGGGTATTGCAGAGTATTGCACCAGGGTATTGCAGAGTATTTCGCAGGGTATTGCAGAGTATTGCACCAGGGTATTGCAGAGTATTGCACCAGGGTATTGCAGAGTATTGCACCAGGGTATTGCAGAGTATTGCACCAGGGTATTTTGCAGAGTATTGGCAGGGTGTATTGCAGAGTATTGGCAGGGTGTATTGCAGAGTATTGGCAGGGTATAGCACAGGGATGGCTGAGCAGGGATGGATGGATGGATGGATCTGTGACTGCAATTGTCACAGATCCAGCCCACAGAGCTGCTGCTGCCATCCGCTCCCTCCCCCTCCCCTCTCACACTGTACCGATCGGTACAGAGAGGGGAGGGAGGAACCGGCGTCATCAAATGACGCCGGTCTGTTTACAAGTGATTGCTCCGTCATTTGACGGAGCGATCACGTGGTAAACGGCCGCTATCAGCGGCGATTTACCGCGATTCGTGATCCGCCGGGTCCTCTGGACCCGGCGGTCACGGAGTTTCCCGTGTGCGCGCCCCAGGGGGCGCGCGGGAGCGCGATTCTGGGAGGACGTTATATAACGTCCTCCCAGAGTTAAGCAACCACCCTGCCGCCGTTATTTGTCGGCAGGTGGTTGTTAAGTGGTTAAAACTCACTCGCGGCTATTAATGAATTGTTGGCTCCCGGCAATACATACAAAAGTCATTGATAAAAAAAAAAAAAAAAGCGTGGGGGTTCCCCAGAATTCAATTACCAGGCCCTTCAGGTCTGGAATGGATATTAAGGGGAACCCCGCCGCAAATTTAAAAAAAAATTGACGTGGGGTTCCCCCAAATATCCATTCCAGGCCCTTCAGATCTGGCATGGATTTTAAGGGGAACTCCACCCCAAATTTTAAAAAAATGGCGTGGAGTCCCCCTAAAAATCCATACCAGACCCCTTATCCGAGCACGCAACCTGGCCGGCCGCAGGGGAAAAGGGGGGGACGAGAGAGCGCCCCCCCCTCCCTCCTGAACCGTACCAGGCCACATGCCCTCAACATGGGGAGGATGTCCCCATGTTGATGGGAACAAGGGCCTCATCCCCACAACCCTTGCCCGGTGGTTGTGGGGGTTTGCGGGCGGGGGGCTTATCGGAATCTGGAAGACCCCTTTAACAAAGGGGACCCCCAGATCCCGGCCCCCCCCTATGTGAATTGGTAAGGGGTACATTGTACCCCTACCATTTCACGAAGAAAGCGTAAAAAAATGTTTAAAAAAAACACACAAACACCTTGAAAAAGTCCTTTATTTAAAAAAAAACATTCCAGCGGTGAAATCCAGTGTCCCGCGGCGATCCCGATGTCCAGCGCTGTCCTTCATTGGTTGTGCCTGAGCGGACCTGATGGGGAACTCCCGCTCAGTGTTTTAAATGTATAGACCCGCCCCTTCTAAAGTTCCCCATCAGGTCCGCTCAGCGGACCAGATGCGGAACATGAGAAGGGGCGGGTCTATACATGTATTACCAAAGTGAGAGAAGTTCTTCATCAGGTCCGCCCCCTCGGTATGTCGGACCCGCCTACGTCATTGGCCTGAGCGGGGAACTTCCTTCACTGTGTAATTTAAATTACACAGTGAAGGAAGTTCCCCGCTCAAGCCAATGAAGTAGGCGGGTCCGACATACCGAGGGGGCGGACCTGATGGGGAACTTCTCTCACTTTGGTAATACATGTATAGACCCGCCCCTTCTCATGTTCTGCATCTGGTCCGCTGAGCGGACCTGATGGGGAACTTTAGAAGGGGCGGGTCTATACATTTAAAACACAGAGGGAGTTCCCCATCAGGTCCGCTCAGGTACAACCAATGAAGGACAGCGCTGGACATCGGGATCGCCGCGGGACACTGGATTTCACCGCTGGAATGTTTTTTTTTTTTTTTTTTAAATAAAGGACTTTTTTAAGGTGTTTGTGTGTTTTTTTTAAACATTTTTTTACGCTTTCTTCGTGAAATGGTAGGGGTACAATGTACCCCTTACCAATTCACATAGGGGGGGCGGGATCTGGTGGTCCCCTTTGTCAAAGGGGTCTTCCAGATTCCGATAAGCCCCCCGCCCGCAGACCCCCACAACCACCGGGCAAGGGTTGTGTGGATGAGGCCCTTGTCCCCATCAACATGGGGACATCCTCCCCATGTTGAGGGCATGTGGCCTGGTACGGTTCAGGAGGGAGCGGGGGCCGCTCTCTCGTCCCCCCCTTTTCCCCTGCGGCCAGCCAGGTTGCGTGCTCGGATAAGGGGTCTGGTATGGATTTTTAGGGGGACTCCACGCCATTTTTTTTTACATTTGGGGTGGAGTTCCCCTTAAAATCCATGCCAGATCTGAAGGGCCTGGAATGGATATTTGGGGGAACCCCACGTCAATTTTGTTTTTAATTTGCGGCGGGGTTCCCCTTAATATCCATTCCAGACCTGAAGGTCCTGGTAATTGAATTCTGGGGAACCCCCACGCTTTTTTTTTTTTTATCAATGACTTTTGTATGTATTGCCGGGAGCCGACAATTCATTAATAGCCGCGAGTGATTTTTAAATGACTTTTTTTCTTTCAAAAATGACATTTTTTGCAGGGACAGTTCTAAGCACGGGAAACATGCGCCACTTTACATGCATATCATACACACCCCCCAGGTACGAAATTTAAAGGAATATTTCACTTTTATTTTTTCATTTTAAGCATTAAAATCACTGCTCTCGAAAAAACGGCCGTTTTTAAAACTTCTTTTTGCATTGATACATGTCCCCTGGGGCAGGACCCGGGTCCCCAAACACTTTTTAGGACAATAACTTGCATATAAGCCTTTATAATTAGCACTTTAGATTTCTCCCATAGATTTTTCGAATTTGCCGCGAACACCCCAATTTGTTCGCTGTTCGGCGAACGGGCGAACAGGCAATGTTCGAGTCGAACATGAGTTCGACTCGAAGCTCATCCCTATTTGTGAGCAGCATTTTGTTGAATAATCTGCCTTTGGTCTGTGACCAACAACTTATCTACAAGAGTATTTTAGTTAACATTTAAGATAGCAGAGAAATAACACATCAGGATAAGAATTCTCTTGTCCAAAACAATATCAAATAACATTTGAATCATAGGCGTGCGCACAGGGTGTGCCAGGTGTGCCCAGGCACACCCTAATCACCCTGTGCAGAACAGATTCCCCCTCCTCCCCCCTGAAGCACTGCTGGCTTCCCTCCTCTCCTGCCAGCTGTTGCTGCAGGATGTTTTAGGATGAGTGAGGGAAAGGGCCAGTAAATATCTAATTTACCAACCCCTTCCCTTTCTGAATGAACATCGTGAGTGTGTAGTATGTGTTTGAGCTTTAGGGTGCACACCCTAATACCATAAGCTGCGCACACCTATGATTTGAATATATAAACAGCTAAAATACATGTAATTTACATGGCTAAAATAAAGCCTTTTCCCTTGTGTTAAAGCTTTGTAAATTGAACCCTTAAATCATTTCTTAAAAAGGAACTTATGCTTTTTTTTTTACAAATACTGTAGTTGCTGACATTTAAAAAAGTCAGGTACTTACCAGTGCCTTGTGTCCAGTGATGTCTTCCCACAGCCAGTCCATACTACTGTGGGTCCCCACACTGCTATCTTGGATCTTCCTAAGGAACCACAGCCAGCTCCCCACTGCACATTCGCAAGCTCACGCAACACTTTATGAATGGTCCTGCAGCCTCATTGTGACATGTCCCAGGAAGCTGCGGGAGGGGAGAGAGTGAGGCAAGGGACATAATCTTGTCCAGATGAGGATTGCGGAAGCAGGGTTGCCAAGCATCTGTAAATTCACAGATCATTGATAAAAATCAGTGACTTATACTGCTGCCTGTGAATGTCCATTATGGATATACATTATCCATAAAAATGCAGACCCTACAGTTGCTCCAATTTCTGCTGCCTCCTCTGCCTATGAGAAAGCACTGTTACCTGCCCCCTTCCTCATCCCAGGACATTTGACTTAGAGCAGGAGGTGTTGGGACACATATTTTACAGTGGGGGACAGACCTAAGTCTTCTAGAAGATGGTAAGCTGAAGAGCTGTAGTCAGTAGCATAGCTGCCAATGAGAGGGTACAGGTAGCCCTCTCATGCTTGTCCCCATCTGGTCAGCAGGAAGTCTGTGCCTGGCAGGAGCTGCCTGTGCCAGCCTGCTTTTTTCCTTCCCTATTCAGACCAACTCCAGTATCACAGATCATATTCCTATTCCAGTATCCAAGCCTGGTGTTGTCAGAAATATTCAACTGTTAAGAATTTCCAGTCCATTTAATATACATGGAAAGTCCAAAAGAATGCTTGCTATAGTGGCAGCTCAGTGTAGAAGCAAGAAGCAGCTCTGAGAGACAACTGGGAAGAGAACACAAGAGCCTATTAAGTGTAGCATTTAGTGTATTTTAATAGAGGTAAAATGAGTATTACTCACATGAGTGATAAAATCAAAGAGCACATAGCACTGCAGATAGTGGTCCTCAACATTACTGTCCCTGGGGTTCTTCAGGCTTGAAGGAGTGCATGTTCCACAAACGTGTTGCCTACGTCTATACATCACATCCAGGAAGTGATGTAACGATTACCTTGTGCGTTCCACGGACCCTGGAAGCACTGGAACCTACCGGCAATACTTATTGCAGGAACCCAGCCACCCATCCCAGTTCGGCATCCCTGGGACAGTGATGTTGAGGACCACTATCTGCAGTGCTATGTGCTCTTTGATTTCAACACTCTTGTGAGTAATACTCATTTTACCTCTATTAAAATACCCTAAATGCTACACTTAGTGTTCTCTTCCCACTATTTCAGTGTAGTCTGATAATAAAATATTGTTAGGACTATAAGACATGCAGCTATTTTCTCTCTTCCTGCAGTGGCTGCAGACAGAAAGAGCAGCTGTAGGGAGAGAGAGAAGACCTGTGTGTCTAATTCTCTGAACGTGTATAGAGCGTTGTCCTCCCCTGACATGGGGTGCCATGCCTACTTCCATCGCTTGTCATTCTGCAGTTGGGGTGGCCCTATAGCTTCTCAGCTGTCCCAGTGCCTGGCAAACAGAATTACAGTTCCTTGATTGTGTGCTGTGAGGAATGCATAGTGCTGACAATAAGAGCCTCAGCATTCCCTGTGAGAGTGATGTCACTCTGTGTTTTCCAGGTGAGGGGCCTGTGTAGGGGACCGGAGAAGAAGGCCTGCAGTGAACATTACAGAGTTAGGGTTGTCGGTGGCCAGTCATGCTCTCTGGGTGCAGGGGATATGTAGAGTGAGCTTTGCTTGTAGGGTCTGTCAGCCAGCAGCAAAGCACAGCATTCCACTGAGCAGCTGGAATACACCAGAATAATTCTATCTGGACACTAAACTGTAATTTGTGAATGCACAGATCTGTATATATATTTTTTTCACTGTGATGTTCAGTGCTAGCATTGATTTACTGGTTGGTCACTGGTTCTGAGTATTCAGTGTGATTACTTGTAGTTTTATCACAGCACATCACCATAAAAAAGTGGGTTATTAGCTAGTTTTTTATTGTGACACTAGACTCTTCACTTAGAAAAAATAGCGTATTTATGATCTAGTGTCTGCTAAGCTGCATGTGTTCATTCTACACATCAAACTGCACAGATATATTTCCAGATATAACACGTAACAGAAGCAATGTAGGAAGATTTTTGTAAACAGTTCAATAGACTTTTAAAAGAAAAGAAAAGAAACCGCGCTAAAACAGAAATTAGGGTTATTTCATAATAGTGAAGCAGCAAACCTCCTGTGGAACACAAAAACAAAACAGGTTGCGCTAATAAGTATAAATCAACAAAATATAAGAATTAATATTCGCATGTGTAATGCATCAATAAACAGTCCATAAATGTTGTGAGAGTGAATCCTGAAGTTATCTTCACCAACCACCACCGGAGTGTTAACAATCAGTGCCTCCACCAATAGCTGTAGGGCCTGCTTACCGACTCCTATTGATCTCTCATTACAAGGGATCAATAACGCTTGGGGCTTTAGCCCAGCCAAGGCCTTTACACCGGGTCCAGATGATCTCCCCACCGCATCACTCTAGTGGTAGTGTGTAGGCAGAGACAACATAAGATACATGCAGAGTGTTTGCCTCCTGAAGGTAAGCAGGCCCTACAGCTATTGGTGGAGGCACTGATTGTTAACACTTCGGTGGTGGTTGGTGAAGATAACAACAATCAGTGCCTCCATCAATAGGTGTAGTCCACTAGATACTGCAATTGTCTACCCCTACGTTGGGAATCCAGAATTTTACTAACTTCGTATTCCTGATGGTCATCCACCGAGACCAGAGAAGGACGTCTAGAGGGTAGAGCCAAGCTGGGGGCAGAAGGTAGTGCGGGCATAGGAATTAAGTGGGCTAAGAAAATCGGTTGACTACAACCCAAATCACAGTATTGCCACTGGAGGTGGGTAAGTCCATGAGAAAATGAATGCTAATGTGAGTCAGGGGAGCACGAGGAACAGGTAATGGTTGTAGTAGACCCTGTGGAACAGATCAATGCATTTTGATGGCCGCACAAACTAAACAAGCTCTAACAAAGGCTATAACATCCTTCTTTAGAGTAGGCCACCAAACCAGGGATTTTAAGCGTAGGAAGGTTTAATTAATACCAGGGTGTCCGGATACCTTCTGCCCATGGGCCCATTGCAAAACTTCTTTCCGTAGTTCTAGGGGAATAAACAAGGTATTTGGCAGAATCGAGAGATTAAAAGGTGCCCGAGATTGTGCAGCCAACAAGCTCTTTTGTAGAGTCGTATCCAGTTGAGCAATAATTTGTTCAGGAGGAACAATATGATCCGACGGTACTTGCGGATTCTCACAAGGGAATTGTCTAGAGTAGACAAGGCATCGGCCTTGGTGTTCTTGGTGCCCGGAATGTTTGTTACAGAGTTAAACCGGGAGAAAAAAAGTGCCCAGCGGGCTTGTCTGGAATTCAGTTTTTGAGCTTTCTCCAAGTAGGTCAGATTCTTATGGTCACTCTGAACCACAACTGGAATTTCCGTACCTTCTAATAAGTTTCTCCATTCGGAGAATGCTAGCTTTATAGCCAAAATCTCTCTATTCCCTTTGTCTTAGTTTTGTTCTGGGACAGAGAATTTCTTGGAGAAGAACGCGACCGGATGAAGTTTGTTGGAAGTAGGTTCTTGTTGAGATAAAAAAAATGGATAGTGGAAAAAGTTGCGCTACTAAAACAGTGAAAAAGCAGCCAGCATCAATAATAAGACTAATTGTGTGAAAAAATAAAAAAGAGAAAAGCTGCGCGATAAAAATGTGCAGAACCCAGAATAAGTATCAGGGGTTACCATAGATAATTGAATGAACAATCAAAGAAAATAAACCATATGCAGAAATATAAATGATAAAGTGCTACGTGCATATACTGTATGTATACAAGACATTCCTGTGAATAGAAAAACCTTCTGAGTGCAATACCATGGGCAGGCGGAGATGTATAATTACAAATTGCACACACAGTGGTATATGTCCAAAGCACACTATAGAGGAATGGGTGAAAATAACCACTCAAAAAGTTCCAAAGAACATTCAATGATTAATGTTCATTTCCATAGATGTATTCACAGAATATTGACATTCATGAGATGGAAATAACAAAACTGCGATGTGCAAGATGGTTTCCACACACAGCACCCAGGAGCGTCCATCCAAATACCAGGGAAGGGGGATGGGTACTCTTACCCCAGACTGTGGACACACACGCCAGCGGTGGTGGATCCAACAGGCACGGATTATCGTCAGGGACTCGCTCTCCAACTGGAATTCCTGTAGAGGGAACAGTGTATGCCAACACAGTGGAGCCAGCCGTGGTCCAGAAAGCCAAACTGCAGTAGCGATGTTCACAGTGTCAGTGGTTCTCTTTATATCCAAAAGAGGCAGCGTATATCATAGGAGAAAAAAGAAGGCCTCCACAGTGCAGGTAAATCCAGCGTATAAAATTGTATTCAAATAAAAACAAAATAAAATCGTACAGACATCGCATCAGATGGGTGCACCGCGTAATCACAAAAAAACGATAAAAAAGCATGGTATATAGAGCCAAGCAGGCTATGTACATGTTTTGTACAAGAGGTACTTCAACTGGGGCATTTCTTGTTGAGATAATACTGCTCCGGCGCCTACTTTGGAGCCATGAACCTCCAAGAAAAATTGAACAGATGACTGAGGATGACGAACTACAGGAGCAGTTGGTCCCTTTCTTAGTCAGAGCAGTGATGGGAGCCAGAATCTTGGAAAAATTCCTGATAAACTTCTAAGCTATGTGCTCAAACTTTACATAGCATACAGTGTGCAAAACATTCTTATTAGTGAAAGTCCATAATAAACACAATATTGAAGATTTCCAAATTGGATGAATAAAGAGAAGATCCCTGTGAAAAGTGCTTCAAAGTAAGTTCCGACACTCCAGTGCTCCCCCCTTTCTGGTTACCCTCACCTTGAGGTGGTTTCCAAGGAGACGTTGGAAGAAAAAGTGGAGGAGGAGCGGGACAGTGCACTTACCTGAAACTGATTGCTTTATGGGAAGATTTGACTGCAAAAGACCCTCAATCAATTCAGGTGTTATGAAGATAGACAATCTACCTCCCTCCTGATGTGCAGTACCTTAGGATACCACTGTAGGTGGATCCAGGACCCCTGAGCAGTTTTTCCCATAGAACCCAGTGGTGGTTCATCAGTGTGTTTTGACCAAACTTCATTGACCAAACTTCATGACCTTGGTCACATGCTTTAAGCACTTCAGCCCTGGAGGATTTGGCTACCCAATGACCGGGCCATTTTTTGCGATTCGGCACTGCGTTGCCTTAACTGACAATTGCGTGGTCGTGCGACGTGGTTTCCAAACAAAATTGACGTCCTTTTTTTTCCACAATGTAAAACAATGGCAAAAAAGGACGTCAATTTTGTTTGGAAGCCACGTCTCACGACCGTGCAATTGTCAGTTAAAGCGACGCAGTGCCGAATCGCAAAATGGGGCCTTGTCCTTTAGCAACAAAATGGTCCGGGGCTTAAGTGGTTAAGCTTCTGTTGCACAGCCGGGCCTGGAAAAGGACTCCAGGATGTTACGGTATGTATATTGCATCACATATATCATTTTTATTTCCCCAATAGTTACACTTTCAAATAAACATATAAAACAAATTTATAAAATCAATGTTCTGTTCCAATTTACATCAAATTGCTACTTGGAGAAAACAGCAGTTCAATACTTTTTTTTTTTAAACAGACATTTTACTGTAACAGCAGTAGTAGAGTATTGTAGATACTACAATGCATGTATAATATATATATCATCCATTTATGTACCTGTAAATACATGACATGTCTTAGTTGGAATTTTATTATTTATTATCAAGCAATATGTGATTCAGATGAAATGTAAAGAGTATATCGCAAAATGCATAGACTTTTAAATATAAATATGAAATTGTATTACTATTTGAATCAATTAAAAGCTGTCCTCCGTCAAATGTATTCTCTGTGTCCGTGTGCCTCATATAAAGTCCCACCTCTTGCCCTATTTCCTATTGTAGATACTGTGTTAGTTGTCATTTATTGCAGAAAGTTTGAAGTTTAGGTGATACCCTTCATTGGCTTACGGTATTAGATGAGCCAGTTATTAAGGTATCAGTAAGAAGTAATCCAAGGCATTCTTAAGGTTTGCCTCTTTAGTAGCTTAAAGCAAAACTTCACTCTCTCAATCAGCATTGACTATTTTTAATCCTTATGTTGCTAGCATTTGTAAATAAAAAAGGAAAGTATATCATATTTAGTTGTTTTAAACTTTTTGTTTTTGCATTTCTGTAGTTACCGTATATACTCGAGTATAAGCCGACCCGAATATAAGCCAAGGCACCTAATTTTACCACAAAAAACTGGCAAAACGTATTGACTCGAGTATAAGCCTAGGGTGGGAATGCAGCAGCTACTGTAAGTGGAAAAGAGGGTCAACAACTTCGATTTGCATGTCTCACTGTGCCCATTTGCACGCCTCACTGTGCCCATTTGCATGCCACACCAGTGTGTTTTTTATTTAAATTTTATTTATTTTTTACAATTCATTTTATTTATTGCAATTATTTTTATTTATTTATTTTATTTTATTTTTTTAGCCCTGTTGGGGGGCTTTGGTGAGAAATCAGGGGTCTTAACAGACTCCTGACAACTCCCCTTTGTGACAGAGAAAGGGACTGAGGATAGGGATTTCCCAGGCCCTTTCTCTGCAGCCTCAGCTGCACTGAAAATTAATGCAGAGGAGACAGCGGCTCCTCTCCATTCATAAACAAGCATCGTAATCACAAGTTACAATGTTTCAATTATGTGAATGGACAGAGTCAGTAATCACTGACTCTGTTCATTCATAAAAGAAAGGGGGCGGGTTTACCGGCTCCTACCTTCCTCCACTCTCCTTCCTGACAGATCGAGGAGAGGGGGCGGAGGGGGATGGCAGAATGGAGGGGGACAGTCATGGAGCATGGAGGGGGACAGTCACGGAGCACGGAGGGGGACAGCAGAATGGAGGAGGACAGTCACGGAGCACGGAGGGGGACAGCAGAACGGAGGGGGACACAGAGGGTACTGGAGGAGGATAAGGGGACAGTCAGCGGTGATCGGTGCAGTGGGGCAGTTACAAGCAAGCACCGATCCCCATGTATAGATAAAGCAGCTAAGCAGCTGAGGGGCAGAGAGATCGTGGCGAGGAGGGGAGGAGGAGGTAGAGTGGAGGACTGCGGCACCCGGGGCGGACCAAACACCGTTTTCGGCGGCTGAAATTTCAGCGCACCTTTAGACTTGAGTATAAGCCGAGAGGGGCATTTGCAGCACAAAAAAAAGGGCTGAAAAACTCAGCTTATACTAGAGTATATACGGTACTTTCCGTTTTACAGGCCTAGGCAAATTATGTCATACATCCCAGAAGTCTTTAAGAGGGAAAGTGCGGAGGAGAAGGCTTTCCCAGCTTAGCATACACTACATGCCTGAGCTAGGGGCAAATAGATTCTAGGAAGTAAATGCTACATGAATTATCTGTCCTTACTCAAGATAGTCAATGCGAAACATGCCAGGGGTGTTTTTCAAAGTGGTTTCTCAGCTAAATAAAGCACAGAGCCATGGATGAATGAATTGTTTTGAATATTAAAAATTTATCATTTATCAATATAAATGAATTATCAGGACATTTTGTTCAGAGAGCAAATATCTGCCTATTTGGACTCTGTATATTTTCTCTTGTTTTGTAAGCTTGTATATCTGTGTAAGAATGTTTGTATAATAAAATAGGGGGCTATTGTGTTATTTTACGGTCAAGATGTCCTGTAGGCAAGACTTAATGACTAGGTGCTCATCTAATTGTCTATTGATAACAAAACTTGTTTTCCTCCTAGTCATGTAACCATTAATCAGCCCCTCCCCTCTCTATTGTTCTGTAAACAAATAAATACTGTATGACTTTCTCAGTAAAATCGACTACCATGTGAATGCATAACCTGTCTCGTGTATCATGGTGTTCCCAGATCTGCAAGGACGCTCTTGGTAGACCTATTAAGAAGGATGGTTCATCCAGAATAACTAATATTCCTTTTCAGAATGTGGGCTTGTTTTCCGGGATAAGATAATTATCTATGGTGGGTAGTCTTTTGTCTATTTTTTACAAATTCTACCTTACCCTGGCTCTGATAAAATCTTAACCTTTTAAAGTTAAAGAGAAAGGAAGGACGGACCACGCCTTAATAGACACACTCATGGGGGTATAACATTGTAGGGTCTGTGGGAGACCCGAGTCTTTAATTAAGACTCCATATATTAGAAACTGCAGTTCAGTATCCTTTTGGGAAGAGTATTTAGGTAACCATCAGCGCCCGCTAAATCTTTGCTTTTCTTTCTGTCGCATAGAAGTAATAAGATCATTTGTTGTGTGGATACACTGACTGTAAGGTAGGACAGTCAAAGTGGTCTACAGTATTTTGAAATTTTGTAGCAGCTTGGGGTTTCTATAATGTTATGCCTGCTATGTTAGCTTAACCACTTAAGCCCCGGACCATTTGGTAGCTAGAGGACCAGAGGTGAATTCAGAATTTTGCACTGCGCTGCTTTAACTGTAAATTGTGCGGACATGCAATGTTGTACCCAAACGAAATTTGCGTCCTTTTCTTCCCACAAATAGAGCTTTCTTTTAATGGTATTTGATTGCCTCTGCGATTTTTATTTTTTGCGATATAAACGGAAAAAGACCGAAAATTTTGAAAAAAAATGATATTTTCTACTTTTTGTTATAAGAAAAATCGAATAAACTCAATTTTAGTCATACATTTAGGCCAAAATGTATTCAGCCACATGTTTTTAGTAAAAAAAATGTCAATAAGCGTATATTTATTGGTTTGCGCAAAAGTTATAGAGTTTACAAACTAGGGTACATTTTCTGAAATTTACACAGCTTTAAATTTATGACTGCCTATCTCATTTCTTGAGGTGCTAAAATGACAGGGCAGTACAAAACCCCCTCAAATGACCCCATTTTGGAAAGTAGACACCCCAAGGAAATTGCTGAGAGGCATGTTGAGCCCATTGAATATTTTGTTTGTCTTAAGTGATTGAATAATGACTAAAAAAAAAAAAAAACAATTACAAAAAGTTGTCACTAAATGATATATTGTTCACACATGCCATGGTTATATGTGGAATTGCACCCCAAAATACATTTTGCTGCTTCTCCTGAGTACGGGGATACCACATGTGTGGGACTTTTTGGGAGCCTAGCCTCGTACGGGACCCCGGAAACCAAGCACCGCCTTCAGGATTTCTAAGGGCATAAATTTTTGATTTCACTCCTCACTACCTATCACAGTTTCGAAGGCCATAAAATGCCAAAATAGCACAAAACCCCCCCAAATGACCCCATTTTAGAAAGTAGACACCCCAAGGAAATTGCTGAGACGCCTGTTGAGCCCATTGAATATATATATTTTTTTTGTCCCAAGTGATTGAATAATGACAAAAAAAAAAAAAATACAAAAAGTTGTCACTAAATGATATATTGCTCACACATGCCATGGTTATATGTGGAATTACACCCCAAAATAAATTTTTCTGCTTCTCCTGAGTACGGGGATACCACATGTGTGGGACTTTTTAGGAGCCTAGCCGCGTACGGGACCCCGAAAACCAACCACCGCCTTCAGGATTTCTAGGCACAAATTTTTGATTTCACTCCTCACTACCTATCACAGTTTCGAAGGCCATAAAATGCCAAAATCGCACAAAACCCCCCCAAATGACCCCATTTTGGAATATAGACACCCCAAGCTGTTTGCTGAGAGGCATGGCGAGTATTTTACAGCTCTCATTTGTTTTTGAAAATTAAGAAAGAAAATATATATATTTTTTTTTTTCAATTTTCAAAACTTTGTGACAAAAAGTGAGATCTGCAAAATACTCACAATACCTCTCAGCAAATAGCTTGGGGTGTCTACTTTCCAAAATGGGGTCATTTGGGGCTGTTTTGTGCCATCTGGGCATTCCATGGCCTCCGAAACTGTGATAGGCAGTGAGAAGTGAAATCAAAAATTTACACCCTTAGAAAGCCTGAAGGCGGTGCTTGGTTTTTGGGGTCCCGTACGCGGCTAGGCTCCCAAAAAGTCTCACACATGTGGTATCACCGTACTCAGGAGAAGCAACAGAATGTATTTTGGGGTGTAATTCCACATATGCCCATGGCATGTTTGAGCAATATATCATTTAGTGACAACTTTGTGCAAAAACAAAATTTTTTTTTTCGTTTTTCCGCAACTTGTGTCAACATATAAAATATTCCATGGACTCGACATGCCTCTCAGTATATAGCTTGGGGTGTCTACTTTCCAAAATGGGGTCATTTGGGGGGGTTTTGAACTGTTCTGGCATTTTATACACAACATTAGGAAGCTTACATCCACTCTTCTAACCACTTAAAGACAAAGCCCTTTTTGACACTTTTTGTTTACATGAAAACATTTTTTTTTTTTGCAAGAAAATTCTGTTGAACCCCCAAACATTATATATATTTTTAAAGCAAAGGCCCTACAGATTAAAATGGTGGGTGTTGCATTTTTTTTTTCTACACAGTATTTGCGCAGCGATTTTTCAAACGCATTTTTTGGGTTAAAAAATACACTTTTTAATTTTAATGCACTAAAACACACTATATTACCCAAATGTTTGATGAAATAAAAAAGATGATCTTAGGCCGAGTACATAGATACCAAACACGACATGCTTTAAAATTTCGCACAAACGCGCATTGGCGACAAACTACATACATTTTTAAAAGCCTTTAAAAGCCTTTACAGGTTACCCCAGTAGATTTACAGAGGAGGTCTACTGCTAAAATGACTGCCCTTGATCTGATCTTCGCGGTGATACCTCACATGCATGGTGCAATTGCTGTTTACATATGACGCCAGACCGACGCTTGCGTTCACCATTGGGCAAGAGCAGGGCAGGACAGGGGTGCTTTTTTTATTTTATTTTATTTTTTTATTATTAATTTTGCTTTTTTATTTTATTTTTAAATTGTTCCTTCCAAGTATTTTTTTTTTTTTTAGCATTTTTATTGTTATCTCAGGGAATGTAAATATCCCCTATGATAGCAATAGGTAGTGACAGGTACTCTTTTTTTGAAAAAACTGGGGTCTTCTAGACCCTAGATTTTTCCTCTGCCCTCAAAGCATCTGACCACATCAAGATCGGTGTGATAAAATGCTTTCCCAATTTCCCAATGGCGCTTTTTATATCCGGGGGGGGCATTCCTTCCCACTGCTTGTAAAAGCAGTCCAGAGGCTAATTAGCCGCTAGGATTGCTTTTACATGAAAGCCGGCCGCAGGCTGAAAAGAATGATACCAAGATGATACCTAAACCCGCAGGCATCATTCTGGTATAAACATTCAAAGTCCAGCAACATACCAGTACGTTGCTGGTCCTTGTTGGACATGTATTGTAATCTTTTTTTTTCATGCAGCCAGTTGGCTGAACGAAAAAAGAGATTGATCGGTGGGTATGCCCACCATTAGAATACAGCCCTTCATCCACCCACTTCCAATGATGGGCATACACGCACCATTTATATATGCCGAAGCATGGGGGCATCCTCCCGCAAAAAAGTTATGCCACACACACATGGTCGGACTTTTCCACGGGCAAGCCTCCGTCGGAATTTCGACCGTATGTACGCGGCATTAGGAGCAAAATCGCTCCTCCGCTCCTGCTGCCCCAATGCTTCGGCATATATGCTTTTTTTTATTTAACTGTGGTGGTGAAATCACCTCCTACAGCACTGGAGTCGCAGGGATCAGGCCTGTCTCTGCGAACGCTGCAGTTATGTGTGTTTTTGTTTTGTAAGTGACAGTGATCGATCGATACTGCACTTGGGTGGCCTGGGCTGGACGGAGGGGCAAAACGCAGGTGCCAGCAGGTATCTGGGCTGATCCCGCTAACACTGCGTTTTTGGGAACCCTAAACTGCTGGGGACGCTAGTATAGATCTGATCAGATCAGATATTGATCTGTTCAGATACTATAACCCTAAGGGGGGTGTATGCTTCACGCGTGGGTGTTAGCGTTACTGGCACTAACCTGACGCTGCCTGGGGTGTGACGCAGACCCTCTCTGACGCTAAAACCTAATTGATATCACCCGCCGGGCGATCAGGGGGTTAAACCCTTATTGGGTTATATACGGCGGGTGCCCTGACACTATAAAAAGCAAACTAACTAACCAGCGTCACCCGTAACACTTATATGGTGATCACTGGTGAAAGGGTTAACTAGGGGCAATCAGGGGGTTAAAACCTTTATTAGATAATATATGGGGGTACCTGACGCTATAAAAACCTGCGGCGAACCTAAAAAAAATTACTGGCTACCGATCTGCATCACCGACACTAAGACAGCGATCAGAAAAACGATCGCTTAGCGACAGTGGTGATAGGGGTGAAAGGGTTACCTGGGGGGCGATCAAGGGGGTTAAGCCTTTACTAGATAATATATTGGGGTACCTGACGCTATAAAAACCTGCGGCGAACCTAAAAAAAATTACTGGCTACCGATCTGCATCACCGACACTAAGACAGCGTTTAGAAAAACGATCGCTTAGCGACAGTGGTGATAGGGGGTGAAAGGGTTACCTGGGGGCGATCAAGGGGGTTAAACCTTTATTAGATAATATATTGGGGTACCTGACGCTATAAAACCTGCGGCGAACCTAAAAAAAATTACCAGCTACCGATCTGCATCACCGACACTAAGACAGCGTTTAGAAAAATGATCGCTTAGCGACAGTCGTGATAGGGGGGTGAAAGGGTTACCTGGGGGGCGATCAAGGGGGTTAAACCTTTATTAGATAATATATTGGGGTACCTGACGCTATAAAAACATGCGGCGAACCTAAAAAAAATTACTGGCTACCGATCTGCATCACCGACACTAAGACAGCGTTTAGAAAAACGATTGCTTAGCGAAAGTGGTGATAGGGGGTGAAAGGGTTACCTGGGGGGCGATCAAGGGGGTTAAACCTTTATTAGATAATATATTGGGGTACCTGACGCTATAAAAACCTGCGGCGAACCTAAAAAAAAATTCCGGCTACCGATCTGCATCACCGACACTAAGACAGCGTTTAGAAAAACGATCGCTTAGCGACAGTGGTGATAGGGGGTGAAAGGGTTACCTGGGGGCGATCAAGGGGGTTAAACCTTTATTAGATAATATATTGGGGTACCTGACGCTATAAAAACATGCGGCGAACCTAAAAAAAATTACTGGCTGCCGATCGGCATCACTGACGCTAAGACAGCGATCAGAAAAATGATCGCTTAGCGACAGTGGTGATAGGGGTGAAAGGGTTATCTGGGGGGTGATCAGGGGGTTAAACCTTTATTAGGGGGGGTTAGGGGGCTACACTGGACCTAAAACTGAATGTACTGACACTTTTACAGTCACAAATGTCACTGATTGCAGTGATCAGTAAATAAATGGTCACTGCAATCAGTGACACTGTGACTGGGGGCTGGGGAGTGAACTGGGGGGTGATCTGGGGGTGTCTGGGGGGCCTGGGGGGCGATTTATGTCCCTATGTGTCCTGGTGTCAGTGTAGTGTTGTGTGCACTGACCTGATGTCTTCTCTTGTATGGCGCTCGGTATATGTGAGCGCCGCACCAGAGATGACATCACTTCCTCCTGCTTCCTCTGCCTGACACAGACAGAGGGGGCATATCCATTCGCCGGGAGCGATCGCGAGGGGGTGGCCGGAAACGAATGGCTGCCCCCTCATCCCGGAACGCTCCCGGACACTTAGCCACCGCTCACTGTATAGGAGGGGGGTCCGATTGGACCCCCCAACTATACAAAGGCAATCACGTATGCTCTACGTGATTGTGCCTGTCGGTGCCATTCTGCCGACGTATATATATACAGTGAGCGGCCGTTAAGTGGTTAAAGTGTTTTGGTAATGCAGTAGAAGCGTTTTGGGAACGCTGTAGAAAAGTGTACACGCCCATTGGAAGCTTGGTGCTCCTGGACAAAAAAAAAAAGAGATGATCGTTCAGGAATTTTAGAAAAATAATTAGAAATCTCCCTTGCTTATATCCAAATATTGTGAGAGTGGTAAGTACTTTTGTATGTATGTTTATAAATGTTGTTTCTGTGGTGCAGATGGGACAAAGGGGTGTTAGCTATACTATACAAGTTATTGTTGGTATGGGGAATTCTCTTCCATCTGCTCAGAGAAAGGCTTACATTATGTGCTTTTTGTTTGTTGTTGTCTTGGAATTCCAATTTAGAGTATAAATATATTTTTTCTTTTGAATGCAAATGGGTTGTTGAGCAGTTGATATATGTCCTTTGATCCTGCTAAGACGGAGAGCGTTGCTAAAGTGGGCAGGTGAGAGGGACAGAGTAGGGTACTCATCTGTGTGTGGTGCTTTAAGATGATCAAATAGCAGATTTAGACAAGGACAAGTTACTATTTCAGTGATTCCTCCTATTCAGAGTATTGTTTAGCACAATACACAGAGGTACATATCCGCTTGCATAAATCTGCTATTTTGCTTCAAGTGAAAAAGTGGATCAAACCACTGATCATACCTTCACCACCGCTTTTGCGCAAAGCATACTGCTATATTTGCATTCCATATTCAGCGAGTCAGAGAGACTTGCTGAGGTGGAGAGTGAATGTTAAAGAAGGATTTAATTCAGAAAAGTTATCTATATACCGTATATACTCGAGTATAAGCCGAGTTTTTCCAGCATATTTTTTTGTGCTGAAAATGCCCCCCTCGGCTTATACTCGAGTCACTTTTTTGTGCCTGATCTCCCAGAATTTGGGGACCCGGTACTGTCCGGCCGTAGGTCCCCTGGACCCCAAACTTGTCACACATGTAGCCCCACTCTTCCTCTACAAGTGTGAAAAGTTTGTTGTCCGGGGCCCTACGGCCGGGGTGCACCGATTTTTCAAATCCGGGCACCCCTTCCATAGACTCCCATGTTAAATGGTAATTTCTCTTTTGATTATTTCAGTTAGAATCTGACTTTAAGGACTGTTTTAATTGTGTAATTGCCTATCCTTGCGTTATTGAAGTTGAAAGCTTTTTTTTCCTCTCAATATCAACAAATGTGCTATAGTTCGGATTGATATAATTGCCCTGGGCTCCGAGGTGTTCAGTAAATGGCATTATAGTTTTGTTGATGCTGAGAGAAAAGGAAATGGGAACTTTGCATTGTATAAGGACATTGCCTGTTACAAAACAAGGGAATGGTTATTTATGCAAATGGTTTAATTGTGTTTGGGCTGTATTGACAATGATTGGGGATTTTAAAATGTTTGATTTTATCTTTTTTTGGGGTAGATACAGGTTTAGGGCTGGGTTCACGCATATGCAGTGCGAGTTTGAGCTCTGTTTTCACAGCTAATTGACAAAGTTGTTGTTTAATGTTTCATATCAGTTTTTGATCAGTATCAGGTCAGGATTTTATGCTGTTCACAACTGAAGGACATGTGCAATTCAGAAGCATTCCCACAGAAGTCAATGAGTCTGAAGCCTCGTACACACGACCGGTTTTCTCGTCAAGAAACGACAAGAAAACTTCTGGGAGAGCTTTCTTGCCGAGAAAACCGTTCGTGTGTATGGTTTTTCATCGAAAAAATTGCCGGAAATCTCGACGAGAAAAATAGAGAACCTGCTCTCTATTTTCTCATCAGGATTCTCATTTTTCTCGTCGGGATTCTCGTCGGCCTGTTTCCTGACGAGAAAACCGGTCGTGTGTATGCTTTTCCGAGTCTTAAAAAATTGCGCATGCTCAGAATCAAGTATGAGACGGGAGCGCTCCTTCTGATAAAACTAGCGTTCGTAATGGAGATAGCACATTCGTCATGCTGTAACGGACTGAAAAGCACGAAGACTGAAAAGCGCAAATCGTCTCTCCCCAAACTTTTACTAACACGCGGTAACACAAGATCAGCAAAAGCAGCCCAAGGGGTGGCGCCATTGGAATCGAACTTCCCCTTATACTGCCGTCGTACGTGTTGTACGTCACAGCGCTTTACAATGACGAGATTTGGAATTGACAGTGTGTATGCACGAAAAGCTTGACAAGAATCCCGTCAAGCATGACTAGAATCTCGTCGAGAAAAACAACGGGTTTTTTTACGACGAGATTCTCGGCCGTGTGTACAAGGCTTAAATCTGCTCCTAAGCTGGACCGCACTGCCTAGAAAACGCACACGTTTTCTGGCCAGTGCGGAGTGCGAATGCACCGCAGGTGTGTGAACAAGCCTTATTCAAATGAATGTATTTTGGTGTGTCCTGCAAATGGGATGCAGTGTAACCCGCATCCGATTCGCATAGGTGTGGACCCAGCTTAAGATAATTAAGAAGTATATGTCTATGAAAGGAATATGGAAAACATTTCTAAATGAAGAATGAATGGAAGGGCCAAATTAATGTGGAATGAGAAAGTGGTTGTATTGTGTTTAATGAATGCACAAGGTATTATTTGATTAGTAAAGTATCTTAAGTGTTTGTTTAAAATCTACACAAAGAGTTGTCTCATATGGTGTTTTCTTGTTCTGGAAGTAGAGGTTATTAGGCCCATTTTCCTGATAATATATATTTCCCTAAAAGTTTGGGGTTAAATTAAAATTGATAATGGGATTTTGGTAAAAAGGGGGGAAATTAAAGAGAAATGTTTGAAGAGTTACTGAAATTAACCACTTAAGGACCGCCTCCTGTATATATACGTCGGAAGAATGGCACGGACAGGCACAAGCACGTACAGACAGCTATGTCCTCTTTAAGATGCCGCCGTGTGGTCGCGCGCGCGCACCGCCGCCGGCGCGCTCGCGTCCCTGCCGCTTTCTCTGTGAGCCCGACCGTGGATCCCGTGGACTCGATCGCAGCGGGACACCCGCGATCGTCTCACATAGAGATAGAGCTGGGAGATGCTTATGTAAACAAGCATCTCCCCGCTCTGCCTAGTGACAATGACAGTGATCACCGCTTCCTGTAATCAGAAGCAGTGATCACTGTCTTGTCACACACAGCCCATCCCCCCTACAGTTAGAAGCACTCATCAGGGCACACTTAACCCCTACAGCGCCACCTAGTGGTTAACCCCTTCACTGCCAGTGTAAAAAATTACAATGGTCCCAAAATGGTGTCAAAAGTGTCCGATGTGTCCGCCATAATGTCACAGTCACGATAAAAATCGCTGATCGACGCCATTACTAGTAAAAAAATAAATATTAATAAAAATGCCATAAAACTATCCCCTATTTTGTAGACGCTATAACTTTTGCTCAAACCAATCAATAAACGCTTATTGCGATTTTTTTTTTTTTTTACCAAAAATATGTAGAAGAATACGTATCGGCCTAAACTGAGGAAAAAAACTTTTTTTTTATATAGATTTTTGGGGAATATTTATTATAGCAAAAAGTAAAAAATAGCATTTTTTTTCAAAATTGTCACTCTATTTTTGTATATAGCACAAAAAATAAAAATCGCAGGGGTGATCAAATACCACCAAAAGAAAGCTCTATTTGTGGGAAAAAAGGACGTCAATTTTGTTTGGGAGCCACGTCGCACGACCGCGCAATTGTCAGTTAAAGCGACACAGTGCCGAATCGCAAAAAGGGGCCTGGTCCTTTAGCAACAAAATGCTCCGGGGCTTAAGTGGTTAAGTAACCAGGATATACTAAATAAATTGCTGCATATATTGAGTCCATGAGGTAATAAAATATGTTGGGAAAGTTTGTTTGAATAACAGCCAGAGTGACTATTCTGGATATTTACCTTTTGAATTCTCAGAGTGTCAATCTTGAAGTGTTAATGATGTAATGTTGTTTATCCATCAATGTTTTGTTTGTTGCTAATGATCAGATATATCTGCAAAGTTGGGTGGCTGACTCCGGAGTCAGAATATGTGTTTGGGTAAAATGTTGTGTTCTAAGACCTTTGGGTCCACTTGGGTCACGGAAAAAAAAAGGAACTGAAGGTGTTTAAGTTCTGTTGAAGTCCTGCTGAAATACTGGATTGGAAGAAAAAAAATGTTTAGTTAAATATATTGAATCTATATAATGAAGACTGTTGCTGAGAAACATTTTTATTTCTGCATACTTTACTTATGTTTGAGTTAATGAGAATATTGTTTTTAATACCTCCAATGGTTAAGGCAGTGTTTCTCAACTCCGGTCCTCAAGGCACCCCAACAGGTCATGTTTTCAGGCTTTTCCTCAGATGAAACAGCTGTGGTAATTACTAAGGCAGTGAAACTGATCAAATCACTTGTGCAAAATAATGGAAAGCCTGAAAACATGATCTGTTGGGGTGCCTTGAGGACTGGAGTTGAGAAACCCTGGGTTAAGGCATGAATTGATCAGGTAGATTCTGTGATTATTCATGTTGGATGAGGAATATCTGCCCCAGCCAGCATTCACCCCTAGCCCTGTGCACATGAAGACATGCCCACCCCATTCCTCATACTCTACCCTATACCCTATCCGGGTGAAGAGATGACTGCGGATTTTACATGCGGTGCATACTAGCTCATTATGGCTTTTGCCTTTCAGGTATGTAAAAAAAAAAAAAGCAGCAGCGGGTTTACTACCGCTTTAAGATGTCCTGTAGGCAAGACTTAATGACCAGGTGCTCATCTAATTGCCTATTGATAACAAAACCTGTTTTCCTCCTAGTCATGTAACCATTAATCAGTCCCTCCCCTCTCTATTGTTCTGTAAACAAATAAATACTGTATGACTTTCTCAGTAAAATCTAATACCATGTGAATGCATAACCTGTCTCGTGTATCATGGTGTTCCCAGATCTGCAAGGATGCTGTTGGTAGACCTATTAAGAAGGATGGTTCGCCCAGAATAACTAATAATTATTTTCATTTATTAAATAACATTTTCACTTTGTGGTGCTCGGATGCAGTGTATTTCTAATAAAGAGCATCACTTAGGCCCCTTTCACACTGGGGCGTTTTTCATGCGGTTTAGCGCTAATATTAGCGCTATTATACCGCATGAAAAATTTGTGCCTGTAGCCTTCAATGTGAAAGCCCGAAGGCTTTCACACTGAAGCGGTGCGCTAGCAGGGCCGCTCCAAAAGTCCTGCTAGCCGCTTCTTTACAGCAGTGAAGGAGCGGTGTGTTCACCGCTCCTTTACCGCGGCTGCCCATTGAAATCAATGGGACACCGCGGTAATACCGCCCGCAAACCGCGGCAACAGCCGCGGTTTGCGGGCGGTATTAACCCTTTTTCGGCCGCTAGCGGGGGTTAAATTCACCCCCCTAGCGGCCGCATACCGCGGTAAGAACGACGGTATAGCAGCGCTGAAAATCGCGCTGCTATACCGCCACCGCACCTGCCCGCCCCAGTGTGAAAGGGGCCTTAAACTCCAAACTTTCTGCTGCAACTGTTAGCAAATACATCAAGGGTTCTTTTTACCAAGGATTTATACAGTTTTAAAATTGGATTCAGTTGAAAAAATGTGTGAATCAGTTGTAAGTGGGGATAAGCTTTATGCACAATTGTGATGTCTTTAATGATTAAGTAAAAACATGTACAGCTTAGATGGTCCTGAAGGAAGGAACTCTCACTTTTACATGAGAGGCTAACATAAGCAATATTTAAAGTAGAACTATAGGGAAAAGGCAAAAGGTTTTTTTTTTTTTTTCATTTTGGATGGGGGGAGGGGTTATATTCCCTTACAGAATTTTTTTTTGCCATCTATGACTCATTGGGGAGATTAACCTTCACTTCCTGTCCCATAGCCAAAACAGGAAAGTAAGAGGAAATCCCTGCAAATTAGGGAATTCGTTGGGGCTGCCAGGTCACCAGAACTAGTGTCCCCATTTGAAGATTTCCTCTCTATTACTTGTTTGGGGACAACCCAAAATTTGTCATTTTCTTTTACTTTCACTTTCAATGATGATCATAAACAGAATAAATAAAGAGGGTAAATCTCCACACCAGGGCCACAGACAGCAATAACAAACCTAATCCCCCTCTACTCCATCCAAAACTAAAAAAAAAATGTTTGCCTTTAGTTATACTTTAAATGTAAGGGTTAATGTAAGGTAACATTAACTGTAAATACAATCAAGGTACACACATTACTGCAATGCACCATAAGAGTACATTTGTGTGTTGCTGTGCCATTGATTTTCAATGACATTCAAGGGAACTTACAGGCCCTATCAAACATGTCCTAAGTAAATACAAAGGCCTATCACAGATTCACATTTGCCATCCAATCAGAATTGTTTTAAGTGAAGTCACTGTTTTAACAGTGTATCAGAATTTCACAGCACACATTAGCATTACCTAAATAGAAAAATATTATATACAGTGGATATAAAAAGTCTACTCACCCCTGTTAAAATGTCAGGTTTCTGTGATCTAACAAAATTAGACAAAGAAATAATTTAAGAACTTTTTCCACCTTTAATGTGACCTATAAACTGTACAACTCAATTGAAAAACAAACTGCAATCTTTTTGTGCACACCCTCTTATAACTGGGGATGTAGCTGTGTTCAGAATTAAGCAATCACATTCAAACTCATGGTAAATAGGAGTCAGTACACACCTGCCATCATTTAGAGTGCCTCTGATTAACCCCAAATAAACTTCAGCTGTTATAATACTGTAGGTCTTTTCTGACATTTTCTTAGTTACATTCTTCAGCAAAAGCCATGGTCCACAGAGAGCTTCCAAAGCATCAGAGGGATTTCATTGTTAAAAGGTATCAGTCAGGAGAAGGGTACAAAAGAATTTCCAAGGCATTAGATATACCATGGAACACAGTGAAGACGGTCATCATCAAGTGGAGAAAATATGGCACAACATTGACATTACCAAGAACTGTACGTCCCTCCAAAATTGATTAAAAAACAAGAAGAAAACTGGTCAGGGAGACTGCCAAGAGGCCTATAGCAACATTAAACGAGCGGCAGGAATATCTGGCAAGTACTGTCTGTGTGGTACATGTGACAACAATCTCCCATATTCTTCATATGTCTGGGCTATGGGGTAGAGTGGCAACACATCTGAAGTCTCCCAAAAGCATGTGGGAAAATGTGTTGTGGTCTGATGAAACCAAGGTTGAACATTTTGGCCATAATTCCAAAAGTTATGTTTTGTGCAAAAACAACACTGCAGCAGGAGCAGGGTGCCGTGTCTCATTCTGTGCGGACCTTACAGTCCTCCACCTGTGATCTCAATGACCAAGTTGTTCAACTTCACTTACTCCTTGACGACCTGGAGAACCGCAGTCGCCGACAGAATATACGGTTAAGGGGATCCCAGAATCTATCCCACAATCAGAACTGCGGTCGACAGTGGCTAATATTTTTAATCGCTATCTGGATCGCACGCCAGACTCTGAGGTCGTCATTGACAGAGTTCACAGAACCCTGGGCCCAAGATCAGACTCATCAGACAGACCTAGGGATGTCCTTTGCTGCCTACACTCTTTTATCCTAAAGGAAGACATTCTACAGCGGGCCTGGAGGGTGGGAGTTCTGGAGTTTGATGGCGCAGCCGTTCACCTTTTACCGGATGTTTCCAGAAAAACCCTTCTCATGCGGCGGTCCCTCAAACCACTCCTGGATGCTCTGAAAAAAAAGGGTCTTGCCTACAAGTGGGGACATCCATTTCATCTCATCGTCCGCAAAGGAACAGACACCTTCCCTTTGTGTCACCCTTTGGAACTACCAGACCTGTTTATCTTTGCTGAGATCGATCCGATTCCAATACCCAACTGGCTTATAGTGCTTGTCTCTGGTGATCCCCGACACCAGGCCCCTTTGGGCAGACCACAGAGGGAACGTTACCATCGGCATGGTCGGGGTGGCTTTTCCCAAGCCAGAGTGACAGGGCACCTCCGATCCCTGGGCCTGAATGAGGAGGCAGCCGGCTGAACATTCCACCGCAGACTGTCAGTATATACGCAGTTTTATCCCTTGTGTTTTTTTTTTTTTTTTTGAGGGCCAACCCTGGTCTGTGGAGGAAGGGACCAGTGAACTGATGGTCTTTCTGGGATGGCCAATGCTACGCCTCAAATCACTGAAAAGCAGAGTCCTTCCTAACGTTATAAAGGGTTAAGTGGTTCCCCTTTTTACTTTCAAGTTGCTTATTACATTGTTTTATGCCCATGGGTAGTACATTTTATTGTCTGTTGCTTCCCCAGATATGCACCCTGAGTGTTTCAGGGTGGGAGTGAGTACATTACAGCCACACACAAGAGTTGGGGCTCTACCTTGGGACGGGTCCGATGGCCAGGTAACCCTGACATTTTGGGGGTGGTGCATCGATCTGTCCCGGGACCTGAGCATTGGACCACTGATGGTCCCATTTTTCCCTCTACAGGGGGCTCTACATTTGGATTATCAGTGATATGATAAGATGCCTGGCTCCACTGCACGGCGAGGGCCTCCCATGCATTATAAAGAGTCAGTATAGCTCCCTTTTTGACCTCCAAGTTGCTTGTTGCACTGCAGCCAATACCAATGGTTCTGACACTTTACCACCTTCTTCTATCCTAATTAGGTTCCCTGACCATTATGGGTTACACTGTGACTTTAACAGCCACACGTGGGAGACACGGCTCTTGCTTGCGGGGCCGATGGCTGGATGGCCCTAGAGTTTGGGGGTGGGCCTATCGGCCTGTCCCGGGCTCAGAGCACTAGACCAGTGATGATTTCACCCTTCCCTTTGCAGTGGGTTATATGTTAGCAGTTTCAGTAAAGTGATAGATTGCCTCGGTCAGCTGAACAGCGAGGGCTGCCCTTGCTATATACAGTGTTAATATAATCCTCCTTTTTGACTTATACATCATTTGTTGCAGTGCCATTTATGCCTATTAAAATTGCATTTCTCTGCCTGCTGCGTTCCTGATTGTGTACCCGGGGCTTCATGGGTTGGACTGTGGAGTTTTGGGCCACACTGGGGAGTAGCAGCTCTTCCTTGGGACGGGCCTGGGGGCTGGTTGCCCCTAGGGTTCTGGGGTTGATCGGTCAGCCTGTCCCGAACTTAGAGCATTAGACCAGTGCAGATTCTACCCTTTCCATTGCAGGGAGTTTCCTAATGCGGGCTTCAGAGGTGGGATGGCGTGTTTTAGGTCACAGGTTGGGGAGGGTCTCCCCTATGCGTTAAAAAGTTACTATAGATCCCTCTTTGTTTTTTTTTTTTTTTTGTTTGTTTTTTTTTGTTTGTTTTTTAATGGTTTATTACAGTGCACTTTAGGTTTCTTGATGTTCAATTTCACTGACTAATGTTCTCATGGCTGTATTCCCTGAGTGATACTTTCTCAATACTCACCTTGTTACCAATGTACTTAAGCCGTGGTTTGTTTGATGGTTTGTCGATCTGCATGTATTACCTCACTTTTGGACAATGCCGGTGCTCCAACACTGGTCGATGCTGGCTGCAAGGACGCCAATGGCGGGGGCTCTGTGCCTAACCGTGCCTTACTACCCCCCACACTAGGTACTCTGCCCTGGTGGCAGTAGCTTTACTCTGCAGAGTTTCTATCTCTCTCTAGACTCTTCCTTTTTCTTTGCTTTTTCTCTCATCTTCTAAACTTCCCTCTCCCTTCCCCTCTTTTTTTTTTTTTCTCTCCCTCTCCTACATTCCACGCCCCGGAGGAGGGCGCCAGCGGGGGTGGAATCTTTAGCAGTATGGCGGTAAAGATCCTCTCTTGGAACGTGAAGGGGCTGAATTCGCCGGAGAAACGCATTAGCTGTCTAGCCGAGCTCTGGAGACACAGAGTACACATTGCATTTCTCCAAGAGACTCATTTCAGGGCGGACAAGATACCCAGGCTATCCAGCAAACACTTTCCGACGGCCTACCATAGTCCGTCCTCATCCTCAAAATCGAAGGGGACGAGTATCCTCATATCTAAATCCCTACCATGGCAACTCTGCGATGTACACCATGATCAGGAGGGTAGATTCTTGCTTCTGAAGGGAAAGATCTTCTCTCAGACTTTCACTCTTGCGAACATATACCTCCCCAACTCCAATCCACTCCCAACCCTTGAGATCTTTTTATCCACCCTTGACACTTTTCTCGAAGGAACCCTGTTCTTGGGAGGGGACTTCAACTTGACCTTGGACCCACACAGAGACTCCTCCTCAAGCTTGTCCTCTCTACCCCGAGGAGCCCGACTTCACCTCAAGAACCTTTTGCACTCACATCAATTGATCGATATATGGAGAATATTTCATCCGCAGGAGCGGGATTACACCTATTATTCAAATGTACACGGCTCCTATTCCAGAATAGACTTCTTTTTAAAACACTCGGCGATACCCCTGGTCACCAAGACAGACATTGGCCACATCGCACTCTCAGACCATGCCCCAATCACTCTGGAGCTTACACTCTCCCAAGCGTCCCCCAAGACTTCCACGTGGCGACTCAATGAGGCCCTCTTAAATGACCCCGATATTGCGGCTGATATCCGCAAAGAACTTGCCTTATATTTCTCCACTAATGTAGGCTCTGTGGACAATCCGATCTCTGTGTGGTCCACACACAAATGTTATATTAGGGGAATCATAATTAAACATGGCCATGCAGCCAAGAAACGTCGTCTCAAAACCTTGTCCGACCTTCTAGCTAGACTTCACTCCTTAGAATGTCAACACAAAGCCAGACCAGACCGTACAATTGAATCGGAGCTGACTAGGCTCCGAGAAGCCATAAGGGAACATTCCCTATACGAAGCGAAACATGTTCTGTTGAAGGCCCACCACTCTTTTTACGAATATGGAGATAAATGCGGCCGCTTACTGGCCAATGCCTTACGTACTAGATGATCACAGACATATATACCAGCTTTACTTTCATCATCTGGGTCTAAAGTCCACTCTTCTCCGGAACTGGCGGAGAGCTTCCGAGACTTTTACTCTAAACTGTACAACTTAGACCAACCTTCCCCCTCCGATTTGTCGCCCCGGAGCCCCTCGAACATCTGCGACTATCTTAGGGAAGCCAGTCTCCCTACACTGACTACGGAAGAGCGTGGGGATCTTTCTAAGCCCATTACAGTAGAAGAACTTGCAGCGGCAATAGCTGGCACTCAGTCTGGTAAGGCTCCCGGTCCCGACGGATTTACCCTCTTTACTATAAGCAGTACCAGGATTCCTTGGCACCTCACTTTATCACGGCTTTTAACGCAGTCTTAGACGGACACGGATTCCCTGCAGACATGCAACGTGCATCCATTTCAGTGATCCCTAAACCAGGTAAAGACCCGTTACTCTGTGCCAGCTATAGGCCTATTTCCCTTCTAAATTGTGACATGAAACTATTCACCAAAATCCTGGCTTCCAGGATGAACGTCTTGTTGCAACGTTTAATTGCACCAGATCAAGTTGGTTTTATTCAAAATAGAGAGGCTAGGGACAACACTATCCGGACATCGAACATCATAGACACAGCAAAACGCTCCCATATTCAACTCTTACTCCTGTCCACAGATGCCGAGAAGGCCTTTGACAGGGTGGACTGGACCTTTCTTCAACAGACACTCAAATTTGTGGGAATACCGGACCCCATCCTGTCATGGATTTCAGCCATTTATAAGAACCCCACCGCCACAGTACGAGTAAATAGCTACGATTCCAGTCCCTTCTCCATATCCAATGGCACCAGACAGGGTTGTCCCCTGTCCCCACTACTATTCGTTCTCTCTCTAGAACCTTTCTTACAACATATTAGAGGTAACCCGTCTATACGAGGCATCACAGCCGGCAACTACCAACACAAGGTGGCGGCGTATGCCGACGACCTCTTATTTTATATCTCCTAGCCTCTTACCTCCTTACCCTCCTTGCTACAGGAGTTGAAACGCTATAGTAGTTTGTCTAAGTTTAAGGTCAATTTACAAAAATCGGAGGCATTAAATATCTCCTTAACAGATGCTACCAGAGCGAGCTTACGCCCTTATTTTCCATTCAAATGGGCTACCCGCTCAATTCAGTATCTAGGAACGAAAATCCCGGCAAACCTAAATGACATACTCGCCCTCAACTACCAACCTTTTTTGTCAACGCTAATCGCTGACCTCAAAACGTGGGACCCTTTAGCCCTTTCTTGGTTTGGACGTTGCAACGTACTTAAGATGAACGCGATGCCCAGATTGCTGTACTTATTGCAGGCACTGCCGGTGAGAATACCTCAGACCTTTTTTCATGCGGTTCGGTCGGTATTTATCAAATTCATATGGAGAGGTAAACACCCACGCCTTGGTAGATCGTTACTGTTACGACCTAAGCTGAAGGGCGGAGTGGGTTTCCCGGACCCGGCCCTATACTATACTGCAGTACATATGGCCAGGGTTGTTGACTGGTGCCGACACAGTGCCTTGAAACTCTGGGTATTGCTGGAACAAGAGGCAGCCCAGGTTCCGCTCCCTGGGCTGCCCTGGGCGGGGAAAACCCACGTTACACGCTTAACTACTCATCCGTTGATTGGCCCCACTTTAACGGAAATGGACAGGTTTTTCCAACTTTCTACACTAAGCAGTTTCCCTTCTCCAATGACGCCGATTGTAAGGCACCCTGGGTTTTTGCCCGGTCTCACCGATCCGGCATTCTTATCGCAAAGCTCAAGGGGACTTCTGAGGGCCTCGCAACTATTGCGACCGTCCTGTTGGATGTCTCCAAAGACATTGCTCTCTGGACGGGCCCCTCTTAAACTAGATCACTGGAGGACCTTGCAGTTATCGCACTTTTTTAGATCATTGCCTAGCCCGGCGCTCTTTACGCGTAGGCTCCACTCTTTCGAGGAGCTCTGTCTGGGAGAGGGCCCGATCCGGGGATCCTTATCAACTTCATACAAATCTTTGTTGGATCTCCATACCACAGAAGACCCCCCGTTTCTAGCCAAATGGGAGAGAGACCTACAAGTTACCTTTACCGAACCTCAAAAGGAGAGAATACTTTTTTTTTGCTCAGAAGTCCTCCCTTTGCAGTAGGTACCAGGAAACCACGTACAAAATCCTGACACGTTGGTACAGAACCCCTTCAGTTTTGGCAAAAATATTCCCTCTGCAGACAGACCGTTGCTGGCGTTGTGGCCTCCATTCGGGTACCCTTCTACATATTTTCTGGGAGTGTCCTACACTTGCTACTTTCTGGCAACCAGTGCTTAAGCTTATACATAAGCTCACAGACATCTCACTGCAAGATAACCCAGCTGCGATCCTGCTTAACCTCACCCCATTGTCAAGGAAACGATACCACAAATCCCTTCTTAAACACCTCCTAAATGCTGCACGGGCTTGTATTCCGCCTTTGTGGAAACAACAGTCGGCACCAACAGTAGCTCAGTGGTTCGCGAGAGTGAAAGACATAGGGCAGATGGAAGATCTGACAGCGGCATTGCAGGATAAATCTGAGGAACACAAGTCCAAATGGATACATTGGGACCTTTTCCGCTTCTCGGATGAATTCCTCCAATATACATGATAAAGACCCTTTATCAGAGGTTTCTGCTGCCTGACTGACGCTGCTGGTGCCTTCTCCTGGAAGGCAACCCCCCCCCCTTTTTTTTTTTTCCTACCTCTTCTTTTTTTTTTTCTCTCCTGTTTCTTTTCTAATTCTTTTCAAATAAGTAGTTGAAAATAGGGTGTGTACAGGATAGCATTCTCTACCCCATTTTAGACTTCCCTCTATGATGTGACAGATTTCCATAGCGATCTAGAGATTCCCCCCCTCAGGCGGGCTTGCCTTCGGTATGACCTGCCTGAGGGGTTTTCTACATGAAGATAAGAATGTTTTGTATTTCTTATTGCCTTTATTTGTTTTGATATTTCATAATATAGTACGTAGTAATGGTAGTACTTAAAAAGTTTTGCATTGATTGCTTGTTCTGAGAAGTTGCCTTTTTATTGTACCTGTGACACATCTTTAAATAAAGAATTTAAAAAACAACAAAAAAAAACAACAACACTGCACATCACCAAAAGAACACCACACCCACCGTGAAGCATGGTGGTGGCAGCATCATGCTTTGGGGCTGTTTTTCTTCAGCTGGAACAGGGGCCTTAGTCAAGGTAGAGAGGATTATGAACAGTTCCAAATACCAGTCAATATTGGCACAAAACCTTCAGGCTTCTGGTAGAAATCTGAATATGAAGAGCAACTTCATCTTTTAGCATGACAACGACCTAAAGGATATATCCAAATCAACAAAGGAATGGCTTCACCAGAAGATTAAAGTTTTGGAATGGCCCAGCCAGAGCCCAGACCTGGATCCAATTGAAAATCTGTGGGGTGATCTGAAGAGGGCTGTGCACAGAAGATGCCCTCGCACTCTGACAGATTTGTAGTGTTTTTGCAAAGACTGGGCAAACATTGCCAAGTCAAGATGTGCCATGCTGATAGACTCATATCCAAAAAGACTGAGTGCTGTAATAAGATCAAAAGGTCATTCAACAAAGTATTCATTTAAGGGTGTGCACACTTATGCAACCATATTATTTAAGCTTTTGATTTTTTACTTCCCTCTACCTATAATATTTTAGTTTGTTTTTCAATTGAGTTGTACAGTTTATATGTCACATTAACCCTTTCGCTGCCAGAGCGGTTTTTTGCACACATGTTTAAAAAAAAAATTTAGGCCTAAAGATTACACAAAACCCCCAAACATTATATATGTTCTGAAAGCAGAATATAGTGGTAGTTCCATTTTTTTTATGTTGCATGATATTTCAGTAAAAAACACACTAATGTAAATTTTAGGGCAAACAAATGCAATAAATTACCCACATTTTTGGTAAAATATAAAAGACGAGGTTGATACCCAACATGCCAAACCTTAATTTTTTTTTGCGCTTTAGAAATGGCGTCAAACTTCAGTACCCTATATTTTTTATAGGCAATGCTTCAAAGGCCCCCTATAGGCATCAGTTTAGTGTTACGGAGGAGGTCTGGTGCTATGGAGCGATATGTAACATGTGTATCGCAATCAACGTTTTCACGTGTAGGTGCCCCGATGCATGCGTTTACGTTCGTGCGTGTGTATATGTGGGGGTGGGGGGGCCTCAAAAAAAATTTGGGGGGGATTTTATGTACTTGGGTGTAACTTTCTTTTTTTGCAAAAAAAATAAAAAAAATTTTTTTTTTTACTTAACTTTTTTTCTCATCACATAGGGGACAAACAGTCCCCTATGTGATGATTTTTTGGTGACAGGTTCTCTTTGCTGAGATATGCAGGGTCTAAAAGACCCTACATGTCTCCCCTGTATTTCACTGAATGTTTTGCAATGCAGATCGCATTGCAAAACATCCTACACTGGCAAAGCGAGCTGGGGACACAGAGAACGTGACACGGAAGTGACGTCAGAGACGTCGCTTTCCGGGTCTCTGCAAGAAGGGGAGGAGAGCGGATGTGTATCCGCACTTCTTCTTCCCCTTTACCCACCCGCCATGACTGTCCCGGGCCTGCCAATGGGCAAGCGGAGCCCGGTAAGCATGGTGTCAGTTTCACACACAATTCCAGTGGCTGTAGCCATCAGATTGTGTGTAGTACCCCCCGCCATTAGGCCTGTATGACGTACGGACCTGGTGGCGAAAGGTGGAAAAAGTTCTAAAATGATTTATCGTTGTCTCATTTTTTTACATCACAGAAACCTGACATTTTAACAGGGGTGTGTACACTTTTTATATCCACTGTGTGTGTATATATATATATATATATATATATATATATATATATATATATATATATATATTTATTTATATACTCTGTATATCAATCAACACAAAAAGTAAATACACCTAATTCGCCATCTGTTTATTTATGTGCTATTTCTAAAGTAGAACTTTGGGCAAAAATGACACATATGATGTGGTCTCTAAATAGCATTAGCACATACTTTTTTTTTTTTCTGGGCCCCCAACTCCATTTCCCATCGATAACATAATCTTGATGCTGCCAGTGAATCCATTATTTTTAAACCACCTTTAACAGACCAAGTTGTTCAATTATAGGGTTGGGCTTTAATCTTATCTATTAAATATATTTTTTTCCTATACAAAAAACAACTTTTTCTGTAAGGGCTTATTCACAGGGGGTGCTTTTCTGTGGGTCCTGTGCAGGTCTGTCTTTACCCAGCAGAGGGATGCACATGTGTTGCTTTGTGTTACTATGGCTATTTTGGTGTTTTTATAGCCTAGATATGTGAATTATTACATTTTAGACCATATATTGTTTAGAAGCTAAGCTCCCCCTATCGATACACTAATTAACCTGTTGGACTGATTCGTGAAGCTCAGGGCAAGAAATTATGCTACAGAAAATAATGCTACATGTAGTAGGCGGAGGAAAAGGATTTAAACAAGCCATGTGGGGAAAAACAAAGGAACAGTTGTTTGCAGTTGTTTTTGGAGAAGCAAGAAGAAGTCTAGAAGATTCTGGACCCTGGAAGATTACTCCATCATAAAGAAAGACTAAAAACAGGAACTTTACCTGGGGATGACACTAAATCTACAGCCCAATTTGACCCCTTTATACCAATAGTATACAGAAATTCTGCCTCATTAGACTGGGCTTTTTTTCCCTGGGGCCGCATATCTGCATATCTGTCTTTGTGCTGGGAGCGCACTACCAGCACAGATCAAGGTTTGATCTAAGTCAGTACCAGGGTTAGTGTTTGGGCCAAATAAGGGTCAAAGGTCATGGTCAGTATAGTTTGGGCAAGGTTTTTTTTTAAAGCATTTTCTGTCACGGTGCTACTGATGTGAGCCCACAAGCGAGCAGGTGACACGGGATCCCCCAGGGAGTGGAATCTAAGGGCCAGGCGGTATTCTGCCAGGGACCCCCTCATGAGAGTTTGGACTTAGCTGCATGCTAACCCCAGGTCACGACCCCCAGGTTCACCCTGCTCACGAGGAGAGTACCTGAAGACACTGTCAGACACGGATGGTTGGATGAAGGGATAGAGCAATGGAGAGCCGGATAGCGAGCCAAGGTCAGGACGGGCAGCAGACAACTTAATCAGGAGAACCAGTCGAGTCGGTACACAAGAGATCAGGTTAGGAAAGTTTGCACAAAAGGCACTCAGGAACAAGTGTTGCTCAAGCAACCAGAAACTGGTCTGAGTGGAACTTAAATAGAGGGGCACATGGGAGGCTGGACAGGAAGTAGCAGGAAGGAAGGTATATTAAGCATCAGGTGAAGCCGGCGACACCCATAGCTGCTAAGACACCCATAGCTGCTAAGTGCAGCAAGAGCTGAACACAAGCTTGTGGAACCACAGGTGCCAGCCGACCTACAGCAGTAAAAGGTAAAATACATATGCAGCCAGCTCCACAGCTGGTCTGTGACATTTTCTAAATTAGTATCAGTGTAAGTTAGTGTCAGTGGGGTTAATTTACTAAAACTTGTGCATTTAGAATCTCATGCAGCTGTGAATGGTAGCCAATCTGCTTCTAACTTCAGCTTGTTCAATTATGTCCCATACACACGATCGTTTTTCATGCCGTTAAAAATGCCATTTTTAAAAATGGGCATTAAAACCGATCGTGTGTATGCTCCAGAGCATTTTTAACGGCGTGAAAAACGGGCATTAAAAATTTCGAACATGCTCTATTTTTTCACGTCGTTTTTCATGTCGTTTTTTTTAACGACGTGAAAAACGATAGTGTGTATGCTTTAATGATGTGAAAAAAACACGCATGCTCAGAATCAAGTATGAGACGGGAGTGCTCGTTCTGGTAAAACTAGCGTTTGTAATGGAGATAGCACATTTGTCACGCTGTAACGGACTGAAAAGCACAAGGCTGAAAAGCGCGAATCGTCGCTCAACAAACTTTACTAACATGAAGGGTGGCGCCATCCGAATGGAACTTCCCCTTTATAGTGCCGTCGTACGTCACTGCGCTTTGCTTGAACGTTTTTTTTTAATGATCGTGTGTACGCAAGACAGGCTTGAGAGGAAACATGAAAAAAAAACAACGAGAAAAACGTCGGTTTAAAAAATGGCATGAAAATCGATCATGTGTACGCCGCATTAGGCTTTGGCAACAAAACCTGGAAGCTGGTTGGTTTCTATGCAGAAGTGCACCAGATCTTGCACTCTCCAGCTTTAGTAAATGAACCCCAGTATTGTCTAAGTAGGATAAAAAAAAAGCAAAATGCGCACTATTGATTTTGGGCTGTACTATGGGTACATACAACACCTAACATACACATGTGGTATGGATGTGATTGTCCAGAGCAGGAACATTTATTTAAGGTTATTTGCTGGTGGGTTATAGTAGTAACAAGAAATATACAGCTATAAATTAAAAAAACATTTTTCTTTTTACTATTTTGGACCAATTTTCCTATGATAATAATAAAAAAAAAAATCAGGAGATCCATTACAATTTACCACCAAATGAAGGCCCAATTTGTCCTGAAAAAAACAAAGTATAATCCACTTGGATGCAGAAAGTAGTTGTGATGATATGTACAGTTTTACTAACATATGTCAACATTGTGCTTAGGCATTAACATTTGTTTTACCCTTAGGCATGAAGGGGTTAAGGTTTTTTTTTATGTATCCCTCTTGCATACATACATTATCCATGCTAATTTGCTGGGAAAGATAGATAGATAGATAGATAGATCGATAATATTAATTATCACCCAAACCGTCCTCTCCGGTCTTCTCAAGACCTCCTACTCTCAAGCTCTCTCGTCTCCTCCTCCCATGCCCGTCTCCAGGATTTCTCCAGAGCCTCTCCCATCCTCTGGAACTGGCTACCTCAACCTGTCCGGCTATCCCCTACTCTTGCTACCTTCAGGCGATCCCTGAAAACTCATCTCTTCAGGGAAGCCTATCACGTCACCAACTAATCTTTTACCACTTCCATCAGCTCATTCGACACCGTTACAAACTTTTGTACCACCTGCCCCACCCTATTAGATTGAAAACTCTTCTGAGCAGGGCCCTCTTAATCCTCTTGTATTTTATTGTATTATAACTGTATTGTCTCCCTTTTATATTGTAAAGCGCTTCGTAAAGTGTTGGCGCTATATAAATCCTGTATAATAATAATAATAAACTACAGAGGTTTCTATGCTTCCTTGGGTTTACTGCAAGAACCTTAAAGGCCCCAAAGGAAAACATGCATGCATTCCTGTACCAGCATTCCATTTTATTCCTATTGGGACATGAGGCTGCATGGATACAGCTGCTGTGTCCTAATATGACATGCAGGCGAGTGCAGGTACAAGTCCAGAACTCACCCTGTATGCAAGAGGAGATCCTCACCTGCACTGACCCACATGTCATATTAGGAGGCAGTGGCTGTGCTTCCCCCTGCTGGGAAATCATGGACCTGCACAGGGACTACAAGCCCCCAATGTGTAGAGCCATAAGTATTTAAAAAAGTGTTCCACAGGAAGTGGAAAATGTGATTTTTCCCTTAGCTGCACTTCAAATGTCAGTGAGCCTGAATGCAGGGTTGCAATATCAGGGAAACAGCAAAGTAGTGTGTGCATGTCTATTACAATACCACAAATTCTTTCTTATACACAGCTGTCAGGGTCAGCGGCTAAGACCACCAGACACGTAGTTACACCAAGGAACTGAGACCAAACAAAGTATTTATCATTAAAGTGATATTTATTTACAGTGAATACACACAAATAAACATACACAGCAACCAGTGAAAGCATAAACCACTCCAGCAAACAAGAATAACTAATGGACCTAACTGCTATCTATATACAATATCTACAACACACGGGATAAAGGTAATAGGGATGCAAGGAGGGGGAAACACAACTGGAAACAAGAGCATGGAACAAGGCAGAAGGGTGCAGGATGGATTAGGACAAGGGAAGGTTCAGGAAAGTTATCAGGCAGAATCTGGTAGCAAGGAGACGATCAGACAGGATAGTGACACGCTCGGGGAAGGGAGGAGCAGCCTTAAGTATCCACCTGGCAGCTGGAGCCAGGTGTGGCTGATCAGAACCTGCTGGCTTCTGGGAGACACCTGCTGGTGGAAACTGGAACTGCAGACATCGGCAACGTGAACCTCAGTGCCACCAGCAGGTGAACTCAACCCTGACAGATTCCCCCCCTTAAGGAGCGTTCTCCGGACGCTCCACAAGGCCCTACCACTGGGGTTTGCAAACCGACCTAGTACCCCAATGCCAACGTCCAAAGGCTTGGTGAGAACCCAATCGCCGGGGTCCCAAAACCGGCTGGGTTTTCTTCTGGTCAGACCCTCTGAGATGTACATTTGGTAGTCCCTCAAGACAGCAGGTACTCCAATGCTGGTATTCCACAGGTTGTTATCTGCAGCCTTAGCCCTGGGGTTATGTGACAGTGCCGGAACCCAGACACCGAAGTGTCTCATCGTAACTCTGTAGCTTGCCTGGTTTACAGGACTTGCTCTGCACATCAAAAACCACCTAGGTCTCTCTGAGGCACTGGTTACCCGACCTGGATCCCCTACTACACCCGGAGCTGTGGCAATTGCATCCAGATCATGGCAAGGCACAGATCGTACTCTGCCATTCCCCGGAAGCTTACCACCACCAGGGCCATAAAGGCAGATGCAGCTACCAGTTACCAAAGGCATGTCCAAACCGCCAGGCTTTGGCACCAAAGGAGCAACACACTGCCAGAGGGACTCAATCGAGGCAACCGTCAAATGAATCTCAGGCCCAGTAGATGACCCATTAGCAGGTGGACACTCAGCCTTTGCATAACAATCCAACTGAGCAGCTGGCATAGAGTCAATAGAACCTGGCGGGGTAGTAAGGAGAAGAGATCTAAGATCAATGGTAGACTTGTCATCGGACAGCAGACCCCCAGAGACAGGCAGGTTGTTGGGCACAGGACATCCAGAGGCAGGCTGGGAAGCAGGCACTGGATCAGCAGGCTGGGCAACAGGCAGAGGCACATCAGACTGGGCAGTGGCACAGTTATCGGCTTAGTCCAACTGGGAAGCAGCCCCGGAATCAGCACCGTCCAGAGGGGCGGCATCCCCAAAAACAGCACAGTCCAGAGGGGCGGTAGCCCCGGAATCAGCATGTTGGGCTGCGGGCACCAGATCAACAGGCTGGGCAGCAGCCCGGGCACCAGCATAGACCAGCGGGGCATCGGCAGCCCAAAAACCTGCCACGGCAAGCTTGGTAACAGATGACAGCATGGAGAAGGAATGTACACCATCGGCAAGCGGCAGCAAGGAAGAAGAATGAACCCCATCAGCAGGCGGCATTAGCATGGAGGAGGCAGGGACCCCATCAGCAATCTGCATGGAGGAGGACTGGATCGCATCAGCAGTCTGCATGGAGGAGGACTGGATCGCATTAGCAGTCTGCAGTTATAAGAGCAGGAGAAAACTTGTGTTTCCTCTTTTTTGGCTTAGATACTGTGGTCCTGTTGGTAGTTGCCCTGTGCTGAGCAGAGTGTACTGCTGATGGAAAGGTAGTAACAGTACTGGGGGAAATAGAGGGAAGAGTAGCAGAAGTACTGGAAGAGGCCTGAGACGTTGTTATGGGCAACGGTACTGCAGGGGGAGCTTCCAATGGATTACATACAGAGGAAGTGTGGTTACTGGTGGCAGGGTACTGATCTACAGGAGGTAAGGAATGCTAAGTAGCAGCAGAGGTTGCTAAGGGTAACAGAGGAACAGATTCTTGATCTTTAGCAGCAGATCTGATTGTGTGTGACTCATCTTGCACTGGGGATATGACCTCTGACCAAGTCAGTTTGTCTCTCCCTTGCTCACATTGCTCAATTAAACCGTGCACAGAAGCAATACAATCTAACACCACCTGTTGTGAATAGGCTGAATACTGCTGGAAAAAAGAACCTGCACAATGTTTCAGCAACCATCCCAAAAATCCAGCCTGGTACATAGTAAATGGGGGAGCGAAAACATCATGGCCCTGAGAGGTAAACTGAAATGGCAGCTCTGATCAGACCTGAATCAAGGGTTGCACATTACTAAGAGTGAATCTCCCTTCGACAGTTAAGGCATGTGCAGTCAGAATGTTTCCCAACAGCTCCTCCTCGGTGAGATCCTGCCACAGGGAACGACACAAATCTTTATCTCCTACTGCAAGCTGCACACTGCAAAAAAACTTTTACTCTAAGCATTCTGACAAAGGCAAAAAACTCAAGTAACTGGCTCTCAGTTCCCAAGTGTAGCAGATCTGGTCGTTAGTGGGCGTCACTATTATGTCAGGGTCAGCGGCTAAGACCACCAGACATGTAGCTACACAAAGGAACTGAGACCAAACAAAGTATTTATCATTAAAGTGATATTTATTTACAGTGAACACACACACAAATAAACATAGACAGCAACCAGTGAAAGCCTAAACCATTCTAGCAAACAAGAACAATAATAACTAATGGACCTAACTGCTATCTAGATACAATATCTACAACACACAATAAAGGTAATAGGGATGCAAGGAGGGGAAACACAACTGGGAACAAGAGCATGGAACAAGGCAGAAGGGTGCAGGACGGTATAGGACAAGGGAAGGTTCAGGAAAGTTATCAGGCAGAATCTGGTAGCAAGGAGACGATCAGACAGGATAGTGACGCGCTCGGGGAAGGGAGGAGCAGCCTTAAGTATCCACCTGGCAGCTGGAGCCAGGTGTGGCTGATCAGAACCTGCTGGCTTCTGGGAGACACCTGCTGGTGGACACTGGAACTGCAGCCATCGGCAAAGTGAACCTCAGTGCCACCAGCAGGTGAACTCAACCCTGACAACAGCAGTCAATCCTCTTACTTGTGCTATTATTATAATGTGTCAAAGCACATTGTGCTTCTTCTGATGATGATGAGCCAACCTGCTTTTATCCTGATGGGTAGAAGTAAAAAGGAGAATGAAATCCAGCTACAAATGTTTAAACTGGACATATTTCATTTTTCAATCTTACTGTGGAAGTCGGTTGACATAATACTTTAATGCAATGGACATTTTCTACAAATCTAAGGAGATTTTAATCCTGTGTAATCTTTCTTAAAACATGTTTATGTAAAAAATGGTGTATCTGCTTTAGACAACAAAGCAAGTATTCAGAAAAAAACTATGTCATTTTAAACCCAGGGCAAATAACTTATGTAAAGTCATCTACAGTTATTCATTGAGAAAATGGTCATATACAGTATAATGAAATAATATAGTGAAATATATAGTGATGTCGCGAACATAAAATTTTCCGTTCGCGAACGGCGAACGCGAACTGCCGCAAATGTTCGCGAACGGGCGAACCCGGCGAACCGCCATAGACTTCAATAGGCAGGCGAATTTTAAAACCCACAGGGACTCTTTCTGGCCACAATAGTGATGGAAAAGTTGTTTCAAGGGGACTAACACCTGGACTGTGGCATGCCGTAGGGGGATCCATGGCAAAACTCCCATGGAAAATTACGTAGTTGACGCAGAGTCGGGTTTTAATCCATAAAGGGCATAAATCACCTAACATTCCTAATGTGTTTGGAATAACGTGCTTTAAAACATCAGGTATGATGTTGTATCGATCAGGTAGTGTAAGGGTTACGCCCGCTTCACAGTGACAGACCAAACTCGGACAGACCAAACTCCCCGTTTAACGCACCGCAAACAACTGCAAACAGTCCATTTGCACAACCGCAAGGCTTTAATGATCACCTTAGATGATCACAAAGAAAATTTATGTTTTTTCTATGCAAAATTATCAAGCCGATCGCTTTTGGTCTGTTCACAATGAAGCAACGACCTTACCATCTGGGGTGTGCCAACAACGCCATTGCCAACACACTCATAGAGGTGGTCGCTTCATTGTGATACGCAAGCCCCTTCACCACAACAAGGTAATGATCACGAAGGGGAATTGACACAGGTATGTGTTTTTTTGTTTGTTTTTTTTGCAGCCACAGTGCAGCACCAGAGGCCAGAAAAATTAGGCATGTACACATGCCTGTAAAATTAGGTATTGTTGCAGCCGCTGCTGTAGCAGCGGCCAGAAAAAATTATGTTTTTCAGGCAGAAAGTGCCCTAAAACATTGCGGCTTGTGGACCATTTTTAGCCCAAGGCAGCTCATCTCATCAGGCCTTTTTTAGTCAAATGTATCGCCCACTGTCAGTCCCTTCGGGATCCATGCCTCATTCATCTTAATAAAGGTGAGGTAATCTAGACTTTTTTGACCTAGGCGACTTCTCTTCTCAGTGACAATACCTCCTGCTGCACTGAAGGTCCTTTCTGAAAGGACACTTGAAGCGGGGCAGGCCAGAAGTTCTATCGCAAATTGAGATAGCTCAGGCCACAGGTCAAGCCTGCACACCCAGTAGTCAAGGGGTTCATCGCTCCTCAGAGTGTCGATATCTGCAGTTAAGGCGAGGTAGTCTGCTACCTGTCGGTCGAGTCGTTCTCTGAGGGTGGACCCCGAAGGGCTGTGGCGATGCGTAGGACTTAAAAAGCTCCGCATGTCCTCCATCAACAATACGTCTGTAAAGCGTCCTGTCCTTGCCGGCATGGTCGTGGTAGGAGGAGGATTACTTTCACCTCTTCCCCTGTTAGATTCCCGTTGTGCTGTGACATCACCCTTATACGCTGTGTAAAGCATACTTTTTAATTTATTTTGGAACTGCTGCATCCTTTCCGTCTTCCTGTAATTCGGTAACATTTCTGGCACTTTCTGCTTATACCGGGGGTCTAGTAGCGTGGCCACCCAATACAGGTCGTTCTCCTTCAGCCTTTTTATACGAGGGTCCCTCAACAGGCACGACAGCATGAAAGACCCCATTTGCACAAGGTTGGATGCCGAGCTACTCATGTCCTGTTCCTCGTCCTCACTGATCTCACTGAAGGTCTGTTCTTCCCCCCAGCCACGTACAACACCACGGGTACCAGATAGGTGACAACGAGCACCCTGGGATGCCTGCTGTGGTTGGTCTTCCTCCTCCTCCTCAAAGCCACATTCCTCCTCTGACTCCTCTTCCTCAGACTCCTCTTCCAGCGTTGCCGCAGGTCCAGCAAGCGATGCTGATAAGGCTGTTTCTGGTGGTGGTGATGGTGACCACAACTCTTCCTCTTCACGCTCATCTACGGCCTGATCCAGCACTCTTCGCAGGGCACGCTCCAGGAAGAAAACAAATGGGATGATGTCGCTGATGGTGCCTTCAGTGCGACTGACTAGGTTTGTCACCTCCTCAAAAGGACGCATGAGCCTACAGGCATTGCGCATGAGCGTCCAGTAACGTGGCAAAAAAATTCCCAGCTGCGCAGAGGCTGTCCTAGCACCCCGGTCATACAAATACTCGTTGACGGCTTTTTCTTGTTGGAGCAGGCGGTCGAACATTAGGAGTGTTGAATTCCAACGTGTCGGGCTGTCGCAAATCAAGCGCCTCACTGGCATGTTGTTTCGCCGCTGGATATCTGAAAAGTGCACCATGGCTGTGTAGGAACGCCTGAAATGGCCACACACCTTCCTGGCCTGCTTGAGGACATCCTGTAAGTCTGGGTACTTATGCACAAAGCGTTGTACAATCAGATTTAACACATGTGCCATGCACGGCACATGTGTCAACTTGCCCAAATTCAATGCCGCCAACAAATTGCTTCCGTTGTCACACACCACTTTGCCGATCTCCAGTTGGTGCGGAGTCAGCCACTGATCCACCTGTGCGTTCAGGGCGGACAGGAGTGCTGGTCCGGTGTGACTCTCTGCTTTCAGGCAAGTCAACCCCAAGACAGCGTGACACTGTCGTATCCGGGATGTGGAATAGCCCCTGGGGAGCTGGGGGGGTGCTGTTGATGTGGAGCAAGACGCAGCAGCAGAAGAGGACTCAGCCGAGGAGGTTATCGAAGAGGATGGAGTAGGAGGAGTAGAGGAGGTGACAGCAGGCCTGCCTGCAAGTCGTGGTGGTGTCACCACCAACTCCTCTGCAGAGCCACGCATTACATGCTTGGCAGCCGTCAGCAGGTTTACCCAATGAGCAGTGTAGGTGATATACCTGCCCTGACCGTGCTTTGCAGACCAGGTATCAGTGGTCAGATGGACCCTTGCCCCAACACTGTGTGCCAGACATGCCATGACTTCCTTTTGCACAATAGAGTACAGGTTGGGGATTGCCTTTTGTGAAAAGAAATTTCGGCCGGGTACCTTCCACTGCGGTGTCCCAATAGCTACAAATTTTTTGAAGGCCTCAGACTCCACCAGCTTGTATGGTAAAAGCTGGCCGGCTAAGAGTTCCGACAAGCCAGCTGTCAGACGCCGGGCAAGGGGGTGACTCTGTGACATTGGCTTCTTACGCTCAAACATGTCCTTGACAGACACCTGACTGTGGGCAGATGAGCAGGAACTGCTCAAGGCGAGAGACGTAGTGTCAGATGGTTGAGAGGGGGCAAGGAGGACAGCAGTGGTTGACGTGGCTGAAGATGCTGGACCAGGAGGAGGATGGTGGCTTTGAGCTTGTGTGCTGCTTGTACTCGTCATCATGTGTTGATCCCATAGGCATTTGTGATGTGAGATCATGTGCCTTCGCAAAGCAGTTGTACCTAGGTGGTTGTTGGATTTCCCACGACTCAGTTTCTTTTGGCACAGGTTGCAAATGGCATCGCTGTTATCAGAGGCAGACACACAAAAAAAATGCCACACTGCTGAGCTTTGCAATGGCGGCATTCTGGTGGTGGCAACAGCATGCGTTGATTGGCGTGCTGTCTGGCTGACCCCGGGTGCTGATACATGCTGTCTGACTGTGCCACTAGCTCCTTGCGACGACCTACCCCTCCTTCCAACTCGTCTCCTCCTCCTCTCTGTCTCCCCATCTGAACTTTCCCCCTGTTCTTCTTCTCTTCGAGCGGGCACCCACGTGACATCCACATCGTCATCATCAACCGCTTCACTTGTATCTGACAACTCAGCAAAGGAAGCAGCAGCGGGTACAACATCATCATCATCACACCGTACATCCATGTGTGTAATGCTGCCTGACTGAGACATATCCCTTTTATCTACATCCTCTGGCAATAATGTTTGCGCATCACTCATTTCTTCCAACTCATGTGTAAATAACTCCTCTGACAGATCAAGTGAAGCAACTGTGGTGCTAGTGTTGGTGGTGGCGGCAGGCGGGCGAGTGGGAACTTGAGAGGTGCCCAAAGCTGAGCTGGAGAAGGATGGTGCGTCAAGGTTCCGAGCGGAAGCTGTAGAAGATTGGCTGTCCTGTGTTAGCCAGTCAACTATGTCCTCAGAACTTTTCGAGTTCAGGGTACGTGGCCCCTGAACACTGGGCATTATTCTTGGGCCAAAGGGAATCACAGCACCACGACCACGACAGCCCCTGCGGGGTGGCCTGCCTCTGCCTGTCATTTTTTTTAGATTAGTTTAGTTGTACTATGCGTGCAAGCTACTGTGACACCAGATATGAGTGGCACTGTGCACTGGCAGAAGTTGGCACAGTAGACACTGTAGGTCTGACACACACGCTGGCAGGCAACTGACTGCTCATCTACTGCAGTCAAAACTGTTGTGGTTTTTTTTATGTAAGCTACTGTGCCGGGGAAAAAAAACAAGCAGACTGGTGTTTTACCAGCCCTAAAAAGGGCTTTTTGGGGTGCTGTCAGGACGCTGTGCTTACAGCAGAGATCAGATGAGTCTTTCAGGAGTGGAGTGAACACTGAATACACTGGCCTAGCCTAGCTTTCCCTATAAAATCAGCAGCAGCTAAACTGTCCCTCCTCTGGCTAACACTGCAGCTTAAGTACAGACTGAATCTAAAATAGATGCTGTCCAGGAAAAAACAAAAAAGCAGACTGGTGTTTTACCAGCCCTAAAAAGGGCTTTTTGGGGTGCTGTCAGGACGCTGTGCTTACAGCACAGATCAGATGAGTCTTTCAGGAGTGGAGTGAACACTGAATACACTGGCCTAGCCTAGCTTTCCCTATAAAATCAGCAGCAGCTAAACTGTCCCTCCTCTGGCTAACACTGCAGCTTAAGTACAGACTGAATCTAAAATAGATGCTGTCCAGGAAAAAACAAAAAAGCAGACTGGTGTATTACCAGCCCTAAAAAGGGCTTTTTGGGGTGCTGTCAGGACGCTGTGCTTACAGCAGAGATCAGATGAGTCTTTCAGGAGTGGAGTGAACACTGAATACACTTGCCTATAGCTTTCCCTATAAAATCAGCAGCAGCTAAACTGTCCCTCCTCTGGCTAACACTGCAGCTTAAGTACAGACTGAATCTAAAATAGATGCTGTCCAGGAAAAAAAAAAAAAGCAGACTGGTGTTTTACCAGCCCTAAAAAGGGCTTTTTGGGGTGCTGTCAGGACGCTGTGCTTACAGCAGAGATCAGATGAGTCTTTCAGGAGTGGAGTGAACACTGAATACACTTGCCTATAGCTTTCCCTATAAAATCAGCAGCAGCTAAACTGTCCCTCCTCTGGCTAACACTGCAGCTTAAGTACAGACTGAATCTAAAATAGATGCTGTCCAGGAAAAAAAAAAAAGCAGACTGGTGTTTTACCAGCCCTAAAAAGGGCTTTTTGGGGTGCTGTCAGGACGCTGTGCTTACAGCAGAGATCAGATGAGTCTTTCAGGAGTGGAGTGAACACTGAATACACTTGCCTATAGCTTTCCCTATAAAATCAGCAGCAGCTAACCTGTCCCTCCTCTGGCTAACACTGCAGCTTAAGTACAGACTGAATCTAAAATAGATGCTGTCCAGGAAAAAAAAAAAGCAGACTGGTGTTTTACCAGCCCTAAAAAGGGCTTTTTGGGGTGCTGTCAGGACGCTGTGCTTACAGCAGAGATCAGATGAGTCTTTCAGGAGTGGAGTGAACACTGAATACACTTGCCTATAGCTTTCCCTATAAAATCAGCAGCAGCTAAACTGTCCCTCCTCTGGCTAACACTGCAGCTTAAGTACAGACTGAATCTAAAATAGATGCTGTCCAGGAAAAAAAAAAAAGCAGACTGGTGTTTTACCAGCCCTAAAAAGGGCTTTTTGGGGTGCTGTCAGGACGCTGTGCTTACAGCACAGATCAGATGAGTCTTTCAGGAGTGGAGTGAACACTGAATACACTGGCCTAGCCTAGCTTTCCCTATAAAATCAGCAGCAGCTAAACTGTCCCTCCTCTGGCTAACACTGTAGCTTAAGTTCAGACTGAATCTAAAATAGATGCTGTCCAGAAAAAAAACAAGCAGACTGGTGTTTTACCAGCCCTAAAAAGGGCTTTTTGGGGTGCTGTCAGGACGCTGTGCTTACAGCAGAGATCAGATGAGTCTTTCAGGAGTGGAGTGAACACTGAATACACTTGCCTATAGCTTTCCCTATAAAATCAGCAGCAGCTAAACTGTCCCTCCTCTGGCTAACACTGCAGCTTAAGTACAGACTGAATCTAAAATAGATGCTGTCCAGGAAAAAACAAAAAAGCAGACTGGTGTTTTACCAGCCCTAAAAAGGGCTTTTTGGGGTGCTGTCAGGACGCTGTGCTTACAGCAGAGATCAGATGAGTCTTTCAGGAGTGGAGTGAACACTGAATACACTTGCCTATAGCTTTCCCTATAAAATCAGCAGCAGCTAAACTGTCCCTCCTCTGGCTAACACTGCAGCTTAAGTACAGACTGAATCTAAAATAGATGCTGTCCAGGAAAAAACAAAAAAGCAGACTGGTGTTTTACCAGCCCTAAAAAGGGCTTTTTGGGGTGCTGTCAGGACGCTGTGCTTACAGCACAGATCAGATGAGTCTTTCAGGAGTGGAGTGAACACTGAATACACTGGCCTAGCCTAGCTTTCCCTATAAAATCAGCAGCAGCTAAACTGTCCCTCCTCTGGCTAACACTGTAGCTTAAGTTCAGACTGAATCTAAAATAGATGCTGTCCAGAAAAAAAAACAAGCAGACTGGTGTTTTACCAGCCCTAAAAAGGGCTTTTTGGGGTGCTGTCAGGACGCTGTGCTTACAGCAGAGATCAGATGAGTCTTTCAGGAGTGGAGTGAACACTGAATACACTGGCCTAGCCTAGCTTTCCCTATAAAATAAGCAGCAGCTAAACTGTCCCTCCTCTGGCTAACACTGTAGCTTAAGTACAGACTGAATCTAAAATAGATGCTGTCCAGGAAAAAACAAAAAAGCAGACTGGTGTTTTACCAGCCCTAAAAAGGGCTTTTTGGGGTGCTGTCAGGACGCTGTGCTTACAACAGAGATCAGATGAGTCTTTCAGGAGTGGAGTGAACACTGAATACACTGGCCTAGCCTAGCTTTCCCTATAACATCAGCAGCAGCTAAACTGTCCCTCCTCTGGCTAACACTGTAGCTTAAGTTCAGACTGAATCTAAAATAGATGCTGTCCAGGAAAAAAACAAAAAAGCAGACTGGTGTTTTACCAGCCCGAAAAAGGGCTTTTTGGGGTGCTGTCAGGACGCTGTGCTTACAGCAGAGATCAGATGAGTCTTTCAGGAGTGGAGTGAACACTGAATACACTGGCCTAGCCTAGCTTTCCCTATAAAATCAGCAGCAGCTAAACTGTCCCTCCTCTGGCTAACACTGCAGCTTAAGTACAGACTGAATCTAAAATAGATGCTGTCCAGGAAAAAACAAAAAAGCAGACTGGTGTTTTACCAGCCCTAAAAAGGGCTTTTTGGGGTGCTGTCAGGACGCTGTGCTTACAGCAGAGATCAGATGAGTCTTTCAGGAGTGGAGTGAACACTGAATACACTTGCCTATAGCTTTCCCTATAAAATCAGCAGCAGCTAAACTGTCCCTCCTCTGGCTAACACTGCAGCTTAAGTACAGACTGAATCTAAAATAGATGCTGTCCAGGAAAAAAAAAAAGCAGACTGGTGTTTTACCAGCCCTAAAAAGGGCTTTTTGGGGTGCTGTCAGGACGCTGTGCTTACAGCAGAGATCAGATGAGTCTTTCAGGAGTGGAGTGAACACTGAATACACTTGCCTATAGCTTTCCCTATAAAATCAGCAGCAGCTAAACTGTCCCTCCTCTGGCTAACACTGCAGCTTAAGTACAGACTGAATCTAAAATAGATGCTGTCCAGGAAAAAAAAAAAGCAGACTGGTGTTTTACCAGCCCTAAAAAGGGCTTTTTGGGGTGCTGTCAGGACGCTGTGCTTACAGCAGAGATCAGATGAGTCTTTCAGGAGTGGAGTGAACACTGAATACACTTGCCTAGCCTAGCTTTCCCTATAAAATAAGCAGCAGCTAAACTGTCCCTCCTCTCGCTAAGACTGCAGCTTGAGAATGAATCTAAAATGGATGCTGTCCAGGAGGTGGGAGGGTCTGGGAGGGAGGGTATGCTGCTGATTGGCTGGAATGTGTCTGCTGACTGTGAGGTACAGGGTCAAAGTTTGCTCAATGATAATGAATAGGGGGCGGACCGAACATCGCATATGTTCGCCGGCCGCGGCGAACGCGAACAAGCTATGTTCGCCGGGAACTGTTCGCCGGCGAATAGTTCTGTACATCTCTAGAAATATATTGTATTCTGGCTAATACCTGTAATGATAGTATCCAGTGTAAAAATTCCAGCAAACTTGACAGTTATAGGGGTTAAAACTAACACAAAACATAGATACAGCCAGCCTAATGTATGTAGGTTTTTGTTTATATTTTAATTCTTAATCATTGTATATATATATATATATATAACAGTGGGTACGGAAAGTATTCAGACCCCCTTAAATTTAAAATTATTTAAGTAAATTTTTTCCCCATTAATGTACACACAGCACCCCATATTGACAGAAAAACACAGAATTGTTGACATTTTTGCAGCTGTATTAACCACTTAACGACCGCTCACTGTATATGTACGTCGGCAGAATGGCAACGACAGGCACAATCACGTACAGTGTACGTGATTGCCTTTGTACAGTTGAGGGGTCCGATCGGACCCCCCTCCTATACAGTGAGCGGTCGGTATTCGTTGGGGAGCGATCCGACATGAGGGGGCGGCCATTCGATTCCGGCCACCCCCCCGCGATCGCTCCCGGCGAATGGAAATGCTCCCTCTGCTGTGTAATGTTTACACAGGCAGAGGAAGCAGGAGGAAGTGATGTCATCTCTCATGCGGCGCTCACATATACCGAGCGCCGTACAAGAGAAGACACACAGGTCAGTACACTAACACTACACTGACACCAGGACACATAGGCACACAAATCGCCCCCCCCAGATCACCCCCCAGCCCCCAGTCACAGTGTCACTGATTGCAGTGACCATTTATTTATTGATCACTGCAATCAGTGACATTTGTGACTGTAAAAGTGTCACTACATTTAGTTTTAGGTCCAGTGTAGCCCCCTAACCCCCCTTAATAAAGGTTTAACCCCCTGATCACCCCCCAGATAACCCTTTCACCCCCTAGCACCGCCGTCGCTAAGCGATCATTTTTCTGATCGCTGTCTTAGCGTCGGTGATGGAGATCGGTAGCCAGTAATTTTTTTTAGGTTCGCCGCAGGTTTTTATAGCGTCAGGTACCCCCATAAATGATCAAATAAAGGTTTAACCCCTTGATCACCCCCCAGGTAACCCGTTCACCCCCTATCACCACTGTCGCTAAGCGATCATTTTTCTGATCGCTGTCTTGGTGTCGGTGATACAGATCGGTAGCCAGTATTTTTTTTTAGGTTCGCCGCAGGTTTTTATAGCGTCAGGTACCCCCATAAATTATCTAATAAAGGTTTAACCCCCTTGATTGCCCCCCAGGTAACCCTTTCACCCCCTATCACCACTGTCGCTAAGCGATCATTTTTCTGATCGCTGTCTTAGCGTCGGTGATGCAGATCGGTAGCCAGTAATTTTTTTGAGGTTCGCCGCAGGTTTTTATAGCATCAGGTACCCCCATATATTATCTAATAAAGGTTTTAACCCCCTAATTTCCCCTAGTTAACCCTTTCACTAGTGATCACCATATAAGTGTTACGGGTGACGCTGGTTAGTTAGTTTGCTTTTTATAGTGTCAGGGCACCCGCCGTATATATAACCCAATAAAGGTTTAACCCCCTGATCGACTGGCGGGTGATATCAATTAGGTTTTAGCGTCAGAGAGGGTCTGCGTCACACCCCAGGCAGCGTCAGGTTAGTGCCAGTAACGCTAACACCCACGCGTGAAGCATACACCCCCCTTAGTGGTATAGTATCTGATCAGATCAATATCTGATCTGATCAGATCTATACTAGTGTCCCCAGCAGTTTAGGGTTCCCAAAAATGCAGTGTTAGCGGAATCAGCCCAGATACCTGCTAGCACCTGTGTTTTGCCCCTCCGTCCAGCCCAGGCCACCCAAGTGCAGAATCGATCGATCACTGTCACTTACAAAACACAACACACATAACTGCAGCGTTTGCAGAGACAGGCCTGATCCCTGCGACTCCAGTTCTGTAGGAGGTGATTTCACCACCACAGTTAAAAAAAAAAAGCATATATGCCGAAGCATAGGGGCAGCAGGGGCGGAGGAGCGGAGTAGCGATTTTGCTCCTAATGCCGCGTACATACAGTCGAAATTCCGACGGAGGCTTGCCCGTGGAAAAGTCGGACCATGTGTGTGCGGCATAACTTTTTTGCGGGAGGATGCCCCCATGCTTCGGCATATATAAATGGTGCATGTATGCCCATCATTAGAAGTGGGTGGATGAAGGGCGGTATTCTAATGGTGGGCATACCCACCGATCAATCTCTTTTTTCGTTCAGCCAACTGGCTGCATGAAAAAAAAAGATTACAATACATGTCCAACAAGGACCAGCAAAGTACTGGTATGTTGCTGGACTTTGAATGTTTATACCAGATTGATGCCTGCAGGTTTAGGTATCATCTTGGTATCATTCTTTTCAGCCAGCGGCCGGCTTTCATGTAAAAGCAATCCTAGTGGCTAATTAGCCTCTGGACTGCTTTTACAAGCAGTGGGAGGGAATGTCCCCCCCCGGATATAAAAAGCACCATTGGGAAATTGGGAAAGCATTTTATCACACCGATCTTGGTGTGGTCAGATGCTTTGAGGGCAGAGGAAAGATCTAGTGTCTAGAAGACCCCAGTTTTTTCAAAAAAGAGTACCTGTCACTACCTATTGCTATCATAGGGGATATTTACATTCCCTGAGATAACAATAAAAATGATAAAAAAAAAAATATGGAAGGAACAATTTAAAAATAAAATAAAAAAGCAAAATTAATAATAAAAAATAAAAATAAAAATAAAATAAAAAGCACCCCTGCTCTTGCCCAATGGCGAACACAAGCGTTGGTCTGGCGTCATATGTAAACAGCAATTGCACCATGCATGTGAGGTATCACCGCGAAGGTCAGATCGAGGGCAGTAATTTTAGCAGTAGACCTCCTCTGTAAATCTAACGGGGTAACTTTTAAAGGCTTTTAAAGGCTTTTAAAAATGTATGTAGTTTGTCGCCAATGCGCGTTTGTGCGAAATTTTAAGGCATGTCGTGTTTGGTATCTATGTACTCGGCCTAAGATCATCTTTTTTATTTCATCAAACATTTGGGCAATATAGTGTGTTTTAGTGCATTAAAATTAAAAAAAGTGTATTTTTTAACCCAAAAAATGCGTTTGAAAAATCGCTGCGCAAATACTGTGTAGAAAAAAAAAATGCAACACCCACCATTTTAATCTGTAGGGCCTTTGCTTTAAAAATATATATACTGTTTGGGGGTTCAACATAATTTTCTTGCAAAAAAAAATGTTTTCATGTAAACAAAAAGTGTCAAAAAGGGCTTTGTCTTCAAGTGGTTAGAAGAGTGGATGTAAGCTTCCTAATGTTGTGTATAAAATTCCAGAACAGTTCAAAATCCCCCCAAATGACCCCATTTTGTAAAGTAGACACCCCAAGCTATATACTGAGAGGCATGTCGAGTCCATGGAATATTTTATGTTGACACAAGTTGCGGAAAAACGAAAATTATTATTTATTTTTTTGCACAAAGTTGTCACTAAATGATATATTGCTCAAACATGCCATGGGCATATGTGGAATTACACCCCAAAATACATTCTGTTGCTTCTCCTGAGTACGGGGATACCACATGTGTGAGACTTTTTGGGAGCCTAGCCGCGTACGGGACCCCAAAAACCAAGCACCGCCTTCAGGCTTTCTAAGGGTGTAAATTTTTGATTTCACTTCTCACTGCCTATCACAGTTTCGGAGGCCATGGAATGCCCAGATGGCACAAACCCCCCCAAATGACCCCATTTTGTAAAGTAGACACCCCAAGCTATTTGCTGAGAGGTATTGTGAGTATTTTGCAGATCTCGCTTTTTGTCACAAAGTTTGAAAATTGAAAAAAAATATATATATATATATATATATATTTACTTTCTTCATTTTCAAAAACAAATGAGAGCTGTAAAATACTCGTCATGCCTCTCAGCAAATAGCTTGGGGTGTCTATATTCCAAAATGGGGTCATTTGGGGGGGTTTTGTGCTATTTTGGCATTTTATGGCCTTCGAAACTGTGATAGGTAGTGAGGAGTGAAATCAAAAATTTGTGCCTAGAAATCCTGAAGGCGGTGCTTGGTTTTTGGGGTCCCGTACGCGGCTAGGCTCCTAAAAAGTCCCACACATGTGGTATCCCCGTACTCAGGAGAAGCAGAAAAATTTATTTTGGGGGTGTAATTCCACATATAACCATGGCATGTGTGAGCAATATATCATTTAGTGACAACTTTTTGTAATTTTTTTTTTGTCATTATTCAATCACTTGGGACAAAAAAAAATATATTCAATGGGCTCAACAGGCCTCTCAGCAATTTCCTTGGGGTGTCTACTTTCTAAAATGGGGTCATTTGGGGGGGTTTTGTACTGCCCTGTCATTTTAGCACCTCAAGAAATGAGATAGGCAGTCATAAATTTAAAGCTGTGTAAATTTCAGAAAATGTACCCTAGTTTGTAAACTCTAACTTTTGCGCAAACCAATAAATATACGCTTATTGACATTTTTTTTTACTAAAAACATGTGGCTGAATACATTTTGGCCTAAATGTATGACTAAAATTGAGTTTATTCGATTTTTCTTATAACAAAAAGTAGAAAATATCATTTTTTTTCAAAATTTTCGGTCTTTTTCCGTTTATATCGCAAAAAATAAAAATCGCAGAGGCAATCAAATACCATTAAAAGAAAGCTCTATTTGTGGGGAGAAAAGGACGCAAATTTTGTTTGGGTACAACATTGCATGTCCGCACAATTTACAGTTAAAGCAGCGCAGTGCAAAATTCTGAATTCACCTCTGGTCCTTTAGCTACCAAATGGTCCGGGGCTTAAGTGGTTAATGAGGAAAAAAAATGAACTTAAATGATTTTAGCAAATGGCTGCAATATAACAAAGAGTGAAAAATTTAAGGGGGTCTGAATACTTTCCGTACCCACTGTGTGTGTATATATATATATATATATATATATATATATATATATATGTGTGTGTATATATAGATATACACTGTATGTGTGTGTGTGTATATATATATATATATATATATATATATATATATATATATTTATATATTTATATATTTACAGTATCTCGCAAAAGTAAGTACATTCCTCACAATGCTGGTCGCTCAGTGTCCCGGAAGAGAGTGCTTGTGGGCTTCACATGCCCACAAGCAATATGGAAAATGCCAGCAAAGAAGAATATAAGTTATCTTACGATATGAAATTGACAATCGAGCGGCGATACATCCCTAAAATGTGAGTGCTATAAATAAGAGTATTAAACAAACGATATTCATGCAAAAAAAATAAAAAATTAAACAGTTGGAACTCTGCTTTAATGTGTAACTAAAAAAAATAACATCAAAGATACAGTCTCCCAATAGCAATAACATGAACGTTTTTGTTTTCCTTAATTCCTCTTGGCAGTAGATGTATTATTTTTCAAATACCTTACAATAGTCGATATTTAGGCATTTAGCCTAAAAAAAAAATTCCAGATGAGAAAAAGAAACCGTTGTAGCTGCTCAAAAAGTCTTGGCGGAGATTATTTTTTTCTAAATTCTAGCTTCCCTATGTACCAATATACCATTAATGTACCTCTGTTGCAGAAAAAAAAGCTTTTCCTGTCTTTTAGGATAGGCCTCACCTCAGTGTTCAGTCTCCCTAGAAAAATTACCTGTCCTGAAATTTGGTATTTATGAAGGAAAAACTGTTAGAGGGAAGAAGTTCACCAGCTGACCTCATTAACACAAACCCTGCACCTGCCCTCCCCTTCCAGGAGATTTCCCCCTCCCACCTCCACACTTACATGCTTTTCCAATGCAGACATTCAGTGTTCTCTATACACAGCCATCAATAGTTTTGTACTTTAACTTCATCTTGCCTAGATTGTTCATTTGGCAGAGTGTGCAGATGCTGTGTGATCACACACACTATGCAATATGATTGTACAATTTACCAAAACTATGGAACATGAGGACCTACCTGAACAATCTATTCAATATGTATCAAATCAGACAGGCTAATGGTAGATCTAAAGGAGATTGTATAATCATATAGTATAATGTATGGTCAACTTAAAGTGGAGTTCCACCCAAAAATGGAATTTCCACTTTAAAGAAAGGTGACCCCCTGACATGCCACATTTGGCATGCCATTTTTTTGGGGGGGGGGGAGTGGAAACCCTCTTTTTATAGGGTTCCAGCTCCCACTTCCTCCCTAGGTCGCCTCGGCGACCAGAAGTAAGTCACCTCTCCCCCCTCCCTCTCCGCAATCATCTGGGACACGTCACAGGTCCCAGATGATTGTTCCGCCAATCACGGTGCGCAGCGCGGCTCGCGCATGCGCAGTGCGTGCCCGGCTGTGAAACCACAGCCGGGCGCCCACAGTGACAATGCCGGTGCCGTGGAGAGGAGGGGGAGACGAGCGAGGCTTCATTCCCCCAAATCGCTGGACCCTGGGACAGGTAAGTGTCCGATTATTAAAAGTCAGCAGCTGTAGTATTTGTAGCTGATGACTTTTAATATTTTTTTTTTAGGTTGGAACTCCACTTTAAGGAAAGAAGTAGGAAAGTGGGTTGTAATAAAATTAAAGGGTTGTGTAGTAATGAGGGAAGTGTGGTCCAGAATAGTAATACTCTTGCCTATTCTGTGATGCATAAGCGAGTGTGTGATAGGATATGATCTACAGGAAGTGATGGAAGCAGAAAACATTTTTTTAAATTTAAAAAAATTGAGGTGAAAATTCAAAGCTGCCATGGACAAGGTAAGTGTGAGATAAGCACATTTTGATGGTTTCGGTTTGGGCCGAAAAAACACTAGAAAAGTGAAATTCTGTCAGAAAAGGCGAATGTAGCTTTTAAAGCAGAACCACTGTCAGCAGCACTTGCCTCTCCTCCAGAGATGCAAAACCTGCAAGCTCCAATGTCACTGATGACCTTTGCTTTGCCTTCTGAGTTTCGTGTTTCTGTCTATTATGATTGACTGGTCCAGGCTGGGAAAAACTTTTTTTTGTGCTGCCCTACTGAATAAGCCTGAAAATGTAAAGCAGTAATTTTCTCATTGGAATCAGGAAGCAACCTAGTGTCATAGTTCTCACCTTGCTTGTGCTTTAAATAGAGGGAGCATATATTTAACATATTTACATTTAGTAACAGCAGCACTATCTGATATCTTAGCATGCAATATGTTTGTAGATGTCTAAAGACATGCAGATGTTTCTCAATATCTAATGAAAATTAAATATATCTTTTAATTCTAAGACCATATTTGAGAATATTCATATCTATCGACTAGATACATGTCTTTTATTCTAAGTTGTATTGGTTGCTGTATTCCTTTCAGAAATGATTTAAATGCACTTTCCTCGTGTATGGATTTAATTTAATAGTTAACATTAATGAAAACCTTTTTCTAATTGTGTTCTTTTTAGTCTAATGAGAAAATAATGTATCTTACCCCTGCATAGATTTCCAAGCACATATTTCCTTCCATTTCTCTTTCCTTGCGCTTCCTTTTTGAATTACCATAATGAAAGTCATTATTGCAGTCTGCAAATTAGCGATGTTAACTTGAGATGTACTCTGTTATACCAGATCCCACATGTAATAACTGTATAAGTTGTGCCAATCAAAAATGCATCCTACTCTAATTAAACAAAATTTTTGCATGTTAACCATATTTACTTCCATCTTTTCCAGCATCTTGCTTTATTTAAAGAACTTCTCCTTCACCACCCCCAGAGATAATGCTGTATTTGCAATAGCAACATCAAAAGTCTGGTAATGCTGTAGCTCTAAAATGGCATCAAATGTAGTTGGAGGATTTGCAGGTTAGTTAGTCTGTATTTTGTTAAATACGAGATGTACAGTACTCCAAGTGCAAATTTGTTGCTGATTTAGACCTCATGCACACAGGATGCTTTGTAAACTCTGCTAGAAGACTTTCCTCCTGACAGCAGCGTTTTAACAGAAAAAATGCCTGACGCTTGTAAAAGTGGGTAACGCATTTAGGCACGTTTACAGGCGTTAAATAATTTCAATGGCCAGAATAATATTTTTTCTGGCCATTGATAAGAATTAAAGTGGATGTAAACCCAATTATTTTTTTTTTAATTAAGGCTTGTACCTTGTAGAGTAGAGGATTTCATTTCATCTGTGTCCTATCTTGCCACGAAGAGTTAATCCAGCTCTGAGCAGTCTACTTATCTTTTTTCAGTAAGATAAAAACTAAGACACAGAGAAATAGGAGTCAGTTCTTCCCCCTTGCTGTGACAGACAGGGGATTTCCTTATCTCATGCAGGAGCGTGAAAGAGACATTCTCTGTAGTTCACATCTCCCCTCCCCTCTTTCTTCTCCAGCTCTCCCAGGATTGGCTGCTCCACACCTTAGTATGATTGGTCATGCTGAAGTCATGTGGTGCCTTTCCTGGGTTTTGACTGGGTGTTTCTCATCATGGGGTGCGAGCCACAGATCAGTGTGACATGAGGAAATGCATGCATAGTGCAGTCATCTCACAGGATGGCCAGCAGAACACACACAGACAAGTGATTTGATTTAGGGGAGATGTATCTACTCAGAGCTGGGCAGAGGAGAATCTCCAATGATCAGATTATTATTATGGGGCAGTGTGTGTCTGATGTCACCTGATCACAGTTGCAGCATTCATTTTGATCACAAGGATGTGTTCTGTGGGGGAGGGGGTGGATGTCTAATTTTTCATAGATTACACCCAGTAAGGCTGAATGAGCTCAAAGCTTACAGCCTACCCAGGTACCTGACTGCTCACAAAAGGTCCCTACATGTGTCACCTGACTGCTCCCACCAAGTCCCTAGACATATCACCTGACTGCTCCCACCAAGTCCCTACCCGTGTCACCTGACTGCTCCCACCAAGTCCCTACCCCTGTCACCTGACTGCTCCCACCAATACAACATATCATCTTTTCACCATCCTTAAACTTAGCTCCCACTTCTCACTCGTCACAGAAGGTTCCATTCTACCTATTAACTTGGTCATTTGTGTCTTCTCAATCTTGTCACCTCACTCTCACTTTACTTCACATATTACTATTACCAACCAATTTGTTTATTTTATATTATATCTCTTCACAGTTGTCTATGATGACACAACCCTCACATGGGAATTCACTCTTGCGGAGTACTAGGTTTGGCTGTTCATGTTTCCATTCTTCGCCTTGGGGTGTTCCGCCTCAGCTCCCGGGACTGATGCTCTCCTGGCTGGCCTCCGGTTCTCCATGCCTGCACCCAGATCCATTGTGGTTCTGCAGGTATGATCGGATGTATACTTATACGATCTCCATCCTTGCTTGTCGAGATGGATATACTATAATTACCCTTATATTACCTCATGTATATGTTTTGATACTATATAATATTCCTTCACATAGACTCCTGTCCCTCTTCTTTGCTCCTGATGAGTGGCGGTAGCCACGAAACGCGTAGATCTATCAGATGCCCTTCCTACAAACAGAACTCAGACTACTATTCTTACCCATACTAGGCATAATGGAATATACCAATGAACTACAAGCCCACAAATATCTACTTCAATTGGAGATACTATGCCCATGAGTCTGGTTTTTATTTCTGCTTACAAGATGAACTCACATGTTACCATGCTATGCTATTATTATGTCATCAACCAGTTTGAAATTGACTTTATGTATTTTAATTACTAGCTATGCATTGGGCTACTTTGTAACATATGTGGTTCATAGTGACTATATACTGGCTACCAGACACATCTGCCGTGCCTTTCCCTGAGCTCCATTTGCTCCTTTCTAACATCGTATAGACTACCATTATATTATCATTACACTTATTGGGCCTAATGTAGTTCATCAATGAAATTTAATTTTATCCTATCCCCACTATGGAGTGACACGTCAGTGAGTTTGGCTTTTACTTTTATCTACATTATGAACCTATATGTTGCTATGTTATGTCTATTATATGCTACCAATATACATACAGTTAACCCTATGTACTTTTATTACCGGTTATGCATTGTGTCTAATTTTAGCACGTGTAGTTCTTGGTGGCAATGAACCCATATGTTATCATGCCATGCTGTTACCATGTTATTATGACAAATACAATATAATTTATGTTTTTTACATTAGCTGTGTACTGTGTCATTATGCAACATATGTGGTTCTTATATTTTTTAATATGTATTACCCAGCGGACACACTTTGACGTGTTCTCTCTTTGGCTTGATGATCCATTTAAAGTCCCACCTTCCTCCTCCCTCTCCCTTCAATTCAACAGGGATGGAGGCTATTGTCCACAATTGTTCAAAGCCTCATTTAAAGTCCCATTTAGCCTAGATTAGGTTTTAGCATTGCTCCCACCAAGTCCCTACCCGTGTCACCTGACTGCTCCCACCAAGTCCCTACCCGTGTCACCTGACTGCTCCCACCAAGTCCCTACCCGTGTCACCTGACTGCTCCCACCAAGTCCCTACCCGTGTCACCTGACTGCTCCCACCAAGTCCCTACCCGTGTCACCTGACTGCTCCCACCAAGTCCCTACCCATGTCACCTGACTGCTCCCACCAAGTCCCTACCTGTGTCACCTGACTGCTCCCACCAAGTCCCTACCCGTGTCACCTGACTGCTCCCACCAAGTCCCTACCCGTGTCACCTGACTTCTCCCACCCAGTCCCTACCCGTGTCACCTGACTGCTCCCACCAAGTCCCTCCCCATGTCACCTGACTGCTCCCACCAAGTCCCTACCCGTGTCACCTGACTGCTCCCACCAAGTCCCTACCCGTGTCACCTGACTGCTCCCACCAAGTCCCTACCCGTGTCACCTGACTGCTCCCACCAAGTCCCTACCCGTGTCACCTGACTGCTCCCACCAAGTCCCTACCCATGTCACCTGACTGCTCCCACCAAGTCCCTGCCTGTGTCACCTGACTGCTCCCACCAAGTTCCTACCCGTGTCACCTGACTTCTCCCACCCAGTCCCTACCCGTGTCACCTGACTGCTCCCACCAAGTCCCTCCCCATGTCACCTGACTGCTCCCACCAAGTCCTTACATGTGTCACCTGACTAATCCCACCAAGTCCCTACCAAGGTCACCTGACTGCTTACACCAAGACTCTATTTTCTTGTACAGACATCGTCTGATGAGACGAAACGCGCCACACATGTAAACCAAATCGCTTATTAACCTTCTAAATGTAAGTTTTATAGCTTCATTAAACTATTTTTCATTTTATTTGGAATTATGCTATGTGGCCTTCTTCTTTTGTTCTCCTTTCTTTGAACACCTATGCCATATTGGTGAGAATCTGACATCATCCTCCATTGAATTACCCTTGTATGGAGATCATGATTCTATGAATATCTGGATGTTTATGGTCTAGTTACTGAGGATTCCAAAGTCTTCATCCAGTTTGTTGCCTGACAAGTTACAACACAAGCTTGTTTGACTCACGAAACATATGTTCCCTTGAGTTCAAACAATTTGGTAAGCCTTCATTTCATCAGTGGTGGTTCACCTCACTCTCAACATTTGTTTGTGTTCACCGTCTGGATGACAGCATGATGTTTTGAAGTTTTTGGTCCAGACACACAGTGGACTCAATTGTTTTCTGTATGGACCTTCAAAAGCACTCATTTGTTTTATTTTTGTTTTGCACTACAATATATTGTTTTCACATTTATATTGAACATTAATATTTAGGGATTCATATCCCAACATTTATTTACACAGTCTGGTTGTCATTGTATTTTTTGTCATGGACATTTAGCGCTACACTATATCATTTTTTATGTTTATAAATATACAGTAATCTGTTTGCTGTGTCAGCTGCTAGTTGTATAGAGGCAGGGTGGGGTTACCTTTTACACTATTATGATACAGGAGTTGGTCAGAGAGTGTGCGGCCATGACGCAGGAGTTGGTCAGAGAGTGTGCGGACATGATACAGGAGTTGGTTAGAGAGTGTGCGGACATAATACAGGAGTTGATCAGAGACTTTGCTTACATGATACAGAAGTTGGTCAGAGACTGTGCTTATATGATACAGGAGTTGATCTGTGAGTGTGCGGACATGATGCAGGAGTTGGTTAGAGAGTGTGCTTATATGATACAGGTGTTGATCAGAGAGTGTGCGGACATGATATAGTCGCTGCAAAATGTGGGCATGGCTTAAATTGTGTAGCGGTACCCCCCCTAAAGCCTGCTGAGTATAATGGTCCGTCTGTCACCCTGCCCAGCCAGGCATAAACCTTTTCATTCTTCAGAGACAATAAAGCAGTCCTTGCATTTTGTTTTTGTTTGCTTTATTGAGGGGATATTAAACTTGGATAGGGATGGGGACTTGTGAGATGCCCAGGTGATCAAACATTGGAACTTGGGACTCTATATACATCCTGTATATACATCACTCCATTTCTCCTCCTGTACATCACTTCCTATCTTCTTAGTATTGCTCCATACTCCTCCTGCACAATGCTTTCTTTCTTCTGAGTATCACTCCATACTCCTCCTGCTCATCACTTCCTCTCTCTTTTGTTCAGCCAGTCCTAAAACAAATGCCCTTCACAGGCAGGGACCGCGGTCCCCTATGGTGTAGCAAAAAGAAAATAGTAAGTTCTGGTACTAGCTGTCCCACATGCGGCTACTGATCCCAGTCAGCCCTCTTCAGACCCTGCCAGCCCTCCTGGCAGCAGCTGTCCGACTCCACGACACCACATTCCTCTCCTCTGGTTCTGCACCCATCTCCGACTGCACTCTCCCAGTCCTTTCAAGTGTGCCTCCCAGTCCTCCCGACTGTGCATGCCACTCACCATCCCTCTTGGCTGCAATCGATGGTTCCTCTCCCGGGAGACTTGCCCAGCAGTACTCTCTCCCACTGTCCTCTCTTGCTCCTCCTGTTCTTCCTGTCCAGGACACCTCCATATTTTCTTGGAGAGCCCTGTATGCACTCAAGCCCAGGCCCAAAGTCACCCACCCTAAAGAGCTCCCTCCAAGGCCCCGAAAGCCTCAATACTCCATCTCCAACTCTTCCATCCGACAACTTCTCCCAATCTGGGCTGACCCTGGGTATTGGGGGAGGCCTGCCCCCTGCCAATTTCAAGTTGGAGATTGGTCAGGGCTCCTCAGAATACCCCAGGCAGCTCCACCTCCCCTCTCCTCCTCTCTTTCCAGAACCTTCTAGAGAGCTCTTGAAAGGAGATGGAGGTCTTGGTGATGCTGCCTGTAAATCACCCAGCTTCTACCCTGAGCCACTCCAAGCCCAGATCAAAAAAATAAAAACAGGCTACACTAACAACTCTCACTCTAGCACATACACTACTAGAGGGTGCGACAATTTGCATAAAATATTGGGCTTTGGCTTAAAGGGGTGTGGTTTAATACAATCTGAGATGACTTACATAGCGCAGAATATGGTAATGTTAAATAGGGAATGTACAGTGCAGAGTGGATGGCGGTGGGTAGTATATGCAGAACAGGAGTATAGCGTGTATGGTGATGAGTAGTATGTGTGGGAGGGGAGTGCAGAGTGTATGGAGGTGGGTAGTATGTTCAGAAGAGGAGTATGGAGTGTATGGAGGTGGGTAGTATGTGCAGGAGGAGTGCGGAGTGTATGGAGATGGGTAGTATGTGCAGGGCCCCATCAGGAATTTTGGGGCCCCTTACACAGCTTCAGACATGGGCCCCCTGAAGCAGAAGAGAACCAGGGGGTGCTGCCGCCGCAAATTGAGAAGCGGGGGGGTGCTGCTGCCGCGAATTGTTGAGGTTGGGGGGGCTTTGGGTGCTGACGAACAAAGAAATAACAAAAAAAAGGGGGGTTGCCATCCGGGGCCCTGGGGACCTCTGGGCCCCTTACAAAAATTAAATAAAAAATGTATATAAAAAAAGGGGGGTTGCCATCCGGGGCCCTGGGGACCTCTGGGCCCCTTACAAAAAAAGAATCTTTTTTTTAAAAATAAAAAGTACATAAAAAAAGGGGGGTTACTATCCAGGGCCCTGGGGACCTCCGGGCCTCTGGGGACCTCCGGGCCTCTGGGGACCTCTGGGCCCCTTACAAAAAATTGATTAAAAATAAAATAATTTATAAAAAAGGGGGGTTGCCATCCGGGGGCCTTGGGGACCTCTGGGCCCCTTACAAAAAATAAATAAAAAATAAATAAAAAATAAATATATTTTTTTTTTTTTTTTTTTTTTTTAATAAAAAGTACATCCGGGGCCCCGGGGACCTCTGGGCCCCTTAAAAAAAGAAAAAAAAAAAGAAATAAAAAAAAATATATATTTTTACAAAGAAAAAAAAAGGGGGGTTGCCATCCGGGGGCCTTGGGACCCCCGGGCCTGTGGGGACCTCTGGGCCCCTTACAAAAAATAAATAAAAAAAAATAAAATAAAAAATATATATATTTTTTTTTAAAATAAAAAATACATAAAAAAGGGGGTTAACATTCGGGGCCCTGGGGACCTCCGGGCCCCTTACAGGTGTACTGCCTGTACCCCCCTGATGGCGGCCCTGAGTATGTGCAGGAGGAGTGTGGAGTGTATGGAGGTGGGTAGTATGTGCAGGCAGGGCCGCTGATAGGGCAGTACAACCAGCCATGTTGTACCGGGCCTGGCCAGCAGGGGGGGCCCGAGCAGCTTTGTAGTTATTTTCTAGGTAAAAAAAAAACGAGACAAATTAGCTAAATAACTTTATTAACTTGCACCTACTTGATTGGCAAGGTATATAGTACCTTCCTGGGCCCCATAAGGCTAACAGAGGGGCCAGGAGGTAAGAGCAAAAGAGGGACTTTTTCTCCATTTTCGGGCGGAGGGGTACCTTGTGCTTTCCACGGTGGATGGATTCAATTGTAATGCGGCTCCTTTCCTTAGTAAGTGCCGTGCTGCAGCCTGAGGGAGAGATATCACTAAGGAGGCAGAGACAGTAGTGCAGAAAGAGTAATCCCAACACCGACGTTGGTCCACAGGCAAGCAATCCTCCTGCACACAGACTGACACATCACACAGGCTGAGGCTCAGGTGCAGTTCCCAGACTCCCCATTGTGTGCTCATGGTGGTCATCATCATCATCATTATGATGATCAGAGCACAGCAGGTGCCCTATGGCTCTGTAAATGTAACATGCTGTTGGGTGCTGACTTTCTTAATGTACGGCTGTACTGTGTGTTACAGACTATAATGCCGCGTACACACGATCGATTTTTTCGACGGTGAAAACACCGTCGAAAAAATCGACGTTAAAAACGAGGAACAGCCTGTTCCCCCCACACACGGCCGTTTTAAATGTCATTTTTTTTTTGGTCGAAAAAAACGACCGTGTGTGGGCTCCGCGGCAGTGTTTCCCTATGGGAAACACTGCCGCGGAAAACATGTCGAAAAAAACGACGAGAAAAATTAGAACATGTTTTATTTTTCTCGTCGTTTTTAATGCCGTTTTTCTCGTAAAAAAAACGACAGAAAGCCCACAGACTATCGTTTTTCTCGTCGAATGGGAAAAATGACGTTTTTTTCGACGGGAAAAACGGCCGTGTGTACGCGGCATCACACAGCACAGCCATAAGAAAGTCAGCACCCAACAGCATGTTACAGAGCCATAGAGCACCTGCTGTGCTTTGATCATCATAATGATAATGACCATGAGCACACAGTGAGATGCTACTTTACAGTGTGATGGGGGAGGGACAGTAAAAACACACAGCCAAGCTATATTTTTACCACCCCCTTTGAGAATTTTTCACCCCAGCTGTGCAATCAGGTCCGTCTGTCAGTTTTTCATGTGGACCTGATTGAAAGCACCATGTAGGTATACAGGAGTCCAGATACAAATTGGCTTGTGTGCATTTAGATCCACCTACCTCCGTGTGCATTTAGGTAAAAAAAAAAAAAAAAATGGAAAAGAACATCCTCTTCTATTTTTCCAGACCTAAATGTGACAGAGGTAGCCTGATGTAAATGGACACAAGTCTGTGGTGTATGCAGACACAAACTGAATTGGCACAGATGTCAAAACACTGACATCTCTCCCATTCAGATCCAGTTATGATTGGTGGGGTGCTGTAAAACTTCCTGGTGGTATAGCTAAGGTGGGTTCAGACTACGGTCCGAACACACCTGAGCTCATCCCAGCTAATTAGTTGTTGTCAAAAAAGTTCTAAAATAAGACATCTCTGCTGCTTTATAATATGTAAAAAGTTTAGAATAATGTTTTTTAAAGGTTCACCTTTTGGAACATGTTACATGTTTCAGCTCCTGCCACCATTCCCACAGATTTTGTGACAGCATGGGATCAGGGGCGGAGCCATGGGTGGGTTTGTGGGTGGAGCCAGGGTTGGGTTGTGGGCGGGGCCAATGGGGGCCCGTCAGGTACGCTAACAGCGGCCCTGTGTGCAGGAGAGGAGTGCAGAGTGTATGGAGGTGGGTATAATGTGCAGGTGAGGAGTGTGGAGTGCAAAGTGGTGGGTAGTATGTGCATGATGGTGTCAAAAGGACAGTGGACAGTGTCAGTAGTTCTTTATTTAATTTTTTTGTATTTTTGTTTTTCAAAATGCTTTTTTGGGACCAGTGGATAGTGTCAGTAGAACAATGGACAGTGTCAGAATTTTTTTTTATTATTATTTTTTACAATTTTTATTTTTTTATTTTTTACAATTTATTTTTTTACAATTTTATTTTGTAATATATATATTTTTTATCAGCCCTGTTGGGGGGCTTTGGTGACATGTCAGGGGTCTGAACAGAGATCCCTGACATCTCCCCTTTGAGACAGAGAAAGGGACTGAGGTGACAGATTCCCCAGTCTCTTTCTCTGCATTGAAGATGAATCGAGAGGAGACATTCATAAACTGAAGCAGAGTAACACACAGTCTTCTCTGCTTAGTTATCGCAGGACATAGAGAGCAATCGGTAGCGAATGCTCTCTATGTCCCGTTCACCTTCCTCCGCTGTCCATCCTGATAGTTCCCCCCCCCCCGGGGAGAGGAGAGGAGAGGATGAGAAGGGGAAGAGGAGGGAAGACACAGAGACACAACGGGTGGATTGGGAAGACACAGATGGGGGGGTGGAGGAGAATACAGGCACTGGAGGAGGAGGAGGACACAAGGAACAGTCGGGGATGATCAGTGCAGCGGGGGACAGCTGTGAGCACCGATCCCCCTGCATGGCTTTTCATCAGCAGCTTCTCCTTCTCTCCCTTCCGTGGCTTTCAGCTGAAAAGCCATGCAGGGGGATCTGTGCTCACAGCTGTCCCTCTGCCGCACCATCATCCCCGACTGTCACTGGACATGTATGCAGGAGTGACAGGGGGCCGTGAGCACGCTGTGCTATTACCCAGAACATGCTCTGCCTCTCCTGTGCGCGCTCTGGCCAAGGGGAGTGTAGAGGTGGGCGGGGAGTCTGCTGGGTCATAAGTCCGCCCATCGAGCCCCGGACATCAGACCCGCCCACTGAATCTGGAGCTTTGGGGGGCTCCAAATATAGAAAGGGGAGATATTTGAAAGGTAAGGATACATGCAGGAGGCATGTATATCCTTATAGTTCAGCACTATGGCAGTACTTTATAACTGATGAGAGTAGCTTTACATCCACTTTAAGGCTCAAGCGCTAATCTGCTGTAAACATGCATTTTTTTTTTACCTGCCAAAAGTCTGCTGCTCCTGGACACGCTGGCAGTGTTTTGTTTTTTTTCCTGACACTAAACGCCTCTCTCTAAACTCCTCTAAAAAGTCTATGTGTTCATGGACTCCTAGGCTAACATGCAGGGGTGTTTAGAGGCAGGGAAAAAAATGCCAGATGCCCTTAGGAGCAGCTGAAAAAATGTCCAGTGTGCATGAGGTCCTAAAGCAAACCTATCATAAAAGAAAAATCTCAAACCCCACCCTGTGCCATGATGTATAAACTCTCTGTAGCCTATATTGATTCTAGCTTTTCTCTCTTGTTACTCTATTCCCTGCTGCCCCTCCCAATGTCACCAGCAATTACAGCACTGTTTACTGGTAGGGATGAGCTTCGTGTTCGAGTCGAACATACGTTCGACTCGAACATCGGCTGTTCGATCGCTCGACGAAGATTGAACGATTTGGGCCGTTCGCGCCAAATTCGAGTGACGCGAACGGCCCACAATGCACTACGCCATCGCAGTGTCATCCAGGCGTTGTGATTGGCCAAGCATGCACTGTGACCCCGCATGCTTGGCCAATCACAGCGCCGGCAGCGAGGAGAGCAATGATTGGCCACAGGCAGGATGCCTGTGGCCAATTATTGCTGAGGGGGTTTAGTACACGCCCCACACTATAAAAGGCCGCCAGCGCGGCGGCCTTGTGTAGTGTGTTCCGGAGCAGGGAAAGAGAAGCATAGGCAGGGACAGTGTCATTTTTTTTCCTTTACTAATCCTGGATTCCTTGTGTTTAGGGACAAATAAGGATAGGTAGGGAGAGTGTCAGTGTGTTATTCTGTGCTAAACCTTGTTTGTAGGGACAGAGAGGTACAGTGAGGGAAAGTGTCAGTGTGCTATTCTGTTCTAAACCAATCTTGCTGAACCATATTTTCAATCCTTGAGTTTAGGGACAGAGAGGTACAGAGAGGGAAAGTGTCAGTGTGCTATTCTGTGCTAAATCTTGTTTGTAGGGACAGAGTAGGACAGTGAGGGAAAGTGTCAGTGTGCTATTCTGTTCTAAACCAATTTTGCTGAACCATATTTGAAATCCTTGAGTTTAGGGACAGAGAGGTACAGTGAGTGAAACTGACAGTGTGCTATTCTGTTCTAAACCAATTTTGCTGTTCCATATTTGAAATCCTTGAGTTTAGGGACAGAGAAGGACACTCGTGGAAACTATCAGTGTGCTATTCTGTTCTAAATCTTGCTTGTAGGGAGGGACAGAGTAGGACAGTGAGGGAAAGTGTCAGTGTGCTATTCTGTTCTAAACCAATTTTGCTGTTCCATATTTGAAATCCTTGAGTTTAGGGACAGAGAAGGACACTCGTGGAAACTATCAGTGTGCTATTCTGTGCTTAATCTTGTTTGTAGGGAGGGACAGAGTAGGACAGTGAGGGAAAGTGTCAGTGTGCTATTCTGTTCTAAACCAATTTTGCTGAACCATATTTGAAATCCTTGAGTTTAGGGACAGAGAGGTACAGTGAGTGAAACTGACAGTGTGCTATTCTGTTCTAAACCAATTTTGCTGTTCCATATTTGAAATCCTTGAGTTTAGGGACAGAGAAGGACACTCGTGGAAACTATCAGTGTGCTATTCTGTTCTAAATCTTGCTTGTAGGGAGGGACAGAGTAGGACAGTGAGGGAAAGTGTCAGTGTGCTATTCTGTTCTAAACCAATTTTGCTGTTCCATATTTGAAATCCTTGAGTTTAGGGACAGAGAAGGACACTCGTGGAAACTATCAGTGTGCTATTCTGTGCTTAATCTTGTTTGTAGGGAGGGACAGAGTAGGACAGTGAGGGAAAGTGTCAGTGTGCTATTCTGTTCTAAACCAATTTTGCTGTTCCATATTTGAAATCCTTGAGTTTAGGGACAGAGAAGGACACTCGTGGAAACTATCAGTGTGCTATTCTGTGCTTAATCTTGTTTGTAGGGAGGGACAGAGTTGGACAGTGAGGGAAAGTGTCAGTGTGCTATTCTGTTCTAAACCAATTTTGCTGTTCCATATTTGAAATCCTTGAGTTTGGGGACAGAGAAGGACACTCGTGGAAACTATCAGTGTGCTATTCTGTGCTTAATCTTGTTTGTAGGGAGGGACAGAGTAGGACAGTGAGGGAAAGTGTCAGTGTGCTATTCTGTTCTAAACCAATTTTGCTGTTCCATATTTGAAATCCTTGAGTTTAGGGACAGAGAAGGACACTCGTGGAAACTATCAGTGTGCTATTCTGTGCTTAATCTTGTTTGTAGGGAGGGACAGAGTAGGACAGTGAGGGAAAGTGTCAGTGTGCTATTCTGTTCTAAACCAATTTTGCTCTTCCATATTTGAAATCCTTGAGTTTAGGGACAGAGAAGGACACTCGTGGAAACTATCAGTGTGCTATTCTGTGCTTAATCTTGTTTGTAGGGAGGGACAGAGTAGGACAGTGAGGGAAAGTGTCAGTGTGCTATTCTGTTCTAAACCAATTTTGCTGGTCCATATTTGAAATCCTTGAGTTTAGGGACAGAGAGGTACAGTGAGTGAAACTGACAGTGTGCTATTCTGTTCTAAACCAATTTTGCTGTTCCATATTTGAAATCCTTGAGTTTAGGGACAGAGAAGGACACTCGTGGAAACTATCAGTGTGCTATTCTGTTCTAAATCTTGCTTGTAGGGAGGGACAGAGTAGGACAGTGAGGGAAAGTGTCAGTGTGCTATTCTGTTCTAAACCAATTTTGCTGTTCCATATTTGAAATCCTTGAGTTTAGGGACAGAGAAGGACACTCGTGGAAACTATCAGTGTGCTATTCTGTGCTTAATCTTGTTTGTAGGGAGGGACAGAGTAGGACAGTGAGGGAAAGTGTCAGTGTGCTATTCTGTTCTAAACCAATTTTGCTGTTCCATATTTGAAATCCTTGAGTTTAGGGACAGAGAAGGACACTCGTGGAAACTATCAGTGTGCTATTCTGTGCTTAATCTTGTTTGTAGGGAGGGACAGAGTAGGACAGTGAGGGAAAGTGTCAGTGTGCTATTCTGTTCTAAACCAATTTTGCTGTTCCATATTTGAAATCCTTGAGTTTAGGGACAGAGAAGGACACTCGTGGAAACTATCAGTGTGCTATTCTGTGCTTAATCTTGTTTGTAGGGAGGGACAGAGTAGGACAGTGAGGGAAAGTGTCAGTGTGCTATTCTGTTCTAAACCAATTTTGCTGTTCCATATTTGAAATCCTTGAGTTTAGGGACAGAGAAGGACACTCGTGGAAACTATCAGTGTGCTATTCTGTGCTTAATCTTGTTTGTAGGGAGGGACAGAGTAGGACAGTGAGGGAAAGTGTCAGTGTGCTATTCTGTTCTAAACCAATTTTGCTGAACCATATTTGAAATCCTTGAGTTTAGGGACAGAGAGGTACAGTGAGTGAAACTGACAGTGTGCTATTCTGTTCTAAAGCAATTTTGCTGAACCATATTTGAAATCCTTGAGTTTAGGGACAGAGAGGTACAGTGAGTGAAACTGACAGTGTGCTATTCTGTTCTAAACCAATTTTGCTGTTCCATATTTGAAATCCTTGAGTTTAGGGACAGAGAAGGACACTCGTGGAAACTATCAGTGTGCTATTCGGTGCTAAAATTTGTTTGTAGGGACAGAGAGGTACAGTGAGTGAAACTGACAGTGTGCTATTCTGTTCTAAAGCAATTTTGCTGAACCATATTTGAAATCCTTGAGTTTAGGGACAGAGAAGGACACTCGTGGAAACTATCAGTGTGCTATTCTGTGCTAAATCTTGTTTGTAGGGACAGAGAGGTACAGTGAGTGAAACTGACAGTGTGCTATTCTGTTCTAAAGCAATTTTGCTGAACCATATTTGAAATCCTTGAGTTTAGGGACAGAGAAGGACACTCGTGGAAACTATCAGTGTGCTATTCTGTGCTAAATCTTGTTTGTAGGGACAGAGAGGTACAGTGAGTGAAACTGACAGTGTGCTATTCTGTTCTAAACCAATTTTGCTGAACCATATTTGAAATCCTTGAGTTTAGGGACAGAGAAGGACACTCGTGGAAACTATCAGTGTGCTATTCTGTGCTAATTCTTGTTTGTAGGGACAGAGAAGGACAGTGAGGGAAACTGTCAGTGTGCTGTTCTGTGCTAAACCAATCTTGCTGAAGCATATTGCAAATCCTTGTGTTTAGGGACAGAGAAGGATAGGCAGGGGACAGTGTCAGTGTCATTGTTGCTAAGCCTCCTGCACAGTATACACCTGAAGGTAGCCCTTATTGCTGTTTTTCCCATCTCCCTGCAGGCCATCCATTAAAATGTCTGGAAGGCAAACAAGGAGAGGCAGACAGTCAGGAGGCAAAAAAAGAGGGCAAGCAGGCTCTGTGTCTGGGGGCAACAGTGCTGGTCGTGGACGCGGTGCATTGTCATCAGCACATGGCCATGGGACACGCTTGTCCTTCTTTTTGGCAGCTGGACATGTTGAGCCACATCATGCCGAAGACTTGGTAGAGTGGATGACCAAGCCCACCTCATCCTCCTCATCCTCTCTCACCCAGGCTCAGGGTACTGGCAAAGCAGCTGCCAAAGCGTCCTCTTCTCTGGTATCATTATCTTCATTAGTCAATCCTTCCCTAGACCCACCATGTCCTCCTCCTGAGGAGTCCCCCGAACTGTTTGAGCACAGTGTTGGGTACATGCTCCAGGAGGATGCCCAGCGTTTCGAAGGATCTGATGATGATACCCAGCTAGAGGAAGGCAGTAGCGTGAGAGCAGAGAGAGGGGATGCTCAAGAAGGACACCAATCTGGCAGTCATGCTCCAGCAGCTGCAGCATACTGCCAGATTGGCTCCAGTGATGAGGAGGGAGGGGATGATGAGGTCACTGACTCCACGTGGGTGCCTAATAGGAGAGAGGAGGAGGAGGAGGACGAGGAGGAGGCACATCTCCAACGAGGCAGGATGCCCTTGAGTGGCCAGCGTATGGGCAGCACACCGACGGAATCACACCGCAGAGCTCCGCCTGTGCAGGGCGCTGCCTCTGCCCGTCATTCAAAAAGTTCTTTGGTGTGGGCCTTTTTTGAGGCGAGTGCATCAGATCGCACAGCTGCTGTTTGCAACATATGTCTCAAGCGTATATCGCGTGGCCAAAACATAAGCCGCTTGGGCACCACATGCTTGATCAGACATATGTTGACCTGCCATGCAGCTCGTTGGCAAGCCTACCTTAAAGACCCACACCAAAGAACAAAGCTGACCTCTTCTTGCACCGCATCAGCTGGGATCTCCAACCCCAGTATACCTTCAGTCCTCTCTGAAACCTGCTCTGAGAGGAATGAAGGTGTAGAATTAGGTGTGTCACAGCCAAGTACTTGCGGGCACTCTGCTAGCAGTAAACCAACGTCCAATTCTAGCAGGCAAATTTCCCTGCCCCAGCTGCTGGACCGTCGAAAGAAGTTCACTCCCAGCCATCCACATGCCCAGCGGTTGAATGCTAGCTTGGCTAAATTGCTAGCGCTTCAACTGCTGCCTTTTCAGTTGGTAGACTCGGCCCCCTTCCGTGAGTTTGTGCAATGTGCGGTTCCTCAGTTGCAGGTTTCCAAACGCCACTTTTTCGCACGGAAGGCGATTCCGGCTCTCTACAGGCATGTGGAAGGCAATGTCTTGGCCTCGCTGGACAGGGCGGTCAGCGGTAAGGTGCATATTACCGCTGACTCATGGTCCAGCAGGCATGGACAGGGACGTTACCTTTCTTTCACGGCCCATTGGGTCACTCTTTTGGCAGCTGGGAAGGATGCAGGACAAGGTGCAGTAGTGTTGGAGGTTGTTCCACCGCCACGCCTCCAAAATGCTACTACTGGTTGTGACACACCTCTCTCCTCCACCCCCTCCTCTTCTTCTTCCTCCATGGCCTCTTCCTGTGCTTTGTCCTCGGAACCAGCGGTGCTCCGTAGGCGTTCAAGGGGCTACGCATGTACGCAGGCAAAAAGATGCCATGCCGTGCTTGCGCTGGTGTGTTTGGGGGACAGGAGCCACACTGGGGCAGAGGTCCTGTCTGCTCTGCAGGGGCAGGCCGAGAGGTGGTTGACGCCACGCCAGCTTAAGCCAGGAATGGTGGTTTGCGACAATGGCACCAACCTCCTCTCCGCCCTCCGACAGGGACAACTGACCCATGTGCCCTGTATGGCTCACATCCTTAACCTGGTGGTGCAGCGGTTCTTGGGCAGGTACCCGGGCTTACAGAATGTCCTGAGGCAGGCCAGGAAAGTCTGTGTGCATTTCCGCAGATCTTATAATGCCAGTGCTCGCCTGGCTGAGCTGCAAAAGGAGTTGAACCTGCCCAAGAACCGCCTTATATGTGACATGCCCACCAGGTGGAACTCAACGTTGGCCATGCTGCAGCGGCTGCACACGCAGCAGAGGGCCATCAATGAGTACCTGTGCGACTACGGCACCAGGACAGGGTCAGGGGAGCTCAGGTTTTTTTCACCACGCCAGTGGGGCATGATCAGGGATGCATGCACTGTCCTGGCACCATTTGAGGAGGCCATGAGGATGGTGAGCAGTGACAGTGCATGCATCAGTGACACTGTACCTCTTGTCCACCTGTTGGAGCACACGCTGCGTGGAATAATGGACAGGGCACTTGAGGTAGAACAGAGGCAGGAAGAGGAGGACTTCCTTGCCTCTCAAGGCCCCCTTTACTCAGACAGTGTTCCTTCTGTCCCACCCATCGCACAGGAAGAGGAGGAGGAGGAGGAGGAGGAGGAGGAGGATTGTGTCAGCATGGAGGTGGAGGCTGGCACTCAGCATCATCAGCAGCAGTCTTTTAGGAATGATTTACAGTCCCAAGAAACCAGTGGACTTGTACGTGGCTGGGAGGAGGTGGCTGCGGACCATGTCGTCCTTAGTGACCCAGAGGACTCCGGACTGAATGCCTCAGCTAACCTACGCTGCATGGCCTCCCTGATCCTGCAAAGTCTGCGGAAGGATCCTCGTATTCTTCGGATCAAGGAGAGGGACCATTACTGGCTGGCCACTCTCCTTGATCCACGGTACAAGGGTAAGGTTGCGGACCTTATCTTACCGTCGCAGAGGGAGCAGAGGATGAGACAACTCCGGGAGGCCTTGCAGAAAGGTCTGTGCAACGCGTTCCCAGAGACTGGGAGGTTACAAACTCCTGGTCCTGGACAACGAGTTGCTGAGGCTTCGGGCAGTCAAAGAAGGAGCGGTGGGGAAGGTGGCCGTCTGACCGATGCGTTCAGACAATTCTTTAGTTCGCAGCCCCAAAGTATGATCGGTTCCAGCAACCATCACCAGCGTCTGATATACATGGTCCAGGAATACCTAGGGGCAAGGTCAGACTTGGACACCTTCCCCACCGAAAATCCTCTGGCTTACTGGGTCTTGAGGATGGATCACTGGCCAGAGCTTGCACAGTATGCAATGGAGCTACTGGCCTGTCCTGCATCCAGCGTTCTTTCAGAACGCACATTCAGTGCTGCTGGAGGATTTGTCACGGATCACAGGGTGCGCCTGTCCACCGACTCGGTTGATCGACTGACTTTCATCAAGATGAACCAGTCTTGGATCACCACCACCTACCACACACCTGATGCTGATATAACAGACTAATTGATTTTAAAATGTCACATCCCTTCAAGACTGATGCTGATGCTGAGTGCCTGTGCTGTTATGTTGACTGGCTATCCTCCTCCTCCTCCTCAATGATACGATTAATGATGATAGCTTGGAAGATCATTTTGGTTTATGGGTGACGCCACCAGTGGCTAAGGCCCAATTTTTCAGCCCCTGTTTAACAGGGGCGTGTAATTTAAATTTTGGATGCAATACTTTGCAACAGGCCTCATTGCTGTGCTCCAAGTACAGTATCTGTGAGGGGTTGCAGTGTTGTGCCACCAGTGCCTAAGGCCCAATTTTTCAGCCCCTGTTCAACAGGGGCATGCAATTATAATTATTGATCTAATAATTCACAGCAGGGCCCATTGCTGCGCCCACCAAGAGTAACTGTCAGGCCTTACAGTGTTGTGACACCAGCACCACCATCACCACCACCATCACCACCAAAGGCCTAATTTTTCAGCCCCTGTTCAACAGGGGCATGCGATTATAATTATTGATCGAATAATTCACAGCAGGGCCCATTGCTGCGCACACCAAGAGTAACTGTCAGGCCTTACAGTGTTGTGGCACCAGCACCACCATCACCACCACCACCACCACCACCACCAAAGGCCCAATTTTTCAGCCCCTATTCAACAGGGGCATGCAATTATAATTATTGATCTAATAATTCACAGCAGGGCCCATTGCTGCGCCCACCAAGAGTAACTGTCAGGCCTTACAGTGTTGTGGCACCAGCACCACCACCACCACCACCACCACCACCACCACCAAAGGCCCAATTTTTCAGCCCCTATTCAACAGGGGCATGCAATTATAATTATTGATCTAATAATTCACAGCAGGGCCCATTGCTGCGCCCACCAAGAGTAACTGTCAGGCCTTACAGTGTTGTGGCACCAGCACCACCATCACCACCACCAACACCACCAAAGGCCTAATTTTTCAGCCCCTGTTCAACAGGGGCATGCAATTATAATTATTGATCTAATAATTCACAGCAGGGCCCATTTCTGCGCCTACCAAGAGTAACTGTCAGGCCTTACAGTGTTGTGGCACCAGCACCACCATCACCACCACCACCACCACCAAAGGTCCAATTTTTCAGCCCCTGTTCAACAGGGGCATGCAATTATAATTATTGATCGAATAATTCACAGCAGGGCCCATTGCTGCGCCCACCAAGTGTAACTGTCAGGCCTTACAGTGTTGTGGCACCAGCACCACCATCAAAGGCCCAATTTTTACTACCACTGATCAACAATTATATGTTATTACAATTCCTGATATAATAGTTGACAGCAGGGCATTCCAGCACCCACCAAGAGTAACTGTGAGTGCTTACAGTGTTGTGCCAACACCAACACCTAAGGGGACAATTTCTGCAGAGTATATACGGCAGGTCCCTACTTTCAAACATCAAACTTACAAACGACTACTACTTGCAAACGGAAGAAGACAACAGGAAGTGAGAGGAAATCTACCCCTTGGAAGGAAAATTCTCTCCTGTAAGAATTAATATGGGAGAAAGGGGTGTCCTCTCTACTGATGCTTTATCACCAATCCTTGTTTCAATAAAAACACCACATTTCAAAAACAGTTGTCATTGGGACGCAAAGTGAGGTGAAATGTTCTGAACAGGGGCACAGACAGCAAAAAAATGTGACAGGGGTGATAACCGTTCCCTATGTTTTCCAAAAAGCTAAAAAAAAGGAATTTGGCATGGAGCTACACTTAAACAATGCAGCTGTTCAAAATTACAAACAGATTCTACATAAGAACAAACCTACAGTCCCTGTCTTGTATGCACCGCCTGTATACGGCTGTTCAGAGTATATAGGGCCTTTTTTATTTTGTGTGCGGGGTTCCCCTTAATATCCATACAAGACCCAAAGGGGCTGGTAATGGGCTGGGGTGGGGGGGGGGTTGATGGGGTAGCTATGCCATTTTTCCTAAAGATTTTCATTCATATTACCGGGACCAGACTTTGCATTAAAGCCACAAGCAGTTTTAAATGGCTTTTTTTCCTTTAGAAATGTTATTTTGTGCAGGGACAGTTCTAAACACGGGAAACACGTGGCACTTCACAGGCATACTTTAGACACCCCCCAGGTACAATATTTAAAGGAATATTTGACTTTTTTTTTTTCACTTTATGCATCATTAAAATGACTGCTCCCGGAAAACGTCTGTTTTTAAAACTTCTTTTTGCATTGATACATGTCCCCTGGTGCAGAACCCGGGTTCCCAAACTCTGTTTCGGACAATAACATGAATAATAGTCGTTATAATTAGCACTTTAGAATCCGAACGTTCGCATCCATTGTATTTAATAGGGTTCTAATGTTCGTGCGAACTTTCGGTCCGTTCGCGGGTTCTGGTGCGAACCGAACCCGGGGGTGTTCGGCTCATCACTATTTACTGGTAGTAACTGCACACTCTTTGACCTCATGCACATGGATTTCTATAGGCTGCAAAGTCATCTAGCATAAAATCCCTGATGCTTTTCTGTGCTCTGCCCATAAAAAAATGCATGGCTGTATTTGTGTTAACATTGATGGTTTCTGCCTCAGCATTTACCTAAGCATGGCCATACAGTGTATTTCCCCAAATGCACCCCTTTTGTGTTTGGGGAAATACACCGTACTCATATGCATGAGTAAATGCTGATGCAAAAGCCATTGACGTTTACATGAGTATGGCTATGTACAGCTGTTCACTTATTTGGGTGGCTGTAAGCAGCACATACACCTCCCCAGATGCAGGCAAGCCCCAGGGCTTTTATGCTAATAGACTTTGCAGCCTCAGATGTGGAGAGGGCCCATGGCAGTTCTAGAGCCTGGCGATTGGCTGACTATGTCCTAAATGCTGCATTATGGGATGGCACCGCTCCCATATAATCAGAGGTTCCTCTATTTTTTACACAGTGGAGATGGGGTATCAAAGCAGTGGGGGAACCACAGTAAAGGTAAGCTGGTAAGTAAAGTCTCCTAATTTTTTTAAAACAAATAGTTCATATGAAAAAAAAAACTGTTTACATTCCTTCATATTTGGTGGGAATGCCCAAAAGTCTGTAGATTCTGGATAAGGGTATACAATTTTCTTTACTCAGTAATGGGCGCAAACCTTAAAAATAACCTACAAGAGGCCCTACTGGGCCGCCCAATTTTAGAAGCTTCAAAAAGCATTCAGAAATTTACCTTTTTTTTGTCTTTTTGGTGGCCCGCATTGCAATAGCTAAGTCATGGAGATCCCCCGTGATACTGTTTGACCTCATTAAGGCCAAGCTATCCTGTATAATGATCAACGAGAAACTCTCAGCTATCCTCAATGATAAAATCCCACAGTTCGAAAACATTTGGGAACATTGGATTAAGTACCTGATGGGGCACTTGTAGAGTCTAAAGGCACTTCTGGAGTCCAAGCTTGGAGTATCATTATCGCATTAAACACCTAATTTACCCTTTACTTTACCCTTTTTCCTTTCTCTTTCTTCTACCTCGCCTGCACCCCCAGACTGGTTATCTGGAGCCTGGGAATTCTTCTATTTAAGGGAGGGTAGGCGCAAAGGCCTATTCTCAGGCCTCTTTCTGTTTTGAATGTTATCACTGGTTGATCTTGATTGATAATCATTCTCTCTTTTAGACATTTGTCTTTTTTCGATATGCTTTACCTGAAATTTACAAATAAAAATGATTGGAAACGAAAAAGACCAGTTTAACAATAATTAATTTGAATGCATGTTATTGTTTAATATGTAAGTATTTACATATTCTGTTTCAGCAAACTTTTATGTAGGGGAGACAGCATAAAAAAGACCAAGTGGTCCATCAAGTCTGCCCTATTTTTATTTATTTTTTTAAATTTAAATATCATTTTTTTTAATAAGGTTAACAAATTTAAGGTTAAGATTTTATTAAAGGTTTTTTTTTCTCAATAAACAGCACAAAAAATATGGTAATCTATCAGATAAAAGTTGATGTCATCTGTAGACAGCCACAACTGTTGAGTGTACGTGGCGTAGCAAGCTCTATTATATAGATTCATTAGGGAGGAAGGGGAGCCAAACTTCCCACCCACTTGGTGATCCAATTATAATTACATAAGTGAGAAGGACCTTTATTCAAACTTCACACCCAGGCTTTAAATAACTGTGTGTAAACCTGAAATATGATTCTGTAAATGTGTCTAGGTAAAAAAAAAGAAAACCAAAGTAAGAAAAAGAAAGAAGCTACAATAATAGTGAAGAGAGAAAGGTCTAAATAGGTAACGAGGGTAGCAAAGGAGTGGTGGGGTCAGAGAGGAAGAACCCAGGTCAAGGCAACCCCCTCTTATCACTGATAGCAGGGAAACACATGGGTGAATATGTTGCGGCTTACGCATATATATTTAAATGTGTGTGTAGCGGGGGGTGTTCCCCTTTAACGCAGAGAGACTACATTACCCAGAACCCCGTTCGGCAATGTTTCCACCGCAGAGACTCATGGGAGGGGTTATAAGAGGAGAAGGCGAGGCTGGGCTCGGCCTCTTTGGGACACGAGACTTCAGAGACTGAGCCTCCTGTGCGGATGTGTCGGAGTGCAAGGCCTGAAGCCTGAGGTCTTGCGCAGCACCAAAGAACCTTCCACCCCTCTGCGAGCCGGGGTGGCATCTGACTTTGCTTAACTACAGCATTCGTTGGATCGGGGGCCCGATCGCTGGAGACACTGTGTGTGTGTGTGACACAGTTGGTGGAAGTTCCCAGACTGGGACCGCAGTCCGTGCGGGTGAGAGGGCGTATGCCCAAACCATATACTGTTACTGCTAATAGGCCTATAGACTGCCGTGGCCCACAAGTTGTTCCTGATACTTTCACTGAAGAACCTTATCAGAGCTGAACTCACTTCGCATAGCAAAGTGTTTACCCCATCTTTACCTTTCCCATTGGATTACAAATGATACTCTGTTAATGTGCACCACCATTAAAGACCTGCCGGTGAAGAAAAGAACATCATTACCTATAGACTAAGTTGTAGATATCAGAACCAGGCCTGGTCAGTTTTCTAATTTGTTTGGTTACTGCGCCACAGGACGCCTAGCTAACGGTCGCCCACGTGGCGCACTTGTTGCTGTTAACTCCATATTCATAGTGCGTTAGTGATGCAGGGCTCTGCATTATATATATACTTTGTGAACTGTGATAAATGTTAACCCCCTTTCTTATAAAAAAGCTTAACCACTTAACGACCACCCACTGTAAATATACGTCAGCAGAATGGCACCGACAGGCAGAATCACGTACATATACGTGATTGCCTTTGTATAGTTGGGGGGTCCGATCGGACCCCCCTTCTTTACAGTGGGTGGTCGTTTTACCTTCGGGAGCGATCCGGCATGAGGGGACGGCCGTTCGATTCCGGCCACCCCCTCTCGATCGCTCCCGGCGAATGAGAGAGCTTCCCCTGCCTGCCAGGAAGGAGGAAGTGATGTCATCTCTCCTGGGGAGCTCACATATACCGAGCGCCGTACAGGAGAAGATGCCAGGTTAGTACAAAAAACAGCACACTGACACCAGGACACATAGGCACATAAATCGCCCCCCCCAGGCCCCCCCAGACACCCCCAGATCACCCCCAGCCCCCCCAGCCCCCAGTCACAGTGTCACTGATTGCAGTGACCATTTATTTAGTGATCACTGCAATCAGTGACATTTGTGACTGTAAAAGTGTCACTACATTTAGTTTTAGGTCCAGTGTAGCCCCCTAACCCCCCCTAATAAAGGTTTAACCCCCTGATCACCCCCCAGATAACCCTTTCACCCCCTAGCACCGCCGTCACTAAGCAATCATTTTTCTGATCGATGTCTTAGCGTCGGTGATGCTGATCGGTAGCCAGTAATTTTTTTTAGGTTCGTCGCAGGTTTTTATAGCGTCGGGTACCCCCATATATTACCTAATGAAGGTTTAACCCCCTTGATCGCCCCCCAGGTAACCCTTTCACCCCCTATCACCACTGTCACTAAGTTATAATTTTTCTGATCGATGTCTTAGCGTCGGCGATGCTGATCGGTAGCCAGTAATTTTTTTTAGGTTCGCCGCAGGTTTTTATAGCGTCGGGTACCCCCATATATTACCTAATAAAGGTTTAACCCCCTTGATCACCCCCCAGGTAACCCTTTCACCCCCTAGCACCGCCGTCGCTATGCGATCATTTTTCTGATCGATGTCTTAGCGTCGGTGATGCTGATCGGTAGGCAGTAATTTTTTTTAGGTTCGCCGCAGGTTTTTATGGCGTCAGGTACCCCCATATATTATCTAATAAAGGTTTAACCCCCTGATCGCCCCCCAGGTAACCCTTTCACCCCCTATCACCACTGTCGCTAAGCAATCGTTTTTATGATTGTTGTCTTAGTGTCGGTGATGCCGATAGGTAGCCAGTAATTTTTTTTTAGGTTCGCCGTCAGGTTTTTATATAGCGTCAGGTACCCCCATATATTACCTAATAAAGGTTTTAACCCCCTAATTGCCCCTAGTTAACCCTTTCACCAGTGATCATCATATAAGTGTTACGGGTGACGCTGGTTAGTTAGTTTGCTTTTTATAGTGTCAGGGCACCCGCCGTATATAACCCAATAAAGGTTTAACCCCCTGATCGCCCGGCGGGTGATATCAGTTAGGTTTTAGCATCAGAGAGGGTCTGCGTCACACCCCAGGCAGCGTCAGGTTAGTGCCAGTAGCGCTAACACCCACACGTGAAGCATACACCCCCCTTAGTGGTATAGTATCTGATCAGCTCAATATCTGATCAGATCTATACTAGCGTCCCCAGCAGTTTAGGGTTCCCAAAAACGCACTGTTAGTGGGATCAGCCCAGATACCTGCTAGCACCTGCGTTTTGCCCCTCCGTCCAGCCCAGGCCACCGAAGTGCAGTATCGATCGATCACTGTCACTTGCAAAACACAACACACATAACTGCAGCGTTCGCAGAGACAGGCCTGATCCCTGCGACTCCAGTGCTGTAGGAGGTGATTTCACCACCACAGTTAAAAAAAAAAAAGCATATATGCCGAAGCATTGGGGCAGCAGGAGCGGAGGAGCGATTTTGCTCCTAATGCCGCGTATATACGGTCGAAATTCCGACGGAGGCTTGCCCGTGGAAAAGTCTGACCATGTGTACGCGGCATAACTTTTGCGAGAAGATGCCCCCATGCTTCGGCATATATAAATGGTGCATGTATGCCCATCATTAGAAGTGGGTGGATGAAGGGCGGTATTCTAATGGTGGGCATACCCACCGATCAATCTTTTTTTTTCGTTCAGCCAACAGGCTGCATGAAAAAAAAGATTACAATACATGTCCAACAAGGACACCATGCCTCTCAGCAAACAGCTTGGGGTGTCTACTTTCCAAAATGGGGTCATTTGGGGGGGTTTTGTGCTATTTTGGCATTTTATGGCCTTCAAAACTGTGATAGGTAGTGAGGAGTGAAATCAAAAATTTGCGCCCTTAGAAATCCTGGAGGCGGTGCTTGGTTTCCGGGGTCCCGTACGTGGCTAGGCTCCTAAAAAGTCCCACACATGTGGTATCCCCGTACTCAGGAGAAGCAGCAGAATGTATTTTGGGGTGCAATTCCACATATAACCATGGCATGTGTGAGCAATATATCATTTAGTGCCAACTTTTTGTAATTTTTTTTTTTTTGTCATTATTCAATCACTTGGGACAAAAAAAAAATATTCAATGGGCTCAACAGGCCTCTCAGCAATTTCCTTGGGGTGTCTACTTTCTAAAATGGGGTCATTTGGGGGGGTTTTGTGCTATTTTGGCATTTTATGGCCTTCAAAACTGTGATAGGTAGTGAGGAGTGAAATCAAAAATTTGCGCCCTTAGAAATCCTGAAGGCGGTGCTTGGTTTCCGGGGTCCCGTACGTGGCTAGGCTCCTAAAAAGTCCCACACATGTGGTATCCCCGTACTCAGGAGAAGCAGCAGAATGTATTTTGGGGTGCAATTCCACATATAACTATGGCATGTGTGAGCAATATATCATTTAGTGACAACTTTTTGTAATTTTTTTTTTTTTGTCATTCAATCACTTGGGACAAAAAAAAAATATTCAATGGGCTCAACATGCCTCTCAGCAATTTCCTTGGGGTGTCTACTTTCTAAAATGGGGTCATTTGGGGGGGTTTTGTACTGCCCTGTCATTTTAGCACCTCAAGAAATGAGATAGGCAGTCATAAATTAAAAGCTGTGTAAATTCCAGAAAATGTACCCTAGTTTGTAAACGCTATAACTTTTGCGCAAACCGATAAATATACGCTTATTGACATTTTTTTTACTAAAGACATGTGGCTGAATACATTTTGGCCTAAATGTATGACTAAAATTGAGTTTATTCGATTTTTCTTATAACAAAAAGTAGAAAATATCATTTTTTTTCAAAATTTTCGGTCTTTTTCCGTTTATATCGCAAAAAATAAAAATCGCAGAGGCAATCAAATACCATTAAAAGAAAGCTCTATTTGTGGGAAGAAAAGGACGCAAATTTCGTTTGGGTACAACATTGCATGTCCGCACAATTTACAGTTAAAGCAGCGCAGTGCAAAATTCTGAATTCACCTCTGGTCCTTTAGCTACCAAATGGTCCGGGGCTTAAGTGGTTAAGTAAATCTTATCCCCATTTTATACTATTATTGTCTTGATGTTTAATTACTCATACAGTATAAGACATACATATTGCTGTCAGAACTAGCTGTGCCAGTAGGGGGTCGAGTATATTGCCGGGGGTTGGCGGCGCTGTCTTAAGGGCCCAAACTAAATCTGCGGCCTTCTTAAGTGAGGGTATCGCTACACGTGCAAAAAAAAAACCTCTGTTGATTGTTAGACAGGATCAAGTTGGTTCTTTTGCAGGCTGGCTGGTAAGTGTGCTGGTACATCTTCTGTTTGTTTGTGTTGTGTGTTGCCCTTCTATATGCACCTTATTGCAAAGGCTAGTTGTAGGTTGGGGTGGTTGCCACTTTTTTGTACAGTTGGTTGAATTGGGTGTGGAGATGCACTGGATGCCTTCAGCTGCCATTGTGCTCCTGTTGGCCATCACATGCATCACATGCCCTTAATCTATCCACTGCTATATGTGCTCGAACTTGGGAGACTCTGAAAATTATAGAATTATGAGCGCAGTATACAGAGGAGCATTGACATGTGCACTGAGGCTTACGCATTTATTTGCAAATGTGTGTCAACAAAAACCTCTGTTTTTAACGTAAATTGTTAGACAGGGTCAATTTGGTTGTTTTGCAGGCTGGCTGGTTAGTGTGCTGGATCTTTTTTTGTTTGTTTGTGTTGTCTGTTGGCCTTCCATATGCACCTTACTGCAAGGGCTAGTTATAGGTTGGTGTAGTTGCCACTTTTTTGTACAAAAAGAAAATCATAGAAAGAATGTACAGTAACAATGCAGAGGGAAAAGTCTGAATAGGTAAAGAGGGTAGCGAAGGGGTGGTGTGGTCAGAGAGGAAGAACTTGGGTCAGCCCCCTTTTATCACAGATAGCAGGGAAACACATGTATGAAAAACATATTATTAATTTAACAATACATGTTTGATATTGTTCAGATAATAGTGAGTTATCCAAAGTGTCCAGACGTTTTTAAAGTTGCTCATTGATATACCTGACATAGCAGCCATCTTCTCGTTTATTAAATATCAGTCCACTTTATTTTTGACAAACAATCCTAACATGCTAAATTAAAAAGGACTTTGACGGTACCAATAAGATAAAAAAGTATCAAACGATTTATTTATACAAATTTAAAATATTGAGCTATACACATGTACCACAAGCATGAAAAAAAAAAACAAGCAATGTAATGCTCCTCTTAGTGTTGATTCTCATCGACCCCACTGCAGTAGGGGATAAGAGATTTGCTGTAGTTTTGACGCAGTTGCGTTATACGGGGCATAGCACGCATCTTCAGGAAAATTGCAGCGGAACACTAAAATAAGAAATATTGTAAACATAATTTTCAATATTTATTAATCAATAAATGTAATGGCTCAATTTTTGTTGCCACATAACTCAGAATTCATACAAGGACATATACTGTAAATAGAGTCATAATTCATGGTCCTCCTACAGCCAGCCACTGCCAACCCTCAATTCACATGGGATAGTCCTCACATAATTCTTTAGGGATACCAAGCACCCATTCACAATTGCAAGTGAATGTTTGAAAGAATATCTTATAGAGATCCTCATACCATGTGTAGCTGATAAGACGCAGCAAAATATACAGTATCTCACAAAAGTGAGTACACCCCTCTGATTTTTGTAAATATTTTATTATATCTTTTAATGTGACAACACTGTACAGCTTGTATAACAGTGTACATTTGCTGTCCTCTCAAAATAACTGAAAATAACTCAACACACAGCCATTAATGTCTAAACCGTTTAATTAATGACTATGATTCCTTTGGGAAGATTTAACCTGTTTGTCCTAATGACCACTGTTACCACAGCATAACGTGATGCAAATTCAAAAATGTTACAGAAAGTGATAGGAAATACAAAATTTGGTTGCCAGAACAAGCCTAGAAGAGAAATCTTCCAATGAAATTGCATGTTTCGGTGACAACTAAGAAGGCATTAACTCTAGCCTTGGACAGTTTTTTTTCTCCCCCAATCTCACTTCTCATTGTGCCTCTATGACAGGCAGAAAATACAAATATTGGAAAAAAAAATACTGTAGTTTTACCAACTAATGGCAGACTTTCTTATAAAAGATGTACAGTATCTCCCAAAAGTGAGTACACCCATCACATTTTTGTAATATTTTATTATATCTTTTCATGTGACACCACTGAAGAAATTACACTTTGCTACAATGTAAAGTAATGAGTGTACAGCTTGTATACCAGTGAACGTTGCTGTCCCCTCAAAATAACTTAACACACAGCCATTAATGTCTAAACTGCTGGCAACAAAAGTGAGTACAATGTCCAAATTGGGCCCAATTAGCAATTTTCCCTCCCCGATGTCATGTGACTCGTTAGTGTTACAAGGTCTCAGGTGTAAATGGGGAGCAGGTGTGTTAAATTTGGTGCTCTCTCATACTGGCCACTGGAAGTTCAACATGGCACCTCATGGTAAAGAACTCTCTGAGGATGAGAAAAAAAGAATTGTTGCTCTACATTAAGATGGCCTAGGTTATAAGAAGATGGGCAAGACCGTGAAACTGAGCTGCAGCACAGTGGCCAAGACCATACAGTGGTTTAACAGGACAGGTTCCACTCAGAACAGGCCTTGCCATGGTCGACCAAAGAAGTTAAGTGCACGTGCTCAGCGTCATATCCAGAGGTTGTCTTTGGGAAATAGACGCATGAATGCTGCAGAGGTTGAAGGGGTGGGGGGTCAGCCTGTCAGTGCTCAGACCATACGCCGCACATTGCATCAAATTGGTCTGCATGGCTGTTGTCCCAGAAGGAAACCTCTTCTAAAGATGATGCACAAGAAAGCCCACAAACCGTTTGCTGAAGACAAGCAGACTAAGGACATGGATTACTAGTACCATGTCCTGTGGTCTGATGAGACCAAGATAAACTTATTTGGTTCAGATGGTGTCAAGCGTGTGTGGCGGCAACCAGGTGAGGATTACAAAGTCAAGTGTGTCTTGCCTACAGTCAAGCATGGTGGTGGGAGTGTCATGGTCTGGGGCTGCATGAGTGCTACCAGCACTGGGGAGCTACAGTTCATTGAGGGAACCATGAATGGCAACATGTACTGTGACATACTGAAGCAGAGCATGATCCCCTCCCTTCAGAAACTGGGCCACAGGGCAGCATTCCAACATAACGACCCCAAACACACCTCCAAGATGACCACTGCCTTGCTAAAGAAGCTGAGGGTGAGGTTATGGACTGGCCAAGCATGTCTCCAGACCTAAACCCTATTGAGCATCTGTGGGGCATCCTCAAACGGAAGGTGGAGGAGCGCAAGGTCTCTAACATCCACCAGCTCCATGATGTTGTCATAGAAGATTGGAAGAGGACTCCAGTGGCAACTTGTGAAGCTCTGGTGAATTCCATGTCCAAGAGGGCTAAGGCAGTGCTGGAAAATAATGGTGGCCAAAATATTGACACTTTGGGTCCAATTTGGACATTTTCACTTAGAGGTGTACTCACTTTTGTTGCCAGCGGTTTAGACATTAATGGTGTGTTGTTATTTTGAGGGGGGCAGCAAATGTACACTGTTATACAAGCTGTACACTCACTATTTTACATTGTAGCAAGCGTAATTTCTTCAGTGTTGTCACGTGAAAAGATATAATAAAATATTTACAAAAATGTGAGGGTCGTACTTGAGATACTGTATATAAACAACATTATACCTAAAATTAATAGGGTGAGCAGATAATTTAATGTGGGACCCTTTAACATAACAAACTACACCCCTACTCCCCAGTTTGAGAAATACATCTACTAAGGTCACTCTTACTGCATATGGTTGTTAGCAGTAGCAGGGAAATTACCCACAATTCTTGTCACACCCCACTATAAAAGGTAAAACATGTCCCAGAATAGAATTCACAAATAGGTGCATCCAATAGCAGACACTTACCCAAAATGTTATGGTGTGGGATCCACTAACCACATGGTAGATGAGATCAGATGTGAGAGGAATAATCCGAGGTGGCAAAGAGGAAAGCCCCAGCGTGACATTCCCTAGGGCCAGAATTTAATGACATACAGATGATACTCGAAAAATTTGAATATCGTGCAAAAATGTATTTATTTCACTAATGCAACTTAAAAGGTGAAACTAATGTAGCGGGTGTTTGATTTTAGGGGAGGCATCTGGGTGGTAGTGTAACCCAGATGCATTGATTGTCAGGGAATCTGGGATCCTTTTATGGTTCTTGGAGGACTCTGGTGGTGTGAGGTTCCCTGCGGCCTGCAGGTGGCACTGTCGCCCTGGCTGGAGTTGAACACTCACTGCAAGACTGTTTCCCTTTTTGTCCTTTCCTGCCGCTGGTACTGCGGGGCGGGGAACCCGCTATGACGCAAAGGGAGAGGAGATAAAAGGGGCGGACGCCCTGACCTTGGGGTGAAGAGTCGGAGGACGCAGCCGCGCCCAGGCACCTTCAGCCTGGGTGCTGGCGTTCCGGAGTTCCGGGCCCAGGTGCCCTTGACCTGGCCGGAGCGGGAGATGGAGTCCATCTTAGGCACCTTTAGCCTGAGGTGAGGTACTATGGCGGAAGCCTGGAGCTCAGTACCTTCGACTGAGTTCCGCGAGGGTGGAGGAATCCGAGGGGGCCCTAACTCCTTGGATGCTCGTGTCTGAGACGAGGAGGCCGGTGAGCGGAACTTCTCCGGAGAGTCCAGCGCAGCATTGCTGGTGACGGAGAGGCCTCCGGTAACTGTCTTGGACAGATGTCCTTCCCCTGATAGGGGCTACGATAGCGAAGGTAATTCATGTTCTGTTCAATATAGTCAGTGGCAATGACTATTCGCCACTGGTGACACTACAGTGGTTAGCTCTATCTAGAAGAATTGTGCCTTGGCCTACTCCTGACAAATACTGAAGTGGTATATGGGTCTCAACCTGTCTGTGCTGTATGACTATTTATTGAGAAGAATAAATATGAGTTAGACCTATTCAGTGTGTGGAACTCTGGTTACTAGGAGCAAAGGGGAGTCAATCCGAGGAGAGGATTTGACTCTGGGACACATACACAAAACCCGATAGTTCTGGTCTTTACCTCTACACATTGGAGGACATGGGCCGTGGTGTATCTCATCCCTCCCCCCAGTGTTGAGCCCTGGACAAGACAGACAAGCCGTGAATGAGAAGGGGTGAGAGGGGTGAGGTCGCTGCACTAATATATGAGATAGACTCATTACATGCAAAGAAAGATAGTTCAAGCCGTGATTTGTCATAATTGTGATGATTATGGCTTACAGCTCATGAAAATCAAAAATCCACAATCTCAGAAAATTAGAATATTACATGCAATCAATAAAACAAGGATTGTACATAGAACAATATCAGACATCTGAAAAGTATAAGCATGCATATGTACTCAGTACTGTACTTGGTTTGGGCCCCTTTTGCAGCAATTACTGCCTCAATGCGGTGTGGCATGGAAGCTATCAGCCTGTGGCACTGCTGAGGTGTTATGGAAGACCAGGATGCTTCAATAGCGGCCTTCAGCTCTTCTGCATTGTTCGGTCTCATGTCTCTCATCTTTCTCTTGGCAATGCCCCATAGATTCTCTATGGGGTTCAGGTCAGACGAGTTTGCTGGCCAATCAAGCACAGTAATCCCATGGTCATTGAACCAGGTTTTGGTGCTTTTGGCAGTGTGGGCAGGTGCCAAGTCCTGCTGGAAAATTAAGTCAGCATCCCTATAGAGCTCGTCTACGGAAGGAAGCATGAAGTGCTCCAAAATCTCCTGGTTGACGGCTGCATTGACCCTGGACTTAATGAAGCACAGTGGACCAACACCAGCAGAGGACATGGCTCCCCAAATCAACACAGACTGTAGAAACTTCACACTGGACTTCAAGCATCTTGCAGTGTGTGCCTCTCCATTCTTCCTACATACTCTGGGTCCTTGGTTTCCAAATGAGATGCAAAATTTGCTCTCATCAGAAAAGAGGACTTTGGACCACTGAGCAACAGACCAGGTCTGTTTTTCTTTAGCCCAGGTAAGACGCTTCTGACGTTTTTTGTTGTTCAGGAGGGGCTTGACAAGAGGAATAGGACATTTGAAGCCCATGTCCAGGATCCGTCTGTGTGTGGTGGCTCTTGATGCACTGACTCCAGCCTCAGTCCACGCCTTGTGAAAGTCCCCAACACTTTTAAATGGCCTTTTCCTGACAATCCTCTCCAGGCTTCGGTCATCTCTGCTGCTTGTGCACCTTTTTCTTCCACACTTTTCCCTTCCACATAACTTTCTATTAATGTGCTTTGATACAGCACTTTGGGAACATCCAAATTATTTTGCAATTACCTTTTTGAGGCTTTCCCTCCTTATGGAGGGCGTTAATAATGGTTTTCTGCACAACTGTCAGGTCAACAGTCTTTCCCATGATTGTGATTCCTACTGAACCAGACAGAGAGCCCATTTAAAGGCTCATGAACCCTTTGCAGGTGTTATGGCTTAATTAGCTGATTAGAGTGGGACACTTTGAGCCTAGAATATTTTCTAAGATTGTGGATTTGGGGTTTTCATGAGCTGTAAGCCATAATCATCAAAATTATGACAAATCACGGCTTGAACTATCTTGCTTTGCATGTAATGAGTCTATCTCCTATATTTAGTTTCACCTTTTAAGTTGCATTCATGAAATAAATGAACTTTTGCACGATATTCTAATTTTTCGAGTATCACCTGTACATTGTCCATTTTTTGAGAGCTCTCTATTGAAGCCCTCCTTCCAATCTTTCTTTGAACATTTTTGACTTGAGTGATCCTTGCTAGTTTAAAACACCAAGTTCTAGCCAAAATTTGTTCGTGGCCATAAAAAAAAGTAGGGTAACCTCATATGGATTTTTTAAGACCTAGTCTACCTAAGACTGTATAGATCAATTAATTTATATAGTTGATTTTATAGCAGTCCCATCAGACATGTTTAAGGGTTCCCACTTATTTAAACCCTTTAAAATACTGATTACCGTATATACTTGAGTATAAGCCGAGTTTTTCAGCCCTTTTTTAGGGCTGAAAATACACCCCTTGGCTTATACTCGAGTCAGTGTACCAGAAGGGCTGCGAGCGTCCATTGATTAAAAGTCACGGCTTCCCCCTGGTCCCTTCCGTGATAGGTGTTTCCCAGCAGACACTGTGTTCAGTGTTCCGCCTATCACGGACGTTCTTTTGTCCGAGGATGAAAAGACGTCTGTTATTGGCGGAACACTGAACACAGTGTCTGCTGGGAAACTGAGTCAGAGGATGAGAAGACGTCTGTGATAGGCTGCTGGAAAATGCCTATCATGGAACGGGACTAGGAGGAGACCGCGACTTTTAAACAATGAATGGACGCCCACAGCCTGTCAAGAGTTTTCAGGTACACTGACTCGGACACAGGGAGGCTGCCATGGGCACAGTGAGGTTGGGCACAATGAGGTGGCAATGGGCACAGTGAGATTGGGCACAGTGAGGTTGCAATGGGCACAGTGAGGTTGGGCACAGTGAGGTTGCAATGGGCACAGTGAGGTTGGGCACAGTGAGGCATGCAAATGGGCACAGTGAGGCATGCAAATGGGCATTGTTAACCCTCTTTTCCGCTTACTGCATTCTCACCATAGGCTTATACTCGAGTCAATACGTTTTCCAAGTTTTTTGGGGTAAAATTAGGTACATCGGCTTATACTCGGGTTGGCTTATACTTAAGTATATACGGTACATGTTCAGTCTTGGAATTTTGCCAGTATTTTTGGAACTATATACCAGCTTATGGAGAAGTGCTAAGTATAAATTTTTTACAAGCGATACCTTGGTCCAATCAAAGTTTAAAGCATATATTTGGGAGGAGGCTGGAGTTTGGACTTTGGTGGTACCATATATCAACTGATTTCCAGTCAAATTTAGAAAAGTATAAAGAGAATTTTATTACAAAAAACATATACAAATATTACATATTCATAGAATAGAGTTCTTTAGTCATAACAACTATAAAGTGCCTAAAAAACATCCCATCATAATAGATAGAATATTAACACCATCCATATTATATGTGATTATCTGGATTTGTTTCCACATTTTGTCTCTCATAGTTAAGGGCCCGGTCCCCATATAAAGGTATACTCATGGCAAAAAAAATGAAGTTGCTTAGTATACCTTTATATGGGGACCGGGCCCCAAAATTCAGGATTTTGAGGCCATGTCAACTTCTCCTCTCTCTCCCCCTTTAGGGAACCCCTGCCCCCTTTTTACTGGCGACTTAGGGGTGGATCTACTTTTATATATATCTTCAATCATTATTAAGTTCCCTGGATACATGTATGTCTGGAAGATTTCAGGTAAATATATCCTGGATATTTTGAACATACACTTTAAACTTCTATAGTAAGTGTGGCTTACCTATACATATATCTATTTAAAAACTCCCATAGATTATTCGTATGCCTTGAGGCTTTCTCATCATTACCATTGACGGCCACAGTTGTGTTTAAAGGAGCCATCCCCATATAAAGGTATACTAAGCAACTTAATTTTTTTTGCCATGAATACACGTGTTGGTCATGTGGTTTTAACTGGCTAGTGAATATACCGTGTATACTCGAGTATAAACCAAGTTTTTCAGCACATTTTTTTGTGCTGAAAATGCCCCCTCGGCCTATACTCGAGTCACCTTTTTGCGTCTGATCTCCCTGACTTGGCACACATGTAGCCCCACTCTTCCTCTACAAGTGTACAAAGTTTGTTGTCCGGGGGACCTAGCCAGTCTCTTTCTTTTTTTTTTTCATCTTTTGGCCTTGGTGTACTGGGACTGTCCTTGACAATTGTGGACTTTCCCCTATAACACACTTTATGGTAATCTGGATGTGATTTACATTTTTGTCATTCATGATCTTTCCAGATGTATACCACTTTTGTTGATTTCACCAATATATTTATGATACACTGACCAAGTTAATTTTTCTTATCCTAGACCCCTTCTGGCAGCCACCACTGGCACAGCGCCCTGTTCTACCAGGTTATTCAGCCTACCGGTTTCCATGTCTCGTCTTTGGGGGGGGGGGTGGTGTGTGAGCGCCCGGCTAGCACGCTGCTCCGTCACCTCAGCTCCCGGGACAGACCACCATTTTGGCCTTGAATCCCTACTCGCCATACCTCATTGCTATCCTTGTATGTAAGTACCTGGGGCGGGCTTCATCGCCTTCCCTGCCACGATCAGTTATAACCATATTAATTATATTCTATTATACTTTTTTCTCAGCATCCGCCCCTGATGAGTGTTCTCCTTTTACACGAAACGCGTCGGGCATCTGGGATGCTGACACAAGTTTATACCCCACCACCTACTCAGAATATCTCCCATCCATCAATCATGGTCTTACTGCTTACTATACTATTATTCCCCTTGCCAGTGTTGCTTTTATGTTTTTATGTATATATATGAAAATATTGAATGTATTAACCAATCAATTGAGACCACTACGTGGCGCAAAGTTGTTATATATTTTATGTACCTTTGATGCTCATAGTTCACACGCACCTACATATGTGTGTGTGTGAACAGCTATGAAATGATATTTATTATAATGTCCTCTCGTTATATGGTCCTTGTCATTTATATGTTGTGTACATTTCACTATGATCAATAAACATGTATTTTCATTGTATCCACCTCCACTATACCTACAGCCTCATTTAAAGTCCCAAATTTCCCATTTTTTTCCTCTGAACCCGGGATGGATGCACACCACATATGTGCATCATTTAAAGTCCCAAATTCCCCCCCCCCTCTTTCTCCGGGGGACCTACGGCCGGGGAGCACCGATTTTTCAAAACCGGGCACCCCTTACATAGACTCCCATGTTAAACGGTAATTTCTCCTGTGACTTTGGGGACCCGGTACCAGCCGGTCGTAGGTCCCTTGCACCCGAAACTTTGCACACATGTAGCCCGATTTCTCCTCTACAAGTGTGCTACGTTTTTTGTATGGGGGACCTACGGCTGGGGAGCAGCGATTTTTCAAAGCTGGGCACCCCTTCCATAGACTCCCATGTTAAACGTCAGTCTAGTCATGGACACAGTGAGGCATGGGCACAGTGAGGCATGGGCACAGCTAGGTATGCACATGGACACAGTGAGGCAAAGTGAGGCACAGTGAGTCATGCAGATGGACACCCTAGGCTTATACTCGAGTCAATACGTTTTCCCATTTTTTTGTGGTAAAATTAGGTGCCTCTGCTTATATTCGGGTCGGCTTATACTCAAGTATATACGTTATTTCTATAATGCTACCTATGTCTATTGACCAGATATACAACGGATGTGGATAATGTCCCAGGATTTCCTATGTCCTCCGGGGTGGGTCGATACCTGCCCCAACTTTCTGGGAACTACGGGCTCCGCTCCCCATGGTGAGACTTTCTTGGGTGGTCCTTTCTCTATAGGGGGGGCTCATGAGGTGAACGCCATTCCTATCTTATCTGATATATTATGATTTGTATTCACACTGTGACAATGTTACTAATGCTGTCTCTCTTTATTCATAGTCTCATAACAACTTTTTATACACCATCTGACAAATTGTATGTATGGGCAATGCTCCTGAAGAAGCAGGTGATATAAGAAACCGCGAAACATGTTAAGCTTTTTTCAATATAATATGGATGGTGTTGATATTCTACAGTGGGGAAAAAAGTATTTAGTCAGCCACCAATTGTGCAAGTTCTCCCACTTAAAAAGATGAGAGAGGCCTGTAATTGTCATCATAGGTATACCTCAACTATGAGAGACAAAATGTGGAAACAAATCCAGACAATCACATTGTCTGATTTGGAAATATTTTTATTTTTTGCAAATTATGGTGGAAAATAAGTATTTGGTCAATATCAAAAGTTCATCTCAATACTTTGTTATATTTCCTTTGTTGGCAATGACATAGGTCAAACGTTTTCTGTAAGTCTTCACAAGGTTGTCACACACTGTTGCTGGTATGTTGGCCCATTCCTCCATGCAGATCTCCTCTAGAGCAGTGATGTTTTGGGGCTGTCGCTGGGCAACACGGACTTTCAACTCCCTCCAAAGGTTTTCTATGGGGTTGAGATCTGGAGACTGGCTAGGCCACTCCAGGACCTTGAAATGCTTCTTACAAAGCCACACCTTCGTTGCCCAGGTGGTGTGTTTGGGATCATTGTCATGCTGAAAGACCCAGCCACGTTTCATCTTCCATGCCCTTGCTGATGGGAGGAGGTTTGCACTCAAAATCTCACGATACATGGCCCCATTCATTCTTTCATGTACACAGATCAGTCGTCCTGTTCCCTTTGCAGAGAAACGGCCCCAAAGCATGATGTTGCCACCCCCATGCTTCACAGTAGGTATGGTGTTCTTTGGTTGCAACTCAGCATTCTCTCTCCTCCAAACACGACAAGTTGTGTTTCTACCAAACAGTTCTACTTTGGTTTCATCTGACCATATGACATACTCCCAATCCTCTTCTGGATCATCCAAATGCTCTCTAGCAAACCTCAGATGGGCCCAGACATGTACTAGCTTAAGCAGGGGGACACGTCTGGCACTGCAGGATCTGAGTCCCTGGTGGCGTAGTGTGTTACTGATGGTAGCCTTTGTTACGTTGGTCCCAGCTCTCTGCAGGTCATTCACTAGGTCCCCCCGTGTGGTTCTGGGATTTTTGCTCACCGTTCTTGTGATCCTTTTGACCCCACGGGGTGAGATCTTGCGTGGAGCCCCAGATCGAGGGAGATTATCAGTGGTCTTGTATGTCTTCCATTTTCTAATTATTGCTCCCACAGTTGATTTCTTCACACCAAGCTGCTTGCCTATTGCAGATTCATTCTTCCCAGCCTGGTGCAGGTCTACAATTTTGTTTCTGGTGTCCTTCGACAGCTCTTTGGTCTTCACCATAATGGAGTTTGGAGTGTGACTGTTTGAGGTTGTGGACAGGTGTCTTTTATACTGATAACAAGTTCAAACAGGTGCCATTAATACAGGTAATGAGTGGAGGACAGAGGAGCCTCTTAAAGGAGAAGATACAGGTCTGTGAGAGCCAGAAATCTTGCTTGTTTGCAGGTGACCAAATACTTATTTTCCACCATAATTTGCAAAAAAAAAATATTTCCAAATCAGACAATGTGATTGTCTGGATTTGTTTTCACATTTTGTCTCTCAAAGTTGAGGTATATCTATGATGACCATTACAGGCCCCTCCCATCTTTTTAAGTGGGAGAACTTGCACAATTGGTGGCTGACTAAATACTTTTTTTGCCCACTGTATCTATTATGATGGGATATTTTTTAGGCACTTTATAGTTATGACTAAAGAACTCTATTCTATGAATATGCAATATTTGTATATGTTTTTTGTAATAAAATTCTCTTTATACTTTTCTAAATTTGACTGGAAATCTGTTGATATATGGTACCACCAAAGTCCAAACTCCAGCCTCCTCCCAAATATATGCTTAAATACCAGCTTAGTAATAGTTTAGAATTTGATATCACAAAGATTAAGTTGATTGAGCAACGGATAGTTACATTCACTATCTGTAGCCATTGGAGTTGGGAACCAAAGCCACTTTCACATTTTTTAATATATTATATAAGGGAATAGTAGTGATTGGCTTCTAAGAGAGAGGCATATTCTAAGACACTATTTCCTTCTCTTGAGGGAAAGTATTTACATATTCTAAATAAGCAGTTACTTCTACAGCTATAGGCATTGTGGAGAAATTCATATCAGATTTTGAAGAGAAGAACTGAAATTACAGCTTGCTTCCCCTTTACCATCCATGTTTACTATCCAGAACAAGTAACTAGTACATAAGAGTTCCTTAAAAAAAATCAGCATCAACTCTCACTTTAGATTACCCAAAAAATGCCCCCACCCCCAAAAAAAGAAAGAAAAATACTTCTTTACCGCAAAGACCAAAACAACATGACATCGTCTTCAGGGTGTTTTTTTTTTTTTAGATGGGGGGAATTGGAGTGAGTGCTCTGTTAGGCTTGTATTTGAGTTACAATCTTGCGATCCTCCAGGGAAAGGGTGCACTCTTTTTTTACTGTTTGTGAGGTTCATCCTAGACATTTGAGAGGAGGAATTTGGGGGGAGCTTAACCACTTCCCGCCCGGCCTATAGCAAAATGACGGCCGGGCGGTGGTTCAGTTATCCTGACTGGTTGTCATATGACGTCCAGCAGGATAACAGCCGTCGCACGGCCGTGGGGGCATGCATTGAGGCAATCGGTGGTGCAGCGTGTCATTCTGACACACCGCTACACCGATCTCGGTAAAGAGCCTCTGATGGAGGCTCTTTACCACATTACCACGTGTCCAATCACAGCTGATCACGATGTAAGGAGGAAGAGCCTTTGATTGGCTTTTCCTCACTCGCGTCTGACAGACGCGAGTAGAGGAGAGGCGATCGGCTGCTCTCCTGACAGAGGGGTCTGTGCTGATTGTTTATCAGCGCAGCCCCCCTCGGATGCCTGCCCAGGACCACCAGGATGCCGCCAGGACCACCAGGGATGGCGACCCACACTGGACCACCAGGTTTGCCACCCTAGACCACCAGGGATATGCCAATTAGTGCCCAGGCAGCTGCCAATCAGTGCCCATCCTCAATGCCTGCCAGTGCCACCAGGGATGCCTATCAGTGCCATCTATCAGTGCCGCCTATCAGTGCCCAGCAGTGCCGCCTATCGGTGCCACCCATAAGTGCCCATCAGTGCCCATCAGTGTCGTCTATCAGTGCCCTTCAGTGTCCACCAGTGCCACCCATGAGTGCCCATCAGTGCCGCCTATCAATTCCCATCAGTGCTGCATATCAGTACCCATCAGTGCCACCTCATTGGTGCTGCCTTATCAGTGCCCGTAAGTGCCACCTTATCAGTGCTCATCAATGAAGGAGAAAACATATTTTCTAAATTTTATAACAGAAACAAAATAAAAACCGCAGAGGTGATCAAATACCATCAAAAGAAAGCTCTATTTGTGGGAATAAAAAAAGGATAAAAATTCTGTTTGGGTACAGCGTTGCATGATCGCGCAATTGTCATTTAAACAGCAACAGCACTGAAAGCTGAAAATTGGCTTGGGCAGGAAGGGGGTGTAAGTGCTGGAATTGAAGTGGTTAAAAAGAGCAGTGTAGGTGGGAGAGGGGGAGTTTTGATGGAGAAAAGACAAAATTTGTCAATATCCCTATGGGACTCTGAAGTAGACAGCAATGGACATGTGAGTGGAGCAGGAATTCTATCTCCACCTGTCTTGTTTGCCTTATATATCTGTTGTTGTTTCTATCTTGCTGGAGAGAAGTTTGGAGAGAACATGTTGATTTGTTGCTTTTGAATGACCAAGTTGAAAAGACTTGTTTTTCTTATTTTAATATTTACAAGTAATGCCTTTTTTCTAATTCAACCTTTTTTTGTCTGGGCATCCTGTTGTTTATCAGCAATGAATTATGGGCCTGTGCAGAGAGAGAAAAGGGACCATGTTTAGAGAGAATGCCACAAGAACTTCACAAATCAGCTGCTGGGCCTGTGAGGAGCTCATTACTAGACATGGGCGCCGTAAAAAAAATTGTTTTATTCCGTATTAAAAAAAAATCGTATTTTGTAATTCGTGTACGAAATTTAATTCAGATTCGTACGAAATACGAATTTCGTACGAATCGTAAATTTTAAACGTTGCGCATGTTTCCCGTGCTTAGAACTGTCTCTGCACAAAATGTAATTTTTTACGGAAAAAAAGTCATTTAAAACTCACTCGCGGCTATTAATGAATTGTCGGCTTTTATCAATACATAGAAAAGTCATTGATAAAAATAAAATAAAAAGCGTGGGGGTTCCCCCAAATTCAATTACCAGGCCCTTCAGGTCTGGAATGGATATTAAGGGGAACCCCGCCGCAAATAAAAAAAAAAAACGGCGTGCGGTTCCCCCTAAATATCCATACCAGGCCCTTCAGATCTGGCATGGATTTTAAGGGAAACTCCACCCCAAATTAAAAAAAAATGGCGTGGAGTCCCCCCAAAAATCCATACCAGACCCTTATCCGAGCACGCAACCTGGCCGGCCGCAGGAAAAGAGGGGGGGATGAGAGAGCGCCCCCCCTCCTGAACCGTACCAGGCCACATGCCCTCAACATGGGGAGGATGTCCCCATGTTGATGGGGACAAGGGCCTCATCCCCACAACTCTTGCACGGTGGTTGTGGGGGTCTTGGGGCAGGGGGCTTATCGGAATCTGGAAGACCCCTTTAACAAAGGGGACCCCCAGATCCCGCCCCCCCTATGTGAACTGGTAAGGGGTACATTGTACCCCTACCATTTCACAAAGAAAGTGTAAAAAAATTTAAATAAAAACACACAAACACCTTGGAAAAGTCCTTTATTAAAAAAAAAAAAAAAAAAACATTCCAGCGATGAAATCCAGTGTCCCACGGCGATCTCGATGTCCAGCGCTGTCCATCATTCGTTGAGCCTGAGCGGACCTGATGGGGAACTTCCTCCGCAGTGTTTTAAATGTATAGACCCGCCCCTTCTAAAGTTCCCCATCAGGTCTGCTAAGCGGACCAGATGCGGAACGTGAGAAGGGGCGGGTCTATTCATGTATTACACAGTGAAGGAAGTTCCCCATCAGGTCCGCTCTATGAGGGGGAGGACCTGATGGGAACTTCCTTTACTGTGTAATACATGAATAGACCCGCCCCTTCTAAAGTTCCCCATCAGGTCCGCTAAGCGGACCAGATGCGGAACGTGAGAAGGGGCGGGTCTATTCATGTATTACACAGTGCAGGAAGTTCCCATCAGGTCCGCCCCCTCGGTATGTCAGACCCTGCCTACATCATTGGCCTGAGCGGACCTGATGGGGAAATTCCTTCACTGTGTAATACATGAATAGACCCGCCCCTTCTCACGTTCCGCATCTGGTCCGCATAGCCTTACACCTAGTCATTGGCTGAGCGGACCTGATGGGGAACTTTAGAAGGGGCGGGTCTATACATTTAAAACACTGCGGAGGAAGTTCCCCATCAGGTCCGCTCAGGCTCAACCAATGACGGACAGCGCTGGACATCGGGATCGCCGCTGGACACTGGATTTCATCGCTGGAATGTTGTTGTTTTTTATTGTTTTTTTAATAAAGGACTTTTCCAAGGTGTTTGTGTGTTTTTATTTACATTTTTTTACACTTTCTTCGTGAAATGGTAGGTGTACAATGTACCCCTTACCAATTCACATAGGGGGGGCCGGGATCTGGGGGTCCCCTTTGTTAAAGGGGTCTTCCAGATTCCGATAAGCCCCCTGCCCGCAGACCCCCACAACCACCGGGCAAGGGTTGTGGGGATGAGGCCCTTGTCCCCATCAACATGGGGGCATCCTCCCCATGTTGAGGGCATGTGGCCTGGTACGGTTCAGGAGGGGGGGGGGCGCTCTCTCGTCCCCCCCTCTTTTCCTGCGGCCGGCCAGGTTGCGTGCTCGGATAAGGGTCTGGTATGGATTTTTGGGGGGACGCCACGCCATTTTTTTTTAAATTTGGGGTGGAGTTTCCCTTAAAATCCATGCCAGATCTGAAGGGCCTGGTATGGATATTTAGGGGGAACCGCACGCCATTTTTTTTTTATTTGCGGCGGGGTTCCCCTTAATATCCATTCCAGACCTGAAGGGCCTGGTAATTGAATTTGGGGGAACCCCCACGCTTTATTTTTTATTTTTATCAATGACTTTTCTATGTATTGATAAAAGCCGACAATTCATTAATAGCCACGAGTGAGTTTTAAATGACTTTTTTTCCGTCAAAAATGACATTTTGTGCAGGGACAGTTCTAAGCACGGGAAACATGCGCAAATTTACATGCATATCATACACACCCCCCAGGTACGAAATTTAAAGGAATTTTTCACTTTTGGATCCGAAATTCGTAAACAAAATTTCGTATTTCGTACAGAATTTGTATGCATAGAAATTCGTATTTCAGATTTGTACGAATGTACGAATTTCCGGAAATTCGTATGAAACTAATCACACATGTATACTCATTACATGGATTCCAAGTTGGACTTGAGGCATTGTCCAGGAGTTGTCCTCTGTGTCCACTGTTGGTGATTTGAGTTATTGTCTATGAAATAACCTCTGTGTTTCTGCCCTGAGACTTGAAGAGCTATCCTCTGTGTCTGAGAGAGTGACCTAAGTAATGTCCTCTGTGTCTGTATGTGACTTGAGAATAGACATGTGCACTCCGAAATATTTTGTTTCGGAATTTCGGTTTTATCCGAAAAATAAATGTATTTAGTTACTCCCGAAATTCGTTTTTATTTATTTTGTTGTGTTTAACAAACAAATTAATTAAGGTCAAATCTGTCAATTGAAGGCTTATGGTGTCTGTCGGATGTTCTAAGAAGAGTTGACAAAGCAGATAACCTGTACAATGCCGTGATCGTACATTTCTGGTCAAATGCTCCGCCCACAAGCTATAGTAGAATTCTAATGTTGTTTGACTAGTAATAATTATAATGATTACTTATTATTACTAGTCAAACAACATTAGAATTCTTCTATAGCCTATGGGCAGAGCATTTGACCGTAAATGTCTGCTCACGGCGATTGTGTGTTTTTAGCTGCTTCGTTGAATCTTGTCTATAATGTCAAATCTTTTCTCTCTATGTCGAATAATTTTGGACTAATAGAGATAGGTTAGGCACATTCAACCGCAGGTTCGATAGACACAGATTGTTATTGTCACTGTCATGTCAAATCTTCTATCTATCTATATCGAATTGTTGTCTCATTGATACGAAAATATAATGGATACGAAAATAAAGCATTTTTTTATTTTGGATCTTTCAGATTTCGGATTCTGCGTGTTCATTATCGTTTTTTGTTAAAACGAACACGAAAATTCCTGAAATTCTGGAAAAAATGCATTTGGACTATAACGAATGCACATGTCTACTTGAGAAGCTGTTAGCTTGTCCCCTGTGTCTGAGAAAGAGAAAGCCAAAGAGTTCTACGGAAGGACTCTGACTTAGAAATGCATTTTGGGAAATTACAAGAAAAGGGGGTTGAGCAAGGGGAGGGTGGGACTTTGTGCGAAGCACGTGACAGCAAAAGCCACGAAACGCGTAGAGCTATCGGATGCCGTGTCTTTATCAATTTTACCTATATTTTTCATGTTATTCAATAATTATTCCTCACAGGCTCAGAAAGGCCATAGGCCCTGCAGGCATTATCCTGTATTATGTTAATACCCAAATCCCATGGTGGTGAACTAGGACACTTATTGTGGTCAGATCATGAGATGTTATTATCATGTAACTTGTCATTATCATGTTATTCAATTATCATTGCTATCACTATTAGACCCCATTCACACAGGGGAGACTCGTCAGGCGACTCAGCCGCCTGACAAGTTGCGTCCTGTTCTGTACAATGGAACCGTTCTAATAGGAGTCGCTCCGACTTAGAAAAAGGTTCCTGTACTACTTCAAGATGACTTCAGGGTGACTTCCATTGACGTCAATACAGAAGTCATTTTTGAAGTCACCTCTGAAGTCGTGTTAGGATCGCCCGGCACAGTCGTGGGATAAGTCGTGCCGCCCCTGTGTGAATGGGCTCTTACTTGCATGTTCATACTATAATGTTCATTATGTAATATTTGTATGTTATCATGTACCATTGATATTGCTACTATGTATGTTTACTAATTGTATTCAATAAATCTCCTTATGTTCACCCAATTACCCTTTTGCTGTCATGTGCTTCACACAAAGTCCCACCCTCCCCTTGCTCAACCCCCTTTTCTTGTGACTCAGATTGGGATGGAAATATATGACCTCACCAGGCCATGATTTCAATTAAAGTCCCTAGGGATGGAAATACGTGGCCTTACCAGGCCTTGGCTTCCTCAAAGTCCCTAACTATAAACAACCCCCTTATTTTGGGAAATTAGTCATGCATTGCATAGTGGACAAAAATACCATCAGTTGGGCCTTTTACATGCAGATCTGAAATTTTGACTTAGCTCTGACTTTTCCAATCTGCATACTTGTCCTGAGTCAGTAACTAAGCAAATGTTGAAGCAAGACACAGATGAAATACACATAAAGGGATATTTTTTTAATTGCCAAAGGTTTTCTATTTATGTGCGTCCAGTCCAGAGATTTATTCAGCACAACTCTGACTGGCGGGGCAGAAGACCTGATTTTTTTCCCTGCTGAAACGAATGCCGTTCCGACGGAATTCCGCTCAAGCTTTCTTGCATACACACGGTCACACCAAATTTCGCCCGTCAAGAACGCGGTGAAGTAAAACACTACGACGAGCCGAGAAAAATGAAGTTAAATGATTCCGAGCATGCGTCAAATTGATTCTGAGCATGCATGGTTTTTAGTCCGTCGGAATTGCATACAGACGAACAGAACATGTTCTCTATCTAAGTTCATCGGAATTTCCGATGGAAAAAGTACGATGGAGCATACACACGGTCGGAATATCCGATGAAAAAATCCCGTCAGACTTTTTCCATCGGAAATTTCGACCGCGTGTACGCGGCATAAGTAATGTAAACAGACCTGGTTTGTTCCTTACATATGACTGGACAATTAAGGAGAAGCAGCAGACTGATTAACTCATCTTTCTGTCACTCTACTATCTACTTCTATTAGGATTTCTTTTGTTAGCATAAGTAGGTTTGGCTTGCTTTTTTAATCCTATTGCTGCTACAAGTCATATGCAGCTACTTACATTTCTTGCATTTAAAAACATACATTTGCATGTATTGATAAATGTGTCTTTTATATCTGCTTGGAGTTTAGATTTAATGCAGCTTTTCCTTGAGTTTTTTCTAAAGAGAAAATACTTATTTTCACACTCTAGCAGTATGACAGTCTGTTCATACAAATCTTATCCAAAAGGATAGCAGAATGATGAAAAAAATTTATAGGGTAGCAATTTTCTTTTCAAAATATAGCCATCTTAGGTCTTCCTGAAAGGAATGGTTGAGTAAAAAAAAAGGAATGCGTTTGGTTAACTTTATTATTTTTTATGATGAGGTCCATTAGAGTAAGGTCTCACTTTAGCTTCCTTGTCAGCCCATAAAGTGCAACAGTGACAAACCTGAAATGGAAACTACGGCGTGACATTTCATGTAACTGAAATCAATGGAATAATGCTACTGTGTGACAATGAAATCTTCATTGCTAAGAAAAAAGATCTCAAGCAGTAGAGACAAAATCATACGGTTCACATTTAACTTAATTAAACTAAAGGGCAACAGACATTCTTGACCCTTGGGACTGTGAACTTCCTAAAGTTTATTTTTTTGATTCTTAGATGGGCTAGCATGCTTGCGGTGTTTTTCCATGCAGCTAATGATCATTTTTGCTAGCACATACAGGAACATCTATATGCTACTGACAGAAGCCCCTATTCCTGTATGGTATTTCAGTTGTCTGTCTTAGTTATCCCAGATTCACCTTCTCTCTTACCCTAAAGCCTCGTACACACGACGGCGGTTCTTTTGAGTGGCCGTATGTACACAGGGTTTGGCAAGGCAAGCTTACCAGGAATCCTGTCAAGAAAACCGACATTTTTCAAATAGACGGGTTTCACGCCTGTATGTACAGGGCTTTACTTTTAGGACAGCAAAGGGAATTCCAACATTTTACAGTTGTCACTGAAAACGGTGGTGAGAGGAGGTGAATGGAAGTGTTTCAACAGGGCACATTAAAGGATTTGATTGAATTTCAAGAAATATCCCTGTTCAGTTTTTTCTATAAACTATAATGAATCATTAATGCTCCAAATGGGATATAACTCCACCCTAAATATTTTACTTCTTTAAAGAGAAAGCAAATGCAAATTTATTGGCTTGCTTTAGTAAATCAATCATAGTTCTATTCTAGCTTGAATTTTTCTTACGAAGCCCCAATTTAAGTGGAATGTCATCCTTTATGCTGAATTCTTCCTTTTCCATCTTATGTACATAGAGGCATAGCAATCTGCAATCCAGCTGTCAAAGACAAAACATATTGGGGGTGATTTACTAAGAACCCTGCGCTGCGCCGCTTCATACCTTAATTGGTGCGCCGGATAAATCATTGATTGGGCGTGTGAACCAGCGCATGCCGACCTCAATGTGATAGTAAATAAAAAAAATCCTACTGGCGTAAGGGATTTTCTCATTAATCTCAGCGGCGTTTCTCTGTCTCTATTCAAAATCAATGGTTCCCTATGGGAGCCCATTGATTTGAATAGAGGTCGGATCAAGATGATCCGACTTGCGGGGCAACTCGTGTGCGGAGAACCTTAAGAGCCGGTTCACACAGGGGCAACACGACTTTGAGCGTGACTTTGCGAGACAACTTGGACACGACTTGAGCGTGAACCACAGCGCGACCTGGAGCGACTTGAAGTCGCCTATAGGACAGGCTTCTTTGCCAGTACCTGCCCGCGAGAATGTGTTTCCAGCACGATCCCATCACGCTGGTTCTCGGCGACAGGGTACCTCGCACTCACTGTCCCCTGTGTTTGGTATGAATCATGAGGGGGAACAGCACGCCAAATTTTTAATAAAAAAACGGCATGGGTTCCCCTCCAAGAGCATACCAGGCCCTTAGGTCTGGTATAGATTTCAAGGGGAACCCCCTACGCCGAAAAAATGGCGTGGGGGTCCCCCCAAAATCCATACCAGACCCTTATCCGAGCACGCAGGAAGGGGGTGAGGACGAGTGAGCGCGCCCCCCCTCCTGAACCATACCAGGCCACATGCCCTCAACATGGGGGGTGTGTGCTTTGGGGCAGGGGGGCGCCCTGCGGCCTCCCCACCCCAAAGCACCTTGATGGGGACAAGGGCCTCTTCCCGACAACCCTGGTTGGTTGTCAGGGTCTGCGGGCGGGGGGTCTTATCGAAATTTGCAAACACCTTTTAATAAGGGGCCCCCAGATCCCAGCTCCCCACCCTATGTGAATGAGTAGGGGTACATTGTACTCCTACCCATTCACCTGGGGGAAAAGTGTCAATAAAAAAGCACACTAGACAGCTTTTTAAAGTAATTTATTAGGCAGCTCCGGGGGTCTTCTACTGACTTCGGGGGTCTTCGGGGGTCTTCTTGCGACTTCTCCGCTCTCTCCAGCCTCTTCTTCCGCTCTCCGGTGCTTTCTGCCTCCTGCCGGTCTCCTCCGCTATCTTCTGCCAGCTCTTTCGCTAGCGGTGGCCCGGTCTTCATCGTCGTCGTCTTCTTCCCTCTTCTCTCCTCCCGTTGTTGACTCAACGCTCTCTGCCGCTATAATGCCGTGTGCGCAGAGCGCAACGACTTATATAGGCATGGGGCATGGTCACCGGGTGATGTCACCATGTGACCCCGCCCCTTATGTCGTCACCACCTGGAGCATGATGGGACTGTGACGTCAGAAGAGACGGGGTCACCCATGCCTATAAAAGTCGTTGCATGCCTCGCACACGGCATTACAGCGGGAGAGACCGCCGAGTCAACATCGGGAGAAGAGGGAAGGAGAAGACCGGGCCAACGCTAGCAAAAGATCAGAAGATAGCGGAGGAGCCTGGCAGAAGAGCCAGAGACCGGGAGAAGAGAGCAGAGAGGTTGGAAGAGACCCTCAAAGGCAGAAGAGACCCCTGGAGATGCCTAATAAATTACTTTTAAAACCTGTATAGTGTGTTTTTTTTTACACTTTTTCCCCCAGGTGAATGGGTAGGAGTACGATGTACCCCATACTCATTCACATAGGGTGGGAGGGCCGGGATCTGGGGGCTCCCAGATTCCGATAAGCCCCTCGCCCACAGACCCTGACAACCAACGGCCAGGGTTGTCGGGAAGAGGCCCTTGTCCTCATCAACATGGGGACAAGGTGCTTTGGGGTGGGGGGCACAGTGCCCCCCTGCCCCAAAGCACCAACCCCCATGTTGAGGGCATGTAGCTTGGTATGGTCTAGGAGGGGGGGGGCGCTTGCTCACCCCCCTTTCCTGACCTGCCGGGCTGCGTGCTCAGAAAAGGGTCTGGTATGGATACTGGGGGAACCCCCGCGCCATTTTTTTTTTGTGTGGGGGCTTCCCCTCAAGATCCATACCGGACCGAAGGGTCTGGTATCGTCCTGGGGGGAACCTCACGCAATTTTTTTTTAACATTTTCGCGGGGTTCCCCTTCAAGGTTCTCCGCACACAAGTCACTCGGCAAGTCGGATCATCTTGATTCAGATTAATGGGCTCCCATAGGGATTTTTGAATAGAGAAAGAAAAACGCGTCTGAAAGCTAGCACGGGAAAACGTGCATTGAATTCAATGCAAAACGCGTTAAAAACGCTGCTTTTTTCCCGGCGTCTGTACCAGCTTTACAGCCCATTTTTTAAAATGTCCGTGGGCATGAGGCCTAAGAAAAAAGAGGGGGAAAAAAGCACTGGACTGCATCAAAAACGCACACATGCAGAAAAGCACCTGGAACGCATCCGGACTGCGTTTCCAAGGTGTGAACTGGCCCTTAGGCAGTTGCGTTTGACCTCATTTTTCAGAAAGCAAAAAAATGCGTTCAGACGCCAAAGATTTGGCGGCGTTTAGCCGAGTTTTAGTTTATAAGCTTTTTAAAGGTGACCTATTTTTTTACATTGAAAAAAACCCAAAATTATGGCAAATGATGAAAAAACAATAAAAATATATAAAAAAAACTGTAATTGCTTGCATTGCATTGTGGACAATCCACAACTTGGGGCAGGTGACGTGGCCAGGTGATGTGGCAAGTGGACAATCCACAACTTGTGGCAGGTGACGTGGCAAGTGGACAATCCACAACTTGTGGCAGGTGATGTGGCAAGTGACACGCTAAATATAAGTACACTGCTGCTACTCACTCTGGTCTCACAAAATGGCTGAAATGGTTAATAATACTGTTTTTTGAGCTTAGGGAGGGTCCTTATGATATTTCCTAACTAAACACTTATAGACGCAAACGCGGCAAAACGCGGCATGCAAACGCGGCAAAACGCAAGTTTATAAACGTCGGTTTCAACCTTAGTTCAGAAGACTTTGCACCAGCGTCACGTGTACATGGGGCCTAAAAACAGCTATGCCATTTACAGCTCAAAAACGCCATGGTGGGCATGAAGCCATAGGCTAACATGGAGAGGCGTTTTTAAGCTGCAAAGAACGCTCAAACAAGCAGGTGTAAAAACGTTTGTGTGCATGTAGCCTTATATTAACCACTTGCTTACTGGGCACTTAAACCCCCTTCCTGCCCAGACCAATTTTCAACTTTCAGCGCTGATGCACTTTGAATGACAATTGCGTGGTTATACAACACTGTAACCAAATTAAATTTTAATAATTTTTTTCACACAAATAGAGCTGTCTTTTGGTGATATTTGATCACCTCTGCATTTGTTTTTTGTTTTTTTCTATAAATACAAAAGACCAAATAAAAAAAAAATAGGATATTTTAATATTTTGTTTGAAATTTTAGAAAAAAGGTAATTTTTCTCCTTCATTGATGTACACTGATGAGACTGCACTGATGGGCACCGATAAGGCAGCAAGGGTGGGCACCGAGAGGTGGCATTGCTAGTTGCCACTGGTGGGCACTGAGAAGTGGTACTGCTATCTGGCAATGATAGTTGGCAGTGATGGGCACTGATAGGCAGCACTGCTAGGTGGCACTGATTGGCACCAGTGGTAGGCATTGATAGGTGGCACTGGCAGGGGCTACTGATTTGTCACAGATGACGCAGAATTGCCTCTTCCTCTTCGGGCCCGATTTCCTTTGCACATAAGCCGGTGATTGCCTTTTTTTTCTGCTCACGCTGTCAGTGCAAGGAGAAAACAAAAACGATTACCGAGCTTTTGTTTTCATCACGTGATCAGCTGTCATTGGCTGACAGCTGATCACGTGGTAAGGGGCAGGGATCGGCCCCTTACTCGGATCTGTCATCACCCGAGTCTCAGTGACTCATGACCACAGCGCGCGTGCGAAGGGGAGGACGTCTATTGACGGACTCCCGGCAATTGAGGACCGTGCTGTGGCCATCGATCAGCTATAGCGCTGATCTCAAGTGGTTAAAGAGGGTCTAAATGGGCCATTGACATGCATCACAATTGAACTTAGGAATGTGTCTTTGCAAAATTAAACTAAATGAAATCCTTTCTTATTTTTGCTTGGGGATAGAGTGCAGAGGGGTTTAGAAGTCTGATCAGTTTTTGGGGATGTCTGAACCCCTGATAGGGTGAAGACAACTCCCAAATTTTGCCACTTTATCCTTCCAAATGATTCACTTCCTGTCACATAGCCACACAGGAAGTGAGGGTAAATCCCTACCAATGGCTTTCCTTGGGGACTTACAGGTCAATCTAAATAGTTTCCCCATTTGGTAAATTGAACTCTAGCATTTTGCTATGTACACCCCAAATTATTAGTTATCTTGGACTTTGTTTTTTTTTTCCTAAAGGCAAATCCACTTTGCACTACAAGTGCACTTGCTGGAGATCCGAGGGGGACATGTAAGGAAAAGAACAAAAACCACCATCTTTGCTTCTACATGATTGCATGTTAAAATCAACTGTGCTTCCCCTCAGATTTTCAGCAACTACACTTGTATTGCAGAAAGGATTTGCCTTAAACATTAGCTAACAATTTGAGATGAAAACAACAAAGTGCTACAGTGCAATTTTCTGAATGGGAACACTAGTTAGATTGACCAGTGTGTCCCAAAGTTAAGATTGGTAGGATTTTACTCTCACTTCCTGTTTGTCTATGTAACAGGAAGCAAAGCCAATTTTAAGAACAGGGACACAAAGGCCAACCTAAAAAAAAATATAAAAAAAAAAAAAAAAGCACACTCGATTTCCCTCAAATGCCCACAATTAGAATAGGATTGTCTTCAGCTCGATTTTAGTTCAGCCCTTCTCAAGCCTGTCCTCAAGTACCCCCAACAGGCCATGTTTGCAGGTTTACCTTCATCTTGCACAGGTGCTTTAAATCACAGTCAATGGCTTGGTATTGTGGATTTTCGGATCAGATAAATTCACAAAACATGTCCTGTCGGGGGTACTTGAGGACTGAGGCTGAAAACCACTGCAATAAAAAAGGAAGTGTAATACTTACTGCTCTGAAGTTTTACTTTCATGGTGACTCTCAATGGCAGCATACATGCAATCCATGCATATGTTACCATGAAGGCACCAGGAACGTAAATTACAAATATACAAAAACAATAAAAACTGATTTGTCAAAGACATGCCAATCAGCCTAGTTAAGATGCAGCTGGGAAATCCATTGCGTGAAAAGAACACATATAAAAAAAATTAGAAACAATTTTATTGGTCAAAAAAACAGGACTTTGAAAAAAGCAAGGAAATCAAAAAAACATGTATGTTAATTTGAGACACTAATGCCCCATACACACGATCGTTTTTCATGCCGTTAAAAATGCCATTAAAAAAAATGGCCATTAAAAATGATCGTGTGTAGGCTCCAGAGCATTTTTAACGACGTGAAAAACGGCCATTAAAAATTTCGAACATGCTCTCTTTTTTCACGTCGTTTTTCATGTCTTTTTTTTAACGACGTGAAAAACGATAGTGTGTATGCTTTAACGACGTGAAAAAAAACGCGCATGCTCAGAATCAAGTATGAGACAGGAGCGCTCGTTCTGGTAAAACTAGCGTTCGTAATGGAGATAGCACATTCGTCACGCAGTCACGGACTGAAAAGCACGAGACTGAAAAGAGCGAATCGTCGCTCAACAAACTTTACTAACATGAAGGGTGGCGCCATTCGAACGGAACTTCCCCTTTATAGTGCCGTCGTACGTGTTGTACGTCACTGCGCTTTGCTTGATCGTTTTTTTAAATGATCGTGTGTACGCAAGACAGGCTTGAGAGGAAACATGAAAAAAAACGACGTGAAAAACGGCAAGAAAAAAAATGGCAAGAAAAACGATCGTGTGTATGGGGCATAACAGAATCTGGTTTTTGAGGTTTGATGATTTTGCATTGGAGAGTAACAGGAGATAAAAGGACATTACATTAGTCACAACATCTTGAGAAAGAATTAGCAAAATAATGCAGCACAGACAATTAAATCAAAGTGAACAACCTAAAAAAGACAAACATCACCAACATCAATAACATTTCATGTGAAAATATCCCCGACCAAAAAATAAAAAAAAACAAAGTTAAATAAAACTTGCTGGAAAACACATCTGTTTTACAAATACATAACAAATAAAATACAAATCGAAAATACATGTTACAAACTCGATAAGGACACCCAAATGTACTCTTCACGCCGGCCACACACACAATCTTGCCTCTTTTCAGGGAAAGGTAGGGAATGCTATCTGCAAGCTTTATATAACCTAGGTTTGTGTGCTAATGAGGCAATTGAAAACACATGCACAGTCCATGAAACACACAAAATGCAAGTTAACGCAATGTAAAGACTGAACTTCAAAGTGGGTACACCTGTTAAGGGTGTCCTTCAATTACTAACCCAAAAAACACACTCTCTAAGCATGTCAAGAAACAACCAGGTGCTGTACACACAAAAAGCACAAAAAAACGAAGTCCCTGAGCATGCTCAGACCAACAGAAATGCAGCTAGCAGAAAATAAGCCACACCCCTGTCCAAAATTAAGCACATCATCCAGCATGCTACTAAATTAGAGATGGGACAAACACCCGCGGGTCCGGGAGGCAAACAAAGAGCCTAACATGGGCAAAAGTTAGACAACAAATACCATTGCAGTCTATGGGAACTGACTTAATTTTGCTAGTCCCCACTTGGCTGGCTTAGCTTCTAGTTATTGGCCTTAAAATGGGTATGAGGGCCCAGGTCCCACCCTAAGGGACATATATCAATGTCACCAATTTGGACAACACCAAAAATGAAACTAGGAGAACCGGACGATCCGCTTCCATGGAAGGTTCCCGCTGTGTGACGCTTCTGTTCTTCTGACAGTTCTTCTCCAACTGATGGTGGGGCCACTCGGTGACCCCGCCCCCCTCTGACTCACATGGACTTCACGGGAACTTCCCTATGGCTTTCCCCGTGTTGTCAGAGGGGGCGGGGTCACCGGGTGGCCCCGCCCTCAGTTGGAGAATAAATGTCAGAAGAACAGAAGCATCACACAGTGGGAACCTCCCATGGAAGCGGATTATCCGGAGAATGAAGCGGGGAAGAAGAAGCCGGAGCAAGATGCGGACGAGAACACCGAAGGAAGAAGCAGAGGAAGAACAAGATGGAGGAAGAAACCCGAATGGAGGAAAGTAGAAGATGGAAGAAGAAGCGGGGAAAGGAGAAGACATTAATAAAGGAATTGTCAAAAACTGGCTATTGTCTTTTTTACAATTTTTGACACTTTTTTTTGTGAAATGGTAGGGGTACATTTGTACCCCATTACTATTTCACACAGGGGGGGGCAGGATCTGGGGGTCCCCTTTGTTGAAGGGGTCTTCCAGATTCCGATAAGCCCCCCGCCCGCAGACCCCCACAACCACCGGGCAAGGGTTGTGGGGATGAGGCCCTTGTCCCCATCAACATAGGGACATGGTGCTTTGGGGTCCAGACCCCAAAGCATCCTCCCCATGTTGAGGGCATGTGGCCTGGTACGCTTCAGGAGGGGGGCGCTCTCTCGTCCCCCCTCTTTTCCTGCGGCCTGCCAGGTTGCGTGCTCGGATAAGGGTCTGGTGTGAATTTTTAGGGGGGGCCCCCACGCCATTTTTTTTAAGTTTGGCGCGGGGTTCCCCTTAAAATCCATACAAGACCTGAAGGCCCTGGTAATGGAATTTTGGGGGACCCCCACGCATTTTTTTTTTCAAAGACTTTCAATTACTTTTATCTGTATTGATGGGAATCAGCAATTCATTACAGTCGCGAGTAGTTTTAAATGACTTTTTTTTCCTTTAGAAATTTCATTTTGTGCAGAGACTGTTATAAAATGGCAAGTTTGGAGGTGCGCCTGTTCAACTTATGCAAATGCATTTACGTTACTTGACATTTACTAAGATTTTCCCGGCGCATTTGAACAAGCCCAAATGCCGACTGCGCATGCGCAGTGCACAAATAGACCTCTCGCAGTTCTAAACCTACTTGCAGGCGCAGCAGGCTAGTTCAGAAAAAGTTACTTTCTCATAATATTTTGGGCATATTTGTTACTTGGGCAGTTGTCACTATACTTCCTCACATCACCCCACATCACCCCATAATATTGGCACTTCCAGCTTCTTTTAATTTTGATTTGAAGATGCCGTGCACCAGGTCCATAGTGGCGCACTGAGCGCCTCCTTCCATGCGCCGAGAACACTTTAGTAAATGGGGAATAGTTCTGCGTTACCGGCGCAAAAGTTTTGTAAATACCAAAACTGCCGTTGCGCATCGACGTGCGCTGATACTCAAGGCGCAAACGGTTCATAAATCAGCCCCATTGTTGCCGGTGGAATGGACCATATTGTTTTCAAGGGAAAACATACGTTGTACTGTAGCACAATATTTAGCTAAGCTAAGAATCCATTGGATCAAAGATATGTCTGTTTTTGCATTTAAGAAAGTAGCATTATTACAGTGTTTACATAAAAGTAATTTCTGACTTTCACACTTTTACATTTTTGTTTCCCCATATTTTTCTTATTACATTTAATATAGCTAGTTGTAGATACGGTATCATAATGAGAAAACACACAGTTTGCTATCACTCTGCTTTTCCTATTATTGTGTATGTAGGTCCAAAATCTACTTTTGAATATATTTGCTATCCTGCATCACCATGTAAAGTTTTCTGAAAATCCAACTGAACCCTTGTTATTTATTATTTTACACCAGCAAGAGTGCATATGCAGCCATAATTATGGGGCTTTTTAACCTATTATAAACAGCTAAGACCTGTAGCAAGGGTTTAAATACACAGGGTGGGTTGTAGACTAACACTTCAAAAAATCTTTAAAAACAGTAGAAAATGATCTAGTATATAGACAGGCTAGAGTGGTATATGGACAGACTAGGGTGGTATATGGACAGGCTAGGGTGGTATATGGACAGGCTAGGGTAGTATATGGGCAGGCTAGGGTAGTAAATGGACAGGCTAGGGTAGTAGATGGGCAGGCTAGGGGAGTAAATGGACAAGCTAGGGTAGTAGATGGACAGGCTAGGGTAGTAGATGGAACGGCTAGAAGTCCAGCAGAAGCTGTCAGGGCATGCTGGGAGTTCTTGTTCCACAACAGCTGCCAGGTGAAAGGTCCACTTTGCAGCTCATAGCTGGCCTCCATCCTCCACTCACATCCCAGGCTTTGGTACTGAAGGCCCCCCCAGCGCCAGGTCTTCCTTAGTACATCTGTCTCTGACAGGGACACCCTCGCACTGGCCCTGAACTACAGAGTGATGTCCGTGTGCAGAGCAGAAACATGTCCTCTGGGAGCGAGGCATGGCCATCAAAGTTCCCAGCCTTCTGCTGCCCAGGAAGTAGATAGGGGGAGTGCAGTACACTGGGGAGGCCAGGATGAACACAATGGAGAGCAGCACTGTTTAGTGCAGGCTAGTGGGACACTTGGGGAATTCCCACTACAGAGACCCCCAGAACTTCTCAGTCCAGACTGTAAAATGTGGCAACCCTATGTGCAGCGGGGGAGCAATCACAGGTGAGATGCCCTGTATCTATGTCTCTCCCTCCCTGAGGCAGCTAATAGCTGGCAGGAGAGGAGACACAGACACAGAGCATCTTTCCTGTGATTGCTTCCCCTTCCTTGTCTTGCTTACAACTGGTTTCCCCTACTGTTCGGGCCCCCTGTGTGCCTGTGTTCCTCTACAGGAGGACCAGTGCTAGCCCACTATGTGTGGCCCTGAGCAGCAGTTATCAGTACACCAGCACGCCCTCCCCTCTCTCCAGCCAGAGCGATGAGCTAGGATCTCACTGAGACTTTGTAGCCAACAGTCCTACACCGATCCTGTGCCCTGGAACTCAGAGATGAACACCGACACCGAGAGCCTGGGGGGGTGACAAAGTGGAGGAAGAGGTGAGGCAAAGGGTTGGCTGCGCCCCTAGGTGGCAGTGTGCCCTGGGCAGCTGCCTAGTTTGCCTAGCGGTAGTGCCGGTCCTTTAAATACCCTGTGGTGCCAGTACATAGGAGAGTTGGATTACAGCTCTCCCACACAAAGCAGTAGCCCAGCTCTCCAGCAGCCCAGAACATCACCCTGATACTGCTTTATTTTACCCTGCTGCTCAGGAAGTAGTGCCTAGGTATGTCTGATAAAGGGGGGGGGGTGTCTGCAGCCCAAGTGACATACATTGACCTACACCCACATCTTGCAGCCATCAGATCCGTCCAGCAAGTAGCAGGTCACAGCAGCATCTTGCCATCTTCCCTGCGGCCATCAGTACCCATCCGCGGTCCAGCAAGCAACACGCCTTGTCAGCAGGTCAGTTCCAAAATCGGAATCAAATCATCAATGCCAATGATGCCATTGTCTGCTGTCCTAAGGGACAGATCCGATCCAGAGATCGCCATACAGTGGGATCTCTGGATCAGATCTGTCCCTGAGGACAGCAGATAGTGCAAAGTATGGGCCATACTTTGTATTGTCAGCTGTCTCCCCATCTCACTCTGATGTCTCCCTAATAGCAGCTCCAGTCCAGCTCTCCATTTCCCTGACCATGGCACGATCTGATCAAAAATGTGGGATCTGCTCACACCTGAGTGACTGACATCTCTGTCCTGTCCCATCTATTGCCACTGGCTACCATGGATGAACAGCATCGGCTGTTATTAAAAGGAGGCAGAGGGGACGTCCCCATCCCCCCACAGTTCCGCCCAGGTCTCCCATCCTACCCGGAGACCTGAGCTACCAGCCGGCTGGCTGGAGACCCGAACAAAGCCGGATTTGCCTTTGATCAGGTCTCCGATGTAGAAACCCGGAAGCGACAGCAGATTGTCACTTCCGGTTTACTCTGCAGCCAACAGCGCCATTTAAAAAAAAAATCTGAATTCAATAACGCTGATCTTGACAGAGGAGGGTGTTTTCTTGTGGGTGTTTTTACATTTTACAGTTGGGGGGTGCCAGATTTAGGATGGGACCCGGGTGCCAAATGCTCTAGGTGCGCCCCTGATGTGATATAGTACATCTGAAGCAAATGGCATGGTATATTAGAAACTCCAAGTATGAGACACAATTTCTGGGAGAATGTGATTCATCATTGAGAGAGTAGAAGTTTACATATTTTTTTCCTCATTTTGCTGTTGCTGCAGATAGTGTGTGTAACATTTGTCTTTCCAACTGAGACAGATGTGGTTGAGCTTAGTGAATGAGTTTGAAGAGAAGACTGCTCAGTTGCTGAAGGCCTTGTTGTTCAAGAAGATACCAGAGCCTATATTGCAGCCATGCACTCGCTCAAATGACAGTATGTGCAGAAAGGATGACCCCTTTTCTAACTTGACACCATCCACAACAGCTTAACTCTTTAATAAGAGGTTGAATCCAACTCAGTTTTCCAGAACAGAGGATGTTTTCCAGTCTTTAGGAGTTCAAGAAGACAATGAAGACTTTCTATACCTTGTCCATGTGATGGCTAATGCTAATGACTGAGAAAACTTGGAGGAAGCAAGGGAGGGTCTAGCAAGGACTGAACTAACTAGAACTAAACAGGAGAGATACCAAATACAGAAGATTAACACATTGTAGTGGCACTAATCCACTATTATAAAGTGGGTACGGAAAGTATTCAGACCCCCTTAAATTTTTCACTCTTTGTTATATTGCAGTCATTTGCTAAAATCATTTAAGTTCATTTTTTCTTCATTAATGTACCCACAGCACCCCATATTGACAGAAAAACACAGAATTGTTGACATTTTTGCAGATTTATTAAAAAAGAAAAACTGAAATATCACAAAGTCTTAAGTATTCAGACCCTTTGCTCAGTATTTAGTAGATAGAAGCACCCTTTTGATCTAATACAGCCATGAGTCTTTTTGGGAAAGATGCAACAAGTTTTTCACACCTGGATTTGGGGATCCTCTGCCATTCCTCCTTGCTAGGGATGAACCGAACAACCCCTGTTTCGGTTCGCACCAGAACATGCGAACAGGCAAAAAATGTGTGCGAACAACGTTAAAGTCTATGGGACACGAACATGAAAAATCAAAAGTGCTAATTTTAAAGGTTAATATGCAAGTTATTGTCATAAAAAGTGTTTGGGGACCCGGGTCCTGCCCCAGTGGACATGTATTAATGCAAAAAAAAGTTTTAAAAACAGCCGTTTTTTTGAGAGCAGTGATTTTAATAATGCTTAAAATTAAACAATAAAAGTGAAATATTCCTTTAAATTTCATACCTGGGGGGTGTCTGAAGTATGCCTGTAAAGTAGCGCATGTTTCCCGTGTTTAGAATTGTCCCTGCACAAAATTTAATTTCTGATGGAAAAAAAGTAATACCACTTAATCACCGCCCATATCCGAATAACGGCTACAGGGCGGTTCCTTATCTCTAGGAGGATGTTATATAACATCCTCCCAGAATCGCGCTCCCGCGTGCCCCCTGGGGCACGCACACGGGAGTGTCCGTGACCGCCGGGTCCTCTGGCGGTCATGGACCGCATCACGGATAACGGTAAATTGCCGCTGATAGCGGGCGTTTACCACGTGATCGCTCCGTCAAATGACGGAGCGATCACTTGTAAACAAACCAGTCATGACGCCGGTTCCTCTCTCCCCTCTCTGTACCGATCGGTACAGTAGGAGAGTGGGAGAGATCCATCCACCATGCTCAGCCCTCCCAGCCCTACACTGCAATACCCTGCAATACCCTGTAATACTCTGCAATACCCTGCAATACTCTGCAATACCCTGCCATACTCTGCCATACCCTGCAATACTCTGCGATACTCTGCCATACCCTGCCATATTCTGCGATACCCTGCCATACTCTGCGATACCCAGCCATACTCTGCAATACCCAGCCATACTCTGCAATACCCAGCCACTTCCCACCCGCCGGCTGTCATATAACGTCCTTGAGTTTGTGCAGGGATATCTGAATGATGCCTGCAGCTACAGGCATCATTCAGATATCATCTTTTTCAGCCGGCAATTCCCTACACCATAAGAATGATCTTAGCGGTTGTTCCACCGCTTGATCGTTCTTACGGGAGGCGAGAGAGGATGTCCTCCCCCTCCCGCTGCCCTCCGGTGCTTCTACCGACTCACCGCTACGATCGAAGCCAGGATCGTTTTTTTATTTTTATTTCAGGCTTCCCAGCCTAGAGGTGAGATGTGGGGTCTTATTGACCCCATATCTCACTGTAAAGAGGACCTGTCATGCCATATTCCTATTACAAGGGATGTTTACACTGGATTTCACCGCTGGAATGTTTTTTTTTTGTTTGTTTGTTTTTAATAAAGGACTTTTCCAAGGTGTTTGTGTGTTTTTTTTTTACATTTTTTGACACTTACCAATTCACATAGGGGGGGCGGGATCTGGGGGTCCCCTTTGTTAAAGGGGTCTTCCAGATTCCGATAAGCCTCCCGCCCACAGACCCCCACAACCACTGGGCAAGGGTTGTGGGGATGAGGCCCTTGTCCCCATCAACATGGGGACATCCTCCCCATGTTGAGGGCATGTGGCCTGGTACGGTTCAGGAGGGGGGGCGCTCTCTCATCCCCCCCTCTTTTCTGCGTGCTCGGATAAGGGTCTGGTGTGGATTTTTGGGGGGACTCCACGCCATTTTTTTTTAAAATTGGGGTGGAGTTCCCCTTAAAATCCATGCCAGATCTGAAGGGCCTGGTATGGATATTTGGGGGAACCGCACGCATTTTTTTTAAAATTTGCGGCGGGGTTCCCCTTAATATCTATACCAGACCTGAAGGGCCTGGTAATTTAATTCTGGGGGACCCCCACGCTTTTTAAAAATTTTTTATCAATGACTTTTGTATGTATTGCCGGGAGCCGACAATTCATTAATAGGCGCGAGTGAGTTTTAAATGACTTTTTTTCCTTCAAAAATTACATTTTGTGCAGGGACAGTTCTAAGCACGGGAAACATGCGCCACTTTACATGCATATCATAAACACCCCCTAGGTACGAAACTTAAAGGAATATTTCACTTTTATTTTTTCATTTTAAGCATTATTAAAATCACTGCTCCCGAAAAAACTGCTGTTTTTAAAACTTATTTTTGCATTGATACATGTACCCTGGGGCAGGACCCGGGTCCCCAAACACTTTTTAGGACAATAACTTGCATATAAGCCTTTATAATTAGCACTTTAGATTTCGAACGTTCGAGTCCATTGTATTTAATTGGGTTCTAAAGTTCACGCGAACATTCTGTCTGTTCGCAGGTTCTGGTGCGAACCGAACAGGGGGGTGTTCGGGTCATCCCTGCTCAGGAGTAATAGCAGAATGTGTTTTGGGGTGTAATTTGTGGTATGTATATGCTGTGTGTGAGAAATAAACTGCTAATAGGACAATTTTGTGAAAAAAAAAGAAAAAAAATCTTGATTTTGCAAAGAATTGTGGGAAAAAATTACAACTTCAAAAAACTCACCATGCCTCTTTCTAAATACCTTGGGATGTCTTCTTTCCAAAAAGGGGTCATTGGGGGGGTATTTGTACTTTTCTGGCATGTTAGGGTCTCAAGAAATGAGATAGGCCGTCAGTACTTCAGGTGTGATCAAATTTCAGATATTGGCACCATAGCTTGTGGACTCTATAATTTTCACAAAGACCAAATAATATACACCAATTTGTAATTTTTTACCAAAGATATGTATATAAAGAGAGAAAATACTGCGCTAATCTAAAATAGTGAATAAAAATAAAAATAAAGCTGCTACATAAAATGTGACGAAAATGAATAAACATGGAATGAAGATGTAGCGCTAAGTGAAGAAATGATGCCCAATAATTTGGGCCTCCAATCAAACCAAAGTGATAAATAATATCAATATAATGAGTCCATAAAGTGTCCATAGAAAATTTTCGTGTTGTGAAGAAAGAACATGTAGCACTGAAGGGTCATCACATAACTCTTGTAGAAAAAGAGAGGTAGAATACTCTTACCGGAACATTAGACCTGTGGTTTAGGCAGGTCAAATAGGCATACGAAATCCCAGTGGCACTCCTCATCAGTTAGTCTGGAAACTGGATCAGACGGGTCCCCAATGTAGACTGTCCGGTAGGCTCCCCGACTTGACAGCAGACTCTGGGTTTCACACCGATCCAGGTGGTCCTCCGATGGAACTGGAACCGCCACTCAGCAAGGAGACTCTTTACCACGGTGAATATTAGTAACCAGTGGCCAAAGGAAGCTATTACTTGACCAACCACCCATGTGAGGAGAAAAGAAGGGAAGGAATGCTCCAATGGTGCAGGTCAATGAGGGTTTATTCAACCAACATAAAAGTGATCACAAACAATAAAATGTTTAAAAAGGGGCAGTGAATGAGGTAGTGTACCAAGCCCTACGCGTTTCGAACAAATGTTCTTCAACAGGGGCATTCTACCTCTCTTTTTCTACAAGAGTTATGTGATGACCCTTCAGTGCTACATGCTTTCTTCACAACACGAAAATTTTCTATGGACACTGTATGGACTCATTATATTGATATTATTTATCACTTTGGTTTGATTGGAGGCCCAAATTATTGGGCTTCATTTCTTCACTTAGCGCTACATCTTCATTCCATACCAAAGATATGTAGCAGTATAAATTTTGGCTGAAATTTATGAAGAAAAATTACTAATTTACTAAATTTTATAACAGTAACGAAGAAAATTTTTTTTTTTTAAAGAATTTTCTTTTATAGCGCAAAAAATAAAAAACCCACCAAAAGAAAGCTCTATTTGTGTGAAAAAAATTACAACAATTTAATTTGCGTACAGTGTTGTATGACTGAGTAATTGTCATTCAAAATGTGAGAACACCGAAAGCTTAAAATTGGTCTGGTTATTAAGGGGGTTTAAGTGCCCAGTTGTCAAGTGGTTAAAACCACTCGCGGCTATAATGAATTGTCGGGTCCCCGGGAATACAGAAAAAAGTCATTGAAAAAAACAGCAGGGGTCCCCCCCCCCAGTCCATTACCAGGCCCTTTGGGTCTGGTATGAATATTAAGGGGAAACTCTGCAGATTTTTTCAATGACTTTTATCTGTATTGGCGGACCCGACAATTCATTATTAGATGCAAGTAGTTTTAAATGACCTTTTTTCCTTCAAAAATGACATTTTGCGCAGGGAACAAAAATAAAAAAAATAAAAATGCGTGGGAGTCTCCCCAATATTCCATTACCAGGCCCTTCAGGTCTGGTATGGATATTAAGGGGAACCCAGCACCAAAATAAAAAAAAATGGCGTGGGGTCCCCCAAAAATCCATACCAGACCCTTATCCGAGCACGCAACCTGGCAGGCTACAGGAAAAGAGGGGGGATGAGAGAGCGCCCCCCCTCCTGAACCGGATAAGGCCACATGCCCTCAACATGGGGGGGAGGGTGTCCCCATGTTGATGGGGACAAGGGCCTCATCCCCACAACACTTGCCCGGTGGTTTTGGGGGTCTGCGGGTGGGGGGCTTATCGGAATCTGGAAGCCCCCTTTAACAAAGGGGACCCCCAGATTCCGGCCCCCCCTGTGTGAATTGGTAACGGGTACATTGTACCCCTACCATTTCATAAAGAAAGTGTAAAAAATAGTAAAAAACCCAAAGGGCCTGGTAATGGACTTGGGCGGGGGGGGGGCCTGCCGTTTTTTTCAATTACTTTTCTCTGTATTGCCGGGGACCCGACAATTTATTATAGCCGCGAGTGGTTTTAAATGACCTTTTTTCCTTCAGAAATTACATTTTGTGAATGGACAATTCTAAACACGGGAGACATGCGCTACTTTACAGGCATACTTTAGACACCCCCCGGTACGAAATTTAAAGGAATATTTCACTTTTATTGTTTCACTTTAAGCATTATTAAAATCACTGCTCCCGAAAAAAAGGCCATTTTTAAATCTTTTTTTTTGCATTGATACATGTCCCCTGGGGCAGGACCCAGGTCCCCAAACACTTTTTATGACAATAACTTGCATATTAACCTTTAAAATTAGCACTTTAGATTTCTCCCATAGACTTTTAAAGGGTGTTCCGCGGCTTTTCGAATTTGCAGCGAACACCCCAAATTGTTCGCTGTTCGCCGAATGTTCGAGTCAAACTCATGTTAGACTCGAATATAAAGCTCATCCCTACTCCTTGCAGATCCTCTCCAGTTCTGTCAGGTTGGAAGGTAAACGTTGGTGGACAGCCATTTTTAGGTCTCTCCAGAGATGCTCAATTGGGTTTAAGGCAGGGCTCTGGCTGGGCCATTCAAGAACAGTCACGGAGTTGTTGTGAAGCCACTCCTTCATTATTTTAGCTGTGTGCTTAGGGTCATTGTCTTGTTGGAAGGTAAACCTTCAGCCCAGTCTGAGGTCCTGAGCACTCTGGAGAATTTTTTCGTCCAGGATATCCCTGTACTTGGCCGCATTCATCTTTCCCTCGATTGCAACCAGTCGTCCTGTCCCTGCAGCTGAAAAACACCCCCACAGCATGATGCTGCCACCACCATGCTTCACTGTTGGTACTGTATTAGACAGGTGAGGAGCAGTGCCTGGTTTTCTCCACACATACCACTTAGAATTAAGGCCAAAAAGTTCTATCTTGGTCTCATCAGACCAGAGAATCTTATTTCTCACCATCTTGGAGTCCTTCAGGTGTTTTTTTAGCAAACTCCATGCAGGCTTTCATGTGTCTTGCACTGAGGAGAGGCTTCCGTCGGGCCACTCTGCCATAAAGCCCCAACTGGAGGAGGGCTGCAATGATGGTTGACTTTCTACAACTTTCTCCCATCTCCCGACTGCATCTCTGGAGCTCATCTACAGTGATCTTTGGGTTCTTATTTACCTCTCTCACCAAGGCTCTTTTCCCCCGATAGCTCAGTTTGGCTGGACGGCCAGCTCTAGGAAGGGTTCTGGTCATCCCAAACGTCTTCCATTTAAGGATTATGAAGGCCACTGTGCTCTTAGGAACCTTAAGTGCAGCAGAATTTTTTTGCAACCTTGGCCAGATCTGTGCCTTGCCACAATTCTGTCTCTGAGCTCTTCAGGCAGTTCCTTTGACCTCATGATTCTCATTTGCTCTGACATGCACTGTGAGTTGTAAGGCCTTATATAGACAGGTGTGTGGCTTTCCTAATCAAGTCCAATCAGTATAATCAAAAACAGCTGGACTCAAATGAAGGTGTAGAACCATCTTAAGGATGATCAGAAGAAATGGACAGCACCTGAGTTAAATATACAGTATGCGTGTCACAGCAAAGGGTCTGAATACTTAGGACCATGTGATATTTCAGTTTTTCTTTTTTAATAAATCTGCAAAAATGTCAACAATTCTGTGTTTTTCTGTCAATATGGGGTGCTGTGTGTACATTAATGAGGAAAAAAAAGAACTTAAATGATTTTAGCAAATGGCTGCAATATAACAAAGAGTGAAAAATTTAAGGGGGTCTGAATGCTTTCCGTACCCAGTGTATGTCAGCATACATCAGAACATCAATAATATAATGCAGTTCAATGAAACAACAAAAAATTCAACATAGGTGGAACAAAACAAAAGTTGAGTTTAAAGAGGAAGTAAACCCCCCAAAAAATTCCTGTAAAAAAAAAAAAAAAACCCTGCAAGAAAAAGGCATCATTATGTGGCACTTACATGAGATTGAAGCCCCCGAAGCGCTCCTCGTTCCCCTCCGCCGCCATGTCCCCTCGGAGCGTCTTCCTTGTATTGCCGTGTAGGTTAAGGAGATATTTCTTGCACCTACAGGTAAGCCTTATCTAATTTGGATGCCCCTGTTGAAGAACATTTGTTCGAAACGCGTAGGGCTTGGTACACTACCTCATTCACTGCCCCTTTTTAAATGTTTTTATTGTTTGTGATCACTTTTATGTTGGTTGAATAAACCCTCATTGACCTGCACCATTGGAGTATTCCTTCCCTTATTTTCTCCTCACATGGGTGGTTGGTCAAGTAATAGCTTCCTTTGGCCACTGGTTACTAATATTCACCGTGGTAAAGAGTCTCCTTGCTGAGTGGCAGTTCCAGTTCCATTGGAGGACCACCTGGATTGGTGTGAAACCCAGAGTCTGCTGTCAAGTCGGGGAGCCTACCGGACAGTCTACATTGGGGACCCATCTAATCCAGTTTCCAGACTAACTGATGAGGAGTGCCACTGGGATTTCGTATGCCTATTTGACCTGCCTAAACCACAGGTCTAATGTTCCGGTAAGAGTATTCTACCTCTCTTTTTCTACAAGAGTTATGTGATGACCCTTCAGTGCTGCATGTTCTTTCTTCACAACACGAAAAAATTTCTATGGACACTGTATGGACTCATTATATTGATATTATTTATCACTTTGGTTTGATTGGAGGCCCAAATCATTGGGCTTCATTTCTTCACTTAGCGCTACATCTTCATTCCAAGCCTTAATCTAGGCTTACCTGTAGGAGCAAGTTGTCTGGTTGGGTTTACAACCACTTTAACTCTATTACAAGTTTCAAAGTGCAGATGTGTGCTTTATATTTATTAAATTTTGTAGAGAAGCAAGGCTTTTACTTTTTCCATGAAAGTTGGATAAAAAAATGCACTTGTACCATGAAACATGTACAGTTTTTCAGGTTATATAAAGTATCAAATATGAATCATAAAAATAAAATTAAAAATGAATTACGTTTTCTAGGCACAGTGTAAAAATTAGTCATTAGCATGCAGAAGACAGGGTGAGTTCTACATACCATACAGCACAACCGTGAAAGACAGAAGGGCAAATTCATTGTTATTAAAATAAAGTGATTTATTATAATGCTGAAATGTTTTATGTGCAAATACAAAATTCTAAAATGGAAGACTTGAAATCATATCACTGTGCCGATGATTTCACTGCAAAAATCTGCAAAACTCTATGCCAATTAACCTTTTCTGCTGGGCCCAGCCTTCCTTTTTTTTTTGACTTTTCACTCCCATTTTTCAATTCAAACTATATTTTCAATTACAATAGTGCACACAAATACAACATGACTTTGAAAATTCTTACTAAATCTAAACAATAAAACTGTATTAAAGTAGAACTACTGTGTAGGCAAAACACAGTTTTGGTTCAAAAAGGGAGTATTTTTTTGCAATCTGATATTTATCTTCACTTCCTGTCCCATAGTCAAAGCAGGAAATTAGAGCAAATCCTTGCAAATTAGGGGCATCCCTTGGGGCCCTCCAGGTCACCAAAACCAGTGTCTCCATTGGAAGATTTCCCTAGTATTACTTTTCTGGGGACAACCCAAAATATAGGATTTTCTTTTACTTTGGCTTTCAATGATAATGGTAAACAAGACAAAAATAACAGCCCTGATCCTCCTCGTCTCGGGTCTCCCGCCGGCACTCCTGGCCCCCCTCCTGACGAGTGCCCCCAGAGCAAGCAGCTTGTAATGGGGGCACCCAAGCAGGCACACTCCTGAGATGCTGCTCTGCATATCTATTGAGAAAGGAAGCCGTGGCTCTGCCCCGCCCTCTCCTACTCTTTATTGGCTCACTGGCTGTGATTGACAGCAGCAGGAGCCAATTTCTCCCACTGCTGTCTCAGTCAATGAGGAGGGAGAGTCCCTGGAGAGCCAAGACACTCGTGCACAACACTGGATCGCTATGGAGCTTAGGTAAGTATTAGGGGGGCTGGGGGGCTTCTACATACATAAGGTTTTTTACCTTCATGCATAGAATGCATATAGGTAAAAAACCTTCAGCCTTTAGAACCACTTTAATGTTAATAAATAACAAATATTTTATTTATGAAATGTGAGTTTTAGAGTAATGATAAGCAATCTTCCCACTCTCCATTCTAAGAAAAAATAAGCTGATGATGAAAAGAGAGACCTGGTTTTATCGGCAGGATGTAAACAAAGCCACAGTGGCCATTGAGCAATGGTGGGAGGTATGTAAAAAACTTTATGAATGGATGTGAACCACATCTTTCCATAAAGATTGTTGACCAGGGACACATCCATTCATAATTCTAGGCAATCGTGGACACCAGATGACTGTTAGTTATTGGTCCCTGAAGCAGTTCTGTTCCAACCCTTACAACCATGCCAGTAGAAGGGTTAAACCCTGACTCTAGCCAACAAATTTTTTGTTTTGCTTTTCAGATTTGAAATGGTTTGAGCTTTTGTCAGTGTTCTATTGCTGTTCGTGATAGGGAGATATTCCTTCACTTCCTATATTGGTGACAGGTACTCACCAGAAAAGGAAAGTGAAGGCACAATCTCTCTAATGGGAATAAAGACAGCAATAAAAAACACATTCTACCCTTAGCTCACTTTATCTATAGCTAAGGAGAAAAAATGTTGAACACAGTAAAGCTCTACAAAATCATGCGTAAGGTTGTGACAGAAAAACAACAGGAAATACATCTATACTTCACTGACTTTGTCAAAGCATTTGATCAAGCTAAGCATGACATTCTCATAGAAACACTCTTGAAAAGTATGTGTACGCGAAAAAGATGTCAGTCTTTTAGCCACCATCTAAAACAAACAGCAAGAGTTTATGGATGCCAAACTCGAAAATGTGATAAAAGTAGAAAGAGATGTGTGCCAAGGATTTGTCCTGTCTCCACTACTATTCAATGCCTATACAGATGAAGCTTTTCAAAGTCATTGTGAAGATGTTGGAATTCCAGCATATAAATCAAAGGTAGTACAGAAAAAAGATATGCAAACACTACAGTTTTGCTTGCAGAATCTGAGGAAAACCTCAATAGCTTAATAAAATAGCTGCAAATAAGTATTTTTCCAAATAAACATTCAAAAGACAAAAGCATGGTTGTCACCACCTTTTCAAAAGGTGGTGACACTGGATAGTGTGTATTTTACATTGGTCAATAATTGTTTTTGGATATGTATGGTCTTTCACTACACTTATTATTTTATTATTATTTTATTTGTTATATGTTAAAATGTATTTGCTCATTTCACTTTGCTTACTTATATATCCACTTCTCTACTGTGCACGAAAACCGCCTTCCTGCCCAAGCCATTTTTCAGCTTTCAGCGCTGTCACACTTTGAATGACAATTGCGCGGTCGTGCGACGTGGCTCCCAAACGAAATTTGCGTCCCTTTTTTCAAACAAATAGAGCTTTCTTTTGGTGGTATTTGATCACCTCTGCGGTTTTTATTTTTTGCGCTATAAACAAAAGAAGAGCGTCCAGTTTGGAAAAAAACACTATTTTTAAATTTTTGCTATAATAAATACCCATTTTTTTTTTTAAATAAAATTTTCCTCAGTTTGTGACTGCGATATTGCGGCAGACACATTGGACACTTTTGACACATTTTTGGGACCATTCACGTTTATACAGCGATCCCTGCTATAAAAATGCATTGATTACTGTATAAATGTGATTGGCAGGGAAGGGGTTAACCACTAGGGGGCGGGAAGGGGTTAAATATGTTCCCTCAATGTGTTCTTACTGTGGGGGGAGGGGACTGACTGGGGGAGGTGACCGATGGTTGTCCCTATGTACAAGGGACACACCATCGGTCCCCTCTCTCTCACAGGACGTGGATCTCTGTGTTTACACACAGAGATCCACTTTCCTGCTCGTTTCCCGGGCAATCGCGGGTGCCCGGCGGCAATTGCGGCCGCCGGGCACGCGCACCGGGGCCTTGTGAACGCGGCGGGCGCGCGCGCGCGCCACTGGCGGCAAGCGCGCGCCTCCTAGCTCGTTTTAAAGGGAGGACGTCATATGACGTCCTCCCAGAACGAGAGTATCCTCCGCCCGCCGTCAATTGACAGTGGGCGGGGGACAAGTGGATAAAGTATTAAGTATTTCCTCATATAATATACTATAGTTGTAAAATTCTAGTCCTTCTCTCCACTATGGATTTGAAGAATCCTCCAGAAGCTGTACGCAGATTGAGGAGTTTGCAAAGGCGGTGGTAATGTCTTCAAGTTTGCTGCACGAGTACATGTGTTAAGCTGGCCATATATTATACAATTTTCTTATTCAATTTCCTTTAGATTTACCTTAAACTATGTAGTGCAAGGGCCTGCCTGATTGCATACAAATTGAAAGTGTTTAGGTTTAGGCTCCTATTACCGTATATACTCGAGTATAAGCCGACCCGAGTATAAGCCGAGGTACCTAATATTACCACAAAAAACTGGGAAAACTTACTGACTCGAGTATAAGCCAAGGCTCAACAATGCCCATTTGCACGCCTCACTGTGCCCATTGCAACTTCACTAAGCCAATTGTCACTGCCCATTGCCACCTTACTGTGCCCATCCTCACTGTGCCCATCCTCATTGTTCCCATCCTCACTGTTCCCATCCTCACTGTTCCTCACCTCACTGTTCCACACTGTTCCCATCCTCACTGTTCCCATCCTCACTGTTCCTCACTGTTCCCATCCTCACTGTTACCATCCTCACTAGTGATGAGCCGAACACCCCCGGGTTCGGTTCGCACCAGAACCCGCGAACGGACCGAAAGTTCGAACGAACATTAGAACCCTATTAAATACAATGGATGCGAACGTTCGAATTCTAAAGTGCTAATTATAAAAACTATTATGCATGTTATTGTCCTAAAAAGGGTTTGGGAACCCGGGTTCTGCACCAGGGGACATGTATCAATGCAAAAATAAGTTTTAAAAACGGTCGTTTTCCGGGAGCAGTCATTTTAATGATGCATAAAGTGAAAAAAAAAAAGTCAAATATTCCTTTAAATATCGTACCTGGGGGGTGTCTAAAGTATGCCTGTGAAGTGCCACGTGTTTCCCGTGTTTAGAACTGTCCCTGCACAAAATGACACTTCTAAAGGAAAAAAAAGCCATTTAAAACTGCTTGCGGCTTTAATGTAATGTCTGGTCCCGGTAATATGGATGAAAATCTTTAAGAAAAATGGCATAGCTACCCCATGACCCCCCCCCTACCCCAGACCATTACCAGCCCCTTTGGGTCTTGTATGGATATTAAGGGGAACCCCGCACATAAAATAAAAAAGGCCCTATATACTCTGAACAGCCGTATACAGGCGGTGCATACAAGACAGGGACTGTAGGTTTGTTCTTATGTAGAATCTGTTTGTAATTTTGAACAGGTACATTGTTGAAGTGTAGCTCCAGACCAAAAATCTATTTTTAAACTTTTTGGAAAACATAGGTAAGGGTTATCACCCCTGTAACATTTGTTTTGCTGTCTGTGCCCCTGTTCAGAACATTTCACCTCACTTTCCGTCCTAATGACAACTGTTTTTGAAATGTGGTGTTTTTCTTGAAACAAGGATTGCTGATAAAGCATCAGTACAGAGGAGACACCTTTCTCCCATATTTATTCTTACAGGAGAGAATTTTCCTTCCTAGTGGTAGATTTCCTCTCACTTCCTGTTGTCTTCTTGCGTTTGCAAGTAGGAGTCGTTTGTAAGTTGGATGTTTGAAAGTAGGGACCTGCCGTATATACTCTGCAGAAATAGGCCCCTTAGTTGTTGGTGTTGGCACAACACTGTAAGCACTCACAGTTACTCTTGGTTGGTGCTGGAACGCCCTGCTGTCAACTATTATATCAGGAATTTTAATTACATATAATTGTTGAACAGTGGTAGTAAAAATTGGGCCTTTGATGGTGGTGCTGGTGCCACAACACTGTAAGCCCTGACAGTTACTCTTGGTGGGTGCAGCAATGGGCCCTGCTGTGAATTATTAGATCAAGAATTGTAATTACATGCCCCTGTTGAACAGGGGCTGAAAAATTGGGCCTTAGGCACTGGTGGCACAACACTGCAACCCTTCACAGATACTGTACTTGGAGCACAGCAATGAGCCCTGTTGCAAAGTATTGCTTCAAAAATTGTAATGACACGCCCCTGTTAAACAGGGGCTGAAAAATTGGGCCTTAGGCACTGGTGGCACAACACTGCAACTCCTCACAGATACTGTACTTGGAGCACAGCAATGAGCCCTGTTGCAAAGTATTGCTTCAAAAATTGTAATTACACGCCCCTGTTAAACAGGGGCTGAAAAATTGGGCGTTAGGCACTGGTGGCGGCACCCATAAACAAAAATGATCTTCCAAGCTATCATCATCAATCGTATCATTGAGGACTCGGAGGAGGAGGATAGCCAGTCAACATAACAGCACAGGCACTCAGCATCAGCATCAGTCTTGAAGGGATGTGACATTTTAAAATCAATTAGTCTGTTATATCAGCATCAGGTGTGTGGTAGCTGGTGGTGATCCAAGACTGGTTCATCTTGATGAAAGTCAGTCGATCAACCGAGTCGGTGGACAGGCGCACCCTGTGATCCGTGACAAATCCTCCAGCAGCACTGAATGTGCGTTCCGAAAGAACGCTGGATGCAGGACAGGCCAGTAGCTCAATTGCATACTGTGCAAGCTCTGGCCAGTGATCCATCCTCAAGACCCAGTAAGCCAGAGGATTTTCGGTGGGGAAGGTGTCCAAGTCTGACCTTGCCCCTAGATATTCCTGCACCATGTTTATCAGACGCTGGCGATGGTTGCTGGAACCGATCATACTTTGGGGCTGCGGACTAAAGAATTGTCTGAACGCATCGGTCAGACGGCCACCTTCCCCACCGCTCCTTCTTTGACTGGCCGAAGCCTCAGCAACTCGTTGTCCAGGACCAGGAGTTTGCAACCTCCCAGTCTCTGGGAACGCGTTGCACAGACCTTTCTGCAAGGCCTCCCGGAGTTGTCTCATCCTCTGCTCCCTCTGCGACGGTAACATAAGGTCCGCAACCTTACCCTTGTACCGTGGATCAAGGAGAGTGGCCAGCCAGTAATGGTCCCTCTCCTTGATCCGAAGAATACGAGGATCCTTCCGCAGACTTTGCAGGATCAGGGAGGCCATGCAGCGTAGGTTTGCTGAGGCATTCGCTCCGGAGTCCTCTGGGTCACTAAGGACGACATGATCCGCAGCCACCTCCTCCCAGCCACGTACAAGTCCACTGGTTTCTTGGGACTGTAAATCATCCCTAAAAGACTGCTGCTGATGATGCTGAGTGCCAGCCTCCACCTCCATGCTGACACAATCCTCCTCCTCCTCCTCCTCCTCCTCCTCCTCCTCTTCCTGTGCGATGGGTGGGACAGAAGGAACACTGTCTGGGTAAAGGGGGCCTTGAGAGGCAAGGAAGTCCTCCTCTTCCTGCCTCTGTTCTGCCTCAAGTGCCCTGTCCATTATTCCACGCAGCGTGTGCTCCAACAGGTGGACAAGAGGTACAGTGTCACTGATGCATGCACTGTCACTGCTCACCATCCTCGTGGCCTCCTCAAATGGTGCCAGGACAGTGCATGCATCCCTGATCATGCCCCACTGGCGTGGAGAAAAAAAACCAAGCTCCCCTGACCCTGTCCTGGTGCCGTAGTCGCACAGGTACTCATTGATGGCCCTCTGCTGCGTGTGCAGCCGCTGCAGCATGGCCAACGTTGAGTTCCACCTGGTGGGCATGTCACATATAAGGCGGTTCTTGGGCAGGTTCAACTCCTTTTGCAGCTCAGCCAGGCGAGCACTGGCATTATAAGATCTGCGGAAATGCACACAGACTTTCCTGGCCTGCCTCAGGACATCCTGTAAGCCCGGGTACCTGCCCAAGAAGCGCTGCACCACCAGGTTAAGGACGTGAGCCACACAGGGCACATGGGTCAGTTGTCCCTGTCGGAGGGCGGAGAGGAGGTTGGTGCCATTGTCGCAAACCACCATTCCTGGCTTAAGCTGGCGTGGCGTCAACCACCTCTCGGCCTGGCCCTGCAGAGCAGACAGGACCTCTGCCCCAGTGTGGCTTCTGTCCCCCAAACACACCAGCGCAAGCACGGCATGGCATCTTTTTGCCTGCGTACTTGCGTAGCCCCGTGAACGGCTACGGAGCACCGCTGGTTCATAGGACAAACCACAGGAAGAGGCCATGGAGGAAGAAGAAGAGGAGGGGGTGGAGGAGAGAGGTGTGTCACAACCAGTAGTAGCATTTTGGAGGCGTGGCGGTGGGACAACCTCCAACACTACTGCACCTTGTCCTGAATCCTTCCCAGCTGCCAAAAGAGTGACCCAATGGGCCGTGAAAGAAAGGTAACGTCCCTGTCCATGCCTGCTGGACCATGAGTCAGCGGTAATATGCACCTTACCGCTGACCGCCCTGTCCAGCGAGGCCAAGACATTGCCTTCCACATGCCGGTAGAGAGCCGGAATAGCCTTCCGTGAGAAAAAGTGGCGTTTGGGAACCTGCCACTGAGGAACCGCACATTGCACAAACTCACGGAAGGGGGCCGAGTCTACCAACTGAAAAGGCAGCAGTTGAAGCGCTAGCAATTTAGCCAAGCTAGCATTCAACCGCTGGGCATGTGGATGGCTGGGAGTGAACTTCTTTCGACGGTCCAGCAGCTGGGGCAGGGAAATTTGCCTGCTAGAATCGGACGTCGGTGTACTGCTAGCAGAGTGGGCGCAAGTACTTGGCTGTGACACACCTAATTCTACACCTTCATTCCTCTCAGTGCATGTTTCAGAGAGGACTGAAGTTATAGTGGGGTTGGAGATCCCAGCTGATGCGGTGCAAGGAGAGGTCCGCTTGGTTCTTTGGTGTGGGTCTTTGAGGTAGGCTTGCCAACGAGCTGCATGGCAGGTCAACATATGTCTGGTCAGGCATGTGGTACCCAAGCGGCTGATGTTTTGGCCACGCGATATACGCTTGAGACATATGTTGCAAACAGCAGCTGTGCGATCTGATGCACTAGCCTCAAAAAAGGCCCACACCAAAGAACTTTTTGAATGACGGGCAGAGGCAGCGCCCTGCACAGGCGGAGCTCTGCGGTGTGATTCCGTCGGTGTACTGCCCTTACGCTGGCCACCAAAGGGCATCCTGCCTCGTTGGAGATGTGCCTCCTCCTCATCCTCCTCCTCCTCCTCTCTCCTATTAGGCACCCACGTGGAGTCATTGACCTCATCATCCCCTCCCTCCTCATCACTGGAGCCAATCTGGCAGTATGCTGCAGCTGCTGGAACATGACTGCCAGATTGGTGTCCTTCTTGAGCATCCCCTCTGTCTGCTCTCACGCTACTGCCTTCCTCTAGCTGGGTTTCATCATCAGACCCTTCGAAACGCTGGGCATCCTCCTGGAGCATGTACCCAACACTGTGCTGAAACAGTTCGGGGGACTCCTCAGGAGGAGGACATGGTGGGTCTAGGGAAGGAGTGACTGATGATTTGTCTGACATTGATACCAGGGAAGACGACGCTTTGGCAGCTGCTTTTCCAGTACCCTGAGCCTGGGTGAGAGAGGATGAGGAGGAGGAGGAGGGCTTGGTCATCCACTCTACCAAGTCTTCGGCATGATGTGGCTCAACATGTCCAGCTGCCGAAAAGAAGGACAAGCGTGTCCCATGGCCATGTGCTGATGACAATGCACCGCGTCCACGACCAGCACTGTTGCCCCCAGACACAGAGCCTGCTTGCCCTCTTTTATTGCCTCCTGACTGTCTGCCTCTCCTTGTTTGCCTTCCAGACATTCTAATAGATGGCCTGCAGGGAGATGGGAAAAAAGCAATAAGGGCTACCTTCAGGTGTCCTTCTCTGTCCCTTGAAACAAGGACTTTCACAGTGAAAGAAACTGACACTGTCCCTACCTAGAGTTTTCTGTCCCTAGAATAAATGTTTTTTTTAATCACAATATAGCACAAGGACAATTCACTCAATGTCTCTCCAGGTCCCTGGAAACAAGGACTTGCAGAGTGAAAGAAACTGACACTGTCCCTACCTAGAGTTTTCTGTCCCTAGAAAAAAAGTTTTTTTTAAGCACAATATAGCACAAGGACAATTAACTCACTGTCCTTACAGGTCCCTGGAAACAAGGACTTGCAGAGTGAAAGAAAAAAAACACTCTCCCTACCTACAGTTTTCTGTCCCTAGAAAAAATGTTTTTTTTAATCACAATATAGCACAAGGAAAATTAACTCACTGTCCTTACAGGTCCCTGGAAACAAGGACTTGCAGAGTGAAAGAAAAAAAACACTCTCCCTACCTACAGTTTTCTGTCCCTAGAAAAAATGTTTTTTTTAATCACAATATAGCACAAGGAAAATTAACTCACTGTCCTTACAGGTCCCTGGAAACAAGGACTTGCAGAGTGAAAGAAACTGACACTGTCCCTACCTAGAGTTTTCTGTCCCTAGAATAAATGTTTTTTTTAAGCACAATATAGCACAAGGACAATTAACTCACTGTCCTTACAGGTCCCTGGAAACAAGGACTTGCAGAGTGAAAGAAAAAAAACACTCTCCCTACCTACAGTTTTCTGTCCCTAGAAAAAATGTTTTTTTTAATCACAATATAGCACAAGGAAAATTAACTCACTGTCCTTACAGGTCCCTGGAAACAAGGACTTGCAGAGTGAAAGAAACTGACACTGTCCCTACCTAGAGTTTTCTGTCCCTAGAATAAATGTTTTTTTTAAGCACAATATAGCACAAGGACAATTAACTCACTGTCCTTACAGGTCCCTGGAAACAAGGACTTGCAGAGTGAAAAAAAAAAAACACTCTCCCTACCTACAGTTTTCTGTCCCTAGAAAAAATGTTTTTTTTAAGCACAATATAGCACAAGGACAATTAACTCACTGTCCTTACAGGTCCCTGGAAACAAGGACTTGCAGAGTGAAAGAAAAAAAACACTCTCCCTACCTAGAGTTTTCTGTCCCTAGAATAAATGTTTTTTTTAATCACAATATAGCACAAGGAAAATTAACTCACTGTCCTTACAGGTCCCTGGAAACAAGGACTTGCAGAGTGAAAGAAACTGACACTGTCCCTACCTAGAGTTTTCTGTCCCTAGAATAAATGTTTTTTTTAAGCACAATATAGCACAAGGACAATTAACTCACTGTCCTTACAGGTCCCTGGAAACAAGGACTTGCAGAGTGAAAGAAAAAAAACACTCTCCCTACCTACAGTTTTCTGTCCCTAGAAAAAATGTTTTTTTTAATCACAATATAGCACAAGGAAAATTAACTCACTGTCCTTACAGGTCCCTGGAAACAAGGACTTGCAGAGTGAAAGAAACTGACACTGTCCCTACCTAGAGTTTTCTGTCCCTAGAATAAATGTTTTTTTTAAGCACAATATAGCACAAGGACAATTAACTCACTGTCCTTACAGGTCCCTGGAAACAAGGACTTGCAGAGTGAAAGAAAAAAAAACACTCTCCCTACCTACAGTTTTCTGTCCCTAGAAAAAATGTTTTTTTTAAGCACAATATAGCACAAGTAAAATTAACTCACTGTCCTTACAGGTCCCTGGAAACAAGGACTTGCAGAGTGAAAGAAAAAAAACACTCTCCCTACCTACAGTTTTCTGTCCCTAGAAAAAATGTTTTTTTTAATCACAATATAGCACAAGGAAAATTAACTCACTGTCCTTACAGGTCCCTGGAAACAAGGACTTGCAGAGTGAAAGAAACTGACACTGTCCCTACCTAGAGTTTTCTGTCCCTAGAATAAATGTTTTTTTTAATCACAATATAGCACAAGGAAAATTAACTCACTGTCCTTACAGGTCCCTGGAAACAAGGACTTGCAGAGTGAAAGAAACTGACACTGTCCCTACCTAGAGTTTTCTGTCCCTAGAATAAATGTTTTTTTTAAGCACAATATAGCACAAGGACAATTAACTCACTGTCCTTACAGGTCCCTGGAAACAAGGACTTGCAGAGTGAAAGAAAAAAAACACTCTCCCTACCTACAGTTTTCTGTCCCTAGAAAAAATGTTTTTTTTAATCACAATATAGCACAAGGAAAATTAACTCACTGTCCTTACAGGTCCCTGGAAACAAGGACTTGCAGAGTGAAAGAAACTGACACTGTCCCTACCTAGAGTTTTCTGTCCCTAGAATAAATGTTTTTTTTAATCACAATATAGCACAAGGAAAATTAACTCACTGTCCTTACAGGTCCCTGGAAACAAGGACTTGCAGAGTGAAAGAAAAAAAACACTCTCCCTACCTACAGTTTTCTGTCCCTAGAAAAAATGTTTTTTTTAATCACAATATAGCACAAGGAAAATTAACTCACTGTCCTTACAGGTCCCTGGAAACAAGGACTTGCAGAGTGAAAGAAACTGACACTGTCCCTACCTAGAGTTTTCTGTCCCTAGAATAAATGTTTTTTTTAATCACAATATAGCACAAGGAAAATTAACTCACTGTCCTTACAGGTCCCTGGAAACAAGGACTTGCAGAGTGAAAGAAACTGACACTGTCCCTACCTAGAGTTTTCTGTCCCTAGAATAAATGTTTTTTTTAAGCACAATATAGCACAAGGACAATTAACTCACTGTCCTTACAGGTCCCTGGAAACAAGGACTTGCAGAGTGAAAGAAAAAAAACACTCTCCCTACCTACAGTTTTCTGTCCCTAGAAAAAATGTTTTTTTTAATCACAATATAGCACAAGGAAAATTAACTCACTGTCCTTACAGGTCCCTGGAAACAAGGACTTGCAGAGTGAAAGAAACTGACACTGTCCCTACCTAGAGTTTTCTGTCCCTAGAATAAATGTTTTTTTTAATCACAATATAGCACAAGGAAAATTAACTCACTGTCCTTACAGGTCCCTGGAAACAAGGACTTGCAGAGTGAAAGAAACTGACACTGTCCCTACCTAGAGTTTTCTGTCCCTAGAATAAATGTTTTTTTTAAGCACAATATAGCACAAGGACAATTAACTCACTGTCCTTACAGGTCCCTGGAAACAAGGACTTGCAGAGTGAAAGAAAAAAAACACTCTCCCTACCTACAGTTTTCTGTCCCTAGAAAAAATGTTTTTTTTAATCACAATATAGCACAAGGAAAATTAACTCACTGTCCTTACAGGTCCCTGGAAACAAGGACTTGCAGAGTGAAAGAAACTGACACTGTCCCTACCTAGAGTTTTCTGTCCCTAGAATAAATGTTTTTTTTAATCACAATATAGCACAAGGACAATTAACTCACTGTCCTTACAGGTCCCTGGAAACAAGGACTTGCAGAGTGAAAGAAACTGACACTGTCCCTACCTAGAGTTTTCTGTCCCTAGAATAAATGTTTTTTTTAAGCACAATATAGCACAAGGACAATTAACTCACTGTCCTTACAGGTCCCTGGAAACAAGGACTTGCAGAGTGAAAGAAAAAAAACACTCTCCCTACCTACAGTTTTCTGTCCCTAGAAAAAATGTTTTTTTTAATCACAATATAGCACAAGGAAAATTAACTCACTGTCCTTACAGGTCCCTGGAAACAAGGACTTGCAGAGTGAAAGAAACTGACACTGTCCCTACCTAGAGTTTTCTGTCCCTAGAATAAATGTTTTTTTTAATCACAATATAGCACAAGGACAATTAACTCACTGTCCTTACAGGTCCCTGGAAACAAGGACTTGCAGAGTGAAAGAAACTGACACTGTCCCTACCTAGAGTTTTCTGTCCCTAGAATAAATGTTTTTTTTAAGCACAATATAGCACAAGGACAATTAACTCACTGTCCTTACAGGTCCCTGGAAACAAGGACTTGCAGAGTGAAAGAAACTGACACTGTCCCTACCTAGAGTTTTCTGTCCCTAGAATAAATGTTTTTTTTAAGCACACTATAGCAGAAGCACAAAACACACTGACACTCTCCCTACCTATCCTTCTCTTTCCCTAAACTAAAGGAATCCAGGTTAAGCAAGAAAGAAATAACAGTCACTGTCCCTGCCTATGCTACTCTATCCCTGCTCCGGAACACACTACACTAGGCCGCCGTGCTGGCGGCCTTTTATAGTGTGGGGCGTGTACTAAACACCCTCAGCAATAATTGGCCACAGGCATCCTGCCTGTGGCCAATCATTGCTCTCCTCGCTGCCGGCGCTGTGATTGGCCAAGCATGCGGGGTCACAGTGCATGCTTGGCCAATCACAGCGCCTGGATGACACTGCGATGGCGTAGTGCATTGTGGGCCGTTCGCGTCACTCGAATTTGGCGCGAACGGCCCAAATCGTTCGATCTTCGTCGAACGATCGAACAGCCAATGTTCGAGTCGAACGTATGTTCGACTCGAACACGAAGCTCATCCCTAATCCTCACTATTCCCCTAAAATTTAAATTGAACATTGTAAATTGTACCTGAAAAAAATTGAGAGGCTGCGGCGTCCATCATTTAAAACTCGCGGTCTCTTCCTCTTCCCTTCCGTGATAGGGGTTTTCTAAGCAGACACATTTTCGCCTATCACGAACGTTCTCTCATCCTCAGTTTCCCAGCAGACGTCTGTGATTGGCGGAACACTGAACACAGTGTCTGCTGGGATGTGTGAGGATGAGAGAACGTTCGTGATAGGTGATTCTCAGCAGACACAGTTCCGCCTATCACTGAAGGGACCAGGAAGAGACCGCGAGATTAAAACGATGGACGCCGCAGCCTCTCAATTTTTTTTCAGGTACAATTTACAATGTTCAATTTCGCTGACTTGAGTATAAGCTGAGGGGGGGGACTTTCAGCCCCAAAAAAAGGGCTGAAAATCTCGGCTTATACTCGAGTATATACAGTATATGCTTTTGGTAAATATAAAGGAAAGTTGTATAAGAAAATTGTATAATGTATGGCCAGCCTTATTGTGAGCTTTGTAAAATGCTTGTTAGCTCTTTCTGATTTCTTACTTTCATAACCTTTTGATCCACATACTTGTTTCAAATCAGTTACTCATAAAGTAATGAAGCCAAGGAGACCACATGACAACCAGGTAACTTTTCAGATGAGGGACACCTATGACATCCTCCTTGTTTCTCTCAAGAAAGGTTTTCTTTAGACTTTTTATATCTAAAATTTCTGTAAAAATAAAAGCATAAACTTACTCAAAAAAACAAAAACAAAATCAGCACAAGGGAAATTATGATCAATGCCTCCTTCTTGAGTAGAATCTTCCATCTTCTGACCACCCCCACCACCGTAATCTTCCAGTGCAATGGTGGTTTAATGGAGCCAACAGAACTGCGATCTCTACTCACCAAGAGTGCTCGACAATGCCAGACCTTTCTGCCTAGCTGAAACTGACAGTCACCAGCTCTCTACTCACAGAACTCTGAGAATCAAGTAATCAGTGGTCTTTGATCACTCGGATCTAATTCTTGAGCCGGCGTGGACAGATGCAGCATTGGTAAGTATGATTTTGAAAAACAAAACAAAAAAAATTAACTTCTCTTTTAATCAGAGGAATATTCATAGATGTAAACTAGGAATAGCCAAAAAAAAGGCAGACTCAATGGACCACTTAGTCTTTTTTACTGCCGTTACTTTTCTATGTTTCTATGTTGTCTCTTTATGGCATACAAAGTACTCCTTTTTTAACACTTTTATTTTGGCAGTGAAGCTATTTTGTTGGTGAAACAACCTGGAGTTTTAATTTCCAAGTTTGGGTTAGCCCTCATTCCATTTGCTTTATTTGATATTTGAAGAAAAAGGATTTGTTAGCTGACCAGTTAGTGTTTGGAGTGTTTGTAAAAAAACCTTTGCAAAAATGGTAAAATAATATATAATGATGCAAATATGATTATGTGTTTGATAATATACTAGAAGGCTATAGCCTTATAAGAGAAACACAATCACTCATTGTTTCATATCTATGTTGCATGGTTTTCTGTATATGCATATATTTACATCAGCAGAAACCCACAAAAACCCTGTTGATCAACTGAAGAGGTGTATCCATTTGTATTCTTTTTTTTTTTTTCACACTCTTTTTTTTTTTTTTTCAGTTGCAAACAACAGGAAAAAGAAAACAAGACAGGGATTGAACTCACGCAGCAGTAGACCAACTGGACAAAACAAAGAAAATTTACGATCTTGGAGGTGAAGATGCTGGATGTGGAGGTCCTGGGCTGGTGTGGTTACATGTGGTCTGTGATTGTGAGGCCGGTTGGATGTACTGCCAAATTCTCTGAAATGTCTTTGGAGATGGCTTGTTGTAGAGAAATGAGCATTCAATTCATGGTCGTGCAGAGAGCCAAACTCCAAAATCACTGGTACACAGTGCACAAGATGTGTTGCCAAAAGGGCTATCTACCACCAAATGTTTTTTTTTTATATACACCCAGCATAATCTCTCCCAGCATCATGCTGGCGTGACAAGAGAGGAGAGGCATCCTAGCTGGAATGTCAGAATACCTCCCCACATGTCAGCCAGGATGGCAAAGCAGACGCGTGCGTAACTGGACACCCAGAATGGACGTCACATGCATGGCGCAAAAACATGGTGCCAATGTGCATAGGGAAACGCCTGCCCGGTCCCCCGCATCCAACGGAAGTGAAGGGGAGGGGAAAGACACCCATCGCACATTGCAGGTCCCAGACAGCAGACCAAAGACCAGCCGAGCAGCTGCAGAGCACATAGAATAGGACTAGTTCAATCAAATGGAAGCAAGTGCTAAAAACGATGTATATATAAATAGCGAGTATGTTCCATGAGTATACTGTATACAGTCAGACAAAGTAAGGTCAGCCATTATTAATGATGGTCCCTAACCACATAACACATCTCCATCCCTAGTATCATGTAACCTGGAAGGGGATGTCCGGAACCAGATTAAGGTAGAAAGCACTGACAGGATTGTTGTAGGATTAATGTGTGAATGGAGCTTACCAGTCGTGCATCCTCTCGGCTTCACATCCCGGCCACACCCCAATCCATTTGTATTCTACAGAGGATTTTTTTTCACTCTCAGCATTCCCTGGGTGAGCAAAGCAAAAGTTCACCCTAGGTCAAGCAACATTTCAATTAATTGCTGAAGAACACTTTCAGCAAATACTGTCTTAAAGGACTTCTTTGTTAACTATCAACCACTATGAGAGTGGTATAGCAATGGTTTTAGTGCAAATTATAGTTTCTATTTGTGTGTGGTACTGTCATAGCCCAAATTTGTAAAGAAGCTATATTCTAAAGGTATGCAGCTTGCCAAACATTCCACTGACCATCACTACAATGACTACCAGTGTATGGGGCATTTTGACCCCTAATCTAAAGGGACATTCACTTACTGACCACCAATGTAGAGGTTCTTTCTCTTACTGGAACTTAATGTTAGAGGGTATCTCTTCCATTGATCACCAACATAAAGGTGCACTACACTGATCACCAATACAAGAGAGCATTTTTCTACTGATCATCAATGTAAGGAGGCACTTTTCCATTGACCACCAAGGTAAGAGGGTATTTTGCGCTGATTACAAATGTAAAGGGGGCACCAAACTGGCCACTAATGTAAGGGAAAATGTTGCCGCTGAAAACTAATGTAAAGTGCCACCAATTTACTGTGTTTCCTCCAAAAATAAGACCTACCTCGAAAATTAGACCTACTGTTCTTTTCCAGGAGGGCTGCAATATAAGCCCTACCCCGAAAATCAGCCTGAGTTTAAAATGTTTGTAAAATCCTATAATCCACTCTATTACTGTAGTATATAATGTACAATGTGTGTGTTTCTGCAATATAATTGTGTCAAATACCTTTGGTTCAGCTGACTTCTCCTCCTCTTCTCCCAGCCGTAAGCAGCTTATCTCGGCCCCCCCCCTCTGCAGTGCTCGGAGCGGGGAAGAGAACTCTGGCGGGTCACGGAAGCAGCAATCGGCGCTGTAACAAAGGTAGCATTTTAACTTTGTTCATACTGGGGATTCCTGACAGGCAGGGAGGGAGAGAGGGAGAGAAGACAGCACATTATGTGGAAAGACCTACCCTGAAAATAAGCCCTACTGTGTCTTTTGTTGTCAAAATGAATATAAGACCCGGGCTTTTTTTCGGGGAAACACAGTAACAACATCTGTTATATATATTGACACGATATCACTAAAGAAGATATAAATGTTAAATTCCAGGCAAACAGCTAAATGTAATGTAGAGTTGTGAGTTTCGGCATAGGAGATAAGCCCTAAAAAATGTTACCATAGTTCTATTCCTAGAGCATATCTCATACTCTTTGTTCCTTGTTCCCTGCTGCGGCTCCCTGGTTGCTATTACTGGCAATTTTCAACTGTTCAACAGTCAAGACTTGCTCTGTGTGTCCAGAGTGGCTGCAGCCGCTCCTGTGTAAAATTACATTTGCAGATAGTGTCTGCCAGTGTCATTGATTATTGACTAAAATTTTTATAAATTTTAACTAAATGTACAGCAACCTTACAGGTAACAAAAAAAAGTTGTTTTGATTAAATGTGTTCCTATTTAATCTCTTTTTAAACCTTAGTTAACTCTAAGGCCTCATGCCCACGGGCGTTTTTTCAGCCGCGTTTTTGAGCGTTTTTTACAGCTTAAAAACGCCTGTCCATGTTAGTCTATAGCTTCATGCCCACCTAGGCGTTTTTGAGCTGTAAAGAGCATAGGCGTTTGTAAGCTGTAAAAAAAACCCAGGGCCAGTGCGTTCCTCAGCGTCAGAACTAGGCAGGAAAAAACGCGAGCGTCAAAAAACGCGCAAAAACGCGCACTAACGCGCACTAACGTGCAAAAAACACGCACTAACGCGCGGTCGCGTTTTTAGCTCCGCCGTTTTTTTTTTTTTTTTTTTTTTCAAAAAAAAAAAAAATATTTACAATAACATGGACAGGCGTTTTTAAGCTGTAAAAAACGCTCAAAAACGCAGCTGTAAAAACGCCAGTGGGCATGAGGCCTAATAAGCTCAAATTAACTCCCCCATCTTCTTCCCACAGCTATTATTGTTATATATATGTATTGCTGATTTGTTTTTGATTATTTTTTCCATTTATTATTTTATATTATTGTTAATATTTAATTTTTCTTTGCATTTTTGTTCATTTTGTTTGTTAAATTTCACAGTGTCACTTTAACAAAATGTGCAAAATTAACCACTTCAACACCGGGCTTTTTTTACCACATCAATACCGGGCCTATTCTGGCACTTCTCTCCTACATGTACAAATCATCATTCTTTTGCTAGAAAATTACTCAGAACCCCCAAACATTATATATTTTTTTTTTATCAGACACCCTAGGGAATAAAATGACGGTCATTGCATCTTTTTTCTTGCACGGTATTTGCGCAATCATTTTTCAAACGCCTTTTTTTTGGAAAAAAAATGGTTTCATGAATTAAAAATGAACAAAACAGTAAAGTTAGCCCAATGTTTGGGGAAAATATGAAAGATGATGTTACGCCGAGTAAATAGATACCTAACATGTCACGCTTTAAAACTGCGCACACTCATGGAATGGCGCCAAACTTCGGTACTTAAAAATCTCCATAGGCGACGCTTTATTTTTTTTTACAGGTTATCAGGTTAGAGTTACAGAGGAGGTCTAGTGCTAGAATTGTTGCACGCGCTCTAACGCACGCGGCGATACCTCACATATGTGGTTTGAACAGCGTTTACATATGTGGGCGGGACTTACGTGTGCGTTCGCTTCTGATCGCGAGCTACCGGGGACAGGGGCGTTTTAATTAAAACATTTTATTATTTATTTTTTTATTTTAATTATTTTATTTATTTTTTACACTTATTTAACTTTTTTTTTTGATCACTTTTATTCCTATTACAAGGAATGTAAACATCCCTTGTAATAGGAATGTGTGTGACAGGTCCTCTTTATTGAGAGATGCAGGGTAAATAAGACCCCACATCTCTCTTCCAGGCTGGAAATCATGAGATCGTGATTTTTTTTTCACTGATCTCATACTTACTAGCCACAATGGCGGCTTTGTTTACATCTAAGGACCCGGGCGTGACGTCATCACATCGTGCCCAGGCCTCCGACGATCATAGAGATGACTGGTGACCATCTGGTCGCCAGTCATCTCTATGCTCATCACGTAACCCACCACCAGCGCCGGACGATTCTCTCCGGGTCCCCGATGGCACGGGAAAGCCCGGAGAAGCACCGGATGGCGGTGGGAGGGGGGTGTCCCCTCCCGCTGCCTATAAGAACGATCAAGCGGTGGAACCGCCGCTATGATCGTTCTTATAGTGCGCATAATCGCGGGCACAAGAAAAGGATATCTGAATGATGCCTCTAGCTGCAGGCATCATTCAGATATCCCCCCACAAAGCCGAGGACGTCATATGACACCCACCCAGGATGGGAGATCCCATCTGTTGACCTCATATGACTATGGGCGGTAGGGAAGTGGTTAAATAACTTATTCATGCCTTGTAACAGAAATGTAATTTTAGTATCTTTTTAAACAGGACATATGAAAGCATTACATGTATACTTACCATAAAACTAGCACTTGTTAAAGTAGGAAAAAAATAAAAATGTTCACATCTTTTTCTTTATAGATTGCATAGAAAATAAAATAATGTTTGAAACATAATATTGCCAAAAAAACTAGTTTGCCCCCCTCCCCCAACAAAAAAAACAGCTTATGTATTACTTTGTTATGTTATACTATGACAATGTTATCGCTGAATAAACAGGCAGAAGTTTAAAATTGCTATAGTCCTTTGGGGGTAAAAAAATGCACAAGCAAAAGGAGTTTAATATATTTTTATTGGTTTACCTTCTTCATTATTCTAATTCTTTTAATCAAACCTTGTGATTTACTCACCTCTGATATATTGAATAGCCAGGAAGATCACTCACTTTAAAGGAGAAGTCCAGCCTGAGCTCGTTTGACAGGGCTTCCCCTAAGGGTCACAGGAGTGCAATTCGTTTTGCACTCCTGTGGCCTGTTTTAAGCAGACAGTAGTCTGAAGTCCGCTCTCTGCTGACGTCACTGGAATCAGTCCAGGCATCGCATCATCCCGACAAATGAAGTCTGGATCCGCCAGGTGCCTGGACTGATGCCTGTCTCAGCCTCTCAGTGAGCCACTGAGAGACTGAGATGGCTGATCCCCGCCCCTCCACAGCTCAGTGCTCCAATGAGCGTGGAGGAGCAGAGAGGAGAGCTGCTGATTGACAGTTATCAGCAGTGTTTGATCGCTCTGTTCTCAGTGTAGAGACGCCAGAGGACAGATGCAGCATCGGTCTCATGCTGCATCCACCTAGGTAAGTATAAAAGGGGGGAAAACAAAACAAAACCTACTTCTCTTTTAGCATTCAGCTTTAATACTTCTGGGACCACTACCATGTTAATTGGACAGAAGTAATGTTACTGATTTATTGGCTGTGTTATATTTAGTGGTGAGTAGGGTAGTGGTGGAGAAATGACCTAGGAAACTGCATTACTGAACCAGGAAATAAGTGTTTCATCTACCCTATTGGCCAGTCTATTGAGTTATGAATCCTTTGATTGGAAAGTCCGTAAACATTTGTATTCAAATTGTATGTTTAGCTGTGCGCTGAGGTTACACTTTAAACTCCTTTTCAGGCTGCTGCACACATATCTTACTTATTAATGGAAAACTGAACGACACATGAGGTGGTGTCTAAAGGAATTTTATATAGCCTTGTTGTGACGTCAATTGACGGCCGGACGTGTTGCGTCATTGCGGCGGTGTGACACGTCACGACGGTGTGCCGTACACCATATAAAGGGACGCCGGGGATGGCATATGGCGCCACTTCCCTCCTCAGCCGGACAGCAGAGGAGTAAATTCAAAATTGAGTGGCTTTTTGACGGCAGCATAACGCTGGAGGTTTTCAATCTTCCTTCATGCACAAAGTACGTTTTTCTGTTTTCTTCCCCTTTTATTGGGTAGAATTTTTCTTTGTGGGAGCTGGAAATGGAGAAATTTCTCCCTTTTGGTCTCTTTAAATTGTGTATTTTTCTTATACAGCTGTTGGGCCACGCCTTTGAGTGACAAATCTTTGGATCTGAATACATCCAGCCGTCCTGTAGATGGTGAAGGATACCTTATTGTGGATGTTGGACCTTCCCTTCAATATACAATCGATTAAACTTTCGCTGGTCCCGATCACCATCGACATCACCAAAAACATCATCAGAAGTCTCAGAGACAGCACATCACCAAATTAAATCATTTCTACAAAACTCCTGAAAGAATGTACCGACATTCTGGCACCCTCCATAACACATCTCGTAAATCAATCGTTCAAAGAAGGCATTGTTCCAATCTCCCTCAAGCAAGGCATAGTCAAACCCCTCCTAAAGAAGCCCAACCTCGACCCTAAAGACCCAAGCTACCGCAGGCCGATAACAAGTCTCAACACCATCTCAAAGATCATGGAGAAAGCAGTAGTACAACAACTACAACTCCATTTGGACACCCACAAACTCTTGGACCCACTACAATCAGGCTTCCGCCCAGGCCATGGCACAGAAACGGCACTTCTCAAAATATGGGATGACGCCCTCGAAGCAGCAGATGATGGAGAATCATGTCTTCTGGTGCTGCTGGATCTCAGTGCAGCGTTCAACACAGTAGATCACGAAACTCTACTTATCCGCCTTAAAGAAGTAGCAGGAGTAGCAGACCCTGACCTACACTGGTTCGCATCCTTCTTAGAAAATCGCTCCCAGACAGTGAAACTAGGAGTCTTCACCTCTGAAACTCGCGCAATTTCTTGCAGAGTCCCTCAAGGATCACCCCTTTCACCCGTGCTCTTCAACATCTACCTCCGCCCACTACTTAAAATCATCAGGAAACAGGATCTGTGCTTCCACTCATATGCTGACGACACCCAAATCTACTTTCGTATCACCGGAAAAAAAGACCAATATCGCAGACTGGAAGAGTGCCTCGCATTGATCGATGATTGGATGAAGGAGAGTTCCCTCAAACTCAATGGATCCAAAACAGAACTTCTTCTACTCCACGTAAACCAAAAGACAAAAGCAAAGACGTCTTGGACACCACCCACCATTCTTGGAAAGACCGTTACCCCGAGCACCAAAGTCAAAAGTCTCGGAGTCATCCTTGACTCGGAGATGTCGATGGATGCACAAATAGGATCAGTAGTAAGCGGATCACACCATCTTCTTCGTCTGTTACAGAGACTCATCCCCTTCATCCCGGAAGAGGACACAGCAGTAGTAATTGGAACAATCATCAACTCCCGACTCGACTATGCAAACTCCCTCTACATAGGACTACCTAAATATCAGATCTCGCGCCTACAAGTCATCCAGAACACGGCAGCCAGACTGGTAACACGGAAAAAACCTTGGGAATCGATCACCCCTTCACTGAGGACCCTGCATTGGCTAACCGTAAAGGATCGGGTCACATTCAAGACCCTCTGCCTCACCCACAAGTGCACACAAGGAAACGCACCTCAATATTTATGCAAGAAAATAAAACACTAATCCCCAAACGCATTCTCCGATCAACCAATCAAAACCTCCTTCACATCCCCAAATCCCGCTACAAATGGAAGGGAGAACAAAGATTTGCAGTCCAAGGACCACGGCTATGGAACGCTCTTCCCACAGACATCCGCTTGGAAGAAAACCATCGGGCCTTCAGGAAAAAACTTAAGACCCACCTCTTCTGATAGATCAGGACGTCACTGGATGCAAAGCACCTTGAGGCAATTCAGTTCGCATTTGTAGCGCTATATAAGTTATTCACTCACTCACTCATTCCCTTGCTCTAACACGGGGAATGCATCTGCTATTTGCTGTTTATGTACTTTAAATGTAAGTTGATATTTATATATACTTACAGATATTCTATATCTATTTAAATGGAATATGATATTTCTATGCAATTCTAAACATTGTATTTTTTAATTTCTGTAGATAGTGATATATTATCCCTGATGAAGATTATGTTGATTATTAATTATCGAAATGCGTTGGCTCAAAACCGCTACTCGTCACCGCCTGTCTGTACTGGTGGTCACTGAATCATGTAGTGGACAGTATCACTTTACTCTTGTGTTATTAACATGCAATTTTTTAATACTTGTATTCCACATGCCATATGTTGACATTTCAAATTAACTTTTTACTATAAATATTTACAAATAAATTAATTTTTATATAAAATCTTTTTTATTGCCTTAAAAATCATATACATATACTTTCTTATATATAGCCTTGGTAATATTTATTTTATACTTTGCTTAAAAAAAAAGTAATCTCATTTGTGTGCTTATTTATTGTAATCAAAATTAGTTTTCTGGTGCTGCATGTGAGGTGTTCTGATATGTTCATGTATGACATAGTAAAGTAGGTAACAAATAATTGAAGAGAATATCATTAGACAGTGAATTTTGGATACCAAAACAGTTATCATTAGAGATCTATACAGTCCTTTGCTCCATTATTCCTTGACTAATTTTTTACAGCTAAGAAAAGCACAATAAGCATTTTACGCAATAAAAAAAGTTATTTATAGACATTGTCAACTGAAATAATAAAATAAGAAGGATGTCGCCAAATGACAGCTCCTGCAGTAGATAGTAAAAGAGTGATGTCAAACATGTCTAATGCATTAAACTGCAGCATTGTCTTCCACCCCAAGGACAGTGCAGAGGGCTAGATGCATTAGGATGATTATAGAAAAAAGGCTGAATTAACTCTACTAGCAGCTGCTTTCTTCTGCTAGTCTGAAATCTACTGTATTGGGCAATGAGTAGTTTTTTTCTTTTGTAGTTTTGCCAGGAACTGTTATTTACTCTTTTTCATATAAAAATTAACATTAACGTCTCTTTTTGAAGTACTGCACAAGAGGGAGAGGAGCAAGTAAATCTGAATAACTTTTGCAATAGGGCTAGCTTTTCATGTTGACATGTCCTTAAAAATAAAACTGAAGCGCAAAAAAACTATGAGGGAAACACGCAAAAACAAAAGCATTAGCAAAGTCACAAGCAGAAAATATGAATTTATAGATGCTAAACATTACCAAAAAGCACAAATTGCTCATTGTGGGAAATTGCTATTACCTTGAATCCTAAAAAACACAAAAATTACCCCCCAACACCCTTAGCCCTATGCTCTATTAAATGCCAGAGCCCATGGCAGGGGGTTAAATTCAACGTAAAGTACAGCCTAGTACTAAGATCCAGTTTAAACATGTAGGAAATTGCCCCTGGACTTTAAATGAGGTCAATGTGGGTAGCCGTTTTGTCACTTCCTATTTCCTGTTTCACTCACACGCAGCAGTTTCACTTCATTCAAGTTGACATTATTAATGGATACTGGGAGATCTTCGGTGACACATTCCCCCATCCCGGCCATGTCTGCCCCCGTTTATGCTCTGTTGAGTTGGTTTTTCCTTTGCCTCCTCAGCTCCCGAGCCGGACGCTCATTACTGCCGCCTCTGGGTATTCAGCATTTAGTAGTCTGATCCAGCCTTTGATATACTACACACGCATCTACCCCTGATGAAGCGAGCATGGTATTGCAAAATGCGTTTTCATGCCTGTGCACATTGCAATTTACATTTTATACTATGATACGTGTAATGACATTTTTTTACTGTATGTATCATTTCAGTGGCTTGGCTATGATTCATGTTGTTTATGTGTGCATGACAATTTTAATACATTTTGAGACTGCATTCAAAAGTCTTGGGGCGATTTCCTGTTTTTTGTTGCATATATTGGGATAGAGCTGGTTTGTGGGTGACACCAGACCTTTTCCTTTTTAGATATAGACAGGTATCTCATGTCACCAAAAGGTACCTATACCTTAGCATGCTTTTACTGTAGGCCAGCTTTTCTTAACCTCCTTACTATGGAGGAACCCTTAAAAATAAATTCCCAGTCCAAGGAAACCCTACTAAAAATGTCTATCTACAAATTACAGTATATTAACATGGATGGTACATTGCAGATTTAATAGTATTACATTGTTTTAAATCCTTAGACAATGAAGGGAAACAGCGGAGGGAAAGCTGCAAAGTATGCAGGGAATCCAGGAAGTTGTGGAAAGAGATGGTCAGCAGAGAGGCAGCACTCACAACATGAATGGACTTTTCAAGTAAGCTTATATTAGATCAGGGTTCTCCAAACTGCGGCCCGAGGGTCAGATGTGGCCCTTTTCTAGCCATTATCTGGCCCTTGGGGCACTATTCCTCCCACTGACACCAACAATGGACCACCAATACCAATGATGGGATACTATTCCTCTTAGCAATAAAGGGCACTACTCCTCCTCCTATTGACCACCAACCCTGAGGCCATATTTATTCTCACTGATGCCAGGCCCTAGATACTTTCTACCACCGCTTGGCACAATCCGGCCCACCTAAAGTCTAAAGGAAAATAAACTGGCCCTTTGTTTGAAAAGTTTTGAGACCCCTGTATTAGATTGTCAAAAATAACTATTGTTTGTATTTTTCACAAAGCTGATGTTATAAAATGAAAGTGTATGCTGTGACCATATAACTCATTATAGATGACCTAAACTGTGGAATCACCATAAAAAAAAGAGGTCAAAAGTATTGCCTGCAATTACTCCCTGCAACTGATATTTTCCCTGTTGCTGATTTTACATGCATTGTTCTGAACTGTCTTTGTATATAGGCAGTCATTTTGAGAGAGGAGCATGGCTTTGCTTCCTCATATCCGAGCTGCCTCCTTCCCTGATTAGCAATGATGTGATGACTGATAATTAAGAAGCAAAAGGAGAAGCACATAAAGCACAGATCCACAGAATGGATGAAGAAGCATGCAGCACAGATCAGTGGGCAGTGCAGTAGTGATATCACCAAATCTCTCTTCAAATCTTATAAGGGGCAACAGTAGGACACTTTTATGGGGAGGCTAGACTAATTTGCCTCCCAGCCCAGTCCGCCCCATAAGACTGGCGCTACACTAACAGTGTAGCGCAAGCCGGCGGGGACGCTTTCCGTGCTGCCCCCCTGCAAAGTGCTGCCCTAGGCCTGGGCCTTGCTGGCCTAGGCCAGGATACAGCGTTGGGAATAGGAGTGCAAAGACAAGAAATGCACTGTTATTTTTCAATGAGGAATTCAAGGCAAAAGTTAGATTTCTCAGGTCCACTTTAAGGACTAAATTTATAGGTTAGGTTTACGGTTAGGGTTAGGTTTAGGAATTGCATTAAATTAAGAGTCATTAAGTAACTATTACTTTTTCAGTAATAATCAAATTCATAACAGATAGGTATATAATACCTGTGATTAAAGCAAACTGTGCCTAAAATTTCTGTACTCTGGCTATTTCATTGTTTCTTAATTCCAGTCCTCTAGGCGCACCAACAGGTCATGTTTTCAGGATTTCCCTGAGATGAAACGGCTGTGGTAATTGTTAGGCAGTGAAATGGATCAAATCATCTGTGCAAAATAATGGAAAGCCTGAAAACATGACCTGTTGGAGCACCTTGAGGAGTGGAATTGAGAAACACTGGGCTATTTCATGCCAAACCTACCACACCAGATTGTCACAAGCCAGCTTTCTACTTAAATAGTGTAAATCATATTTTTATTATTATGCAGAGTTAAAATATAGATTTCTTTAATGAAAGAAAAAAAAAATATTATAAAAATGTATTGTAGCGGGTTTCATATGCAGTGGTAGACAAAGACTATCATTTGACATTTGAAAGAAGGAACCTAGCTCCCCCGGTGGTATAAGTGTTACAATGCAACTAATGCACATGTTATAATTTAATGCACCCTGGAACAAATTGCAGCAAGGAGAAAGACTCTGTTACTTTTAGTAGAAGACAGACTACATTACCCAGAGTACAGCTGTGATACCAGGGTGCATTGCAACGAGCAGACTACTTAAACCAAGGGAGGGGCCATCTTCTCTCTCTCTGGATCCAGCTCTCAACCAAGCAGGAAGCTGGCACAGAGGCCTGCTTCCTGAGTGTTAGGCCAGAAGCCTGGGCCTAAATTACGTGAGTGCCCTGAGTGATTTCCAGCAAAGGATCGTCCATGGCGTCTTGTGATTGCCCAGCAGAGAAACAGGGAAAAGGGAGCCGCTCAGGTGTGGAAATCCTCCAAATTACCTCCTTCCAGCAGCCAAGGGTGCAGGCAATGCAATTATCAGCAAACAGGAACGAAAAGATCTTCTGCATAGCAGCACTCCAAAAAATATATAACACTGTACATCACAGCACACTGGTCAAAAACTGTCTAACGCGTTTCACACTAAACTAGTGCTTATTCATGGCCGTGCTGTGATGTACAGTGTGTGCTTGGATTCCTGGATTTTAAATAAAGGCTTTTATATATTTTTTGGAGTGCAATTGCCCAGCAGAAACCGGAGTCGTCCATCACCATCACTGTACGCTGTTAGTGACGGAGGCCGGAGACTGCAGCTGAAGCAGAAGCATGGAGATCGAGTGACCGGGACAAGCCAGAGGAGACTATCCGAAAGTCAGGCCTGTTTGGTGAGAAGGGCACCTGCCCAGAATTGACTACTACCTTAGAGGAAAGTGACTTAGTTAGTGCCAGCCACACTTCACCTATCACGCCACAGCTTGCGGCCTAGTGTATCTTACTGGAGACTACAGTATGTGATTAGAGATTGGCGCATCCGCCATTAGTGGGTGGCAGGCACACGAGTACTCAGGAATATTGCGGATAATTACAGCATCTTGTTGAAACCCTGTGGATTACAATTGAACTTGTGCACCAACGGTGGCTAGCGAAGACTCCATTTGGGAAAGGAACATTGAGCGGGACTCAGATAGGCCTTGCTTACTTATTATAGGGATTGAACACATGCAAGGTATTGCAACAAAGGGGGAGCTCGCGAGCAATCAGTTAGCCATGCAGAGACACATATAGATACATGTACATATGTATAGCTGATGTTGTTTCCTGTTATTACCTAATCTCAGTGATACCCATCCTTATTGATTTATTTAAAAAATGTGGTAATCAATACAACACCGCCCCGACATGTTTCGTCATTGAGACTCACTTATACTACACACTTATATGGATTTTATTTTTCATTTTACCACTTTATACACGGTTTTTATGGTTTTTTCTTTATGTCAATTTTAGGATTTAATACTATATCACTAATTATTTTTGAATCACAGCATATAGTAATATGATTGTTATATGCATTTAGCGCCACTTATTGATTTATTGACTCTGCAATGCGCATGCAGAGTCAACTGTGTGTATTAATGTGATTCTTTACCCTTCCCTTTTATACTGAGTAAAGGTACCTTTCATTAAGCATATAACTTGTGTGGAGTATCTCTGTCACTTAGAAGGACTAGTGACCAGCAAAGGTAATAACATTTACAGGTTATTGTGTGATGCATGCAGGATTGTGTCTCCTAATACTCAATAGGTCTCACAATCCTTATTCATATCAGTTGTGCTAAGGGAGGGTTTGAGCCACTTCCAGGGGTTGATAGGCAGGATGTAGACCCAAATCAAACAAACAGCAGCTCCTACGGGGGTAGTTCTACAGTATCTATGCACATGTCACCATAGTAGATCACGTGGCAAATATTAAATATTCTGTCAAAAAAAAAAGGCCAGAGAGAACTGAGGCTTAAGGTGTCTGAAGGTTGCTTTCCTACAAGCTACAGTTGGGATGTAAATATGACCTTGAATCCTTACAACACAAACATTTCATGTTTGAGAAACTGAAAGTTCTCTTTTTTTTTTAGTTTACACTTACAGCTTTATGAACTGTGAAGTTTGCCTTCTTTAATATAACTCATGTTAAAGTACAGCATTTGTCAGACGGAAGAAATGTTTGTCTTTCTATCCTGGCACTTATGTAAAGGTTTTAGGTTGACAGTTTCTGAAATGTTTCCAGAATTAATGGCTTAAGGATTTAATTTCTGAACTACAGCAGAGCCTGGAACTCAAAGTGACACTGTAGTTACGATTAAGCAGAAAAATGTTGGCGGATGTCAAATACAAAACCCATAGGTCACACTGAGTATGTTTAGTTATCTTCTACTGTGCCCTAAGAGCCTAAAACCTGATGTGCTTATTTAACATGTGTGTCAGGGCAAAATAGAAAAATGCATTACATTTCTGCAATGCATGCACATTTCTCCCATATCTTTTTCAATGTAAAGACCTTGCAAGTACAGACAAATACCAGTTATAGGGCCAGAAATGCACTCTACACATAATACTGTGTGTTATCAGTTCACAAGTCTTAGGAGCTGAGCAGTGTCAGCCCTGCCAGATATATTTTGCTAAACTACTCAGACTATCCCATCTCCACAACATAAAAGCTAATAATTCTGTAGTCCTAAGATAAGAACTCTCTTTGCGATAACACAGGAAGTGTGGACCAGGAAAGCAAATACGCATGGGAGAACTATTACAGTAGCCATTGAAACCACACAAACATGCTATATACACTAACTTAGAATTTACAAATTCTAAAGTAGGGCTGGAATAAACCCATTTGCTAGATTGCCATAGAGATTTTGATATCTTGCCTTCAAACTCCCCCAATCAGACCTGCTTATGCGACTGCTGACTGGCCGCACTTTTCACACATGTTACATGATGCATAGCACAGAGAATGCCAGCACAGTGCACAGGGCAGTTGGAAGCTTTCAAAGATTTCTGCTATACCTGGCCACTACTGGCTAAACACTATACCACCAACTGTTTAACGTGACATTGACCATATACTGTATATAGTGATGTCCATATATGGTAAATGACTTCACCCTAGAGACACAAACTGTTTACTACATACCACTTATTCATTACTCATTAGGAGGCTGGTATCTGAGTGGCCCCTTATTGTTTCTGATCTTTAATAAGCTCTTTGCCTGCAGACCTACACCACCACTAAACTAGGATTTTCAGGAAGAGGACCTTGTCCTTATCAACATGGGTACAAGAAGCTTAGCCAAGTGGGCAAAGCGCACCCCCATGTTGATGGAATATGGCCTGGTATGGTTTAGAAGGGGAAGGGGCATGTGCTGGCCTAACCTTCTCTTTGTGCTCAAGTAAGGCTTTGGTGTGGATTTTTGTAGGACCTGACGCCTTTTTTTTGTTGATTTTTGCATGGGGTCTTACCGTAAAATATGGGTATAAAATATGTGAATGGACTTTGTGCATTTTTTATTTAGTTTTTTGAATGGATCCTTCATAAAATTCATGCCAGACCTGAAGGCCCTGGTATGAAATAGGGGGGAAAGCAATTTTTTTTGTTAGGTGTCTCTCATCTAACATAATGGTCTGGTATAGATGAAGGTAAGTAATCCCCATCTGCTTTGTTTATAACAGAAGTAAAAGGCATGGAACTTTCATTTTGCTAGAAATGTAAACACATATTTTTTCATTGTAAGGGCCCACGACCCTTTGTAAGGGGAACAGACATGCATCTATCATGCAGGGCCATCTTTTATTGACACGGACATTCACAGCTGTTGCATGCATCCTTTAACTGATGTCCCACTCGTACCTGTTGGGACACGCGGCTGCACAGCCACTGTGTCCTAATATAACATGCAGGTGTGGGTCCCTGAACATATACAGGGTTCCTACCCCCAGACATCTTAGCTAAAGGAATTTATAATTTCTTTTTCGTACATCACGGGACACAGAGCGACTTAGTCATTACTAATGGGTTATATAGATACCTTCAGGTGCTGGCACTGGCAACTTCCAAAACCGGAAGTACCCTCCCCTATATAAGCCCCTCCCATCCGGGAGCACCTCAGTTTTTTGCCAGTGTCTAAGGTGTTGGCCAAAGAGTAACATGTGTTTTCACTGGGCTTGCGTACAGGTTCTTTTACGGGCCTTAGTAAGCTGTTCCGGATCCGACCAAAAAAGCTTCATAGCTAAACGGTCGGTACCCGGGCCTTGCAACAGAAGAGCAAGGTTTTGCCTGTAATGCCTCTCTTAGGAGGGCTGGACCCTGGGATCCAGAGCTCTGGTCATACCCACGACCAAGATGTTGTCTGTGCAGGGTGCTATACAGGTCCAGGGGAGTGGAATCCTTGGGAACCCGGTCCCTGAAGGTTTAATTACAATGCCTGCCGTGATAGGTGAAGTTTGGGCTTCTGTGGACCAAACAAAGTCCTGCGGCGGGGAACAGGTAAGTGGGGGCCCCCAGGAACTTGGTTCTATTGGGGGACCCCCAAGCCTAATTTGTCTTTCTGTCTGTTACCTAACGGTATTCCCGCTGATATCTGTGTATGCCTGTAACTACTGGAAAATGTAAAATTTTAATAGTAGTCAAGAAAAAAAAAAAAGAGGACCGCGGTACCTGTGTTAAACCACTAGAGGCCGCTGTGGTCCATTTTTCTTGTCTTGTGGATCTTTGGTTTTCTCAAGTCAAAAGATCCAGGCAGTTGGTAAGTTTCTCTGTCCACTTCCTCTGCCCTGTTGCTGCGCTCATCCACCGCACAGGCCCTGGCTCCTAGTCCCTGCTTGGTTTCAAAAAAGGCGCCAATGGCGCACGGGCGCGCGCGCGGGCGCGTGCACGCGCCTCCTATGAAAGAAAAGGGGCGGGGCGGGTGGATGACGCTCGATGCGCGCCGCGGCACTTCTGCGCATGTGCAGGCGTCCCAGCATGGATAAAAGACACAGTACAAGTGTCAGCTGGATGCAAACAGAGCTAGCAACAAAACGGTGGCACACAGAGGCGGTTGATGCAGGCATCCCCATAGAAAGGTACTTTAGTGGACACCAGCTGGTATATAGCAGCAACTGTGTTAGACTATTACCAGCAAAATTGGTGTATGATGACGGGAATACCTCAGCTTTGTGCTTAAAGGATATGTCGTCCAGACGCTCCGGAAATAAGTCTTCCAGGAAGCCAAAGAGGTCTCCATCGGGCTCTGAGGATATTGGGCATGCTTGTACTGCACCAATCTCCCCTGAAAATTCAGAGGTCAGTAGCCGTAGGAACCCCGCAGGAGTGCCTGGTGCTGCGGCTGTCCCCAGTCCACCTGCTCCTGTATATATAACAGAGGAGGTTTTATCCTCAACTCTGGGAGGATTGGAAGAGAGATTAACAGCATTGATCGCTGCTTCCCTGTCACAGGGAAAGCGCGTCCGATCTCCGTCTCCTCCTTCAGAGTGCCTGTTAGTGGAGGAACAGCCCCACACAGAGATCGACCTACCAGAAGGGGATCAGGATGAGGTTGATTCGGTTATAGAGGAATCAACAGTGGAAGAACCTTTCTCAGCATCTCAGGCTGAAAGATTATGGGTTCAGTCTCTGACTAACATGGTCCGATCAGCATTTAAAATGCCTCTGGCGGAACCATCAACCACTACGGTTTCCTCGCTGGGGTCGCTGAAAGCTCCCCAGGCTGTCTGTTCCTTCCCAATTCATCCTTTATTGGAAGGGCTTATTTACCAGGATTGGGAGCATCCTGATAAAATATTTACTCCCCCCAAGAGATTTCCAGTGATCTATCCCATGGAGGATAAGTTCATAAAAAAATGGAGGGTCCCTACAGTGGACGCAGCCATCTCTTGTGTGAATAAATCACTGACATGTCCAGTAGATAATGTTCCAATGTTCAAAGACCCAATAGATAAAAAATTGGAGTCTTTACTAAAATCTGCTTTCTCTACAGCAAGCATGGTGACACAACCTGCAGTAGCAGCGATTGGAGTCTGCCAAGCGGTGAAAGATCAGTTGAAACAAGTCTTAAGGGACTTACCAGATCAGCAGGCTCTTGGCCTAGCTGACCTACCTAGAGCCATGTGTTTTGCGGTGGACGCCATAAAGGATACAATCCAACAGGCCTCCCGCTTTACGCTGCCTGTAGTACATATGCGTAGGCTTCTATGGCTCAAAAACTGGTCTGCAGAAGCTCCCTGTAAGAAATTGCTGATTAGCTTCCCATTTCATGGAGAACGCTTATTTGGAGAAGATCTGGACAAGTATATCCAGAAAATTTCTGCCGGTAAAAGTTCACTCTTGCCGGTTAAGAACAAGAGTAGAAGTCTTTCTTTTAAGAGGCCTACTTCTCCAGTCCCTGGCACATCGGCTGTGAAACAGTTCCGACGGCCTCCGCGGTCAAATTCAGGTTGGCAGAAATCAGGGACAATCACAGGGTAACAAGAAACCCTGGGTCAAGAGAGGTACAAAACCTCCCCCCAAGTCATGAAGGGTTGCCCCCACTCAATCGGGTGGGGGGAAGACTTCAGTTGTTCACAGAGACCTGGCGGGACACCATCAGAGACAGATGGGTGATCTCCGCAGTAAGTCTGGGATACAAGCTGGAGTTAAAAGACACTCCTCCTGCCCATTTTATGAGGTCAAACGTGCCAAGCGATCCCCAGAAGAGAGGATCCCTCCTTCTGGCACTAGAACAACTATTGCTCCAAGGTGTAATCATGAAGGTTCCCTTGGAAGAAAGCGGGTTCGGGTTTTACTCGAACCTTTTCACAGTCCCCAAACCAAATGGGGACGTGAGGCCCATATTAAATCTAAAAGGGCTAAACAAGTTCCTACATATCAGGACTTTTCGGATGGAGTCGATCCGATCGGTGGCCACCGCCCTACGAGGGCAGGAATGGTTAGCCTCGATCGACATAAGGGATGCTTATCTGCATATTCCCATCTTTCCGGCCCACCAGAAATGTCTACGCTTTGCAGTAGAAGGGCGCCATTTTCAGTTCAGAGCCTTACCTTTCGGTCTGGCCACAGCACCACGAATGTTCACAAAAATTCTGGCCCCACTATTGGCCAATCTAAGAACACAAGGTGTAACGATAATGGCATATCTAGACGACTTGTTGCTGATAGATCACTCAGTGAAAAAAAGTAGAAGTGGTCATTCACAAGACAATCAAGTATCTGGAATCTCACGGTTGGATTATCAACCGAGACAAGTCAGCCCTAAAACCAGTCAAAAGTCTGGAATACTTGGGGCTAAGACTGGATTCAAATCAGAGAAAGATTTTCTTACCTCCAGAGAAGGTGTCGTCTTTGAAAGATTTGACCCACTTAGTGGGTACAAAAAGAAAACCATCCATACGCCTGTGCATGAGGCTGCTGGGAAAAATGGTGGCCTCATTCGAAGCAGTACCCTACGGTCAATTCCATTCAAGGAACTTGCAGAGGGCCATACTGTCAGCCTGGAACAAAAAAGTTCAGGCTTTAGACTTACCAATGTCCCTGTCCCCTTCCGTTCGCAAGAGCCTCCATTGGTGGTTGGTGCCCCAGAATCTGGAAAAAGGGAAACCCTTCAGTCCGATTTCTTGGAAGGTGGTCACTACAGATGCCAGCCTCATAGGCTGGGGGGCAGTACTGGAGCAATGGTCTCTCCAGGGCAAGTGGTCAGAAGCAGAGAAGGCCCTGCCCATCAATCTCTTAGAGATACGAGCAGCCCGGTATACCCTAGTAGCATGGACATCCAAACTCCAAGGGTCCCCTGTCAGAATTCAATCAGACAATGCCACAGCAGTGGCATATATCAATCATCAGGGTGGCACCAGGAGTCGTGCAGCCCAGAGGGAAGCTAATTGCATCCTGGAATGGGCAGAAAGATATGTCCCAGCCATATCCGCGGTTTTCATCCCAGGAGTGGAAAATTGGAGAGCGGACTTTTTAAGTCGCCAGCAATTATGCCCGGGGGAATGGTCTCTTCACCCCGAGGTTTTCCAGGCAATATGCCAGCGGTGGGGAACACCGGATGTAGATCTGCTAGCATCCAGATTCAACGCAAAGGTGGACAGATTTGTGTCTCGCACAAGGGATCCCCTAGCTTGCGACTCGGATGCCCTAGTGTTCCCTTGGGATCAGTTCAAACTGATATATGCATTCCCACCGCCACAATTGTTACCGCGATTAATCCGCAGAATCAGGGTAGAAAAGAAACCAGTGATTCTGGTGGCTCCAGCGTGGCCCCGAAGAGCATGGTACGCGGAGATCATAAAAATGTCAGTGGGGAGTCCTTGGACCCTCCCACATCGTCTGGACCTGCTTTCGCAGGGACCGATATACCACCCTTCCTTACCAGCCCTGGGTTTGACGGCCTGGCTATTGAAGCCCACATTCTAAGAAAGAGAGGGCTCTCTAATCCTGTGGTATCTACCATGATCAATGCCAGGAAGCCGGTATCCAGGCAGATCTATTATAGGATCTGGAAGGCGTACATCGCGTGGTGTGAAGCCAGGAAATGGCATCCGCGTAAGTACGTAATAGGTAGGATTCTGGACTTCCTACAGTGGGCTGTAGATAGGAAGCTTGCCTTGAGTACTATCAAGGGTCAGATTTCGGCCTTGTCAATATTTTTTCAAAGGCCCTTGGCTTTGCATTCATTAGTCAAAGCTTTCATACAAGGAGTGATGCGTATTAGCCCTCCGGTTAGTATTCCCATATGTCCATGGGACTTAAACCTGGTTCTGTCGGTTCTACAGAAACAACCATTTGAACCATTGCAGCACATTTCCTTGGTTCTTCTCACCAGGAAATTGATTTTCTTAGTAGCCATTTGTTCGGCTAAAAGAGTATCGGAATTAGCCGCCTTGTCCTGTAAGGAGCCATATCTGGTTGTCCATAAGGACAGAGTAGTATTACGTCCTCATCCAGCCTTTCTTCCTAAGGTGGTATCGAGGTTTCATTTGAACCAAGATGTGGTTCTTCCTTCCTTTTTCCCCAAACCTAGTTTGGTAGACGAAAAGTTATTGCATTCTTTGGATGTAGTAAGAGCAGTTAAAGCTTATCTAAAAGCCACTGCTCAGATTCGTAGAACGGATACTTTGTTTGTTCTGCCGGAAGGCCCCAGAAAGGGTCAGGCAGCATCAAAATCTACTTTAGCCAAGTGGATTCGACAGGTCATAATACAAGCCTATGGCTTGAGAAGGAGACCGCCTCCGTTCAAAGTTAGGGCGCACTCCACAAGAGCAGTTGGAACTTCATGGGCAGTGCATCACCAGGCCTCCCTGGCTCAAGTCTGTAAGGCCGCAACATGGTCTTCAGTACACACGTTTACTAGATTCTACCAGGTAGACGTTAGAAATCAGGAGGATGTCGCCTTTGGGCGCAGTGTGTTGCAGGCCGCAAAAGATCCTCATGCCTGATGGCGCCCAGCTTATGTATAGTGTATCCCTCCCCTCATTTGGCATTGCTTTGGGATGTCCCATTAGTAATGACTAAGTCGCTCTGTGTCCCGTGATGTACGAAAAAGAAAAAGGGATTTTTATAACAGCTTACCTGTAAAATCCTTTTCTTGGAGTACATCACGGGACACAGAGCTCCCACCCCTCTTTTTGGGACACTTATTGCTTTGCTACAAAACTGAGGTGCTCCCGGATGGGAGGGGCTTATATAGGGGAGGGTACTTCCGGTTTTGGAAGTTGCCAGTGCCAGCACCTGAAGGTATCTATATAACCCATTAGTAATGACTAAGTCGCTCTGTGTCCCGTGATGTACTCCAAGAAAAGGATTTTACAGGTAAGCTGTTATAAAAATCCCTTTTTTCCACTTCAAGATGACTAAAACCAGTACTCCCTTTCAATTAGAGTTTCTCATAAGGGATTTTTAGTACACGTCCCCTATGGCAATGTCCAGCCCCCCATGCCATTTGACAATCCCTTGCCTATTAGCCTAGAAAATAGCCAATATTGTTTTTTTTTTTTTATGGCTGCTTTCACACTGGGGCACTTTGCAGGCGCTATTGCGCTAAAAATAGTGCCTGCAAACCGACCTGAAAGAGCCGCTCCTTTCTGTCCAGTGTGGAAGCCCGAGGGCTTTCACACTGGAGTGGTGCGCTGGAAGGACGGTAAAAAAGTCCTGCCAGCCGCATCTTTGATGCGCTGTAGGAGCGGTGAATACACCACTCCTACAGCACCCCTATCCATTGAAATCAATGGGGCAGCGTGGCCGTACAGCCTGCAAAGCGCCGCTGCAGAGGAGCTTTGCGGGCAGATTTAACCCTTTTTCGGCCGCTAGCGGGTGTTAAAAGTGCCCCGCTAGCGGCCGAAAATCGCGGCAAAAACGACGGTGGAGAGAACAGTGGGGTTAATTTACCAAAACTAGAGAATGCTAAATCTAGTGCAGCTGTGCATGGTAGTCAGTCAGCTTCTAACTTTAGCTTGTTCAGTTAAGCTTTGACAAAAAGCCTGGCAGCTGATTGGTTCCCATGCAGAGCTGCACCAGATTTTGCACTCTCCAGTTTTTCTAAATCAATCCCTGTATATACTGTATAGTTGTGCGGGGGGGGGGGGGGGGGGGGGGGTGTTGTACTGCATGCCTCTGATTAAAGCTGCGTTATTGTTTTGTAGTTGGCCCTTACATTTTGGAAAATGTTAAAGCAAATAATAGGATTTTTATAACAGCTTACCTGTAAAATCCTTTTCTTGGAGTACATCACGGGACACAGAGCGACATAGTCATTACTAATGGGTTATATAGATACCGTCAGGTGCTGGCACTGGCAACTTCCAAAACCGGAAGTACCCTCCCCTATATAAGCCCCTCCCATCCGGGAGCACCTCAGTTTTGTAGCAAAGCAATAAGTGTCCCTAAAGAGGGGCGGGAGCTCTGTGTCCCGTGATGTACTCCAAGAAAAGGATTTTACAGGTAAGCTGTTATAAAAATCCTATTTTCTTTCTCGTACATCACGGGACACAGAGCGACATAGTCATTACTAATGGGATGTCCTAAAGCAATGCCAAATGAGGGGGGGGATACACCATATATAAGCTGAGCGCTATCAGACATGAGGATCTTTTGCGGCCTGCAACACACTGCGCCCAAAGGCGACATCCTCCTGACTTCTAACGTCCACCTGGTAGGACCTAGTAAACGTGTGTACCGAAGACCATGTTGCGGCCTTACAGATTTGAGCCAGGGAGGCCTGGTGATGCACTGCCCATGAAGTTCCAACTGCTCTCGTGGAGTGCGCTCTAACTTTTAACGGAGGCGGTCTCCTTCTCAAGCCATAAGCTTGCATAATGACCTGTCGAATCCACTTGGCTAAAGTAGACTTTGACGCTGCCTGACCCTTTCTGGGGCCTTCCGGCAGAATAAACAAAGTATCCGTTCTGCGAATCTGAGCAGTGGCTTTTAGATAAGCTTTAACTGCTCTTACTACATCCAAAGAATGCAATAACTTTTCCTCTACCGAAGTAGGTTTGGGGAAAAAAGAAGGAAGAACCACATCTTGGTTCAAATGAAACCTCGATACCACCTTAGGAAGAAAGGCTGGATGAGGACGTAACACTACTCTGTCCTTATGGATAACCAGATATGGCTCCTTACAGGACATAGCTGCTAATTCCGATACTCTTTTAGCCGAACAAATGGCTACTAGAAAAATCAATTTCCTGGTGAGAAGCACCAAGGAAATATGCTGTAATGGTTCAAATGGTTGTTTCTGTAGAACCGACAGAACCAAGTTTAGATCCCATGGACATATGGGAATATTAACCGGAGGCCTAATACGCATCACTCCTTGTATAAAGGCTTTGACTAGTGAATGCGAAGCCAAGGGACTTTGAAAAAATATTGACAAGGCCGAAATCTGACCCTTGATAGTACTCAAGGCAAGCTTCCTATCTACAGCCCACTGTAGGAAGTCCAGAATCCTACCTATTACGTACTTATGTGGATGCCATTTCTTGGCCTCACACCACGCGATGTATGCTTTCCAGATTCTATAGTAGATCTGCCTGGATACCGGCTTCCTGGCATTGATCATGGTAGATACCACAGCATTAGAGAGCCCTCTCTTTTTTAGAATGTGGGCTTCAATAGCCAGGCCGTCAAACCTAGGGCTGGTAAGGAAGGGTGGTATATCGGTCCTTGCGAAAGCCGGACGACGTGGGAGAGTCCAAGGACTCCCCACTGAAATTTTACAATCTCCGCGTACCACGCTCTTCGGGGCCACGCTGGAGCCACCGGAATCACTGGTTTCTTTTCTACCCTGATTCTGCGGAGTAATCAAGGTAACCATTGTGGCGGTGTGAATGCATATATCAGCTTGAACTGATCCCCAGGGAACACTAGGGCATCCGAGCCGCAAGCTAGGGGATCCCTTGTCCGAGAGACAAACCTATCCCCCTTTGCGTTGAATCTGGATGCTAGAAGATCTACATCCGATGTTCCCCACCGCTGACATATTGTCCAGAAAACCTCGGGGTGAAGGGACCCTTCCTCTGGGCCTAATTGCTGGCGACTTAGAAAGTCCGCCTTCCAATTCTCCACTCCTGGAATGAATACCGCAGATATGGCTGGGATATATTTTTCCTGCCCATTTCAGGATGTAATTTACTTCCCTCTGGGCTGCACGACTCCTGGTGCCCCCCTGATGATTGATATATGCCACTGCTGTGGCATTGTCTGATTGAATTCTGACAGGGGACCCTTGGAGTTTGGATGTCCATGCTACTAGGGCATACCGGGCTGCTCGTATCTCTAAGAGATTGATGGGCAGGGCCTTTTCTGCATCCGACCATCTGCCCTGGAGAGACTATTGCTCCAGTACTGCTCCCCAGCCTATAAGGCTGGCATCTGTAGTGACCACCTTCCAAGAAATCGGACTGAAGGATTTCCTTTTTTCCAGATTCTGGGGAACCCACCACCAACGGAGGCTCTTGCGAACGGAAGGGGACAAGGACATTGTAAGTCTAGGGCCTGAACTTTTTTGTTCCAGGCTGACAGTATGGCCCCTTGCAAATTCCTTGAATGGAATTGACCGTAGGGTACTGCTTCGAATGATGCCACCATTTTTCCCAGCAGCCTCATATACAGGCGTATGGACGGCTGTCTTTTTTGTACCCACTAAGTGGATCAAATCTTTCAAAGACAACACCTTTCCTCGAGGCAAGAATATTTTTCTCTGGCCTGAATCCAACCTTAGCCCCAAGTATTCCAGACTTTTGACTGGTTTTTAGGGCTGACTTGTCTCGGTTGATAATCCAACCGTGAGATTCCAGATACTTGATCGTCTTGTGAACGACCACGTCTAGTTTTTTCACTGAGTGGTCTATCAGCAACAAGTCATCCAGATATGCCATTATCATTACACCTTGTGTTCTTAGATTGGCCAATAAAGGGCCAGAATTTTTGTAAACACTCGTGGTGCTGTGGCCAAACCGAAGGGTAAGGCTCTGAACTGAAAATGGCGCCCTTCTACTGCAAAGCGTAGAAATTTTTGGTGGACTGGAAAGATGGGAATGTGCAAATAAGCATCTTTGATGTCGATCGTGGCTAACCAATCCTCCCCTTGTAGGGCGGTGGCCACCGATCGGATCGACTCCATCGGAAAGTCCTGATATACAGGAATTTGTATAGCCCTTTTAGAATTAATATGGGCCTCCCGACCGCGTTTGCTTCGGGACTGTAAAGAGGTTTGAGTAAAACTCGAACCCTCATTCTTCCAGGGGAACCTCCATAATTACTCCTTGGAGCAATAGTTGTTCTAGTGCCAACAGGAGGGACTCTCTCTTCCGGGGATCCCTTGGCACGTTTGACCTCAAAAATGGGAAGGAGGAGAGTCTTTTAACTCCAAACTGTATCCCAAACCTACTGCGGAGAGCACCTATCTGTCTTGATCGTGTCCCGCCAGGTCTCTTGCGAACAACTGGAGTCCTCCCCCCACCCGACTGAGTGGGGGCTTCAATGAATTTAACTTTGGGGGAGGTTTTGTACCTCCCCTGACCCAGGGTTTCTCATTACCCTGCTACTGTCCCTGTTTTTTACCCCCGGGATTTGACCGAGGAGGCCGTCGGAACTGTTACACAGCCGATGCCCCAGGGACTGGAGAAGCAGGCCTCTTAAAGAGGGACCTCTAACTCTGCTTTTAACCGGTAAGAGCGTATTTTTACCGCTGGAAATTTTCTGGATATATTTGTCCAGGTTTTCCCTGAATAAGCGTTCACCATGAAATGGGACGCTAACCAGCCATTCTTTACAGGGAGCTTCAGCAGACCAGTTTTTGAGCCATAGGAGCCTACGCATATGTACTATAGTCAGCGTAAGGCGGGAGGCCTGATGGACTGAATCCTCTATGGCGTCAACCGCAAAGCCTAAGGCTCTAGGTAGATCAGCTAGGGCAAAGCCTGCTGATCTGTCAAGTCCCTCAAGACCTGTTTCAACTGATCCTTCACTGCTTAGCAGACCCCAATAGCTGCTACTGCTGGTTGTATCACCAAGCAGATTTTCATAAGGACTCCAATCTTTTATCTATTGGGTTCTTGAAGATTTGGACATTATCCACTGGACATGTCAGTGATTTATACATACAAGAGATGGCTGCGTCCACTGTAGGGACCTTCCATTTTTTTTTTTTGATGAACTTATCCTCCATGGGATAGACCACCGGAAATCTCTTGGGGGAATAAATATTTTCTCAGGACGTTCCCAATCCTGGTAAATGAGCCCTTTCAGTAAAGGGTGAAGTGGAAAAGAACAAACAGTCTGGGGGCTTCTAGCGACCCCAACGAGGATACAGTAGTGGTTGATGGTTCCGCAAGGTGCATTTTTAAATGCTGATCGGACCATGTTAGTCAGAGACTGAACCCATAATCTTTCAGCTTAAGATGCTGAGAAAAGGTTCCCCCACTGTTGATTCCTCTATAACAGAATCAACCTCATCCTGATCCCCTTCAGGCAGGTCGATCCCTGTATGGGACTGTTGCTCTGCTAACAGGCACTCTGAAGGAGGAGACGGAGATCGGGCGTGCTTTCCCTGACAGGGAGGCAGCGATAAATGTTGACAATCTCTCTCTAATCCTCCCAGAGCTGAGGAAAAAACCTCCTCTGTTACATACACAGGAGCAGGTGAACTGAGGACAGCCACAGTACCAAGTACCCTGCGGGGTCTCTACGGTCACTTACCTCTGAACTTCAGGGGAGACTGGTGCAGCAGGAGTATGCCCAAGATCCTCCGAGCCCGATGAGACCCCCTTCGCTTCCTGGAAGATTCAGTTCCGGAGCTTCTGGACGGCATATTCCTAAGCCTAAAGCTGAGGTATTCCAGCCGTAATACACCACTTTTACTGAGAATAGTCTAGCACAATTGCTGCTATATCACAGTTGGTGTCTACTAATGTGCCTTTCTAGGGGATGCCTGTATCAACCGCTTGCTGTATGCCTTTAAATGTTGCCAGCTCTGTCTCTGTACTTCATAGCCAGCTCACTACAATATTGTGGTTTTTTTAAACTGCTGGGACGCCCGCACATGCGCAGAAGCGCTGCGGCGCGCACAGAGCGTCATCCCCCAGGCTCCGCCCCCTTTCCCGGCTCACCTCTATATATAGAGGCGCGTGCACGCGCACGCGCGCGGGCACGTGCGCCTTCGGCGCTAATTTCAAATATGGTAACAAGGGACAGGAGCCAGGGCCCCTCTTTGCCGCAGGCCGGGGGATGGACGAGCACTGCAACATGGCAGAGGAAGCAGTTTCCTATAAGAGAACTCACCATCTGCCTGGACTTTGCTCTGCTGAGAAGAAGCTAGTCCACATGACAAGAAAACATTCCACAGCGGCCTCTAGTGGACAAACACAGGTACCGCAGTCTAATATATTAAATATATATAAAAAAAAAAAATTTTTTTTTTCTTGACCACCATTAAAAATTATTACATTTTTTTAGTAGTTACAGGCATGCACAGAATTTTGCGGGAATACCATTAGGTAACAGACAGAAAGACAAATTAGGCTTGGGGGTCCCCCAATAGAACCAAGTTCCTGGGGGCCCCCACTTACCTGTTCCCCGCCGCAGGACTTTGTTTGGTCCACAAAAGCCCAAACTTCACCTATCACGGCAGGCATTGTAATCAAACCTTCAGGGACCGGGTTCCCAAGGATTCCACTCCCTTGGACCTGTATAGCACCCTGCACAGAAAACATCTTGGTCGTGGGTATGACCAGAGCTCTGGATCCCAGGGTCCAGCTCTCCTAAGAGAAGCATTACAGGCAAAACCTTGCTCTTCTCTGCAAGGCCCGGGTACCGACCGTTTAGCTATGAAGCTTTTTTGGTCGGATCCGGAATAGCTTACTGAGGCCCAAAAGAACCTGTACGCAAGCTCAGTGAAAAACACATGTTTCTTCTTGGCCAACACCTTAGACACTGGCAAAAAACTGAGGTGCTCCCGGATGGGAGGGGCTTATATAGGGGAGGGTACTTCCGGTTTTGGAAGTTGCCAGTGCCAGCACCTGACGGTATCTATATAACCCATTAGTAATGACTATGTCGCTCTGTGTCCCGTGATGTACGAGAAAGAAAGTTGTTTATACCACCCTAGGGTGCCTTCAAGACTCTTCAGGGGTGCCTTGGCAAAATGCCCAAAAATTGCCTAAAAAATGGTATACCAGCCAGCACCGGGATGAAGCCTGCATTTTAGTTACAAAACGCCACTGATTTTCATTGTGCACCATTCCTACCTTCCAACCGCCGCTGTCCTAACAACCAATGATGTCATCAGTTCATAAGGAGGACATTGCACAGCATCCATTTTTGCCCCTCTCTGTCAGAACTGGGGTCACATTAGCAGAGTGAGGAAGAGAAACCGAAGGAGAAGAGAAACATTGGAATACTAGTCAGTACTAGTGCGCAAAGGTGTATTTGCTTTGGAAGAATAAATCAACTCTAACGTTGGGTGTGCTACATGTGTGGATGTAGCTGCATTATTTAAAACAATTTGTTTTGTTTTTTACATTTTAGAATGGGGTGCCTCAAGATTGTGCAGAATTTTAAAGGGTGCCTTGACTGAAAAAAAGTGGAGAAACACTGGTTTATACGATATGTAGCAGAATATTTCAAATCATATTGAATTGTTTTATATGGAGTTAGGGAATAGAAAAATTGTGTCTCACAGACATCCAGTGCATTCAGCAAAGTGTTGAATATATATTTTACATTCTATGCACCTGGAGTATATTACTATGTGGTGGTTGCAGCCATGTTCTGTTATGAAAGAAAATGTTCAAAATGTTTCCAACTTGGGGAAATGTTGTCAATTTGTCTTTTTATTTAGCCTTGCAATACTACAAGGTATCGTTGGGAAAAAATGCAAGTAATTTAAAGTTTCACTGCAATTAAGAAAAATACTGATCCTGATTCAGAGTCTTATCATGGAACATCTTCTGAACTGCCTGTACACTCAGGTTCATTAATTAAACACAGAGAAGGTAAATGGGTACATGAGATGAATAATTCTCATGTGATAATTTTGAACTAGGCTAAAGCCGACATACCTGAATTGAAATTCAGCCCTTTCAGCAGGGACTGGATAAATTTTGATCTATGTATGGGCAGGGTGGTTGCACAGAAGTCGATCTACCGTTCGACTTCTGTACAACCACCCTGTTGGAAAATTGCTGCTCGATCGGTGTATTCTGATGGCGGGGAAGTCTCCCCACTGTCAGGATACAAAGGCTCATTTAAAAGTGTGTATAGGGGAAACAAGAAAAAATAAATCATCTACAGGCTGCCTTAATCAATGAATGGCATTTTTTGACAAAACAAAACAATTCAATGTTTTAAAGAAAAGAAGTAATAACAATTTAATATGTATGTTTTTTTTTTTTTGTTTATTTCTCCACTTTTTTGTGTCTTTTATTGTTGTTGTCTAAAGGTGTTTTTTTTTGTTTTGTTTTTGAACAGTAACACAAGGATGTGCTCAGTGTTAATAGTGCAAAGGTGGCTATTTTGACCTTTTTGCTATTGTCTAAGAAACTCATATCAACAAATTACACCAAAAACAAGAAAAGACAAATAAAATAAAAAAGAAAAGAAAAACACGATAAGAGACAAAACATGTAAAAGAATATCTATTTTCTAGGAGTATTTATTTTTATGTTGTTTTTACAATCATATCATATGTGTTCATATTTACTGATCATGATCATGCATGCTCTGATGGAAAAAAATGGCAACAATGTTTTAAGAGATTCTGCTAGGACATTTTTGCCTTTTTTTTATACTGTGTTTTTATTGAGTATACAAAATAAGTACAATGCAACTTATACAGCAAAACATGTGCATGACATATACATTTCGGTAGAAACATCAAACTCCAATACAGGAAGAAGGAAACAATTGGGTAATACAATTATGACCCTTTGTTCTGGTTAGGGTGAGTCAAAGCTGTATACATGAATACAATGAATAATACAATATAAAAGAGATGACAACATGGACAAAAAGAAAAAAAAAAGAAAAACTTCTGTACTCAGAGGTCCAAAAGAGAAAAGCCTTCAGGGTGTGAAGTAAGTATCAGTAGCTTGGGGGCATGTCCAAGACGGCGACGGGAGCGGACGTGTATTAGCTCCGCTCCGCCGTCCGGATCTTTTCTCCTTCTTCCCTGCGGTGCTGGGAGCCCTTCAACCGTCTCATTTGCTTGCTTTCTGCCCCGGGCAACCCCTGCTCATGCCCGGCTATCGGAGAGGGGGATCAACGCGCCGGCAGAGCCAGAAGAAGAGCAGGACCGCGTGCCATACTGAGGGGAAGGCCACAGTAGTCTCCCCCATCATGTCGGCTCAGGAAGAGGAGGAGGTGAGTCATCGGGCTGCAGCTCCCCGAACCTCCCCTGAACACACAGCCCTCATGGATGCCATTAATGGCTGTAAAACAGCCCTTACAGAGAAGATTGATAGCATGCATATTGAACTGGGCCTGATTAGGAGAGATATTGACGCTTTTAAAGGCAGGGTGTCAGAGGTGGAGCAGCGTGTGTCTGCGACTGAGGATGTGCAAAGGGAGCACACGGCTGACCTCCATACCCTTAAAATTAGAGTCAAGCACCTGGAGTTCCGTGCTGAAGATTCCGAGAACCGGAATAGACGCAACAATTTGCGCATCATAGGGCTGCCCGAGGGGTCTGAGGGAAACGACACCACCACGTTTACGGAGCAGTTGCTGCACACCCTCCTACCCCATGCCTCTTTTTCCCCTCACTTTGTGGTGGAGAGGGCTCATAGGATATCCGCAGCTAGGGGCCCACCAGGAAACCCCCCACGCACATTCATCTTTAAGCTCCTGAACTACCGGGATCGGGACCTTGTCCTCAGAGAGCCTAGAAGTGTGGGTGACCTGAAGTATGAGAACGCTAAGCTCCTGATATTCCCTGACTATTCTATCGAAACGCAGAAGCAGAGGAAGTCATTTGACCAGGTCCGCTCCCGCCTTTGCGCCAAAAATCTGAAATACAGTATGCTGTTTCCCGCCAGGCTCGGGGTCCAAGATGGTGAATGAGTGAGATTCTTCACATCACCTGAGGAGGCGTCTTCCAGGCTTGATACGATCCATGTGGGATAAAGCAAGTATATGATCTACACTTCCTTGTTGCCTTTAAGTTCTCCATCCTCCATGCATACATGTGGCCCTCTGGCAATTTTCCTTCCTCTTGCCTTGCGGTTTGACTGTGGTCTTCCCCCCTTTGCCATTGTGACACCTTGACATTCCCCCTTTGGTGTTTGCTTCTTATTCTTTATTGTTTTTTTTTCTACCTGTTATCCTGCTGAGAGAAAAGGGGTCACATTACACTGCCCCCATTATGTTGCCCTTACCCTGTTTGTCAAGTACTGGGGACCTTTGCTAAAGCCAGGGGCCCATGCGTTTTTGAGGAAGGCATGTAATCACACCAAGTTTTGTACCCCCAGCCTACTGGGAGACCGGCACCACTTTTTATTATCCGGACGACCCTAGCAGTTATGGGTCTGTAGACTTATGTTCAGTAAGCCTCTTGCACACGTTACCTCCAATGCATGGCGGCTTGCCGTGCTGTTTTTGGGAAGAAGAGCCACCCGCTGTTTCGGGAGGGTTGGCGGGGAGGGGGGGTTGTTTTGTTGTTGGTTTTGTTTTTGTTTTTATTTCTGTTTTACTGTTTATTTTATGGTTAAATATGTGATACAGTCATTTGGCCTACATTTTTACCACCCTTCATGGGATACTCTTTGTGTACTATTGGGTTGCTTGCTTCCACTCCATCCAGGTCGGGCCTGTCCTCTGATTACTCTCCATTGCTGATGCGCCTGCTTGTTGAATGGCATCGCTGACACTTGTCTCTTGGAACACCAGGGGCCTTAACTCCCCTGTGAAGCGGTCACTGGTGTTCCAATTCCTGAAGACCTACAACCCTCATATCTGTATCCTCCAGGTAACTCACCTCATGAAAAACCTTTAGGCCTCGTACACACGACCGAGATGTCTTGCCGAGTAAATCGGTCGTGTGTACGCGGCTATCGGGTTTCTCGTCGAGAAAACCGACAAGTAACCTCGACGAGAAAATAGAGAACCTGCTCTCTATTTTCTCGTCGAGATTCTCGTCAGCCTGTTTCTCAACGAGAAAAGTGAGTGTGTGTACACTTACCTGTCCGCCGGGAAGCCCGCCCATGTTCGAAATGAATTCGATGCATGCGCGGTAGCTTCCTAGGCATACGTAGGGTATACCAAGATGGCGGCGACGGCATCGAATGTGACGAGCGCATGCTCGTCGTAGTCGATGACGTCACCGCGTACGCTCCATTCAAAGAACCGCTGGTTCTTTGAAACGAGCGTGTGTACACTCGGCCGGGACAAGTTTCTTGTCCAAGAATCTCGTCGAAAAAAACAACATGTTTTTTTCAACGAGAATCTCGGCCGTGTGTACGAGGCCTAAGTCTTAAAAAACCCTGGGTTGGTCATCACTACCACTCCACCTATTCTAATTTTGCTAGGGGGGTTAGTATACTGGTGCACAAGTCCCTGCCATTTAGGCTCTTGGGACTCGTGCTTGACCCGGATGGACGGTTCATAATATTACATGCAATGGTGGAGATGGTGCTGGTGGGTGTCTATTAACCCCCTCCTGCGTTGGTCAAGGTACTTCACAAACTGGGCCCTCTCATTGCCAACTATAGTACTGACAACTTGATGATTGTAGGGGACTTTAACATGCCGCCTAACCCTGGGCTGGATTGTCTTAACTCAGTGGGGGGATCCACTTCGGATCTCTCGGTCTGGGCGGAGACCTACGGCCTGACGGACCTGTGGAGGTGGCGTCATACCTCCGATAGGTCCTTTATCTGTCATTCGGCCACCCATAGGACTCTCTCACGCATAGACTTGATGTATGCGAGGAGACCTCTATTATCTAGGGTCCAACCAATGCTGTATCCTGGCCTAGGCCAACAAGGCCCAGGCCTAGGGCAGCACTTTGCAAGGGGGCAGCACAGAAAGAGTCCCCGGCGGCTTGTGCTACACTGTTAGTGTAACACAAGCTGCTTCTAATTTTGACTGTCCTATCATCCTGGACCACAAACCGTCCTCACTGAGCTATATGTTTTCTGCTGCACCATTGGCATGGTTATATCTTCTTAGGCTCCTCTCCATAAAATTATCAGAAATTTGTGCTTAACCATTTAAGGACCGGCTCCTGTACATATACGTCAGCACTTTAAAGATGGCTATCTCGGTAACGGCAGCAGCTGCTGCCACAACCGAGGTATCCATCTCTTCAGGCGCCTGTCCTGTAGAACTATAGGCAACACTTTTCTTTTTTCATTTTGGATAGAGTAAGGGAGGGTTATAGCCCCTGGCAGTTTATTTTTTACCATCCCTGTCCCATTGCAGAGATTTCCCTTCACTTCCTGCCCCATAGCCAAACAGGAAGTAAGAGGAAATCTATGCAAATTAAGGGAATCCATTGCTCCCCAAGGCCCTAAGACATAGTGTCCCCCCCTCGAAAATTTCAGGGTGGGTCATAAACAGAAAGGGATGTGGCCTTGACAGGAAGGGGTGGGTCATATTTAAATTTAGGGGGTGCATGAGTTTAGTCAGGCCTAGGGAAGCACAAAACCTAAATACACTACTGGGTCCAACAGATCTCTATTCTTCCAAGAGGTATATCCGACCATGCCCCTCCTCCTTAAATTGTCTCTGGAAGGCTCCCCCACGGATAAATTGTGGTGGCTGTCGAGATTCTGGATCTCTGACCCTGGGGTGGATTCTGGGTTTTGCCTACATATGACCACTTACTGGGCTCTTAATCCGGGGTCGGCCCTGGCGGCGGTGGTTTGGGATGCCTTTAAAGCCTCCTCCAAGGGCCAGTATCAATCGCTTATTGGCGGTGCTCGTAGACAACTGAAGGCCAATTTAGTTGAGGCGGAGGATAAGGCCGCCTCCCTGGAGCGCCAATATGCCCAGTCAGGTGATCCACTGATCCATACTAAGCTTCAGGAGGGCACCAGAGAGGTTATGCTGCTTCGCACTGCCCTGACTAAAAATAAGTTACTCCAACAGTCCCAAAGGATCTTTGAGGAGGGTGAGCGGGGGGGTAGGTTGCTGGCGTGGTTGGTCAGGGAGCAGTCTGCCTCCATGAGCATTCTCGCCTTGGTTGACGATGCCGGGGTCAGACAGACTTCATCTAGGGCGATCAATGGGTGCTTTGCGTCCTACTACTCTGACCTCTACTCTACTTGGGTTGACTACTTGTCGGATGACCTCCATATCTACCTGTCGGATGTTCCCAGTCCTGACTGATACCAACTTGACTCCCCTATTGCCCTTGAGGAGGTCCAGCGAGCTATCTCCTCACTTCAGGCTGGGAAGATGCCAGGCCCTGACGGGTTCCCCGCGGAATTCTATAGGGCGTATGCTGAGGATCTGGCCCCTAAGTTTCACTCCATGCTTCTGACCTCACTGAAGGACGGGGCCTTGCCGGCCTCCATGTCAGAGGTGGTCATAGTGGTTATTCCCAAGCCGGGTAAGGACCCCGAACTGTGCAAGTCCTATCGCCCGATCTCCCTGATTGACGTGGATGCCAAGTTGCTGGCCAAAATACTGGCAACGCCATTGAACAGAGTGATCACGGCTCTGGTCCATCCAGATCAGTCCGGCTTCATGCCAGGCAGAGGCACGGATATCAATATCCGTAGGCTGTATACCCACGTTGATCAGGCTGGTGAGGGCGATGCGGGGGTGGTAGCGGCGCTTGATGCCGAAAAGGCATTCGACTCGGTCGAGTGGCTTTTCCTCTGGAAGGTGCTGGAAAATTTTGGTTTTGGGCCTAGGTTTATCTCCTGGATTCAACTGCTCTACAGGGACCCAACTGCCCGGGTCAGGGTTAATGGTCTGCTGTCCCCTCCCTTTAGTCTACATAGGGGCACCAGGCAAGGCTGCCCCCTTTCTCCGGGGCTTTTTGCCCTGGCGATTGAACCCCTGGCAATCTTAATCTGGCAGGATTAGAGGGTGAGGGCCATTCGGGTCGGGACACTTCAAGAGAAAATTTTGCTGTATGCCGACGATACTCTGCTGTACTTGGCTGATGCGGGACCCTCTCTCACTTTGGCACTGGAGATAATAGACCAATTCGAGAAATATTCTGGGGTTCGCGTCAACTGGGACAAGTCAGTCCTTTTTTCCCTCCACCCTTCGGGCTCCGGGGCGGTCACAGACTTCACTCCAATGGGTGGATGAATTTAAATATCTTGGGGTGGTGGTCTGGGGGTCCCCTCAGGCGTATATTGATGGCAACTTTCTTCCCCTGTTGACCCAGTTCGGCAGGAAGTGCCAACTTTGGAAAACATTACCCCTATCCCCGGTGGGTAGGGTGAATTTAGTAAAAATGGTTTATCTCCCCAAATTTTTGTACTTTTTTTAGGAACACTCCCTGCCCACTCCCTAAATCCTTTTTTCAAAAGATTGACTCCATTGTCTCTACATTTGTCTGGGCTGGCAAGATCCCGCGACTGGCGAAGAGGACACTCCAGCTCCCCCTGTCACAGGGGGGCCTGGCACTGCCCCACTTCCTGTTCTACTATTGGGCTGCGGTCCTGGATACGGTCCGGTGGTGGTTTGATCAGCGGCAGACAGCGACGAGGCAACATCGGGCGGAGAGAGGAGGGAAGAAGACGACGATGAAGACCGGGACCCCCGCTAGCAAAAGAGCTGGAAGAAGATAGCGGGGCGCCCGGCAGAAGGCAGAAAGAACCGGAGATCGTGGAGGAGGCACCGGAGAGCGGGAGAAGAACCAGAGAGCACGGAGACGACACCGGAGAGCAGAAGAAGAGACCTCCGAAGTCGGAAGAAGACCCCCGAAGTTGGAAGAAGACCCCCGAAGTCGGAAGAAGACCCCCAGAGCTGCCTAATAAATTACTTTAAAAACATGTGTTGTGTTTTTTTATTGACTTTTTTTGCCACCAGGTGAATGGGTAGGGGTACCCCATACTCATTCACATAGGGTGGGGGGCCGGGATCTGGGGGTCCCCTTTGGTAAAGGGGTCTTCCAGATTCCGATAAGCTCCCTGCCCGCAGACCCCCACAACCACCGGGCAAGGGTTGTGGGGATGAGGCCCTTGTCCCCATCAACATGGGGACATCCTCCCCATGTTGAGAACATGTGGCCTGGTACGGTTCAGGAGAGGGGGGGACGCTCTCTCGTCCTCCCCTCTTTTTCTGCGGCCTTCCAGGTTGCGTTCTCGGATAAAGGGTCTGGTATGGATTTTTGAGGAAACTCCACGCCATTTTTTTTTTACAATTTGGGGTGGAGTTCCCCTTAAAATCCACGCCTGGTATGGATATTTGGGGGAACCCCACGCATTTTTTTTTAATTTGCGGCAGGGTTCCCCTTAATATCCATACCAGACCTGAAGGGCCTGGTAATGGAACCTGGGGGACCCCCACGCCTTTTTTTTTTTTACCAATGACTTTCCTATGTATTGCCAGGAGCCGACAATTAATTATAGCCGTGAGTGAGTTTTAACCACTTAACAACCGCTCACTGTATATATACGTCGGCAGAATGGCACCGACAGGCACAATCACGTAGAGCATACGTGATCGCCTTTGTACAGTTGGGGGACCGATCGGACCCCCCTCCTATACAGTGAGCGGCCGTTTATCGTTGGGGAGCGATCAGAGATGAGGGGGTGACCATTCGATTTCGGCCACCCCCTCGCGATCGCTCCCGGCGAATGAAAATGCTTCCTCCGCCATGTGATGTAAACACAGGCAGGAGGAAGTGATGTTATCTCCCTCGCGGCGGTCTTTTCGATTCCGGCGCCGAGGAGAGAAGAAGCAGGTTAGTGCACCAACAGTCCACTGACACATAGGTACACATAGGCACACATTTCACCCCCCAGTCACCCCCAGATCACCCCCCAGGTCACCCCCCAGGTCACCCCCAAGCCCCCAATCACAGTGTCACTGATTGCAGTGATCATTTATTTTACTGATCACTGCATTTAGTGTCATCTGTGATAATAAAAAGTTGCAGGGCAGTTAGGATTAGGCCCCTTTAGGTCCAGGGTAGCCCCCTAACCCCCCCTAATAAAGGTTTAACCCCTTGATCGCCCCCCAGGTAACCCTTTCACCCCCTAACGCCAGCGTCACTAACGATCGTATTATCGATCGCTGTATTTAGTGCTGGTGGTGCCCTAGATAGCCAGTTATTTATTTTTAGTTTCGCTGCAGGTTTTTAGAGCGTCAGGTACCCTAATAAAGGTTTTAACCCCCTGATTGCCCCTAGTTAACCCTTTCACCAGTAATCACCATATAAAGGTTACGGGTGACGCTGGTTGGTTAGTTTGCTTTTTATAGCATCAAGGCAACCCAATAAAGGTTTAACCCCCTGATCACCCGGCGGGTGAGATCAATTAGGTTTTAGCGCCAGAGAGGGTCTGCGTCGCCCCAGGCAGCGTTAGGTTAGTGCCAGTAACGCTAACACCCACGCGCAAAGCATACACCTCCCTTAGTGGTATAGTATCTGATCAGATCTATACTAGCGTCCCCAGCGGTTTAGGGTTCCCAAAAATGCAGTGTTAGCGGGATCAGCCCAGATACCTGCTAGCACCTGCGTTTAGCCCCTCCGCCCAGCCCAGCCCACCCAAGTGCAGTATCGATCGATCACTGTCACTTACCAAACACAAAACACATAACTGCAGCGTTCGCAGAGACAGTCCTGATCCCTGCGACCGCTAACAGTTTTTTTTGTAGCGTTTGATATATTTGCTGACGACAGTCGGGTGCTTTTTTTCCTGTGAATCTTACTAGTGTACCCCTAAATTTAGAGCCCAAAATGGCAAGTCGAAGGTACACTAGTAAAGAGGCCTACGAGATTCTGAGCATGACAGATAGTGAAGAGGAGGTCACGTATCTGTCAGATTCAGGCTCAGAATATCTTCCCGTAGAAGACAGTGACGTCAGCGGCCCCACGTCAGATAGCTCTGACGACAAAGTTGAGGTCCCTGCTAAGGTCAGGCGTACCCGATCCCGATCTTCTGAGGTTGTTGAGGAGCAAGAACCGCAGGGCTCTCGTATCATGGAGCAGAGGAGTACTAGCGCCGCTATTCCTTCTGGTGAATTGGCAAGCACCAGCGGCCTAGTACAGCCTGGGCGTACATCCAGCACTGCAGTATCACGTGGTGACGTGGCGAGTCCCATAAGTGCAGTTCAAGCTGGCGAGGTGGCAAGCACAAGTAGTGTCCCGCTGCCACCAATAAGAAGACAAAGGCAGGCCCGTCGTACCCATAGTGCTCTTCCTGCAGAATTCGCCTATCCTGATTGGGTCCCCACCACTTCTGCAGAACCCGTACTTCCCCCATTCACTGCCCAACCCGGTATTCAGGTGGAAACAGCTGATTTTATGCCAATCGATTATTATTCGCTGTTTTTCACGGAAGATCTCTATAGATCTATTGTGGACCAGAGTAATTTATATGCTGGTCAATTCATCGCCGCTAATCCCCAGTTGCCTTCCATTGCCAAAGATTGGAAACCAATTACGGTTTCCGAATTTAAGACCTTTCTGGGCCTTTCCCTCAACATGGGCACACATAAATTCCCGTCATTGCGTGCTTATTGGTCCACGCACCCAATTGACCACATGCCCGTGTTCTCTGCCTCCATGCCCAGGAAACGATACGAGCAGATTTTGCGGTTCATGCACTTCAACGACAATGAACTTTGTCGTCCACGTGGGGACCCTGAATACGACCTGCTCTATAAAATTCGGCCCCTCATAAACCACTTCAACGAACGTTTTGCAGCCTTGTTTATTCCCGATCAAGCTGTCTGCGTTGATGAGTCCCTGATTAAATTTTCTGGCCGCTTGGCTTTCAAGCAGTACCTTCCCAGCAAGCGTGCCAGATACGGGGTCAAGCTCTATAAGTGCTGTGACAGGGCAACAGGCTATGTATTGAGCTTTATGGTTTATGAGGGAAAAGATAGTCAGGTTGAGCCGGTCAACTGCCCGGATTACATAGGGAGCGCTGGCAAGATAGTGTGGAACTTGGTGTCACCCTTATTCGGAAAGGGGTACCACTTGTATGTGGACAATTATTACATGAGCGTGCCACGGTTTAGTCACTTGTTTGATCATCAGATTGGAGCATGTGGCACCGTGCGACCTAATCGCCGGGGCTTTCCCCAGCGGCTTGTAGATGCCCGTCTTAGGCTGGGGGAGAGAGCCTGCGTAAAGTGTAATAACTTGCTCGCTATGAAGTGGAGGGACAATAAGAATGTTTTCCTTCTTACCTCCCTTCATGCAGACACGACAGTCCAAATTCCTACGGCGACTGGTGTTGTGGAGAAACCCCTCTGTGTCTACGAATATAACAAAAATATGGGAGGGGTGGACCTCAACGACCAGTTGATGGCGCCGTATCTAATTGACCGTAAGGCGAGACGCTGGTACAAAAAAGTGTCTCTATCCTTATTCCAATTGGATTTGCTGAACGCTCATGTGCTATACAGAGCTTCAGGTGGGACTGTATCTCTTCTAAAATTCCAGAATGAGATAGTCACAGAACTCCTGTATCCAGGCGGTTCTGCACCTCACCATCCCCTACCAAATGCAGTAAGCCGGCTGCATGAGAGGCATTATACGCATCTCCTCCCGAGTACCCCTACCCAACGAACCCCCCAAAAAAAGATGTTGTGTCTGTAGCAAGCGCGGATTTAGGCGTGACACCTGTTATTATTGTCCACTCTGTCCTGACAAACCTGGTCTTTGCCTTGGTGAATGTTTTGAACGCTACCACTCAAAAGTGAAGTTTTAGCGTAGGGTACAGCATTTCACAGACTAGGACACACTTACACAGGGTCTCCCAAGATGCCATTACATTTTGAGAGACCCGAACCATTACAGTTGTTAAAGTTTAAAAAAAAAGTGTAAAAAAGAAAAAAAAAAACGTAAAAAACAAAAACACAAAAAATATATAAAATAAAAAAAACAAAAATAGTTGTTGTTTTATTGTTCTCTCTCTCTCTCTCTCTCTCTCTCTCTCTCTCTATTTTCTCTCTATTGTTCTGCTCTTTTTTACTGTATTCCATTCTGCAATGTTTTATCATGCTTGCTTTTCAGGTATGTAATTTTTTGTTTTCAGGTGCGCCATTCAACTGCAGCGCGGAATTATTTATCTTGACAGCAACAGCGTTTTCTCCCACGATACATAAAGCCGTGACTCCAGTGCTGTAGGAGGTGATTTCACCACCACAGTTAAAAAAAAGAGCATATATGCCGAAGCATGGGGGAAGCAGGGGCGGAGGAGCGATTTTGCTCCTAATGCCGCGTATATACGGTCGAAATTCCGACGGAGGCTTGCCCGTGGAAAAGTTTGACCGTGTGTCCGCGGCATAACCTTTTATGCCGCGTACATACGGTCGAAATTTCGACAAAGGCTTGCCCGTGGAAAAGTCCGACCGTGTGTACGCGGCATAACTTTTTTGCGGGAGGATGCCCCCATGCTTCGGCATATATATATTTTAGGCACAGGTTGCGTTAAAAAAATGTTTTATTTTTTACTAGGTTTTGTTTTGGTATTTGCTTTGCAGGTACGCCATTCTGTGGCATCGCGGATTTATTTATCTTGACAGCAACAGCGTTTGCTCCCACGATACATAAAGCCGTGACTCCAACGCTGTAGGAGGTGATTTCACCACCACAGTTAAAAAAAAGAGCATATATGCCGAAGCATGGGGGCAGCAGGGGCGGAGGAGCGATTTTGCTCCTAATGGCGCGTATATACGGTCGAAATTCCGACGGAGGCTTGCCTGTGGAAAAGTTCGACCATGTGTACGCGGCATAACCTTTTATGCCGCGTACATACGGTCGAAATTCCGACGAAGGCTTGCCCGTGGAAAAGTCCGACCGTGTGTACGCGGCATAACTTTTTTGCGGGAGGATGCCCCCATGCTTCGGCATATATGCCCATCATTAGAAGTGGGTGGATGAAGGGAGGTATTCTAATGGTGGGCATACCCACCGATCAATCTCTTTTTTTCGTTCAGCCAACAGGCTGCATGAAAAAAAAGATTACAATACATGTCCAACAAGGACCAGCAACGTACTGGTATGTTGCTGGACTTTGAATGTTTATACCAGAATGATGCCTGCAGGTTTAGGTATCATCTTGGTATCATTCTTTTCAGCCAGTGGCTGGCTTTCATGTAAAAGCAATTCTAGCAGATAATTAGCCTCTAGACTGCTTTTACAAGCAGTGGGAGGGAATGCCCCCCCGGATATAAACAGCGCCATTGGGAAATTGGGAAAGCATTTTATCACACCGATCTTGGTGTGGTCAGATGCTTTGAGGGCAGAGGAAAGATCTAGGGTCTAACCCCTCATTTTTTTTCAAAAAAAGAGTACCTGTCACTACTTATTGCTATCATAGGGGATATTTACATTCCCTGAGATAACAATAAAAATGATAAAAAAAAAAAAATATGGAAGGAACAGTTTAAAAATAAAATAAAAAAGCAAAATAAATAATAATAAAAAAAAAAAGCACCGCTGTCCCCCCCTGCTCTTGCGCAAAGGCGAACGCAAGCGTCGGTCTAGCGTCATATGTAAACAGCAATTGCATCATGCATGTGAGGTATCACCGCAAAGGTCAGATCGAGGGCAGTAATTTTAGCAGTAGACCTCCTCTGTAAATCTAACGTGGTAACCTGTAAAGGCTTTTAAATGCTTTTAAAAATTAATGTAGTTTCTCGCCGCTGCGCGTTTGTGCGCAATTTTAAAGCATGTCGTGTTTGGTATCCATGTACTCGGCCTAAGATCATCTTTTTTATTTCATCAAACATTTGGGCAATATAGTGTTTTTTAGTGCATTAAAAATAAAAAAAGTGTGTTTTTCCCCCAAAAAATGAGTTTGAAAAATGGCTGCGCAAATACTGTGTGGAAAAAAAAATGCAACACCCACTATTTTAATCTGTAGGGCCTTTGCTTTAAAAATATATATAATGTTTGGGGGTTCAACATAATTTTCTTGCAAAAAAAAAAAGGTTTTCATGTAAACAAAAAGTGTCAGAAAGGGCTTTGTCTTCAAGTGGTTAGAAGAGTGGATGATGTGTGACATAAGCTTCCTAATGTTGTGCATAAAATTCAGTTCAAAACTCCCCCAAATGACCCCATTTTGGAAAGTAGACACCTCAAGCTATTTTCTGAGAGGCATGTTGAGCCCATTGAATGAGTGATTGAATAATGACAAAAAGAAAAAAAAATGTACAAAAAGTTGTCACTAAATTATGTATTGCTCAAACATGCCATGGTTATACGTGGAATTGCACCCCAAAATACATTCTGTTGCTTCTCCTGAGTACGGGGATACCACATGTGTGAGACATTTTGGGAGCCTAGCCGCGTACAGGACCCCGAAAACCAAGCACCGCCTTCAGGATTTCTATGGGTGTAAATTTTTGATTTCACTCCTCACTGCCTATCACAGTTTCGGAGGCCATGGAATGCCCAGATGGCACAACCCCCCCCCCCAAATGACCCCATTTTGGAAAGTAGACACCCCAAGCTATTTGCTGAGAGGTATGTTGAGTATTTTGCAGATCTCGCTTTTTGTCACAAAGTTTTAAAAATTGAAAAAAGAAAAAAAAAAAAATATGTCTTTCTTCATTTTCAAAAACAAATGAGAGCTGTAAAATACTCACCATGCCTCTCGGCAAATAGCTTGGGGTGTCTACTTTCCAAAATTGGGTCATTTGTGGGGGTTTTGGGCTATCTTGGCATTTTATGGCCTTCAAAACTGTGATAGGTAGTGAGGAGTGAAATCAAAAATTTGTGCCCCTAGAAATCCTGAAGGCGGTGCTTGGTTTTCGGGGGCCCGTACGCGGCTAGGCTCTCAAAAAGTCCCACACATGTGGTATCCCCGTACTCAGGAGAAGCAGCCAAATGTATTTTGGGGTGCAATTCCGCATATAACCATGGCATGTTTGAGCAATATATCATTTAGTGACAACTTTTTGTACATTTTTTTTTCTTTTTGTCATTATTCAATCACTTGGGACAAAAAAAAAATATTCAATGGGCTCAACATGCCTCTCAGCAATTTCCTTGGGGTGTCTACTTTCCAAAATGGGGTCATTTTGGGGGGTTTTGTGCTATCTTGGCATTTTATGGCCATCAAAACTGTGATAGGTAGTGAGGAGTGAAATCAAAAATTTATGCCCTTAGAAACCTTGAAGGTGGTGCTTGGTTTTTGGGGTCCCGTACGCGGCTAGGCTCCCAAAACGTCCCACACATGTGGTATCCTCATACTCAGGAGAAGCAGCAGAATGTATTTTGGGGTGTAATTTCACATATGCTCATGGCATGTGTGAGCAATATATCATTTAGTGACAACTTTGTGCAAAAAAAACAAAGTTTGTCATATTCCCGCAACTTGTGGCAAAATATAAAATATTCCATGGACTGAACATGCCTCTCAGTAAATAGCTTGGGGTGTCTACTTTCCAAAATGGGGTCATTTGGGGGGATTTTGTGCTATTTTGGCATTTTATGGCCTTCGAAACTGTGATAGGTAGTGAGGAGTCAAATCAAAAAATTACGCCCTTAGAAATCCTGAAGGCGGTGCTTGGTTTTTGGGGCCCCGTACCCGGCTAGGCTCTCTCAAAAGTCCCACACATGTGGTATCCCCGTACTCAGGAGAAGCAGCAGAATGTATTTTGGGGTGCAATTCCACATATAACCATGGCATGTGTGAGCAATATATCATTTAGTGACAACTTTTTGTACATTTTTTCTTTTTTTTTCTTTTTGTCATTATTCAATCATTTGGGACAAAAAAAAATATTCAATGGGCTCAACATGCCTCTCAGCAAATAGCTTGGGGTGTCTACTTTCCAAAATGGGGTCATTTGGGGGGTTTTTGTGCCATCTTGGCATTTTATGGCCTTCAAAACTGTGATAGGTAGTGATAGGTAGTGAGGAGTGAAATCAAAAATGTATGCCCTTAGAAACCTTGAAGGCGGTGCTTGGTTTTTGGGGTCCCGTAAGCGACTAGGCTCCCAAAAAGTCCCACACATGTGGTATCCCCGTACTCAGGAGAAGCAGCAGAATGTATTTTGGGGTGTCATTTCACATATGCCCATGGCATGTGTGAGCAATATATCATTTAGTGACAACTTTGTGCAAAGAAAATAAAGTTTGTCATATTCCCGCAACTTGTGGCACAATATAAAATATTCCATGGACTAATCATGCCTCTCAGTAAATAGCTTGGGGTGTCTACTTTCCAAAATGGGGTCATTTGGGGGGTTTTTGTGCTATTTTGGCATTTTATGGCCTTCGAAACTGTGATAGGTAGTGAGGAGTGAAATCAAAAATTTGCGCCCTTAGAAATCCTGAAGGCGGTGCTTGGTTTCCGGGGTCCCGTACGTGGCTAGGCTCCTAAATAGTCCCACACATGTGGTATCCCCGTACTCAAGAGAAGCAGCAGAATGTATTTTGGGGTGCAATTCCACATATAACCATGGCATGTGTGAGCAATATATCATTTAGTGACAACTTTTTGTATTTTTTTTTTTTTGTCATTATTCAATCACTTGGGACAAAAAAAAAATATTCAATGGGCTCAACATGCCTCTCAGCAATTTCCTTGGGGTGTCTACTTAACAAAATGGGGTCATTTGGGGGGGTTTTGTACTGCCCTGACATTTTGGCACCTCAAGAAATGAGATAGGCAGTCATAAATTAAAAGCTGTGTAAATTCCAGAAAATGTACCCTAGTTTGTAGACGCTATAACTTTTGCGCAAACCAATAAATATACGCTTATTGACATTTTTTTTACTAAAGACATGTGGCTGAATACATTTTGGCCTAAATGTATGACTACAATTGAGTTTATTCGATTTTTCTTATAACAAAAATTAGAAAGTAATTTTTTTTTTCAAAATTTTTGGTCTTATTCCGTTTATATCGCAAAAAATAAAAATCGCAGAGGCAATCAAAAACCATTAAAATAAATCTCTATTTGTTGGAAGAAAAGGACGCAAATTTCGTTTGGGTACAACATTGCATGTCCGCACAGTTTACAGTTAAAGCAGCGCAGCGCAAAATTCTGAATTCACCTCTGGTCCTTTAGCTACCAAATGGTCCGGGGCTTAAGTGGTTAAATGACTTTTTTTCCTTCAGAAATTACTCTCTGTGCAGGGATAGTTCTAAGCACGGGAAACAAGCGCTGCTTTACAGGCATACTATACACACACCCTAGGTACGAAATTTAAAGGAATATTTCACTTTTATTGTTTCACTTTAAGCATTATTAAAATCACTGCTCCCGAAAAAACTGCCATTTGTAAAACTTTTTTTTGCATTGATACATGTCCCCTGGGTAGTGATGAGCCGAACACCCCCGGGTTCGGTTCGCACCAGAACCCGCGAACGGACCGAAAGTTCGTACGAACATTAGAACCCTATTAAATACAATGGATGCGAACGTTAGAATTCTAAAGTGCTAATTATAACGACTATTATGCATGTTATTGTCCTAAAAAGGGTTTGGGAACCCGGGTTCTGCACCAGGGGACATGTATCAATGCAAAAAGAAGTTTTAAAAACGGTCGTTTTTCGGGAGCAGTCATTTTAATGATGCATAAAGTGAAAAAAAAGGTCAAATATTCCTTTAAATATCGTACCTGGGGGGTGTCTAAAGTATGCCTGTGAAGTGCCACGTGTTTCCCGTGTTTAGAACTGTCCCTGCACAAAATGACACTTCTAAAGGAAAAAAAAGCCATTTAAAACTGCTTGCGGCTTTAATGTAATGTCTGGTCCCGGTAATATGGATGAAAATCTTTAAGAAAAATGGCATAGCTACCCCATGACCCCCCCCCCCCACCCCAGCCCATTACCAGCCCCTTTGGGTCTTGTATGGATATTAAGGGGAACACCACACACAAAATAAAAAAGGCCCTATATACTCTGAACAGCCGTATACAGGCGGTGCATACAAGACAGGGACTGTAGGTTTGTTCTTATGTAGAATGTGTTTGTAATTTTGAACAGGTACATTGTTTAAGTGTAGCTCCAGCCCAAAAATCTATTTTTAAACTTTTTGGAAAACATAGGTAAGGGTTATCACCCCTGTAACATTTGTTTTGCTGTCTGTGCCCCTGTTCAGAACATTTCACCTCACTTTCCGTCCCAATGACAACTGTTTTTGAAATGTGGTGTTTTTCTTGAAACAAGGATTGGTGATAAAGCATCAGTACAGAGGAGACACCTTTCTCCCATATTAATTCTTACAGGAGAGAATTTTCCTTCCTAGGGGTAGATTTCCTCTCACTTCCTGTTGTCTTCTTGCGTTTGCAAGTAGGAGTCGTTTGTAAGTTGTATGTTTGAAAGTAGGGACCTGCCGTATATACTCTGCAGAAATAGGCCCCTTAGTTGTTGGTGTTGGCACAACACTGTAAGCACTCACAGTTACTCTTGGTTGGTGCTGGAACGCCCTGCTGTCAACTATTATATCAGGAATTGTAATTACATATAATTGTTGAACAGTGGTAGTAAAAATTGGGCCTTTGATGGTGGTGCTGGTGCCACAACACTGTAAGCCCTGACAGTTACTCTTGGTGGGTGCAGCAATGGGCCCTGCTGTGAATTATTAGATCAAGAATTGTAATTGCATGCCCCTGTTGAACAGGGGCTGAAAAATTGGGCCTTTCGTGGTGGTGGTGGTGGTGGTGGTGTTGCCACAACACTGTAAGCCCTCAGAGTTACTCTTGGTGGGTGCAGGAATGGGCCCTGCTGTGAATTATTAGATCAAGAATTGTAATTACATGCCCCTTTTGAACAGGGGCTGAAAAATTGGGCCTTTCGTGGTGGTGGTGGTGGTGGCGTTGCCACAACACTGTAAGCCCTCAGAGTTACTCTTGGTGGGTGCAGCAATGGGCCCTGCTGTGAATTATTAGATCAAGAATTGTAATTACATGCCCCTGTTGAACAGGGGCTGAAAAATTGGGCCTTAGGCACTGGTGGCACAACACTGCAACCCCTCACAGATACTGTACTTGGAGCATAGCAATGAGCCCTGTTGCAAAGTATTGCTTCAAAAATTGTAATGACACGCCCCTGTTAAACAGGGGCTGAAAAATTGGGCCTTAGGCACTGGTGGCACAACACTCCAACCCCTCACAGATACTGTACTTGGAGCACAGCAATGAGCCCTGTTGCAAAGTATTGCTTCAAAAATTGTAATTACACGCCCCTGTTAAACAGGGGCTGAAAAATTGGGCCTTAGCCACTGGTGGCGGCACCCATAAACAAAAATGATCTTCCAAGCTATCATCATCAATCGTATCATTGAGGACTCGGAGGAGGAGGATAGCCAGTCAACATAACAGCACAGGCACTCAGCATCAGCATCAGTCTTGAAGGGATGTGACATGTTAAAATCAATTAGTCTGTTATATCAGCATCAGGTGTGTGGTAGCTGGTGGTGATCCAAGACTGGTTCATCTTGATGAAAGTCAGTCGATCAACCGAGTCGGTGGACAGGCGCACCCTGTGATCCGTGACAAATCCTCCAGCAGCACTGAATGTGCGTTCCGAAAGAACGCTGGATGCAGGACAGGCCAGTAGCTCAATTGCATACTGTGCAAGCTCTGGCCAGTGATCCATCCTCAAGACCCAGTAAGCCAGAGGATTTTCGGTGGGGAAGGTGAACAAGTCTGACCTTGCCCCTAGATATTCCTGCACCATGTTTATCAGACGCTGGCGATGGTTGCTGGAACCGATCATACTTTGGGGCTGCGGACTAAAGAATTGTCTGAACGCATCGGTCAGACGGCCACCTTCCCCACCGCTCCTTCTTTGACTGGCCGAAGCCTCAGCAACTCGATGTCCAGGACCAGGAGTTTGTAACCTCCCAGTCTCTGGGAACGCGTTGCACAGACCTTTCTGCAAGGCCTCCCGGAGTTGTCTCATCCTCTGCTCCCTCTGCGACGGTAACATAAGGTCCGCAACCTTACCCTTGTACCGTGGATCAAGGAGAGTGGCCAGCCAGTAATGGTCCCTCTCCTTGATCCGAAGAATACGAGGATCCTTCCGCAGACTTTGCAGGATCAGGGAGGCCATGCAGCGTAGGTTAGCTGAGGCATTCGGTCCGGAGTCCTCTGGGTCACTAAGGACGACATGATCCGCAGCCACCTCCTCCCAGCCACGTACAAGTCCACTGGTTTCTTGGGACTGTAAATCATCCCTAAAAGACTGCTGCTGATGATGCTGAGTGCCAGCCTCCACCTCCATGCTGACACAATCCTCCTCCTCCTCCTCCTCTTCCTGTGCGATGGGTGGGACAGAAGGAACACTGTCTGGGTAAAGGGGGCCTTGAGAGGCAAGGAAGTCCTCCTCTTCCTGCCTCTGTTCTGCCTCAAGTGCCCTGTCCATTATTCCACGCAGCGTGTGCTCCAACAGGTGGACAAGAGGTACAGTGTCACTGATGCATGCACTGTCACTGCTCACCATCCTCGTGGCCTCCTCAAATGGTGCCAGGACAGTGCATGCATCCCTGATCATGCCCCACTGGCGTGGAGAAAAAAAACCAAGCTCCCCTGACCCTGTCCTGGTGCCGTAGTCACACAGGTACTCATTGATGGCCCTCTGCTGCGTGTGCAGCCGCTGCAGCATGGCCAACGTTGAGTTCCACCTGGTGGGCATGTCACATATAAGGCGGTTCTTGGGCAGGTTCAACTCCTTTTGCAGCTCAGCCAGGCGAGCACTGGCATTATAAGATCTGCGGAAATGCACACAGACTTTCCTGGCCTGCCTCAGGACATCCTGTAAGCCCGGGTACCTGCCCAAGAACCGCTGCACCACCAGGTTAAGGACGTGAGCCACACAGGGCACATGGGTCAGTTGTCCCTGTCGGAGGGCGGAGAGGAGGTTGGTGCCATTGTCGCAAACCACCATTCCTGGCTTAAGCTGGCGTGGCGTCAACCACCTCTCGGCCTGGCCCTGCAGAGCAGACAGGACCTCTGCCCCAGTGTGGCTTCTGTCCCCCAAACACACCAGCGCAAGCACGGCATGGCATCTTTTTGCCTGTGTACTTGCGTAGCCCCTTGAACGGCTACGGAGCACCGCTGGTTCAGAGGACAAAGCACAGGAAGAGGCCATGGAGGAAGAAGAAGAGGAGGGGGTGGAGGAGAGAGGTGTGTCACAACCAGTAGTAGCATTTTGGAGGCGTGGCAGTGGAACAACCTCCAACACTACTGCACCTTGTCCTGCATCCTTCCCAGCTGCCAAAAGAGTGACCCAATGGGCCGTGAAAGAAAGGTAACGTCCCTGTCCATGCCTGCTGGACCATGAGTCAGCGGTAATATGCACCTTACCGCTGACCGCCCTGTCCAGCGAGGCCAAGACATTGCCTTCCACATGCCGGTAGAGAGCCGGAATAGCCTTCCGTGAGAAAAAGTGGCGTTTGGGAACCTGCCACTGAGGAACCGCACATTGCACAAACTCACGGAAGGGGGCCGAGTCTACCAACTGAAAAGGCAGCAGTTGAAGCGCTAGCAATTTAGCCAAGCTAGCATTCAACCGCTGGGCATGTGGATGGCTGGGAGTGAACTTCTTTCGACGGTACAGCAGCTGGGGCAGGGAAATTTGCCTGCTAGAATCGGACGTCGGTGTACTGCTAGCAGAGTGGCCGCAAGTACTTGGCTGTGACACACCTAATTCTACACCTTCATTCCTCTCAGTGCATGTTTCAGAGAGGACTGAAGTTATAGTGGGGTTGGAGATCCCAGCTGATGCGGTGCAAGGAGAGGTCCGCTTTGTTCTTTGGTGTGGGTCTTTGAGGTAGGCTTGCCAACGAGCTGCATGGCAGGTCAACATATGTCTGGTCAGGCATGTGGTACCCAAGCGGCTGATGTTTTGGCCACGCGATATACGCTTGAGACATATGTTGCAAACAGCAGCTGTGCGATCTGATGCACTAGCCTCAAAAAAGGCCCACACCAAAGAACTTTTTGAATGACGGGCAGAGGCAGCGCCCTGCACAGGCGGAGCTCTGCGGTGTGATTCCGTCGGTGTACTGCCCTTACGCTGGCCACCAAAGGGCATCCTGCCTCGTTGGAGATGTGCCTCCTCCTCATCCTCCTCCTCCTCCTCTCTCCTATTAGGCACCCACGTGGAGTCAGTGACCTCATCATCCCCTCCCTCCTCATCACTGGAGCCAATCTGGCAGTATGCTGCAGCTGCTGGAACATGACTGCCAGATTGGTGTCCTTCTTGAGCATCCCCTCTGTCTGCTCTCACGCTACTGCCTTCCTGTAGCTCGGTTTCATCATCAGACCCTTCGAAACGCTGGGCATCCTCCTGGAGCATGTACCCAACACTGTGCTCAAACAGATCGGGGGACTCCTCAGTAGGGATGAGCTTCGTGTTCGAGTCGAACATACGTTCGACTCGAACATCGGCTGTTCGATCGTTCGACGAAGATCAAACGATTTGGGCCGTTCGCGCCAAATTCGAGTGACGCGAACGGCCCACAATGCACTACGCCATCGCAGTGTCATCCAGGCGCTGTGATTGGCCAAGCATGCACTGTGACCCCGCATGCTTGGCCAATCACAGCGCCAGCAGCGAGGAGAGCAATGATTGGCCACAGGCAGGATGCCTGTGGCCAATTATTGCTGAGGGTGTTTAGTACACGCCCCACACTATAAAAGGCCGCCAGCACGGCGGCCTAGTGTAGTGTGTTCCGGAGCAGGGAAAGACAAGCATAGGCAGGGACAGTGACATTTATTTCTTTCTTGCTTAACCTGGATTCCTTTAGTTTAGGGAAAGAGAAGGATAGGTAGGGAGAGTGTCAGTGTGTTTTACTGTGCGAGTCCTTGTTTCTAGGGACAAAGAAGGAAAGTGAGGGGATTTCTCCTTGTGCTATAGTGTGCTTTAAAAAAACATTTTTTCTAGGGACAGAAAACTCTAGGTAGGGAGAGTGTCAGTTTCTTTCACTGTGCGAGTCCTTGTTTCTAGGGACAAAGAAGGAAAGTGAGGGGAATTCTCCTTGTGCTATAGTGTGCTTTAAAAAAACATTTTTTCTAGGGACAGAAAACTCTAGGTAGGGAGAGTGTCAGTTTCTTTCACTGTGCCAGTCCTTGTTTCTAGGGACAAAGAAGGAAAGTGAGGGGAATTCTCCTTGTGCTATAGTGTGCTTTAAAAAAACATTTTTTCTAGGGACAGAAAACTCTAGGTAGGGAGAGTGTCAGTTTCTTTCACTGTGCCAGTCCTTGTTTCTAGGGACAAAGAAGGAAAGTGAGGGGAATTCTCCTTGTGCTATAGTGTGCTTTAAAAAAACATTTTTTCTAGGGACAGAAAACTCTAGGTAGGGAGAGTGTCAGTTTCTTTCACTGTGCCAGTCCTTGTTTCTAGGGACAAAGAAGGAAAGTGAGGGGAATTCTCCTTGTGCTATAGTGTGCTTTAAAAAAACATTTTTTCTAGGGACAGAAAACTCAAGGTAGGGAGAGTGTCAGTTTCTTTCACTGTGCCAGTCCTTGTTTCTAGGGACAAAGAAGGAAAGTGAGGGGAATTCTCCTTGTGCTATAGTGTGCTTTAAAAAAACATTTTTTCTAGGGACAGAAAACTCTAGGTAGGGAGAGTGTCAGTTTCTTTCACTGTGCCAGTCCTTGTTTCTAGGGACAAAGAAGGAAAGTGAGGGGAATTCTCCTTGTGCTATAGTGTGCTTTAAAAAAACATTTTTTCTAGGGACAGAAAACTCTAGGTAGGGAGAGTGTCAGTTTCTTTCACTGTGCCAGTCCTTGTTTCTAGGGACAAAGAAGGAAAGTGAGGGGAATTCTCCTTGTGCTATAGTGTGCTTTAAAAAAACATTTTTTCTAGGGACAGAAAACTCTAGGTAGGGAGAGTGTCAGTTTCTTTCACTGTGCCAGTCCTTGTTTCTAGGGACAAAGAAGGAAAGTGAGGGGAATTCTCCTTGTGCTATAGTGTGCTTTAAAAAAACATTTTTTCTAGGGACAGAAAACTCTAGGTAGGGAGAGTGTCAGTTTCTTTCACTGTGCCAGTCCTTGTTTCTAGGGACAAAGAAGGAAAGTGAGGGGAATTCTCCTTGTGCTATAGTGTGCTTTAAAAAAACATTTTTTCTAGGGACAGAAAACTCTAGGTAGGGAGAGTGTCAGTTTCTTTCACTGTGCCAGTCCTTGTTTCTAGGGACAAAGAAGGAAAGTGAGGGGAATTCTCCTTGTGCTATAGTGTGCTTTAAAAAAACATTTTTTCTAGGGACAGAAAACTCTAGGTAGGGAGAGTGTCAGTTTCTTTCACTGTGCCAGTCCTTGTTTCTAGGGACAAAGAAGGAAAGTGAGGGGAATTCTCCTTGTGCTATAGCGTGCTTTAAAAAAACATTTTTTCTAGGGACAGAAAACTCTAGGTAGGGAGAGTGTCAGTTTCTTTCACTGTGCCAGTCCTTGTTTCTAGGGACAAAGAAGGAAAGTGAGGGGAATTCTCCTTGTGCTATAGCGTGCTTTAAAAAAACATTTTTTCTAGGGACAGAAAACTCTAGGTAGGGAGAGTGTCAGTTTCTTTCACTGTGCCAGTCCTTGTTTCTAGGGACAAAGAAGGAAAGTGAGGGGAATTCTCCTTGTGCTATAGTGTGCTTTAAAAAAACATTTTTTCTAGGGACAGAAAACTCTAGGTAGGGAGAGTGTCAGTTTCTTTCACTGTGCCAGTCCTTGTTTCTAGGGACAAAGAAGGAAAGTGAGGGGAATTCTCCTTGTGCTATAGTGTGCTTTAAAAAAACATTTTTTCTAGGGACAGAAAACTCTAGGTAGGGAGAGTGTCAGTTTCTTTCACTGTGCCAGTCCTTGTTTCTAGGGACAAAGAAGGAAAGTGAGGGGAATTCTCCTTGTGCTATAGTGTGCTTTAAAAAAACATTTTTTCTAGGGACAGAAAACTCTAGGTAGGGAGAGTGTCAGTTTCTTTCACTGTGCCAGTCCTTGTTTCTAGGGACAAAGAAGGAAAGTGAGGGGAATTCTCCTTGTGCTATAGTGTGCTTTAAAAAAACATTTTTTCTAGGGACAGAAAACTCTAGGTAGGGAGAGTGTCAGTTTCTTTCACTGTGCCAGTCCTTGTTTCTAGGGACAAAGAAGGAAAGTGAGGGGAATTCTCCTTGTGCTATAGTGTGCTTTAAAAAAACATTTTTTCTAGGGACAGAAAACTCTAGGTAGGGAGAGTGTCAGTTTCTTTCACTGTGCCAGTCCTTGTTTCTAGGGACAAAGAAGGAAAGTGAGGGGAATTCTCCTTGTGCTATAGTGTGCTTTAAAAAAACATTTTTTCTAGGGACAGAAAACTCTAGGTAGGGAGAGTGTCAGTTTCTTTCACTGTGCCAGTCCTTGTTTCTAGGGACAAAGAAGGAAAGTGAGGGGAATTCTCCTTGTGCTATAGTGTGCTTTAAAAAAACATTTTTTCTAGGGACAGAAAACTCTAGGTAGGGAGAGTGTCAGTTTCTTTCACTGTGCCAGTCCTTGTTTCTAGGGACAAAGAAGGAAAGTGAGGGGAATTCTCCTTGTGCTATAGCGTGCTTTAAAAAAACATTTTTTCTAGGGACAGAAAACTCTAGGTAGGGAGAGTGTCAGTTTCTTTCACTGTGCCAGTCCTTGTTTCTAGGGACAAAGAAGGAAAGTGAGGGGAATTCTCCTTGTGCTATAGTGTGCTTTAAAAAAACATTTTTTCTAGGGACAGAAAACTCTAGGTAGGGAGAGTGTCAGTTTCTTTCACTGTGCCAGTCCTTGTTTCTAGGGACAAAGAAGGAAAGTGAGGGGAATTCTCCTTGTGCTATAGTGTGCTTTAAAAAAACATTTTTTCTAGGGACAGAAAACTCTAGGTAGGGAGAGTGTCAGTTTCTTTCACTGTGCCAGTCCTTGTTTCTAGGGACAAAGAAGGAAAGTGAGGGGAATTCTCCTTGTGCTATAGTGTGCTTTAAAAAAACATTTTTTCTAGGGACAGAAAACTCTAGGTAGGGAGAGTGTCAGTTTCTTTCACTGTGCCAGTCCTTGTTTCTAGGGACAAAGAAGGAAAGTGAGGGGAATTCTCCTTGTGCTATAGTGTGCTTTAAAAAAAACATTTTTTCTAGGGACAGAAAACTCTAGGTAGGGAGAGTGTCAGTTTCTTTCACTGTGCCAGTCCTTGTTTCTAGGGACAAAGAAGGAAAGTGAGGGGAATTCTCCTTGTGCTATAGTGTGCTTTAAAAAAACATTTTTTCTAGGGACAGAAAACTCTAGGTAGGGAGAGTGTCAGTTTCTTTCACTGTGCCAGTCCTTGTTTCTAGGGACAAAGAAGGAAAGTGAGAGGAATTCTCCTTGTGCTATAGTGTGCTTTAAAAAAACATTTTTTCTAGGGACAGAAAACTCTAGGTAGGGAGAGTGTCAGTTTCTTTCACTGTGCCAGTCCTTGTTTCTAGGGACAAAGAAGGAAAGTGAGGGGAATTCTCCTTGTGCTATAGTGTGCTTTAAAAAAACATTTTTTCTAGGGACAGAAAACTCTAGGTAGGGAGAGTGTCAGTTTCTTTCACTGTGCCAGTCCTTGTTTCTAGGGACAAAGAAGGAAAGTGAGGGGAATTCTCCTTGTGCTATAGTGTGCTTTAAAAAAACATTTTTTCTAGGGACAGAAAACTCTAGGTAGGGAGAGTGTCAGTTTCTTTCACTGTGCCAGTCCTTGTTTCTAGGGACAAAGAAGGAAAGTGAGGGGAATTCTCCTTGTGCTATAGTGTGCTTTAAAAAAACATTTTTTCTAGGGACAGAAAACTCTAGGTAGGGAGAGTGTCAGTTTCTTTCACTGTGCCAGTCCTTGTTTCTAGGGACAAAGAAGGAAAGTGAGGGGAATTCTCCTTGTGCTATAGTGTGCTTTAAAAAAACATTTTTTCTAGGGACAGAAAACTCTAGGTAGGGAGAGTGTCAGTTTCTTTCACTGTGCCAGTCCTTGTTTCTAGGGACAAAGAAGGAAAGTGAGGGGAATTCTCCTTGTGCTATAGTGTGCTTTAAAAAAACATTTTTTTCTAGGGACAGAAAACTCTAGGTAGGGAGAGTGTCAGTTTCTTTCACTGTGCCAGTCCTTGTTTCTAGGGACAAAGAAGGAAAGTGAGGGGAATTCTCCTTGTGCTATAGTGTGCTTTAAAAAAACATTTTTTCTAGGGACAGAAAACTCTAGGTAGGGAGAGTGTCAGTTTCTTTCACTGTGCCAGTCCTTGTTTCTAGGGACAAAGAAGGAAAGTGAGGGGAATTCTCCTTGTGCTATAGTGTGCTTTAAAAAAACATTTTTTTCTAGGGACAGAAAACTCTAGGTAGGGAGAGTGTCAGTTTCTTTCACTGTGCCAGTCCTTGTTTCTAGGGACAAAGAAGGAAAGTGAGGGGAATTCTCCTTGTGCTATAGTGTGCTTTAAAAAAACATTTTTTCTAGGGACAGAAAACTCTAGGTAGGGAGAGTGTCAGTTTCTTTCACTGTGCCAGTCCTTGTTTCTAGGGACAAAGAAGGAAAGTGAGGGGAATTCTCCTTGTGCTATAGTGTGCTTTAAAAAAACATTTTTTCTAGGGACAGAAAACTCTAGGTAGGGAGAGTGTCAGTTTCTTTCACTGTGCCAGTCCTTGTTTCTAGGGACAAAGAAGGAAAGTGAGGGGAATTCTCCTTGTGCTATAGTGTGCTTTAAAAAAACATTTTTTTCTAGGGACAGAAAACTCTAGGTAGGGAGAGTGTCAGTTTCTTTCACTGTGCCAGTCCTTGTTTCTAGGGACAAAGAAGGAAAGTGAGGGGAATTCTCCTTGTGCTATAGTGTGCTTTAAAAAAACATTTTTTCTAGGGACAGAAAACTCTAGGTAGGGAGAGTGTCAGTTTCTTTCACTGTGCCAGTCCTTGTTTCTAGGGACAAAGAAGGAAAGTGAGGGGAATTCTCCTTGTGCTATAGTGTGCTAAAGCATTCCTCATCAACCATCTTTGAAATCCTTGTTTTTTGGACAGTCAGGGAAATTGTCGTTGTGCTATTCTGTGCAAAAGCAATAATCCTCAACCATATTTAGAAATCCTTAAGTAAAGGGACAGAGAAGGACACCTGAAGGTAGCCCTTATTGCTTTTTTCCCATCTCCCTGCAGGTCATCTATTAGAATGTCTGGAAGGCAAACAAGGAGAGGCAGACAGTTAGGAGGCAATAAAAGAGGGCAAGCAGGCTCTGTGTCTGGGGGCAACAGTGCTGGTCGTGGACGCGGTGCATTGTCATCAGCACATGGCCATGGGACACACTTGTCCTTCTTTTCGGCAGCTGGACATGTTGAGCCACATCATGCCGAAGACTTGGTAGAGTGGATGACCAAGCCCTCCTCCTCCTCCTCATCCTCTCTCACCCAGGCTCAGGGTACTGGCAAAGCAGCTGCCAAAGCGTCCTCTTCCCTGGTATCAATGTCAGACTCATCATCAGTCACTCCTTCCCTAGACCCACCATGTCCTCCTCCTGAGGAGTCCCCCGAACTGTTTGAGCACAGTGTTGGGTACATGCTCCAGGAGGATGCCCAGCGTTTCGAAGGGTCTGATGATGAAACCCAGCTACAGGAAGGCAGTAGCGTGAGAGCAGACAGAGGGGATGCTCAAGAAGGACACCAATCTGGCAGTCATGTTCCAGCAGCTGCAGCATACTGCCAGATTGGCTCCAGTGATGAGGAGGGAGGGGATGATGAGGTCACTGACTCCACGTGGGTGCCTAATAGGAGAGAGGAGGAGGAGGAGGATGAGGAGGAGGCACATCTCCAACGAGGCAGGATGCCCTTTGGTGGCCAGCGTAAGGGCAGTACACCGACGGAATCACACCGCAGAGCTCCGCCTGTGCAGGGCACAGCCTCTGCCCGTCATTCAAAAAGTTCCTTGGTGTGGGCCTTTTTTGAGGCTAGTGCATCAGATCGCACAGCTGCTGTTTGCAACATATGTCTCAAGCGTATATCGCGTGGCCAAAACATCAGCCGCTTGGGTACCACATGTCTGACCAGACATATGTTGACCTGCCATGCAGCTCGTTGGCAAGCCTACCTCAAAGACCCACACCAAAGAACAAAGCGGACCTCTCCTTGCACCGCATCAGCTGGGATCTCCAACCCCACTATAACTTCAGTCCTCTCTGAAACATGCACTGAGAGGAATGAAGGTGTAGAATTAGGTGTGTCACAGCCAAGTACTTGCGGCCACTCTGCTAGCAGTACACCGACGTCCGATTCTAGCAGGCAAATTTCCCTGCCCCAGCTGCTGGACCGTCGAAAGAAGTTCACTCCCAGCCATCCACATGCCCAGCGGTTGAATGCTAGCTTGGCTAAATTGCTAGCGCTTCAACTGCTGCCTTTTCAGTTGGTAGACTCGGCCCCCTTCCGTGAGTTTGTGCAATGTGCGGTTCCTCAGTGGCAGGTTCCCAAACGCCACTTTTTCTCACGGAAGGCTATTCCGGCTCTCTACCGGCATGTGGAAGGCAATGTCTTGGCCTCGCTGGACAGGGCGGTCAGCGGTAAGGTGCATATTACCGCTGACTCATGGTCCAGCAGGCATGGACAGGGACGTTACCTTTCTTTCACGGCCCATTGGGTCACTCTTTTGGCAGCTGGGAAGGATGCAGGACAAGGTGCAGTAGTGTTGGAGGTTGTTCCACCGCCACGCCTCCAAAATGCTACTACTGGTTGTGACACACCTCTCTCCTCCACCCCCTCCTCTTCTTCTTCCTCCATGGCCTCTTCCTGTGGTTTGTCCTATGAACCAGCGGTGCTCCGTAGCCGTTCACGGGGCTACGCAAGTACGCAGGCAAAAAGATGCCATGCCGTGCTTGCGCTGGTGTGTTTGGGGGACAGAAGCCACACTGGGGCAGAGGTCCTATCTGCTCTGCAGGGCCAGGCCGAGAGGTGGTTGACGCCACGCCAGCTTAAGCCAGGAATGGTGGTTTGCGACAATGGCACCAACCTCCTCTCCGCCCTCCGACAGGGACAACTGACCCATGTGCCCTGTGTGGCTCACGTCCTTAACCTGGTGGTGCAGCGGTTCTTGGGCAGGTACCCGGGCTTACAGGATGTCCTGAGGCAGGCCAGGAAAGTCTGTGTGCATTTCCGCAGATCTTATAATGCCAGTGCTCGCCTGGCTGAGCTGCAAAAGGAGTTGAACCTGCCCAAGAACCGCCTTATATGTGACATGCCCACCAGGTGGAACTCAACGTTGGCCATGCTGCAGCGGCTGCACACGCAGCAGAGGGCCATCAATGAGTACCTGTGCGACTACGGCACCAGGACAGGGTCAGGGGAGCTTGGTTTTTTTTCTCCACGCCAGTGGGGCATGATCAGGGATGCATGCACTGTCCTGGCACCATTTGAGGAGGCCACGAGGATGGTGAGCAGTGACAGTGCATGCATCAGTGACACTGTACCTCTTGTCCACCTGTTGGAGCACACGCTGCGTGGAATAATGGACAGGGCACTTGAGGCAGAACAGAGGCAGGAAGAGGAGGACTTCCTTGCCTCTCAAGGCCCCCTTTACCCAGACAGTGTTCCTTCTGTCCCACCCATCGCACAGGAAGAGGAAGAGGAGGAGGAGGAGGAGGAGGATTGTGTCAGCATGGAGGTGGAGGCTGGCACTCAGCATCATCAGCAGCAGTCTTTTAGGGATGATTTACAGTCCCAAGAAACCAGTGGACTTGTACGTGGCTGGGAGGAGGTGGCTGCGGATCATGTCGTCCTTAGTGACCCAGAGGACTCCGGAGCGAATGCCTCAGCAAACCTACGCTGCATGGCCTCCCTGATCCTGCAAAGTCTGCGGAAGGATCCTCGTATTCTTCGGATCAAGGAGAGGGACCATTACTGGCTGGCCACTCTCCTTGATCCACGGTACAAGGGTAAGGTTGCGGACCTTATGTTACCTTCGCAGAGGGAGCAGAGGATGAGACAACTCCGGGAGGCCTTGCAGAAAGGTCTGTGCAACGCGTTCCCAGAGACTGGGAGGTTACAAACTCCTGGTCCTGGACAACGAGTTGCTGAGGCTTCGGCCAGTCAAAGAAGGAGCGGTGGGGAAGGTGGCCGTCTGACCGATGCGTTCAGACAATTCTTTAGTCCGCAGCCCCAAAGTATGATCGGTTCCAGCAACCATCGCCAGCGTCTGATAAACATGGTGCAGGAATATCTAGGGGCAAGGTCAGACTTGGACACCTTCCCCACCGAAAATCCTCTGGCTTACTGGGTCTTGAGGATGGATCACTGGCCAGAGCTTGCACAGTATGCAATTGAGCTACTGGCCTGTCCTGCATCCAGCGTTCTTTCGGAACGCACATTCAGTGCTGCTGGAGGATTTGTCACGGATCACAGGGTGCGCCTGTCCACCGACTCGGTTGATCGACTGACTTTCATCAAGATGAACCAATCTTGGATCACCACCAGCTACCACACACCTGATGCTGATATAACAGACTAATTGATTTTAACATGTCACATCCCTTCAAGACTGATGCTGATGCTGAGTGCCTGTGCTGTTATGTTGACTGGCTATCCTCCTCCTCCGAGTCCTCAATGATACGATTGATGATGATAGCTTGGAAGATCATTTTTGTTTATGGGTGCCGCCACCAGTGGCTAAGGCCCAAATTTTCAGCCCCTGTTTTACAGGGGCGTGTAATTACAATTTTTTTAGCAATAATTTGCCATAGGGCTCATTGCTGTGCTCCAAGTACAGTATCTGTCAGGGGTTGGAGTGTTGTGGCACCAGTGCCTAAGGCCCAATTTTTCAGCCCCTGTTTAACAGGGGCGTGTCATTGCAATTTTTGAAGCAATACTTTGCAACAGGGCTCATTGCTGTGCTCCAAGTACAGTATCTGTGAGGGGTTGTTGTGTTGTGCCACCAGTGCCTAAGGCCCAATTTTTCAGCCCCTGTTCAACAGGGGCATGCAATTACAATTCTTGATCTAATAATTCACAGCAGGGCCCATTGCTGCACCCACCAAGAGTAACTCTGAGGGCTTACAGTGTTGTGGCAACGCCACCACCACCACCACGAAAGGCCCAATTTTTCAGCCCCTGTTCAAAAGGGGCATGTAATTACAATTCTTGATCTAATAATTCACAGCCGGGCCCATTCCTGCACCCACCAAGAGTAACTCTGAGGGCTTACAGTGTTGTGGTAACACCACCACCACCACCACCACCACGAAAGGCCCAATTTTTCAGCCCCTGTTCAACAGGGGCATGCAATTACAATTCTTGATCTAATAATTCACAGCAGGGCCCATTGCTGCACCCACCAAGAGTAACTGTCAGGGCTTACAGTGTTGTGGCACCAGCACCACCATCAAAGGCCCAATTTTTACTACCACTGTTCAACAATTATATGTAATTAAAATTCCTGATATAATAGTTGACAGCAGGGCGTTCCAGCACCAACCAAGAGTAACTGTGAGTGCTTACAGTGTTGTGCCAACACCAACAACTAGGCTTGTGCAATTCGTTTCGTAACGAATCAAAATTCGTCCGAATTTAGCAACTTTCGGACATTCGGAAGCATTCGAATTTCCGAACAGAGCAATTACGAATAAAACCGAATCCGAAATAAATTATACCGCAAAATAGCGAATGCCCGAAGGTCTTCGGCATAATTCGTTATGAAAAAAGTTACGAATGTACGAATCCATTCGAAGCACAGTAACACTCACTCTGCTCTCTGCTTCTCCCTCACCATGCTGAACTCCCTCTCAAAATGGTGTACAGGGGCGGAGGCTATAGCCGCATGAAAAAACGAAAGTAAAATACGAGATTTCAAATCCATTCGAAGCACAATAACACTCACTCTGCTCTGCTCTCTGCTTCTCCCTCACCGTGCTGAACCCTCTCAAAATGGTGTACAGGGGCGGAGCCTATAGCCGCATGTAAAAAACAAAAGTAAAATACGAGATTTCGAATCGTTACAAATAACCGCTATGTATTTAGAAAAGTACAAATCCATTCGAAGCACATTAGGCATAATAGGCAGCGTCGTTGTGAGAGAGACACGGAAAATTACGAATCAACGAACCCAAAAAAAGTTGCGAAAGTAGGAGTTGTGTCCAGAATCAACGAAAAACAACGTACTCTACCGAAAGTACGAATTATAAAGCAACAAAAAATTCAACGAAAAATGTCGCTTGCAAAAATACGAATGAGTCCGAACACGAAAAATCCCGTCTAGCAAAATTACGAATGATTACGAATCAACAGGACCGGAAAGAAACGAACCGAAACGGAACAAATTTTTCCGTTGTGCACAAGTCTACCAACAACTAAGGGGCCTATTTCTGCAGAGTATATACGGCAGGTCCCTACTTTCAAACATCCAACTTACAAACGACTCCTACTTGCAAACGCAAGAAGACAACAGGAAGTGAGAGGAAATCTACCACTAGGAAGGAAAATTCTCTCCTGTAAGAATAAATATGGGAGAAAGGTGTCTCCTCTGTACTGATGCTTTATCAGCAATCCTTGTTTCAAGAAAAACACCACATTTCAAAAACAGTTGTCATTGGGACGGAAAGTGAGGTGAAATGTTCTGAACAGGGGCACAGACAGCAAAACAAATGTTACAGGGGTGATAACCCTTACCTATGTTTTCCAAAAAGTTTAAAAATAGATTTTTGGGCTGGAGCTACACTTCAACAATGTACCTGTTCAAAATTACAAACAGATTCTACATAAGAACAAACCTACAGTCCCTGTCTTGTATGCACCGCCTGTATACGGCTGTTCAGAGTATATAGGGCCTTTTTTATTTTATGTGCGGGGTTCCCCTTAATATCCATACAAGACCCAAAGGGGCTGGTAATGGGCTGGGGTAGGGGGGGGGGTCATGGGGTAGCTATGCCATTTTTCTTAAAGATTTTCATCCATATTACCGGGACCAGACATTACATTAAAGCCGCAAGCAGTTTTAAATGGCTTTTTTTTCCTTTAGAAGTGTCATTTTGTGCAGGGACAGTTCTAAACACGGGAAACACGTGGCACTTCACAGGCATACTTTAGACACCCCCCAGGTACGATATTTAAAGGAATATTTGACTTTTTTTTTTTCACTTTATGCATCATTAAAATGACTGCTCCCGAAAAACGACCGTTTTTAAAACTTCTTTTTGCATTGATACATGTCCCCTGGTGCAGAACCCGGGTTTCCAAACCCTTTTTAGGACAATAACATGCATAATAGTTGTTATAATTAGCACTTTAGAATTCGAACGTTCGCATCCATTGTATTTAATAGGGTTCTAATGTTCGTACGAACTTTCGGTCCGTTCGCGGGTTCTGGTGCGAACCGAACCCGGGGGTGTTCGGCTCATCACTACTCCTCAGGAGGAGAACATGGTGGGTCTAGGGAAGGAGTGACTGATGATGAGTCTGACATTGATACCAGGGAAGAGGATGCTTTGGCAGCTGCTTTGCCAGTACCCTGAGCCTGGGTGAGAGAGGATGAGGAGGAGGGCTTGGTCATCCACTCTACCAAGTCTTCGGCATGATGTGGCTCAACATGTCCAGCTGCTGAAAAGAAGGACAAGCGTGTTCCATGGCCATGTGCTGATGACAACGCACCGCGTCCACGACCAGCACTGTTGCCCCCAGACACAGAGCCTGCTTGCCCTCTTTTATTGCCTCCTGACTGTCTGCCTCTCCTTGTTTGCCTTCCAGACATTCTAATGGATGGCCTGCAGGGAGATGGGAAAAAAGCAATAAGGGCTACCTTCAGGTGTCCTTCTCTGTCCCTTTACTTAAGGATTTCTAAATATGGTTGAGGATGATTGCTTTCGCACAGAATAGCACAATGACAATTTCCCTGACTGTCCAAAAAACAAGGATTTCAAAGATGGTTGATGAGGAATGCTTTAGCACAGTATAGCACAATGAGAATTTCCCTCACTGTCCTTCCCTGTCCCTACAAACAAGGATTAGCACAGTAAAACACACTGACACTCTCCCTACCTATAGTTTTCTGTCCCTATAAAAAATGTTTTTTTAAAGATGGTTGATGATGAATGCTTTAGCACAGTATAGCACAATGAGAATTTCCCTCACTGTCCTTCCCTGTCCCTACAAACAAGGTTTAGCACAGTAAAACACACTGACACTCTCCCTACCTATAGTTTTCTGTCCCTATATATATATTTTTTTTTAAAGATGGTTGATGAGGAATGCTTTAGCACAGTATAGCACAATGAGAATTTCCCTCACTGGCCTTCCCTGTCCCTACAAACAAGGTTTAGCACAGTAAAACACACTGACACTCTCCCTACCTATAGTTTTCTGTCCCTATAAATTTTTTTTTTTAAAGATGGTTGATGATGAATGCTTTAGCACAGTATAGCACAATGAGAATTTCCCTCACTGGCCTTCCCTGTCCCTACAAACAAGGTTTAGCACAGTAAAACACACTGACACTCTCCCTACCTATAGTTTTCTGTCCCTATAAAAAATGGTTTTTTTAAAGATGGTTGATGATGAATGCTTTAGCACAGTATAGCACAATGAGAATTTCCCTCACTGTCCTTCCCTGTCCCTACAAACAAGGATTAGCACAGTAAAACACACTGACACTCTCCCTACCTATAGTTTTCTGTCCCTATAAAAAATGTTTTTTTAAAGATGGTTGATGATGAATGCTTTAGCACAGTATAGCACAATGAGAATTTCCCTCACTGTCCTTCCCTGTCCCTACAAACAAGGATTAGCACAGTAAAACACACTGACACTCTCCCTACCTATAGTTTTCTGTCCCTATAAAAAATGTTTTTTTAAAGATGGTTGATGATGATTGCTTTAGCACAGTATAGCACAATGAGAAATTCCCTCACTGTCCTTCCCTGTCCCTACAAACAAGGATTAGCACAGTAAAACACACTGACACTCTCCCTACCTATAGTTTTCTGTCCCTATAAAAAATGTTTTTTTAAAGATGGTTGATGATGAATGCTTTAGCACAGTATAGCACAATGAGAATTTCCCTCACTGTCCTTCCCTGTCCCTACAAACAAGGTTTAGCACAGTAAAACACACTGACACTCTCCCTACCTATAGTTTTCTGTCCCTATAAAAAAAGTTTTTTTAAAGATGGTTGATGATGAATGCTTTAGCACAGTATAGCACAATGAGAATTTCCCTCACTGTCCTTCCCTGTCCCTACAAACAAGGTTTAGCGCAGTAAAACACACTGACACTCTCCCTACCTATAGTTTTCTGTCCCTATAAAATTTTTTTTTTAAAGATGGTTGATGATGAATGCTTTAGCACAGTATAGCACAATGAGAATTTCCCTCACTGTCCTTCCCTGTCCCTACAAACAAGGATTAGCACAGTAAAACACACTGACACTCTCCCTACCTATAGTTTTCTATCCCTATAAAAAATGTTTTTTTAAAGATGGTTGATGATGAATGCTTTAGCACAGTATAGCACAATGAGAATTTCCCTCACTGTCCTTCCCTGTCCCTACAAACAAGGTTTAGCAGAGTAAAACACACTTACACTCTCCCTACCTATAGTTTTCTGTCCCTATAAAAAAAGTTTTTTTAAAGATGGTTGATGATGAATGCTTTAGCACAGTATAGCACAATGAGAATTTCCCTCACTGTCCTTCCCTGTCCCTACAAACAAGGTTTAGCACAGTAAAACACACTGACACTCTCCCTACCTATAGTTTTCTGTCCCTATAAAAATTTTTTTTTTAAAGATGGTTGATGATGAATGCTTTAGCACAGTATAGCACAATGAGAATTTCCCTCACTGGCCTTCCCTGTCCCTACAAACAAGGTTTATCACAGTAAAACACACTGACACTCTCCCTACCTATAGTTTTCTGTCCCTATAATTTTTTTTTTAAAGATGGTTGATGATGAATGCTTTAGCACAGTATAGCACAATGAGAATTTCCCTCACTGTCCTTCCCTGTCCCTACAAACAAGGATTAGCACAGTAAAACACACTGACACTCTCCCTACCAATAGTTTTCTGTCCCTATAAAAAATGTTTTTTTAAAGATGGTTGATGATGAATGCTTTAGCACAGTATAGCACAATGAGAATTTCCCTCACTGTCCTTCCCTGTCCCTACAAACAAGGATTAGCACAGTAAAACACACTGACACTCTCCCTACCTATAGTTTTCTGTCCCTATAAAAAATGTTTTTTTAAAGATGGTTGATGATGAATGCTTTAGCACAGTATAGCACAATGAGAATTTCCCTCACTGTCCTTCCCTGTCCCTACAAACAAGGATTAGCACAGTAAAACACACTGACATTCTCCCTACCTATAGTTTTCTGTCCCTATAAAAAATGTTTTTTTAAAGATGGTTGATGATGAATGCTTTAGCACACTATAGCACAATGAGAATTTCCCTCACTGTCCCTACAAACAAGGATTAGCACAGTAAAACACACTGACACTCTCCCTACCTATAGTTTTCTGTCCCTATAAAAAATGTTTTTTTAAAGATGGTTGATGATGAATGCTTTAGCACAGTATAGCACAATGAGAATTTCCCTCACTGTCCTTCCCTGTCCCTACAAACAAGGTTTAGCACAGTAAAACACACTGACACTCTCCCTACCTATAGTTTTCTGTCCCTATAAAAAAAGTTTTTTTAAAGATGGTTGATGATGAATGCTTTAGCACAGTATAGCACAATGAGAATTTCCCTCACTGTCCTTCCCTGTCCCTACAAACAAGGTTTAGCACAGTAAAACACACTGACACTCTCCCTACCTATAGTTTTCTGTCCCTATAAATTATTTTTTTTAAAGATGGTTGATGATGAATGCTTTAGCACAGTATAGCACAATGAGAATTTCCCTCACTGTCCTTCCCTGTCCCTACAAACAAGGATTAGCACAGTAAAACACACTGACACTCTCCCTACCTATAGTTTTCTGTCCCTATAAAAAATGTTTTTTTAAAGATGGTTGATGATGAATGCTTTAGCACAGTATAGCACAATGAGAATTTCCCTCACTGTCCTTCCCTGTCCCTACAAACAAGGATTAGCACAGTAAAACACACTGACACTCTCCCTACCTATAGTTTTCTGTCCCTATAAAAAATGTTTTTTTAAAGATGGTTGATGATGATTGCTTTAGCACAGTATAGCACAATGAGAAATTCCCTCACTGTCCTTCCCTGTCCCTACAAACAAGGATTAGCACAGTAAAACACACTGACACTCTCCCTACCTATAGTTTTCTGTCCCTATAAAAAATGTTTTTTTAAAGATGGTTGATGATGAATGCTTTAGCACAGTATAGCACAATGAGAATTTCCCTCACTGTCCTTCCCTGTCCCTACAAACAAGGTTTAGCACAGTAAAACACACTGACACTCTCCCTACCTATAGTTTTCTGTCCCTATAAAAAAAGTTTTTTTAAAGATGGTTGATGATGAATGCTTTAGCACAGTATAGCACAATGAGAATTTCCCTCACTGTCCTTCCCTGTCCCTACAAACAAGGTTTAGCGCAGTAAAACACACTGACACTCTCCCTACCTATAGTTTTCTGTCCCTATAAAATTTTTTTTTTAAAGATGGTTGATGATGAATGCTTTAGCACAGTATAGCACAATGAGAATTTCCCTCACTGTCCTTCCCTGTCCCTACAAACAAGGATTAGCACAGTAAAACACACTGACACTCTCCCTACCTATAGTTTTCTATCCCTATAAAAAATGTTTTTTTAAAGATGGTTGATGATGAATGCTTTAGCACAGTATAGCACAATGAGAATTTCCCTCACTGTCCTTCCCTGTCCCTACAAACAAGGTTTAGCAGAGTAAAACACACTTACACTCTCCCTACCTATAGTTTTCTGTCCCTATAAAAAAAGTTTTTTTAAAGATGGTTGATGATGAATGCTTTAGCACAGTATAGCACAATGAGAATTTCCCTCACTGTCCTTCCCTGTCCCTACAAACAAGGTTTAGCACAGTAAAACACACTGACACTCTCCCTACCTATAGTTTTCTGTCCCTATAAAAAATTTTTTTTTAAAGATGGTTGATGATGAATGCTTTAGCACAGTATAGCACAATGAGAATTTCCCTCACTGGCCTTCCCTGTCCCTACAAACAAGGTTTATCACAGTAAAACACACTGACACTCTCCCTACCTATAGTTTTCTGTCCCTATAATTTTTTTTTTAAAGATGGTTGATGATGAATGCTTTAGCACAGTATAGCACAATGAGAATTTCCCTCACTGTCCTTCCCTGTCCCTACAAACAAGGATTAGCACAGTAAAACACACTGACACTCTCCCTACCAATAGTTTTCTGTCCCTATAAAAAATGTTTTTTTAAAGATGGTTGATGATGAATGCTTTAGCACAGTATAGCACAATGAGAATTTCCCTCACTGTCCTTCCCTGTCCCTACAAACAAGGATTAGCACAGTAAAACACACTGACACTCTCCCTACCTATAGTTTTCTGTCCCTATAAAAAATGTTTTTTTAAAGATGGTTGATGATGAATGCTTTAGCACAGTATAGCACAATGAGAATTTCCCTCACTGTCCTTCCCTGTCCCTACAAACAAGGATTAGCACAGTAAAACACACTGACATTCTCCCTACCTATAGTTTTCTGTCCCTATAAAAAATGTTTTTTTAAAGATGGTTGATGATGAATGCTTTAGCACACTATAGCACAATGAGAATTTCCCTCACTGTCCCTACAAACAAGGATTAGCACAGTAAAACACACTGACACTCTCCCTACCTATAGTTTTCTGTCCCTATAAAAAATGTTTTTTTAAAGATGGTTGATGATGAATGCTTTAGCACAGTATAGCACAATGAGAATTTCCCTCACTGTCCTTCCCTGTCCCTACAAACAAGGTTTAGCACAGTAAAACACACTGACACTCTCCCTACCTATAGTTTTCTGTCCCTATAAAAAAAGTTTTTTTAAAGATGGTTGATGATGAATGCTTTAGCACAGTATAGCACAATGAGAATTTCCCTCACTGTCCTTCCCTGTCCCTACAAACAAGGTTTAGCACAGTAAAACACACTGACACTCTCCCTACCTATAGTTTTCTGTCCCTATAAATTATTTTTTTTAAAGATGGTTGATGATGAATGCTTTAGCACAGTATAGCACAATGAGAATTTCCCTCACTGTCCTTCCCTGTCCCTACAAACAAGGATTAGCACAGTAAAACACACTGACACTCTCCCTACCTATAGTTTTCTGTCCCTATAAAAAATGTTTTTTTAAAGATGGTTGATGATGAATGCTTTAGCACAGTATAGCACAATGAGAATTTCCCTCACTGTCCTTCCCTGTCCCAACAAACAAGGATTAGCACAGTAAAACACACTGACACTCTCCCTACCTATAGTTTTCTGTCCCTATAAAAAATGTTTTTTTAAAGATGGTTGATGATGAATGCTTTAGCACAGTATAGCACAATGAGAATTTCCCTCACTGTCCTTCCCTGTCCCTACAAACAAGGATTAGCACAGTAAAACACACTGACACTCTCCCTACCTATAGTTTTCTGTCCCTATAAAAAATGGTTTTTTTAAAGATGGTTGATGATGAATGCTTTAGCACAGTATAGCACAATGAGAATTTCCCTCACTGTCCTTCCCTGTCCCTACAAACAAGGATTAGCACAGTAAAACACACTGACACTCTCCCTACCTATAGTTTTCTGTCCCTATAAAAAATGTTTTTTTAAAGATGGTTGATGATGAATGCTTTAGCCCAGTATAGCACAATGAGAAATTCCCTCACTGTCCTTCCCTGTCCCTACAAACAAGGATTAGCACAGTAAAACACACTGACACTCTCCCTACCTATAGTGTTCTGTCCTTATAATTTTTTTTTTTTAAAGATGGTTGATGAGGAATGCTTTAGCACAGTATAGCACAATGAGAATTTCCCTCACTGGCCTTCCCTGTCCCTACAAACAAGGTTTAGCACAGTAAAACACACTGACACTCTCCCTACCTATAGTTTTCTGTCCCTATAATTTTTTTTTTTAAAGATGGTTGATGATGAATGCTTTAGCACAGTATAGCACAATGAGAATTTCCCTCACTGCCCTTCCCTGTCCCTACAAACAAGGATTAGCACAGTAAAACACACTGACACTCTCCCTACCTATAGTTTTCTGTCCCTATAAAAAATGTTTTTTTAAAGATGGTTGATGATGAATGCTTTAGCACAGTATAGCACAATGAGAATTTCCCTCACTGTCCTTCCCTGTCCCTACAAACAAGGTTTAGCACAGTAAAACACACTGACACTCTCCCTACCTATAGTTTTCTGTCCCTATATATTTTTTTTTTTTTAAAGATGGTTGATGAGGAATGCTTTAGCACAGTATAGCACAATGAGAATTTCCCTCACTGGCCTTCCCTGTCCCTACAAACAAGGTTTAGCACAGTAAAACACACTGACACTCTCCCTACCTATAGTTTTCTGTCCCTATAATTTTTTTTTTTTTAAAGATGGTTGATGATGAATGCTTTAGCACAGTATAGCACAATGAGAATTTCCCTCACTGGCCTTCCCTGTCCCTACAAACAAGGTTTAGCACAGTAAAACACACTGACACTCTCCCTACCTATAGTTTTCTGTCCCTATAAAAAATGGTTTTTTTAAAGATGGTTGATGATGAATGCTTTAGCACAGTATAGCACAATGAGAATTTCCCTCACTGTCCTTCCCTGTCCCTACAAACAAGGATTAGCACAGTAAAACACACTGACACTCTCCCTACCTATAGTTTTCTGTCCCTATAAAAAATGTTTTTTTAAAGATGGTTGATGATGAATGCTTTAGCACAGTATAGCACAATGAGAATTTCCCTCACTGTCCTTCCCTGTCCCTACAAACAAGGATTAGCACAGTAAAACACACTGACACTCTCCCTACCTATAGTTTTCTGTCCCTATAAAAAATGTTTTTTTAAAGATGGTTGATGATGATTGCTTTAGCACAGTATAGCACAATGAGAAATTCCCTCACTGTCCTTCCCTGTCCCTACAAACAAGGATTAGCACAGTAAAACACACTGACACTCTCCCTACCTATAGTTTTCTGTCCCTATAAAAAATGTTTTTTTAAAGATGGTTGATGATGAATGCTTTAGCACAGTATAGCACAATGAGAATTTCCCTCACTGTCCTTCCCTGTCCCTACAAACAAGGTTTAGCACAGTAAAACACACTGACACTCTCCCTACCTATAGTTTTCTGTCCCTATAAAAAAAGTTTTTTTAAAGATGGTTGATGATGAATGCTTTAGCACAGTATAGCACAATGAGAATTTCCCTCACTGTCCTTCCCTGTCCCTACAAACAAGGTTTAGCACAGTAAAACACACTGACACTCTCCCTACCTATAGTTTTCTGTCCCTATAAAATTTTTTTTTTAAAGATGGTTGATGATGAATGCTTTAGCACAGTATAGCACAATGAGAATTTCCCTCACTGTCCTTCCCTGTCCCTACAAACAAGGATTAGCACAGTAAAACACACTGACACTCTCCCTACCTATAGTTTTCTATCCCTATAAAAAATGTTTTTTTAAAGATGGTTGATGATGAATGCTTTAGCACAGTATAGCACAATGAGAATTTCCCTCACTGTCCTTCCCTGTCCCTACAAACAAGGTTTAGCAGAGTAAAACACACTTACACTCTCCCTACCTATAGTTTTCTGTCCCTATAAAAAAAGTTTTTTTAAAGATGGTTGATGATGAATGCTTTAGCACAGTATAGCACAATGAGAATTTCCCTCACTGTCCTTCCCTGTCCCTACAAACAAGGTTTAGCACAGTAAAACACACTGACACTCTCCCTACCTATAGTTTTCTGTCCCTATAAAAAATTTTTTTTTAAAGATGGTTGATGATGAATGCTTTAGCACAGTATAGCACAATGAGAATTTCCCTCACTGGCCTTCCCTGTCCCTACAAACAAGGTTTATCACAGTAAAACACACTGACACTCTCCCTACCTATAGTTTTCTGTCCCTATAATTTTTTTTTTAAAGATGGTTGATGATGAATGCTTTAGCACAGTATAGCACAATGAGAATTTCCCTCACTGTCCTTCCCTGTCCCTACAAACAAGGATTAGCACAGTAAAACACACTGACACTCTCCCTACCAATAGTTTTCTGTCCCTATAAAAAATGTTTTTTTAAAGATGGTTGATGATGAATGCTTTAGCACAGTATAGCACAATGAGAATTTCCCTCACTGTCCTTCCCTGTCCCTACAAACAAGGATTAGCACAGTAAAACACACTGACACTCTCCCTACCTATAGTTTTCTGTCCCTATAAAAAATGTTTTTTTAAAGATGGTTGATGATGAATGCTTTAGCACAGTATAGCACAATGAGAATTTCCCTCACTGTCCTTCCCTGTCCCTACAAACAAGGATTAGCACAGTAAAACACACTGACATTCTCCCTACCTATAGTTTTCTGTCCCTATAAAAAATGTTTTTTTAAAGATGGTTGATGATGAATGCTTTAGCACACTATAGCACAATGAGAATTTCCCTCACTGTCCCTACAAACAAGGATTAGCACAGTAAAACACACTGACACTCTCCCTACCTATAGTTTTCTGTCCCTATAAAAAATGTTTTTTTAAAGATGGTTGATGATGAATGCTTTAGCACAGTATAGCACAATGAGAATTTCCCTCACTGTCCTTCCCTGTCCCTACAAACAAGGTTTAGCACAGTAAAACACACTGACACTCTCCCTACCTATAGTTTTCTGTCCCTATAAAAAAAGTTTTTTTAAAGATGGTTGATGATGAATGCTTTAGCACAGTATAGCACAATGAGAATTTCCCTCACTGTCCTTCCCTGTCCCTACAAACAAGGTTTAGCACAGTAAAACACACTGACAATCTCCCTACCTATAGTTTTCTGTCCCTATAATTTTTTTTTTTTTAAAGATGGTTGATGAGGAATGCTTTAGCACAGTATAGCACAATGAGAATTTCCCTCACTGGCCTTCCCTGTCCCTACAAACAAGGTTTAGCACAGTAAAACACACTGACACTCTCCCTACCTATAGTTTTCTGTCCCTATAAATTATTTTTTTTAAAGATGGTTGATGATGAATGCTTTAGCACAGTATAGCACAATGAGAATTTCCCTCACTGTCCTTCCCTGTCCCAACAAACAAGGATTAGCACAGTAAAACACACTGACACTCTCCCTACCTATAGTTTTCTGTCCCTATAAAAAATGTTTTTTTAAAGATGGTTGATGATGAATGCTTTAGCACAGTATAGCACAATGAGAATTTCCCTCACTGTCCTTCCCTGTCCCTACAAACAAGGATTAGCACAGTAAAACACACTGACACTCTCCCTACCTATAGTTTTCTGTCCCTATAAAAAATGGTTTTTTTAAAGATGGTTGATGATGAATGCTTTAGCACAGTATAGCACAATGAGAATTTCCCTCACTGTCCTTCCCTGTCCCTACAAACAAGGATTAGCACAGTAAAACACACTGACACTCTCCCTACCTATAGTTTTCTGTCCCTATAAAAAATGTTTTTTTAAAGATGGTTGATGATGAATGCTTTAGCCCAGTATAGCACAATGAGAAATTCCCTCACTGTCCTTCCCTGTCCCTACAAACAAGGATTAGCACAGTAAAACACACTGACACTCTCCCTACCTATAGTGTTCTGTCCTTATAATTTTTTTTTTTTAAAGATGGTTGATGAGGAATGCTTTAGCACAGTATAGCACAATGAGAATTTCCCTCACTGGCCTTCCCTGTCCCTACAAACAAGGTTTAGCACAGTAAAACACACTGACACTCTCCCTACCTATAGTTTTCTGTCCCTATAATTTTTTTTTTTAAAGATGGTTGATGATGAATGCTTTAGCACAGTATAGCACAATGAGAATTTCCCTCACTGCCCTTCCCTGTCCCTACAAACAAGGATTAGCACAGTAAAACACACTGACACTCTCCCTACCTATAGTTTTCTGTCCCTATAAAAAATGTTTTTTTAAAGATGGTTGATGATGAATGCTTTAGCACAGTATAGCACAATGAGAATTTCCCTCACTGTCCTTCCCTGTCCCTACAAACAAGGATTAGCACAGTAAAACACACTGACACTCTCCCTACCTATAGTTTTCTGTCCCTATAAAAAATGTTTTTTTAAAGATGGTTGATGATGATTGCTTTAGCACAGTATAGCACAGTGAGAAATTCCCTCACTGTCCTTCCCTGTCCCTACAAACAAGGATTAGCACAGTAAAACACACTGACACTCTCCCTACCTATAGTTTTCTGTCCCTATAAAAAATGTTTTTTTAAAGATGGTTGATGATGAATGCTTTAGCACAGTATAGCACAATGAGAATTTCCCTCACTGTCCTTCCCTGTCCCTACAAACAAGGTTTAGCACAGTAAAACACACTGACACTCTCCCTACCTATAGTTTTCTGTCCCTATAAATTTTTTTTTTAAAGATGGTTGATGATGAATGCTTTAGCACAGTATAGCACAATGAGAATTTCCCTCACTGTCCTTCCCTGTCCCTACAAACAAGGTTTAGCACAGTAAAACACACTGACACTCTCCCTACCTATAGTTTTCTGTCCCTATAAAAAAAGTTTTTTTAAAGATGGTTGATGATGAATGCTTTAGCACAGTATAGCACAATGAGAATTTCCCTCACTGTCCTTCCCTGTCCCTACAAACAAGGTTTAGCACAGTAAAACACACTGACACTCTCCCTACCTATAGTTTTCTGTCCCTATAATTTTTTTTTTTTTAAAGATGGTTGATGAGGAATGCTTTAGCACAGTATAGCACAATGAGAATTTCCCTCACTGGCCTTCCCTGTCCCTACAAACAAGGTTTAGCACAGTAAAACACACTGACACTCTCCCTACCTATAGTTTTCTGTCCCTATAAATTATTTTTTTTAAAGATGGTTGATGATGAATGCTTTAGCACAGTATAGCACAATGAGAATTTCCCTCACTGTCCTTCCCTGTCCCTACAAACAAGGATTAGCACAGTAAAACACACTGACACTCTCCCTACCTATAGTTTTCTGTCCCTATAAAAAATGTTTTTTTAAAGATGGTTGATGATGAATGCTTTAGCACAGTATAGCACAATGAGAATTTCCCTCACTGTCCTTCCCTGTCCCAACAAACAAGGATTAGCACAGTAAAACACACTGACACTCTCCCTACCTATAGTTTTCTGTCCCTATAAAAAATGTTTTTTTAAAGATGGTTGATGATGAATGCTTTAGCACAGTATAGCACAATGAGAATTTCCCATACTGTCCTTCCCTGTCCCTACAAACAAGGATTAGCACAGTAAAACACACTGACACTCTCCCTACCTATAGTTTTCTGTCCCTATAAAAAATGTTTTTTTTAAAGATGGTTGATGATGAATGCTTTAGCACAGTATAGCACAATGAGAATTTCCCTCACTGTCCTTCCCTGTCCCTACAAACAAGGATTAGCACAGTAAAACACACTGACACTCTCCCTACCTATAGTTTTCTGTCCCTATAAAAAATGTTTTTTTAAAGATGGTTGATGATGAATGCTTTAGCCCAGTATAGCACAATGAGAAATTCCCTCACTGTCCTTCCCTGTCCCTACAAACAAGGATTAGCACAGTAAAACACACTGACACTCTCCCTACCTATAGTGTTCTGTCCTTATAATTTTTTTTTTTTAAAGATGGTTGATGAGGAATGCTTTAGCACAGTATAGCACAATGAGAATTTCCCTCACTGGCCTTCCCTGTCCCTACAAACAAGGTTTAGCACAGTAAAACACACTGACACTCTCCCTACCTATAGTTTTCTGTCCCTATAATTTTTTTTTTTAAAGATGGTTGATGATGAATGCTTTAGCACAGTATAGCACAATGAGAATTTCCCTCACTGCCCTTCCCTGTCCCTACAAACAAGGATTAGCACAGTAAAACACACTGACACTCTCCCTACCTATAGTTTTCTGTCCCTATAAAAAATGTTTTTTTAAAGATGGTTGATGATGAATGCTTTAGCACAGTATAGCACAATGAGAATTTCCCTCACTGTCCTTCCCTGTCCCTACAAACAAGGATTAGCACAGTAAAACACACTGACACTCTCCCTACCTATAGTTTTCTGTCCCTATAAAAAATGTTTTTTTAAAGATGGTTGATGATGATTGCTTTAGCACAGTATAGCACAGTGAGAAATTCCCTCACTGTCCTTCCCTGTCCCTACAAACAAGGATTAGCACAGTAAAACACACTGACACTCTCCCTACCTATAGTTTTCTGTCCCTATAAAAAATGTTTTTTTAAAGATGGTTGATGATGAATGCTTTAGCACAGTATAGCACAATGAGAATTTCCCTCACTGTCCTTCCCTGTCCCTACAAACAAGGTTTAGCACAGTAAAACACACTGACACTCTCCCTACCTATAGTTTTCTGTCCCTATAAAAAAAGTTTTTTTAAAGATGGTTGATGATGAATGCTTTAGCACAGTATAGCACAATGAGAATTTCCCTCACTGTCCTTCCCTGTCCCTACAAACAAGGTTTAGCACAGTAAAACACACTGACACTCTCCCTACCTATAGTTTTCTGTCCCTATAAATTTTTTTTTTAAAGATGGTTGATGATGAATGCTTTAGCACAGTATAGCACAATGAGAATTTCCCTCACTGTCCTTCCCTGTCCCTACAAACAAGGATTAGCACAGTAAAACACACTGACACTCTCCCTACCTATAGTTTTCTGTCCCTATAAAAAATGTTTTTTTAAAGATGGTTGATGATGAATGCTTTAGCACAGTATAGCACAATGAGAATTTCCCTCACTGTCCTTCACTGTCCCTACAAACAAGGTTTAGCAGAGTAAAACACACTTACACTCTCCCTACCTATAGTTTTCTGTCCCTATAAAAAATGTTTTTTTAAAGATTGTTGATGATGAATGCTTTAGCACAGTATAGCACAATGAGAATTTCCCTCACTGTCCTTCCCTGTCCCTACAAACAAGGATTAGCACAGTAAAACACACTGACACTCTCCCTACCTATAGTTTTCTGTCCCCATAAAAAATGTTTTTTTAAAGATGGTTGATGATGAATGCTTTAGCACAGTATAGCACAATGAGAATTTCCCTCACAGTCCCTACAAACAAGGATTAGCACAGTAAAACACACTGACACTCTCCCTACCTATAGTTTTCTGTCCCTATAAAAAATGTTTTTTTAAAGATGGTTGATGATGAATGCTTTAGCACAGTATAGCACAATGAGAATTTCCCTCACTGTCCTTCCCTGTCCCTACAAACAAGGTTTAGCACAGTAAAACACACTGACACTCTCCCTACCTATAGTTTTCTGTCCCTATAAAAAAAGTTTTTTTAAAGATAGTTGATGATGAATGCTTTAGCACAGTATAGCACAATGAGAATTTCCCTCACTGTCCTTCCATGTCCCTACAAACAAGGTTTAGCACAGTAAAACACACTGACACTCTCCCTACCTATAGTTTTCTGTCCCTATAAAAATTTTTTTTTAAAGATGGTTGATGAGGAATGCTTTAGCACAGTATAGCACAATGAGAATTTCCCTCACTGGCCTTCCCTGTCCCTACAAACAAGGTTTAGCACAGTAAAACACACTGACACTCTCCCTACCTATAGTTTTCTGTCCCTATAATTTTTTTTTTTTAAAGATGGTTGATGATGAATGCTTTAGCACAGTATAGCACAATGAGAATTTCCCTCACTGTCCTTCCCTGTCCCTACAAACAAGGATTAGCACAGTAAAACACACTGACACTCTCCCTACCTATAGTTTTCTGTCCCTATAAAAAATGTTTTTTTAAAGATGGTTGATGATGAATGCTTTAGCACAGTATAGCACAATGAGAATTTCCCTCACTGTCCTTCCCTGTCCCAACAAACAAGGATTAGCACAGTAAAACACACTGACACTCTCCCTACCTATAGTTTTCTGTCCCTATAAAAAATGTTTTTTTAAAGATGGTTGATGATGAATGCTTTAGCACAGTATAGCACAATGAGAATTTCAGTCACTGTCCTTCCCTGTCCCTACAAACAAGGATTAGCACAGTAAAACACACTGACACTCTCCCTACCTATAGTTTTCTGTCCCTATAAAAAATGTTTTTTTAAAGATGGTTGATGATGAATGCTTTAGCACAGTATAGCACAATGAGAATTTCCCTCACTGTCCTTCCCTGTCCCTACAAACAAGGATTAGCACAGTAAAACACACTGACACTCTCCCTACCTATAGTTTTCTGTCCCTATAAAAAATGTTTTTTTAAAGATGGTTGATGATGAATGCTTTAGCCCAGTATAGCACAATGAGAAATTCCCTCACTGTCCTTCCCTGTCCCTACAAACAAGGATTAGCACAGTAAAACACACTGACACTCTCCCTACCTATAGTGTTCTGTCCCTATAATTTTTTTTTTTTTAAAGATGGTTGATGAGGAATGCTTTAGCACAGTATAGCACAATGAGAATTTCCCTCACTGGCCTTCCCTGTCCCTACAAACAAGGTTTAGCACAGTAAAACACACTGACACTCTCCCTACCTATAGTTTTCTGTCCCTATAAAAAATGTTTTTTTAAAGATGGTTGATGATGAATGCTTTAGCACAGTATAGCACAATGAGAATTTCCCTCACTGTCCTTCCCTGTCCCTACAAACAAGGATTAGCACAGTAAAACACACTGACACTCTCCCTACCTATAGTTTTCTGTCCCTATAAAAAATGTTTTTTTAAAGATGGTTGATGATGAATGCTTTAGCACAGTATAGCACAATGAGAATTTCCCTCACTGTCCTTCCCTGTCCCTACAAACAAGGATTAGCACAGTAAAACACACTGACACTCTCCCTACCTATAGTGTTCTGTCCCTATATTTTTTTTTTTTTTAAAGATGGTTGATGAGGAATGCTTTAGCACAGTATAGCACAATGAGAATTTCCCTCACTGGCCTTCCCTGTCCCTACAAACAAGGTTTAGCACAGTAAAACACACTGACACTCTCCCTACCTATAGTTTTCTGTCCCTATAAAAAATGTTTTTTTAAAGATGGTTGATGATGAATGCTTTAGCACAGTATAGCACAATGAGAATTTCCCTCACTGTCCTTCCCTGTCCCTACAAACAAGGATTAGCACAGTAAAACACACTGACACTCTCCCTACCTATAGTTTTCTGTCCCTATAAAAAATGTTTTTTTAAAGATGGTTGATGATGATTGCTTTAGCACAGTATAGCACAATGAGAAATTCCCTCACTGTCCTTCCCTGTCCCTACAAACAAGGATTAGCACAGTAAAACACACTGACACTCTCCCTACCTATAGTTTTCTGTCCCTATAAAAAATGTTTTTTTAAAGATGGTTGATGATGAATGCTTTAGCACAGTATAGCACAATGAGAATTTCCCTCACTGTCCTTCCCTGTCCCTACAAACAAGGTTTAGCACAGTAAAACACACTGACACTCTCCCTACCTATAGTTTTCTGTCCCTATAAAAAAAGTTTTTTTAAAGATGGTTGATGATGAATGCTTTAGCACAGTATAGCACAATGAGAATTTCCCTCACTGCCCTTCCCTGTCCCTACAAACAAGGTTTAGCACAGTAAAACACACTGACACTCTCCCTACCTATAGTTTTCTGTCCCTATAAATTTTTTTTTTTAAAGATGGTTGATGATGAATGCTTTAGCACAGTATAGCACAATGAGAATTTCCCTCACTGTCCTTCCCTGTCCCTACAAACAAGGATTAGCACAGTAAAACACACTGACACTCTCCCTACCTATAGTTTTCTGTCCCTATAAAAAATGTTTTTTTAAAGATGGTTGATGATGAATGCTTTAGCACAGTATAGCACAATGAGAATTTCCCTCACTGTCCTTCCCTGTCCCTACAAACAAGGTTTAGCAGAGTAAAACACACTTACACTCTCCCTACCTATAGTTTTCTGTCCCTATAAAAAATGTTTTTTTAAAGATTGTTGATGATGAATGCTTTAGCACAGTATAGCACAATGAGAATTTCCCTCACTGTCCTTCCCTGTCCCTACAAACAAGGATTAGCACAGTAAAACACACTGACACTCTCCCTACCTATAGTTTTCTGTCCCTATAAAAATGTTTTTTTAAAGATGGTTGATGATGAATTCTTTAGCACAGTATAGCACAATGAGAATTTCCCTCACTGTCCCTACAAACAAGGATTAGCACAGTAAAACACACTGACACTCTCCCTACCTATAGTTTTCTGTCCCTATAAAAAATGTTTTTTTAAAGATGGTTGATGATGAATGCTTTAGCACAGTATAGCACAATGAGAATTTCCCTCACTGTCCTTCCCTGTCCCTACAAACAAGGTTTAGCACAGTAAAACACACTGACACTCTCCCTACCTATAGTTTTCTGTCCCTATAAAAAAAGTTTTTTTAAAGATGGTTGATGATGAATGCTTTAGCACAGTATAGCACAATGAGAATTTCCCTCACTGTCCTTCCCTGTCCCTACAAACAAGGTTTAGCACAGTAAAACACACTGACACTCTCCCTACCTATAGTTTTCTGTCCCTATAAAAAATTTTTTTTTAAAGATGGTTGATGAGGAATGCTTTAGCACAGTATAGCACAATGAGAATTTCCCTCACTGGCCTTCCCTGTCCCTACAAACAAGGTTTATCACAGTAAAACACACTGACACTCTCCCTACCTATAGTTTTCTGTCCCTATAAAAAATTTTTTTTAAAGATGGTTGATGATGAATGCTTTAGCACAGTATAGCACAATGAGAATTTCCCTCACTGTCCTTCCCTGTCCCTACAAACAAGGATTAGCACAGTAAAACACACTGACACTCTCCCTACCTATAGTTTTCTGTCCCTATAAAAAATGTTTTTTTAAAGATGGTTGATGATGAATGCTTTAGCACAGTATAGCACAATGAGAATTTCCCTCACTGTCCTTCCCTGTCCCTACAAACAAGGATTAGCACAGTAAAACACACTGACACTCTCCCTACCTATAGTTTTCTGTCCCTATAAAAAATGTTTTTTTAAAGATGGTTGATGATGAATGCTTTAGCACAGTATAGCACAATGAGAATTTCCCTCACTGTCCTTCCCTGTCCCTACAAACAAGGATTAGCACAGTAAAACACACTGACATTCTCCCTACCTATAGTTTTCTGTCCCTATAAAAAATGTTTTTTTAAAGATTGTTGATGATGAATGCTTTAGCACAGTATAGCACAATGAGAATTTCCCTCACTGTCCTTCCCTGTCCCTACAAACAAGGATTAGCACAGTAAAACACACTGACACTCTCCCTACCTATAGTTTTCTGTCCCTATAAAAAATGTTTTTTTAAAGATGGTTGATGATGAATGCTTTAGCACAGTATAGCACAATGAGAATTTCCCTCACTGTCCTTCCCTGTCCCTACAAACAAGGATTAGCACAGTAAAACACACTGACATTCTCCCTACCTATAGTTTTCTGTCCCTATAAAAAATGTTTTTTTAAAGATTGTTGATGATGAATGCTTTAGCACAGTATAGCACAATGAGAATTTCCCTCACTGTCCTTCCCTGTCCCTACAAACAAGGATTAGCACAGTAAAACACACTGACACTCTCCCTACCTATAGTTTTCTGTCCCTATAAAAAATGTTTTTTTAAAGATGGTTGATGATGAATGCTTTAGCACAGTATAGCACAATGAGAATTTCCCTCAATGTCCCTACAAACAAGGATTAGCACAGTAAAACACACAGACACTCTCCCTACCTATAGTTTTCTGTCCCTATAAAAAATGTTTTTTTAAAGATGGTTGATGATGAATGCTTTAGCACAGTATAGCACAATGAGAATTTCCCTCACTGTCCTTCCCTGTCCCTACAAACAAGGTTTAGCACAGTAAAACACACTGACACTCTCCCTACCTATAGTTTTCTGTCCCTATAAAAAAAGTTTTTTTAAAGATGGTTGATGATGAATGCTTTAGCACAGTATAGCACAATGAGAATTTCCCTCACTGTCCTTCCCTGTCCCTACAAACAAGGTTTAGCACAGTAAAACACACTGACACTCTCCCTACCTATAGTTTTCTGTCCCTATAAAAAATTTTTTTTTAAAAGATGGTTGATGAGGAATGCTTTAGCACAGTATAGCACAATGAGAATTTCCCTCACTGGCCTTCCCTGTCCCTACAAACAAGGTTTAGCACAGTAAAACACACTGACACTCTCCCTACCTATAGTTTTCTGTCCCTATAAAAAATGTTTTTTTAAAGATGGTTGATGATGAATGCTTTAGCACAGTATAGCACAATGAGAATTTCCCTCACTGTCCTTCCCTGTCCCAACAAACAAGGATTAGCACAGTAAAACACACTGACACTCTCCCTACCTATAGTTTTCTGTCCCTATAAAAAATGTTTTTTTAAAGATGGTTGATGATGAATGCTTTAGCACAGTATAGCACAATGAGAATTTCCCTCACTGTCCTTCCCTGTCCCTACAAACAAGGATTAGCACAGTAAAACACACTGACACTCTCCCTACCTATAGTTTTCTGTCCCTATAAAAAATGTTTTTTTAAAGATGGTTGATGATGATTGCTTTAGCACAGTATAGCACAATGAGAAATTCCCTCACTGTCCTTCCCTGTCCCTACAAACAAGGATTAGCACAGTAAAACACACTGACACTCTCCCTACCTATAGTTTTCTGTCCCTATAAAAAAAGTTTTTTTAAAGATGGTTGATGATGAATGCTTAGGCACAGTATAGCACAATGAGAATTTCCCTCACTGTCCTTCCCTGTCCCTACAAACAAGGTTTAGCACAGTAAAACACACTGACACTCTCCCTACCTATAGTTTTCTGTCCCTATAAAAAATGTTTTTTTAAAGATGGTTGATGAGGAATGCTTTAGCACAGTATAGCACAATGAGAATTTCCCTCACTGGCCTTCCCTGTCCCTACAAACAAGGTTTATCACAGTAAAACACACTGACACTCTCCCTACCTATAGTTTTCTGTCCCTATAATTTATTTTTTTAAAGATGGTTGATGATGAATGCTTTAGCACAGTATAGCACAATGAGAATTTCCCTCACTGTCCTTCCCTGTCCCTACAAACAAGGATTAGCACAGTAAAACACACTGACACTCTCCCTACCTATAGTTTTCTGTCCCTATAAAAAATGTTTTTTTAAAGATGGTTGATGATGAATGCTTTAGCACAGTATAGCACAATGAGAATTTCCCTCACTGTCCTTCCCTGTCCCTACAAACAAGGATTAGCACAGTAAAACACACTGACACTCTCCCTACCTATAGTTTTCTGTCCCTATAAAAAATGTTTTTTTAAAGATGGTTGATGATGAATGCTTTAGCACAGTATAGCACAATGAGAATTTCCCTCACTGTCCTTCCCTGTCCCTACAAACAAGGATTAGCACAGTAAAACACACTGACATTCTCCCTACCTATAGTTTTCTGTCCCTATAAATTTTTTTTTTTAAAGATTGTTGATGATGAATGCTTTAGCACAGTATAGCACAATGAGAATTTCCCTCACTGTCCTTCCCTGTCCCTACAAACAAGGATTAGCACAGTAAAACACACTGACACTCTCCCTACCTATAGTTTTCTGTCCCTATAAAAAATGTTTTTTTAAAGATGGTTGATGATGAATGCTTTAGCACAGTATAGCACAATGAGAATTTCCCTCACTGTCCCTACAAACAAGGATTAGCACAGTAAAACACACTGACACTCTCCCTACCTATAGTTTTCTGTCCCTATAAAAAATGTTTTTTTAAAGATGGTTGATGATGAATGCTTTAGCACAGTATAGCACAATGAGAATTTCCCTCACTGTCCTTCCCTGTCCCTACAAACAAGGTTTAGCACAGTAAAACACACTGACACTCTCCCTACCTATAGTTTTCTGTCCCTATAAAAAAAGTTTTTTTAAAGATGGTTGATGATGAATGCTTTAGCACAGTATAGCACAATGAGAATTTCCCTCACTGTCCTTCCCTGTCCCTACAAACAAGGTTTAGCACAGTAAAACACACTGACACTCTCCCTACCTATAGTTTTCTGTCCCTATAAAAAAATTTTTTTTAAAAGATGGTTGATGAGGAATGCTTTAGCACTGTATAGCACAATGAGAATTTCCCTCACTGGCCTTCCCTGTCCCTACAAACAAGGTTTAGCACAGTAAAACACACTGACACTCTCCCTACCTATAGTTTTCTGTCCCTATAATTTTTTTTTTTTAAAGATGGTTGATGATGAATGCTTTAGCACAGTATAGCACAATGAGAATTTCCCTCACTGTCCTTCCCTGTCCCTACAAATAAGGATTAGCACAGTAAAACACACTGACACTCTCCCTACCTATAGTTTTCTGTCCCTATAAAAAATGTTTTTTTAAAGATGGTTGATGATGAATGCTTTAGCACAGTATAGCACAATGAGAATTTCCCTCACTGTCCTTCCCTGTCCCAACAAACAAGGATTAGCACAGTAAAACACACTGACACTCTCCCTACCTATAGTTTTCTGTCCCTATAAAAAATGTTTTTTTAAAGATGGTTGATGATGAATGCTTTAGCACAGTATAGCACAATGAGAATTTCCCTCACTGTCCTTCCCTGTCCCTACAAACAAGGATTAGCACAGTAAAACACACTGACACTCTCCCTACCTATAGTTTTCTGTCCCTATAAAAAATGTTTTTTTAAAGATGGTTGATGATGAATGCTTTAGCACAGTATAGCACAATGAGAATTTCCCTCACTGTCCTTCCCTGTCCCTACAAACAAGGTTTAGCACAGTAAAACAGACTGACACTCTCCCTACCTATCCTTCTCTTTCCCTAAACTAAAGGAATCCAGGTTAAGCAAGAAAAAAAAATGTCACTGTCCCTGCCTATGCTTCTCTTTCCCTGCTCCGGAACACACTACACTAGGCCGCCGTGCTGGCGGCCTTTTATAGTGTGGGGCGTGTACTAAACACCCTCAGCAACAATTGGCCACAGGCATCCTGCCTGTGGCCAATCATTGCTCTCCTCGCTGCCGGCGCTGTGATTGGCCAAGCATGCGGGGTCACAGTGCATGCTTGGCCAATCACAGCGCCTGGATGACACTGCGATGGCGTAGTGCATTGTGGGCCGCAAATTAGGCGCGAACGGCCCAAATCGTTCGTTGTTCGGCGAACGATCTAACAGCCGATGTTCGAGTCGAACGTATGTTCGACTCGAACACCGAGCTCATCCCTACCCCTGGGGCAGGACCCGGGTCCCCAAACAATTTTTAGAACAATAACTTGCATATTAGCCTTTATAATTAGCACTTTTGATTTTGAACGTTCGAGTCCATTGTATTTAATAGGGTTCTAAAGTTCGTGCAAATTTTCTGTCTGTTCGCAGGTTCTGGTGCGAACCAAACAGGGGGTGTTCAGCTCATCCCTAATGTTAACTAACTAAATGCTTATAGACGCAAATGTGGTAAAACGCGGCATGCAAACGTGACAAAACACGCGTTTAGAAACGCTGCTTTCAACCTTAGTTCTGAAGACTTTGCACCAGCGTCCCATGTACATGGGGCCTAAAAACGGCTATGCCATTTACAGCTCAAAAACGCCATGGTGGCCATGAGGCCATAGGCTAACATGGAGAGGCGTTTTTAAGCTGCAAAAAACACTCAAACAAGCGGCTAGAAAAACGTCCGTGTGCATGTAGCCTCATATTAACCACTTGCTTACTGGCCACTTAAACCCCCTTCCTGCCCAGACCAATTTTCAACTTTCAGTGCTGATGCACTTTGAATGACAATTGCGTGCTCATACAACACTGTAACCCAATGAAAATGTAATCCTTTTTGCAAACAAATAGAGCTTTCTTTTGGTGCTATTTGATCACCTCTGCGTTTTTTTTTTTATATAAATACAAAAGACCGACTAAAAAAAAAAAATTGGGATATTTTAACCACTTAACGACCGCTCACTGTATATGTACGTCGGCAGAATGGCACCGACAGGCACAATCACGTACAGTGTACGTGATTGCCTTTGTACAGTTGGGGGGTCCAATCGGACCCCCCTCCTATACAGTGAGCAGTCGGTATTCATTGGGGAGCGATCCGAGATGAGGGGACGGCTGTTCGATTCCGGCCACCCCCCCCGCGATCGCTCCCGGCGAATGAAAATGCTTCCTCTGTCCTGTAATGTAAACACAGGCAGAGGAAGCAGGAGGAAGTGATGTATATCTCTCATGCGGCGCTCACATATACCGAGCGCCGTGCAAGAGAAGACACACAGGTCAGTGCACAAAACACTACACTGACACCAGGACACATAGGCACACAAATCGCCCCCCAAGGCCCCCCCCAGACACCCCCAGATCACCCCCCAGCCCCCAGTCACAGTGTCACTGATTGCAGTGACCATTTATTTACTGATCACTGCAATCAGTGACATTTGTGACTGTAAAAGTGTCACTAAAGTTAGTTTTAGGTCCAGTGTAGCCCCCTAACCCCCCCTAATAAAGTTTTAACCCCCTGATCACCCCCCAGATAACCCTTTCACCCCCTAGCACCGCCGTTGCTAAGCGATCATTTTTCTGATCGCTGTCTTAGCGTCGGTGATGCAGATCGGTAGCCAGTAATTTTTTTTAGGTTTGCCGCAGGTTTTTATAGCGTCAGGTACACCCATAAATTATCTAATAAAGGTTTAACCCCCTTGATCGCCCCCCAGGTAACCCTTTCACCCCCTATCACCACTATCGCTAAGCGATCATTTTTCTGATCGCTGTCTTAGCGTCTGTGATGCAGATCGGTAGCCAGTAATTTTTTTTAGGTTCGCCGCAGGTTTTTATAGCGTCAGGTACCCCCATAAATGATCTAATAAAGGTTTAACCCCCTTGATCGCCCCCCAGGTAACCCTTTCACCCCCTATCACCACCGTCGCTAAGCGATCATTTTTCTGATCGCTGTCTAGTGTCGATGATGCAGATCGGTAGCCAGTAATTTTTTTTAGGTTCGCCGCAGGTTTTTATAGCGTCAGGTACCCCCATATATTATCTAATAAAGGTTTAACCCCCTTGATCGCCCCCCAGGTAACCCTTTCACCCCTATCACCACTGTCGCTAAGCGATCGTTTTTCTGATCGCTGTCTTAGTGTCGGTGATTCCGATCGGTAGCCAGTAATTTTTTTTAGGTTCGCCACAGGTTTTTATAGCGTCAGGTACCCCCATATATTATCTAATAAAGGTTTTAACCCCCTAATTGCCCCTAGTTAACCCTTTCACCAGTGATCACCATATAAGTGTTACGGGTGACGCTGGTTAGTTAGTTTGCTTTTTATAGTGTCAGGGCACCCGCCGTATATATAACCCAATAAAGGTTTAACCCCCTGATCGCCCGGCGGGTGATATCAATTAGGTTTTAGCATCAGAGAGGGTCTGCGTCACACCCCAGGCAGCGTAAGGTTAGTGTCAGTAACGCTAACACCCACGCGTGAAGCATACACCTCCCTTAGTGGTATAGTATCTGAACAGATCAATATCTGATCTGATCAGATCTATACTAGCGTCCCCAGCAGTTTAGGGTTCCCAAAAACGCAGTGTTAGCCGGATCAGCCCAGATACCTGCTAGCACCTAAGTTTTGCCCCTCCGTCCAGCCCAGGCCACCCAAGTGCAGTATCGATCGATCACTGTCACTTACAAAACACAACACACATAACTGCAGCGTTCGCAGAGACAGGCCTGATCCCTGCGACTCCAGTGCTGTAGGAGGTGATTTCACCACCACAGTTAAAAAAAAAAAGCATATATGCCGAAGCATTGGGGCAGCAGGGGCGGAGGAGCGGAGGAGCGATTTTGCTCCTAATGCCGCGTACATACGGTCGAAATTCCGACGGAGGCTTGCCCGTGGAAAAGTCCGACCATGTGTGTGCGGCATAACTTTTTTGCGGGAGGATGCCCCCATGCTTCGGCATATATAAATGGTGCATGTATGCCCATCATTAGAAGTGGGTGGATGAAGGGCGGTATTCTAATGGTGGGCATACCCACCGATCAATCTCTTTTTTCATGCAGCCAACTGGCTGCATGAAAAAAAAAGATTACAATACATGTCCAACAAGGACCAGCAACGTACTGGTATGTTGCTGGACTTTGAATGTTTATACCAGAATGATGCCTGCGGGTTTAGGTATCATCTTGGTATCATTCTTTTCAGCCAGCGGCCGGCTTTCATGTAAAAGCATTCCTAGTGGCTAATTAGCCTCTGGACTGCTTTTACAAGCAGTGGGAGGGAATGTCCCCCCCGGATATAAAAAGCGCCATTGGGAAAGCATTTTATCACACCGATCTTGGTGTGGTCAGATGCTTTGAGGGCAGAGGAAAGATCTAGGGTCTAAAAGACCCCAGTTTTTTTTAAAAAGAGTACCTGTCACTACCTATTGCTATCATAGGGGATATTTACATTCCCTGAGATAACAATAAAAATGATAAAAAAAAAAATATGGAAGGAACAATTTAAAAATAAAATAAAAAAGCAAAATTAATAGTAATAAAAAAAAAAGCACCCCTGTCCTGCCCTGCTCTTGCCCAATGGCGAACGCAAGCGTCGATCTGGCGTCATATGTAAACAGCAATTGCGCCATGCATGTGAGGTATCACCGCGAAGGTCAGATCGAGGGCAGTAATTTTAGCAGTAGACCTCCTCTGTAAATCTAACGGGGTAACCTGTAAAGGCTTTTAAAGGCTTTTAAAAATGTATGTAGTTTGTCGCCAATGCGCGTTTGTGCGAAATTTTAAAGCATGTCGTGTTTGGTACCTATGTACTCGGCCTAAGATCATCTTTTTTATTTCATCAAACATTTGGGCAATATAGTGTGTTTTAGTGCATTAAAATTAAAAAAAGTGTATTTTTTCCCCAAAAAATGCGTTTGAAAAATCGCTGCACAAATACTGTGTAGAAAAAAAAATGCAACACCCACCATTTTAATCTGTAGGGCCTTTGCTTTAAAAATATATATAATGTTTGGGGGTTCAACATAATTTTCTTGCAAAAAAAAAATGTTTTCATGTAAACAAAAAGTGTCAAAAAGGGCTTTGTCTATAAGTGGTTAGAAGAGTGGATGTAAGCTTCCTAATGTTGTGTATAAAATGCCAGAACAGTTCAAAACCCCCCCAAATGACCACATTTTGGAAAGTAGACACCCCAAGCTATATACTGAGAGGCATGTCGAGTCCATGGAATATTTTATATGTTGACACAAGTTGCGGAAAGAAGACAATTTATTTATTTATTTATTTATTTTTGCACAAAGTTGTCACTAAATGATATATTGCTCAAACCAGCCATGGGCATATGTGGAATTACACCCCAAAATACATTCTGTTCCTTCTCCTGAGTATGGGGATAACACATGTGTGAGACTTTTTGGGAGCCTAGCCGCGTACGGGACCCCAAAAACCAAGCACCGCCTTCAGGCTTTCTAAGGGTGTAAATTTTTGATTTCACTTCTCACTGCCTATCACAGTTTTGGAGGCCATGGAATGCCCAGATGGCACAAAAACCCCCCCAAATGACCCCATTTTGGAAAGTAGACACCCCAAGCTATTTGCTGAGAGGTATTGTGAGTATTTTGCAGATCTCGCTTTTTGTCACAAAGTTTTGAAAATTAAAAAAAAAAAATTCTTTCTTCATTTTCAAAAACAAATAAGAGCTGTAAAATACTCACCATGCCTCTCAGCAAATAGCTTGGGGTGTCTACTTTCCAAAATGGGGTCAATTGGGGGGGTTTTGTGCTATTTTGGCATTTTATGGCCTTCGAAACTGTGAGAGGTAGTGAGGAGTGAAATCAAAAATTTGTGCCTAGAAATCCTGAAGGCGGTGCTTGGTTTTCGGGGTCCCGTACGCGGCTAGGCTCCTAAAAAGTCCCACACATGTGGTATCCCTGTACTCAGGAGAAGCAGAAAAAATGTATTTTGGGGTGTAATTCCACATTAACCATGGCATGTGTGAGCAATATATCATTTAGTGACAACTTTTTGTAATTTTTTTTTTGTCATTATTCAATCACTTGGGACAAAAAATAAAAATATTCAATGGGCTCAACAGGCCTCTCAGCAATTTTCTTGGGGTGTCTACTTTCTAAAATGGGGTCATTGTGGGGGGTTTTGTGCTATTTTTGCATTTTATGGCCTTCAAAACTGTGATAGGTAGTGAGGAGTGAAATCAAAAATTTGCGCCCTTGGAAATCCTGAAGGCGGTGCTTGGTTTCCGGGGGCCCGCACGCGGCTAGGCTCCCAAAAAGTCCCACACATGTGGTATCCCCGTACTCAGGAGAAGCAGCAAAATGTATTTTGGGGTGCAATTCCACATATAACCATGGCATGTGTGAGCAATATATCATTTAGTGACAATTTTTTGTAATTTTTTTTTTTTTTTAGTCATTATTCAATCACTTGAGACAAAAAAAAAAATATTCAATGGGCTCAACATCCCTCTCAGCAATTTCCTTGGGATGTCTACTTTCCAAAATGGGGTCATTTGGGGGGGGGTTTGTACTGCCCTGCCATTTTAGCACCTCAAGAAATTATATAGGCAGTCATAAATTAAAAGCTGTGTAAATTCCAGAAAATGTACCCTAGTTTGTAGACGCTATAACTTTTGCGCAAACCAATAAATATACGCTTATTGACATTTTTTTTACTAAAGACATGTGGCTGAATACATTTTGGTCTAAATGTATGACTAAAATTGAGTTTATTCGATTTTTCTTATAACAAAAAGTAGAAAATATCATTTTTTTTCAAAATTTTCGGTCTTTTTCCGTTTATATCGCAAAAAAAAATCACAGAGGCAATCAAATACCATTAAAAGAAAGCTCTATTTGTGGGAAGAAAAGGACACAAATTTTGTTTGGGTACAACATTGCATGTCCGCACAATTTACAGTTAAAGCAGCGCAGTGCAAAATTCTGAAATCACCTCTGGTCCTTTAGCTACAAAATGGTCCGGGGCTTAAGTGGTTAACCACTTCAGCATCGGGCCTATTCTGGCACTTCTCTCCTTCATGTAAAAATCATAATTTTATGGCTATAAAATTACTTAGAACCCCCAAACATTATATATGTTTTTTTAGCAGACACCCTAGGGAATAAAATGGCGGTCATTGGAAATTTGTATCTCGCTCGGTATTTGCGCAATAAATTTTCAAACCTCTGATCCCGGACGAGCCCCCAAATGTTTCACTTGCGTCTATCTAGCAAGGTTACTCTGTGGTATAGCAAGGAATCTGAGACTTCTGCAGTGTGTAAATGTGCTTTTACTATACAAGATGCTGTACATACAAAACTATTACAATATTAGGAATACAATGCAAGACTGACAGATCTCTATAACAAGCAAAATGCCTATGAAATAGAACAGCCTATGGTCTATAACTACAAATACATTTAAGTTACTTATCTTCTGTTACGGTATGTTCGTGATCCCCATTGGCAATGACTCTTCTTGGAGACCAGGTTCTGTTCTTCTATCATGAGTGGCTTCTTCTGATGTTACAGCAACATGATTTGTGTGTGTCACGTACCTGGTGGTGACGAGCCCGGTTAGCAGAGGGAGGCCTCCCTTACGGCTCCCACCAGCGGCCCCTGATGGTAAAACAGGAGGCACGGAGGTGGAAGGGGTACGAGTGCCTGGCAGGATCAAGGAGAACCGCAGGTGATCAGGAACCAGCAGGTGAGAAGACAGGAACCAGGAACCACAGCAGATGACCCAGACCGGGAGGCACAGCAGGTAGACTGGAACTACTGAGCAGCAGCAGGTGAGCAGGAACCAGCAGAGGAGTAGGCAGGAACCAGGAACTACAGCAGATGAGCAGACAGGAACCAGGAACTACAGCAGATGAGCAAACAGGAACCAGGAACCACAGCAGATGACCCGGACCGGAAGGCACAGCAGGTAGACTGGAACCACTGAGCAGCAGCAGGTGAGCAGGAACCAGCAGATGAGCAGACGGGAACCAGGAACCACAGCAGGTGAGTAAACAGGAACCAGGAACTACGGCAGGTGGCCCGGACCGGGAGGCACAGCAGGTGGACTGGAACCACTGAACAGCAGCGGGTGAACAGAGCCTGGATCAGGCAGGATCAACAGACAAGCCGGGGTCGGGTAAACTGGCAGGCAGCGAGGTACAGAAGGATCAGGCAATACCGAAGTCAGAAACAGGCCGATGGTCAGGTACAGGTAGATAGCAGGAAGGTCTCAGGAAGCCGGGTCAGATACAGGTGATTTGAGCAGATCAGGTCACTTGGGGTGAACGCTGTAGAGCAGACAGCAGGGACTGTCTGCAAGTGAGGAGTTTAAATAGCCCTTCCGGCGTCACCTGCGGGGGGCGCGCGCTCACGTGCGCGCACGCACACGCAAACTGGAACCAGGAAGTCCAGGGCGTCTGTTCCTGGCAGGGTTTCCATGACAGTGTGTCTGTGTCCTAGCTTATGCCTGCTTTTATGTGTCAGGAAAAGTTACCAAACAACAGAAAACATACCTGTTTACTGTAGCTGTTGAATACAACAATGCTATTTCATTCTTTCAGTTTGAGAGCTGAAAGAAATCTCAAACAAGTAATGGCTTACTTGTTTACTGTAGCTATAATACAACAATGGTATCTAACCCCATTGTATGAAAACAACATTTGTTTGAGAAATCTACTCAAACCAAAAACGGACAGTACTCACTATTGTAAAATTGTCCCATGTATCCTATGTCTGAGTAATATAATGAAACAATCTTATTTTTAACAAACGCAACACATTCCACCCTATGATTTTTTTTTCTCTCTCAGACTACACAGAAAATCTCTTCATTGCGAACAACTCATTCTACACATGCATTTTCCTTAAATGCAACCCCTCCCATATTTCTGTTACTGGGAAGGTGTTTCAGTCTTTGGATAATAGTTCATTAGAAAGTCCATTCTAAAGTTCTTTAGAAATAAGTCCAGGCTTGAAATACATCAAAGGCCTTGTTCTCCACAGCTCTTGCGATATTCCGTCATTCTTTCCATCATGTAACCACTTTTCTCTGGTCTTCCTATGGATCAAATCAGAGACAGCCTGTGGAGTGGAAAACAAAGCAGATTATCTGTTCCTTCTAACAATACATAAACAGTAGATCCTGGCCCTTCAGCTACAATCTCTCCTCTAAATGGCTTCTTGCCTGGATATCTGACCAATACTTTGCCACCTGCCTGTATGCACCTCTGACCCTCCCAAAGAACATCAATAGGGAGGAGAGGAAATATACTGATATTTCCCAGAAGATCACTGCTGTTTATTTTGGAAGGTTTGATGTTATGTAGCCTCACTTTCCACTCTAGCTGAGAAGTATCCACTAACCAGTCAGAGTCCCAGCCACTGTCTTGAAGCTCATCTGCCAATGCAAATATAACTTCAAACCTTCCTGCCAGATTCCCTCTCATTCCTAGATAGGCTTCAGCTTCAGATATGTCACTCTTAATTTCTATGTCATGGGAAGCAGTAACATGGTATCTGTTAAACCCTGTTCTTTCAGGAACCTTACATAAATACTGAACTCTGCACTCCAGCTGTGGAATCTGTGCCTCAGCCCCTACCATCCTCTCATATGGTGTGCTTTTGGCTATTGGCCTATAATGTAACAACATGACTGCCTGTGTGAGGACCCAATCCCACCCCCTTAGTGTATGTGTGGGTGTAAGTTTGCGTATCTGGTCTTTCAATAGCCCGTTGTATCTTTCAATCAAACCAGCTGCCTGTGTATGGTATGGGATGTGGCACAACCAGTACACTCCAGAATCTTTGGCCCACTGCTGTACTATTGATCCGGTGAAGTGTGAGCCATTATCACTTTGGATCTGTTTGGGACAACCATAAGCAACGACAAGTTTCTGGAGCAGTTGAAGTGTTGCGGCTTGATCTGCACGTTTGCAAGGATGAGCAAGCATAAGTCCTGAATAGGTGTCCACTGCAGTGCAACAATATCTCAGTCCATTGTTTCCCCGGGGCAGGGGAGCGATGAAGTCAATCTGCCAGATCTCTGCAGGCCTCTCACCCCTCTTAATCGACCCGGTGGAGTACTTTTGCAATGGCCATTGTCGCACTTCTCCACACACTGTACAGTTCCCTATTACAGTCTTTATCATGTCCATGGATATAGGCAATCCTCTCTGCTGTACCCATTCATATGTTGCTTTCTGCCTCAAATGTCCAGATTGCTTGTGGGCCCAGTTGGCCAAGTTCATCAAAACAGGATCAATTGGCACAACTGCCTTCACTTTGGCGATTTCATCTGCAACTCTGTTATAGTTCTCAAAGTCTGGTACTAGGGGCACATGTGCATCAACATGCCCCACTTTTATGGTGCAGGAGTGAGCTTCCTTCCAGATGTAGTCCCAGACTTCCTTGCCTCCCCACACCACCTTTCCATGAATCGTCCATTCATTGGACTTCCACGTGGGCATCCAAGTTGTCAGTCCTTTAAAAACCGCCCAGCTGTCAGTGTAGATAGTGACATGGGAAGAAGGATCCTCCTGAAGAGTCATCACTACAGCATTCAACTGCATACTGACTGGACCCTCCGATTCCGGACTCCTGCAGGACTGTGTCTGTACTTGGGTTGTAGGCTGCTGCTGTCCATTTATGCCCAGACGAGGTGATTATGGCTGAACCATCAGTGAACCACGCTGACTCCTTCATGTCTTCTGACAGAGACTCAAAGGGTGGAGCCTCTTGAATGGGGAATGACTGCAGCACAGGAATTTCTTCTTCTGGCTGGGTGCTGGTAAAAGTAACAAGCCCTGCCAACTGTTTTGAAATGTCTCTAACGTCCCCAGCTGGAATACCCCCTCTTTCTTGAAGGTACCACTTCCATTTCATCAGTGTCTGGTTCTGGGCTACAGCTGCCCTAGTGGTCAGTCCATTATCTCTCACCTATCCTGCTATTGGCAATGCAGTATGGATGGTAACTGTGTCCTTTCCTGTAATGGTCTCTACAGGTTGATGTGCTGTGTAGGCCCCAAACAGGTACTTCTCTAGGGGCGTGTATCTCATCTGTGCCCCTGTCAGTTGTTTGGACCAAAATCCAATAGGTATTGCTCTCAGTCCTTTCTTTTCATTTCTTTTCATTTGGCTGCCACAGACTCCAAGATATGGTACCATTCTGCTCCACTACATCCAGCTGAAATGGTACTCCTTGTCTCACGGGTCCCAATCCCTGATGCTGCAAAATAGCTTCTTTAGCAGCCAGGAATGCAGTCCACTGCTCTGAACCCCATGAGAACTCTATTTTATCTGGTAACATTGTATATAGGCCTCAGAATCAGTCCAAGTTGTGGGATGAACGATCTCCAGAATCCCACAACTCCAATGAACTTCTGTGCCTACTTTTTGGTAGTAGGGGGTGACAGCGCCTGGATAGTTTGCACAACTGTCTCTGGAATCTTCCTCTGTGGCCCAGTCCACATCATTCCTAGTAATTTCACCTCTGTGGCAGGTCCTTGGACTTTGTCTCTGTTGATAGCCCACCCTTTGTTCTCCAAGTGCTGTATCAGCAGGTGCAGTGCTTCAGTTACATCTTCTTTTGTCCCAGAGATCATGATGTCATCAATTTCAGGGTACTTAAATCTCGGGCAATCAGTCCATGACAAATCGTTGCAGAAGGACAGTGAAAGTGTACTGGCGGCCGTCCCACACCATAGCAAACTGGTCTTGACAATCTGGGTCTATCAAAATTGAAAAGAAAGCATTAGCCAGGTCTATCACAGCATGATATTCTCCTGCATCTTTAGCAATTTTCTCAACAATTGAGATCATATCTGGTACAGCTGACTTCAATGGAGGTGCCACTTTGTTTAGACCTTTGTAATCCACAGTCATTCTATATGTCCCATCAGGTTTCTTTACTGGGAACACCGGAGACGAGAAAGGACTTACAGCAGGTCTAAGGATCCCTACTCTCAACAGTTCTTGAATAGTCTCCCCAATTTCTTTGTGGCCTCCAGGAAGTCTGTACTGCTTGAGACAGACTGGCTTCTCTGGTGGAGGAATGTAGACAGGGGTCCATTTCTCATGACCACTGACCACAGCCTTCACCGCCCTTACCAGATACGCTTTATCAGGATACCCGAATGTGAATGTACCTCTTTCAGTCTGAATTGACTGACCTTAAAGTACATCCATCCCAAGAATATTTTCGGATAACTCTGATATCAAAACATTTGTCATGAATCCTGATCCCTTGCCAAAAGCCATTTTCACCCATATCCTAACTGCTGGTGTAGTTTGCCCTCCCGAACCTTCTACATAAATCAATTCTCCTTTGTGATGGGAAGGATTTCCTTGCAAAAGTGTAACTTCAGCTCCGCTATCAACTAAAGCCATTACATGTGTAGGAGAAGATGACTTCCCCCACCATACAGTGACAGGTGCATATGGGCGTCGGTCTCCTGCTGTCACTGCCCTTGCTGCTATTACAGGAGACTCACCTTCCCTTCATAAAGGATATTGAACCTCCCAATCCCCTTTTCTGATTCTCTCTAACTCCTCCCTAGGATAAAGGGATTTGGGTTTGGGTTCATGTTCAGTTTTGGGAATTGGTTTGGGGCTAACAGGAGGGGTCTGTTCTGTTTCCTCTAAGTCTAGGCTGATGTTATCTTCACTAGGAGTAGTGTTTCTAACCCTGACAGTTTTCCTTACTAAATGTTTCCACCTCTTCAGCATTTCTGCAGTAGAAATACCATCTATCTCATTTTTAGGTACTCCTGTCTTTAATAGGTCCACCCACATTTCTTTCCTAGAAATAACTAGCCTGGTTTTCTCTTCACCTTCTGTCTTCTCTACCCCATTCCGTTTCTTCTCTGTTCTTTTCTGCTTGTATTCTTCCTGTCTGGCTTTGATCTTATCTACTGCCCTGACAGGTTTTGTTTTAGTCTCCTCTATCTCCCCCAACTGGCTTAAAAGGGTTGTGGCTTCATGAATCTTACTGTTTAATCCCAGGCCTCCCAACAAAGACAATAATGGAGCCCTGAGTAGGGATGAGCTTCGTGTTCGAGTCGAACATACGTTCGACTCGAACATCGGCTGTTCGATCGTTCGACGAAGATCGAACGATTTGGGCCGTTCGCGCCAAATTCGAGTGACGCGAACGGCCCACAATGCACTACGCCATCGCAGTGTCATCCAGGCGCTGTGATTGGCCAAGCATGCACTGTGACCCCGCATGCTTGGCCAATCACAGCGCCGGCAGCGAGGAGAGCAATGATTGGCCACAGGCAGGATGCCTGTGGCCAATTATTGCTGAGGGTGTTTAGTACACGCCCCACACTATAAAAGGCCGCCAGCACGGCGGCCTAGTGTAGTGTGTTCCGGAGCAGGGATAGAGCAGCATAGGCAGGGACAGTGACTGTTATTTCTTTCTTGCTTAACCTGGATTCCTTTAGTTTAGGGAAAGAGAAGGATAGGTAGGGAGAGTGTCAGTGTGTTTTGTGCTTGTGCTATAGTGTGCTTTAAAAAAACATTTATTCTAGGGACAGAAAACTGTAGGTAGGGACAGTGTCAGTTTCTTTCACTCTGCAAGTCCTTGTTTCCAGGGACCTGGAAGGACAGTGAGTGAATTGTCCTTGTGCTATATTGTGCTTAAAAAAACATTTATTCTAGGGACAGAAAACTGTAGGTAGGGAGAGTGTCAGTTTCTTTCACTCTGCAAGTCCTTGTTTCCAGGGACCTGGAAGGACAGTGAGTGAATTGTCCTTGTGCTATATTGTGCTTAAAAAAACATTTATTCTAGGGACAGAAAACTGTAGGTAGGGAGAGTGTCAGTTTATTTCACTCTGCAAGTCCTTGTTTCCAGGGACCTGGAAGGACAGTGACTGAATTGTCCTTGTGCTATATTGTGATTAAAAAAAACATTTATTCTAGGGACAGAAAACTGTAGGTAGGGAGAGTGTCAGTTTATTTCACTCTGCAAGTCCTTGTTTCCAGGGACCTGGAAGGACAGTGACTGAATTGTCCTTGTGCTATATTGTGATTAAAAAAAACATTTATTCTAGGGACAGAAAACTGTAGGTAGGGAGAGTGTCAGTTTATTTCACTCTGCAAGTCCTTGTTTCCAGGGACCTGGAAGGACAGTGAGTGAATTGTCCTTGTGTTATATTGTGATTAAAAAAAACATTTTTTCTAGGGACAGAAAACTGTAGGTAGGGAGAGTGTTTTATTTCTTTCACTCTGCAAGTCCTTGTTTCCAGGGACCTGTAAGGACAGTGAGTGAATTGTCCTTGTGCTATATTGTGCTTAAAAAAAACATTTATTCTAGGGACAGAAAACTGTAGGTAGGGAGAGTGTCAGTTTATTTCACTCTGCAAGTCCTTGTTTCCAGGGACCTGGAAGGACAGTGAGTGAATTGTCCTTGTGTTATATTGTGATTAAAAAAAACATTTTTTCTAGGGACAGAAAACTGTAGGTAGGGAGAGTGTTTTTTTTCTTTCACTCTGCAAGTCCTTGTTTCCAGGGACCTGTAAGGACAGTGAGTGAATTGTCCTTGTGCTATATTGTGCTTAAAAAAAACATTTATTCTAGGGACAGAAAACTGTAGGTAGGGAGAGTGTCAGTTTATTTCACTCTGCAAGTCCTTGTTTCCAGGGACCTGGAAGGACAGTGACTGAATTGTCCTTGTGCTATATTGTGATTAAAAAAAACATTTATTCTAGGGACAGAAAACTGTAGGTAGGGAGAGTGTCAGTTTATTTCACTCTGCAAGTCCTTGTTTCCAGGGACCTGGAAGGACAGTGAGTGAATTGTCCTTGTGTTATATTGTGATTAAAAAAAACATTTTTTCTAGGGACAGAAAACTGTAGGTAGGGAGAGTGTTTTATTTCTTTCACTCTGCAAGTCCTTGTTTCCAGGGACCTGTAAGGACAGTGAGTGAATTGTCCTTGTGCTATATTGTGATTAAAAAAAACATTTATTCTAGGGACAGAAAACTGTAGGTAGGGAGAGTGTCAGTTTATTTCACTCTGCAAGTCCTTGTTTCCAGGGACCTGGAAGGACAGTGACTGAATTGTCCTTGTGCTATATTGTGATTAAAAAAAACATTTATTCTAGGGACAGAAAACTGTAGGTAGGGAGAGTGTCAGTTTATTTCACTCTGCAAGTCCTTGTTTCCAGGGACCTGGAAGGACAGTGACTGAATTGTCCTTGTGCTATATTGTGATTAAAAAAAACATTTATTCTAGGGACAGAAAACTGTAGGTAGGGAGAGTGTCAGTTTATTTCACTCTGCAAGTCCTTGTTTCCAGGGACCTGGAAGGACAGTGAGTGAATTGTCCTTGTGTTATATTGTGATTAAAAAAAACATTTTTTCTAGGGACAGAAAACTGTAGGTAGGGAGAGTGTTTTTTTTCTTTCACTCTGCAAGTCCTTGTTTCCAGGGACCTGTAAGGACAGTGAGTGAATTGTCCTTGTGCTATATTGTGCTTAAAAAAAACATTTATTCTAGGGACAGAAAACTGTAGGTAGGGAGAGTGTCAGTTTATTTCACTCTGCAAGTCCTTGTTTCCAGGGACCTGGAAGGACAGTGAGTGAATTGTCCTTGTGTTATATTGTGATTAAAAAAAACATTTTTTCTAGGGACAGAAAACTGTAGGTAGGGAGAGTGTTTTTTTTCTTTCACTCTGCAAGTCCTTGTTTCCAGGGACCTGTAAGGACAGTGAGTGAATTGTCCTTGTGCTATATTGTGCTTAAAAAAAACATTTATTCTAGGGACAGAAAACTGTAGGTAGGGAGAGTGTCAGTTTATTTCACTCTGCAAGTCCTTGTTTCCAGGGACCTGGAAGGACAGTGACTGAATTGTCCTTGTGCTATATTGTGATTAAAAAAAACATTTATTCTAGGGACAGAAAACTGTAGGTAGGGAGAGTGTCAGTTTATTTCACTCTGCAAGTCCTTGTTTCCAGGGACCTGGAAGGACAGTGACTGAATTGTCCTTGTGCTATATTGTGATTAAAAAAAACATTTATTCTAGGGACAGAAAACTGTAGGTAGGGAGAGTGTCAGTTTATTTCACTCTGCAAGTCCTTGTTTCCAGGGACCTGGAAGGACAGTGACTGAATTGTCCTTGTGCTATATTGTGATTAAAAAAAACATTTATTCTAGGGACAGAAAACTGTAGGTAGGGAGAGTGTCAGTTTATTTCACTCTGCAAGTCCTTGTTTCCAGGGACCTGGAAGGACAGTGACTGAATTGTCCTTGTGCTATATTGTGATTAAAAAAAACATTTATTCTAGGGACAGAAAACTGTAGGTAGGGAGAGTGTCAGTTTATTTCACTCTGCAAGTCCTTGTTTCCAGGGACCTGGAAGGACAGTGACTGAATTGTCCTTGTGCTATATTGTGATTAAAAAAAACATTTATTCTAGGGACAGAAAACTGTAGGTAGGGAGAGTGTCAGTTTATTTCACTCTGCAAGTCCTTGTTTCCAGGGACCTGGAAGGACAGTGACTGAATTGTCCTTGTGCTATATTGTGATTAAAAAAAACATTTATTCTAGGGACAGAAAACTGTAGGTAGGGAGAGTGTCAGTTTATTTCACTCTGCAAGTCCTTGTTTCCAGGGACCTGGAAGGACAGTGAGTGAATTGTCCTTGTGTTATATTGTGATTAAAAAAAACATTTTTTCTAGGGACAGAAAACTGTAGGTAGGGAGAGTGTTTTATTTCTTTCACTCTGCAAGTCCTTGTTTCCAGGGACCTGTAAGGACAGTGAGTGAATTGTCCTTGTGCTATATTGTGCTTAAAAAAAACATTTATTCTAGGGACAGAAAACTGTAGGTAGGGAGAGTGTCAGTTTATTTCACTCTGCAAGTCCTTGTTTCCAGGGACCTGGAAGGACAGTGAGTGAATTGTCCTTGTGTTATATTGTGATTAAAAAAAACATTTATTCTAGGGACAGAAAACTGTAGGTAGGGAGAGTGTCAGTTTATTTCACTCTGCAAGTCCTTGTTTCCAGGGACCTGGAAGGACAGTGACTGAATTGTCCTTGTGCTATATTGTGATTAAAAAAAACATTTATTCTAGGGACAGAAAACTGTAGGTAGGGAGAGTGTCAGTTTATTTCACTCTGCAAGTCCTTGTTTCCAGGGACCTGGAAGGACAGTGACTGAATTGTCCTTGTGCTATATTGTGATTAAAAAAAACATTTATTCTAGGGACAGAAAACTGTAGGTAGGGAGAGTGTCAGTTTATTTCACTCTGCAAGTCCTTGTTTCCAGGGACCTGGAAGGACAGTGACTGAATTGTCCTTGTGCTATATTGTGATTAAAAAAAACATTTATTCTAGGGACAGAAAACTGTAGGTAGGGAGAGTGTCAGTTTATTTCACTCTGCAAGTCCTTGTTTCCAGGGACCTGGAAGGACAGTGACTGAATTGTCCTTGTGCTATATTGTGATTAAAAAAAACATTTATTCTAGGGACAGAAAACTGTAGGTAGGGAGAGTGTCAGTTTATTTCACTCTGCAAGTCCTTGTTTCCAGGGACCTGGAAGGACAGTGAGTGAATTGTCCTTGTGTTATATTGTGATTAAAAAAAACATTTTTTCTAGGGACAGAAAACTGTAGGTAGGGAGAGTGTTTTATTTCTTTCACTCTGCAAGTCCTTGTTTCCAGGGACCTGTAAGGACAGTGAGTGAATTGTCCTTGTGCTATATTGTGCTTAAAAAAAACATTTATTCTAGGGACAGAAAACTGTAGGTAGGGAGAGTGTCAGTTTATTTCACTCTGCAAGTCCTTGTTTCCAGGGACCTGGAAGGACAGTGAGTGAATTGTCCTTGTGTTATATTGTGATTAAAAAAAACATTTTTTCTAGGGACAGAAAACTGTAGGTAGGGAGAGTGTTTTTTTTCTTTCACTCTGCAAGTCCTTGTTTCCAGGGACCTGTAAGGACAGTGAGTGAATTGTCCTTGTGCTATATTGTGCTTAAAAAAAACATTTATTCTAGGGACAGAAAACTGTAGGTAGGGAGAGTGTCAGTTTATTTCACTCTGCAAGTCCTTGTTTCCAGGGACCTGGAAGGACAGTGACTGAATTGTCCTTGTGCTATATTGTGATTAAAAAAAACATTTATTCTAGGGACAGAAAACTGTAGGTAGGGAGAGTGTCAGTTTATTTCACTCTGCAAGTCCTTGTTTCCAGGGACCTGGAAGGACAGTGAGTGAATTGTCCTTGTGTTATATTGTGATTAAAAAAAACATTTTTTCTAGGGACAGAAAACTGTAGGTAGGGAGAGTGTTTTATTTCTTTCACTCTGCAAGTCCTTGTTTCCAGGGACCTGTAAGGACAGTGAGTGAATTGTCCTTGTGCTATATTGTGATTAAAAAAAACATTTATTCTAGGGACAGAAAACTGTAGGTAGGGAGAGTGTCAGTTTATTTCACTCTGCAAGTCCTTGTTTCCAGGGACCTGGAAGGACAGTGACTGAATTGTCCTTGTGCTATATTGTGATTAAAAAAAACATTTATTCTAGGGACAGAAAACTGTAGGTAGGGAGAGTGTCAGTTTATTTCACTCTGCAAGTCCTTGTTTCCAGGGACCTGGAAGGACAGTGACTGAATTGTCCTTGTGCTATATTGTGATTAAAAAAAACATTTATTCTAGGGACAGAAAACTGTAGGTAGGGAGAGTGTCAGTTTATTTCACTCTGCAAGTCCTTGTTTCCAGGGACCTGGAAGGACAGTGAGTGAATTGTCCTTGTGTTATATTGTGATTAAAAAAAACATTTTTTCTAGGGACAGAAAACTGTAGGTAGGGAGAGTGTTTTTTTTCTTTCACTCTGCAAGTCCTTGTTTCCAGGGACCTGTAAGGACAGTGAGTGAATTGTCCTTGTGCTATATTGTGCTTAAAAAAAACATTTATTCTAGGGACAGAAAACTGTAGGTAGGGAGAGTGTCAGTTTATTTCACTCTGCAAGTCCTTGTTTCCAGGGACCTGGAAGGACAGTGAGTGAATTGTCCTTGTGTTATATTGTGATTAAAAAAAACATTTTTTCTAGGGACAGAAAACTGTAGGTAGGGAGAGTGTTTTTTTTTCTTTCACTCTGCAAGTCCTTGTTTCCAGGGACCTGTAAGGACAGTGAGTGAATTGTCCTTGTGCTATATTGTGCTTAAAAAAAACATTTATTCTAGGGACAGAAAACTGTAGGTAGGGAGAGTGTCAGTTTATTTCACTCTGCAAGTCCTTGTTTCCAGGGACCTGGAAGGACAGTGACTGAATTGTCCTTGTGCTATATTGTGATTAAAAAAAACATTTATTCTAGGGACAGAAAACTGTAGGTAGGGAGAGTGTCAGTTTATTTCACTCTGCAAGTCCTTGTTTCCAGGGACCTGGAAGGACAGTGACTGAATTGTCCTTGTGCTATATTGTGATTAAAAAAAACATTTATTCTAGGGACAGAAAACTGTAGGTAGGGAGAGTGTCAGTTTATTTCACTCTGCAAGTCCTTGTTTCCAGGGACCTGGAAGGACAGTGACTGAATTGTCCTTGTGCTATATTGTGATTAAAAAAAACATTTATTCTAGGGACAGAAAACTGTAGGTAGGGAGAGTGTCAGTTTATTTCACTCTGCAAGTCCTTGTTTCCAGGGACCTGGAAGGACAGTGACTGAATTGTCCTTGTGCTATATTGTGATTAAAAAAAACATTTATTCTAGGGACAGAAAACTGTAGGTAGGGAGAGTGTCAGTTTATTTCACTCTGCAAGTCCTTGTTTCCAGGGACCTGGAAGGACAGTGACTGAATTGTCCTTGTGCTATATTGTGATTAAAAAAAACATTTATTCTAGGGACAGAAAACTGTAGGTAGGGAGAGTGTCAGTTTATTTCACTCTGCAAGTCCTTGTTTCCAGGGACCTGTAAGGACAGTGAGTGAATTGTCCTTGTGCTATATTGTGCTTAAAAAAAACATTTATTCTAGGGACAGAAAACTGTAGGTAGGGAGAGTGTCAGTTTATTTCACTCTGCAAGTCCTTGTTTCCAGGGACCTGGAAGGACAGTGACTGAATTGTCCTTGTGCTATATTGTGATTAAAAAAAACATTTATTCTAGGGACAGAAAACTGTAGGTAGGGAGAGTGTCAGTTTATTTCACTCTGCAAGTCCTTGTTTCCAGGGACCTGGAAGGACAGTGACTGAATTGTCCTTGTGCTATATTGTGATTAAAAAAAACATTTATTCTAGGGACAGAAAACTGTAGGTAGGGAGAGTGTCAGTTTATTTCACTCTGCAAGTCCTTGTTTCCAGGGACCTGGAAGGACAGTGAGTGAATTGTCCTTGTGTTATATTGTGATTAAAAAAAACATTTTTTCTAGGGACAGAAAACTGTAGGTAGGGAGAGTGTTTTTTTTCTTTCACTCTGCAAGTCCTTGTTTCCAGGGACCTGTAAGGACAGTGAGTGAATTGTCCTTGTGCTATATTGTGCTTAAAAAAAACATTTATTCTAGGGACAGAAAACTGTAGGTAGGGAGAGTGTCAGTTTATTTCACTCTGCAAGTCCTTGTTTCCAGGGACCTGGAAGGACAGTGAGTGAATTGTCCTTGTGTTATATTGTGATTAAAAAAAACATTTTTTCTAGGGACAGAAAACTGTAGGTAGGGAGAGTGTTTTTTTTCTTTCACTCTGCAAGTCCTTGTTTCCAGGGACCTGTAAGGACAGTGAGTGAATTGTCCTTGTGCTATATTGTGCTTAAAAAAAACATTTATTCTAGGGACAGAAAACTGTAGGTAGGGAGAGTGTCAGTTTATTTCACTCTGCAAGTCCTTGTTTCCAGGGACCTGGAAGGACAGTGAGTGAATTGTCCTTGTGTTATATTGTGATTAAAAAAAACATTTTTTCTAGGGACAGAAAACTGTAGGTAGGGAGAGTGTTTTTTTTCTTTCACTCTGCAAGTCCTTGTTTCCAGGGACCTGTAAGGACAGTGAGTGAATTGTCCTTGTGCTATATTGTGCTTAAAAAAAACATTTATTCTAGGGACAGAAAACTGTAGGTAGGGAGAGTGTCAGTTTATTTCACTCTGCAATTCCTTGTTTCAAGGGACAGAGAAGGACACCTGAAGGTAGCCCTTATTGCTTTTTTCCCATCTCCCTGCAGGCCATCTATTAGAATGTCTGGAAGGCAAACAAGGAGAGGCAGACAGTCAGGAGGCAATAAAAGAGGGCAAGCAGGCTCTGTGTCTGGGGGCAACAGTGCTGGTCGTGGACGCGGTGCATTGTCATCAGCACATGGCCATGGGACACGCTTGTCCTTCTTTTCGGCAGCTGGACATGTTGAGCCACATCATGCCGAAGACTTGGTAGAGTGGATGACCAAGCCCTCCTCCTCCTCCTCATCCTCTCTCACCCAGGCTCAGGGTACTGGAAAAGCAGCTGCCAAAGCGTCGTCTTCCCTGGTATCAATGTCAGACAAATCATCAGTCACTCCTTCCCTAGACCCACCATGTCCTCCTCCTGAGGAGTCCCCCGAACTGTTTCAGCACAGTGTTGGGTACATGCTCCAGGAGGATGCCCAGCGTTTCGAAGGGTCTGATGATGAAACCCAGCTAGAGGAAGGCAGTAGCGTGAGAGCAGACAGAGGGGATGCTCAAGAAGGACACCAATCTGGCAGTCATGTTCCAGCAGCTGCAGCATACTGCCAGATTGGCTCCAGTGATGAGGAGGGAGGGGATGATGAGGTCACTGACTCCACGTGGGTGCCTAATAGGAGAGAGGAGGAGGAGGAGGATGAGGAGGAGGCACATCTCCAACGAGGCAGGATGCCCTTTGGTGGCCAGCGTAAGGGCAGTACACCGACGGAATCACACCGCAGAGCTCCGCCTGTGCAGGGCGCTGCCTCTGCCCGTCATTCAAAAAGTTCTTTGGTGTGGGCCTTTTTTGAGGCTAGTGCATCAGATCGCACAGCTGCTGTTTGCAACATATGTCTCAAGCGTATATCGCGTGGCCAAAACATCAGCCGCTTGGGTACCACATGCCTGACCAGACATATGTTGACCTGCCATGCAGCTCGTTGGCAAGCCTACCTCAAAGACCCACACCAAAGAACAAAGCGGACCTCTCCTTGCACCGCATCAGCTGGGATCTCCAACCCCACTATAACTTCAGTCCTCTCTGAAACATGCACTGAGAGGAATGAAGGTGTAGAATTAGGTGTGTCACAGCCAAGTACTTGCGCCCACTCTGCTAGCAGTACACCGACGTCCGATTCTAGCAGGCAAATTTCCCTGCCCCAGCTGCTGGACCGTCGAAAGAAGTTCACTCCCAGCCATCCACATGCCCAGCGGTTGAATGCTAGCTTGGCTAAATTGCTAGCGCTTCAACTGCTGCCTTTTCAGTTGGTAGACTCGGCCCCCTTCCGTGAGTTTGTGCAATGTGCAGTTCCTCAGTGGCAGGTTCCCAAACGCCACTTTTTCTCACGGAAGGCTATTCCGGCTCTCTACCGGCATGTGGAAGGCAATGTCTTGGCCTCGCTGGACAGGGCGGTCAGCGGTAAGGTGCATATTACCGCTGACTCATGGTCCAGCAGGCATGGACAGGGACGTTACCTTTCTTTCACGGCCCATTGGGTCACTCTTTTGGCAGCTGGGAAGGATTCAGGACAAGGTGCAGTAGTGTTGGAGGTTGTCCCACCGCCACGCCTCCAAAATGCTACTACTGGTTGTGACACACCTCTCTCCTCCACCCCCTCCTCTTCTTCTTCCTCCATGGCCTCTTCCTGTGGTTTGTCCTATGAACCAGCGGTGCTCCGTAGCCGTTCACGGGGCTACGCAAGTACGCAGGCAAAAAGATGCCATGCCGTGCTTGCGCTGGTGTGTTTGGGGGACAGAAGCCACACTGGGGCAGAGGTCCTGTCTGCTCTGCAGGGCCAGGCCGAGAGGTGGTTGACGCCACGCCAGCTTAAGCCAGGAATGGTGGTTTGCGACAATGGCACCAACCTCCTCTCCGCCCTCCGACAGGGACAACTGACCCATGTGCCCTGTGTGGCTCACGTCCTTAACCTGGTGGTGCAGCGCTTCTTGGGCAGGTACCCGGGCTTACAGGATGTCCTGAGGCAGGCCAGGAAAGTCTGTGTGCATTTCCGCAGATCTTATAATGCCAGTGCTCGCCTGGCTGAGCTGCAAAAGGAGTTGAACCTGCCCAAGAACCGCCTTATATGTGACATGCCCACCAGGTGGAACTCAACGTTGGCCATGCTGCAGCGGCTGCACACGCAGCAGAGGGCCATCAATGAGTACCTGTGCGACTACGGCACCAGGACAGGGTCAGGGGAGCTTGGTTTTTTTTCTCCACGCCAGTGGGGCATGATCAGGGATGCATGCACTGTCCTGGCACCATTTGAGGAGGCCACGAGGATGGTGAGCAGTGACAGTGCATGCATCAGTGACACTGTACCTCTTGTCCACCTGTTGGAGCACACGCTGCGTGGAATAATGGACAGGGCACTTGAGGCAGAACAGAGGCAGGAAGAGGAGGACTTCCTTGCCTCTCAAGGCCCCCTTTACCCAGACAGTGTTCCTTCTGTCCCACCCATCGCACAGGAAGAGGAGGAGGAGGAGGAGGAGGAGGAGGAGGAGGATTGTGTCAGCATGGAGGTGGAGGCTGGCACTCAGCATCATCAGCAGCAGTCTTTTAGGGATGATTTACAGTCCCAAGAAACCAGTGGACTTGTACGTGGCTGGGAGGAGGTGGCTGCGGATCATGTCGTCCTTAGTGACCCAGAGGACTCCGGAGCGAATGCCTCAGCAAACCTACGCTGCATGGCCTCCCTGATCCTGCAAAGTCTGCGGAAGGATCCTCGTATTCTTCGGATCAAGGAGAGGGACCATTACTGGCTGGCCACTCTCCTTGATCCACGGTACAAGGGTAAGGTTGCGGACCTTATGTTACCGTCGCAGAGGGAGCAGAGGATGAGACAACTCCGGGAGGCCTTGCAGAAAGGTCTGTGCAACGCGTTCCCAGAGACTGGGAGGTTGCAAACTCCTGGTCCTGGACAACGAGTTGCTGAGGCTTCGGCCAGTCAAAGAAGGAGCGGTGGGGAAGGTGGCCGTCTGACCGATGCGTTCAGACAATTCTTTAGTCCGCAGCCCCAAAGTATGATCGGTTCCAGCAACCATCGCCAGCGTCTGATAAACATGGTGCAGGAATATCTAGGGGCAAGGTCAGACTTGGACACCTTCCCCACCGAAAATCCTCTGGCTTACTGGGTCTTGAGGATGGATCACTGGCCAGAGCTTGCACAGTATGCAATTGAGCTACTGGCCTGTCCTGCATCCAGCGTTCTTTCGGAACGCACATTCAGTGCTGCTGGAGGATTTGTCACGGATCACAGGGTGCGCCTGTCCACCGACTCGGTTGATCGACTGACTTTCATCAAGATGAACCAGTCTTGGATCACCACCAGCTACCACACACCTGATGCTGATATAACAGACTAATTGATTTTAACATGTCACATCCCTTCAAGACTGATGCTGATGCTGAGTGCCTGTGCTGTTATGTTGACTGGCTATCCTCCTCCTCCGAGTCCTCAATGATACGATTGATGATGATAGCTTGTAAGATCATTTTTGTTTATGGGTGCCGCCACCAGTGCCTAACGCCCAATTTTTCAGCCCCTGTTTAACAGGGGCGTGTAATTACAATTTTTGAAGCAATACTTTGCAACAGGGCTCATTGCTGTGCTCCAAGTACAGTATCTGTGAGGAGTTGCAGTGTTGTGCCACCAGTGCCTAACGGCCAATTTTTCAGCCCCTGTTTAACAGGGGCGTGTAATTACAATTTTTGAAGCAATACTTTGCAACAGGGCTCATTGCTGTGCTCCAAGTACAGTATCTGTGAGGAGTTGCAGTGTTGTGCCACCAGTGCCTAAGGCCCAATTTTTCAGCCCCTGTTTAACAGGGGCGTGTCATTACAATTTTTGAAGCAATACTTTGCAACAGGGCTCATTGGTGTGCTCCAAGTACAGTATCTGTGAGGAGTTGCAGTGTTGTGCCACCAGTGCCTAAGGCCCAATTTTTCAGCCCCTGTTTAACAGGGGCGTGTCATTACAATTTTTGAAGCAATACTTTGCAACAGGGCTCATTGCTGTGCTCCAAGTACAGTTGCTGTGAGGGGTTGCAGTGTTGTGCCACCAGTGCCTAAGGCCCAATTTTTCAGCCCCTGTTCAACAGGGGCATGTAATTACAATTCTTGATCTAATAATTCACAGCAGGGCCCATTGCTGCACCCACCAAGAGTAACTGTCAGGGCTTACAGTGTTGTGGCACCAGCACCACCATCAAAGGCCCAATTTTTACTACCACTGTTCAACAATTATATGTAATTAAAATTCCTGATATAATAGTTGACAGCAGGGCGTTCCAGCACCAACCAAGAGTAACTGTGAGTGCTTACAGTGTTGTGCCAACACCAACAACTAAGGGGCCTATTTCTGCAGAGTATATACGGCAGGTCCCTACTTTCAAACATCCAACTTACAAACGACTCCTACTTGCAAACGCAAGAAGACAACAGGAAGTGAGAGGAAATCTACCACTAGGAAGGAAAATTCTCTCCTGTAAGAATAAATATGGGAGAAAGGTGTCTCCTCTGTACTGATGCTTTATCAGCAATCCTTGTTTCAAGAAAAACACCACATTTCAAAAACAGTTGTCATTGGGACGGAAAGTGAGGTGAAATGTTCTGAACAGGGGCACAGACAGCAAAACAAATGTTACAGGGGTGATAACCCTTACCTATGTTTTCCAAAAAGTTTAAAAATAGATTTTTGGTCTGGAGCTACACTTCAACAATGTACCTGTTCAAAATTACAAACAGACTCTACATAAGAACAAACCTACAGTCCCTGTCTTGTATGCACCGCCTGTATAGGGCTGTTCAGAGTATATAGGGCCTTTTTTATTTTATGTGCGGGGTTCCCCTTAATATCCATACAAGACCCAAAGGGGCTGGTAATGGGCTGGGGTAGGGGGGGGGGTCATGGGGTAGCTATGCCATTTTTCTTAAAGAATTTCATCCATATTACCGGGACCAGACATTACATTAAAGCCGCAAGCAGTTTTAAATGGCTTTTTTTTCCTTTAGAAGTGTCATTTTGTGCAGGGACAGTTCTAAACACGGGAAACACGTGGCACTTCACAGGCATACTTTAGACACCCCCCAGGTACGATATTTAAAGGAATATTTGACTTTTTTTTTTTCACTTTATGCATCATTAAAATGACTGCTCCCGAAAAACGACCGTTTTTAAAACTTCTTTTTGCATTGATACATGTCCCCTGGTGCAGAACCCGGGTTCCCAAACCCTTTTTAGGACAATAACATGCATAATAGTTGTTATAATTAGCACTTTAGAATTCGAACGTTCGCATCCATTGTATTTAATAGGGTTCTAATGTTCGTTCGAACTTTCGGTCCGTTCGCGGGTTCTGGTGCGAACCGAACCCGGGGGTGTTCGGCTCATCACTAGCCCTGAGATTAAACGGCACAGACTTCATTAGCTTAGAGCGCAGAGCACATGTAAAGGGTTCCATATCTGGACCTATACATTCTGGAAATGTATTTAATCCGGTTATACAACCCATCTCACGTAACCTGGAAATACCCTCTCCTATTGATCTCCAGGAGTAGGTATTTTCCAGGTCAGTAGGACTGGCGTATACTCGGACTATTCCATCTCTCACAAGGTCTAACAGTGAAAAATTCACGCTAAACTCTCAGGCTTTTCGCATTGCCTGACGCAATTGTGGATCATGGGTTAACACTCCCATAGCCACTGCTTCCTTACCTGACAAAACAACACTGTCTGCCCCTTCATCCCATAAGCGTAGGAGTCAACTCAATAGGGGCTCCCCAGACCTTTGTATTGTTTTGCCAGCTCATGGAGTTCAGTTTGTGTAAACTCCCGTACCTCTTCAATTTCAACATCTCTGGGGTTGCGATAATGCTCCTCCCCATCTGCCATATCCTCTCTATCATGTTGCCGTTTCCTATGCTTAGTAATGAGAGGTCTGGCATACTTTTTCTTTCCCACTAGCAGACCATCATCTGCAAACTCTATCTCCTCATCTTCACTATCATTTGAGGAGAGCACATCCTCACAATCCCTATTTTGGGATGTGACAATGGCACATACCCTGGCTTTACTAACAGGTTTACGCCCCTTCCTTTTCCTTAAGGCATTAATTGATTTGGTCATGAGGGCTGCACACCGCTCTTGCAAATCATCAGCCCGACTAGCGGTTGAACGTACACACTCTGAAGCATCTGCTAGCTGGTCTTTTAATACCTTAACTTCTGCCTCTGCCTTCTCCCTTCTATGTGATTCAGTATAGAGAGCATGGAGGAAGTACCAACCCACTGTGGACACTGTCCTCTTCTCTTTCTTACTTAAATCCAACCCCTTAAGGCTAAAATCTACAAAATGATCTGAGACTTTATCACCCCAAGTCAGCTTCAAGGGAGAAGCATACTTCACAAATTCTTTAGCAAGAGGCTCCCACTCATTATTTCTGGCCCAGATAGGTAAGCTGCACACTTTCTTCTGGTCACCAGAACCCTCTGCAGCCTTGCTTTTCCTAAACAGCTTACGCAGAATTTTACCTAGCACAAGCTACACAACACACTACAGAAAAACAAGTCTGCTTCAATTGAATTACAGCACAGATCGCGGCCGAGCCCCCAAATGTTTTGCTTGCGTCTATCTAGCAAGGTTACTCGGTGGTATAACAAGGAAGCTGAGACTTCTGCAGTGTGTAAATGTGCTTTTACTATACAAGATGCTGTACATACAAAACTATTACAATATTAGGAATACACTACAAGACTGTAAGATCAGAAGAAGCCACTCATGATAGAAGAACAGAACCTGGTCTCCAAGAAGAATCATTGCCAATGGAGATCACTAATTTACCATAACAGAAGATAAGTAACCTTTAAATGTATTTGTACTGTTATAGACCATAAGCTGTTCATTTGCTAGGCATTTTGCTTGTTATAGAGATCTGTCAGTCTTGTAGTGTATTCCTAATATTGTAATAGTTTTGTATGTACAGCATCTTGTATAGTAAAAACACATTTACACACTGCAGAAGTCTCAGCTTCCTTGTTATACCACAGAGTAACCTTGCTAGATAGACGCAAGCAAAACAATGAGGAGGAAAGTCATGTGATAGATGAAGTCATGTGATGTGACGATACGTGTCAGGATTCAAAGCACAGATACACTTACAGCTGGACGTAAGGAGATGAGCTTGGCGCTCTTAGGAGATTGAACCCCTACCCACTTCATAAATGTGAGTTTATTCGGCAATTGCCACTAATAAAGACGCCTGTTTTTACCTACTCACACTATGTGGTTCCTTCATATATAAATATATCGGGACTGTGTGGTTACCATCCATCAGAGGGATCCGCATACCAAACGCTGAAGCATGGACAGACGAGCACGGTGTTCGTGGATTGATGCCCACGCTCACCTTTTACAAGTGAGTGTGTGAACAACCATTGCAGCGACCCCATCTCCGTGTATCTACAGAGTCACGCTATATACCTTTTGTTTTTTTGTCGTTTTCTTTTTTCCATGCACTGCATCTGAGAGGCACCCTGCAGTTACCCCCAAATTGGTACTAACGAGTTGGGTGCTCGTGGATTGATGTCCATGCTCGCTCATTAAAAAGTGAGTGTGAGAACATCTAATTACAGTCACTCCAGTTTGTGCATCTACAGAGTCACACTATATATATTTTTTTCTTCGCTTGTATTTCCATATACATCCTGTGAAAGTAAGAATAGATCTTCCTCGAGAGGACTGTCTACTGCTCCGGAGTACACCTTATGCTGGTTTGTTTTAGCTGGGAGGTAAGCTGCTTGTGAGCACTGTGGTGGATTTGCACTGAAGAGTCATGTGCTAAACACCCTAGCAACCGATGGTGACGGGACTCTCAAAATATTGGACTGTATCACTTGTCACGTTTACTTTGGATCCAAACCATGGACACTTTATCATAATTTTTGCATTTGTTTTATCTTGTGCGTTTTTTTGGAGTTCACATACGTTTTGCTTTGCACATTCATTTATAATCATTTATTTGTTTATATTTCATCCAAGTTTTCACTTGTGATTATGTTAATGCTTACCCATTAGGGTAACCTTTCTCCCCCCCACTGCGTTATTGTGATTTGCACTGAAAAGTCGTGTGTTAAACACCCTAGCAACTGATGGTGACGGGATTCACTTTAAACATTGAACTGTATCACTTGTCACGTTCACTTTGGATCCAAACTATGGACATTTTATCATAATTTTTGCATTTGCTTTATCTTGTGCGTTTTTTTTTTTGGAGTTCACATACGTTTTGCCTTGCACATTCATTTATAATCATTTATTTGTTTATATTTCATCTAAGATTTCACATGTGATTATGTTAATGCTTACCCATTAGGGTAACCTTTCTCTCCCCCCTGCATTATTGGGATTTGTGCACGTTCATTGGTCGTGACACTTACATATTTCACATCTGTGTCACTTATTTGTCACTATCACGCCACTTATCTCTAGCCCCTGTATATTAGACCAGCCCACAGTCCTTCCCTCATTCTCTTTTTTTCCTTAGTGTAATCACAGCGCAGTCACCATCATTTCTCTATATTTTCTGTTTGTCTATTTGGATTAGACCCCCCGGTATCTACTGCAGTGCCCCCACACCCCAGCTACCCCACCTGCTCAATTTTTGGCTAGCGCGGGTGCTTCTATCTTATAAAATTTTCAAACGCCTTTTACTAAAAGGGACACAAAGCCCAACCTAAAAAAAATGGTTTCATGAATTAAAAAAGTTACAAAACAGTAAAGTTAGCCCAATTTTTTTGTATAACATGAAAGATGTTGTTATGCTGAGTAAATAGATACCTAACATGTCACGCTTTAAAGTTGCACACACTCATGGAATGACACCAAACTTAAGTACTTCAAAATCTCCATAGGCGATGCTTTAAATTTTTTTACACGTTACCATTTTCACATTACAGAGGAGGTCTAGTGCTAGAATTGTTGCACTCATTCTAACACACGCAGCAATACCTCACATGTGTGGTTTTAATGGCGTTTACATATTTGGGCGGGACTTACGTGTGTGTTCGCTTCTGAGCGCGAGCTACCGGGGACAGGGGCGTTTAAAAAAAAATGTATTATTATTTTTTTGGGTTTTTACTTTTTTTTTTTTACACATTTTTTTTAACTTTTTTTTTTTTTTGATCACTTTTATTCCTATTACAAGGAATGTAAACATCCCTTGTAATATGAATCTATTGGAGTGGTTCTCAACTCCAGTCCTCGGGACCCACTAACAGGCCGGATTTTAAGTATTACTTTGGGGAGATGCAGACTAGAAAACTGCAATCACTGAGCAGCAAATTATATCACCTGTGATGTATTTCAGTTATCTTGCAAACCTGGCCTGTTAGCGGGCCCTGAGGACAGGAGTTGAGAACCACTGATCTACTGTGACAGGTCCTCTTTATGGAGAGATGCAGGGTCAATAAGACCCCACATCTCTCCTCCAGGCTGGAAACCATGAGATCGGTAAAAAAAAATTCACTGATCTCATGCTGACAGCCGAGATCACGGCTTTGTTTACATACGTCATAACGTCACGCCCGGACCTCTGACGGTCATAGAGATGACTGGTGAACATCTGGTCACCAGTCATCTCTATGCTTCCCATCTGGCACTGGACAATTAGTTCTCTGGGCCCCCGATGGCACGGGAGAGCCCGGAGAAGCTCCGGATGGCGGCGGGAGGGGGGAACGTCCCCGCCCACCGCCTATAAGAACGATCAATCGGTGGAAATGCCGCCATGGTAGTTTTTATCATACACAGAATCGCTGGTTGAAAAGAATGATATCTGAATGATGCCTGCAACTGCAGGCATCATTTAGATGTCACCGCACAAAGTCAAGGACGTCATTTGACGGTGGGCGGTAGGGAAGTGGTTAATATTTAGTTCGAAAATTTTTCTCCTTCATTGATGTACACTGATGAGGCTGCACTGATGGGCACCAAAAAGGTGGCAAGGGTGGGCACTGAGAGGTGGCATTGCTAGTTGGCACTGGTGGACATTGATAAGTGGCACTGCTAGGTGGCACTGATTGGCACCAGTGGTGGGCATTGATAAGTGGCACTGGCAGGGGCTACTGATTGTTACAGATGATGCAGAATTGCCTCTTCCTCTTTGGGCCCGATGTCCCTTGCACATAAGCCGGTGATTGCCTTTTTTTATGCTCACGCTGTCAGCACAAGGAGAAAACAAAAACCATTACAGAGCTTTTGTTTACATCACGTGATCAGCTGTCATTGGCTGACAGCTGATCACGTGGTAAGGGGCAGGAATCGGCTCCTCACTCGGATCTGTCATCACCCGAGTCTCAGTGACTCGGTAACCACAGGGGAGGACGTCTATTGATGGACTCCCGGCAATTGAGGACCGTGCTGTGGCCATCGATCAGTTATAGCGCTGATCTCAAGTGATTAAAGAGGGTCTAAATGGGCCATTGACATGCATCACAATTCAACTTAGGAATGTGTCTTTGCAAAGTTAAACTAAATGAAATCCTTTTTCTTATTTTTGCTTGGGGATAGAGTGCAGAGGGATTAGATTTGCTGGGTACACCCCAAATTATTAAGTACTTTGGGGCTTATTTACTAAAGGCAAATCCACTTTGCCCTACAAGTGCACTTGCTGGATATCTGAGGGGGACATGCAAGGAAACAAAAAAAAACAGCATCTTTGCTTTTACATGATTGGATGTTACAATCACCAGTGCTTCCCCTCAAAATTTCAGCAACTACACTTGTACTGGAGAGTGGATTTGCCTTTACTAAACCCCAAACTACCTAATGATTTGGGGTGTACACAACAAAGTGCTAGTGCAATTTTCTTAATGGGGACACTAGTTAGATTGATCTGTGTGTCCCCAAGAAAAGACATTGGTAGGGTTTTACCTTCACTTCCTGTTTAGCTGTGTGACAGGAAGTGAAGCCAATTTTACTAAAAGGGACACAAAGCCCAACCTTTAAAAAAAAAAACTAAAAAACAAGCAGGGGTTCTAACACTTACTTGGTTTCCCTCAAAATGACCACCATTAGAATCGTATTGTCTTGAGCTATTTTTAAGTGCAGTGCTCTAAATCAGTGCTTCTCAAGTACCCCCAACAGGCCATGTTTGCAGGTTTTCCTTCATCTTGCACATGTGCTTTAAATCACAGTCAATGGTTTGGTATTTTGGACAGCAATTCTCGATAAGATAAATTCACAAAACATGTCCAGTTGGGGGTACTTGAGGACTGAGGCTGAGAACCACTGCAGTAAAAAGGAAAATTGAATACTTACCGCTCTGTATTTTTTATTTCCTGGTGACTATCCATGGCAGCACACAATACATGCATATGCTACCATGAAGGCACCAGGGTAGACAAATCACACCTGTTTTTTTTGACATACCGATAAGCATAGTTAAGCTACAGCTGTCACATTTGTTGCATAGAAAACAAACAAAAAAAAAAAAAACTCAAACTTTGCATCAAATTTTATTGGTCAACAAAAAAGGACTTGGAAAACAAAAAGGGAAGCAAAAAAATAAATAAATAAAAAAGACATGAAGGTAGATTTGAAACATTAGTCACATCTTGAGAAAGATTTAGCAAAATAATGCAGCACAGACAATTAAATCAAAGCGAACAAGCGACACACATTAACAACATCAAAAATATTTCAGGGGAACATATCCCCCACACAAATAAAAACAATCAACAAAAGTAAAACAAACATCTGTTTTGCAAAGACATAACAAATAAAATGCATGTGTTACAAACTTGGTAAGGACACCAAAATGTACATTTTGCCGGCCGGCGCCACACACAATCTTGCCTCTTTTCAGGGAAAGGGAGAGAAAGCTATCTGCAAGCTTTATATAACATAGGTTTGTGTACTAATGAGGCAATTGAAAACACAAGCACAGTCCATGAAACACTCAAAATGTAAGTTCACCCAATGTAGAGACTGAACTTCAAAGTGGGTACACCTGTAAAGGATGTCCTTCAATTACTAACCAAAAAAACACACTCTTTCTGAGCATGCCCAGAAATATCCAGGTGCTGTTCACACACAAAAAGCACCAAAAAAAAAACTAAGTTTCTGACCATGCTGAGACCAACACAAATGCAGCTAGCAGAAAATAAGCCCCCCCCCCCCCCCGTCCAAAATTAAGCACATCATCCAGCATGCTACAAAATTAGAGACAGGACAAGCACCCGTCGGTCCGGGGGGCAAAAAAAGAGCCTAACATGGGCAAAAGTTATACAACGAATACCATTGCAGTCTATGGGAACTGACTTATTAATTTTGACAGTCCCCACTTGGCTGGCTTATCTTCTAGTTATTGGCCTTAAAATGGGGGCCCAGGTCCCACCCTAAGGGACATATATCAATGTCACCAATTTGGACAACACCAAAAACAAAACAAGGAGAAGTGCCTTTAAATATGCCAAATTGCTTAAGGGCCATTTCACACCACATGCAGTGCATTGCGTTTTTTATGCATCAAAAATGCATGGAAAGTTGGTTATATGGTTCTAAATGGCAGTGTTTGTTCCAGTTCCACTGGACTGCATCAAAAACGTACCAAAAATGCACTGGAACGCATCAAAAACGCGCATGCAAAAAAGCACCTGGAACGCATCCGGATTGCGTTTCTATGGTGTGAACTGGCCCTAGTTCACACCATAGAAACGCAGTCTGGATGCGTTCCAGGTGATTTTCTGCATGAGCGTTTTTGACGCGTTCCAGTGCATTTTTGATGCAGTCCAGTGTTTTTTTCCCCCTCTTTTCACTTAGGACAAGTGTGTTGCAGTGCGTCTTTGGTGCATTTAGGTGCGTTCCGGTGCATTCCAGTGCGTTTTTGGTACGTTCCGTAGCGTTTTTGATGTGTTTTACTGTGGTCCAGTACAGTTCTGTACATAAAAAATGCAGCATGACCATTTTTTTTCCTTTCTGAAATGCACTGGAATGGACTGCAGTGGTGTAAACTATGCCATTGGCATTAATGTGATCAACTTTCTTTGCTTTTTTCATGCATCAAAAAAACGCACTGCACTGCATCCGGGGTGAACTGGCCCTAAATAATATACCTGGGGGTGTCTATAGTATGCCTGTAAAGTAGCGCATGTTTTCCATGTTCATAACAGTTCGAGAGCAAAATTACATTTCTAAAGTAAAATAATAGTCATTTAAAAGTACAGATAAAAGTCATTGAAACTCTTTGAAAAAAAAATGCGTGGGGGTTCCCCCAAATTCCATTACCAGGCCCTTCAGGTCTGGTATGGATATTAAGGGAGTCCCCCGTGCCAAACGTAAAAAAAAAAAAATGACGTGGGGGTCCGCCTAAAAATCCACACCAGACCCTTATCCGAGCACGCAACCTGGCAGGCCGCAGGAAAAGAGGGGGGATGAGAGAGTGCCCCCCTCCTGAACTATACCAGGCCACATGCCCTCAACATGGGGAGGCTGCTTTGGGGGTCTGTGACCCCTCAAAGCACCATGTCCCCATGTTGATGGGGACAAGGGCTTCATCCCCACAACCCTTGCCCGGTGGTTGTGGGGGTCTGCGGGCGGGGGGCTTATCGGAATCTGGGGGGGAAGATGAAGAAGGGAAGAAGGGAACAAGAAGCCTTAGCAAGATGCGATTGAGAACACCGAAAGAAGAAGGAAGATGAAGATGAAGTTCAAGATGAAGATGAAGAACAAGATGGAGGAAGAAACCCGAATGGAGAAAAGCAGCAGATGGAAGAAGAAGGTGGAAGAAGAAGATGGAAGAAAGGAGAAGACATTAATAAAGGAATTGTCAAAAACCGTCTATTGTAATTTTTAACATTTTTGACACTTTTTTTTGTGAAATGGTAGGGGTACATTTGTACCCCATTACCATTTCACACAGGGGGGGTGGGATCTGGGGGTCCCCTTTGTTAAAGGTGGCTTCCAGATTCCGATAAGCCCCCTGCCCGCAGACCCCCACAACCACGGGCAAGGGTTGTGGGGATGAGGCCCTTGTCCCCATCAACATGGGGATATCCTCCCCATGTTGAGGGCATGTGGCCTGGTACAGTTCAGGAGGGAGGGGGGCCGCTCTCTCGTCCCCCCTCTTTTCCTGCGGCCTGCCAGGTTGCATGCTCGGATAAGGGTCTGGTGTGGATTTTTAGGGGGACTCCACGCCATTTTTTTTAAGTTTGGCACGGGGTTCCCCTTAAAATCCATACCAGACCTGAAGGGCCTGGTACGGATTTTGAGGGGGACCCGCACGTCATTTAAAAAAAAAAATTGGCGCGGGGTTCCCCTTAATATCCATACCAGACCTGAAGGGCCTGGTAATGAAATTTGGGGGGACCCCACACATTTTTTTTTTTTTTTCAAAGACTTTCAATGACTTTCCTCTATATTTCCGGGAGCCGACAATTCATTATAGCCGCGAGTGGTTTTAAATGCCTTTTTTTTTTCCTTTAGAAATTTAATTTTGCTGTCGGACTGTTATATAACGGCAAGTTTAGGAGGTGCGCCTGTTCAACTTATGGAAATTGATTTACGTGACTTGACATTTACTAAGATTTTGCCAGCGCAGTGAACCGACGCATTTGAACGAGTAAAATTGCCGCGCAGAGCACAAAAAGATCTCTCGCAGTTATAAACGTACTTGTCTGCGCAGCAGGCTGGTTTTAGAAAAACGTACTTTCTCATTCTATTTTGGGTATATTTGATACTTGGGCAGTTGTCACTAAACTTCCTCACATCACCCCACGTCACCCCCATTATATTGGCACTTCCAGCTTCTTTATATTTTAATTTGAAGATGCCGTGCGCCAGGTCCATAGTGGCGAACTGAGCGCCTCCTCCCGTGCGCCGAGAACACTATAGTAAATAGGGAATAGCGCTAATGTTTCATAAATACCAAAACTGCCGTTGTGCACTCAGATGTGCCGATACTCATGGCGCAAACGTTTCGTAAATCAGCCACAATATCTTTTACTTTTTTCTATAATAAATATCCCTAATTTAAAAAAAAAAAAAAAACACCTTTTTTCCTCGGTTTAGGCCGATATGTATTCTTCTACATATTTTTGGTAAAAAAATCGCAATAAGCGTATATTGATTGAGTGAAGGCTTTGAGGGTGCCTTCATCATAAAGTTGATGCATGTATTTTAAGTGTTTTTGCTTCCAGAGACCTGCGTCTGGCAATGTAGAGAAGTGTGGGAGCATGGGATTAAACCACAATGGTTAATTAGGCAAAGTGGATCGGGAGTCGCCTAGCTGTTCTCACATTGGATATATATTTTACGTGAGACTTTCAACATTTCCATACCATCTGTAAATGGGGTGGACTGTCTGTATATTAAGTTTGTCAGTGTTTTGTATGACGAATCCAGGGCTGCCTCTACCACCATGTCTGCATTATTCAGTTGCGGAAAAAGCCACCAGTGTATATATACTAGCTGGGAGGCATAATTATATAAACGCAGGTTGGGGAGAGCCAATCCTCCTTGTGAGATTGGTTGTTGGAGTGTAATTAGGGAAATTCTTGGTGCTATAGGATACCAAAGGAATGCAGAGAGAATGGAATCTATTTCCTTCAATTAACGTTTTGGTATATATACTAGGCAATTAGATAAAATATATAAGAATTAAGAAACCATTTTGAAAATATTTATTCTCCACAATAGGGTCATGGGCAAGGTTTTCCAACTAGCGATTTTATTTTTATATAATGTAATGCAGGGTAGGAGGTTATTGGATGCAGAAGTAGATAATGGCAACTGTATTTGAATCCCCAGGTATCTAAAGGATGTAGTTACCTGCAAAGGACAATCTGATGGCAAAATAAGTGGGGTATTCAGATCTAGAGAAAATGCGCTAGATTTGGACCAATTAACCTTAAATCCAGAGAACGTTACAAAGTCCACCTTTTGCCTTTTTGGTGTGGTTTGTTGTTTTCTTTTATGCCTTTTAGAGAATAATAAAAAATATTTAGCAACTTGAACATTTTAAAGATACAGGGCTCCATTCACAAAGCGGTATTTTCCTCTTTAAATTTCATCATTTAAAGTTGAACTGGTTCTACTTGTAGGACCTAGTATGCCTCCCTTCAGGGTGCCGAGTTGAATTGTATTATTCCGAATATGTTCTGAATATGTTTTCACACTGCTGCTGTGGTATATTTTTGTATTTAGGATGGCGCATCTTAGATGCTGCTATGCCTTTTTTCTTTTCTTACAGGGTGGGTCACTTTCGTGGGCAGTAAAATAGCTCATAGCGTTTTTCAAAAAGTTTTTTGACATTCACAAAAAAATGCTATTAACCACTTCAATACAGGGCATTTTCACCCCCTTCCTGCCCAGGCCAATTTTCAGCTTTCAGTGCTGTAACATTTTGAATGACAATTGCGTGGTCATGCAACACTGTACCCATATGAAATTTTGATATTTTTCTTCCCACAAATAGAGCTTTCTTTTGGTGGTATTTGATCACCTCTGCGGTTTTTATTTTTTGCGCTATAAACAAAAAATGAGCGACAATTTTGAAAAAAACACAATATTTTTAACTTTTTGCTATAACAAATATCCCCAAAAAATGTATAAAAAACCTTTTTTTATTCCTCAGTTTAGGCCGATATGTATTCTTCTACATATTTTTGTTAAAAAATCGCAATAAGCGTATATTAGTTTGCGCAAAAGTTATAGCGCCTACAAAATAGGGGATAAATGTATGGCATTTTTATTGTTATTTTCTTTTACTAGTAATGGCGGCGGCGATCTGCGATTTTTATTATGACTGTGACATTGCGACAGACATATCAGACACTTTTGACACTATTTTGGGACCATTTATATCACCATCTGTAATAGAACTGGGTTTACTGGACTGTGTTTGTTTGGGTTTCATGGGGCATATGCTGTGGATCTCATCACTAATTAAAGGCAGACTAAAAACTATGGTCTGTATTAATCAGATCATCTGGGGGAAATATATGATCTCCAAGGGATCAGTATAAAATGCTTATATATATATTCATCTGGCACACAGGCTGCAATGTCTGGCTGTTTTAACTGCCACATGGAAATCAATATAAATTATACCGTGAAAGTAAACAAATACACCACCTACACTGAAATAAAATGTCATCATCAGAGCTCCACTGACCTCAAATTAAAATATCAAAAGAGCAAGTAAATTCAAAATAAGTGTCAAGGCCCAGATTTGAATTCAGAACCTCTTCTGTGCCGGGCAATGACTATTCTTGCTGAGTTACCTGGAATGCTGGACAGCTCCTGGGACAATTTCTTGAATGATTTGCTAATATGGTCCTGGTCATTTTTAGAAACCCTAGTTTAGCAAGGAATCCAGAATCAAAATTAATAATAATATTTTTAAAATGTATAACTGAATTTTGTGTTTTTTTTTAAGTCAAATGTAGCACAAAAAAACATTATTATCTAGATTGTTCTGGTTAAAATGCAAGAACCAGGGATCCTTTTTGTAATTCTACACCCAGGGAAATTCTTTAATGCATAAAATGTCCTAGTCCCAGTCAGTAAACAAAAAATAACTGTATACCTAGGCTTCAATGCTCAACCTCAATCTACAGCTGCCTCCTCCCCAGTACCTCTTTTATTAGAAGAGATCTTGAGTCTTCAGGGCGGAATGATGGCCTGAGGGGTATCACCATAATTCCATTCATTTAAAGTGTATTGATGCAAAGAGTGGCACTGGTGTACAGCTTACTACATCTGGAAGATCGCCCACTGCCAAGAGAAGACTGAAGAGGAAGAGGGCCCTGCATATGACATGATTGGCCTTAAGACTTTGGAAAATGTATCATATTAAAAAAAATCAAAAAGCATAACATACAAAACAAATACTAAAAAGTAGATATTTCAGTATTTTTATAAATAGCGAAAAGCTAAACAGCCTTGATATATGTTTTTCCTAATTGTTCTCTGCCCAGTAATTTATATTTTTAATATACATGTCTTGACTAAGTTATAATTTTAGTTTGGTATTAGGAATTTCCTTGTGTGAACTACGTCCAGTCAAAATTGAAAAATTTCCTATGAAAGAAAGATATGCAGCACTTACTATATCTAAAGGTAGCTCATCTTGAGTGTCTCAATCAGCACTGCAAACCTACAACAAGGGGTCTTCAAATTTATTCCACAGATTACACAAGCTGGAGCACTCAATGGTCCACTTCACTGTATTGTGAAGATGAATGAATCTAAAAGTATATGCTTACACAGGAAATGATCATTGCCTGATCAGAAGAAATATGCAAAACGTAGGATTTTCATTTCCATTAAGTATCAGAGATTTCTGTAAGATTTGGTCATTTTGTCAAAATGCATTGGAGACACTGAAAAAGAGTAACTTTAAGCTGCTCTTATGCCGCGTACACACGACCGTTTTTAATGACGAGAAAAATGCAATTTTTTAAAATGGTCATTAAAAATGATCGTGTGTGGGCTTCAGAGCATTTTTCACGACGTGAGAAACGGCCATGAAAAAATTGGAACATGCTCTAATTTTTCTCATTGTTTTTCACATCGTCGTTTTTCTCGTCATGAAAAACGGGCATGTGTAGGCTTTAACGACGTGAAAAAAAATGTGCATGCTCATAATTAAGTATGAGACGGGAGCGCTCATTCTGGTAAAACTAGCGTTCGTAATGGAGATAGCACATTCGTCACGCTGTAACTTACTGAAAAGCACCAGGCTGAAAAGCGTGAATCGTCTCTCAACAAACTTGAAGGGTGGCACCATCCGAATGGAACTTCCCCTTTATAGTGCCGTCGTACGTCACCGTGCTTTACTCAAGCATTTTTTCCACGATAGTGTTTAGGCAAGGCAGGCTTGAGAAGAATCACGTCGAGAAAAATGCAGTTTTTTTCAATGACATTAAAAACAGTCGTGTGTACACGGCATTAAGATTTTCAAATCGATAGACTTTAAAACAGGAACAAAAAACAGATCCAACAAAAAAACTACATACTGTATACGATGCAGTCTGTCACTAACTACTTTTCTGAGTCCTCCCTGTCACATTTTTACTATCCAATACAATTTTTTTTTATATATTTTTTTTAATTCTGACTTCAAATTTTGAAATTCAAACTCTGACTACTAGGATTGATTTATCAGATTTTTAGATTCCCTGAATTGAGTACTCTGGTCTCTTGATTTTCTGTGATTGTTTCTCTATAAGTGACTGCTACCTTTTTTACAATCTGCCTCAGCTTGCTACTGACTCACCTCCAAATATTCCCTGGATCTCTGGACCACTTTTCTTGCCCTGCACTGGACCTTTGTTTCCCAATCTGCCCCAACTTGCTGCTGTCTCACCTCCGAATCTTCCCTGGACCTCTTTCCTTGCACTGCACTGGACCTCCTTCCTTGCTCTGCACTGGACCTATTTCCTTGCACTGCACTGTGAAACACTGGACATTTTATTTCCCCTCCCGTACCCAGCTGTCTGTTGTGCTGCTCAGGTACACTGCACTGCAATTAAAACAGAACTATTTCTTGGCTAAAGGTGCATAGGATCTCTGCCGGGATATTGGGAGTGATACATGCATTATGGCACTGGACACCATTTCCTCCCTTCAAGTACCCTGCATCTAAAACATCACCGTAAGGCTGCAAGACTATCTCATACTGGCACTGACCTCAAAAGCCTACTTCTACTGAAATGCCCTGACTCCACTCTGATTCCCATGGATCCTCCAAGAAAAGCCAGATAAGCGCTCCTGAACACTCACTCTGCTAATAACAAGGAACTACTTATTACGGACTTTATTGTAGATAATACTACAAAACTCAAAAAAACTCTAGTTACATGGTAGGTAAGGTTGAATAAAGACAATAGTCCATCCAATTCAACCTGTGTAGGTGCACGTGTCAGTGTCTATAATTATTTCCCATATCCCTGTATGTTGTGTTTTTTAAGATGCACATCCAAGAGTCTCTTAAAAATATCTATACTCCCTGCTGCCACCAACAAATATTTTAGTTTTCTGCTCCTAGACACTGACGCTAATAGCCTAAAGTTGTGTGCATGGACATATAAGATAACACTATTTAGATTCTAGGAGCAGAAAAAAATGCTAATAACAGTTTCTAGGAGCTTAAAAAATGCTAGTGTGCATGGAGCCTAAGTCTGGCCATCCAATGATCTGCCTACCATCTTCTTTTTTTTTAACTTAGGTAGTTCAGACACAGCCTGGAAGTATGTTTTGGGTCATTATTTGATGTAGGATGAACTCCTGACCAACTAGGCATACTCCAGTGCGTATTGCATGGCACTGCAAAATGCTGTAAAGGTTTTGGTTCAGGGTGCCACTCACTCTGTGGAAATTGCAGACTGTGGATCCAGTAAAAGAGCCCCAGACCATCACGTTTCCTCCTACACGTTTGACAGTTGGTGTTACACATGGAGGAACAATCCTTTCTCCTATTTGACAGTGTACATAAACCTTGCCTAATAAACCAAAGTTCTCAAAGTTTGATTCATGGCCCAGGCAAGCATTTTTTTTCTTATTTTGCCATTTTAGCAATGGCTTTCTTACAGCTACTCGACCTGTCAAATCTGCAACTCAAAGTCTTCTCTTCACAGTTGAAACTGAGACTTGCTTACTTCGATCAGTGTTAAAGTGGTTGTAAAGGTTAATTTTTTTTTTTAAATAAACATGTCATGCTAACCTCCACTGTGCAGTTTGTTTTGCACAGAGTGGCCCTGATTCTGCTGTTCTGGGGTCCCACGGTGGCTCTCGCGGCTCCTCCCCGCAATAGCTAACCCCCTCTGGGAAGCTCTCTTCCAAGGGGTTACCTTGCGGGCGCGAGTCCATGTCATACAGTTGGCGTCCATAGCCACCGAGTGTATGACTTGGCCCCGCCCCCGGCGGCCTCGTCATTGTATTTGATTGACAGCAGCGGAAGCCAATGGCTGCGCTGCTATCATTCTATCCAATCAACGCTGAGACTCCATGGAGAAGAGGATGCCGTGGACACACAGAGCAGGTGAACTGGCTCAGGTAAGTAAAACGGGGGGCTGGGGGGCCCGTGACAGCCACGTGTTTTTTTACCCTAATGCATAGGATGCATTAAGGTGAAAAAAACCAAACCTTTACAACCCCTTTAAGCCGTTCTTGAAGCTGTTGTCCTGTCATCTGCCTGTCACGCAAGCTGTTGACTCTCAGAAACTTGCCTTCTGGTTCTTTTTGGGTCTGCCAGACCTCCTCTTGTCAGAGTTTCCTCCAGTTTACAAGAGCCTGTTCATTAGTATTGAAACTGTACTCAGTGACACCTTGGCTAAGCTAAACTTCTCAATTTTAAGCCCTGAAATGAACTCCAGGGAGTGGACTAACCCCCTCTACATTTGATGCTAATCCCCTATTGTGTCTGCCTACCTCACAGTCCAAAGCTGCTTCTGATACTGCTTTTGTAACTTATGCAGTAAAAAATAATTAAATAAATTAATATTTTAGGTATCAAAATGATTTCAGTGTTACAATCTGTGTAAACCTTTGTAAAATATCAAATAAACTTCAACCGTTGTGCAATCTTTGAAAAGGTGTGAATTTAAATTAAGCACATAGATACTATAAAAAAGTTTTAATATGTATAAAAATTGAATATGTCAATAACAAGGTACATAATGATAATTATGGTACATGTAAAATCTACAATACAATTCATGTATAATACACATATGGTAGAGGCAAGTATTCATATGGTTAAACAATTGATATAGTATATAAAAGTAGCCGATAGAACACACAAGGATTGGTACACAGCATATATCAGTTCTACACGTTTCATGGATTGATCCAATCTACAGGAGCATGCACGTGATTGGGGTATAGATGATGTAGATGGTAAACATTTTTTTTTTGCTCTGACCCTGTCAAGGAAAAAGATAATAGAAAAAATTGTAAATGAAATAAAATAAAGATTAACAAACCCAAAGAAACCCTCACTCTCAATAGTACTTACATGGATGACTACATAATGGGGTGTGGCACTAGAGATCGTGGAACCCCCTAGGGTTTGTGAACTTTGTTCGCTAATACAATTGTGTTCTTACATTTTTTGCCTGTCTAGTCAGCACTTTATTTCTAATTTGGCACTGAATAGGGTTACTTAGGGATCTTTTCTTATTTTACTTAGCTATAAAATGCACAGTAGTATTTCCAAGGCCTTGTATCTGCATATCATTTTCTCAGTGTCTACACTGTAAGTGGAAGCCAACTCAAGGCCACAGCATAGGGTGAGAACCTTGTGTCATACTGAACTTAGAGCATGCCACTTTACACACAATTCTGATTGTGAGTCAAGAATCTTTATAGCATTGTCCTTTGTGAACAATTAAATTACAGCAACTTTAGAAGTTAAAAACAGTACCTCTAAGGCCAGAATTATTGATGAATATGTGTTTGTATATTTTTAAACTTGTAGGAAATTTCCTTTTTAATTTTTAATGCAGATTATTTGGGGTGATTTTGATGGGCCTGGAAATTCCTTAGAGCGTTGCCCATGAAGAATAAGGTAATTTATACAAACTTTAATCTATTCTGATTCATCCTTAGACACTGATTTACATATCTGCCAGGCCTCAGTGACACTGAATGGGTTATACAAAATTTGCATGTATTTTGAAAATGCCATTGATGTATTTTTTATGCAATGCTCATTTTATTATTTGCATTAGGCATGTATGTTGAATGACTGACATCTCTTTTGGTTTTGAAAGTGTATAATCATAATTTGTTAACCCATTCTACTTTATAGTTCACATATACTATAGAGAGGGATCATTGTTTCATTACAAATAATTTGCTAGTGCATTATAGAAAGACATGACAGGAAAAGCAGCATAATTTCACAATTCATTGATGATAATAAACAGACTGTGAATCTAACCATATTAAAAAGAAACAATTAGAAATGTTTGTAATGGCAGCCCATGGTTTAATGTGGTAAATTTATGAAAACCTGAGGAAAGAACAGTGATTGTATTGTCTGTAGGAGCCAATCAGGCGATTGCCTTTATTCTAACTTTCACTAGATTTTCTCTGTAATGTGATTGGTTGAAATGATTGATAGAGATACTGTTCTTGTGTTCAGCTTCGGATCACCTACTCTAGACTCTCCATCTCTGTAGCTTGTGGACTTGAATTGGAATTTCTCCACTCAGAGTTCTCACAAGCAGAACTGAAGCTGAGTTTTTTGTGGATGTAAAAGGTTCCAGGAATAACCTGGGCATTGGTCAGCACTATTTAATTCAACACATTGTCCTAACACTGTCCATTTATAAGGTAGGCTTGGTTTATATTTTTACAGTTACATTTGTTTTATTATATTTTTATTCTATTCTATTTAGTTAGGCCTTTATTTAGTTAGGCCTTGCTAGCCAATTTCTTTAACCACTTCAGTACCTCGCTATAGCCAAAAGACGGATACAGCATGGTACTATAGTTCTGGGAAGGCATCCATAGATGTCCTCCCTGAATTTTTTTTTTTCAAAATGTTATTGTCCCTTTATATTTGTTTAGCAAAATAAAAACCCAGTGGTGATTAAATACCACCAAAATAAAGCTCCATCTGTCTCAAAAAAATGTTAAAGATTTGCATCACCATGCAATTGTTCACAGTGCACAATTGAAAGCTGAAAATTGGCCTGGGCAGGAAGGGGGTGAAAGTGCACAATATTAAAGTGGTTAAAAAAAAGGTCATGGAATCACAGTGATCTTTAATCTCTTTCATGTTGCTCAGGTAGACTTCTACCTCTTTTTTTTGTAAAATTATTTTTATTGAGTTTTTTAAGACAGAACATACAACACATAACTGACTTGGCACAACACCAAGTCTAATGCGGCGTACACACGATCGTTTTTCATGCCATTTTTTTTACCAACGTTTTTCACGTCTTTTTTTTTCATTTTCCTCTCAAGCCTGTCTTGCGTACACACAATCATTTTAAAAAACGTTCAAGCAAAGTGCAGTGGCGTACACCACGTACGACGGCACCATAAAGGGGAAGTTCCGTTCTAATGACGCCACCCTTTGGGACGCTTTTGCTTATTTCGTGTTACCGCGTGTTAGTAAAAGTTTGTTGAGCGATGATTCGCGCTTTTAAGCCTCGTGCTTTTCAGTCCGTTACAGCGTGACGAATGTGCTATCTCCATTACGAACGCTAGTTTTACCAGAACGAGCGCTCCCGTCTCATACTTGATTCTGAGCATGCGCGTTTTTTTTCACCTCGTAAAAGCATACACACTATCGTTTTTCACGTCGTTAAAAAAAACGACATGAAAAACTATGTGAAAAAATAGAGCATGTTTGAAATTTTTAATGGCCGTTTTTCACGTCGTTAAAAATGCTCTGGAGCACACACACGATCGGTTTTAATGGCCATTTTAAAAAATTTAATTTTTAACGGCATGAAAAACGATCATGTGTATGGGGCATAAGGCCTCGTACACACGACTGAGTTTCTCGTCGTAAAAAACCTATCGATTTTCTCGACGAGATTCTTGTCAAGCTTGACGAGCTTCTTGTCAAGCTTTCCTTGCATACAAACTGTCAATTCCAAATCTCGTCATTGTTCTGCGCGGTCACGTACAGCACGTACGACGGCAGTATAAAGGGGAAGTTCGATTTCAATGGCGCCACCCCTTGGGCTGCTTTTGCTGATCTCATGTTACCGCGTGTGAAGTAAAAGTTTGGGAAGAGACGATTCGCGCTTTTCAGTCTTCGTGCTTTTGGTTCGTTTTCTGGGGTTCAGTTTGTGCTTGTGGGTTCGTATCTTGTCTTTCAGGGCGTGTAGGCAGGTCGTATCTGTTTTACAGTGCGTTCTTGCCTGCTCATTTCTGATTTTCAGGTCGTTCTTCATAGGCCTTGCTGTTCTGAAGTGCGTTCTGTTTAGTACGTTCTGATCAGATTACCGTCTTCTAGCCATGTCGCGGGTAAGTTCTCGTCATAGAGTTTGTGCTGTGCGGGCGCTTGGTGTTGGTCTGCTTGTCTTGGACCAAGACGAGTCCATGAACAGGGTGAGGAGGAGTTCATGGACCATGAATTGGTTGCTCCAGCGGGACCAATTCTGTCATATGCCTCTGCTGCGGGAGATCGTGGAGAATAATCCTGAGGACTACAGGAATTTTCTGCAGATGTCTGACCCTGTTTTTCAGCATCTGTTGGCTTTGGTGTCCCCCTATATTACCAGGCAGGACACCGTTATGCGGGAAGCCATCAGTGCTGAGCAGAGGCTCATCACCACGTTACGCTACCTGGCGACAGGGAGAAGTCTGCAGGACCTGAAGTTCACAACAGGCATCTCCCCCCAGGCTCTGGGCGTCATAATCCCAGAGACCTGTTCTGCCATCATCCAAGTCCTGCAGAGGACTATATTAGGGTAAGTTTTCTCCTTTAACATCACATTCTATGTATTTCATGTATGCTAATGTATTGTATTTCTTTCATCCTTCTCTAATTACCATGATTGTAATATGCTGTGAATGTCCCCTTTGTCCTCATGCGTGCTGGAAGCTTTTAAATGCCCCTTTTTTCTCCTCCATGCATATTTCCCTTCACTAACCTCTCCAGCAGTGGCGGCAGGTGCTCAAAATGTTTGGGGGCGCCCAAAACATAAATAAAAAAATCATCCATTGCCGCCACTGTGCCCATTAAACGCAGCCACTGTGCCGATCAAACGCCACCAGTTTGCCCCCTCAAATGCAGCCAGTTTGTCCACAAATACAGCCAGTTCCCCCCCAGCCCTGCACTTACCTTCCTCTGGTCTGCGTCGTCCTTCTTCTGTCCTCTCCCGCCCTCAATGTTGCATCAGCCAATCAGGTCACCGGTAACCAGACCCGGTGAACTTGATTGGCTGAGGAGCCTGTCAGTGTTTAACCAAGGAACGCACCCCCCCTCCGTCCCCTGGCTAACTTTTTGGAAGCCAATTACAGCCCTCAAGCTGTAATCGGGAAGCCTATCATAGCCGCTGGCTCTGATAGGCACTTCCAAAAACCAACCAGCCGCTGTTATTCAGATGGCCGGCGCTCAACAGGGAGCTAGCCACCTGAATAGTGGGCAGCAGCGACAATACATAGGTTCATGCAAGGCATGAACCTATATATTGTTCTGAGTGACGGGCACAGGAGAGAGAGGGGGCAGCGCTCCTGCGCCCACTATGGACGCACCGCCACTGCAATGCTATCCTGGGCCCAAACACACCCAGCCTAGTCATTTCCCAATGTATTTTGTCAGCTCCATTGTAGTGCTTTACCCCCCCCTAATCACCCCCTAAAATGATTACAAATGTTAATTGTCCTTATTTTTGGGCATTCACAAACTCATCTAGCCCCCCCCCCCAAATATTTTTACAATGGGCCATCAGAGGGGGTGATGAATATGATACTTGAGCCTTCTATTTTAGTATTTAAAAACACATTAAACTGAAACTTATAATGATGTTGGGCAAGAATGTATTTTTGTATAATCTGCTTGCAATGTTATGTGCAAAAGTACTAATATTTGTTTATCTTGTTTGACTCCACAGCTTCCTTCCACGCCACAGGAATGGCAGACTGTGGCATCTGAGTTTTCCAAACATTTTACTCTGTGCACAATCACACACATGGTAAATATAACACTTTTGTTGTTAGATTTTTTGTTTTGTTTTTTGTTTTGGCCAGAAACAGGCCTTTTTTTGGGGGTAAGAAAATACAAAACTATCATTACCATACAACAAACTACAACATTGTATACCTCTCGGCAATATCAGACATTCTACGAAAAATTTCTCTATCTGCCCTTCATAATATGGGGTGTTGGCACCCCTGACCAAGCCAAAATTTTAACATGCACACAATTTAGAGTGTTTTTAAAAAGGGGTATTTCCCTCCTGATCCCTATTGTCAACATGTGCTATCTGCCATCAGGGGTGATCAATGGACGTGTTTTGGGGGTGCAACCCCTTCTTCCTTTCACCTACTTGAGATGCGAGGAAGAGGTTGCACCCACAAAACCCGTACATGGATATCCCCTGATGGCAGATGGCACATGTTGACACACTGTGTGCATCTTCAAATTTTGGCTTTATTGATTGTATAAAAGTGAAAATTTTGTGCAAGAAAAATAGAAAAATAGAAAAAGGGGGGTTTTGTGCCTTATTCAATTTGCCCCAAAACATCTATGATGTCCTTAAAGGTTTGCTCCATAACATTCATTCTTTGCTTAATTCTGTCCAGTTCTGTATTACACTCCATCACTTGCTGGATGATTCGTAGGGCACTCTCACTAGAGAAACGCGGACTTTCTTTCACAACAACATTTTCATCCCCTATAAAAAAATACAAAAGGTATTATAACTCTGCAGGCCTACAGCTCTTACCTGAAGCTGTGGTGACAGATACTGACCTGTTGTAGTGACAAGTTCCACCACGTCATCCACTTCTCCTTCCTCCACTTCTCCTTCCTCCACTTCTTCTACTTCCTCAACATCCTCAGGTTGGTGTTCTTGGTGAGGTTGGGGTTCTCTCTGAGGTGTGGGGTTCCTGTGCTCCCTGGAGTGGTATCCTCCAAGTCTTCTCTCCCCTATGAGAATGAAACAAAAGGTATACTTAGCACACAGATATTTTATATAAAAAATAGGAACATGCTACATTGCTTGGAAGTGGGGTACAATTGCCTGTTTGGGCCGAGTTACAAGCTGAAGACATTATTTAAAAATAAACAAATCTTGACTATTCACCTTTTTATGACAAGTTTTACACATGGAGGCACCCCAAAAATACACTGATGCACCTGTGTGGGGCACCCTAAAAAGATTGTTCTGTTGGGCCACACTATAGTGCTCCAGAGTGCAGATGTGGAAACAGCTGCTGAGTGTCCTCTCCTTTACACTGATTCAAGTTTGCATTTCATTCTAGTTCCAAACACATCATCTAGACAACAATGTACTAACATTTATGGAATAAAAACAGGCATGTCTCGAAATTATTGGAACCCTGTATCTTCGCAAAACATCGTATGTAGTGGGCGAACGATGTGTCTGTAACGAACGATTACTGGGCCCACAAAATTTTGAGAGATGACATTTTCTAAGGTACAAAAGTAAAAAGCAACAACATGGAGCAACATGCAAGTTCAGAAATACAATAATAGGAACACACAAAAAGTACTTACTTTTTTCTAGCATTCTCTCAATGCACCTTAACTGCTCCGGCTCCCTCAGTTTGAGGTCAGACCACCTCTTTCTAAGCTGCTCCTTTAAACTTTTCACCCCAAAATTCTTCTTCAGACTTTTCACTACTTTCTTCATTATTTTGGACTTCCTTAGATTAGGGTGGGTATACGGCCCATGCTTTGCATCATAATCCGACTTTAGCAATATGTCCACCATCTCCGCCATCTCCGCGTAAGACATATTAGATGCCTTGAATCTCCTCCTTGATCAGGACGTTTCACGGTCCGGGCTGATCTCATCATCGTTATTTGATGAATTACCAGACACCTGCTGTGACTCCGCCATATCTGTCTGCGCGCCGAAAGAGAAGGGGCGGGGGAAAAGTTGATAATGTGAACGTCATGGGCGGGCGACGTGTGCGGAGTTTCACGCATGCGTAGTGTATATAAAGCAAACACACATGTTCTGTGTGCGGAGAGAGGAGGAAAAGTGACGGACGTGAGAACGAAGGTATGTGATTTTTATACTTTGTGAAATCGGTGGCCTATACTGCCTAGAGATTGTTTGAGGATATATATGGGGATTAAGATTTTCTTGAGTTTAGACTGTGTGCCTGACATTACTTTTTTTGTCTTGTGTTTTGGCTTGCAGACCAAAAATGAATGCTTTCAGCGACAAAGAATTTCTGGGGGAATTTATTGACCGGGAAAGGGAGCTGCCCGCTCTGTGGGAGACCAAAAAAACGCATTCACCGAAAAAAAAGTGTGAGGAAAGCAGCGCCCGAGAGCCTGCTCCCATTTGTGCAGACCAAGATACCCACAGCAACCACACAACAGGTGGATAGTAAAATTGTGAGCTTGAGAGGCACATACAGGACTGAGCGCTTTAAGGTCCTGGCTTCTCAGAGGTCAGGAGCAGCAGCAAAAGATGTATATGTCCCGATTTTGTGGTACTACAGCAGGATGTCCTTTCTGGATGACCACATTGAGCCAAGGCCATCACTGTCCAGACTTCCCTGCAGCCAACCTGAGCCTTCTCTGGAGCAAGAGGAGGCAGCCATCCTGGAAGAACCTGATTTGGACATCTGGAGCCAGGTATAGTATTTTATAAACATTTATTGTGATAAAATGAATGCAGCAAAAAAAAGTTAATATGTAAATACTGTATATACTCGAGTATAAGCCGAGATTTTCAGCCCTTTTTTGGGCTAAAAGTCCCCCCTCGGCTTATACTCGAGTCAGCAAAAGTTTTTACATGTAAATAGTACCTGGAAAAAAAGTTGCGGCTGCGGCGTCCATCGTTCAAATCCCGCGGTCTCTTCCTGGTCTCTTCCGTGATAGGCGATTCTCATCAGACACTCTCCGCCTATCACAAACGTTCTCTCATCCTCAGTTTCCCAGCAGATGTCTGTGATTGGCGGAACACCCAACACAGTGTCTGCTGGGAAACTGAGGATGAGAGAACGTTCGTGATAGGCGGAGAGTGTCTGATGAGAATCGCCTATCACGGAAGGAACAGGAAGAGACCGCGGGATTTGAACGATGGACGCCGCAGCCGCAACTTTTTTTCAGGTACTATTTACATGTAAAATTTAAACAGTGAGGATAGTTAACAGTGAGGATAGTGAACAGTGAGGATAGTGAACAGTGAGGATAGTGAACAGTGAGGATAGTGAACAGTGAGGATAGTGAACAGTGAGGATAGGGAACAGTGAGGATAGGGAACAGTGAGGATAGGGAACAGTGAGGATAGGGAACAGTGAGGATAGGGAACAGTGAGGATAGGGAACAGTAAGGATGGGAACACTGAGGCATTGTTGTCCCTCGGCTTATACTCGAGTCAGTAAGTTTTCCCAGTTTTTTGTGGCAACATTAGGTACCTCGGCTTATACTCGAGTCGGCTTATACTTGAGTATATACGGTACCCAAAAAAAATTGGACCAAAAAGTGATCTAAATATCAATAGACAGTAGTGGCCTAAAAATTGGGGGAGAAGAATGAAAACTGATGGGGTCATAATGATAGTCTTTTCTATTGATTTACATTCAATTTGCAACAGTCAGGAGCTAAAAATTGTGTGTAAATGATGAACCAAAAACTAAAACTATGTCCCTTTTTCATACACAGGATGACATCAGCCAGGATGAGGGTCTGGAAAGTGTCAGGCAGGAGGAGGCAGGGCCCACTGTGAGCCAGGAGGAGGCAGGGCCCACTGTGAGCCAGGAGGAGGCAGGGCCCACTGTGAGCCAGGAGGTGACAGGGCCCACTGTGAGCCTGGAGGTGGCAGGGCCCACAGTGAGCCAGGAGGTGGCAGGGCCCAGTGGCAGACAGGAGGTGGCCAGGCCCAGTGGCAGACAGGAGGTGGCCGGGCCAAGTAGCAGGACCAGATCTCAGGTGCCTCCCATCCGCCTTCCAAAAAGAACCAGGAGGGACAGGAGCACAAGTGAGGCAGCAATGGCCCTGATTAGAGAGGCACATGCCACCCTCCAGGAGCCAACATCCACCGAAGAGGCCATTGCCGGCCTAGTTGGGGCCAAATTCAATGTTATGAGCATGGAACAACGCCTCCTATGCGAGCCCCTGCTGATCACCTTAATGAACAAGGGGGTAATGGGGAGAATTACCCCCAATACGGCCATATGTGAGGTCGCCCAGCTTACACAACCTCAACCTCCTCCTCCTCCTCCTCCTCCACCTTCTTCTTCTCCTCCACCTCCTTCTCCTCCTCCTGACACAAGTACACCTTCAGTGGCACAGCCTCCAGCCACACGCAAAAGGAAGGCTGCAGGGAAGGCTGCAGGCAAGGCTGCCAAGAAGACCAGGAAGTGATGGCCTTGCTTCAATGTGGTCTGACAGAAGGCAGCCTGTTGTAGTACCACAGACTTTGGACATATATATCACCTGCTGCTGTTCCTGACCTCTGGGAGTCCAGCATCAGATTGTGCTCACAACTGATGTGCTTGTCAAGCTCCCAATTTTATTGTCCACACAGGGTTGATGTGTGCTCTGGGGTCCCATGGATGCACAAATGGCAGCAGGTTCTCCAGCGCTGCCTTCTATTTATTTTGTTATATACCAGAATAAATGTTTTTTTTTTAAAGTTAATACTTGAATATGTGTTTTTATAAAAATAAAAAATTTAGCTTTGGAGTAGGCAGATACATTTTAACAAATAAAATATAAAGGGACAGATAACACAAAACAATCTCCTTGAAGGTCGAAAAAAACAAGATAAAAAAATTAATTTGGTAAACTTGACACAACAAAAATAAAAATTAAAATCATGGAGATCACTATAAATTAAATAATCATTTAAAATGAAGATCTGTATTCCAAATTTAAAATATATAAATATTAAGGAGATCTTGCTCTATATAATACAGAAAAATATTCATGAGATCAGCATGAAAAATGTTTAAAATAGTTAGTCAGAACTCTGCGTGAATATCAGCAGCAAAACAAGTTCATTATTTTTCATTATTGTACCATTCTAAAGAAGATTTAAATGCGCAACATTTAAACGATGCAATAATTTACAGCGGGACGAATGTGCTATCTCCTTTACAAAAGCTTGTTTTACCAGAAGAAGCGCTCCCGTCTCATACTTGATTCTGAGCATGCGCGATTTTTTAAGACTCGGAAAAGCATACACACGACCGTTTTTCTCGTTGCAAAATAGGCCGACGAGAAACCCGGCGAGAAAATCGAGAATCCTGACGAGAAAATAGAGAGCAGGTTTTCTCAACGAGAAACCATACGCACAAACGGTTTTCTCGACAAGAAAGCTCTCTCTGCAGTTTTCTTGTCGTTTTTTGATGAGAAAATCGGTCGTGTGTACGAGGCTTGACATTCGGCCAACATGGCCGGCAGAAAATATACAACCACACGCCATCCACTGACAGCAACTATACCAAAAGTGAAGTTTTAAACAAATCTTTATACGTCACTGACAGGGTTTTGGGCAGCTCCTCCATCATAAGTAGAACTTCTAACGCAGAGGGAAAGGATTCAACACTCTCAGTTTTAAATTGGGTTTGGAATGCATGCCTCAATTGGAGATAATGGAAAAATTGAGAGTTCGGAAGGTCGTGTTTGGTTTTAAGTTGGTCAAATGACAACAGTACTCCATCCCGCGTAATATCCTTGAGAAGTTTAACACCCTTAGTCGTCCACCCCATGGGATTCTCCAATGCATAAACCTGGTGTAGTTTCTGGTTCATCCTAAGGGGGGCTGAAAGGGAGTGCCCCAAGTAACTTGGGCAAGCCAGCTTCACGGCTTCCTCCTATGCTTTAATAGTGGCCATCATTGATTCAGTAAGAGGAAGATCTCGCTTAGTGCCCCTGTGAATGGCCAAACAAAAGAATTCGTACGAACCCAAGTGAGTCGCCTCCAGAACAATGGCCAAGTCACCAGCATCGGAGACCAGCAATCTATGCACAAAGACCAATTGCCCTGCCAAGTAGTATTTACGCCAGTCTGGCAACGCCAAGCCACCCTGCCCCCATGGTTCCTGCAGGACTTTCAAGCCTATTCTAGGTAGTTTAGGGTCCCAGAGGAACGAGCTGGTGATACCATCTAATTTCTTAAAGAATGACTTTGGGATCCAAACTGGAGCATTTCTGAGAAAATACAAAATTACCGGAAGAATTTTCATCTTTAAAAGGTTTATTCTACCAAAAGACAGTGGGAGTTTTTGCCAGACCTGCGTTTTTTGCTTAAAAAAAGTCAAAAGGGGAATCAGGTTAGGGGACATGTAATCAACCACGTCCGCCGTAACCCTTATCCCCATGTAAGTGATCTGAGATACCCATTTTAATGGTAAATTCGGTGTAACGTACTTTAGGTATGAGCCTAATGTGCGGAGAGGGACCTCCCGTACAACCCCGGCTCGGAGACCACTGGAGTGGGGACAGTGGTGGTAAGAGCGTGGTGAGGTAAGGGTGCCTGTCTGATCCTCACTGCTTGGAGTGGTGGAGCCGAGTGGAGACTGGAACGGCTGGTACAGGAAGCAGCGGATGCAGGTCAGCAGGTTGCAGAGCAGAGGATGCAGGTCAGCAGGTGCAGCTTGCAGCGCAGAGGATGCAGGTCAGCAGGTGCTGGTTTGCAGAGCAGAGAATGCAGGTCAGCGTGTGCAGCTTGCAGAGCAGAGGATGCAGGTCAGCGTGTGCAGCTTGCAGAGAAGAGGATGCAGGTCAGCTGGTGCAGGTTTTGCAGAGTCAGACAAGCCGGGTCATACACATGCAGGTAAACATCATAATTGACAGGCAGAGAGTAGTCAAGGTCCAGGCTGGGTTTTGGCAACAGGCAGACAGGCAAAAAACTGAACAGGGTCAGGACTGGAGACAGAAGCGTGGTCAGGAAGCCGGGTCAAACACAGGAACAGGATACAGGCACAGAATCAGGAACTCAGGGAACAGAAGCAGATCAGACCACAAGGGGCAACATCTCTGGGGTGTCTTTTATAGGCCATTGGGCGCCAAAGCATGTCTAACGTGCGTGCATACGCATATGCGTGCGCAAAGTCCTCGATTCGAGCATGCGCATAGGCGCACCCCTTCTAAAGCGCCCAGTACGTCCCTGACATTCGGGTTCGCCTTTGCCCTATCTCCTTCGTCTAAAGGTAAAATGGAAGACTTGTTCCAGTTAACCTTTAGTCCTGAATAAGTGGTAAATGTATTCATGATACCCAACGCTGCCTCCAACGACTCTCCAGGGTCACGCAGAAACAGTAAAAGGTCGTCAGCATAGAGAGCCAACCCCTCATCTATGTTGCCCACCCTAATAGCCTTAACATCCTCTGACACTCTCAAAGCCACTGCCAGCGGCTCCATCATGAGTGCGAACAGGAAGGGTGATAAGGGGCACCCTTTTCTGGTTCCCCTACCTACCGAGAAATATTCAGAAGTATAGCCGTCCTGGGTGTACTATACAGAAGAGAGATCCATTGCCAAAAGCAGGGGCCGAAACCCATTCTTTCTAGGACCGCATGCATTAAGTGCCAGTTGATTGAATCAAAAGCTTTCTCGATGTCAATGGATACAATTATTCTAGAGGACAAATCCAAATTAGGGAGCTGCAGATGTGTGAAAAGTCGTCTCAAGTTAGTATCAGTAGATTTGCCCGGCATAAAACCCATCTGTTAGAAGAGGGAAGGTCTGGACAGCCACACTCCAATAAAAATGCCTTTATTGTGCAAAATAACAAAAGTACACACCACAGCAGGGTACAGGATAAAAAAGCTGATGCGTTTCACACTCAACAGTGTTTAGTCAGAGCTTTTTTTTTTTTATCCTGTACCCCGCTGTGGTGTGTACTTTTGTTATTTTGCACAATAAAGGCATTTTTATTGGAGTGCGGCTGTCCAGACCTTCCCTCTTCTAATTGCTATATGCTTAGCCTGCACCTGATGCTTCCACCTTGAGGATAGTGCCAGTTCCACACATCCACCTGGAGTGGTGATCCCTTCCCCATAAAACCCATCTGGTCGATATCTACCAGAGAGGAGATTACATCGGCCAGTCTCCTTGCCAGAATTTTGGTTAAGAACCATATTTAGCAGGGCAATTGGTCTGTATGGAGAACATTCTAGCGGGTCCTTTTCTGGTTTAAGCAGTAAAATCATATACGCGTCTAACATTGAAGCCGGAAGTGTCCGTTTTTGTAAACAACAGTCCAGTAATGTCGTAAGTCTGGGGGCCAGTTGGTCAACATATGTCTTATAAAAATCAGCCGGAAACCCGTCAGAGCCAGGAGCTTTATTGGGTGGAAAAGCAAAAATCGCTGAAACCTCCCCCTTATTGGCAATTTTGTCATCCAATGCCGCCCGATCCTCATCGGACATCCTCGGAAGGGCTAGGCCCTGAAGCAAGTCGTCTAAAGCTAATGGGTCATATGGCGGGATTGGGGCATATAGGGTTGAGAAGTACTGTAGTTTTGGAATTCAGTTAAAATGTCAGTTGGATCTTTAACCAAGTCTCCATTTGGACCTTTAATAACTGGGATATGTGTAATTTGGTTATTGTCCGCTACCAACCTAGCCAGCAGCTTCCCATTCTTGTCACCCTCTGAGAACAACAAATTAGCCCTATGTTTAGCCTCAGTATGAGCCAAGTTGTTACAATGCAGGGAAAGCTGCCTCCTGGCTTCGAATAAAGCAGTATAAGAGGAGTCCGTAGGATTGGCCGCATTTACACACATTCCCGTTCCTTGTCTTGCAACATCTGGATTTCCGCATTCTGATCCACCCACACCCTCTTAATGGCTGTTATACATTCCTCTCGGATCACTGCCTTGAAGATATCCCGCACAACCGGAGGTTCTGCCAACTCCGCATTTGTGGTCCAATAATCCGTAACCGAGTCCAGGAGATGGGATGATACTTGTTCATCCTTTAACCAACCCAATGGACAGTCTCCAACCCCTCGACCCCTTTACAACCGGAAGGAACAAGGAGATGGAGAGTGGGTTGTGATCTGACAAGCCATCCGCCAGGTAGTCCACCCCTCTCACATATGATAACAGGGCCTGATTACCAAATGCCATGTCAATCCAGGAGCGATGTGACTGAGAAAGGTGAGAATAACGTGTCTGTACGATTTTTAGATCGCCAGATCTCAGTCAGACCAGCTACTGAGGCCCAGTTCTGCAAATTTACTGACCCCCCCTCCCAGGATTAGAGGAATCCAACGCCTCAAGGGTGGCATTGAAGTCCCCCATCACCGGCAACGGGAGATGAGTATGAGGGGCCAACTTCACAAATAAATCATATAAGAATTGTACATTAAATGGAGGCGGAACATAAACATTAACTAGTAATATTTGGCAGTTCCAGATGTCCAAAACCACAGCCACATATCGTCCCCCCGGATCAGTGACCACCTGGTGAATTGTGCGTGGAATTGCCCTACTAATAAGTATAGATACCATCCTAGCAAAAGTGGAGAAGGTGGCATGGAATGCCTTTTGAATCCAGGGCTTACGTAATGCCAGAATTCTACTGCCATCCAGGTGAGTCTCCTGTAGAAGGATGACATGCGGCTTTACTACCTTTAAATATTGGAACATCGAGGCCCTCTTAAATTTGCTATTCAGGCCTCTCATATTCCAAGATACCAGTTTGATTGGATTAGCCATAGTCCTGTAAAAGAAACATACCATAGGTGAAGCCCACCCTCCCAGACCAACATACAGACATACTGAATCCAGAGGCAACTAAGCCCCTCTCCACATGGAAGGAGGCCTGCACTGGTTGAGGACCGGGAACTGAGTAGTGAACATCCCACACATATATAAAAAAAAAACATACCCCCCCTGCTATTATACCAGAACTAACAAAAGAAAAAAAACCTGAAGAAAAAAAACTTCAAGAAAAAACATTGTCTGGTATGTACTGTAGCTTACAATACCAAAAACCTGAGAAACAAGAAAAAAGCGTTGCTGGAAGGTCAACCGAACGTACAATTGCCCGACAGGTCAAACAGATGGTCCCTGTAGCCTCCAGAGAGCCTCCACATAGTCAGTTCTTAGTGGGAGCAAAAAGTGTACAAAGCATTTAAACTTAAAGGGGGGTTCCACCCGCAATTTTTTTTCTAAAGTCAGCAGCTACAAACACTGGAGCTGCTGACTTTTAATAAGGACACTTACCTGTCCTACTCGCCCGCGATGTCAGCCCCCCCGAGGCCGATCCCTTTGTGCTGGCAGCTTCCGGCGCCGCCATCCTCAGTAAGTGAAACAGTTTGGCTTCACTGCCCGTTTTCTACTGCGCATGCGCGAACAGCGCGGCTCTTTGTGAATGGGCCGGCTGCTCTCTGGGATACACACAGTTCCCAGAAGGCAGCGTGCCCCTTTCACAAGATGACACCGAGTGTAGGACGAGGAAGAAGATCCACCGCGGAGGATGAAGAGGCAGATTAGGGACTTCCGCATAGCAACCGCTATTTTTCATTTTTATTTTTTATTTGTAGATTTTTGGTGAATTTTTTTTTTTTTCAGGGTGGAACTCCACTTTAATGGCGCATAGTAAAAATAAAGTGAAGAAACAGTATATTGCTGCCATCTAGTGGTGTCAAGGCACAGTGCTCGGCAAGGTCTGGAATGGGGAAATGAAACTGAAATTCCAGGCATAAGCTGAAAAAGAGAAATGACAAAAACCAACAAAAAAAACAGTTCTTCTTCAGGATGAAAAAGAAGTAATTCCCCCCCACCGAGCAAATCAAAAAGTGCTAGAGACTGTCAGGATAAGGCACAACAGGCGCAACTGTAAAAAAGCAAATACTTAGCCAGGTTTGCAGCCTCATCAAGGATTTCTGTCCAGCCAGTCACAAGCGTCCAGTGGATTATCAAAAAACTTCACTGCACCCTGATGTTGGATAAGCAGCTTACTGGGGTACAACATGCTATACTGGATATTATTTTCCCGCAATCTTTTATCATTAAAAGAGCGCCGTTTTCGCTGTATTTCTGCTGAGAAATCAGGGAATAACATCACCTTGGTGTTTTCATATTTCAGCTCTTGGGTCTTCCTGGATGCAGATAGGATCATATCTCGATCCCTGTAATTCAGGAATCTCACAAGAAATGGACGGGGATAGTCACCAGGGGGACGTCTACCTGTGGGGACTCTGTGAGCCCTTTCCACCACATACGTTGGCGACAGTTCCCCCAGGTTTAGCAGCTGCTTGAAAACATTTTCAGCAAAGGTGGTAATTTTGGACCCCTCCGCTCCCTCCGGCAGGCCCACCACGCGCACATTGTTCCTCCTCTGTCTGTCTTCTGCATCGTCAGCGCAATTTTGTAACATTTTCACCATAGCATGTAATTCTGTTAGCTGGTTACCTTGTGAGGTTGAAACATCCTCCACCTCAGATATTCTGTCCTCTGCCACTGTGAGACGTCCCCTGATCTTGTCCAAGTCATGTCTGATCAGTGTGCATTCTGTGGTCAAATGGTCAATGCTCACCATTACCGCGGCCTTGCTGGCATTAATCGCTTCCAGGATTGGGCGAGTGATCGCATCTTGGGCAGCTTCTTGATCAGGAAAGGCAGGCAGGGATCCCCCAGCGCTTGTATCCTGTGCAGCCACCGCAGCAGTAGCCATCTTCCTGGGTTGCTTTTTGACGCTTCTGGATGAAGAAGGAGAGGGAAAGATGGCGGTGGCGGGGCCTTTGTCCGGGCCTCATGAGTAGCGGGTCTGGTGCTGGCTCTTCGGAGTCTGGTGGCCGGCTTTAGATGCCCCCTTTCTCATGTCCGGATGTTCCCCCACACAGTCTGGTGCTTCAGCACCAAAAAGTCTGACAGAAAAGCTCCTAAAAATGGATCATTAGCAGGAGAGATGTGGAGCTCCCTGGAAACATGCCCTGCCTTGTTCAGATCTGGACACGCCCCCTCTAGATTTCTACCTCTTAAGGGTTGCCTACCCCTGCTCCAGGATATTCAACAGAATTGGAGAGGTATGTCAGAATGTGGACAGTTTCTTCAAGATATTTTGCATTACCCTTTCAATATGTAAATATGTAAATAAAGATCGGAATTAATTCTTTAGCCACAGATGAAATTTACCCGTCCTACTATGGAAAGAGGCAGTTTCATCCAAATCTTGCTCTTGGCTTTGCATTTATTAAGAAAAGGCAGAAGATCATATTGTAGGAGACAAATGCCAGAACTGGCCTGGGTGTGAAATAGTTAAAAATATCCCATTTCTTGATGGGGTCTTTAGCCCCTCTCACATTCCAGGATGTTATGGAAATTTTAGCAGCCATGGTGTAAATTTTAAGTATAAAAAGAGACAGTGTGCAAGTCAAAGCGAGGGAAGACCGTGGACCCCTGAAGGAGTCATGAGGCAGCTACACATTTGACGCATGGAAAGAGTAGAATCCAGAGAAAGAAATTATCGCAGGATTCAAAAAATGATAGTACTTGACAGGTGTTAAGCGCACTAAATGGTCGGCAGTGACAGTCCATCCGAGACCACAATGGCGGACAGCAGGAAAAATCTGTTCCGAACAAAAAACAAACAAAAAAAAGATGAAAAGAGTTTCCACAGTAATTCTGAAGGGGAAAGAGTAGTCACCTGAGCTCCTAAACAGGCAATAATAATGCCCAGAAAGAAATTGCCTCAGTTAGAGGCAGTAGAGGTAAAGACATAAAAAACAGCATACTTGGTTCACTGCTCACCATTCTCTCTCTTGGAGCGATTTATCTCCACATTGCCTTTTGTGTGAGCCCACTTTAGTAAGGTGTCTCGATCCTTGTAATGTAGAAATGTCAGAATAAATGGTCTAGGAAAGTTTCCAGGAGGGGGCGGGGGGGGGGGGGTCTGACCACTATCCTATGAGTTTGTTCTGCTGCAAAGAGCGGAAAAAAATTATGGTGATCAAAAGTATCAGCAAACCACTTTTCAATGAACTCTGTGGGGTGCTTGCCTTTTGCCTTCTATACATTCAGGAAAACCTAGTATTCTGACGTTACTTCTGCAAAGTCAGTTTTCTATATCACCAATGCAATTAGCGTGATGGATGCTTGGAATTCCCATAGCCTTTATGTCATGTTTAGTTGGAGCGAGTTCGTTTTCTATGGAGCTGAAATGGGCAGCCCTGTGTTCCTATACTTTCTGCGTGTCATGTCGAATAAAAGTGACTTCCTCTTTTTTTTGCTGAAATTGAGACGTGAGGGCAGATAAAGTGGTGTTATAGCTTTGTACCATCATAAAAACATCTTTAAATGTGGGTTAAGGTGGTGGTGTTGTGAGTACTTGTGTATGAGGTGCCCAGCTTCCCTTCTCCTCCCTGTCCGACGGCTCCCAGGCTCCTGGCTCAGTCCCCTCCATTACCTTGGATACAGATACAAGAAGAGCAGCCTGTGTGGGTTTGGATTTCTCTAGTGCAGATGACAGGGTAGCAAGACTATTGTCAGAGTCCTTTGCTGGTGTGTGGGCAAAGCGCTCCAGCTTTGCAGCAGCCTCTCTCTCTCTGTCCTTCTGTGAGCATGGGGAGGAGATCCGACATCATCTTCAAGGGGCCAGTCCAGCAGGTGATTGATGGGAGCCGGAGGATCAGTGTCCACTCAAATGCAGAGCTCAGCCATGCCCAGGCACGTATTCTTTAGCAGTAAAGAAAAGAATGTGTGTAGAGATACATGTGCATTTTGGGGACTCTTTTTGGAGTTCCATGGTTTTTATAACAAAAAAATAGAGCTTTGCTTATCTGTGTATTTCCACATCTAATGTGTACTCATTTTTTTTCTAAAATACTTGAGTTATCCAGGGGACGTATATGACTAATATCATTAGTGATTTAATGATATCATTGTAGAATAGTCAGACCAGTTCAATCAGCAAACTGTAGGGGATCTGACTTGCTTTCTGTTCTGGTAATAGAGTAATGACTATCATATTGAGCCACCTTTCCCTTAAGGCTAGTATGGTTTCCAGTACTAGAATGCCCCCAGAACTTAGGCACTATATTTGCAAAAATGGGATGCAGTCAGAGTCCACTCCAGAAAAAGAGTTCAAGTACCAAGAAAAGATAATCCAAGGCTAGTTTTTGGGCAGGAGCTTTCCAAATAGAATCTGTTAAACAAGCAGTGTTTTGGGCTGGCAGCATTCAGAGAGAGGAAGTCCCTTAACCAAGCATAGTGTCAAGACAGGCGTTCAGAGAGAGATAGTCCTTTATCTGAAGCTAAAGTCTATGCAGGAAGCTTTCAGAAAGAGGTAGTCTCATATCCAAAGCAAAGAGTCAGCAACAGTAAAGACAGGCAAGGTAAGATAGACAAAAACACAAGTTGAAGCAAGGCAGCTAAACACTATCACAAACCCAGAGTTCTGGGCTTGTGATGCTTGAATGACTGTGGTGCTGGGGCATTCTAATCTGGGGTGAGAGAAGGCAGGGTGGTTTAAAGTGGTTGTAAACCTGAGTCATGAAATCTGAACAAAGCACATATATCTGTAGTGTTTACTTGTCTCTATCCAAAGCTCTAAGTATTGTTTCTCTATGGGGCTTCGTTCCTCTTTTATCAGCATGTGTCACTTCTGACAAGTTTTTCCGACACTAAAGATACATTTGTGATGGGGAGCTGCGCGCACAGCTTGTCTGTTCAAAAGACAGCTCTGCATCCTTCCTTTGTTCATGTGCCGTGTGTGAAGGGGGGTGTGTCCCTTTCCTCAAATCAGCTCTCACACACTGTACAAGAGCTCTAACTGCAGCACTCCACCCCTCCTCTGTGCTCCTGACAGATTAAGAAGGATTTTTATCTAAAATCAGCACTTTTGAAGGGATTTAAAAAAGGGAAGACTGCAGTTAAACAAGTAAAACTTATGTAGGAGGATTTGTTTCATCTCTGTGTATCATATGAGGCCAGTCACACCATTGGGTAAATGAGAGGGTTAACAACCACTTTAAGCCAACTGCTGCCTACTGGGATAGTGCCTGTGAAGGTGTGCCACTGCTGCTCATTTCAAGCTGGGGCAGGGGGGAGTGTGTCAAAGCAAGTGGCCACAGGCTGAACAGGAGTGTGACTCACTCTCCAGCAGTGGCGAGAGAGAAAGTAGTTTGGGTGAGACAGGCTTAAACCACACTGGTGTGTTTACTGTTATCAAGACCTCCTTTAGAAAGAGTTATTTCCACACTGACACAGTGAAAAAAGAAGTAAGGGAAAATCTTTAACCTGAGCACAGACAGAAATGTAAAGCTGACAGGGGTTTTAGCCTATTCCTACTCTACTAAAGGAAAAAAAAAGTTGAATCCGTTTTGCTGTACAGTTTAAGAAGAAAACAAAGTAGCTGAATGATGAATAATGACTACGGTGTACATGTTTTATTCCATAGGGTTTGCCAGGTAAGTTTAAGTGCTGGTTCACAATGGGGCGGCTTCAAAGTCACCTGACTCTCGTCTGACTCTGAAGCAACTTCAGCACGGCTTGCAAAACAACTTCTGTATAGAAGTCAATGAAAGCCGCTTCGAAGTTGCCCCCAAGTAGTACAGGAACCTTTTTCTGAGTCGGAGCGACTTGACTCGCTCCTATTAGAACGGTTTCATTGTACTGAATGGAGTGCGACTTGTCAGGCTGACAAGGTGCCTGACCGGTCGCCTATGTGTGAACCAGGACCTAAGTTAAACTGAAGTGTAAACTTTGAAACAAAATATGCAGGCAGGCTATTTATTGCAGAAGAGACATGATATGTCTTATATGCAGTACAGCAAACATACCTGCCTGTTTGCAATCTGCTGTAGAATGCACACTGACCCGCACATTTTCTCAGTACACATTGATACCAGAATGAATTAATGTGCACATGCACAGGAGTTATGTCATTCCCAGACAAACAATCAAGACAATCAAAGACCAGAAATGTGGGAGAGGCAATGAAGAAAATGTCAGCGCCAGAGAGGAAGCAAGGGGATGTGAGTGTCTGCGGATTTTAGTTATGTTTAAGCTATATATCAAAACAGGAAGCCATAGCTGATATACAGGTGTTATAAGCCATTCAAAAGTCTCCTTCTTATTTGTTCTAAATAAGCCCTGTTTTTAAATTGTGGAAATTGAGGGGATAAGATGTCATTATTGTGCACCAGTTAGGTACATTGGCATTAACACTTCTTCGGAAGTTTGCCCGCTGTGGCAAAAATCTATATGAACTTGTTGAAGATGTCATCGATCTTGTTGCATAAAACTCCATATTAATGCCTATTGTTCAAACCCATGTTATATCTCCTCACCACTTTGCGGCTACAATACCCTTAATTTTTCTGGAAAGGCTAACTACAAGATTTAGGAATGTGTCTGTAGGACATTGTGCCTGTTCAGCCAAAAGAACACTTGTGAGGTCAGGCTCTGCTGTTGAATCAGAAAACCTAGCTTGCAATCAGCATTCTAAAGGCCCATACACACAATACAAAAATCAGATGTAAAATTTCGTATGACGAGCTGTCTGGCAATTTTTGGATCGTTAGTACAGTACTTTCGTCACACAAAATCTGGATGTGCAGACTACATGCAGACTATAACATTTTTGTCAGATGTGAACTCAACGTCCGATTTTTGTTTCATTGGTACAGTTTTTGTACGAAAAAAAAATCGTAAGAGCAAGATTACGCATGCTCAGAAATGAAAGAATACATACAAAACTATTCAACACATTACGTCACTTCTGACGTTGTATTCTGGCATACGAAACATTTTGTATTGTGAGTAACCGATACACTTTCAACATGAGACTAGCATGCCACAAAAATCAGACGTTCAGTTGTCCAAAAATCTAAGCATATGTACAAGGCCTTTTTTATCCTAAATATGTTCAGCAGGGTTGAGTTCAGTACATGCAAGCAACATGTGCTACACTACACCAGACATGTCAAACAATGGCTTTATTGTGCTGGCTTTGTTCACAGGGGCACAGTCCCACTAGAACAGAAGAGGTCCTTCTCCAAGCTCTTGCCACAGTTGTCTAAAATTAAATTGCCTGTTGTAGCATTTACAGTACCTGTCAACTTAATAACTTGGAGAAAGGGTTTCTGAGGTTTGTACATTTTTAATGAATACCTTTCAGCTACTCTACATAAATCAAAATATATATTTGCAAAGATTAGTAAATTGTAACTACACTCTATAGTAAATAAATGCTAAAAGTTAGATTCAATTAAGAAAATTTATGAGACTAATACTTTCCACTTTATAATGCAGATGCTTATAATCGCATGGTTTTCATTAGGAATACAAATTAGAACTTTATTGTAGCACTGTTTATACATTTAAATTTAGATTTTTAAACCATAATCACATGGTGCAGATGGAACATTATCGTTTGTCTTTTAACTGTGGGCCTTGATGGTTTGCAACTGTCCTCCAAAATGTTAGATTTAGCTGTATGTACCAAAAAAATAAAAAATAGAAACTTAGCAAGTCTCTAGAAGTTCATCATGTGTTTACATTCTTTCACAACCTTTACTGGGCTTTGCTTTTGCATCACTGAATGTAGTCTTTTTTTAACTTTATGAGTCTGCAGCTTGGCAAGATCCTATTTCCATATGGTTCTGATCACACTCAATGTTCTAGGTGGTATGTATGGTCATCTAGCAGTCTTACTGAGGGATGCCTTTCCTCTTCAAGGCTGCAAGACTAAACAGTTAATGCCCTGTACTTCAGAAATAATGAGAAGTGCAGTTTTTCCTTTAGCAGCTACCTTCCAATTGAGGCAAATCAGCTTAAGGCTGGATGCTATATACACAGAACCCAGGTGCTCCCCATGGAAATAAAGAGATATCATGTGCATGTCAGATAGCTTCAAGATAATAGGTTCAAAGCAGGTTCTGCATGCAGGAGAAGCTGGCTGGTCACTGAGGTAACAGTGGTCTGAGCTAGCAGCAGAAACTAGCAAAGTCCATTATCCAGGCAAGAGTCAGGGCAGGTGGCAGTCAGAAGCGTGATCAGAGGGATCTGTATCAAGACAGGGTCAGGGCAGACAGCAATCAGTAGCATAATATGTTTTATAGGCAAGGGTCAGGGCGGTCAAGCAGAAGAGTAGTTTGTTATCCAGGTGTAGCACCCCTCCCAAACATTTGGGATGCTATGCATAAATTTAAGGGTAGTCTGAGCTAGTAGTTGGGCTCAGACCAATTGATTGTTCTAAATTCGCTTCTGCTCTGGGTGTGATACTGCCAGGCAGTAATGTTCCCTATTCGCCTGTAGGTGGTACTGCCACCACCGGCCCAGGTTGAACTACAGGGGGTATCACAACACCTTGGGTGTCTTCTCTTGGCAGTCGTGCAGTGGGTGTGGTAAACCCACTGTGCATGCTGGGAGAGGGTACATAAGGGGCAGACACCATTAACTGGGGTCCTGTGTGTGCGCCTCGTGGCCCGTATGGCACGGGGTGTGTGCGTGTGTTCAAACCCTGGGCACCTTCAGCTCGAGGCTGCATCGCTGCCTGGTGGGCCCAGCTCTGCTAGCTGGGGCCTATGCCTTAGGAAAGGATCCCAAGCTACCCACCTGCGGGGAGCCTGCTTTTAGGAATGAAGACAAGGGGAGGATCTGCCCCAGAGGAGATCAGCGACGGTACTGCTGTCTCGGAAGGAGGCCTGGAACTCACCTAAGGAGGAATGCATTATTACAAGCCCTGCAATACGCCAATCTGGCATTAAGGTTCTCTCTCTATTGCTTTTCCGGGAGGTTTGGGACTTTGATAATCCTGTGGCAGAGGATTCCTGATCGTATCCCTAGTTCTCAGATAAAGTTGATTCGTGCTTCATCCCGGCTGCTAGGACTATTGAACGGGACTATCCGGGTGAGCAATACCCACTCAGGCTTGAGTGGCGACGTTGTGATTTTAGTGCTGTGTGCCTGAACCTTCCCCTGTTCTTCTCTCGTTTCCTGCTTTCCTCTCAAGTTCCCTCAGCAAAGTAAATAAAGCCTGACTGTTTGGGTTTTACATCTGTGTGAACATTAGCTTTTCTAAAGACTTTCTATACCCTGACAACAGAAGCCTTGGAGGTAGCTTGCATGACCCAAAACAAAACCAGCAGCCCGATCTCAGAGAGAGGGGGGTTATCGCTACACGTGGGGGCTCGAGTCCGGGATTTGCAGCTACCTCCCGCAATTGGATTACTTTATTCTATGTGTTTGGGAAAGTCGTACTGTGTTACTGTGCTTTGAACAAGAAGAAGGGGTTAAGAGGCACAGAACAGTTTTTTTTTTAACTGCGTAGTTCGTGGGCAGATCCAAAGGAAGAAAAGCCTGCGAGTTACGTGCAGGAAGAGAAAAAGAGGAGGAGTTCCCGCCACCTGCGTGCTACACGTGGGCGCATTGGCGCCAAGGAACAGAGAGCGTTTGGATCAAGTGAGAGGAGCAACATGTCTGCGTTTCCATGGACCTCAACCCTATCGGGACCACGGATGTTCCCAGTGCCTACTACCATGGACATTGCTCCGCTTGCATCCCCGCTTACGGATACCGCGATCCAGCTCAAGCCCCGGGGCCGCTTCGCGTTGTATACATATTGAGATGCGGAGGCCCTGGGCATGCTTCCCTAGATGCGATGGACTGGCTGTGCAGCTGCGCCTGTTCGGACGATGTTTGTCCTGCGGGGAGTTCCTTTTCGAGGTGGACCACCTTACCGGGTCAACTGGGTTACAGGCGCCGTTACTTCGGAGGAAGTCGCCTACACCCCTACAGCCAAACCCACGCGCATCGCATCGGCTGCTACTGATGCATCCGGAGAAGATGCCCCTGCCGCTGCAGAGCCATCGGCGGACATGGCGGCGGACGCTGCCTCCGCCACTACTGAAGTATTTATCCTGCCAGCAAAAAGGAAGACGGGCTATGTTAAGGCCTCCCGTGGCTGCGGTCGAAGCCTGCCCCAGCGCCTGCCGGAACCGGACTTCAAAAGCGGGAAGTTGCTCGAGAAGTCCACGTCAGGAGACAATAAGGAGGCTGGGGGAAAAGTGACGGTCAATGTGAAGAATTACCTGCCCGCTGAAGGGGTGGATTCTTCGGATATTGACTCATCATCCGATGTTGGGGATGATGTGTGGATTGACAAGATATTTCTCAGAAAGGGATGGGACAATTTGAAAAGTGTTATCCCGACCCGCATCCTTCGAGAGGGATCACCCATGAGCTCTGGGGATACCACACCCCGGGTGGAAGTCCCCGCTTTGACAGAGAAGGCTATACCTGCGCTGAATGAAAGACTTTTGCCGGAGCCTGTTATGGTTTTGGTCCGGAGGTCCCCGGATTCGTATGTGATGCCTGGGACGGGAACCCCTGCTTCTCTACCCAAACTTGCACGCCTGCAGCGGATCCTTATGAAAAGAGTAGCTACTGAATACGGTCTGTGGTTCCCTTATGTACCCAAAAGAATTGATGTTTGAAATAGAATCTTGCCGTGAACAGTGGTACGGGGATACCATTTGGGACTATCTTCAGGTGCCCAAGCCGTATAGGAACTTGTATATGAAGATAGGGGGCGCTATGTGCCTATATCCTTTCAACACAGTGATGCACATAAAATTAAACATACAATGTCAAAAAAATAAATGGCAAACAGTAAAAGAATAATAAGTCCCAATTATAATGATCCAAACGTGAAATTCAGAGTCCATAAAACAGCAAAGACACATCTGCTTGCTGCCGTGATATATCCTGAAATATTTTGTGGTTCAGAATAATTAAGATCCACGGAGGTGGTAGGATCGTAACGGCTCCCCGCAATATTATCTTCCGATAAGCCAGCAGCCCCAGTGCCGGGTCAGGCACTTTTAAATGTGAGTAGCCATTTTTGGCTTTTTATATGCTTTATTTTAAAATAAATGGTTTTACACTATGGATATCCTCCATTATTTTCTTTCATTATCCGGCTGATACTTATGAGGAGGAAGGTGTACATCTCCAGTTTCCGCACATGTGAGCAGGCACAATCCTGCATAAGCGTATATTGACCTACTTTTTGGCTAAAGTGGTCAAATATCTCTGGTAAGCAGAATATATATACAGCCACATTGGGTGTGTTTTCACAGAGTTGGTGAAGGATCACTTTATCTATCACATTCAAGATTTGATTGTAGCAGCATCGAATGGTCACTTTTGATGTATGGACTATCTTAATTATTCCGAACCACAAAATATTTCAGGATATATCACGGCAGCAAGCAGACGTTTCTTTGCTGTTTTATGGACTCTGAATGTCACGTTTGGATCATTATAATTGGGACTTATTATTCTTTTACTGTTTGCCTTTTATTTTTTTGACATTGTATGTTTAATTTTATGTGCATCACTGTGTTAAAAGGATATAGGCACATAGCGCCCCCTATCTTCACATACTTATCACTGGGAGTCCACACTTCTCAGGGGAGCAGCTTGGTTATAAATTATTTATTTTTCACCTATTTTTGGCGCGGAGTTAACCCCATTATTGTATAGGAACTTGGATCACTCAGCTGCCATGTCTGATCGGTTCAGGAGTTGCCGCCGGGACTGGAACTATGGCCGGCATATCCACGCTGACCGAGTTGTAATTTGCTGCCCAGGAAGAGATCATGTGACATACTTTATAACGACCCTGGACAAGCAGTGGAAATCTGTAACCCTCCTGGATCCAAGCTTTTACCTGTGAAACTTTTGAGATAGGAACCTGACTTTGCTGTTTTATTTCCTGTCCCTTCACGGGTGAACCGTACCTTGGATCGAGACTTTGTCCTCTACTGAAAGAGGTTTATTGATCTTGAGGAGGAAAAGACAAAAGTGGTCTTTGTTTTTTTTTCTCTCTTTTCTCCGAAAAAGACAGATTTTCCTCTGAGTGAACTTTGGGGTTAGTTAGTAAGGATGTTATAGTGAGAAAACGCCGTGGTCAACAGTGGGATGTTCTTTGTGTTGTGTTGCAAACCCCTGCGTAACCAGTAAAGGACGTTGTGACCCTGCCAACACTAGGTGGCAGTAGTATGCAGGAATAGAGACACTTCACTGCTAATATAGCACTTAGAATTAGTAAAACTTTATGCTAGGCTTAGCATTAAAAAAAAAAAAAAATGTTCCCATGCATGTTGTTTGTGTTTTCTTGCAGGTACCAGAGCTACTATCAAGACCACCGGAGAATGGGGTGGGGTAGATAGTCAGTAATGGGTGGAGTGTTTTTTTTGCATTTTGGAAACTGAAATGTCATATCTGGAGAGCTATGTCAATTATTGTAATATTATCTTGTGTGCTTTCCTTCCTTTTCTTTTCCCCTCCCCAAAAATTGGTTCAGATACCAGGTTACTGTGTTTTTTTTAGGTAATCAACAGCCTTCAGGATTGAAAGATTTTGATTTACCCAGCCACTGGGGACAGTGTCTTTTTAAGGAGGGGGTGTGTGTAGCGCCCCTCCAAAATATTTGGGACGCTATGCATAAATTTAAGGGTAGTCTGAGCTAGTAGTTGGGCTCAGACCAATTGATTGTTCTAAATTCGCTTCTGCTCTGGGTGTGATACTGCCTTGCAGTAATGTTCCCTATTCGCCTGTAGGTGGCACTGCCACCACTGGCCCAGGTTGAACTACAGGGGGTATCACAACACCTTGGGTGTCTTCTCTCGGCAGCCATGCAGTGGGCGTGGTGAACCCTCTGTGCATGCTGGGAGAGGGTACATAAGGGGCAGACGTCATTAACTGGGGTCCTGTGTGCGCCTCGTGGCCCGTATGGCACAGGGTGCATGTGTGTGTTCCAGCCCCAGGCACCTTCATCCCAAGGCTGCATCACTGCCTGGTAGGCCCAGCTCTGCTAGCTGGGGCCTATGCCTTAGGAAAGGATCCCAAGCTACCCACCTGCGGGGAGCCTGCTTTTAGGAAAGGAGCGACAGTACTGCTGTCTAAGGAGGAAACCTGGAACTCACCTAAGGAGGGATCCATTATTACAAGCCCTGCAATACGCCGATCTGGCATAAAGGTTCTCTCTCTATTGCTTGGCTGGGATGTTTGGGACTTTGATAATCCTGTGGCAGAGGATTCCTGATCGTATCCCTAGTTCTCAGATAAAGTTGATTCGTGCTTCATCCCGGCTGCTAGGACTATTGAACGGGACTATCCGGGTGAGCAATACCCACTCAGGCTTAAGTGGCGACGTTGTGATTTTAGTGCTGCGTGCCTGAACTTTCACCTGTTCTTCTCTCGTTTCCTGCTTTCCTTTCAAGTTCCCTCAGCAAAGTAAATAAAGCCTGACTGTTTGGGTTTTACATCTGTGTGGACATTGGCTTTTCTAAAGACTTTCTATACCCTGACAACGGAAGCCTTGGAGGTAGTTTGCATGACCCAAAACAAAACCAGCAGCTAGATCTCAGAGAGGGGGGTTATCTCTACACAGGCAAGTGACAAAGGCAAGCCAGGGTGCAGGGCACAGGAGGCAGGAAGCAAACACTAACACAAGCCCAAAGATCTGAGCTTGTGATGTACAAATGGAGCATCCCAGTGCCACAAACCAATCAGGGCAAAGTGAGAGGAACAGGCAAAAATGGGCTACTACATAGCAATGAGAATTCCACAGCGCCACCAGCCAATCATGGCTAAGTGGGAGCAACAGGGAATGCCAAGCAACTGCTTAGTAAAGAAGACGTTACTCGCTTGAGAGAGTTGTGGGGAATATGTTGGCTGAGAGAGAGGCTGTGTTGGAGCATGTCTCACACTCCTAATAGATGTCTGCACATATCATATAGTCAGGTGTTGTATAGAAGGAAGAGGCTTAAATGGACTATGTGGGCACCATATGTGAGACCGATGTACAGTCAAGGGTATAAATATAAAAGGTTTTTATTAAACAAATATAAAACAAGTTTACCATGTACATGTTTATAGATTAAAAAATCGTTTTGTGACAAACATAAAATCACTCATATAGGCATACCATTGTTGCCAATGGAATGTCATACATATACAGTCGCATAGTATACAAGACTCAACATGTTTCGCGTTTTATGATTCCATAGAATCTGCTTCTTCAGGAGCTAGATAACAAGCATTATTTTTCAGTAGATAAATATGTGTTTTGTCACGTGGCTATAAACAAAGAAACAACATGATTAATGTAAAATAGGAAAATGTGGATATATAAAATTATATTTTACAATAAAAACATGTATCCATCACATGAACCATAAAGCCAGACAAGGCCCCAAAGTCTTACCATTGGAGCTGGGCCACATAGTGGCCGAGATGCGGATCAGTCAAGTGGGTCCATCCTGGAGGACAACAGGACCCTCACCAAAGACCACAGATATCCAGAGGTATATATCTAAGATAGAAGTGGTAAATATACATACAGTAGGTGCCGCCGATATTGTATATCTATCGCGCTCCCATCGCCGAGATTCTCGGCGACAGGAGTGCCGAGATCTCGGCAACAGGGTGGCGACACGTGTCGCGCTCGCTGCAATAGCGAGGAGACGTGGCACTGTATTGAGCTTCCTCTCGCAGTAATGCTAAATCTTCGGTCCGCAGAGATTAATATAGGCTTCTCATGACGTCACAGTCACATGCTCCGGGGCACATGGCCCCAGAGCATGTGACTATGACGTCATGGGAACATGTGACTGTGACGTCATGAGAAGCCTATATTAATCTCTGCGGACCGAAGATTTAGCATTACTGCGAGAGGAAGCGACAAGTCAACATCGAGGAGGAGAAGAGGGAAGAAGACGCCGACGGCGACGACGGGAAGACCGGCCCCTCCACTAGCAAAAGAGCTACAAGAAGGTAGTGGAGAGGCCGGCAGAAGGACAACGGAGAGCCGGACGAGATGACGGAGAAGACCGGGCCTCCACTAGCAAAAGAGCTAAAAGAAGTTAGCGGAGGCCCGGCGGAAGAAAGAACCGGAGAGCGGGAGAAGAAGGCGGCGACGGAGAAGACCGGGCCTCCGCTAGCAAAAGAGCTAAAAGAAGTTAGCGGAGGCCCGGCGGAAGAAAGAAAGAACCGGAGGGGAGAAGGCGACGGAGAAGACTGGGCCCCGCTAGCAAAAGAGTTGGAAGAAGATAGCGGTGGCCCGGCAGAAGAAAGAACCGGAGAGCGCGGCGACGACACCGGAGACCCCCGAAGTCAGAAGAAGACCCCCGGAGCTGTGCAATAAAATACTTTTAAAAACTGTGTTGTGTTTTTATTGCCATTTTTTTCCACCAGGTGAATGGGTAGGGGTACGATGTACCCCATACTCATTCACATAGGGTGGGGGGCCGGGATCTGGGGGCCCCCTTATTAAAGGGGGCCCCCTTATTAAAGGGGGCTCCCGGATTCCGATAAGCCCCCCGCCCGCAGACCCCGACAACCAACGGCCAGGGTTGTCGGGAAGAGGCCCTGTCCTCATCAACATGGGGGCAGGGTGCTCTGGGGTGGGGGGGGCCGCAGGTCGCCCCCCTGCCACAGAGCACCAAACCCCCCATGTTGAGGGCATGTGGCCTGGTACGGTTCAGGAGGGAGGGGGGCCGCTCTCTCGTCCCCCCCTCTTCCCCTGCGGCCTGCCAGGTTGCGTGCTCGGATAAGGGTCTGGTTTGGATTCTGAGGGGGACCCCCACGCCGTTTTTTCAGCGTAGGGTTCCCCTTCAAATCCAGACCAGACCCAAGGGCCTGGTATGCTCCTGGAGGGGAACCCACGCCGGTTTTTTCTTTAAAAATTGGCGTGGAGTTCCCGCTCAGGATTCATACCAAACGCAGTGCCTGGTATTGGCGGGAATCCACGTCGGATCCCCGCCTATCGGCAATGCGTGTCGCTCATCGTGAAAGGAACTTTTTCCTTTCCCGATGACGAGACAGCTCGGCACTGGCTCTCGCGACGGAGCTCATAGGGTGTCAATCTCGCCGCTAGAAGCGGCAAGATTGACACAATATCGGCGGCACCTACTGTACCAGTGTATCATTCTATGCTTGGCCAAACTAAGCAGGCCAAATGTTGGATAGTAACCCCTGAGTATTGATTCCCAATGTAGGTATAGCCATATCTCCTAAGACGACACATCCAATTCATCCCAGAGGCATCAAGCGCATGGAGCAAGGGATAATGAAGGTAATTAGCCCCTCTGGGTACAGGGAGGGCTGTAGAATAAATAGCAAGAATGTTAAATGGAACAGAGACGAGCCTCATCTGTGTCTATGATGATGTCCTTCACAGCTTGGACAGGGGTGACTCAGTAGCTCTGGTTCTTTTGGATCTGTCGGCCGAATTTGTTACCATTAATCATGGAATCTTACTGGAGCGGATGAAGTCAGTTTTGGGTATGAGTGGGTCGGCTTTGGCATGGGTGGCCTCTTTCTTAGAGGGCAGAGTTCAGGGAGTCAAGACTGGCCCCTTTTACTCTAAGTACACTGCCCTGGATTGTGGAGTGCCACAGGGCTCTGCCTTGTCTCCCCTGCTGTTTAATATCTATATGAGGCCCCTTGCTGACCTGCTAAAGTCCCACGCCGTCCATTACCATGTTTATGCGGACGACACCCAGGTTTACTTAAAGATTCCTAGGAACCAGACGGCTGATGCCACCCTTGCCAGCTGTTTGGAGGCCATCAACACATGGATGTCTGCCAACTTCCTGAAACTTAATGGGGGAAAAACTGAGGTGATCATCTTCAGTGATCTGGCCACCCCTCCAGATATCCCACCTTGGCCTCCCTCATTTGGTCCTGCTCCGGAGGTGGCCCCCCAGGTCCGTGATCTGGGATTTGTCCTAGATTAACTTTGGCTCCTCAGGTAAAGAGGGTCGTCAGTGCATGTCACTGGCAGCTAAAATTCCTGAGGGGGCTGTTTAAATATTTGGATATCTCGGACAGAAAAACTGTCATCTGCGCCACGATAGGTAGCTGCCTAGACTACTGCAACTCTCTTTATCTGGGATTGCCAAAGATGTTAGTGCAGAAGCTTCAACTCATTCAAAATGCTGCGGCTAGGTTACTCATGGATGTCCCGCTGAGGGATCATATCAACCCTGTCCTCTGCGCCTTGCACTGGCTGCCTGTCCACTATCGTACCTTATTTAAGGCCGGATGTATTATGTTTAAGATTATGGGAGGCCTGACCCCAAGCTATCTCTGTTCTCGTTTTTATAAACAAGCTTTTGTTAGATCACTCAGATCTACCGGCAGAGATCGCCTCCACATCTCGGTGCCCAAGAAGATCCGGCGTGGTGGTCGGGCCTTCTCCCACCAGGGTGCCGTTTTGTGGAATAGCCTCCCTGTCGAGCTCCAGGAGGCCTCTATTATTCCGGTCTTCCACGGGTTACTGAAGACTTGGCTCTTCACGCAAGCCTTCCCTGCATAGCCTCTCTCTTCCACCCTTTCTGCCACTCTGTGCTGCTTCTGGTTCCTTGGTCCTCTTTTCCCAGAAACTCTGCTATGCGCGTCGGGACCCATCGGGGTAAGACCGCGCTATATTAAGATACCTCTCAACTCAACTCAACTCAAATAACACTACGCTATATATTGATTTAAGTCTATCTAGTTGGTCTATTTAGAACCTGATAGCAGGTGGAAGTCTACCTGAATGCCTTTGGGGAGGGTATAACATGTCGGCAGGTCTATATGAAGACAGGGTGTTAGCTTAATTGGGATCAGCTGACAAGCATGGGGAAATTAGTGCTGGTGTACCTATGTATGTGAATGTGATGAAAAAAAATTATAAAATATATATACAATTATAATTATATATATCACTATAAGTAATAACATAAATTATGGTTGTGCTGTAAAATATAAAACGTGATAGGATTATAGGGTTTAAGAAATTAATGCATTGAATAAAAAATACTGGATGGTTACCAAGAATGGCTAAAAAAATATGCTTTGTGTGAAAGGTGACAGAATGTAATAGCAAGGCATGGATCCCAGTTCCTATATCTAGCAGGCTTCCCCCAATAGAATAGGGTTTTAAAATAGAAAAGTAGTGGTGACAATATCTTGATTATATGAATATATTTCCCCATCTGCTGAGGAAAAACAAAACAGGGACTGCATGTGGTACTTACTATTGACGCCAATGGGAAGAGTAGGGATGTGTCCTCAGAGCAGTACACAGCTGATGTGTCAGCTGTTGTGTCTGCTTTTATCTGTGTCAAGCGAAGGTCCTGCCCCGCCGGCGTCCACGACGCTGAGCGTCTGACATCGCCGGGTATTGTCCCGTGGTACGCATGCGTTGGAAGACGCATGCATGGTCGTCCTATGTGGTGGGTACACCATCAAAAGGACAGATTGTGCCCCAAAGCGGCGGTAGTCGCTGGGGCACCTCCCACAGGACATAGGTCCCCAAATGGTGGCACCACAGGGCGATCCGCATATCAGTCAGCGGCGCAGATCCCGGGCCGATGCCATGGGCCCCATCTTGGAGGGGGGTGTGCCCTCCTCAATGTCAGGAAACAGTGAGACTGTCTGGATCCCCCCAGTGGTGAGACAGTAGGGCTGCATTCCACTGTGTCAGCCGCTGTATAGGGTATAGAAATTAATGTCATTATGATAAAAAAATGGTAATATGGATATAAATGTTTTTGATAAAAAACATGTTATAACAAGTATATACATACAACACATAGAAAAACCGCAGCAGGGCAGATAGCGATTATATGTATAGAAAAGTTATATCCTTAAAGAAATAAGAGTAGGATGGTTAGAAGAAAAAATATATAAAGCACTTATTATAGGATCGCCTCGAGGTGTGTTATCCACCTTAACGGGGTTGTAAAGGTTCGTTATTTATTTTCTAAATAGGTTCCTTTAAGCTAGTGCATTGTTGGTTCACTTACCTTTTCCTTTGATTTACCTTCTAAATGTTTTTTTTCTTTGTCTGAATTTCTCACTTCCTGTTTCTCCTCACTAAACTTCACACCATCATCTTAGTGGTGTGGAGTCAGCCAGAACAGTTACTGAACAGCTTACTGAGGAGGAACAGGAAGTGAGAAATTCAGACAAAGAAAACAAAGAAAAAAAATATTTAGAAGGGAAATCTAAGGAAAAGGTAAGTGAACCAACAATGCACTAGCTTAAAGGAACCTATTTAGAAAATAAAAAACAAACCTTTACAACCCCTTTAATAAAGTGTGTGGAAGTGCTGATGGTATCAGAATATATAAATTGGTGCCTTCGTCACATCAAATATTGTATAGAAGGAAGAGGCTTAAATGGACTATGTGGGCACCATATGTGAGACCGATGTACAGTCAAGGGTATAAATATAAAAGGTTTTTACTAACCACTTCCATACTGGGCACTTATACACCTTCCTGCCCAGACCAATTTTCAGCTTTCTGCGCTGTTGCACTTTGAATGACAATTGCGCGGTCATGCTACACTGTACCCAAACAAAATTTTTATCATTTTGTTCCCACAAATAGAGCTTTCTTTTGGTGGTATTTGATCACCTCTGCGATTTTTATTTTCTGCAAGAAAATAAAAAAAAGACCGAAAATTTGGAAAAAAAAAAAAAGTTTTTTTTTGTTTCAGTTACAAAACTTTGTAAATAAGTTAGTTTTCTCCTTCACTGATGGGCACTGATGGGGCTGCACTGATGGGCACGGATAAGGCAGCACGGATGGGCACCGATGAGGTGGCAAGGATGGGCAATGATCGGCGGCACGGATGGGCAACGATCGACGGCATGGGTGGGCAACGATCGGCGGCACGGGTGGGCACAGATAGGCGGCACAGGTGGGCACAGATAGGCGGCACAGGTGGGCACAGATAGACGGCACGGGTGGGCACAGATAGGCGGCACAGGTGGGCACAGATAGGCGGCACGGGTGGGCACTGATGGGCACGGATAGGCGGCATGGATGGGCACTGATAGGTGGCACGGATGGGCATGGATGGGCACTGATAGGTGGCATGGATGGGCACTGATAGGTGGCACTGTACTGTACTAATGGATGCCAATCAGTGCCAAACAATAATGCCTGCCAATCAGTGGTGCCCATTGTGGGCACTGATTGGCATCCATTGTGGCACTGATTGGTATCCATTTGGCATTGTCATCCATTATCCCTGGTGGTCTAGGGTGGCATACCTTATGGTGGGCTTCCCTGGTGGTCTAGTGGCATCCCTGGGGGTCTAGTGGCATCCCTGGTGGTCCAGTGGGCATCCTCGGGGGGGCTGTGCTGATAATGGATCAGCACAAACCCCCCCCCTGTCAGAGGAGCAGCCGATCCGCTCTCCTCTACTCGCGTCTGACAGACGCGAGTGAGGAAAAGCCGATGACCGGCTTTTCCTGTTTACACTGTGATCAGCCGTGATTGGACACGGCTGATCACGTGGTAAAGAGTCTCCGTCTGAGACTCTTTACCTAGATCGGTGTTGCGGGGTGTCAGACTGACACCCCGCAGCAACGATCTCCGCGATGCGCGCCCCCGGGGGCGCGCAGCGGCTCAAAATCCTGAGGACGTCATATGACGTCCAGTCAGGATTTTGAAACCACTTTGCCGACGTCAATCCGCTATAGGGCTGGCGGCAAGTGGTTAAACAAATATAAAACAAATTTACCATGTACATGTTTATAGATTAAAAAATCGTTTTGTGACAAACATAAAACCACTCATATAGGCAAACCATTGTTGCCAATGGAATGTCATACATATACAGTAGCATAGTATACAAGACTCAACATGTTTCGCGTTTTATGATTCCGTCGAATCCGCTTCTTTAGGAGCTAGATAACAAGCATTATTTTTCAGTAGATAAATATGAGTTTTGTCACGTGGCTATTAACAAAGAAACAACATGATTAATGTAAAATAGGAAAATGTGGATATATAAAATTTTATATACCAACACATGCGCACCACGGGACAATACCCGGCGATGTCAAACGCTCAGCGTCGTGGACGGCGGCGGGGCGGGACCTTCGCTTGACACAGATAAAAGCAAATACAACAGCTGACACATCAGCTGTGTGCTGCTCTGAGGACACATCCCTACTCTTCCCATTGGCGTCAATAGTAAGTACCACATGCAGTCCCTGTTTCGTTTTTCCTCAGCAGTTGGGGAAATATATTCATATAATCAAGATATTGTCACCACTACTTCTCTATTTTAAAACCCTATTCTATCGGGGAAGCCTGCTAGATATAGGAACTGGGATCCATGCATTGCTATTACATTCTGTCACCTTTCACACAAAGCATATTTTTTCAGCCATTCTTGGTAACCATCCAGTATTTTTTATTCAATGCATTAATTTCTTAAACCCTATAGACCTATCACGTTTTATATTTTACAGCACAACCATAATTTATGTTATTACTTATCTATAGTGATATATATAATTATAATTTTATATATATTTTTATTTTTTTCATCACATTCACATACATAGGTACACCAGCACTAATTTCACCATGCTTGTCAGCTGATCCAAATTAAGCTAACACCCTGTCTTCATATAGACCTGCCTACATGTTATACCCTCCCCAAAGGCATTCAGGTATACTTCCACCTGATATCAGGTTCTAAATAGACCAACTAGATAGACTTAAATCAATATATAGCGTAGTGTTATTTAACATTCTTGCTATTTATTCTACAGCCCTCCCTGTACCCAGATGGGCTAATTACCTTCATAATCCCTTGCTCCATGCGCTTGATGCCTCTGGGATGAATTGGATGTGTCGTCTTAGGAGGTATGGCTATACCTACATTGGGAATCAATACTTAGGGTTACTATCCACCATTTGGCCTGCTTAGTTTGACCAAGAATGGAATGATACACTGATATGTATATTTACCACTTCTATCTTAGAGATATACCTCTGGATATCTGTGGTCTTTGGTGAGGGTCCTGTTGCCCTCCAGGACGGACCCACTTGACTAGTGATGAGCCGAACCCGCGAACGGACCGTAAGTTCGCACGAACTTTAGAACCCTATTAAATACAATGGATGCGAACGTTCGAAATCTAAAGTGCTAATTATAACGACTATTATGAATGTTATTGTCCTAAAAAGGGTTTGGGAACCTGGGTTCTGCACCAGGGGACATGTATCAATCCAAAAAAAAGTTTTAAAAACGTCCGTTTTTCGGGAGCAGTCATTTTAATGATGTGTACAGTGAAAAAAAAAAAGTCAAATATTCCTTTTAAATATCGTACCTGGGGGGTGTCTAAAGTATGCCTGTGAAGTGCCACGTGTTTCCCATGTTTAGAACTGTCCCTGCACAAAATTACATTTCTAAAGGAAAAAAAGCCATTTAAAACTGCTTGCGGCTTTAATGTAATGTCTGGTCCCGGTAATATGGATGAAAATCTTTAAGAAAAAATGGCATAGCTACCCCATCACAGCCCCCCCCCCTACCCCAGCCCATTACCAGCCCCTTTGGGTCTTGTATGGATATTAAGGGGAACCCCGCACACAAAACAAAAAAGAACCTATATACTCTGAACAGCCGTATACAGGCGGTGCATACAAGACAGGGACTGTAGGTTTGTTCTTATGTAGAATCTGTTTGTAATTTTGAACAGGTACATTGTTTAAGTGTAGCTCCAGCCAAAAAATCTATTTTTAAGCTTTTTGGAAAACATAGGGAAGGGTTATCACCCCTGTAACATTTGTTTTGCTGTCTGTGCAGTGTGCACCTGTTCAGAACAGTTCACCTCACTTTCCGTCCTAATGACAAATGTTTTTTGAAAATTTGGGGTTTTTATTGAAACAAGAATTGGTGATAAAGCATCAGTGGAGAGGAGACACTTTTTTTCCCATATTAACTCTTACAGGAGAGAATTTGCCTTCCTAGGGGTAGATTTCCTCTCACTTCCTGTTGTATCCTTCCGTTTGCAAGGAGGAGTCGTTTGTAAGTTGGATGTTTGAAAGTAGGGGCCTGCCGTATATACTCAGCTGAAATTTGCCCCTTACATGTTGGTGTTGCCACAACACTGTGAGCCCTCACAGTTACTCTTGGTGGGCGCATGAATGGGCCCTGCTGTGAATTATTAGATCAAGAATTGTAATTGCATGCCCCTGTTGAACAGGGGCTGAAAAATTGGGCCTTTGGTGGTGGTGGTGTTGACACAACACTGTAAGGCCTCACAGTTACACTTGGTGGGCGCAGGAATGGGCCCTGCTGTGAATTATTTGATCAAGAATTGTAATTGCATGCCCCTGTTGAACAGGGGCTGAAAAATTGGGCCTTTGGTGGTGGTGGTGTTGACACAACACTGTAAGGCCTCACAGTTACTCTTGGTGGGCGCAGGAATGGGCCCTGCTGTGAATTATTAGATCAAGAATTGTAATTACATGCCCCTGTTAAACAGGGGCAGAAAAATTGGGCCTTAGGCACTGGTGCCACAACACTGCAACCCCTCACAGATACTGTACTTGGAGCACAGCAATGAGCCCTGTTGCAAAGTATTGCATCAAAAATTGTAATTACACGCCCCTGTTAAACAGGGGCTGAAAAATTGGGCCATAGCCACTGGTGCTGGTGCCACGACACTGCAACCTCTCCCAGATACTCTAGTTGGAGTGCAGGAATGAGCCCTGCTGCAAAGCATTGCATACATTTTTTTAATTACATGCCCCTGTTAAACAGGGGCTGAAAAATTGGGCCTTAGCCACTGGTGGCGGCACCCAGAAACAAAAATGTTCTTCCAAGCTATCATCATCAATCGGATCATTGAGGAGGAGGAGGATAGTCAGTCAACATAACAGGACAGTCTCTCAGCATCAGCATCAGTCTTGAAGGGATGTGACATTTGAAAATAAATTAGTCTGTTATATCAGCTTCAGGTGTTTGGTAGCTGGTGATGATCCAAGACTGGTTCATCTTTATGAAGGTCAGTCGATCAACAGAGTCGGTGGACAGGCGCACCCTGTGATCCGTGACAAATCCTCCAGCAGCACTGAATGTGCGTTCTGAAAGAACGCTGGATGCAGGACAGGCCAGTAGCTCAATTGCATACTGTGCAAGCTCTGGCCAGTGATCCATCCTCAAGACCCAGTAAGCCAGAGGATTTTCGGTGGGGAAGGTGTCCAAGTCTGACCTTGCCCCTAGGTATTCCTGCACCATGTATATCAGACGCTGGCGATGGTTGCTGGAACTGATCATACCTTGGGGCTGCGGACTAAAGAATTGTCTGAACGCATCGGTCAGACGGCCACCTTCCCCACCGCTCCTTCTTTGACTGACCGAAGCCTCAGCAACTCGTTGTCCAGGACCAGGAGTTTGTAACCTCCCAGTCTCTGGGAACGCATTGCACAGACCTTTCTGCAAGGCCTCCCGGAGTTGTCTCATCCTCTGCTCCCTCTGCGACGGTAAGATAAGGTCCGCAACCTTACCCTTGTACCGTGGATCAAGGAGAGTGGCCAGCCAGTAATGGTCCCTCTCCTTGATCCGAAGAATACGAGGATCCTTCCGCAGACTTTGCAGGATCAGGGAGGCCATGCAGCGTAGGTTAGCTGAGGCATTCGGTCCGGAGTCCTCTGGGTCACTAAGGACGACATGATCCACAACCACCTCCTCCCAGCCACGTACAAGTCCACTGGTTTCTTGGGACTGTAAATCATCTCTAAAAGACTGCTGCTGATGATGCTGAGTGCCAGGCTCCACCTCTATGCTGACACAATCCTCCTCCTCCTCCTCCTCCTCCTCTTCCTGTGCGATGGGTGGGAAAGAAGGAACACTGTCTGGGTAAAGTGGGCCTTGAGAGGCAAGGAAGTCCTCCTCTTCATGCCTCTGTTCTGCCTCAAGTGCCCTGTCCATTATTCCACGCAGCGTATGTTCCAACAGATGGACAAGAGGTACAGTGTCACTGTTGCATGCACTGTCACTGCTCACCATCCTCGTGGCCTCCTCAAATGGTGCATGCATCCCTGATCATGCCCCACTGGCGTGGTGGAAAAAACCTGAGCTCCCCTGACCCTGTCCTGGTGCCGTAGTCGCACAGGTACACATTGATGGCCCTCTGCTGCGTGTACAGCCGCTGCAGCATGGCCAACGTTGAGTTCCAACTGGTGGGCATGTCACATATAAGGCGGTTCTTGGGCAGGTTCAACTCCTTTTGCAGCTCAGCCAGGCGAGCACTGGCATTATAAGATCTGCGGAAATGCACACAGACTTTCCCGGCCTGCCTCAGGACATCCTGTAAGCCCGGGTACCTGCCCAAGAACCGCTGCACCACCAGGTTAAGGACGTGAGCCACACAGGGCACATGGGTCAGTTGTCCCTGTCGGAGAGCGGAGAGGAGGTTGGTGCCATTGTCGCAAACTACCATCCCTGGCTTAAGCTGGCGTGGCGTCAACCACCTCTCGGCCTGCCCCTGCAGAGCAGACAGAACCTCTGCCCCAGTGTGGCTCCTGTCCCCCAAACACACCAGCGCAAGCACGGCATGGCATCTTTTTGCCTGCGTACTTGCGTAGCCCCTTGAACGCCTACGGAGCACCGCTGGTTCCGAGGACAAAGCACAGGAAGAGGCCATGGAGGAAGAAGAAGAGGAGGGGGTGGAGGAGAGAGGTGTGTCACAACCAGTAGTAGCATTTTGGAGGCATGGCGGTGGAACAACCTCCAACACTACTGCACCTTGTCCTGCATCCTTCCCAGCTGCCAAAAGAGTGACCCAATGGGCCGTGAAAGAAAGGTAACGTCCCTGTCCATGCCTGCTGGACCATGAGTCAGCGGTGTTATGCACCTTACCGCTGACCGCCCTGTCCAGCGAGGCCAAGACATTGCCTTCCACATGCCGGTAGAGAGCCGGAATCGCCTTCCGTGAGAAAAAGTGGCGTTTGGGAACCTGCCACTGAGGAACTGCACATTGCACAAACTCACGGAAGGGGGCCAAGTCTACCAACTGAAAAGGCAGCAGTTGAAGCGCTAGCAATTTAGCCAAGCTAGCATTCAACCGCTGGACATGTGGATGGCTGGGAGTGAACTTCTTTCGACGGTCCAGCAGCTGGGGCAGGGAAATTTGCCTGCTAGAATCGGACGTTGGTGTACTGCTAGCAGAGTGCCCGCAAGTACTTGGCTGTGACACACCTAATTCTACACCTTCATTCCTCTCAGTGCAGGTTTCAGAGAGGACTGAAGGTATAGTGGGGTTGGAGATCCCAGCTGATGCGGTGCAAGGAGAGGTCTGCTTTGTTCTTTGGTGTGGGTCTTTAAGGTAGGCTTGCCAACGAGCTGCATGGCAGGTCAACATATGTCTGGTCAAGCATGTGGTGCCCAAGCGGGTGATGTTTTGGCCACACGATATACGCTTGAGACATATGTTGCAAACAGCAGCTGTGCGATCTGATGCACTCGACTCAAAAAAGGCCCACACCAAAGAACTTTTTGAATAACGGGCAGAGGCAGCGGCCTGCACAGGCGGAGCTCTGTGGTGTGATTCCGTCTGTGTGCTGCCCTTACGCTGGCCCCCCGAGGGCATCCTGCCTCGTTGGAGATGTGCCTCCTCCTCATCCTCCTCCTCCTCCTCCTCTCTCCTATTAGGCACCCACGTGGAGTCAGTGACCTCATCATCCCCTCCCTCCTCATCACTGGAGCCAATCTGGCAGTATGCTGCAGCTGCTGGAACATGACTGCCAGATTGGTGTCCTTCTTGAGCATCCCCTCTCTCTGCTCTCACGCTACTGCCTTCCTCTAGCTGGGTATCATCATCAGACCCTTTGAAACGCTGGGCATCCTCCTGGAGCATGTACCCAACACTGTGCTCTACAGTTCGGGGGACTCCTCAGGAGGACATGGTTGGTCTAGGGAAGGAGTGACTGATGATGACATTGATACCAGGGAAGAGGACGCTTTGGCAGCTGCTTTGCCAGTACCCTGAGCCTGGGTGAGAGAGGATGAGGAGGATGAGGAGGGCTTGGTCATCCACTCTACCAAGTCTTCGGCATGATGCGGCTCAACACGTCCAGCTGCCGAAAAGAAGGACAAGCGTGTCCCATGGCCACGTGCTGATGGCGATGCACCGCGCCCACGACCAGCACTGTTGTCTCTAGACACAGAGCCTGCTTGCCCTCTTTTATTGGCTCCTGACTGTCTGCCTCTCCTTGTTTGCCTTCCAGGCATTCTAATGGCCTGCAGGGAAATGGGAAAACCAGCAATAAGGCCTAGCTTCAGGAGTATATTTTGCAGGAATCACACTACGCCTGCTGCATATGCCTGTTGGTGTAACACACCAGGAAAACGCAGCAATACAGGCTAACTTCAGGTGTAATATGATCAGGAGGCACACTCCGCCCGCTGTAAGTGCTGCAAATGCCTGTTGGTGTAACACACCAGGAAAAAGCAGCAATACAGGCTAACTTCAGGTGTAATATGATCAGGAGGCACACTCCGTCCGCTGTAAGTGCTGCAAATGCCTGTTGGTGTAACACACCAGGAAAACGCAGCAATACAGGCTAACTTCAGGTGTATAAGGTGCAGGAGGCTTAGCAACAATGACACTGACACTGTCCCCTGCCTATCCTTCTCTCTCCCTGCACACAAGGTTTATCAAAGAATATGACACGGACACTGTTCCCTGCCTATCCTTCTCTCTCCCTGCACACAAGGTTTATCAAAGAATATGACACTGACACTCTCCCTGCCTATCCTTCTCTCTCCCTGCACACAAGGTTTAGCAAAGAATGTGACACTGACACTGTCCCTGCCTATCCTTCTCTCTCCCTACACACAAGTTTGAGGTACAAATAGCACTGACACTGTCCCTGCCTATGTAACTCTTTCCCTTCGCCGGAACACACTACAGAAGGCCGCCGCGCTGGCGGCCTTTTATAGTGTGGGGCGTGTGCTAAACTCCCTGAGCTATAATTGGCCACAGGCAACCTGCCTGTGGCCAATTATGGCTCTCCTAGCTGCTGGCGCTGTGATTGGCCAAGCATGCGGGGTCACAGTGCATGCTTGGCCAATCACAGCGCCGGGATTGCACTGCGATGGCGCAGTGTATTGTGGGCCGTTCGCGTCACTCGAATTTGGCGCGAACGGCCCAAATCGTTCGATGTTCGCCGAACGGTCGAACAGCCGATGTTCGTGTCGAACTTATGTTCGACTCGAACACCGAGCTCATCCCTACACTTGACTGATCCGCATCTCTGCCACTATGTGGCCCAGCTCCCATGGTAAGACTTTGGGGTCTTGTCTGGCTTTATGGTTCATGTGATGGATACATGTTTTTATTGTAAAATATAATTTTATATATCCACATTTTCCTATTTTACATTAATCATGTTGTTTCTTTGTTTATAGCCACGTGACAAAACTCATATTTATCTACTGAAAAATAATGCTTGTTATCTAGCTCCTGAAGAAGCGGATTCTACGGAATCATAAAACGTGAAACATGTTGAGTCTTGTATACTATGCTACTGTATATGTATGACATTCCACTGGCAACAATGGTATGCCTATATGAGTCGTTTTATGTTTGTCACAAAACGATTTTTTAATCTATAAACATGTACATGGTAAACTTGTTTTATATTTGTTTAATAAAAACCTTTTATATTTATACCCTTGAAAATCGCATTGACAAACATACATTAAAAAAGAAAAACAACTGTGAAAACCCTTAAAGAAGCTCACCTGTCATTCTAGCCTTAAACAACTGTAAAACATGTTTTTTTTTGATTGATAGAATTAGTAAAACACAGTGATGAAGTGACATCGGTCTCACATATGGTGCCCACATAGTCCATTTAAGCCTCTTCCTTCTATACAATATTTGATGGGACGAAGGCACCAATTTATATATTCTGATACCATCAGCACTTCCACACACATATAGTCAGGTGTGTTGGTATTTAAAGTTCCAATTCAATTTACTCAGGGGTCTTGTTTTGCAGAAGGTGAGATGTGTACATCACTAACTGAGAAATGTAGGGAACAATATGAGTATTCTCACCTAGATCATAAGGACATAATTTAAGACTCTTGGATGATTTTTCTCATATGTCATCAAAAATTGGAATCAGTGGTTATATATTAGTAGAATTACATATAAACATGCTGGTGGAAAAAAAAACAAAAAAAACAAACATCAAATGTTTCACAATTGCATTGATATGCAGCTAACAAAATGCATTATGTTGCAATGTGAAAGCGTGACTGAGGTCTAAGACCATTATTAAAAGGGTATAGTCATGTAAGTAAAAGGATAAAGCTGTACACCCACTATATCTAAAAAACAGTAAGTTAAAAAGAAAGGAGCTGCTGTTGACTTTCCATGTACTGACACAATGCCATTGGCTCTTTACACATAAGGATATGAACTGCATTCTCTTAGATTTATGTTCATCACACTCTGTTCAGTCTTCTGATTGTAGATTGGTGTTATTCAGTTTATCCAACACTCATACTTGATGAAAAAGGCTAAAAGAGATAAGATATCAAGGTAACCCTCTAGTCACTTGGTGATTGTTGTGCTGCCCTTGGACCTCAGCATAGGGAGTGCTGATATTGAAAGGGGGTGTAATGGAAAAGATATCTAGCATTCTGATGTAACATGTTCACATTCTCTGATTGTCTCCTACAGTGTGTCACCAATTATACCTGTGGAATGTCCACAGTTTCAGACCTTTCCTTCTAGCAGTCTGTTAGTTTTATGTAGCATTACATACAGTATACTAATTATCATGCGTGACTTATTGGTGACATTGCCAAAGGGTAAAATCTAGCTTTTTAATTGCATGACATCTCTATTTCTGCAAATCTCTATTTAAAACGAAATCTATGTATTTGTGTGATACTTTCTATACTACTTATGATTCTAAGTAGTCCCTCACAACTTGATAAATTAAAGGAAACTGCAGTTTGATATCAACCAATGCCATTAAAAAAACAAGACAAGACTTATGTCTCACAAAGCAACAGGGACATTTATTTTTGGCTTGCGAATCTTGCAAACTGTCAATTGTTATTTGCATCAACTGTTTATCGCACATAATGAACATTGCTTCTTACATACATCCCTAATGTAATGTGTAACTTAATCACTTCATATCCTGTAGCTTTATGCCCCTTGTTACTGAGCATTTTTCATTTCAGAGATGCTTAATTTTTTTATTTTATTTATTTGGCTTTTATACTAGCGAATTATGCATTTTTTTGAGTAGAAAAACAAATAGTTCCAAAGAAGCCAAACAATAAGCACTGAAACTGCTGGGTTATCAGTCTGCACTGCAAAGTCCATATTTTTTTTTTAATTTTCTTTTTAGTTTAGCTACAGTGGGGAAGGGTTACAACCTCAGGCATAAAAACTTGACAGGGGTTCTGATTGTTCCCCAGGGGCTACACAAAGAGAGGAAAATATCCTCAAAGAGGTATCACCACTCAGAGGTTAAATGGTGGGTACAAAATAAATCTAAAAGCTACCTGAAAATTTACTTTTAAAAGAATAAAGCCAAAGCCCTCAGCTTTGTACAAATTGGCCAGTGGCAAAAAAACACATTCTCCAATTATTCCCAAAATATTCAAAAAACAATCTTCAGATATGTGTTTGGTAGAAATTGGCTAGCATCGTTTCAGTACCAAAAGAAACAAGGTAGGTTTTATATTGCAATAACAAACTGAATCTATTACAGTATCTGAAATGATAGCCACAAATATTCTTTAGTGGTTGGATAGTAAGCAGCTTGGTTGGGTCACAATATTAAAGATAGAGAGGTGGCAGATTTTGTCTTGAAATCAACATTAGAGTGTATTATTTAAGAGATAATAGCCGCAAATGATGTAAAGTGCTTGGACAGTGCCCCTCCAGGACATGTTTGCAATACCTCTTCTTTGCCAGTGTAATGTACCTGGTGATGGATCCTGGAGTATAGAGGAAGGCCTCTCTTACAGCTCAGGCTCAGGAGCCCTGGTAGTGTAACAGGGAATGCCGGAGCACAGAGTGGCACGAGTCCCTGATAAGACTACTGCTGGAGAGTGCTGGTATGCATCTGGATGCGCAGGAGCAGCTGGCTGGTAGCACGCTGGCAGAAAAGCAGGAACTGATGACAGGCACAGCCATAGCTGAATCAGGTGCAGGGAGAAGATCCAAGGCAAGGTCGGACAGTCCAATTCAACAACTAGCAGGCAGATCAGATAGAGGCAGCAGGCAGAAGAGTAGTCAGAAGTCAGGCCAAGTTTGGCAATAACAAAGAAGATGAGCACACAGATAAGGCAGAAGCATAGTCCAGGAATGAGCCAAGGGTCAGTGCAGGCAGACTTCAGGCAAAGTCAGGAGCAGATTGGGTTGGCAAATGGTGAGCAATACAGAAACAGATGCACAGATGCTTCAGGAACGTAATAGACCAAAAAATACTGACACAAAGCACTAGTGCAGTTTAAATAGCCTGCCTGGCACAAATGCACACACACTGTGTGCACAATCACAAATTCCAGCACGCACCCACTAAATGGCCACAAACAGGACTTCCAGGAACCATGCACCTGTGCACATGCATGTGTTTTTCCTGACAGCCAGCATAATTGTTCCCCTCCCTGGCACTCAGCAGCCATATAGATTTTTTTCATGCTTATAGATTTAATTAATTAAAGTCAGGGCACGTGTGGCCTTCTTCGGGATTCTACAGTCAGGGGGATAGGCAGACAGCAGCAAAAAGTTAAGTGAAGAATCCTAATGGCATAGCCCTGCCCCCAAAAAATAAATAAATAAATAAATAAATAAAAAAAAGAAAATGAAAAAATGAAAGGCAGTCATAAAGCAGAGGTAAATGTGTTGCCAACAAGATCTCCACCTTCATGTATAACATTTGATTTTATCTTCACTTCCCTATATGATCATCCTTCTCAAGAGCAGCCACTTTCCTTTCTAATGCTGCTAATGCACCCCTTTCCTCCTCCTCTTTTTCTCCTTAAGGGTGCAGAATAGTCCTGAGAGTTAAACAAGGTCCAGACCCAGCCATTTTTTAACCTGCCAGAAATATTTTTATATGTGTTTTAAACATTATTTAGAGATTAACAATGTTTATATTTTCAATTTTTTAAATATTTTTTTATTTTTTTTACCATTTTTATATGTAGCGCTACCCCCAGTTAAGAGAGCCGCTGGTTTTCAGTTAGTTTGGGTCCTGTATACAGCACCGCCAACCCCCGGCAATCTACTCAACCCTCTATTGCACAGTTAGTCTAGGGAATGTTTCCTTCATATAATTCTATACCTGGTTATACACAATCTCACAGCAGGATAGGCAGTTAATATGCAATGATAAACACTGAGTCAGGATTGATAAACTATATGTGAATATACTTAAGTATAAGGGTATAGGTTAAACATAATACATAGCATACATGAAGAGCCCTGCAGCAATAAACCTATTATTAGTGATAGTGCAGAGTGATCACACGCCATGTGCAGCTATCTTCTCTATGCGCAATGTGGCGCAACAACAAAGTTTTAAACCCCTGGTCAGGCCTGACTCAGATAAAGCTCAGTCTCTGTGAAAACAACTCTTCGCATGCAGATGAATGGTGGTGCACATTCAGGAACTGTATTTGTAATCCATAAACGGGTAATAAAAGAGGAACACTTCACCGGAAACTACACAACTCAGTTCAGCCACTAGTCTCTGGCGGGATAATAACTACAGCACGATGGGTCAAGGCAGTCACTAGACCTAATCAAAGTACAAGCTAAATAAGTGAGCAGATGCTCGCTCACCCCTCCGGACGCGATCCCAGCCTGGGAATTCCACCACTGTGTTTCCACACACAGTGCCTGCAACGATCAGGTCTCTGGTCCAACTGATGTCAGCAACTCAAAGAAGTCAGGTGTCACCCAGGCTCAGCAGTGGGGTGGAAGGCTCTTTGGGAGGTATGCAAGGCCCAGGCCTTGGGCCTTGCACTGCAACAGATCCGCACAGGGAGTCCCCTTGATTGCAGCGCGGTGTCCAAAGAGGCAGAGCTTAGCCTCGCCCTTTCCTTTCATAGCCCCACCCATGAGTCTCTGCGGTGGCCAAATGCACCCTGGGTGCCAAGCGGGGTTCTGGGTAACGTAGTCCATAGGGCCTTAAAGGAGACTCCGCTACATATATTTTTATATTTTCCTTATAAGACTGGCCCTGCCCAGGTCAAGTGAACATGGGCAGGAACAGCAAAGTGGTAACTCAAATGATTATAAATCATTTAGTTCCTGGACTACCTGGTGTCAGGGAAGTACCACTGGTTGGAGATAACTGAAAATGTGCTTGAGGTACTAGACTGGCCTACTGCATGTGTTGTGTCAGAGAGGACCTTCAGTGCAGTGTTTTTCAGCAACAACTGGCTGATGCACTGTAATCACCCCAAAATAAAAGTTATAATCCAAAAAAAATATTAAGGAAAAAGACCCCATTTAATAGAAAAAAAGTAGGTAAGGTACTGACAAGCAAGAATCAATTATTATCATTATTGTTATTATTATTATTATTATTTAGGATGTATATAGCACCAGCAGTTTACCACTTCACGGCACCCCAGTATTATCTGCAGTCCTAAATTTTGAGAGCCTTCATAGTAGGATCACATATATAATAATGGATAGATTGAGGGCAGGTATGCACAGGGGTGCACTGGACACCCAGCTAATAGCCCAATAGCAGCGAAGGTGTCCAGTGCGCCCCCACACCAAATAACTAACAGTACAAACAAACAGCTACTGCCCCAACCTATGACTTGCCTTAACAGCAAGTGGCACATGAAAGGGCAACACATGTCAAACAACAACAAAGAAAAATTCCCAGCTCGGCTTACCAGCCAGCCTGCAACAAACAGATTTGTCCTGTCTAACAGTTTACTTTAAAAACAGGAGTTTAGTTTGCACACATTTGTAAAGCAAGCTTAAGCTGCAGAGGCCACTTTACGGCACCCTAGTATTTACTGGGTGTCCACTGTGCCTTTATGGAGGGGTGGACTCCCTTCAGACATACCTGCCCTCAGTCTATCCTTTATTATGTACAGTATTTTCTCCTACTATGGCTGCTCCCAAAATTTATAGAGTTAGGACTACTGATATTACTTTGGTGCTGTGAAGTGGCCTCTGCAGCTTACATATGTATTTGCAAATGTGCGCAAACAAACTCCTGTTTTTAATGTTAACTGTTAGACAGGAGAATTCGGTTTGTTGCAGGCTGGCTGGTAAGTTGAGCTGGGATTTTTTTTTTGTTGTTGTTTGACATGCGTCTCCCTTCCATGTGCTCCTTGCTGCCAGTTATAGGTTGGGGTAGTTGCCATTTGTACTGTCGTATGGATTCAGATCTGGAGGATTTGGAACCCAAATCAAAACCCCAAACTCAAAGCATTCTTAAATTATTTTTGCAATGTGGCAGGGTGAATTGTCCTGCTGAAAGAGGCTACTACCATCAGGGAATACCGTTTCTATTAAGGGGTGTACTTGGTCACCAACAATGTTTGGGTAGGTGGTACATGTCAAGTAACATCCACATGAATGGCAGGACCCAGGGTTTCCCAGCTGAAAATTGCCCAAAGCATCGCATTAGCTCTATCTACTTGCCTTTTTCCCATACTGCATCCTGGTGCCATCTCTTTTCCAGGTGAGCAACACACACACACCCGGCCATCCACATCATGTAAAAGAAAACATGATCCATCATACCAGGCCATCTTCTTCCATCGCTTTGTGTTACAATTCTGATGCTCATGTGCTCATTGTATGTGCTTTTGGCTTTAGACATGGGTTAGAATAGGAACTCTGATCAGTCTGTGGCTTTGCAGCCCTATACACAACAAACAGCAATGCCCCATTTTTTCTACTTTCAACTTCGGGGACAGCATGCTTACTTGCTGCCTAATATATCCCACTGACTTTCAGATGCCATTGCAATGAGATAATCAATGTTATTCACGTAACCTGTCAGTGACCATAAAGTTATGGTTGATCAGTGTATATACTGCCGACACAGTTATTGTACATATTGTACATTCACATCAGTCCCTGCCTTCAATGAGCTTTTAATCTAATGTAGCACTCACCACCCTGTTTCTGCTTTTCTGCCACTCTGCAGTCAGGGCACACCTGCTACTTGCCCGGTATCGAACTCCATGTATGGAGAGGCGAGCGGTGTTAGATTTTTTGGCCTTGCGGCGAGTTACCTCTCCAGAGTGGATCCCTGGTCTCCGTTATCTAGGCGGAAGTCCCTTTGTAATAAAGCCAATGTCCACACAGGTGTAAAACCTAAGCAGCAAGGTTTTATTCTTCTCTTATGGTAAAACTTGGAAGAGAGAGAGAGAGTAGAAACGACAGTGTAGGGGAAGGTTCAGGCATGCAACACTCAGAGAACACTTTCGTCGCCACTCAAGCCTGAGTGGGTATTACTCACTCAGATAGTCCCTTTGAGAGTGGTCCTAGCAACCAGAGTGGAGCATGGAGGTCAGAGATGATGGATTCCCCTTTAGGTAGGCCTCCAGGCCACTCCCACCGAGATAGCAGTACCATCACTATCTCTGCCGGGACTGATCTTCCCCTGGAACTCCTTCCATAAAGATGGTCCCCCTTCAACCGGGCAGCCTGGGATCCTTCTCCGAAGCGTAGGCCCTCAATAGGAGAGATGGGCCTACTATGCAGCAGCAGAGCCCCGGGCTAAAGGTGCCTGAGACCAAACACACGCATCCCGTGCCATGAGGGCAACAAGACACGCTCACTGGACCATAGGTTTCCCCGAACGCCTTGGGGTCCCCCTGGAATCGCCTCATGCCAAATGGCGTCTGCCCCTTTTGTACCCTCTCCCAGCATGCAAAGTGGGTAGACCACGCCCACTGCATGGCTGCCAAGAGAAGACACCCAATAGTGCTGCGATACCTCCTGTGGTTCAACCTGAGCCTGAAGTGGCAGCATCGCACCCCGAGCAGAAGCACAATTTGTTCTAATCAACAGGTCCGAGCCCAACTATTGCCTCGGACCACCCCTAAATTTACACATATAGCGTCCCATAAATTGGGATGGGCGCTACACTAATGTCCCTATATCACATGCATGCCTACACATACTAGGGCCAATGTATACATTAGCTAAATAACCTACCAGCATGTGTTTGGCCCACACCCAAATTTCATCCCTAGTGCCAGATATGCTAGATATGCCACCAGTATAATGGCCAAGAAATAGCAGCCATTCTGCAAGACCAGATCCTCCCCATTGGGCACATAATATCCCTGTATTCTGAAATTGTTAAAAAATTAAATGGCATTTTCTTGCAATGTGGCAATGTGGAGGCAAAATGTCATTTTCCGTTACATTATTGGCTCATTGTTTTTGATTTCAGAAGTCTGTACTTAAATACAATTCAAAGTATCTCCTGCAATAGGAATTTTATTTTTGGTGAAATACTCTATGTGGCTTATCTACTTTTAAAGTGCAGACATGACAGCTTTTAAATCACAGCACTGATATTGCACCAGGTAGATGTAATAATGCACGACCTTCTGTTCAGAAATAATGTGGTAAGTTCAGAGAGAGGTAAGAAACTGCAAAACGTCTGTTTAAGTCATTGCAATTAACATAGTTTACCTTGAGGAATTGTTTTTCTTTTTTTTTTTTCTCTCATCAAAGCTGGAGTTACATTTTAAGTGCTTATATTTCCTACACTTTTAGGTTGTGTCAAAGATACTGTTGAAATGTACATGATGTCTGAGCAAACTGAGTTTGGTAGATTTTGTAGTAGCAGGAAGAAATGGATAGCAAGCTTCAGTATGACAGATTCTGGTGACCCTAAAAAAGGTCACTGCATCTGTTTGCAGAATATGCTAGTGTATAAGGATGGTAATAAAATGTAGACATAGGTTTTAAAGCTTATATAGCGCTACCCCCAGTTAAGAGAGCCGCTGATATTGATTTGGGCCCTGTAGTGCACTGCTGTCAACCCCTGGCAATCGGCTCTAACCTCCCGTGGCACAGCTGGTGATAGAGGGATAGGACCGCGTGACCGCAACTGTTGGTGACGCAGTCCTATAACAAACATACACAGAATATACTTTAAAACTCCTATTAAAGTAAGCGGAACTGACACCAAATGTACTTTACCCAGATATTTTACTGAGGCTAATGGGCAAGTAATAAACAACAGTATAACAAGTTGCAGATCCCTGCAATAAACAGTAATAAAGATAAACAGAGTAATCAGAATAATAAAGTATTGCTATGCAACTCTAGCGCTGCCCTTTTTCAGCTACTTCCCCTCATGGGTAGACTAACACCCAGCAATGTCTACCTATGCAGTCAGGCCTGACTGATCTAAATGGAAGTTCAGTGAAACAATATTCGCTAGCAATCTTTTCGGTGGTGCACTTGAAGAACAACTTTGTAATCCCAACGAATAGTAAAGATAAAGGTATCTGTCTTTAAACAGCTCTCACCACCCGGGCAAGTCAAAGTCCGTTTCCTCCATCGATTCGTCTAGGAACAGGAATCCACCGACATCCAAGTCTTCAATCCTTCTGGTGTACTGCAGCAAGGAGGATTAGATGTCTCTAAGGCTCTGCTAGGCTGGCAGAGGGCTCTTTGGAAAGGAGCACACGGCCCGGGCTTCAGGCCTTGTGCACACAGCAGTTCAGCACAGACATCCTCTTGCTAGGAGAGGGGGGTCCAAAGAGACCGACCAAAACTCCGCCTCCCCTTTATAAAGTCTCCCCCAGCAGTCTCTGTTCTGGAGCAATGCACCCTGGGTGCTGCAAGATGTACTGGGAGATGTAGTCTCTCTCTCCTCTGCTTTCACTTCCATAATGTCTCTTTACTTCCTCCCGACTCACCTCTCACCTGGAACTTCTTGTCTCTCTGCATTAAAGGGGAACACCCCGCTACACTTAAAACCTGAATCATATGAATTTGGATCCAGTCTAAAAAACTAAGTATGCTTCAATATTTAGCAATGGATGCATATAATAATGTATTTTTGCAATCACTATTTCAATTATATTGTCTTAAGAAAGAGATCATGTAAAATGTACAGCTTGTATAGTAAAAGAGTAGTAAAAGACAGCCGAGCTTCACGCAGGCAGTCATTGGAAAAAAAAAACTTATTTCAGACATTTAAAGATAAGAGATAAGATATAAGTTGTAGGTTAGTGGAAAAGTAATCGCTTTGCTAGAGGACGCTAAAATCAATAGTGACATTTTATGGGAAAAAGCAGACACATTTTGCAGTTGTAGGACACAGCTTAATGATGATGAGAATTTAGTACCAGATGAATGTACCACTGGCATAGGGAACTCTGATTCTATGAGTTCAAAGGTTAAATGTGTCTCACCAAAAGGAGAGACAGATCAGAAGATTTAGTTCAATCCAGCTTTGATTCCTAGAGCCCTCTCTATGACAGAAGAATGCAGTCCATATTGAATAATCACTTGCAACAAAGGCATCTTGATTGATTTTCATGCAATATTCTGCAGTCATAGATACATTTTAATTATAAAAAGAAATGGATACATAAGCATACATTTAATAGAGATAGTAGTAATGTTATGGGAAATATCTATACATTTCGAATTAGAATAATTGTGTCACATAATGCAGAGAGACATTATAAATAGTCAGTTATAAAATTGGGTACATGTATTTAAAGGAAGCAAGGATCGGGCGTTGAAAGTTAACAAACCTAGCAAATGGTAGTGGTAATGGCAAAGTATTTAAGCGTACCTCCCAACTTTGGAATATGTCAAAGAGGGACACCTTGGTGTGGAGGTGATATGCCAAAAAGTGACTGTAGCCAATTAGTCTGGATTTAAAGAGATGTGATCATAAGGAGCATAATTTGACAAAATGACAAAACAGGACTCTGGACAGAAATGAAAGGATGTCATATGCTTAAATTGAGTACTATAGGTTTGTAAACAGAATGAGGGTCCTAAAAAAAGCGAGTTCTATTTTTTATAGTATCCATGGCAAAATGTGCAGTAGGCAAATTATGGCTGTGCTTTTAAGATTTACCGTTAAATAATGATAAACCATATAGCCTTTACATATCAGCAGCAAACCAACCCTCCCATAGCAACAGTATTACCCATCCAGTGAGCAGCATAACACAGAAATTTCAAAAAGAGACAGCACTTTATTGGATGAAAAGGAAGTAAGGTAGTTTAGAGAAAGTTAGCTTCAGCAAGCAACAGCATATTCAGAAGCATAAGATCTCTTCAACATACAATATTTCTTGCTTCAGCAGGTAATTGGCTCCTTCAGGTCAGCTATGAAATGCTAGATCATACAGAGATGCAAACCTGGAGGATCACTTAACCTATATTAGAAGTCTGCGGTTAACAACCAGACTATCACATCATAGGCACTTCTGTATTTTTAAAAAATATCCCTTTTAAAATAAAAATGGCAATTACCTTAAAAGGAATTTTATTCAGTGGTAGCATGACTCAATAACTCTGCTCAGATCCATCTTCTGCATAGTGGGGAGGCATAGTTAAAAATAATTTATCAGGCCAGTCCTTGCTGTCTAACAAACTGAGCAGTACTGGGTAGGGTGCGTTAGTCAAGTGATGGAACTACATGAATGCCATGCATCCCGTAGGCCTAATTAGAAGACAAAAGGATGCAAACTGACCACACTGGCACAGATCTACTCCCATACTTAGCATGGTTAGTATTTAGTGTGGATTCAGTTCACTGTAGACTTCAAAGAAACTTATATTTAGATTATGAGGGACAGAGCAATGGAGTTGTAAACTTTTACTATTAAGGTTTCATACACTCTTGTATGTAAAGAGGCCTAATGAGCCATGTTTAAATAGAGTCTGTGTCTTAGCCTAAATGCTGCACACAAATTTAGCAGTCTTCATACCTACACAAAGATCATTGAATGCTGTGCTATGAGTAAGAGTCCCCTAGACACACATAAACTTCAATACAAAGAATCATATTTTAAATATGAAACCACTATCTACATGCTTTTCTGCATACAAAATATAGATATAAAGCTAACATTTTGTTAGGCCTACCATAAAGAACTAATGAAATAATTGCGGTCTATTTAGAAAACATAGCAACTAGGGATGAGCTTCGAGTTCGAGTCGAACTCATGTTCGACTCGAACATCGGCTGTTTGACCGTTCGTCGAATTTCGAACATTATGGGCCGTTCGCGCCAAATTCGAGTGGCGCTTCACGGCCCATAATTCACTGCGGCATCGCAGTGCATTGCTGGCTGATGATTGGCCAAGAATGCACTATGACCCACATGCTTTGGCCAATCACAGCTCGGTAAGAATGGAGAGCCGTAATTGGCCAAAGCCAGGGTGGCTTTGGCCAATTATGTCTCAGGGGGTTTAGTGCACGCCCCACACTATATAAGGTCGCCTGTGTGAAAGAAAGACAGAGAGAGAGATAGTGTAATTTAATTTGAGTTAGATAGAGCAGGCAGGCGAGTCAGTTAGCTGCAGTTACAGTGTGTAGAGGATAAATATGCATCCCAGGTGTTGTGTGTGTGTGTGTGTGTGTGTATATATATATATATATATATATATATATATATATACACTGTATTCAGTTTAGCTAGATCCGTTCCTGTTATTCTCTTCCTAATATACTGACAGGCAGGCAGGTGATTGTGGTAGCTGCAGTATTTTCAGTTAGAGTACTGTGTCCTTTGCACAGTGTGCACCAAAGCTACCTGAATACAATTGTTGGTGTTCTCATACTAATACCACAGGCAGGAAGCTGCAGTATTTTCAGTTAGTGTACTGTGTCCTTTGCACAGTGTGCACCTAAAGCTACCTGAATACAATTGCTGGTGTTCTCATACTAATACCACAGACAGGGAGCTGCAAGTATTCTCAGTTAGTGTACTGTGTCCTCTGCACAGTGTGCAACTAAAGATAACTGAAGACAGTGGCGTCACTAGGGTTGGTGTCACCTGGTGTGGCAAAACATGGTGTCACCCCCCTCCTGTCTATCCTGCCCAGCGCCCTGCAGGCAGCGCACAGTCACGAGGCGCACCCCCAAATGACCCCTGTAAATTAAAGTATAGGGTGGTATTGGGCCAGCTGGAGCGATATAGGGCAGGTTGGGGTAATATAGGGCAGGTTGCGGTGGTATAGTGCAGTCTGGGGTGGCATAGGGCAGGTTGGGGTTGTATAGGGAAGGCTGGGGTGGTATAGAGCAGGTTGGGGTGGTATAGAGCAGGTTGGGGTGGTATAGAGCAGGCTGGGTGGCATTGGGCAGGTTGGGGTTATATAGGGCAGGGTGTGATATCATAGAGCAGGTTGTGGTGGCATAGGGCAGGTTGGGGTGGTATAGAGCAGGTTGGGGCTGTATAGAGCAGGTTGGGGTGGTATATGGCAGGCTGGGTGGCATTGAGCAGGTTGGGGTTATATAGGGCAGGGTGTGATGGCATAGAGCAGGTTGCAGTGGCATAGGGCAGATTGGGGTGGTATAGGGCAGGGTGCGGTGGTATAGGGAAGGCTGGGGTGGCATGGGGCAGGGTGCGGTGGCATAGGGTAGGTTGGGGTGGTATAGAGCAGTTTGCGTGGCATACGGCAGGTTGCGGTGGCAAAGGGCAGGCTGGGGTGACATAGGGCAGGTTGCGGTGGTATAGGGAAGGCTGGGGTGGCATAGGGAAGGGTGCGGTGGTATAGGGCAGGCTGGGGTGGCATAGGGCAGGGTGCGGTGGTATAGCGCAGGCTGGGGTGGCATAGGGCAGGGTGCGGTGGTAAAGGGCAGGTTGGGGTGGTATAGGGCAGGCTGGGGTGGCATAGGGCAGGGTGCAGTGGTATAGGGCAGGCTGGGGTGGCATAGGACAGGGTGCGGTGGTATAGGGCAGACTGGGGTGGCATAGGGCAGGGTGCGGTGGTATACGGCAGGGTGCGGTGGCATAGGTTAGGTTGGGGTGGTATAGAGCAGTTTGCGTGGCATACGGCAGGTTGCAGTGGCAAAGGGTAGGCTGGGGTGACATAGGGCAGGTTGCGGTGGTCTAGGGAAGGCTGGGGTGGCATAGGGCAGGGTGCGGTGGTATAGGGCAGGGTGCGGTGGCATAGGGCAGGGTGCGGTGGTATAGGGCAGGCTGGGGTGGCATAGGGCAGGGTGCGGTGGTATAGGGCAGGCTGGGGTGGCATAGGGCAGGGTGCGGTGGTATAGGGCAGGTTGCAGTGGCATAGGGCAGGTTTCGGTGGCATAGGGGAGGTTGCGGTGGCATAAGGACTGATTGCGGTGGCATAGGCAGGCTGGGGTGGTATGGTGCCAGGTTAGGACTCCATCATGGGGTGCAAGGTGGTCTACTGCTGCTAGACACAGCTATAGATTATATATAGATATTATGTAATATAGCTGGTCCATCCGCCCCTCCCCCCACCAGACCAGCTAACTCAACTACTGTGCCTATTATATGTAATATAATATATCTGTGTCCAGCATCACCCCCCCATTATCATCATCAGACCAGCTCAGGGTGGGGGTGTCTCAGTCAGCTAATATAAATTATATTGTCAGTGTTGTCTGTCTGATAATATGGGGGGGGGGTGATGCTGGACACAGATATATTATATTACATATAAGAGGCACAGTAGTTGAGTTAGCTTCTCTGGTGGGGGGGAGGGGCAGATGGACCAGCTATATTACATAATACATATATATATATATAATCTATAGCTGTGTCTAGCAGCAGCAGACCACCTTGCACCCCTCCTCCCTCCCTTCACTATCATACAATACAGGACAGGACAGGTCAGGGCACCAGACCTGTATTGCCAGACAGCCAGTCCTCCTCCCACACTAGCTCTGCCTCTTACAATGGCAACCGCCCCCCCCCCCCGCTTCCCACACACCACACACCTACCTCATCTTGTGCTCGGGAGTCGGGCCGGCGGTGGAGACCCCCCCACACCTGTTTTTCTGGAGTCTTGACTGGAGAGGAGGAGGGCTGGGCAGCGACCCTCACAGCGTGCAGCCGGAGAAAGTTGTGTGTGACGTCACATCATCACAGTGCAGTGTGATGATGTGACAGGCTGACGCTCTGTAGGGTAGGGAGGGAGGAAGAAGAATAAGGAACCCGGAGACGGAGGACACACACACCAGGCGCGGCCGCGGCGCTGGAAGTGTTGCTCCAGCCCAGCGGGGTGAAGTTGCTGAATTAAAGTTTCAGCTGTAAAAAAAAAAAAAAAAAAAAGTTACAAAAAAAAAAAGTCAAAAAAAAAAAAAAGTTTCAATAATAAAAAAAAAAAATTCTCACCGTCGAGGGGGTTAGCTCGGCAGCGGGTGTGTGACCCCCTGGAAGGTTTCACCACACAAAATTAGGCACAGCAGACAGTGGTAGGAGAAAAACAAAAGGGTGGGGTTTTATTTGAACTATATACAGACAAAAAAATATAACAGGAAAATAAATCCTGGTCAACTTGACCACTCACTACACACGCTGGTGTTCCTAACTAACAACTGGGTACAGCCTTGTGCTGCCCCAGTGCCTAGCTCCCTGCTTTTAGAAGGTCTTAGCAATAGCCACACAGGCTTTGGCTCACCACACAGAAAACACACTCCCCAGTCTCTACACACAGATCTGGTTCCAGGTTGGAGCATCTCCCTTAGCATGCTGGGAGTTCTTGTAGAGGCCTTAATGAGCCCACTTACTTCAGCTGGGCTCATTAACTCTTCCCCTGCAAGACTCCCAGCACTCCCCCTAGTGGTATAAATTGGCATAAAGCCTGAATCTAGGACATATATATCTTCCATCCTGGATGCAACCTGGTGATTTTACCTGCCTGCTGTCACATACCCCCCCCCCTCTTGTTTTAACCTTGTTGTTGGAACACAAGCAATCAGGCATGCATGTACTCAAGACAAAGCATCCACATTCCCCATTTGAACGCCAGGGCGATGCTTTACCATAACGTTGAATTCCTGTAGGGCCAGGAACCACCTATTTACTCTTCTATTTGTCTCTTTGTTTTGAGCCATCCACTTTAAAGGAGCGTGATCAGTAATCAGGTCAAAGTGCCTACCTAGCAGATAGTACCGAAGGGAATCTAGAGCCCACTTCACTGCTAAACACTCCTTCTCAATTGTGGCGTAATTTATCTCATGGGACTTCAATTTCCTGCTGAGGTAAATGACTGGGTGCACTTCCCCGTTCCAGACCTGGGACAATACTGCTCCTAACCCAGCGTCTGATGCATCACTTTGTACGACAAAGTCCCTAGAGAAGTCTGGTGAGTACAACACTGGCTGGCTACATAAGGCTTTTTTTTAAGAATTTGAATGCTGCCTCAGCCTCTGGGGTTCATTTAATCATGACAGACTCTTTCCCTTTTGTCAGGTTGGTTAGGGGCACAGCCTGAGAAGCAAAGTGGGGAATGAATCGCCAATAATAACCAGCGATTCCCAGAAAGGCTCGTACCTGCTTCTTGCTGTTGGGACGTGGCCAATTCTGTATGGCCTCGACTTTATTGACTTGGGGTTTTATCACTCCCCTCTCAATGGTGTAACCAAGATATTTGGCCTCCTCCTGTCCAATGGCACACTTCTTTGGGTTGGCCGTAAACCCAGCTTACCGGATAGAGTCTAGGACTGCTTGTACTTTTGGCAGATGTGAGGCCCAATCTGTGTTATGGATAATCACATCATCCAGGTAAGCCGCAGCATACTCCTGATGGGGCCTCAGTATCTGGTCCATTTTCCGCTGGAATGTTGCCGGTGCATTCTGTAATCCAAACGGCATTCTTTTATATTGGAACGCCCCGTCTGAGGTTACAAACGCGGTTTTCTCCTTGGCCGATTTGGCCAGGGGAATTTGCCAATATCCTTTTGTGAGATTGAGAGTTGTCATGTATCGGGCCATTCCCAGCCGGTCGATCAACTCATCTATACGTGGCATGGGGTAGGTGTCAAATTTTGTAACTTTGTTCAGTTGTCGAAAATCGTTACAAAATTGCCAGCTCCCATCCAGTTTAGGCACTAACACTATGGGACTGGACCAATCACTTTGGGATTCTTCTATCACCCCCAACTTAAGCATTTTCTGTACTTCCACATGTATTGCCTCCCGTCGGGCCTCTGGTATCCGATAGGGTTTTAGCTTCCCCTTTTCACCGGGCGGGGTAATAATATCATGCTCTACCCCAGAAGTTTGTCCCGGCAGCTCAGAGAAAACCTCTTTGTTGCGAAGCACAAACTCCTTAACCTCCTGTTGTTGGGGTTTTGACAAGGTGACTGCTATTCCAACCTCAGGAATCACGCAATCAGACTGAGCTGGTGACAAAGTTTCTGCGACTAGGGATTCCCTATCCCTCCCGGCTTTCAACAGATTAATGTGATAGATCTGTTCAGGCTTTCGCCTTCCTGGTTGTCTGACCTTGTAATTCACTTTGCTCACTTTTTCCATTATCTCGTAGGGGCCCTGCCATTTGGCGAGGAATTTGCTTTCAACCGTAGGGACAAGTACCAATACCCTATCCCCGGGGAAAAGGTACGGGTCTTGGCCCAACGGTTGTACACTCTCTGCTGTGCCAACTGCACTTGGGCCAAATGTTCCTTTATGATTGGCATTACCTGTGCAATTCTATCTTGCATCAGGGCGACATGCTCAATCACACTCCTGTGGGGAGAACTCTCACTTTCCCAAGTTTCCTTGGCGATATCCAACAGCCCTCTTGGGTGTCTCCCATAGAGTAACTCAAAGGGTGAGAAACCCGTAGAGGATTGGGGTACCTCTCTAATGGCAAACATTAAATAGGGAATTAGACAGTCCCAATCCTTTCCATCTCTATCCACCACCTTCTTTAACATTTTGTTTTGTTGAATCTTTCAACCAACCCATCTGTTTGGGGGTGATACACAGATGTACGCAATTGTGTCACTTTGAACAACTTGCACAGCTCTTTCATAACCCGGGACATAAAGGGTGTACCTTGGTCCATAAGCAGTTCCTTACAAATACCCACACGGCTAAAAACAAGAGATAGCTCTTTGGCTATGGTTTTGGCCGAGGTATTTTTTCGGAGAGGAATCGCTTCCGGATAACGGGTGGCATAGTCCAATGTAACCAAAATCTACTGATGCCCCCTAGCGGACTTCATTATCGGACCTACCAAATCCATTGTGATCCTCTCAAAGGGGACCTCAATGATGGGAAGAGGTACCAGCGGGTTACGGAAATGTGACATCGGTGCTGACCTCTGACACGCAGGGCAGGAGGAACAATAATTTTCTGTTTCCTTCATGACCCCAGGCCAATAGAATCTCTGCAATACTCTCCCTTGGGTTTTCTCTGTCCCCAGATGACCTCCAAGAATGTGCCCATGGGCCAACTCTAACACCAACTTCCTGTAAGCTTTGGGGACCACAAGCTGCTCAATAGTTTCTTCTGAACTTTTAGCCACCCGATACAGTAGGTCCTTTTCCACGATGAAGTACGGGTAAGTGCAGGTCTTATCTGGGTTCACTAACTCCCCATCTATTTTCACTACGTTTTCCCATGCCTTTATTAGGGTGGGGTCTTTTAACTGTTCTGTGGCAAAATTTTCCTTGTGAACCTCGAGAGCAGAAAACTCCACAGACGGCATGTTTTCGTCTGAGGATGTTGGCTCCTCCCCAGTTTCTCGAGTCTCCCCTGCCAATACCGACAAGGGGAATTCTGGAGAGTCCTCACCACTCTCAGAGGAATTCTGGTTATCACATTCCTGGTATATAGGGGCACCAGTGGGGGGCTCAGGAAAATCCCAGAGTTCCCAGAACTTTGGAACATCCCTTCCCACAATGGCATCATGTGGTAAGTGAGACACTAACCCCACCTGATGAGAGAGGTTACCTTTGGAGGTCTCAAAACACACTGTAGTCACAGGATACTCTTGGGTGTCCCCATGCACACAAATAACAGCTACCTTGTTATTCCCTAGGACCTCTGTAGTAACTAATTCAGCTTTTATCAGTGTTACCAGGCTACCTGAATCCAGCAACACAACAACATTAATACACATTTTGCATAAATGTTTCTCTGTTCCCCGAATGGCAGTGCATGCAACTGTTGCAAACAGCGACTGACGTCTGTCCCTTAGAAGGTCACATTGCATGGGTTCATCCACAACCGGGCAATTGGCTGCAATATGTCCCTCTTGCCGGCAGCGGTAGCAAACAATCATTTTTGCTGCCTCTTGAGCCCCTGACTTCCCAGGCTGTTCTCGCCAGACATTAGGTAGAACTCTTACCCTCTCATTCTCTCCACCCTCACCCCTTGGAATCATCTTACCCGCCACTGGGAATGGTCTGGTCTTAGGGTGGAAAGTCTGTGAGTCTCTGGAAGAGGCGGTCAGGTTCTCTGTAGCCAAGTACTTCTCTACACGATCAACAAGCTTATCGGCCGTTTCTGGGTCTCCATGGCTTACCCACTTTTGGATGGCAGTAGGAAGAGCTCTCAGGAAAGGATCCATCACAACACGTTCCACAATCTTTGGTGCGGACAAAGTCTCTGGCTGTAGCCACTTCCTGCTCAGGTGAATGAGATCATACATTTGAGACCTGGGGGGTTTTCGAAGCCGGAAAGTCCAGTTATGCACACGCTGAGCCTGGACGGCCAGGGTGACACCCAGCCGTGCCAATATTTCATTTTTTAGCATCACATAGTCTTTTGCTTGGTCAGGCTCTAGGTCATAGTAAGCTTTCTGCGATTCACCAGTTAACAGAGAGGCCACCAGTCCAGCCCACTGCTCCTTAGGCCACTTTTACCTTTCAGCAGTCCTTTCAAATGTGGTCAAAAACACCTCTGGATCATCCTCTCCAGTCATTTTTGTCAGTAAACGACTCACCCCAAAAGATGCAGTATTAGTAGAACTACTTGCCTCACTGGTCTGCGGACATTGCTGCATTAATGTCTCCATTTGTTGCTGTAGTCTCTGCTCTTGCTTCTGCAACAGGTCTATGAAGCGTGCCTCAGATTGCTGCTGGGCTTGTTGCTGAGCTTCCAGACTCTGTCGGTGAGCTTGCTGCTGGGCTGCAAGGCTCTGTTGATGAGCTTGCTGGTGGGCTGCGAGGCTCTTTTGCAAAACTGCATTTGTCAGCTGCTGATTGGCATTTGCTAGAGCCAGCTGTTTCAGTATCTCCTCCATGCTGGCCTTAAAAAAAAACTGCCACTGGTTCTCCACCAACTGTGAGGGGGTTAGCTCGGCAGCGGGTGTGTGTGACCCCCTGGAAGGGTTTACCACACAAAATTAGGCACAGCAGACAGTGGTAGGAGAAAAACAAAAGGGTGGGGTTTTATTTGAACTATATACAGACAAAAAAATATAACAGAAAACAAAAGAAACAGGAAAATAAATCCTGGTCAACTTGACCGCTCACTACACACGTTGGTGTCCCTAACTAACAACTGGGTATAGCCTTGTGCTGCCCCAGTCCCTAGATCCCTGCTTTTAGAAGGTCTTAGCAATAGCCACACAGGCTTTGGCTCACCACACAGAAAACACACTCCCCAGTCTCTACACACAGATCTGGTTCCAGGTTGCAGCATCTCCCTTAGCATGCTGGGAGTTCTTGTAGAGGCCTTAATGAGCCCACTTACTTCAGCTGGGCTCATTAACTCTTCCCCTGCAAGACTCCCAGCACTCCCCCTAGTGGTATAAATTGGCATAAAGCCTGAATCTAGGACATATATATATATCTTCCATCCTGGATGCAACCTGGTGATTTTACCTGCCTGCTGTCACAATATATATATATATATATATATATATATATATATATATATATTGTGTCGGTATGCGAGGTGAGATACATGACAATCGCTACAGTTCACCTCGCATTCGGTCCATTGTAAGGGACTGAACGGGAATCCGGTCCGGTTTTTCCAGCCTCTGTGGCAGGCTAGGTTCCGGTCCTGATGTTCTGGTCCACCTGAGTCCACACTCAGGTGGAAGTTAAAAGACCAGGAAGAGAACACAACAGGGCTCTGGCCTGAGACTCAGAGGGGAACCTGAGTCAGAGGAGCTCTGTTTGTTGGATTGAAAAAGAAAGGTTTGCTTCACCTTGTGTTTTGTGGGTGACGGGGACCAGCCCCTCGCCGTATAGAGAGCGGTTACTGTTTAGTTTAGTGCTGGACGGCAAGGATTTTATTTACTGTTTTGTTTATTTTGTATGACTATTGCAAACCACTTGTAAATAAAGCTGGCAATACGCCAGGTTTTAAAGAAACTGCCTGTACGCTGACCTTCATTCTGAGAAAAGGTGATCCCCACGAGCTAATCTCCCACACGTGGTGGATTCAGCGGGCACTTTCTGAAGATGGAGGAAATGTTAAAGGCCCTGCTACAGGCCAATGCAGCTCAGCGGAAACCAACCGCCAAGTCGCAGCACAACAGGCAGCACAACAGGAGGCCGCTGCAGCACAACAGGAGGCCGCTATAGCACAACAGGTGGCCCAGCAGGAGATGAACCGGCAGTTCGCAGAGGCTCTGCTAGAACTGAAAAAAAGGTCCACACCTCCTGCGCCTGTGGAAGCAAAAATGGTACGTGCATCCTTCCACCTACAAAAAATGACATCTGCTGATGATGTTGAGGCATACCTTGCGACTTTTGAGAGAGTTGCTGACCGCGAAGGATGGCTAAAAGAGCAGTGGGCGGGTCTCTTGGCCCCATTTCAAACAGGAGAACCCCAAAAGGCCTATTTTGACCTAGAACCTGATAAGGCCCAGGATTATGAGACTCTAAAGACAGAAATAATCGTACGCTTGGGTGTCACCATGGCAATCCGGGCCCAGCGGGTGCATCAGTGGTCCTACTCCAGCAACAAGAAACCCAGTTCACAAATGTTTGACCTGGTCCACCTCACCAAAAAGTGGTTGCAGCCAGAGACCTTGACAGGCCCGCAGATCGTGGAGTGTGTGGTAATGGACCGTTATCTGCGTGAGCTCCCTGCTGCTCTGAGGAAGTGGGTCAGACAGGGCGACCCCAAAACTGCAGCCCAACTGGTCGACCTAGTGGAGAGGTACAGTGCTACTGAGGACTTGGTGAATCCATCTACGCCCCACTTCGGTGTGTCTAGGGGTGCAAGATCTCCCGGCGGTTCTGGTAAGACTGTTCCGGGGTCCAAGAGCTTGGGGAGATTTGATAAGACTGTTGTTCCAACTGATGAGACTGTGGTTCCTAGACCTGGAGACTGGCCAAAGCAGCCAGGAAGGTCTTTGGGACCGTTGAGAGGACTGTGGGTTGAGCATATAAGATGTTTTCGTTGCCATGCATTAGGGCATATTACTGCGAACTGTCCTATAAATGATGAACCTATGCAATGCGATTATGCTTATATGAAAAGACGCATTTCTTTGTTTGCACAGGTCGCATGTACTGCATCATGTCAGAGTCGCATTGAAAAACAGATGTGTGTTATTTCAGTGGATGGAAAGCCACTGACAGCCCTGCTAGACTCTGGTAGTGTGGTGACCCTAGTCAGGAGTGATTGTGTGAACCCCACAAAACTACACCCCAGTACTATTGGGGAAATTTGCATCCATGGGGATACTCGAGACTACCAGACAGTGGTGGTTGAGGTTGATACCCCCCGGGGCAGTGTAACACATTCAGTGGGGGTGGTACCTTCACTGCTTCACAAAGCTTTAGTGGGAAGAGATTTTCCCCATTTCTGGAAATTATGGGAGAGCAAGGGGAGTCTGGTAGATAGAGCTCCCCCTGCTGGAGAAGCACGGGAACTCTCACCAGACCCTTTTTGCCAAAGGGAAGGGGATGCTGTTGGTGGGATCGAGGAAGCCGGAGACCCTCTTCCTTTCCCTGTCATGGCTGGGGAGTCGGAGGACCTAGAAGCTAGCTCCCAGCCTGAGGGTAATGAACAGGAGAACCCCTCTGACCCTGACATTGAGAGTAGCCAAAATGTGGTACCCGATTTAGAGGTCAGGAGAGAGGATTTCTGTACCGAGCAACTACGAGAGGCCACCCTCATGAGTGCCAGGGAAAATGTTAAGATGTTGGATGGGGAACCGGTGGATCCTAATTGGGTGGTGTCTTTCCCCTACATGGCAATTAAAAACAATTTATTGTATCGAGTGATTAAACATGGAGAGGACAAGGTAGAACAGCTACTAGTTCCCAAACCCTTCTGCAGGGTGGTGCTAGACCTAGCCCATGGTCATGTAATGGGGGGCATCTCGGTGTTGAAAAAAACAGGGAGAGAATCGCCCAGAGATTTTTGTGGCCCGGGTTGCATGCAGATGTCAAGGAGTACTGCGAATCGTGGCCCGAGTGTGAAATGTCGGCACCTTCACCCCATTTTCGCAGCCCCCTTGTTCCTCTGCCAATAATCGAGGTCCAATTTGAGAGGATTGGCATGGACCTGGTGGGGCCAGTTGTGAAATCTGCCCGCAGTCACCAGCATTTTCTGGTGATTCTGGACTATGCGACTCGCTATCCTGAGGCCATACCCTTGCGTTATACCTCTGCTAAGGCTATCACCAAGGAATTGGTCCATGTCTTTAGTCGACTGGGGATCCCAAAAGAGATCCTAACCGATCAGGGCACCCCCTTTATGTCCAAGGTTACCAAGGAGCTTTGTAAGTTGTACAAAATCTCCCATCTCCGTACCTCTGTCTACCACCCCCAAACGGATGATCTGGTCGAAAGATTTAATAAAACTTTGAAACGTATGCTGAAAAAGGTGGTCGACAAAGATGGGAGAAACTGTGATTTTTTGCTGCCATATCTCATGTTTGCAATACGTGAGGTTCCGCAGGCGTCCACAGGCTATTACCCCTTTGAACTCTTGTATGGTAGGCATCCCAGGGGGCTGATAGATGTTGCCAAAAAAACATGGGAAGGTGAGGCAACCCCATATAGAAGCATCATAGAGCATGTCTCCTTGATGCAGGATCGAATCGCAGCTGTCCTACCCCTGGTGCAAGAACATATGGAGCGAGCCCAGGAGGCCCAAAGGAGGGTCTATGACCGAAGTGCTAGGGTCCGTACTTTCAGCCCTGGGGACAGAGTGTTGGTATTGGTTCTTACGGTGGAAAGTAAGTTCTTAGCCAAGTGGCAGGGTCCCTTCGAGGTTGTCAAAAGGGTGGGGGAGGTAAACTACAAAGTCTACCAGCCAGGGAAAAGGAAACCACACCTAATTTAAAATGTGAATCTCTTAAAACCCTGGAAGGACCGAGAGACTTTATTGGCCACGTCCCCGCCTCCAACCGACCGGGTACCCGTGACATCTGACGTTCCCATCACGGATACCCTGTCCGTGGCACAACAAAGTGACGTTAGAGCGTTTGTGCATAAAAATAGAGACTTTTTCTCCCCCTTACCCGGACTGACCAACATGATCCAACATGACATAGTGACGGAACCAGGGGTTCGAGTAAATGTGAAGCCGTATAGAATCCCAGAAGCCAGGCGTGAGGCAGTCACAAAAGAAATTAAAAACATGTTGGAGTTGGATGTCATAGAAGAGTCCCACAGTGAGTGGTCGAGCCCCATAGTACTGGTCCCAAAACCTGATGGCACTATCATGTTTTGTAATGACTTTCGGAAACTCAACAGTGTGTCCAAGTTCGATGCATACCCGATGCCCCGGGTCGACGAACTTGTGGACAGGTTGGGACAGGCTCGCTATACAACGACCCTAGACCTAACAAAAGGCTATTGGCAAATACCGCTAACTAAATCGGCCAAGGAGAAGCCTTTTCCACTCCTGAGGGCTCGTTTCAGTACAAACGGATGCCTTTTGGTCTGCATGGGGCCCCTGTATCATTCCAACGAATGATGGACAAAACTTTGAGACCACATCGCTCGTATGCGGCTGCTTATTTGGACAATGTGGTTATCCACAGCCCAGATTGGGAATCGCACCTGCCACGGGTACAGGCGGTGGTAGATTCCCTTAGGGAATCAGGCCTCACGGCTAACCCAAATAAGTGTGCCATAGGCCTAGAGGAGGCAAAGTATCTTGGCTACGTTATTGGCTGGGGACTTGTCAAGCCTTTAGACCAATAAGATTGAGGCAATTCAAAAATGGCCCCAACCCGTAAACAAGAAACAAGTTCGGGCCTTCCTAGGCATTACGCGGTATTACCGACACTTTATACCTGACTTTGCCACCATTGCCGTCCCTCTGACTGACCTGACGAAGGGCAGAGGGTCTGTCATGGTCAAATGGAACCCTGAGGTCGAGAAGGCGTTTCAGAAATTAAAACAGGCCCTTTGTGCACTACCGGTGCTGGTGACCCCAGACTTCACAAAGGAGTTTGTCGTACAGACAGACGCCTCTGAGGTGGGCCTAGGGGCCGTACTGTCGCAGGACAGAAATGGTGAGGAGCACCCGGTTGTATACCTGAGCCAGAAGCTGAACAAGCACGAAAGGAACTATGCCATTGTTGAAAAGGAGTGTCTCGCCATTAAATGGGCCTTAGACTCCCTGAGGTATTATCTACTCGGGAGGTCATTTAGGCTGGTCACTGACCATGCTCCCCTGAAGTGGATGTGTGACAACAGGGAGAAAAATGCCTGTGTGACAAGGTGGTTCCTGGCTTTACAGCCCTTTAAATTCACGGTTGAGCACAGGCCGGGCAAACTCCAAGATAATGCCGATGCCCTCTCTCGTGTGCACTGTATGGCTGGGTAAAGTGTTCAGCCGCAGGGGCTTGAGCAGAGGGGGAGGATATGTGATGGTATGTGAGGTGAGATACATGACAATTGCTACATTTCACCTCGCATTCGGTCCATTGTAAGGGACTGAACGGGAATCCGGTCCAGTTTTTCCAGCCTCTGTGGCAGGCTGAGTTCCGGTCCTGATGTTCTGGTCCACCTGAGTCCACACTCAGGTGGAAGTTAAAAGACCAAGAAGAGAACACAGCAGGGCTCTGGCCTGAGAGCTCTGTTTGTTGGATTGGAAAAGAAAGGTTTACTTCACCTTGAGAGCGGTTACTGTTTAGTTTAGTGCCTGATGGCAAGGATTTTATTTACTGTTTTGTTTATTTTGTATGACTATTGCAAACCACTTGTAAATAAAGCTGGCAATATGCCAGGTTTAAACCACTTCCATACTGGGCACTTAAACACCTTCCTGCCCAGACCAATTTTCAGCTTTCTGCGCTGTTGCACTTTGAATGACAATTGCGCGGTCATGGTACACTGCACCCAAACTAAATTTTTATCATTTTGTTCCCACAAATAGAGCTTTCTTTTGGTGGTATTTGATCACCTCTGCGATTTTTATTTTCTGCTAAAAAATAAAAAAAAGACCGAAAATTTTGAAAAAAAAAAAGTTTTTTTTTGGTTTCAGTTACAAAACTTTGTAAATAAGTTAGTTTTCTCCTTCACTGACAGGCACTGATGGGGCTGCACTGACGGGCATGGATAAGGCGGCACGGATGGGCACCGATGAGGTGCCACGGATGGGCAACGATCGGCGGCATGGATTGGCAACGATCGGCGGCATGGATGGGCAACGATCGGCGGCACGGGTGGGCACAGATAGGCGGCACGGGTGGGCACAGATAGGCGGCACGGGTGGGCACAGATGGGCACGGATAGGCGGCATGGATGGGCATTGATAGGTGGCACGGGTGAGCATGGGTGGGCACTGATAGGTGGCATGGGTGGGCACTGATAGGTGGCACTGTAATGTACTAATGGATGACAATCAGTGCCAAACAATAATGCCTGCCAATCAGTGGTGCCCATTGTGGGCACTGATTGGCATCCATTGTGGCACTGATTGGCATCCATTATCCCTGGTGGTCTAGGGTGGCATACCTTATTTACCTTTTTATGGTGTGCTTCCCTGGTGGTCCAGTGGCATCCCTGGTGGTCTAGTGGCATCCCTGGTGGTCCAGTGGGCATCCTCGGGGGGGGCTGTGCTGATAATCGATCAGCACAAACCCCCCCCTGTCAGAGGAGCAGCCGATCGGCTCTCCTCTACTCGCGTCTGACAGACGCGAGTGAGGAAAAGCCGATGACCGGCTTTTCCTGTTTACACTGTGATCAGCCGTGATTGGACACGGCTGATCACGTGGTAAAGAGTCTCCGTCGGAGACTCTTTACCTAGATCGGTGTTGCGGGGTGTCAGACTGACACCCTGCAACAACGATCGCCGCGATGCGTGCCCCCGGGGGCGCGCAGCGGCTCAAAATCCTGAGGACGTCATATGACGTCCTGTCAGGATTTTGCAACCACTTTGCCGCCGTCAATCCGCTATAGGGCGGGCGGCAAGTGGTTAAAGAAAACTGCCTGTACGCTGACCTTCATTCTGAGAAAAGGTGATCCCCACGAGCTAATCTCCCACAATATATATTGTGAGGGGGTTAGCTCGGCAGCGGGTGTGTGTGACCCCCGGGATGGGCTCCCCACACAAAACAGGCCCAGCAAACGGAGGTTGTGGTTTTCAAAATCAAAAAGGTGCGGTTTATTTTCTGTTTACAGTGACAAAACACAGCAAAGCAAAAGAAACATAAACAAAATAAATCCTGGTCAACTTGACCTCTGACTAAACATACAGGTTTCCTAACTAACAACTGGGATCAGCCTAGTGCTGTCCTAGTCCCTAAGTCCCTGGTTTTAAATGTCCAAGCAAATAGCCACACAGGCTTTGTCTCACCGCACAGGGGTTCACTCTCCCTAGACAGTCCACACAGGTCTGGTTCCAGGCATGAGCTAACATCTAATGAAGCTGGGAGTTCTTATAGAGGCCTAAATGAGCTGACAAGCTTCAGCTGGTCTCATCAACTCCCTGTCTGCACGACGCCCAGCACTCTCCCTAGAGGTATGAGTCATCCATGAGCCCACTAGCCTTAGCTGGGCTTATACAACTCTCCACCTAGTTGTATAAGTCGGCGTAAAGCCTGAATCTGGGCGAAATATATCTACCCCCCTGGATGCAACCAGGTGACTTTACCTTCCTGCTGTCACATACCCCCCCCCTCTTGTTTTAACCTCGGGGTTGGAACACCAGCAATCAGGCATTCATGTACTCGAGACAAAGCATCCACATTCCCCATTTGAACGCCAGGGCGATGCTTTACTGTGAAGTTGAATTCCTGGAGGGCCAGGAACCACCTATTCACTCTTCTATTTGTCTCCTTGTTTTGAGCCATCCACTTTAACGGAGCGTGATCCGTAACCATGTCAAAGTGCCTACCTAGCAGGTAGTACCGAAGGGAATCTAGAGCCCACTTCACCGCTAAACACTCCTTTTCAACCGTGGCGTAATTTACCTCATGGGACTTCAACTTCCTGCTGAGGTAAATGACTGGGTGCTCTTCCCCGTTCCAGACCTGGGACAATACTGCTCCTAACCCCACATCTGACGCATCACTTTGTACGACAAAGTCTTTAGAGAAGTCGGGTGAGTACAACACTGGCTGGCTACATAAGGCTTGTTTCAAGAATTGGAATGCTGCCTCAGCCTCAGGGGTCCATTTAATCATGACCGACCCTTTCCCTTTCGTCAGGTTGGTTAGGGGCACAGCCTTAGAAGCAAAGTGGGGAATGAAGCGCCGATAATAACCCGCGATTCCCAGAAAGGCCCGTACCTGCTTCTTGCTGTTGGGACGTGGCCAACTCTGGATGGCCTCGACTTTGTTGAGTTGGGGTTTTATCACTCCCCTGCCAATGGTGTACCCAAGATATTTGGCCTCCTCCTGCCCAATGGTACACTTCTTGGGGTTAGCCGTAAACCCCGCTTCCCGGATAAGTCCTAGGACTGCTTGGACTTTTGGCAGATGTGAGGCCCAATCTGTGCTATGGACAATTACGTCATCCAGGTAAGCCGCAGCATACTTCCGATGGGGCCTCAGTATCTGGTCCATTTTCCGCTGGAATGTGGCCGGCGCATTCTGTAACCCGAACGGCATTCTCTTATATTGGAACGCCCCGTCTGGGGTTACAAATGCGGTTTTCTCTTTGGCCGACTTGGCCAGGGGAATTTGCCAATACCCTTTTGTGAGGTCAAGAGTCGTCATGTATCGGGCTGTTCCCAGCCGGTCGATCAACTCATCTATACGTGGCATGGGGTAGGTGTCAAATTTTGTAACTTTGTTCAACTGACGAAAATCGTTACAAAATCGCCAGCTCCCATCCGGTTTAGGCACCAACACAATGGGACTAGACCAATCACTTTGGGACTCCTCTATCACCCCTAAGTTCAGCATTTTCTGTACTTCCTCCCGTATTGCCTCCCGTCGGGCCTCTGGGATCCGATAGGGTTTTAACTTCACCCTTTCACCGGGCGGGGTAATAATATCATGCTCTACCCCAGATGTTTGTCCCGGCAGCTCAGAGAACACCTCCTTGTTGCGAAGCACAAACTCCTTAACATCCTGTTGTTGGGGTTGTGACAAGGTGGCTGCTATTCCAACCTCCGGAATCACGCAACCAGTTTGAGCTGGTGACCAAGTTTCTGCGACTAGGGACTCTCTATCCCTCCAGGCTTTCAACAGATTAACGTGATATATCTGTTCGGGCTTTCGCCTTCCTGGTTGTCTGACCTTGTAATTCACTTCGCTCACTTTTTCCATTATCTCGTAGGGGCCTTGCCATTTGGCAAGGAATTTACTTTCAACCGTAGGGACAAGTACCAATATCCTATCCCCCGGGGAAAAGGTACGGGTCTTGGCTCCACGGTTGTACACTCTCTGCTGTGCCAACTGCGCTTGGGCCAAATGTTCCTTCACGATGGGCATTACCTGTGCAATTCGATCTTGCATCAGGGCGACATGCTCAATCACACTCCTGTGGGGAGAACTCTCACTTTCCCAAGTTTCCTTGGCAATATCCAACAGCCCTCTTGGGTGTCTCCCATACAGTAACTCAAAGGGGGAGAATCCCGTAGAGGATTGGGGCACCTCCCTAATAGCAAACATCAAATAAGGAAGTAGACAGTCCCAATCCCTTCCATCTCTATCCACCACTTTCTTCAACATTTGTTTTAGGGTTTTGTTGAATCTTTCAACCAGCCCATCGGTTTGGGGGTGATACACAGATGTACGCAATTGCGTCACTTTGAACAATTTACACAGCTCTTTCATAACCCGGGACATAAAGGGTGTACCTTGGTCCGTAAGCAGTTCTTTACAAATACCCACCCGGCTAAAAACAAGAGATAGCTCTTTGGCTATGGTTTTGGCCGAGGTATTTCTGAGAGGGATCGCTTCTGGATAACGGGTGGCATAGTCCATTATAACCAATATGTACTGGTGCCCCCTAGCGGACTTGATTATAGGACCTACCAAATCCATTGCGATTCTCTCAAACGGGACCTCAATGATGGGTAGAGGGACCAGCGGGCTACGGAAATGTGGCATCGGGGCCGACCTCTGACACACAGGGCAGGAGGAACAATAATTTTCTATGTCCTTCATCACCCCAGGCCAATAGAATCTCTGTAATACCCTCTCTCGGGTTTTCTCTGTCCCCAGATGACCTCCAAGAATGTGCCCATGGGCCAACTCCAACACCAACTTCCTGTAAGGTTTGGGCACCACAAGCTGCTCAACGGTTTCTTCTGCCCTTTTTGCCACCCGATACAGTAGGTCCTTCTCTACGCTGAACTATGGGTAAGTGCAGGTATTATCTGGGTTCACTAACTCGCCATCTATTTCCACTACGTTTTCCCGTGCCTTTATTAGGGCGGGGTCTTTTAACTGTTCTGTGGCAAAATTTTCCCTGTGAACCTCCAGATCAGAAAACTCCACAGACGGTAGGTTTTCGTCTGAGGAGGTGGGCTCCTCTCCAGTTTCTTGAGTCTCCCCTGCCAATACTGACAAGGGAAATTCTGGAGAGTCCTCACCACTCTCAGAGGAGTTCTGGCTATCACATTCCTGGTACATAGGGGCACCAGTGGGGGGCTCAGGATCATCCCACAGTTCCCAGAACTTCGGAAAATCCCTTCCCACAATGGCATCATGCGGTAATTGAGATACTAACCCCACTGGATGAGAGAGGGTACCTTTGGGGGTCTCGAAACACACTGTAGTCACTGGATACTCTCGGGTGTCCCCATGCACACAAATAACAGCTACCTTGCTATTCCCAGAGACCTCTGTTTTAACTAATTCAGCCTTTATCAGGGTCACAAGGCTACCTGAATCCAGTAATACCACAACATTTCTACCATTAATACACATTTTGCATAAATGTTTCTCAGTTCCCCGAATGGCAGTGCATGCGACTGTCGCACACAGCGACTGACGTCGGTCCGTCAGAAAGTCACATTGCATGGGTTCCTCCACAACCGGGCAATTTGCTGCAATATGTCCCGCTTGCCGGCAGCGGTAGCAAACAATCCATTTGGCTGCCTCTTGAGCCCCTGACTTCCCAGGCTGTTCTCGCCAACCTTTGGGTAGAGCTCCCACCCTCTCACTCTCTCCACCCTCACCCCTTGGAATCCTCTTATCCGCCCCTGGGGATGATCTGGTCTTAGGGTGGAAAGTCCGAGAGTCTCTGGAAGAGGCCGTCAGGTTCTCTGTAGCCAAGTATTTCTCTACACGATCCACAAGACCACCGGCCGTCTCTGGGTCTCCATGGCTTACCCACTTTTGGATGGCAGTAGGAAGAGCTCTCAAAAACCGATCCATTACAACACGTTCCACAATCTCTGGTGCGGACAAAGTCTCTGGCTGTAGCCACTTCCTGCTCAGGTGAATGAGATCATACATTTGAGACCTGGGGGGTTTTCCAAGCTGGAAAGTCCAGTTATGCACACGCTGAGCCCGGACAGCCAGGGTGACACCCAGCCTTGCCAATATTTCAGCTTTTAGCATCACATAGTCTTTTGCTTGGTCAGGCTCTAGGTCATAGTAAGCCTTCTGCGATTCACCAGTTAACAGAGGAGCCACCAGTCCAGCCCACTGCTCCTCAGGCCACTTTTCTCTTTCAGCAGTCCTTTCAAATGTGGTCAAAAATACCTCTGGATCATCCTCTCCAGTCATTTTTGTCAATAAACGACTCACCCCAAAGGACGCGGTATTAGTGGGATGGCTTTCCTCACTGGTCTGTGGACGTTGCTGCATTACTGCTTCCATTTGTTGTAGTCTCTGCTCTTGCTTCTGTAACAGGTCTATGAAGCGGGCCTCAGATTGCTGCTGGGCTTGTTGCTGAGCTTCCAGACTCTGTTGGTGAGCTTGCTGCTGGGCTGCAAGGCTCTGTTGATGAGCTTGCTGCTGGGCTGCAAGGCTCCTTTGCAAACCTGCATTTGTCTGCTGTTGATTGGCATTTGCTAGAGCCAGCTGTTTCAGTATCTCCTCCATGCTGGCTTAAAAAAAACTGCCACTGGTTCTCCACCAACTGTGAGGGGGTTAACTCGGTAGCGGGTGTGTGTGACCCCCTGGTTGGGCTCCCCACACAAAAACAGGGCCAGCAGACGGAGGTTGTGGTTTTCAAAATCAAAAGGTGCGGTTTATTTCTCTATGTACAGTGACAAAAACACAGCAAAGCCAAAAAGAAACATAAACAAAATAAATCCTGGTCAGCTTGACCTCTGACTAAACATGCAGGTTTCCTAACTAACAACTGGGATCAGCCTGGTGCTGTCCTAGTCCCTAAGTCCCTGGTTTAGTCAATGTCCAAACAAATAGCCACACAGGCTTTTTCTCACCGCACAGGGGTTCACTCTCCCTAGACAGTCCACACAGGTCTGGTTCCAGGCATGAGCAAACACCTAATGAATCTGGGAGTTTTTATAGAGGCCTTAAACGAACTGACAGGCTTCAGCTGGTCTCATCAACTCCCTGCCTGCACGACGCCCAGCCCTCTCCCTAGAGGTATGAGTCATCCATGAGCCCACTAGCCTCAGCTGGGCTTCATCAACTCCCTCCCTAGTTGTATAAGTCGGCATAAAGCCTGAATCTGGGAGAAATATATCTACCCCCCTGGATGCAACCAGGTAACTTTACCTTCCTGCTGTCACAATATATATATATATATATATATACATCCCAGCTTTGTGCAGCTACATCTCACTGCAGGCCATTAGTATGTCTGGAAGGACAACAAGGAGAGGCAGACAGTCACGAGCCAATAAAAGAGGGCAAGCAGGGTCTGTGTCAACAGTGCTGGTCGTGGACACGGTGCATCCTCATCAGCACGTGGCCATGGTACACGCTTGTCCTTTTTTTTGGCAGCTGGCCGTGTTGAGCCGCAACATGCCGAAGACTTGGTAGAGTGGATGACCAAGCCGTCCTCATCCTCCTCATCCTCTCTCACCCAGGCTAAGGGTACTTTGTCTGGCAAAGCAGCTGCCAAAGCGGCCTCTTCCCTCACTCAATGGCATCAGTCACTCCTTCCCTAGCCCCACCATGTCCTCCTGAGGAGTCCCTCGAACTGTTTGACCACAGTGTTGGGTACATGCTGCAGGAGGATGCACAGCGTTTTGAAGGCTCCGATGATGGTACTCAGCTAGAGGAAGGCAGTAACGTGAGCCCAGAGAGGGGGGTGCCCAAGAAGGACAGCAATCTGGCAGTCATGTTCCCCCAGCTGCAGCATACTGCCAGGTTTGCTACAGTGATGAGGAGGGAGGGGATGATGAGGTCACGGACTCTACGTGGGTGCCTGATAGGAGAGAGGAGGAGGAGGAGGCACATCTCCGATGAGGCAGGATGCCCTCCAGGGGCCAGCTTAAGGGCAGCACACCGACAGCATCACACCGCAGAGCTCCGCATGTGCATGTGCAGGGCGCTGCTGTTTCTGCGCGTTATTCCAAAAGTTCTTTGGTGTGGGCCTTTTTTGAGACGAGTGCATCAGATCGCAGCGCTGCTATTTGCAACATATGTCTCAGGCGTATCTCGCGTGGCCAAAACATCACCCGCTTGGGCACCACATGCTTGATCAGACATATGTCGACCTGCCATGCTGTACGTTGGCAAGCATACCTAAAAGACTCACACCAAAAAACAAAGCGGACCTCTCCTTGCTCCTCATCAGCTGGGATCTCCAACCCCACTATACCTTCAGTCCTCTCTGAAACCTGCACTGAGAGGAATGAAGGTGTAGAACTAGGTGTGTCACAGCCATGTACTTGCAGGCAATCTGCTATCTGTACACCAACATCAGATTGTACCAGGCAAATTTCCCTGCCCCAGCTGCTGCACCACTGAAAGAAGTTCGCTCTCAGCCATCCACATGCCCAGCGGTTGAATGCTAGCTTGGCTAAATTGCTAGCACTTCAACTGCTGCCTTTTCAGTTGGTAGACTGTGCCCCCTTCCTTGTGTTTGTGGAATGTGCGGTTCCTCAGTGGCAGGTTCCCAAACGCCACTTTTTCTCACGGAAGGCGATTCCGGCTCTCTACCGGCATGTGGAAGGCAATGTCTTGGCCTCGCTGGACAGGGCGGTCAGCGGTAAAGTGCATATTACCGCTGACTCATGGTCCAGCAGGCATGGACAGAGACGTTACTTATCTTTCACGGCGCATTGGGTGACTCTGCTGGCAGCTGGGAAGGATGCAGGACAAGGTGCAGTAGTGTTGGAGGTTATTCCTTAACCACGCCTCCAAAATGCTACCACTGGTGATTCTGCCACACTTCTCTCCTCCACCCCCTCCTATTCTTCTTCCTCCATGGCCCCTTCCTTTGCTTTGTCCTCGGAACCAGCGGTGCTCCGTAGGCATTCAAGGGGCTACGCAAGTACGCAGGCAAAAAGATGCCATGTGGTGCTTGAGCTGGTGTGCTTGTGGGAAAGGAGCCACACTGGGGCAGAGATTCTGTCAGCTCTGCAGGGGCAGGCTCAGAGGTGGTTGACGCCATGCCAGCTTAACCCAGGAATGGTGGTTTGCGACAATGGCACCAACCTCCTCTCCGCCCTCTGACAGGGACAACTGACCCATGTGCCCTGTTTGGCTCACGTCCTTAACTTGGTGGTGCAGCGGTCCTTGGGCAGGTACCCGGGCTTACAGGATGTCCTGAGGCAGGCCAGGAAACTCTGTGTGCATTTCCGCCGGTCACATAATGCCAGTGCTTGGCTGGCTGACCTCCAAAAGGAATACAACCTGCCCAAGAACCACCTAATCTGTGACATGCCCACCAGGTGGAACTCAACGTTGGCCATGCTGCAGCAGCTGCACACGCAGCAGAGGGCCATCAATGCGTATCTGTGCCAATATGGCACGAGGACAGGGTCAGGGGAGCTTGTTTTTTTTTTGCCATGCCAGTGGGTCATAATCAGGGATGCATGCACTGTCCTGGCACCATTTGAGGAGGCAACGAGGATGGTGAGCAGTGACAGTGCATGCATCAGTGACACTGTCCCTCTTGTCCACCTGTTGGAGCACACGCTGCGTGGAATAATGGACAGGGCACTTGAGGCAGAACAGAGGAAGGAAGAGGACTTCCTTACCTCTCAAGGCCCCCTTTATCCAGACAGTGTTCCTGCTGAACCGTCTATCACACAGGAAGAGGACGAGGAGGAGGATTGTGTCAGCATGGAGGTAGAGCCTAGCACTTAGCATCAGCAGCAGTCTGCAAGGGATCAATTACAGTCCCAAGAAACCCATGGACTTGTACGTGGCTGGGAGGAGGTGGCTGCGGATCATGTCGTCCTGAGTGACCCAGAGGACTCCGGACCGAATGCCTCAGCAAACCTACGCTGCATGGGCTCCCTGATCCTGCAAAGCCTGCGGAAGCATCCTCGTATTCGTGTTATCAAGGAGAGGGATCATTACTGGCAGGCAACCCTCCTTGATCCACGTTACAAGGGTAAGGTTGCAAACCTTATCTTGCCGTCGCAGAGGGAGCAAAGGATGAAACATCTTCGTGAGGCCTTGCAGAAAGGTCTGTGCAATGCGTTCCCAGAGACTGGGAGGTTACAAAATCCTGGTCCTGGACAACGTGTTTCTGAGGTTAAAGAAGGAGCGGTGGAGAAGGTGGCTGTCTGACCGATGAGTTCAGACAATTTTTTAGTCCGCAGCCCCAAGGTATGATCGGTTCCAGCAACCATTGCCAGCATCTGTTTTACATGGTGCAGGAATACCTAGGGGCAAAATCAGACTTGGACACCTTTCCCACCGAAAATCCTCTGGGTTACTGGGTCTTGAGGATGGATCACTGGCCAGAGCTTGCACAGTATGCAATATAGCTACTGGCCTGTCCTGCATCCAGCGTTCTTTCGGAACACACATTCGGTGCTGCTGGAGGCTTTGTAACCGATCACAGGGTGCGCCTGTCCACCGAATCGGTCGATCGGCTGACCTTCATAAAATATGAATCAGTCTTGGATCACCAGCTACCAAGCACCTGATGCTGATGTAACCAAATAATTTTTTTTGAATGGGAGATCCCTTCAAGACTGACAGTGCTGATGCTGAGTGACTATCCTGTTATGCTGAGTGACTATCCTCTTCCTCCTCAATGTTCATGCTGATAGCTTGTAAGAATATTCTTGGTTCTGGGCACCGCCACCAGTGGCTAAGGCCCAATTTTTCAGCCCCTGTTTAACAGGGGCATGTAATTACAATTTTTGATGCAATACTTTGCAGCAGGGCTCATTCCTGCGCTCCAACTATAGTATTTGTGAGGGGTTGCAGTGTTGTGGCACCAGTGCCTAAGGCCCAATTTTTCTGCCCCTGTTTAACAGGGGCGTGTAATTTAAATTTTTGATGCAATAATTTGCAGCAGGGCTCATTCATGCGCTCCAACTAGAGTTTCTGTAAGGGGTTGCAGGTTTGTGGCACCAACACCTGTGCCTAAGGCCCAATTTTTCTGCCCCTGTTCAACAGGGGCATGTAATTACAATTATTGATCTAATATTTCACAGCAGGGCCCGTTCCTGCGCCCACCATGAGTAACTGTGAGGCCTTACAATATTGTGGCAACACCAACACCTAAGGCCCAAATTTCTGCAGAGTATATAGGGCAGGCCCCTACGTTCAAACATCCAACTTACAAACGACTCCTACTTGCAAACGGAGGGAGACAACAGAAAGTGAGAGGAAACCTACCCCTAGGAAGGGAAATTCTCTCCTGTAAGGGTTAATATGGGAAAAACATGTCTCCTCTCCACTTATGCTTTATCACCAATCCTTGTTTCACTAAAAAACCCAAATTTTCAAAAACCAATTGTCATTGGGACAGAAAGTGAGGTGAAATCATCTGAAGAGCACAGACAGCAAAACAAATGTTACATGGGTGATAACCCTTCCCTATGTTTTCCAAAAAGCTTAAAAATAGATTTTTTGGCTGGAGCTACATTTTTAAAATGTACCAGTTCTAAATTACAAACAGATTCTACTTAAGAACAAACCTACAGTCCCTGTCTTGTTTGCACCGCCTGTATACTGCTCTACAGAGTATATAGGGCGGGGATATGCAATTAGCGTACCTCCAGCTGTTGCAGAACTACAAATCCCATGAGGCATAGCAAGACTTTGACAGCCACGAGCACGACACCCAGAGGCAGAGGCATGATGGGACTTGTAGTTTTGCAACAGCTGGAGGTCCGCTAATTGCATATCCCTGATATAGGGCCTGAGGACCCCACGCCTTTTCTTTTTTAAATTTGGGTGCGGGGTTCCCCTTAATATCCATACAAGACCCAAATGGGCTGGGGGGGTACCCATGCCGATTTTCTTAATGATTTTCATCCAAATGTAATTTTGTGCAGGGACAGTTCTAAATACGGGAAACATGTGCCACTTCACATGCATACTATAGACACCCCCAGGTACGATATTTAAAGGAATATTTCACTTTTTTTCACTTTAATTATCATTAAAATCACTGCTTCTGAAAAAACGGCAGTTTTTAAAATAACATTTGCATTGATACATGTCCCCTGGGGCAGGACCCGGGTCCCCAAACCCTTTTTAGGACAATATCTTGCATATTAGCCTTTAAAATTTGCACATTTGATTCCGAACGTTCGTGTCCCATAGACTTTAACAGGGTTTGATAGTTCGCGCCAACTTTCGGTCCGTTCGCAGGTTCTGGTGCGAGCCGAACCAGGGGGTGTTCGGCTCATCCCTAATAGCAACCAGCAACTGTTGAGGCAATAACTGCTCAGTACATTACATTCATTTGAATGTAATGTACAGCACAGTTTACACAGTGAAAAAAGTAGGGACTACGTTAGAAGTGGGATAAGCTTCTTAAAGAGAAGGAATTTCAGGGATTGTCTAAAGATGGATAGATTAGGAGATAGTCGGACAGACAGGGGTAAGGAGTTCCAAAGGATGGGAGAAGTCCTGAAGACGAGCAATGAAGGAGGTGACAAGAGAGCTAGAGAGAAGGAGATCTTGGGAGGACCGAAGCGAGCAATTTGGCTGATATTTTGAGATGAGGTTAGTGATGTAGCTGGAGGTAGAGTTGTGGATGGCTTTGTAAGTTGTTGTTAGTACTTTGAATTTTATTCATTGGGCGGAAGCCAGTGGAGGGATTGGCAGAGAGGGGTGGCAGACACTGATCGGTTGGTAAGATGGATGAGTCTGGCAGCAGCATTCATGATGGACTGAAGGTGGTATAGCCTATGTAAATGTAATCCAATGAGGAGGAATTTGCAAGAGTCGAGGTGAGAGATGACCAGGGAGTGTTTTAGAAGCTTTTTTGTGTCATTGGTTGAAAGGGGGCATATTCTAGAGATGTTGCGGAGAAAGTTGAGGCGACATGATTTGGACAAGGATTGAATGTGGGCCTAAAAGGACAGTTCAGAGTCCAGGGTTACCCCTAGCACCCCACCCTGGCTTGTGGGGATGGGCTGATTGTTGTGCCATTGATCTTGACAGAGAAGTCAGGGGAAGAGGCATGTGGGGGAGGAAATATTATGAACTCGGTTTTGGATAGATTGAGTTTGAGGAAGTGGTGTGACATCCAGTCAGAGATGTGAAAATTGTATAGGGAAAAATGGACTTTATAGGCACTATAGAAAAAATATAATTTTTAATATTGTCATATAAAAATACACAAACATGAAGCATAATAAATTGAGGACATGATTAAAAGAAAATTGCAAACAAAATACAGATAACCCGTAGGTAACACCTGAAAGGGAACACTCAAAATAGATTTGTCGCTATTGGCGGGGGTATACGTGCTGGATTGCCCACGCTGGACTTAATGATGGGTGTGTCCCGGATAGGTATCCAATGGGTTTCTGTAGAATATTATGGATTGCTCTACATGTTTCGCGATGGTATCGCTTCTTCAGGAGCTTCTAAATTTTAAATAAGAGATATTCATTATAATACATATGTGCGATAAATAAAAAACAGAGGAAACCTAAATTGTGTGTGTATATATATTATGACGTGATACAGATTTCTACATTATATATGGTTTATGTCAGAGATGTCTGTTAGTAAATCAGTGATATGTGAGGAAACTGTGAGGAGACTGAAGAGGTGAGCTGAGGGGTTGAGAGATAGATTTGAGTGTCGTCAGCATAGAAATTATATTTAAAGCCATGTAAATCTATAAGCTGACCCAGGGAGGAGGTGTAGATCGATAATAGAAGAGGTACAAGGACAGAACCTTGGGGGACCCCAACAGTAAGAGGAATAAGAGAGGAGGAAGTAGAGTTGTAAGTGTCACAGAAGGTGCGGTAAGGTTTGAACCAATAGAGAATACAGTCACGGGGTGGTAAACTGTATCAAAGGCAGTGGAGAGGTCCAAGAGTAATGCCGCGTACACACGACCATTTTTCTCGTCGGGAAAAATACAATTTTTTCTCTTTGACGAGAAAAACGACCGTGTGTGGGCTTTCCTGCATTTTTCCCGATGAGAAAAACGGCAAGAATCACGACAAGAAAAATTAGAACATGCCCTAATTTTTCTCGTCGTGATTCACGGCATTTTTTTCCGTGGCAGTTTTCCCATAGGGAAACACTGCCAGGGAGCCTACACACGGTCGTTTTTCTCGACCAAGAGAAAAAATGTCAGGAAACCCAGCTGTGTGTAAGGAACGAAGCCGTTCCTCGTTTCTAACGTCGATTTTCTCGACGGTGTTTTCACCGTCGAGAAAATCGATCGTGTGTACACGGCATTAGAGTACAGAATAGTGACTGTTAGTTTCAACTGTTAGTAAGTGGTTTGTGGGTTTTAGGAGAGCAGTTTCTGTGTAGTGTTGCAAGTGAAAGCCAGACTAAAGGGGACCAGGAAGGTTATTCTCAATGAGGTGGCAGCTCAGCCAGTTGTAGACTAGACACTCAAGGAGTTTGGAGGCAAAAGGGAGTAAGGAGATTGGTCTTAGGTTGTTAAGATTTGTGGGGTCCAGTAAGGCCTTTTTAGGTATGGGGGTGACTTGTGTATGTTTTAGAGCAGGGGTGTCAAACTCAATTTCATTGTGGGCCGCATCAGCATTATGATTGCCCTCAAAAGGGCCGGTTGTATCTGTAAGATTAGATGTCCAGCGCATCCCCTCCTCTTAAATTAGATGTCAAGAGCCATTCCATTCCAGATGGATAAAAATTTAAAATATTTTATTCACAACATCACTAGGGAAAGGTATTTGGATTCCACCGAAATATAGAGTGCACAGTTTGGAAACACATGATTTAACAAAAATTGTATTTAAAGTATGGGATAAAATATATCGACGGGTAAAGTGGGAGTATAACTCCCCATTAATCCCGTTAGCGGGAACAAGTTTTTTTATCCCAGGTAATGGGACACGGATGGGAAAGCATTTAGGGGAAGCACAATTAAAAGATATAATGACACAAGGAAAAATAAGGACAAGAGCAGAATTAACCACAATGTACGGGTGGCAGTCGGTAAATGAATGGGAGTATACACAACTTAAACACTTTGTTAGCACAATTCCCTAACCAGTTAGAGAGGAGAAGACATTGAACCCAATCGAAAAACTTTGCAATATCAAAATACCTATGAAACATGGAGTTTCTCAAATGTATGATATATTGTCGGAACTAGAAGGAAGTGGGGCCCTACCCTTTATAGGAAAATGGGAACAAGACCTGGTAATAAAGCTAGATGAAAAACAAATGATAGGAGCAGTATATGACTATGCAACAGATATTACTACGATAGAAGCTAATTACAAGTGCTTGGTAAGCTGGCACCTGACTCCGGAGAGAATTAACCAATTCCAGCCAAATGGATCTTCCCAGTGTTGGAGGGAGTGTGGTCAAAGGGGAACCACAATACATATCTGGTGGGAGTGTCAAAAAATAAGAGAGTATTGGAATAGCATCCTAGACTACATTGAGGGAATAACCGGGGAAAGGATCCCTTTAAACGCTTGGAATGTGTTGTTCCATGGGACAAACAAAACTAAAAAACAATATAAAGAAACGTTGGTCCCTCCCCTGCTCACCGCTGCAAAGGCTCTGATCCCAAAAAAATGGCTTCAAGCAGAGAAGCCATCTATAAAAGATTGGATACAGAGAGTAGACTATGTATGTGAGATGGAGTACTTGTGCAGCAGGGAATGGAGAACAGACACAGAATAACTTGAATGAAATGGAGTGACTTTAAGCAAACAGAGAAATACGCAGTAGCTATGATAGAAATGGAAGGGCCCGAGATAATCTAAGAAAGCGAAAATTGCAGATCTGGAGGGGGGGGGGGGGGTGGGTGGGGGGGGTGGTATGTGGATGGGTTAGCATAATCTAAATATAGGAGATAAGTAAGATTTTTGAAATGTTTATGTATTTTTGTAAGTATGTCGAAATATTTCCCCAAAAAACTAAATAAAGTCTAAATTTAGAAAAAAATAAAAAGATGTCAAGAGCCACCCCACCATCAGAAGTTGAGTCCCCCACTCTCCCTTACATCACAGTGCACCCCCCTTTCCTTAAGCTGCTGCTGGAAAGAAGCTAGATGCATTGCTTAAAAGCAAAAAGTAAGGGTCTTAAGGAGGTTCAGAGGAGGGCGAGGGCCACATGAAATGGCCTAGAGGGCCGGATTCGGCCCGCGGGCCTTGTGTTTGACACCGGTGTTTTAGAGGATTTAGAGGGAGATGCCAGTAGAGAGGGAGAGATTGAAAATATGAGTTAAAGATTGTAGGATAGAGCCAGAGGGTGGCCATAGTATTTGCAAAGGAACAGGGTCCAGTGGCAGATGGTAAGTGGGCGTTAGAAAAAAGTTTAGTGACTTCCTCTATAGTAGCTGTACACTATTGTTTCTTGGACCTACTATGGGTACAAACAACAAATAATAAACACATATGTGGTATCACCACAAACTGTAGAAGTATAAAAATGGATTTCAGGGTTTTTTCTGGTGATGAGCCATGGTAATGGCAAGAAATTTACAGCTAAATTTAAAAGTATATGGGCCAGTTTTCATTTGAAATTAGATCAAAAACAGGAGATATCCATTGAAATTTATCACCAAATGAAGGCCCAATTTGTTGAAGCAAACAATTTATAATTATCCTGAATACACTAAGTTGTTGTGATGAAATGTTTATGTATCGTTTTACTAGCACATGTCAAATGTGTAAAACTGTGTTCAGGAGTTAAGATTTGTTTTTCCTTTAGGCATTAAAGTATAGACATGTCCATTCGTTTTCGTCCGAATGCATTTTCGTCCGAATTTCAGGGATTTTCGCGTTCGTTTTAACAAACGATAACGAACTTACAGAATCCGAAATCTGAAAGATCCAACATAAAAAATGCTTTATTTTCGTTTTGTTGCAACAAAAGTACGATATACAGTAGATAGAAGATTCGACATGACGGTGACAAAATTGATCTGTGTCTATCGAACCTGCGGTCAAATGTGCCTAACCTAACTCTATTAGTCCAAGATTATTCGACATAGAGACAAAAGATTCGGCATTATAGAGACATGAAGATTCGACAAAGCAGCTAAAAACATACAATCACCACAAACGGACATTTATGGTCAAATGCTCTACCCATAGGCTTTAGAAGAATTCTAATGTTGGTTGACTAGTAATAATAATTAATAAATATAATTATTACTAGTCATACAACATTAGAATTCTACTATAGCTTGTGGGCAGAGCATTCGACCGGAAATGTGCGATTGCGGCGGCGTACAGTTTAGCTGCTTCGTCGAATCTTCTTAGAACATTCGACGGACACCATAAGCCTTCAAAGACAGATTCAACCTTAATTAATTTGGATTTTTGGACGATTGCATTTTTTAACTAAACATAATAAATAAAAACGAATTTCGGGAGTAACTAAATAAATGTATTTTTTGGACGAAAACTAAATTCCAAAACAAAATATTTCAGTGTGCACATGTCTATTAAAGTATAGGTTCACCTTTTTGGGCAGAATTTCACTTTTCATAATAATTAGAAGCATTTTCCAATGCCATTTCTGGCCCAGCCATCCCAATGTACTTTTCTGTCACTTACCTTATCCACAGGAGGTTTAAAATCGTGTCAGTTGATTTGAATCTTTAAAATGATTTTCAGACTTCCTGTAGATCGTCTCTCAGCATTTACTTCCTATAGGTCATCTCTCAGAAGCCTTCACTTCCTTGTTGCATCTCAGAAAATGGCGTAATAGGGTGTGCTCACCACTCTGGACCACACCTCCCTGGACCAATACCACCTTCCACCCACTTTCTATACAATCTGATTGTACAATCCTCTTTAGATCTCCCATCAGCTATGTAGTACAAAGGCCTACCTGATTTGATACAAATTGAATGGATTGGTCAGGTAGGTCCTCCTTTTCCATAGTTCTGGTAAATCTAAAGGAAATTAGATCCATAAAGATCGCTATATACTATGCAATCTGATTGTACAATCTCTGTAAAATCTCTTTCAGATTTACCAAAACTATATATTAGGAGGACACACCATCTATCCAATAACTCTGTATCCAATCAGGCAGGCCCTTGCACTACATCAGGGGTGTCCCGTGGACTGCATGTGGCCCCAGGGAGTTTTGCATGCAGCCTGAGTCCATCTGGAGTAAAGCTAGGGAAGCCGGACAAATGCACATGTGGAGGGATGCCGGGAATGCTGTGCAAACATAGTTGATGGTTGAAGGGTGTGTGCTAATGAGGTCAGTTGGTAAACCCCTTCCTGCGTCTTACTGGTTTCTCCGTCCCAAATCTATATCAGTAAGTGATGAGGTTTTCTAAGAAATACAACAAGGCTAAGGTAAGGCCTTGTTATAAACCTAAAATAAAGCTTGAATTTTTCTTCAACTGAGGTACATTAATACTATATTGGTACATAGGTGAGCTGGATTAAAAAATAAAAAGGTAAACTTAGCCTTTAAGTGGTTAAAGCCCTTTAAATTCAAAACCAAAAATGTAATAAATTGCAGCTTACCCATTCTTATGCCCCGTACACACGATCGTTTTTAATGTCATTTTTTAAACCGACGTTTTTCTCCTCGTTTTTTTTCATGTTTCCTCTCAAGCCTGCCTTGCGTACACACCATCATTAAAAAACGATCAAGCAAAGCGCAGTGACGTTCAACACGTACGACGGCACTATAAAGGGGAAGTTCCGTTCGAATGACGCCACCCTTTGGGACGCTTTTGCTAATTCCGTGTTTCCGCGTGTTAGTAAAAGTTTGGTGAGAGACGATTCGCGCTTTTCAGTCTTCGTGCTTTGAAGATCGTTTTCGGGAGTTCAGATTGCGCCTGTGGGTTCGTATCTGTTTAGCACTGCTTGTAGTCAGTTCGTATCTGTTTATTCAGTGCGGCCTGCTCTGCACGTTCGTGTTTTTCAGCTTGTTCTTCATAGGCCTTGCTGTTCTTCCGTGCGTTCTTCTAGTACGTTCTGTTCAGCCGACCGTTATCTAGCCATGTTGCGGCTATGTACTCGTCGTAGAGTTCGTGCTCTAGTTGGTGCAGGGGTTCATGCTGTATCCCGACTCCATGCCATGAGCAGGGTCAGGAGGAGTTCATGGACCAAGAATTGGTTGCTCCAGCGGCACCAATTCTGTCACATGCCTTTGTTGCGGGAGATCAGGGAGAATAATCCTGATGATTTCAGGAATTTTCTCAGGATGTCTGACCCCGTATTTCAGCAGCTGTTGGCTTTGGTGTCCCCCTATATTACCAGGCAGGACACCGTTATGCGGGAAGCCATCAGTGCTGAGCAGAGGCTCATCGCCACGTTGCGATACCTGGCTACTGGGAGAAGCCTGCAGGACCTTAAGTTCTCCACAGGCATCTCCCCCCAGGCTCTGGGGATCATTATACCAGAGACTTGTTCTGCCATCCTTCAAGTTTTGCAGGAGGACTATATTAAGGTAAGTGTTCTTCTTCAAAAATTCACATTGTATGGTTTTTATTTTGGGATATTTTTAATTTGCTTTATTTGCAGTCCCTAATTCACATGATTCTTAGCTGCAGGGAATGTCCCCTTTCTCCCCATGTTTTATTATTTAAAGTTTGGTGTTTGAGGCCTACCTGTAAATTTGGCTTACCTAACCTCTCCAGCATGCTATCCTGGGGCCATACCTACCTTGCCTAGTCATTTCCATGTTTTTTATTATATGTTCCATCGTAGTGCTTTACCCAAAACGCACTCTAAATTTTGCCTCGGAATGTTTCATTGTTGTTAACTTCAATACAGAGTGCTACAGCCTTCATGTGTGATATTCCCAACTCATCTTCAACCCTACCCCCCCCCCCCCCATAATTTTTTTCTTATCTTGCTTCCAAATTTTTATGTTTTTAACAGTTTCTACCAATGTTGGCCATGAATGTGTGTATGAAATCAGCTTTCAATGTTTCTGGCTCCAAGTATTAATTTGTTATTTCTTTAATTCCACAGTTCCCTTCTTCGCCACATGAATGGCAGAATGTGGCTTCCGAGTTTGCCCAGCGATGGAACTTTCCGAACTGTGGAGGAGCCATCGACGGCAAACATGTTCGGGTCGTCCCACCACCCCATTCGGGATCCTTTTATTATAATTATAAGGGGTTCCACAGCGTCGTGATGATGGCAGTGGTGTCGGCCACCTACGAGTTCCTCTATGTGGATGTTGGCAAGAATGGCAGGATGTCTGATGGAGGAGTTTTTGCCCAGACGGAGTTTGGAGAACGGCTCCTTTTGGATCTGCTGGCCTTGCCACCCGCGGAGCAGAATGTGGAGGGACTACCTTTTGTGTTTGTGGCGGATGAGGCGTTTGGCCTGGGACCCCATTTGATGAGGCCATTCCCGCAACGCACCCTCACCCCTGAGAGGAGGGTTTTCAATTATCGGCTGGCCAGAGCCAGAAGGGTGGTGGAAAATGCATTTGGGATCATGGCCAGCCGATTTCGCCTCTTCCTTACCTCCATCCACCTTGCCCCATACAAATGGAACCATGTGGTTATGACGTGCTGTGTGCTGCATAATTTCCTAAGGGTGCATTCAACGAGTTATATATCTTTGAGTGGGCCTGAGGCCTCTTTAATCAATGCAGAAACTTTGGTGGCCCTGGAACCTGGCCGTCCTGGCTTGGCCCCCCCAACCGGACGTGAGGTCCGTAACCAATATGTGGACTATTTTATGGGTAGGGGGGCCATTGAAATGCCAGACAATCTCTATTAATTTTAGACCAAAAAAATAAAACTTTTTTAAAAAGTAAAGATTGGTTTGTCATTTTTATTGTATAATGTTTGATGTTTCTGGTAGGTTTACCTAGTGCATTTGTTTTGCCATGTGGATTAAAAAATCTTTTAATTAGCCTTCATTGTCAGTGTAAACACCAAACATTGATTAGTTCACTCAGCACCACATTTACATAATGAAGCCACAATGATTTGTTATGTAAAAATACCTTTATTTTTTTTGTTTAGGTGGGCAACTTCCATAGAAATGTGGATGTTCCCTTAATTTCAGGTGTATTAAAACGCATGACCAGCCATGCATAAACAAACTATAGTTCTCCAAATTTTGAAAAAGCTAAACATGTGCTAGTCATTAAAGGGTAAAATAACCAAAAAAAATAGAAATCTCTGCAAGTAAAACGTTATTTGGTGTAAAAACATTAGACACGCCCAAGCACAGCCATGATATTTTGGAGCCTTTCCTCCACCCGCTTTGTATTTGCCCTGATCTCTCGCAAATCTCCCTTAATTTTTTCGAGGTCACGACAGCAGACCATCAGGTATTGGATCAGGATCTGGGCACTGTGATGTGACAACTTATTGGGGTCTTCGGCCAGAACTGCACCTAAATGTAAAAAGAAATATGTAGGATAGAATATGTAGGCCTACATCTATTTAACATGCATGTGTCTGGTTTCTCTCTGACCTGTGGTGGTGCCACTTTCAACTTCCACAACATCACATTCCTCTCCATCCTGGGGTTCTGGGGGTATTGTTGTAGGTATTGCAATTCTCGTCTCATCTGAGGTAGCTTTTCGAATCCCTAGGGAGATTGAAATAAAAGGAATAGTTTCATTAGTAGCGACTCAATTTTGCTAAAATAAGAAACATGGAAAAAAACTTTTTAATCATTCTTTTGAAGCATGCTCCATTTTAATTTTTAACCCCTGTGCCAACCGGGACAAATGATTGGATACATAGGCCAAAACAGAGCATATACATTTTGTGAACAAATTTGAAACATTGTAACACCCCAAAGTATCTACACTGGATCACCTGTGTGTGACTCCCTCAAGCTTTTTGGCTTTAGGCCCACACTTGTACTACTGCGTTCAGATGTTTCATCAGCTGCTGAGCATTCACTCCCTTTAACATTACCATGCATATCGTTTTTCAAAATGAACAAATCTCCTTTGGATTAGCACACCAAAAATAAGTGTGGCCCAAATGTACTCCCCCAAATAATAAAAAAACATGGGTGTTCACACTGGATGATCCGAAAACATCGTTTGAGGAACTGTACGGAGAAAGAGGTAAAATACGTCCGTTTACTATGCGGACGAACCTAAAAAAGATGGTATCTCCTGATAGCTAGCTGCATTGACCCTGCCCTTGATAAAACACAGTGGACCAACACCAGCAGCTGACATGGCACCCCAGACCATCACTGACTGTGGGTACTTGACACTGGACTTCAGGCATTTTGGCATTTCCCTCTCCCCAGTCTTCCTCCAGACTCTGGCACCTTGATTTCCGAATGACATGCAAAATTTGCTTTCATCCGAAAAAAGTACTTTGGACCACTGAGCAACAGTCCAGTGCTGCTTCTCTGTAGCCCAGGTCAGGCGCTTCTGCCGCTGTTTCTGGTTCAAAAGTGGCTTGACCTGGGGAATGCGGCACCTGTAGCCCATTTCCTGCATACGCCTGTTCACGGTGGCTCTGGATGTTTCTACTCCAGACTCAGTCCACTGCTTCCGCAGGTCCTCCAAGGTCTGGAATCGGTCCTTCTCCACAATCTTCTTCAGGGTCCGGTCACCTCTTCTCGTTGTGCAGCGTTTTCTGCCACACTTTTTCCTTCCCACAGACTTCCCACTGAGGTGCCTTGATACAGCACTCTGGGAACAGCCTATTCGTTCAGAAATTTCTTTCTGTGTCTTACCCTCTTGCTTGAGGGTGTCAATGATGGCCTTCTGGACAGCAGTCAGGTCGGCAGTCTTACCCATGATTGCGGTTTTGAGTAATGAACCAGGCTGGGAGTTTTTAAAAGCCTCAGGAATCTTTTGCAGGTGTTTAGAGTTAATTAGTTGATTCAGATGATTAGTTTAATAGCTCGTTTAGAGAACCTTTTCATGATATGCTAATTTTTTGAGATAGGAATTTTGGGTTGTCATGAGCTGTATGCCAAAATCATCAATATTAAAACAAGAAAAGGCTTGAACTACTTCAGTTGTGTGTAATGAATCTAAAATATATGAAAGTCTAATGTTTATCAGTACATTACAGAAAATAATGAACTTTATCACAATATGCTAATTCTTTGAGAAGGACCTGTATACGACAGAATACAAGAAAATAATATGTACCATGGAAACTCAAAAAAAACAACTTACTTTTTAATATAACTTTCTTGATTCTTTTATATTGGTCAGCCTCCCGCAACTTCAGATCTGACCATCGTTTTCTGAGCTGTTCCTTCGTTCTGCACACCCCGAATTTTTGGTGGAGACTTTTGACCACTTTGCCCATAATTCTGGACCAGATAAGGCCTTTTATACGGACCATGCTTGGCATCATAATCCTCCTTCTTTAAAATGGCGACCATCTCCACCATTTCCTCGAATGACATGTTGGATGCCTTATATCTCCTGGGTCTTGATTTGGGCTCCTCTGTAATTTCATCCTCTGTAGAGGTAATCTCAGCCACCTGTGTCTCCGCCACGTTTTGTTCAGCACTACGAGCGAGAAGGGGCGGGGAAAGTACAATATCGAACGTCAGGGGCGGGGAAAGCGTGCAGAGTTTCACGCATGCGCTGTGTATATAAAGTGAAGATCCATTGCTGGGAAATACGTTCATTTTTCGGGAGAGAGAGTTAGCAACGAACGTCGTGACCAAGGTACCTAACAATTTTACTTTTTGAGGTTCATCAGACGAGGAGATTTGTGTGCTCAAAATATGTAGACAATGCACAGTTGAGGAATGTTGCCTGAAATATATTTTTATTTTGGTTTCTCGCTTTTACAGATATCATGAATACTTTTAAAAACCCAGACTTCATGGGGGAGTTCATCGACAAATGGCAAGAGCTCCCTATATTATGGCAAACCAAAAGTGGCGGAAATAAAAATAAAGACGCCAGGAAAGCAGCACTGGAGAGCCTGCTTGCATTTGTGCAAACAAAGATACCCACAACAACTCTCCAAGATGTCAAAAACAAAATTGGGACCATCAGAGGGACATACAGGACCCAGAGGACTATGGTCCTGAGGTCCCAGAGGTCAGGTGCACCAGCAGATAAGGTTTATAAACCCAGTCTGTGGTACTACAGTAAGCTTGCTTTTCTGGATGACCAGCTGGAAGTGCGCAAATCTCTCTCCACCCTTCCCCCCAGAGGTCAATCCAGCCTTCCTTGTACCCAACCCTCCAGCCTTCCCTGCAGCCAGTCCTCCAGCCTTCCTGTCAACCCTGCTCTGGCTTCCTCTGAGGATCAAGATCAGGGCCTTGAGGAGGCAGATTTGGAGATATGGAGCCAGGTAAAGTTTTGCTATCTATATTTCTATCGTACAAAATTATAGATATTAAATAGATGTTAGTATTGTTAAAGGTATGTACACTTCTACCAATAAAGTTTGTGAAGAGCAAGATACAGTAGTGGCCTAATTTTATGTGTCCAAGACAACAAAACCAGGATGCGTAATCAATGAAAAGGACATTACTTTTGGCATTGATTTCAACAATGTCTAGAGGTGAACAATGTCTGTGAATGATGATGTGGCAAAAAAAATAATGTCCCTTTCTTTTTTTACAACCAGAGCAGAGCCAGGAAGAGGGTGATGTTGGGGATCAGGAGGAGGCTGGGCCCAGTGGCACCCAGGAGGAGGCAGGGCCCAGGGGCACCCAGGAGGAGGCTGGGCCCAGTGGCACCCAGGAGGAGGCTGGGCCCAGCACAAGAGCCCAGATGCCTCCCCTGGTAGTTAAACCACGAGGGCCAAGGAGAGGTAGGCAGGTGGAGGAGGAAACCAGGGCCTTCCTCAGAGAGGCAACAGCGGCCCTCAGAGAGGCACCCTCTGTTGAAGAGGGATTTGCCGCAGTCCTCGCCCACAAACTAGGGCAAATGGAGTTGCAGCAAAAAATTTACAGTGAGACCCTGCTATTGAAAGTCATCAATAAGGGCGTGCTGGGTGAACTCACTAGGTACACGGACATAACGGAGGTTGTCCCTACTCCTCCACCTCCTCCTCCTCCTCCTACTACTCCTCCTGCCACAACCTCTCCTCCTGATCCCCAGCCTCCAAGGAAGAAACCAACCAAGGCTGCAGAGAAGGCTGGAGAGAAGGCTACAAGGAAGAGAAGAAAATAATGCCTGCTGTAGTACCACAGACTGGGGACATATAGGACTTATCTGCTGTGGCTCCTGACCTCTGGGAGCTCAAGACAAGATTGGGCTCATTTTTTGGGGGGATCTAATCTCTATTTTGGTTTGGACATCTTGTATGGTTGTTGTGGGGTGAAAGGGATGCACAAATGCAAGCAGGCTCTCCAGTGCTGCCTTCCACTTTAATTTGTTAATGTTCTGAAATAAAAAAAAAATGAGTGCCCTTTAAATACTTGACTATGTGATTTGTATTTCAAAAGAGAGCTTGCTAGGAAGCAGGCAGGGACATCTCAAATTATATTATTGTTATTATCAGGGGACACAAACCTCCCTGAGGCCAAATGAGACACATTTGGAAGGTTGTTGTGGTAACTTTACACAAGAATAATTTAAGCCAAAAAACTTAAAAAAAGGCCCAAAAAAAATAACCAAAAAGAATATAAAATTTAAAGAAAAAAGGAGAATTAACTTATTTTATTATTATTAGTATTATTTAGGAGGGAGGTGCGGCTTAAAAATAATATTTTATAATCATTAGAGCAATTTGGAATTACTTTAGAAACAAGTTGGGCTTAGAACTCTCAATGTCAAAAGAAGAACGGAATGCGCTGCATTAAAACGATGCTATTAATTCCACCGTGACGAATGTGCCATCTCCATTTCCAACAATAGCTTTACCAAAACGAGCGCTCCCGTCTCATAGTTGCTTCTGAGCATGTGCGGTTTTTTTCACGTCGTGAAAGCATACACACTATCGTTTTTCACGTCGTTAAAAAAAACGACATGAAAAACGACGTGAAAAAAGAGAGCATGTCCGGAATTTTTAATGGCCGTTTTTCACATCGTTAAAAATGCTCTGGAGCCTACACACGATCATTTTTAATGGCCATTTTTAAAAATGGCATTTTTAACGGCATGAAAAACGATTGTGTGTACGCGACATTAGATGTGTTGGCTGTGTTAGTTTTCTTTTTTTCTGGAGTTTTTCCCTTTATAATCACCTGGCTAGTAAGTTTGTTATTTTTCAGCTTCCTTTAAAAGTGGCAGTTGGTCAAATCATTTTACTGAGAGGGGTGCTTACAATCACTAGGCTTTTATTAATTTATCATATATCAAGGGCGCTTCGAATGTCAGGACCAGGAAGATAATGTCTACATTGGAAAAAGATATTCGGATGATGTGGTCTGCATATTTTAGCATTTCCCATGTAATATGACTGATATTCCATTAGTGGCATTTGCTATCTAGGAGCCATGTACGGTTTGACTGCTGTGTTCCACTCTATATCTGTCTTTTGCTTTCATGTTTTTTTTCCCTTATATGTACACTTGCAATGGTTTGTTGCATTTTTCTTGCCGGTTTTGTGTGCGGGATGCATCCCGCGTTGTCTTTAAGTCTAAAGCCTGTACACACGATCGGATTTCCTATGGATTTTAAACCAATGGATTTTTCCATCGGAAATCCGATGAAGCTGACTTCCATCAGTCTTGCCTACACACCATCAGTCAAAAAACAGATCGTCCCAAACGCCGTGACGTAAAACACTCCGACGAGCTAAGAAAATTAAGTTCTATGCTTCTGAGCATGCGTCGACTTGATTCTGAGCATGCGTAGGTTTTTTATCCGATAGAGTTCCCCACAGACGATAGTAATTTGCTATCGTTTTTTTTCCCATCGGATAAATTTAAAACATGTTCTATATTTTAACACCGATGGAAAAAAGACCGATGGGGCCCATACACGATCGGTTTGTCCGATGAAAAAAGTCCATCGGACTTTTTTCATCGGTAAAACCGATCGTGTGTACAGGGTTTTACTGTGCAGCTCAGTGCCCATGGATCACAATAGTTATTTGCTGGTCCTGGGTTACTGCAGCATCGTTTTTCTTCACCCATTATCGCCCACAGTCCCACCCACAGCCCCGTCCACAGACTATAAGAAGCTCAGCTTCTATTAACTTGTTGTCATTGTCTTGAAGAAGGAACCAATCAGCAGTTCCGAAACACTTCCCATTTTGATGATCTATTTCCTGTTTGTGGTCCACGTTGGTTGTTGTCCCCTCCCGCTGACGTCATTTCTGGGATCCATGCTCCATGCTGACTCAGATGGTGCGATTGCTTCACCAGTGTTCCCAGAGCCTGGGGCGTTCATCTGCCGGTTACCCTGGGATCTTCTGCTGCTGCATATCGATATCCCTGGAAAGCTGTGATATACTGGGACTTACCTGATGCCGGATCACCTATTTAATACATCCATGACATGCTCCTTTTTTATCCTCGATTCTGCAAGTGCTTTTAATCCATTCTGTTTTATTAATTTATGTAAAACCTTTATCACAAAAAGAAAAAAAAACTTTTGCTGTAACTATTTAAAACGTGTTAGCTGGAGTTCAGCCACACACACTCACAGAATAAGGATTAAAAAGAGTTAATGTTGATTGAGTTTATTTCCACTTAAATTTTTTTGTCAAGTTCATCAAAATCTTCTAGTGGATCTAACACTACCCTCTCCCAAGACTGAAGCCTCGTACACACGACCGAGTTTCTCGGCAAGAACCAGCAAGAAACTTGCTGGCAGAGCTTTCTTGCCAAGTAAATCGGTCGTGTGTACGCGGCTATCATGTTTCTCGTCAAGAAAACCGACAAGAATCTCGACGAGAAAAATAGAGAACCTGCTCTCTTTTTTCTCGTCGAGATTCTTGTCAGCAGGTTTTTCGACGAGAAAAGTGTGTGTGTGTACACTTACCTGTCCTCCAGAAAGCCCACGCATGCTCGAAATGACTTCGACGCATGCACGGTAGCTTCCTAGGCATAGGTAGGGTGTAGCAAGATGGCGGCGACGGCATCGAATGTGATGAGCGCACGCTCGTTGTAGTCGATTACGTCACCGCGTTCGCTCCATTCAAAGAACCGCGGGTTCTTTGAAAGGAGCGTGTGTACACTCGGCCAGGACAAGTTTCTTGTCCAAGAATCTCATCAAGAAAAACTACGTGTTTTTTCTTGACGAGATTCTCGGCCGTGTGTACGAGGCTTTAGACAGGAAGCATGTCACTGGCCGGATTGCCAGATGAAAGTTAAATAAAAGATGCCTAAAAAAAGAAAAACAATTCAGTCATCACATTAAGTCTGGGTTCACATGATTGCAAATTGAATGCGGGAAACCCGCATTCAATTCACATAGCAGGAGATTGTGACCGCCTCTATATAACGGCGATTCACACCTCTCCGAAGCGGCTCCGGTGCGAATTGTACAGGAGTCCTGTGCGTCTTTTGGTCCATTTCAGGTCTAAATTCAGACACATATTCGGGCTGAAATCGGACCTAAACCGGTAAATAGAGATACACCAGACTGCATGCTGTCAGCCGCTCCGTGCTCTAGTGTGAACACTGCAAGAATTGGTAAGCTGCAATATATTACATTTTTATTTATGGATTAACCACTTAAGGACCGCCACCTGTACATATACGTCGGCAGAATGGCACGGCTGGGCACAAGCAGGTACAGGTACGTCCTCTTTAAGAAGCCCAGCCGTGGGACGCGCGCGCGTGCTGGCGGCGCGCTCGTGACCCGGTCTTGAGCTCCGTGACCGCGCCCGCGGGTCCCGCGGACCCGATCGCCGCCGGTGTCCCACGATCGCGTCACAGAGCTGAAGAGGTAAGTGTAAACAAACCTCTCCCCGTGCTTCCTAGTGAGACTGTCACTGATCACCTGCTCCCTGTCATAGGGAACGACGATCAGTGATGTCACACGCCAAGCCACGCCCCTACACAGTAAGAATCACACATTAGGTCACACCTAACCCCTTCCGCGCCCCCTACAGGTTAACCCCTTCACTGCCAGTGTCATTTTCACAGTAATCAGTGCATTTTTATAGCACTGATCGCTGTAAAAATTACAATGGTCCCAAAATAGTGTCAAAAGTGTCCGATGTGTCCGCCATAATGTCGCAGTCATGATAAAAATCACTGATCGCCGCCATTACTAGAAAAAAAAAATATTAATAAAAATGCCATAAAACTATCCCCTATTTTGTAGACGCTATAACCTTTGCGCAAACCAATCAATAAACGCTTATTGTGATTTTTTTTACCAAAAATATGTAGAAGAATACGTATCGGGCCTAAACTGAGGAAAAAATAAGTTTTTTTATACATTTTTTGGGGCTATTTATTATAGCAAAAAGTAAAAAAATATTGCATTTTTTTCAAAATTGTCGCTCTATTTTTGTTTATAGCGCGAAAAATAAAAAGCGCAGAGGTTATCAAATACCACCAAAAGAAAGCTCTATTTGTGGGAAAAAAGGGACACCAATTTTGTTTGGGAGCCACGTCGTACGACCGCGCAATTGTCAGTTAAAGCGACGCAGTGCCGAATCACAAAAAGTGGCCTGGTCCTTTAGCTACAAAATGGTCCGGGGCTTAAGTGGTTAAATACTGCTTTTAGTTTGTAGGAAAATGTAGTTTGTGCATTGGGTGAATGCCAGAGCATGACACACCTAGACATTTCACTAGTACATGGATACTTACATTTATATATGCCATAAAATATGAACATTTGACCATTTAGGAATCCCTGGCTCTGTCTCTGTTTCTCTTTTATTCTATAATTTACTTGTTTGGGGAGCCTTGAGCCGCTATAGTCTACAATATGTACTAGACTTGTCAAAGATTTTTTTTTTATGTTAAGAGCTGAACCATGTTTGCAGAGTCACACACAATACTGCATGCTACTAATAGCTGAATAAAATCAGTGGTTTTTTTTCACTCCTTTGAACCTGTCTGTAACTCTCTTGAGATATCTTTTCACTTCAGTGGCTTATAGAAATCTGACAAGGAGTTTTAGACACACAAGGGAACATTTATGTAAACTATTGCTTGGACACAAGTAGCACATCTATAATTCTGCTGAAAAATGACCAGTTTTTCTGTACTATATTTATAAAAATGTTGCACTGTTGATATGGATGTGCCATATGATGAGCATAGCTTAACAAACAACCTTATCCACACAAAAGATACATAGCACAGTAAAATGGAAACTCAGATATGATAACAAAGACAAGCTAGAGTTCTTATATCATCATATCAGAGAGAAATCAGTATTGAATTAACAGCAATAAAAGGCGCATTAAAGTGTGTATAAACTGTCTGCTGATCCCCTGCTGAGCTGAGCAGAGCTGAGCTGAGTGGGCAGATGACAGGTCTGTGTCTGCTCCACTTACGCAGAGTGAACACGGATATAGCCTGCTCTGCTCTATGGGCAGTCGAATGTAAACAGACAAGCTGTCAATCTACACCCAACTGCCCTCCAATCCAATCCGGCCAGACAGAGGGGAACAGGTCCCCCTCAGTTTTTTTTTTTTAGATCAAATCAGATTGGAGGTAGGCAGGTGTAAACGGCCACAAGTCTGTTTACATCCGCCGCTCCATCGGGGAGAATGGAGGGTCTGATCAGGTCCACCTGAAGAATGAACAGATGGACTCGATCAGACTGTTTGTGTGAAAGGGGCCTTAGTCAATACGGTTTTCTTAAGCTTTTAATTTATTATTAATGACATTTTTTGTGAATCTATTGCGAAATATTTGGAGCTCCTGCCAATAAGCACTTCCTATGGTTGTCTGACAACATTTATTCCCTGCCTAAAATTAGGGATGAGCTCAGTCATGTTCAGACACTCCCTGCCCTGCAGCTGCACATATACTTACCCCAAAGTGTAGCTGTGGGGCTGGGAATTCCTCTGATGCCTATGATTGGCTGGTCCTATTGGGATAGCCCAGGCGGGTTCAGGCTTGTGTCCAAACACGTCTGAGCTCATCCTTACTCACAATTATGAGCTGCAATGCCAGCCTGTTTTGCAAGCTGCTTCAGCTGACCAATGGGCTTCCTACCAGGTGTATCAGATAGGCAGCCCTACAGCCAACTAAATGAGCTCACCTGACAGGCTGACAACTCTGCTACCAATTGCAAAGTAGTTTCTTAGCATTGTCAGCCTGCAACAATAATTGCTGTTCATGGCTATGGATCAGACCAAACCTTGGCTATTTAAATGCCCAAAAATTTACCCGTTCGACATGAGCCAAACATCATGCATACTAGCACTATTATTAACCCCTATTACTACATGGCAGCTTCCTAATGTCAATGGATGTTAAGGACGCTGGAAGTTGCAGGTCCTTAGCAATCTGTGATGTTATCAGCCCCATTGACTTACATGACCAGGAATTCTTGTCCATGTAAGTAAAAGGTTGGAGTGGCAGTGACATTACTGACCAAATATGGCCATGACCATAGACCGTGGCCATGTCCATATTTGGTCAGTGATGTCACCACTTCCCTGCCCCCCTAGTATATAATCATAATGGAAAGCTGTCATTAGTAGTGAGAGTGTAGCACAAATAGATGGGTCAGCATATCAACTAATCTTTTCATTCAATGATTAATGGGCAATGATAGGCAGGTGGCATTCATTGTGACTACTGTTGGATTTACAATGCTGCATTTTTGTTTTGTTTTTTTAAGACTTGTCAAAACCTTGTATGTCCCTCGCAGCCTCTGGAATAGTTCGGGAATCAGAGGAAGAGGGTACCGATTCTTGACAGTGACCCTGTTAAGGTCACGATAGTCCACACAGGGCCTCAAGGTGTGGTCTTTTTTCTCAACAAAGAAAATACCGGCTCCTGCTGGTGAAGTGGAAGGCCGAATGAACTGCTTTTCAAGGCTCTCGTCGATATAGGTACGCAGGGCTTCCAATTCAGGCTCAGAGAGAGGGTAAATCCAACCAAACGGGATCTCGGCTCCCGGTAGAAGTTCAATGGGGCAATCGTAAGTTCTATGAGGTGGAAGAGTGTCTGCACCCTTTTTATTAAAGACGTCCAGAAATTCGTGATAAGCAACCGGGATCAGTTTAGAGGCTTCATGGTCAGGGTGGATACCCAGGAGGGGCGTGGAGTTGACAGTTCCTCCCAAGAGGCAGTGCGTCTGGCAGTAGTTGGACGAAAAAGAGATATCTCCGGTAAGCCAGTCAACGTGAGGGTTGTGTGCCTTCAACCATGGAATGCCGAGGATAACGGGAAACATGGGAGAAGCTATGACATCCAAACGGAGGAGTTCGCTATGGCCTGAAGAAGTCTGGCAGAGAATAGGCAAGGTCTCTTGAGTAACCGGGCCTGATTTAATACCGGAGCCGTCAGCCAGATGGACATGGAACCCTTGCCTCTTGGTACCCAAGGGCAGCTGCTGAAGAGAAGCAAATGCAGAGTCCACAAAACAGCTGCAGGCCCCAGAGTCTATGATTGCAAGTACTGAAACCGTCTTTTCGGGGAGCTGAAGCTTGATGGGAAGAGAGACATGTGACTGATCCTTCCCGGGGAGATGCATCACAAGAGGCTGACGGGAAGAGACCCTGCAGGTCTCTGCCGGACAAGTTCGCCTTCCAAGGACCTGACTCTTCAACTAAGGGATGGCCTGTACTTCCCTAAGAGGCAAATCTTTATCCCAGAACAGTTCAGAGTTGCTGTCCTAGGGCGATGTCATGATCATCCCCTAGCGGATCACTTTGGGATTCACAAGACGGCTAATTCGATCTCCCGTACATTCTGGTGGCCAAACTTGATGAACGACTGCAAGAAATATGTAAGATCTTGTATTTCATGCCTTCGGAATAAGACAGACAGAGCCAGAACTTGGGGTCTACTTGAGCCCCTTACTGTACCTGAGAAACCAAGGTTCAGCAACAGGGATCAAGCCAGGTTTAAACAGAGTTCAGGTATCAGGGTACTTGCTGAAGACCAGTCAGCACTTGTCAGAAGTCAGAGCATCCTTTAAGTAGGCAGGCTGGTGCCAAAGGGAATTAGGAGCGTGCTCCTGCGTGCGCACATTGCCCGTGCGCACGCGCATGCGCAAATTGCGCACATGCATGCGCAATGGTACTCCGGAAAGGCCGCTGCGTCCCGGGGATGCGTGCGCCAGCATTCCGAGACTGTTGACGAATGCGCGCATGCGCAGACGGATTCCCGGTAGCTTCCTTACATTGCTCCCCCTTAGGGGCAGCCTCTGGATGCCCCTCAGGACCTCTTTTTCCGGGTGGCGTAGAAAGAAAGCTCGTACCAGTCTTGGAGCATGCACATCAGAAGCTGGTTCCCAGGAACTTTCTTCCGGCCCGTAGCCTTTCCATTTAATGAGAAACTGTGTTTGGTTACCTCTCTTCCTACAGTCCAATACGGCCTCCACCTCAAATTCCTCATTCCCTTCGATAAGTAGCGGTGGAGGGGTTTCAGAAATCCGATTTGGGAAAGGATTTGGCACTGTAGGCTTCAACAAAGAAACATGGAATACTGGGTGGATTCTCAGGTTCTTGGGTAACACTAATTCGAATGCTACTGCATTAATCTTTCTCTTGACTGGAAAAGGCCCCAAAAATCTTGGGCCAAGCTTCCTCGAGGGGCAACTTAGTTTCAAGTTCGCTGTGGAAAGCCAGACCTTATCTCCAGGTTCAAGATTCAAATTGCCTCTTCTCTTCTTGTCGAAGAACTTTTTATTATCTGCCTGGGTCTTGGAGATTGTATCCTGCAGTAATTGGTAGTTGGAGTTAAGGAAGTTCAACCTGTCTTGTACGGCAGGTACAGAAGAATCAATAGGCAGCTCAGGCAAGAAAGAAGGATGGTATCCATAATTGGCGAAAAAAGGTGACTGGTTCCCGAATGGGTGGAATTATTGTATGAAAATTCCGCGAGTGGGAGAAGTGATAGCCAGTCATCCTGTGCAAAAGAAGAAAAGCATCGTAGGTACTGTTCAAGGGTTTGATTGACCCTTTCAGTCTGTCCATTAGTTTGTGGGTGATAAGCTGTGGAGAGGCGGAGTTCAATGTTCAAAGTTTCACATAAGGCCCTCCAAAATCTAGAAGTGAACTGCACCCCTCGATCAGAAACTATGCTGTCAGGGATGCCATGCAACCTTACAATCTCCTTGATAAAAGTTGAGGCAGTCTCCGGGGCAGAAGGAGTTCCTTGCAGAGGTACAAAGTGGGCCATTTTGGTCAAACGATCAACCACAACGAAAATGGTAGTGAAGTCTTCAGATGGGGGAAGTTCTACTATAAAATCCATGGAGATCTTGCTCCATGGTTTCTCAGGTACAGGAAGGGGCTGAAGTAGACCCCAAGTTCTGGCTCTGTCTGTCTTATTCCGAAGGCATGAAGTACAAGATCTTACATATTTCTTGCAGTCGTTCATCAAGTTTGGCCACCAGAATGTACGGGAGATCAAATTAGCCGTCTTGTGAATCCCAAAGTGACCCGCTAGGGGATGATCATGACATCGCCCTAGGACGGCAACTCTGAACTGTTCTGGGATAAAGATTTGCCTCTTAGGGAAGTACAGGCCATCCCTTAGTTCAATCAAGAGCCAGGTCCTTGGAAGGTGGTTGGTCTTCCACATATTTTCTTATTTGTGACATCAGATCCGCCTGAAGAAGTAAAAAATTCTTGGCTGGTAGAATAGTATCAGGTTCCGAGGATACAACTGGATCACTGAACATGCGGGACAAGGCATCTGGTTTCCCGTTCTTTGAGCCAGGACGGTAGGTTATATGAAACATGAAACGAGAGAAAAAAAGTGCCCATCTTGCCTGCCGAGGTCTTAGGCGTTTAGCTGTCTTTAAATACTCAAGATTCTTGTGATCTGTGAAGATAAGAATTGGGTGAGAAGCTCCCTCCAAAAGGTAACACCATTCTTCAAGAGCAGCCTTGATAGCCAGTAGCTCTCGGTCACCAACATCATAATTCCTTTCGGAAGGATTTAATTTTTTAGAGAAGAAGGCCACAGGGTGGAGCAATGATTTGGGCCCTTGGCGTTGGGAAATAATAGCCCCAACTGCATTTTCCGAGGCGTCTACCTCCAAAACATAAGCTAAGGAGGGATCGGGATGTTTCAAGATGGGAGCTGAGGTGAATAAGGCTTTCAACTGTTCAAACGCTGTCTGAGCCTCTGGGGTCCATCGAAAGGGAACATGCTGTTTCGTTAGCTGAGTAATGGGAGTGATGATGCCAGAAAAGTCCTTAATAAATTTTCTATAAAAGTTAGCAAACCCCGCGAACCTCTGTACAGCTTTTCTGTCAGTAGGAGCAGGCCATTCCAAGACAGAAGCGACTTTCTGAGGGTCCATGGAGATTCCCTCGGCGGAGATAGCAAGTTTTTTTGTGAATGAGTAGGGGTACATTCCCATAGGTGCAGGCTGGATATCTTGAATCCCCTTTATGTTAAAGGGGGCTTTCAAATCCCCCTTGTACTTCCACAACCTCTGGGCCACGATTATGGGGAATTGGCCCTTGTCCTAATCAAAATGAAACACTTCCATGTTAATGGCATGTGGCCGGATATGATTGAAGAGGGGGTGGTGCTTGAAGAAGAAATAGAACTTTTAGCTCAGGTTCTATATGTCCTTTACTTGAGATGAATTACTTTTTCATGACATATTTCCACAATAATACTTAAAACTAGACAGGTGTTTACCTGGAGGTACATTGGGTGTGTAGCGCTACCCCCAGTTAAGAGAGCCGCTGGATTTGTTTTCGGGCCCTGTGTACAGCACCACCAACCCCCGGCAATCTGCTCGACCCACCCTGGCACAGCTAGTCTAGGGGTTATATTTTTATCATAATCAATGGGTATTGTAAGGGCACCCTCTTTACAGTAAGACAACACACAAATGTTAAAGATTAAATATAACAGTTTTACTTCGGTTGTAAAAAGGCTTAAGCAGAATATAATACACACAACTGGCTTGCAGAGCCCTGCAGCAATCAATATAGCACACAATAATGGCACTGCACGGTAATCCACCACGCGTAGCTATTATGGTATACACGCCCTGTGGCGCACTAAACAATATCCTATCTCCCAGTCCCCACCCTGGCCAGGCCTGACCTAGAATAAATCTCAGTCCTTCCTATAGGGATTTCTTTGCATGCAAACTTTCGGTGGTGCACTTGATGAATAGTATTTTTAATCCACAAACTGGCAATCACTAAGAACACTATACTGGGGGGATACTTCAACTCTGTCCTGCTACCGGTCCCCCAGTGGAACAACAAGCAAACGATCGGTGAGCCAAGGCAGTCTATAGGCCTTTAAACGGTAAAGTCTATTTGATTGAGCAAGTGCTCGCTCACCACTCCGGACGCGATCCCAGTCCGGGACTTCCACCTGCTGTGTCTCCGCACACAGCGTCTGCAACGATTGGGTCCCCGATCCAACTGATGTCCTACTCGACCAGTCTGGTGCCACCCAGGCTCCGCAGTGGGGTGGAAGGCTCTTCGGAAGTTAAGCAAGGCCCCAGGCTTCAGGCCTTGTACTGCCGCAGATCCGCACTGGAAGAAGATATTGCTTGCAGCCCGGTGTCCAAAGAGGCCGAGCTCCGCCTCGCCTCCTTCTTAAATAACCCCTCCCATGAGTCTCTGCGGTGGCCAACTGCACTCTGGGTGCCGAACGGGGTTCTGGGTAACGTAGTCCCGGGGCCTTAAAGGAGACCCCGCTACACACTCCCCCCACTTAAACTCTTTGGTCCCCAAAGATAACATAAACTTAAATCACAGAACGTACAACATCAATCAAAGTTTCGTATGATGTTGGCAGAGGAAATTCCCACCAAAACCGAGGCGGTGAACTCCCCTGCCCACAGGTCACACCATCACTAGTGTCCTGCCTAACTGTGCCAGAGAGTGAGCTGGGGTTGCCCCCCACTAAATGAACAGTGGGAGGATCAGGGTCTTCCATACTCCTTCTGGCAGTAACCACAGTGTCTTCCGCACTTCTCCCCATCTGTGGGTAAGTTAATCTTCTGGGAGGCTTTATGGCTCTTCGCTTCCTCTGTCCTCTTGGGCTCTGTCACGTACCTGACGGTGACGAGCCCGGTTAGCAGAGGGAGGCCTCCCTTACGGCTCCCACCGGCGGCCCCTGGTGGTATAACAGGAAGCACGGAGGTGGAAGGGGTACGAGTGCCTGGCAGGATCAAGAACTACCACAGGTGATCAGGAACCAGCAGGTGAGGAGGCAGGAACCAGGAACTACAGCAGGTGAGTGGACAGGAACCAGGACTACAGCAGGTGAGTAGACAGGAACCAGGAACTCAGAAGATGACCCGGACCGGGAGGCACAGCAGGTAGACTGGAACCACTGGGCAGCAGCAGATGAACAGGAACCAGCAGATGAGCAGACAGGAACCAGCAGATGAGCAGACAGGAACCAGGAACTGCAGCAGGTGAGTAGACAGGAACCAGGAACTCAGCAGATGACCCGGACCGGGAGGCACAGCAGGTAGACTGGAACCACTAGGCAGCAGTAGGTGAACAAGAGCCAAGGTCAGGCAGGATCGTCAGACAAGCCGGGGTCGGGTAAACTGGCAGGCAGCGAGGCACAAAAGGATCAGGCAATACCGAAGTCAGAAAACAGGCCGATGGTCAGGTACAGGCAGATAGCAGGAGGGTCACAGGAAGCCGGGTCAGATACAGGTAAACAAGGCAGATCAGGTCACTTGGGATAAACGCTGTAGAGCAGACAGCAGGGACTGTCTGCAAGTGAGGAGTTTAAATAGCCATTCGGGCGTCACCTGCGGGGGCGGGAACCAGGAGGTCCAGGGCGTCTGTTCCTGACAGGGTTTCCATGACATTGCCCCCCCCCAAGGGGCAGCCTCCGGATGCCCCTAGGAGCAAACTTCTCGGGGTGAGACCTCCTGAAGGCTTGTATCAGGTCTTTGGCGTGAATGTTCTCTTCGGGTTCCCAGGAGTTCTCCTCTGGTCCGTAACCCTTCCATTTTATTAAAAATTGACTCTGGCTATTTCTTCTTCGTGCGTCTAAAATAGCTTCTACCTCGAATTCCTGTTCCCCGTCTATGATGACGGGATCAGGGCGAGTCGGGGTCCGACCTGGGAATGGGTTGGAGACTGACGGTTTCAATAGAGAAACATGAAAAACAGGGTGGACCCTCAGGGAGTCGGGGAGCTCCAGCTCGTAGGCCACCTCGTTGATTTTCCTTTTGATAGGAAAAGGCCCTAGAAACTTGGGGCCCAATTTCTTGGACGGGCAAGCCAATCTTAGATTGATGGTGGAAAGCCATACTTGGTCACCCGGTGCCAGCGCTAATTCACCCCGTCTCCTCCTGTCGTAGACCGTCTTGTTATACTCCTGAGTTCTTGCCATGGCTTCGCGTAGAAGCTGGTTGTTAGAGGAGAAGAAATTCACTTTTTCCAGAACTGCGGGCACTGAGCACTCAGGGAGAGAGTTGGGCAGAAATGTGGGGTGAAACCCGAAGTTCGCAAAAAATGGGGTCTGGTTAGTTGCGGAGTGGATGGAGTTATTGTAGGAGAACTCCGCTAGCGGAAGCAGGGAGAGCCAGTCATTCTGAGCAAAGGAGGAGAAACAACGCAAATATTGCTCGAGGGTCTGATTTGTTCTCTCAGTCTGTCCGTTGGTTTGAGGGTGGTAAGCCGAAGAGAATGATAGCTCTATTCCCAGAGTCTTGCAGAGGGACCTCCAGAACCGGGAGGTAAATTGTACCCCCCGATCGGAGACTATATTAGCAGGTACCCCGTGGAGCCTGACGACTTCTTTAATGAACATTTGTGCAGTTTCCGGGGCCGAGGGGGTCCCTCTCATAGGAACAAAATGTGCCATCTTGGACAGACGGTCCACAATCACAAAGATGGTGGTGTGATTCTCAGCCGGGGGGAGTTCAACTATGAAGTCGATAGAAAGCATTTTCCACGGTCTCTCTGGAATGGGTAAGGGCTTCAGTAGTCCCCAGGCTTTGGATCTGGACCCTTTATTCCGGGTACATGTAGTACAGGACTCCACGAACCTCCTGCAATCCTCGCGTAGTCGAGGCCACCAGAAGGTACGTTGTACCAACTCAGTGGTCTTAGCCACGCCAAAGTGCCCAGCAAGGGCATGATCGTGGCAGAGCTCTAGCACGGTTATCTTTAGTTCTTCTGGTATGAATATCCTGTCTTGGTGCCAGAGTAATCCATCCTTGGTTTGCAGATCCAGTTCAGGAGAGGGTTCCTGTCTAGTGGTGGCTTGTCTGATCCGGGAGAGTAGGTCCTCCTGAAGTAGGAGAAAATTCCCAGGAGCGAGGATTGTATCGGGTGAGGAGAGTTCTTTGGATCCATGAAACATTCGGGACAAGGCGTCAGGTTTAGTGTTCTTGGCACCGGGGCGGTATGTCACATGGAAGGAGAACCGGGAAAAAAACAGGGCCCATCTGGCTTGTCGTGGTTTTAATCTTTTTGCAGTTTTCAGGTACTCTAAGTTCTTATGGTCGGTGAATACTAAGATCGGGTGAGCAGCACCTTCAAGTAAGTACCTCCATTCTTCCAGGGCGGACTTAATCGCCAAGAGTTCCCGGTCTCCCACGTCATAGTTCTTTTCTGCCGCAGATAATTTGCGAGAAAAGAAAGCCACCGGATGAAGCAAAGCCTTGGTTTCTTGCCTCTGTGACAATATTGCCCCTACTGCAACCTCAGAAGCATCTACCTCAAGTACAAATGGTAGGGAGGAATCTGGGTGTTTTAAGATAGATGCAGAGGTGAAGAGCCCTTTGAGATCCTCAAAGGCCTTTTGGGCCTCAGGGGACCAGTGGAAGCGGGTACCTTGCTTGGTTAGCTGAGTAATGGGTGCAATGATGGCAGAGAACCCCCGGATGAATTTACGATAAAAGTTGGCGAATCCAACGAACCGTTGGATTCCCTTCTTATCCACTGGCGCTGGCCAGTCCAAGATTGCGGTGATCTTCTGTGGGTCCATCCTGATGCCTTCGCCAGAGATGATTAATCCCAGAAATGCTATGCTCTCCCGCTCAAACTCGCATTTCTCAGCCTTCGCATATAGTTTATGCTGCCGAAGCCGGTCTAACACACTTCTGACATGCCTGCGATGAGAGTCAAGGGAGGAAGAGAAGATTAGTATGTCATCTAAATAAGCAATCACAAAGAGATCTAAAAAGTCCCGAAGAACATCATTAATTAAATACTGGAAGGTGGCAGGGGCATTGCACAGCCCGAAGGGCATCACTAAATATTCGAAATGTCCGAACCGGGAGCGGAAGGCGGTTTTCCACTCATCGCCCTCCTTGATTCGGACCAGGTTATAGGCTCCCCGGAGGTCAAGCTTAGTAAAAATAACGGCAGCTCCCAATCTTTGGAACAACTCTGGTACCAGAGGAAGAGGATAACGATTTTTAATGGTGACCTTATTTAGTTCACGGTAGTCCACACATGGCCTGAGGGTATGGTCCTTCTTTTCTACAAAGAAAATGCCTGCGCCTGCTGGCGACGTAGAGGGGCGAATGAACCCCTTTAAAAGGTTCTCATCGATGTAGTCCTTCAGGGCCCCCTGTTCCACCTCCGTTAAAGGGAAAATCCTACCGAAAGGAATAGCTGCTCCAGGAAGTAGATCAATGGGGCAGTCGTAGGCTCGGTGGGGTGGTAGTGTCTCTGCCCCCTGTTTACTAAACACATCGAGAAAGTCCAGGTAAGCGTCAGGGATGGCCTGACGTATTCCAGCCTCAGTGTCGGTACACATTAAGGTGGCAGGCCCAGGGGGTTTGTGTGAGCCATAGGACCGTTGGCAGTAGGAGGAAGGAAACGTGATCACCCCCGTGACCCAGTTAATGGTAGGATTATAGGCTTGTAGCCAGGGCATACCGAGAATTATGGGGAACAGTGGAGAGGAGATAATATCCAGCCGTAGATATTCTCGGTGCACCCCGGTAGAGGAGAAGACAGTGACAGGTAGGGGAGCCGTCTCTTCGACCACGGGCCCCGACTTGATAAGGGACCCATCAGCCAGGTGAACCCGTAGTCCATGGGTCTTGGGAAGTAGAGGAATAAGTTGAGTACGGGCAAAAGTTGAGTCCATGAAGCAACTACAAGCCCCAGAGTCAATAATTGCGACGACTTGCAGGGTCCTTCCTGGGAGCTGCAGGGAGATAGAAAGAGCGAAGTGAGAGGAGGATTTAGTCTGAGGGTTGATCACAGCAGGGAATACTGACAAGCACTTACGGAACTTCAGGGGACAGTTCCTAACGAAGTGACCGGGCTCCCCGCAGTACAGGCACAGGTTGTGCGCGCGTCGGCGTTGGCGTTCCTCCGGAGTAAGGGAAGGGCGGAGGACCCCAAGCTGCATGGGTTCAGGAGCATCGTACGAGGGGGTCAAGGGTGCTGCAGAAGCTGGGTGCGGATGACTGGGGACCCGGGGAAGCATCCAGGTCGGCCGGGTGAAGCCCGTGGCCCTCTCAACCCTCCGTTCCCTCAGGCGTCGGTCGATCTGAATTGTCAGATCGATCAGTAGGTTCAAATTTTCTGGTATTCCTACCCTAGCCAGTTCGTCCTTCAATGGGTCAGAAAGGCCTATGCGAAACTGGTGACGGAGGGCAGCGTCATTCCAGCTGGTGTCTGCGCTCCAGCGCCTGAATTCAGCTACATAATCTTCCGCTGCTCTGCGTCCCTGCTGAAGGGTCCGCAGGGCGTTCTCTGCAGTGACCGAGTGCTGAGGGTCCTCGTACAATTGGGCAATGGCGTCAAAAAAAAGTGTAAGGCTGTCCAAGGACGCATCTTTGCGTTCTAGCAGGCGGTGGGCCCAGTTCTGTGGGTCTCCGGAAAGCAGCGAAATTACAAAGCCCACCTTGGTAGCTTCTAAGGAAAAGGTGCGGGGCTGTAAGGCAAAGTACAACTCACAAGAGTTCCGGAAAGCCCTGAACTTCCTCCGGTCCCCGGAGAATCTTTCGGGTGTAGGGACCCTGGGTTCAGGGGGAAGCATGACCACCGTGGGCGCAGCTCCTGCCCCGGCGGAAGAAGTGGAGGCACGTGGACCCCCTTGAGCTCCATCGGGGTTGGTGAGGGCCCGCACTTGTCCTTCCAGGTGAGTGTAGCCTTGCTGGAGGCTCTTAACGGCCTCGGGCAGTCCCGCCAGGTGTCGGCATAGTTCCTCCATAGGTGAGGCTCCCTGCTCGGGCTCAGACATGGCTGTCTGCTACTGTCACGTACCTGATGGTGACGAGCCCGGTTAGCAGAGGGAGGCCTCCCTTACGGCTCCCACCGGCGGCCCCTGGTGGTATAACAGGAAGCACGGAGGTGGAAGGGGTACGAGTGCCTGGCAGGATCAAGAACTACCGCAGGTGATCAGGAACCAGCAGGTGAGGAGGCAGGAACCAGGAACTACAGCAGGTGAGTGGACAGGAACCAGGACTACAGCAGGTGAGTAGACAGGAACCAGGAACTCAGAAGATGACCCGGACCGGGAGGCACAGCAGGTAGACTGGAACCACTGGGCAGCAGCAGATGAACAGGAACCAGCAGATGAGCAGACAGGAACCAGCAGATGAGCAGACAGGAACCAGGAACTGCAGCAGGTGAGTAGACAGGAACCAGGAACTCAGCAGATGACCCGGACTGGGAGGCACAGCAGGTAGACTGGAACCACTAGGCAGCAGTAGGTGAACAAGAGCCAAGGTCAGGCAGGATCGTCAGACAAGCCGGGGTTGGGTAAACTGGCAGGCAGCGAGGCACAAAAGGATCAGGCAATACCGAAGTCAGAAAACAGGCCGATGGTCAGGTACAGGCAGATAGCAGGAGGGTCACAGGAAGCCGGGTCAGATACAGGTAAACAAGGCAGATCAGGTCACTTGGGATAAACGCTGTAGAGCAGACAGCAGGGACTGTCTGCAAGTGAGGAGTTTAAATAGCCCTTCGGGCGTCACCTGCGGGGGCGGGAACCAGGAAGTCCAGGGCGTCTGTTCCTGACAGGGTTTCCATGACAGGCTCTCTGTTAGAACAGGCTCCTCCTCTGGAACCAACTCAGGAATTTCCTCTGGTTCGGGAGTACTGGACTCCGGAGCAGGGAGGTACATGAATTCCCTTGGGTCTTCCTCTGGGAGTAAGTCACAGGCACCTTCCCAAGCATCTGACCAAGGACTGGACGGGATGAACTCAGTGGCTTCTGCATTCAGTGTTCGGTCTTTGGTGTCTTCTTCAGGTGGAAGATCAATAACAGAAGTTTCTGGGGCCTGGGAAGGCCAAAGCCAATCAAGTTCCTCTCCCTCATCTTCACTTATCTCCGAGGTCTTTGTATCCCTAACTCGAGGGGTCTGGGACCGAGTGTTTGGTCTGGGAGTATCTAGGATGGAAGTTGACTCGGAGAAATCCATCACAGGGGGTATCCGAACTGCCTCAGCTAGTGGGAGTAGGTGGTTCCGATGCCAGGTCTTCAAGGGCCCCACCTTCCCTTCTGGTTTAAGTCTGTAAACGGGTAGGCCTGGTAGTCTTTTGCAATCAACATAAGGTTCAGGTCTCCATCTGTCTGCAAGCTTGTGCTTTCCAGGGACCCCCAAGTTCCGCAGCAACACTCTGTATCCAGGTTGTAGATCTTGGATCCTAACTTTCAAATCAAAGTTTCTCTTGTTGCGTGCCCCCCTTTGCTCCGAGGCCGCCTGGGCCTGTTCATAGGCCAACCTCAAGTTGCGTCTGAGTCTATCAACATATCCCTTGTGTGAAATGGCAGAACAATGGTCTATGGAAGTGCCAAAGGCCAGATCTAATGGCAGTCTTGCTTCTCTCCCGAACATAAGTCGATGGGGTAAGTACCCTGTAGCGTCACTGGTGGTGCTGTTGTATGCATGCACGACTGCCGCTATGTGGTTGCTCCAATGCTGCTTCTTTTCACTGCTTAAAGTCCCCAGCATGTTGAGCAGGGTTCGGTTGAACCTCTCCGGGCTGAGCATAACCCTGTGGATGGTAGGGGGTAGTCCTTGTCTTCTTAATCCCCAAGGAATCCAGGAGCTTCCGGATCAGTCGACTTTCAAAATCCCTTCCCTGGTCTGAATGAAGCCGTTGTGGTAGCCCATAGTGTACAAAGTATTTCTCCATAAGCACCTTGGCCACAGTGGAGGCCTTTTGGTCTTTGGTTGGGAAAGCCTGGGCATACCGGGTGAAATGGTCGGTTACTACCAGAACATTTCCTAGTCCACTCAGTTCAGGTTCGAGGCAGAGAAAATCAATGCATACCAGATCAAGCGGACCTTGACTTTGCAGATGGCCCATTGGGGCAGCTTGATGGGGTAGAGTCTTTCTCTGGATGCATCGTGCACATGAATGACAGTATTCCTCAACTTCAGCCCTCATGCAGGGCCAATAGAAATGGTCCCTAACGAGTTGGAAAGTCCTTTCCGCCCCTAGGTGGCCATGGTTGTCATGCAGAGCAACCATGACATTCTCTTGGTGTTTCTCAGGCAGGAACAACTGCCATCTGTCTTCCAGGTCATTGGTAGACCACTCCCTGACCACTCCCTGACGCACCTGCAACCTGTCCCACTCCTTCTTCAACAGGCGAGCTTCCTTTGAGGGGTGACGCAGGAGTCTGTTCGGATCCTGATTCTCCAGGGGCCTCCAGAACCAATCTCCCCATGGGGTCTTCTAATTGGTCGGATCTCAACTCCTTTTTGGACAGTTTTGGCAAGTTATCTTCCCCCAGTTGGGTTACCCCACAGTACTGCTTGGGAACTCCTACTACGGTAACCCCTATCTCTTCTGCTCTTGAGCCTCCACTGGCTTGGAGTTCAGCCCCTTGACAGAGGGCCCGCACCCCGTCGGGTGCCACTTGGGTCCAGTCTTCTGTACTGCAGGTGGGGACATGAGATCTTCTGGACAAGGCATCCACATCTCGATTTCCAGCCCCAGGCCTGTATTTCAGGCTGAAATTGAAGGCAGACAGCGCCGCCAGCCACCTATGTCCTGTGGCATCCAGCTTTGCTGTGGTGAAAAGATAGGTGAGGGGGTTGTTGTCCGTTTTCACAGTGAAGTCTGCTCCATACAGATAATCCCGGAGTTTGTCAACTACGGCCCACTTGAGGGCCAGGAACTCCAACTTATGAGTAGGGTAGTTCTTTTCGGAGGGGGTCAGGCTTCTGCTCACGTATGCAACGGGTCTCAGTTGTCCTTCATGCTCCTGGCAGAGCACTCCTCCCAGACCATCATGGCTGGCATCTACGTGGAGTTCATAAGGCTTCTTTGGGTCTGCATAGGCCAGAACAGGGGCAGTGGTTAAGTTCTTTTTCAACATCTGGAAGGCATCTTCACACTTCTCATTCCACTGGTCCTTGACTGACTCTCCCGGCTTTCTGGGGCCCGAGTCATCCTCTTCCCCCTCCGTCTTCAGCAGCTCATTCAAGGGCCTGGCTATCCGAGCAAACCCCTCCACAAACCTCCTGTAATAGGAACAGAATCCCAGGAAGGACCTGAGTTCTGTCACAGTAGTGGGCCTTGGCCAGGAGGTGACTGCCTCCAACTTTTCGGGGTCTGTGGCCACCCCATCTTCAGACACTGTGTGCCCCAGATAGTTGACTGATGACTGATAGAATTGGCATTTTTCAGGTGAGAGCTTGAGTCCTTCCTCACTCAGTCTCTTCAAAATTTTCTTCAACCTCTCTTCATGTTCTTCCAAGGTTCTTCCGAAGACAATGATATCATCCAAGTATACGAGGATTTCGATGAGGTTCATATCTCCCACAATCTTTTCCATGAGACGTTGGAAGGTGGCTGGAGCTCCAGACAGACCTTGAGGCATCCGGTCGAATTCGAAGAAGCCTACCGGGGTTATGAAAGCCGTCTTCTCTTTGTCTTCTGGATGCATAGGGATCTGATAGTACCCGCTCTTGAGGTCCATAACACTGAACCACTTGGCTCCAGACAAGCTCTATAGGGCATCCTCTATCCTTGGAGTGGTATACTGGTCCGGTATGGTTCTCCTGTTGAGGGTCCTATAGTCTATGCACAGCCTCAAGGACCCATTTTTCTTCCGGACCACCACTATAGGGGAGGCATAGGGACTTCTAGATTCTCAAATCACCCCTGTTCGCTTGAGCTCGGCGAGCTGCTCCCTCAAGTCTTCGAGGTCTGCCAACGGAACCCGCCTAACCCTCTCCCTGAAGGGCTTGTCTTCCTGGAGGCAGATTGGATGGGTGGCACTCCTAGCACACCCCACATTGAATTCATCTTGGGAAAATATCCTTTCCCACCTGGTCAACTGAGCCTTGGCTCTCTCTTTCCAAGACCTGGGCAGGTTTGGGTTCTCCATGGAAAGTTTCTCCCACACAGTACTTTCTCCATCTGTCTTCTCCATATCTGATGAAGCAACTGGGGTAGCCGGGCTCACCCGGCCCAGCAACAGCCTGGCTGGGATTTTCATGGGACCATCTGTGGTATTTCTGACACTCACAGGCACTTTACAGTTTAGCCTTTTTCAGGGCCCGCACCGGGACCACTTCTGGGACTACTTCTAAGCCCGAAGGTTCTTCCCTTGGGTCGGGTTCCAACATGACAAAAGGGCCAGGCTGCTCCCACGTGAGTTTCACTGTGGCTTTCAAGCAGGCTACTTCACCGGGCTGCAGCACTATTCCCCTTCTTCCCAGCCTCCAGACCTTCCCTACCCCCTCTTCCGGGGCCTTCGGTTCCAGGATCAGTCGTTGGTAGGCTGTCTTCAACATTGGGTGGATCTCAGTGACTGTGGGGTCTTTCCTTCTTGTCAGAGGGGCCAAGAGTCTTCAGACCAGATCCGTGTTTGTCCCTATTATTAGGGAACTCTTGTTAGCTCCAGGCGGTCGGGGGCACACCTTTCCGGCTATGGACGGGTCGAAAGTCAGTTTTATGGGCAGATAGCCATCATAAGGGAAACTCTCTGTCCCAATCCCCCATATCTCCAACTCTTCAATCTTCTGGATGGGTAAGTGACTTAGGTGCCTGTCATAAAAGTCCCTGTACAACAGAGTCACCTGCGCCCCAGTATCCAATATGGCTCTTGTGTAGACTCCCTCCACTTGAACAGGTACTATCGGGGAGGGACCCAACAACTTTTCTGGATATCGTTTTGAAGGGGTTTCTTTCTTTTGAGCTTTGCGTTTGCCTTTTGGACTTTCTTTCGTCCGTCTCTCTTTGGACTTAGGTCTCTCTTGGGCCTGGTATGCACTGATCTCCCTCCTTTTTATGGGTGTAACTACCCGCTGAGGGACATTACACTCTTTCTTTGAGGTGCATTCCCACTAAGGAACCTTGTGTTTCTTCTGAGGGGTCTTGTCCACTCTTTTCATGTGCTTCTCATTCAGTTTGGAGCTCACTGGAGATGATGGGCACCCGGTTGACTCCTTCACCGGGGCCCGCTGATGTTTTCCGCCACCTTGCGGTTATTCAGTTTTTTCCTCTTTGGACTGGAACACACTTTGGCCGTATGGCCATCCCCTCCGCAGTTGAAACAAGTCATGCCCCCCCCAATCTTGCAGGGATGCGGGCACTGAGGTGTTAGGGAACAGTTCCTTCCTGGGTCCTTCCCTCTCTGGTATCTCTGAATCCTTTTCCATCAGAGAGGTCAGCATCTTCAATACCTGGGACATCTGTGACTTCAAGGTATCCACCTCTGAGTCTCTTTCCAGGGTCATGGCCGTCCTGACCATCACCGGAGGAGGATTTACCGACTCAACTGGTTGGCTCCTCTTCTTCTCCTCCAACATAGCTTCTTCCTCTCTGACTACTCGGATCAAGTCAGGGTACTCCAGGCTCTTCCCGTCCTGTCTGGTGTGCAGTGCCAATGCGATGGGGTCCAGGGGCTGAGATCCTCTCATCACCTGCTGAACACGGGCCTCATCCACCTTCCGCGGGTCAATCCCCTTCTTAAGGATCATCTTATGCAGGATCTTATCCAGGCGCCTCACAAACTCTGACAGTTTCTCTCCTGTCCTTTGGTAACAGTGCTCCAGCTGGTAAGTGAGCTCAGTGATTTTCTCTGTTCCACTGAACACATTCTGCAGAATGTCCAGATAGTCCTGTGCATCACAGTCTGTCTTGCTTATCTTGAGGTTGCGTATGGCCTCTAGAGCAGGCCCCTTCAAGCTCTCAGCAATTCTCTGCTTCTTTCTGTGGTCTGGGACTTCCCATTCTTCTAAGGCCTGAGTGGCACCGTCTAACCACTCCTCAAACCCCTCTTCACCCGGAAGTACAGGTTTCCTCCCTGAGAATATTCTGAGTTTTCTGTATCCTGACATTTGGTAATCTGTAGGATCTTTCTTACACTGGGCTACAACCTCCCCTAGGACCGCGCATAATTCTGCGCTGAGGGTGGCCTGCGGCGACCCAGGACTCTCTTTCTTCTCCCGTTTTTCTGCTTTTAGGGTGGGTGGTGGAGATAGTTTCGGTGTCTGAAGCTGTCCTCCTGGCTTGAGCGGCAGTGCGTATATTAGGCTATAAGTCTGATCATCTATTGCTTCTACACTTGGATTCTTGAAGTTCTCTGGGACTCCATTCTTCCACTCTATTAGTGCGTGGGTCAGTGAAGAATTCGACCTGACATCCACCACCCATACCTTCTGGTGCGGGGACAGTGACATCACTAGCTGCTTCACCGCTTCTTCTTGCCAGATCCCTGGAAGTTCTATGACTACTACCCCTGCTGGATCTGTGCCGGCCACCTTGCACCACTTTTCTACTTCTAGTGGGTCCATGCTGGTACTTTTTGGTGCGTTATTTGCTGCAACAGGATCCCGGACTCGAGAGCCCCCACGTGTAGCGCTACCCCCAGTTAAGAGAGCCGCTGGATTTGTTTTCGGGCCCTGTGTACAGCACCACCAACCCCCGGCAATCTGCTCGACCCACCCTGGCACAGCTAGTCTAGGGGTTATATTTTTATCATAATCAATGGGTATTGTAAGGGTACCCTCTTTACAGTAAGACAACACACAAATGTTAAAGATTAAATATAACAGTTTTACTTCGGTTGTAAAAAGGCTTAAGCAGAATATAATACACACAACTGGCTTGCAGAGCTCTGCAGCAATCAATATAGCACACAATAATGGCGCTGCGCGGTAATCCACCACGCGTAGCTATTATGGTATACACGCCCTGTGGCGCACTAAACAATATCCTATCTCCCCACCCTGGCCAGGCCTGACCTAGAATAAATCTCAGTCCTTCCTATAGGGATTTCTTTGCATGCAAACTTTCGGTGGTGCACTTGATGAATAGTATTTGTAATCCACAAACTGGCAATCCCTAAGAACACTATACTGGGGGGACACTTCAACTCTGTCCTGCTACCGGTCCCCCAGTGGAACAACAAGCAAACGATCGGTGAGCCAAGGCAGTCTATAGGCCTTTAAACGGTAAAGTCTATTTGATTGAGCAAGTGCTCGCTCACCACTCCGGACGCGATCCCAGTCCGGGACTTCCACCTGCTGTGTCTCCGCACACAGCGTCTGCAACGATTGGGTCCCCGATCCAACTGATGTCCTACTCGACCAGTCTGGTGCCACCCAGGCTCCGCAGCGGGGTGGAAGGCTCTTCGGAAGTTGTGCAAGGCCCCAGGCTTCAAGCCTTGTACTGCCGCAGATCCGCACCGGAAGAAGCTGTTGCTTGCAGCCCGGTGTCCAAAGAGGCCGAGCTCCGCCTCGCCTCCTTCTTAAATAACCCCTCCCATGAGTCTCTGCGGTGGCCAACTGCACGCTGGGTGCCGAACGGGGTTCTGGGTAACGTAGTCCCGGAGCCTTAAAGGAGACCCCGCTACAGGTGCATGCACCACACTCTCCAAATGCTGGAATAACACTTGCTAAGGCCTACAGTATACCTACTTTGTGGGGAATGATATCTCCAGCAAACTGAGAAAAACAAAGCTGTCTCTATCTGGTACATCAAGATATTTTAACATCATAGAGTACATGCACAGCTTGTGTCTGTGTCTATGGTTCCATACCTATAAGCTCCCTGTGGACACACTGCCCAAGGTAATCAGTAGCTGATAAATAAAAAATAAAGGAACACAGATAAAAATGAAGCCAACAATTATACAATGATTTTTTTAAACACCATAAAAATTTTTTTACACAAATCTGCTTACCATCAGGGAAAGAACATTTTCCTCCAGTCCTCCTAAAAACTTCCATACAACATACACATCCATTCCTTATAGTAAATAATCACTGTGTTATGGTATTGATGAACTATGGCTTACCCTCTCTATATAACCATCACATTTGTCATACAAAATCATAAGATTTGTTTTCACAAGTGACATGAGATTGGCACTTAAAATGTATGTGTGTTTTCCATTCACTGCAAAGCAACAGATTAATGACAGTCCCATCATCTCCCCAAATGTTTCCTTTGTTCACCTTCTAAGTTGTTCAGCTGGGGGACAGGTAGCATTCTCTCCATGCCAAGGTGCTGCCCCATGAGAATGGATCAAGTGACATATCCTCCATGCCTGAATGGCGACTTATCATTGGTGTCAGTGGGAGGAGTAAAAGAGAGTTTCCTGACAGACTCCATGGCAGACTACGTGTGGGTTAACCCCGCCTCCTCTCCACAGCTATAGGACCCCTTACCCATAAATTTGAGCTCACCTCTACAGACAGGTGTTCCTTTTTTGTCCTCCTCACATGGACCCTTCATTATGCAATTCAGGTGCAGTCCAGGATGTCTGTCGGATCAGGTACGAGTTGTGCGGTGCACCCAGGGCCCAGCTATGAGCGGGCGAGTGGTTTTGGGCTGATGGATACCCCTATGGTGGAAGGGATGTGGCCCCAGCGTACCATGACGGACGGTGGATCTCAGCTGGCAAGGTCTGAAGACTTTTTCTATTTCCATGGCAGATAGTTTTTGTTTGTTTGTTTGTATGTCTTTCTCTGCTGTTTTTTCTCTGTCATACAGCGCCGCTAAGCTTAGTATATGTGTGGAACGCTTTTGCGTTCCAGGATGCCATTCCCTTCCTGATCCCGGCCTGTTGAACGTCCACGCATGCGCAGAGCCACGGTGAAACCGAGGCTTGGTTTTCGCGCATGCGCAGTATGGCGGAGGGGTCAGGGGCCGCGCAGGCGCAGTAGGTTCGGTCCCTCCGGTGCATGCGCACAGCGGGACCGGCTATGACGTCATTCCGGCGGGTGATTTAAACCGCTGAGGAGCCCTATGCAGGTGGGATAACCTGTGGGCATATAGCAGCAGCCTCCCAGAGTCTCAATACTACCAGGACGGGGTAAGCACTTCTTGGCAATGTAATGCATGTAATGCTTGTAATGCTTAGTGTCTCTTAAAGGGACAGTTTTAAAAAAAAAAAAAAAATGTCTGCGCTGTTCTTGCATTGATTTGCTTATCCTTAGTCTAGGTAGTGGAGTTACGCATCATTGTGTGTCTTCCTCGTCATGGACTCATCTGCACCGCCGTGTGGCCAGCCCTCCCGCACAAGGTCTGTGCGGAGTGGGTAGGGGGTTGGTGTCTTTGGTGTCATTTTTTTCTGGTGGTTGCTAACGGTTACAACCTGCCCACCTTCCTCCCCCTCCCTTTGTCTGTATTATCTCTTACAGCCCGGCTACATCAGTTCATCGGTCACAGGATAGGGACCTTGCCAGGCTGCACCATCATCATCACCATCACCAATCATCCTCCAGGTCCAGACGTGACACTCCGTCTGGGACCCACTATCATAGGGGACGCTCACATTCCCCCTCTAAATATAGGAGATGTTCCCATTCCTCCTCAAGTCACCGCTACCACCACCGCAATGATCGCTCTGATCACAGAGCCTGTTGGGGATGTAAAACTAGAATCCCAGAGGGCAAATCGCTGTGTGACCCATGCTATGCCCGAGCGGTCGATGAGAAAGAGACCGAAAAATCAAAATCTTGAGTCTCTTATTAAACGTGTGGTACAGCAGTCTATGATGGAAATAGATGCCCCCCCACACGAGGAGCCAGTCCACCACCTTGTCTGGCTCCTTGGCTGACGAGGCCCAGGAGGATCCCGGCCAATTCCAGCCCCATGATTCCTCCCATAATTCCTCGCAAGACGAGATGGAGGGAGATGATTCTGTGATTCCTCCCATGATTCCTCGCAAGACAAGATGGAGGGAGATGATTCTGTAGTGGGGTTCGACTACGCTTTAGTCTCTCCACTGATCAAGGCAGTGATGGAAACCTTAAAGTTGGAGGATACCACTGCCCCCCCCCAGAGAAACAAAGGAACTGTTTAAGAAACTGGGGAAAAAATGCTCCAATTTCCCACCGAGCTGAAAGAAGTGTTTAAGGAAGAATGGAGCAAGGGGGATAAGAAGGTTTGGAAAATGCTCCCCTCGTGGGCGCAGCAGTAATGCGCCTAGCGAAGCATGTCACCCTCCCGCTAGATGACACTGTATCTTTTAAAGATGGTCTGGATTGAAAGATTGACCAAGACATTAAGAGCATATATAACTTGAACGGTATGGCTTGCAAACCAGCCCTAGCCCTTGCAGTCACCTCCAAAGCAATGGAGGCCTGGGTGGAAAATGTTGACTCCATTCTGAAAGGTGTCTCGGAGGAATTGGCACAAAGTTCAGCAGTGCAAGAACTTAAACTGGCTATCGCCTTTTTGGGAGAAGCTTCAATTGATCTCATCCGCTTGATGGCTAGATCCATGCTATCTTCGGTCACAGCCAAACGAGCACTATGGTTGCGCCCCTGGCAGAAGGCTACAGGCGGAAAGTCGGGATTCCTCCCTCGGGACAAACGTCCGTTTAACCAAAGAAGGCCTCAGCGGAAACGCAATACAGAGCGTTCGAGAGAGGCACGCTCCTATAGGCCCGGACGGGATTTTAGGAGAAGCTAGAACTGGAATAGGCAGATATCTTTCCAAAAAATCTGGCAAGAAACAGACGCCCGGTGGGCGCGAGCCAACCAAGTCCTTTTGAGATTGGGCCCGCCCAAGCGGTCGGGTAGGGGCTCGCCTACGTCTTTGCCGGCACGTCTGGGTGACCTCGATCTCAGATTATTGGACCATCAAAACGGTCTCAACAGGTCACGCATGGTCCTTCACCAAGGTCCCTCCATGCAGACCAATGCAATCTTCACTGCCTCAATCAGAAGAAAAACAACAACTTCTTCTTTCATATGTGAATGCCCTGAAAGATCAAGGAACATTGGTGCCCGTCCCAAAGGACGAGGAATTCCAGGGGGTATACTTCCCCCTCTTCCTAGTACAAAAGAAGAACGGCTCTTGGCGTCCAGTTATAGATCCCACTTTCCTGAACAGGTACATAAAGCACGAGAAATTCAAGATGGAATCACTCTCAACCATCCAAAAAGTCGTTCAACCAGGCGACTGGTTGATCTCAATAGATGTTAAGGATGCGTATTTTCATGTTCCCGTGGCAGAAGAATTCCACAAATACCTTCGATTTCAGGTCGAACGAGAGCACTTACAATTTATATATCTTCCATTCATACTAACGACCTCTCCAAGGGTCTTTTCCAAGGTACTGTTGGTAAATGTGTCTCTTATCAGAATACAGGGTGTGCGTCTGTATCATTACCTGGTCGATCTGCTACTACTGTCCCAAGACAAGCAGCAGCTGCTGATCCACAAAGATCAAGTGATCTCTACATTGATAGAGTTCGGATGGCTCCTAAACCGAGAGAAAAGTCAGCCAGAACCGACCCAACGCCTAACCTACCTAGGAGCTCAATTCAACACAGTAGAGAATACCATCTTTCTTCCGGAAGAAAAAATCCCGGTCATTCGGGTAAGAATATCTTTAGCCCTAGACTACTCTCACCTAAGGGCGTCACAGTGCCTGAAGATAATCAGCACGATGGTGGCCACGTTCCCCATGGTCAAATGGGCAATGTGGAGGCTTCGGCCTTTTCAATCAGGATTCCTTCAGCAATGGAAGACAGACGATCGCAATCAGCTGATCAGGATTACTCAGTCAATGAGGAACAGTCTTCTCTGGTGACTTCAACACAATAACTTGTTAACATGCCACTCCCTTGCTCCCATCCAATGGATGACTGTTACATCCGATGCCAGCAATACGGGCTGGGGAGCACATTGTGGGGCAGAACTGGCTCAGGGCAAATGGGATGCCCATCTCCACATTCCAGGGTCAAACGTTCTGGAATTGCGTGCGGCATGGTGCGCCCTTCAAGCCTTCTCCCACCTTCTGAAAGGGAAGTCGGTCCTACTCAAAATTGACAATACCACCACTGTAGCATATGTGAAGAGACAAGGGGGCACTCGGAGCCCCACCCTTCTCCAAGAGGTCAAACCTATCATGACCTGGGCTCAGAGGAATCTACTCAACTTAACAGCAGTCTTCATTCCAGGGGAGCAGAACATTCAAGCAGACTTTCTGTCACGCAGCAACCTAGACAACAACAAATGGTCACTGCATACACAGACATTCAAGTGGATCCTATCGTTGGGAATCGATCCAGAAGTGGATCTGTTTGCATCCCCCTGCAATCACAAAGTAGACAGATACTACACTCGAGGTCGGTGCAGGCAAGCCTTCAGAGTAGATGCATTAACAAGCCAATGGAAATTCAACAAGGCATATGCCTTCCCTCCACCTCCGATCATGCAAAAATTCCTGCAGCGGCTCCAGTTGGAGAAAGGCGAAGTGATAACAATAGCACCATACTGGCCAAACAGGACATGGTTTCCTCTCCTGAATCTGATGAGCTTCAGGGACCCGCTAGAGTCTCTTGGGTGTGCTTTAGGGGTATTCTCTACCCTTATGAGCTCCAGAAAGCCTAACACGAACAAAACCTACAACAGAATCTGGACCAGGTTTGTCAGCTTCATGACTTCTGCTGGAAAATCTTTCAGAAATCCTGGAGTTCAAGACGTTTTGAGTTTTCTCCAATCAGGCTTGGATCTTCCTTTGTACTCTGAGGGAACTGATTGACAAGTTTCAGCCTTATCTGCATTTTTGGGAACATCATGGGCAACTCATCCCCTGGTTCAACAATTCTTTCAGGGGGCTTCGAGAATCAGGCCTCAGAGGAAACCTAGATTCCCCTAATGGGATCTTCCGCTCGTCCTTGATGCTCTTTCAGCACTCAGCAACAAGGATCTTTCTATTAAGGACTTATCAATCAAACTGGCCTTTCTAGTGGCCATTACTTCAGCCAAAAGGGTTTCAGAAATAAGCTTCCTGGGTTGTCAAGAACCCTTTTTGACTTTCTTCCCGGACAGAGTGGTCCTTATTCCCATGCTTGGGTCTAAACCAAAAGTCACGTCAGTTTTTCACGAGAATCAGGAAATAGTCCTTCCTACTTTCAATTCTCCAGAATCAGCAGATGTTCATCCCTTGGATGTAGGTGAGACTCTGAAAGAATATTTGCGAGTCACTTCATCTTTTAGAAGCTTGAACTACCTGTTCTTGTTACATACTGGCGGCAACAAAGGAAAGAGGGCTTCCTCCAGAACGATAGCAGCCTGGATTGTTCAATCTATCCAACAGGCCTACAGGGCAAAGGGCTTGGCTCCTCCAGAGGTGGTGATGGCTCATTCCACCAGAGGCATGGCAGCCTCATGGGCAGCAGCTCGACACGTGGCTCCTGAAGTGATATGCAAGGCAGCTTCGTGGTCTTCCATTATTACTTTTATGACTTATTATTGTATTGAGCCTGCTTCCCTTTCCTCTGTTACTTTTGGTCGAAAAATCCTGTCAGTTGACGGGAAAGATTAAAATATTTTTTTTGAGCAAGCATACCCTCCCGTGTGGATTGGCTAGTTATTTCCCACACGTAGTCTGCCATGGAGTCTGTCAGGAAAACTGAAAATGTATTACCAAATACTTACCGTAATTTTCCTTTCCTGATAGACTCCATGGCAGACGGAGTTCCCACCCATGAATTAAGAATATGAGAGTTGAAATTTGAGTCGGCTAGTTACGGAACACCTGTCTGTAGAGGTGAGCTCAAATTTATGGGTAAGGGGTCCTATAGCTGTGGAGAGGAGGCGGGGTTAACCCACACATAGTCTGCCATGGAGTCTATCAGGAAAGGAAAATTACGGTAAGTATTTGGTAATAAATTTTCCGTTATTGCAGAGAAAAAGAAAGCTCTATTTGTGGGGAAAAAAAATACAAATTTTGTTTGTATACAGCGTTGCACGACCACGCATTTGTCATTTAAAACGACACAGTGCCGTATCGCAAAAAATGGCCTGGTCATTAAGGGAGCAAATTATTCCGGTCCTTAAAGTGGTTGTAAACCCCAAAATAAAAAAAATTAAAAAATAAATACCTGCAAGACAAAGGCATAATGAGCTAGTATGACTAGCATACTAGCTCATTATGAATTACTTACCTTAGATCGAAGCCCCCGCAGCAGTGCTTTGGACACCTCCGCCACCATCTTGCCTCGATGTCCCTTCCGTGTATCGCCGCTCCGGCGCTGTGATTGGCCCCGGAGCGGCGATGACGTCACACGCATGCACACTCGGGACGGCTAAATCCATTCAGAAATCCGGCTACTATGCTGGCCCGCTAGTGCGCATGCGTGTGATGTCAGCGGCGCCAGTTTTAAAAGCAAATATCTCCTTAACCGTGTAGACCTTAACCACTTTGCTTACTGGGCACTTAAACCCCCTTCCTGCCCAGGCCAATTTTCAGCTTTCAGCACTGTCACGCTTTGAATGACAATTGCGCGGTCGTGCAACGTGGCTCCCAAACAAAATTTACGTCTTTTTTCTCCCACAAATAGAGCTTTCTTTTGGTGGTATTTGATCACCTCTGCGTTTTTAATTTTTTGCGCTATACACAAAAAAAGAGTGACAATTTTGAAAAAAACACAATATTTTTTACTTTTTGCTATAATAAATATCCCCATTTTTCTTTTTCCTCAGTTTAGGCTGATACGTATTCTTCTACATATTTTTGGTAAAAAAAAAATTGCAATAAGCGTTTATTGATTGGTTTGCGCAAAAGTTATAGCGTCTACAAAATAGGGCATAGTTTTATAGCATTTTTATTAATAATTTTTTTTTACTAGTAATGGCGGCGATCAGTGATTTTTATTGTGATTGCGACATTATGGTGGACACATCAGACACTTTTGACACCATTTTGGGACCATTGTTATTATTACAGCGATCAGTGCTATAAAAAATGCACTGGTTACTGTAAAAATTACACTGGCAGTGAAGGGGTTAACACTAGGGGTTAAGTGTACCTAAGGGAGTGATTACTACTGTGGGGGGAGGGGACTGACTGGGGGAGGTGACCGATGGTTGTCCCTATGTACAAGGGACACACCATTGGTCTCCTCTCCATGACAGGACATGGATCTCTGTGTTTACACACAGAGATCCACGTCCCTGTCTCTGTAAATGCCGATCGCAGGTACCTGGCGGGCACGTAAGTTCCCCGTTGCACGCGCCAGGAACGAGGAAAGGGGCGGACGTCAATTGACGTCCTCCCGGCATTCTAGGTCCATGCTGTAGCCGTCATTCGGCTATAGCGCAGGCCTGTAGAGGTTAATCTAGGCTTACATGTAGCTGCATGTTGTGTAAGTGGGTTTACAACCACTTTAAGTGGTTAAAGTCTGTGGGGGATCCTTAATAGTGAGGAAAACCTGTACCCTTAGACCTAAGGGGCATGTCTCCTCCGTGATATATTGTTTAAAATACTTAAGGGTATGAAGGCAGAGTCACTATGGTTTGCTGGTGGGCTCATTATTATAATGAACCTGTTGCACAGGTTTGTTTTATGGCAAAACTTTGTATGAGTAGAATACAACCCACAGATTTTAATTATTTCCCATATAATGATAGATTTCTTTTATTCTCATATTGTGATCCTTAATACACAAACATCAGATTTTCACCTCATAAAACAGAATGTGGACTTTGCTAATCTTAAGTAATATAACAATAATATGAGGTTCTCTTGACCCATTTTGGAAAGTAGACACCCCAAAGAAATTGCTGAGAGGCATGTTGAGCCCATTGAATATTTTTTCTCAAGTGATTGAATAATGACAAAAAAAAAAAAGAAGAAATTACAAAAAGTTGTCAGTAAATACAGACCAGCAGACATAATTACTGTCTATTTATAGCTAAAATACACAAGTACAGTTTTTATACTTACCATCTTTATTACATTTAATAAACTTGGCACAGTTTACCAACGACAGGAAAGATCTCAAGTGATGACTAAAATGCTTTGGCTAGTATCCCATAGCTGTAACTTGTTGGACTGTTCTAGAAAGCAAATGACAAATAATGTTAATGCTTGAGTTCATGCATACAGTCTTTTAATATTTCATAGGTTTGTTTTTAACATTTTGGAAATGTTGCATATTTTATATTCAGCCTAAAACAATGAAATCCATTCTTTAATGGTGAACACATGGGAATGACTCAAGATAAACATGAGTCTTGCTTCAGTGCCTCTTGCTTTTCTCACCATTCCTCCCTTAAGCTACTGGTGAATCTGTGCAGCATAAAGATGTATACACAGAGTGCAGAAGATTGCCACTAGGCACTATAGAGACAGGATATTGTGCTGCCATCTGATAATTCAATGAGCATTCGAAAAGACATCTATTTTAGTGGCATTTTGCAAGCATTGATACATTCAAAATATTTTACAGATGCATAACACTGTGACCTAGTTCTTAAGTCTATACTAACTGCACAATCTAAGGCCCATTTTCCAAGCTGTGGCCTGGGGGCTGCATATGGCCCGTTGATACTTGTTGTGTAGCCCATGTTGCCAGTGATTTCCTTGCATAGTTGCATACTCAGGATTTTTGAAGAAACACATACCGTATATACTCGAATATAAGCAGAGTTTTTCAGCACATTTTTTTTGTGCTGAAAATGCCCCCCTCGGCTTATACTCAAGTCTGTGTCCATCTTCAACTCTGTGCGCCTGAACCTGGCCAGCCATAGGTGCCCTGGGCCCCAAACCTGGCACACATGTAGCTCCACGCTTCCTCTACAAGTGTGAAAAGTTTTTTTTTCCGGCGAACCTACGGCCGGGGAGCACCGATTTTTAAAAGCCGGGCACCCCTTCCATAGACTCCCATGTTAAACAGTAATTTCTCTGGTGAATTTTGGGACCCGGTACAGGCCGGCCCCGGTACACATGTAGTTCCACTCTTCATATACAAGTTTACAAAGTTTGTTGTCCAGGGGATCTACGGCCGGGGAGTACCGATTTTTCAAACCTGGTCACCCCTTCCATAGACTCTCATGTTAAACGTCAGTCTAGTCACACAGCGCCAGGGATCAGGTAGGGAGATTGGGCACAGTAAGGCATGGGCACAGTGAGGCATGGACACAGTGAGGCATGGGCACAGTAAGGCACAGTGAGGCATGGGCACAGTGAGGCATGCACATGGACACAGTGAGGCAAAGTGAGGCATGCAGATGGACACCCTAGGCTTATACTCGAGTCAATACGTTTTTCCAGTTTTTTTGTGGTAAAATTAGGTGCCTCGGCTTATATTTGGGTTGGCTTATACTCAAGTATATACAGTATATTTTTTTTCAATAGATCTCCAGTAGCTTTAAAAATATAAACTGCAGCTTTCACTGCAATCTTCAAAAACTCACCTTCTGTTCACACCCACTAAACCCCCCCCCCACACAGACTCGCACACCAATCCAGGATCCATTGGATGAATACCTATACATTTAATCCTCAATGAGTTTCTTATCTCTTTTCACCTTTCTGGTGAGAACCCCAAGCGAGAAGATTGATAGCTCTAATGAGCAGGGTCCTCTGATTCCTCCTGTATTGAATTATATTGTAAATGTACTGTCGGCTCTCACATTGTAAAGCATTGTGCAAACTGTTGGCACTATATAAATTCTGTATATACGCCTATAAATACTTGCCTCCAGACCTTGATGTTGCCATTGTATAATGGATACAGCGCCTTGAAAAAGTATTCACACCCCTTGAAATTTTCCACATTTTGGCATGGTACAACCAAAAATGTAAATGTATTTTATTTGGATTTAATATGATAGATCAACACAAAGTGGCACATAATTGTGAAGTGGAAAGAAAATGACAAATGTTTTTCATATTTTTTTATAAATAAATATGTCAAAAGTGTGGCGTGCATTTGTATTCAACCCCCTTGAGCAGGGCTGGATTGGGACAAAAAATTGGCCCTGGACTTCATCCAGACCGGCCCACTTTAATTCAATAAAATGCTGCCCCCCACCCCCCCAAAAATCATGCCCACCAAAAGGCCCCTACATCCATTATTGTATATCATGAGAGGGTGAGAGAGAGGGGAATGAGAGAGAGAGAGGAAGGGTTGAGGGAAAGGGGGTGAGAATGGGTGGGTGAGAGAGGGGGTGAGTGTAAGAGAGAGGGAGTGAGTGTAAAAGAGAGGGGGTGAGTGTAGGACCCCTTTCACACTGAGGCGTTTTTCAGGTGCTTTTGGGCTAAAAATAGCGTCTGTAAAGCGCCTGAAAAACACCTCCGCTGCAGTCCCAGTGTGGAAGCTTGAGTGCTTTCACACTGGGGCGCTGCCAGGGTGTTAAAAAAGTCCTCCAAGCAGCATCTTTGGGGCGGTGGAGGAGCGGTGTACAAACCGCTCCTGCTCATTGAAATGAATGGCCACTGCTGCTGAAGCGCCTGCAAAGCACTTCGACAGCAGCGCTACATGGGTGCATTTAACCTTTAATGCGGCTGGTAGCGGGGGTTAAAAGCGCCTGCTAGAAGCCGAATAGCGCAGCTAAAATGACAGTAAAGTGCTGCTAAAACTAGCAGCGTTTTACCGTCAATGCCCGCCCCAGTGTGAAATCAGCCTAAGAGCCAGGGTGTGAATGAGACAGAGGAGGGGACAGAGAGACAGAGGGGGAGCTTAGAGACACAAGGGGGGTGGTGCTGAAAGACAGTGGGGGAGCTGAGAGATAGAGGAGGGGGCTGAGAGACAGAGGAGGGGGCTGAGAGACAGAGGAGGGGGCTGAGAGACAGTGGGGGTCTGAGAGACAGAGGAGGGGTCTGAGAGACAGAGGAGGGGTCTAAGAGACATAGGGGGAGCCGAGAGACAGAGGGGGGAGCTGAGAGACAGAGGGGGGGAGCTGAGAGACAGAGGGGGGAGCTGAGAGACAGAAGGGGGAGCTGAGAGACAGAGGGGGGCTGAGAGATAGAGGGCTGAGAGACAGAGGTGGGCTGAGAGACAGAGTAGGGGAGCTGAGAGACAGAGTGGGGGAGCTGAGAGACAGAGTGGGGGAGCTGAGAGACAGAGTGGGGGAGCTGAGAGACAGAGTGGGGAGCTGAGAGACAGAAGGGGGAGCTGAGAGACAGAGTGGGGGGAGCTGAGAGACAGAGGGGGGAGCTGAGAGACAGAGTGGGGGAGCTGAGAGACAGAGGGGGGAGCTGAGAGACAGAGGGGGAGCTGAGAGACAGAGGGAGAGCTGAAAGACAGAGGGGGAGCTGAGAGATAGAGGGGGAGAGATAGAGGAGGGGCTGAGAGACAGTGGGGGCTGAGAGACAGAGCAGGGGTCTGAGAGACAGAGGAGGGGTCAGAGAGACAGAGGGGGGCTGAGAGACAGGGGGGAGCTGAGAGACAGAAGAGGAGAGCTGAAAGATAGAGGAGGGGTCTGAGAGACAGAGGAGGGGTCTGAGAGACAGAGGAGGGGTCTGAGAGATAGAGCGGGGCTGAGAGACAGAGGAGGGGCTAAAAGAAGGGGGAACTGAGACATACGGAGACTGGGAGACAAAGGGGGGTCTGAGATACAGAGGGGGGTCTGAGATACAGAGGGGGGGTCTGAGATACAGAGGGGGTCTGAGAGACAGAGGAGGGGTCTGAGAGATAGTGGGGGGCTGAGAGACCGAGGAGGGGGCTGAAAGAGGGGGGACTGGGAGACAGAGGGGGACTGAGAGACAGAGCGGGCAGAGAGACAGAGGGGAGGGCTCAGACAGACCACATAGCACTGTCCCTTTCTGCAGTTCCTCCTCTGCTCACCCCACCCGCTGTCTCAGTGTTCTGGCATGTTTGTGTAGGATGCTGGGTACCTGATGGCCAGCAGCGGCAGCGCCGAGTCTCCCTCTTGATCTGGGGGGTGCTCTCGCTGCTCTGCTCCTTACAGCGGCACATGTTCTCTTCCTCCGGGCTCCCAGTCAGCCTGCCCTCTGGCTCAGGCCGCATGGTTCCTGAAGCAGAGAGGAGGTGGAGGAATCAAGGTTCTGTGAGCGCCGGGGTGGCCGCGGGGTGGCCGCGCTCGCTCCTGTTCGCCTCTTCGGTGGTCAGGGAGGGGGTGGAGCTCTTCTCCCTCCTAGGCTTTTACATCCAACTGCCCTCCTCGCTGGCCAGCTTCCCCGAATCCCCACCGCTGTTTGCTGCCACGCTCCCGCTGCCGCCAAACTCGGCATAAAAACGCCCACTGAGCCATCGACCTATCGGGAAACTCCCGATAGTCCTGATGGCCAGTCCATCCCTGCCCTTGAGTCAATACTTTGTAGAACCATATTTCACTGCAATTACAGCTACATCTAGAGAGTGACATTTTTGCCCATTGTTCTTTGTAAAATATCTCAAGCTCTGTCAGATTGGATGGAGAGGGTCTTTGAACAGCAATTTTCAAGTCTTGCCACAGATTCTTAATTGGATTTAGGTCTGGACTTTGACTGGGCCATTCTAACACATGAATATGCTTTGATCTAAACCACAGGTGTCAAACACAAGGCCCACGGGCCGAATCCGACCCTCCAGGCCATTTCATGTGGCCCTCGCACCTCTCCTGCAGCTGCAGGAGAGCTCCAGCCCTCCTCTGGTCCTCCTCCAGACCCTTACTTTCTGCTTTCAAGCAAGGCATCCAGCTTCTTCCCAGCAGCAGCATAAGGAAAGGGGGGTGCACTGTGATATAGGGGAGAGTGGGAGACTCAACTTCTGATGGTGGGGTGGCTCTTGACATCTAAAGCCTCGTACACACGGTCGGACTTCCATCTGACTTTTCCGTGGATTTTTGTCCGAACGGAGTTGGCCGGGCACACCCATAGCATACACACCACAGGACTTTTCTGCAAACTTTCCCAAAACTTTTTGCAACATCACATGGTTTTTCTGCTCTTTTCTGCTCTTTACCGCCACCCTTTGGTCAACTTCTGCTATTGTTGGTTGATTTTAACATTAGTTGTTTTGTCCATCGGACAAAAGTCCTATGGTTTTCTGTACACACGGTAGGACTTTGCTCCATCGGACTTTTGTTGGGCAAAAGTTTGTCCGTTTGCAGACCCAACTTTTGTCCGATGAAAACAAAACCAAACGAAAAAAAGTTTGTCCGATGGAGCGTACACACGGTCGGATTGTTGGTCCAACTTGCTTAAAACTAAGTTTGTTGGGCAAAAGTCCGACCGTGTGTACGGGGCTTTATACATGGGGAAGAGATGAGCTGGACATCTAATCTTACAGATACAACCTGCCCTTTTGAGGGCAATCATAATGCTGATGCGGCCCACGATGAAATTGAGTTTGACACCCCTGATCTAAACCATTTCATTGTAGCTCTGGCTGTATCTTTAGGGTGGTTCTCCTGCTGGAAGGTGAACCCCTGCCCCATTCTCAAGTCTTTTGCAGACTCTAACAGGATTTCTTCTAATATTTCCCTGTATTTGGCTTCATCCATCTTTCCATCAACTCTGACCAGCTTCCCTATCCCTGCTGAAAAAAGCATCCCCACAACATGATGCTGCTACCACCATGTTTTACAGTGGTGATGGTGTGTTCAGGGTAATGTGCAGTGTTATTTTTCTGCCACACATAGCGTTTTGCTTTGAGGCCAAAAAGTTCTATTTTGGTCTCATCTGACCAGAGCACCTTCTTCCACATGTTTGCTGTGTCCCCCACATGGCTTCTCACAAACTGAAAACAGGACTTCTTATGGCTTTCTTTCAACAATGGCTTTCTTCTTGCCACTCTGCCATAAAGGCCAGATTTGTGGAGTGCACGACTAATAGTTGTCCCGTGGACAGATTCTCCCACCTGAGCTGTGGATCTCTGCAGCTCCTCCAGAGTTACCATGGGCCTCTTGGCTGCTTTGCTGATTAACGCTCTCCTTGCCCAGCCTGTCAGTTTAGGTCTTTAGGCCATGGCTTGGTAGGTTTGCAGTTGTGCCATACTCTTTCCATTTTCAGATGATGGATTAAGCAGTGCTCCCTGAGATGTTTAATAACCTAACCCTGCTTTAAACTTCTCCACAACTTTATTCCTGACCTGTCTGGTGTGTTCCTTGGCCTTCATGATGCTGTTTGTTCACTAAGGTTCTCTAACAAACCTTTAAGGGCTTCACAGAACAGCTTGTATGTATACTGAGATTAAATTACACACAGGTGGGCTCTATCTACTAATTAGGTGACTTCTGAAGACAATTGGTTCCACTAGATTTTATCTAGTGGTATCAGAGTAAAGGGGGCTGAATACAAATGCACGCCACTCTTTTCACATATTTATTTGTAAAAAATTATGAAAACCATTTATTATTTTCCTTCCACTTCACAATTATGTGCCACTTATCTATCACATAAAATCACAAAAAAATACATTTACGGTTTTGGTTTAACATGACAAAATGTGGAAGATTTCAAGGGGTATGAATCCTTTTTTAAGGCACAAAATATTTCCACTTAGGGGTGTACTCAATTTTGTTACCAGCGGTTTAAACATGAATGGCTGTGTGTTGAGTTATTTTGAGGGGACACCGAATTGACACTGTTATAAAAGCTGTACACTCACTATTTTACATTGTAGCAAAGTGTCATTTCTTCAGTCTTGTCACATGAAAAGATACAATAAAATATTTAAAAAAACTTGAGGGGTGTACTCACATTTGTGAGATACTGTGTGTGTGTATATATATATATATATATATATATATATATATACACATGACAGGTGTAAAGAAATGCTGTAAAGTTAGAATACTTAAAAAAATACACATTTTCTTTTTTTTCTTTTTTAATGAATTTTTCAAAATGCAAAGTGAGTGAACAGAAGAAAAATCTAAATCAAATCAGTATTGTGAACACCCTTTTGCTTTAAAACAGAATCAATTCTTCTATGTACACTTGCATACAGTTTTTGAAGGAACTCAGCAGGTAGGTTGTTCTAAGCATCCTGGAGAGCTGGGAATGTAGGCTGCCTCAAATCCTTATTTCTCTTCATGTAATCCCATGTAGACTCAATGATGTTGAAGTCAGGGCTCTGTGGGTGTCAAACCATCACTTCCAGGACTTCTTGTTCTTCTTTACAATGAAGATAGTTTCAAATGACATTGGCTGGATGTTTGGGGTTATTGTCCCGCTGCAGAACACATTTAGAGCCAAATGGTATGGCACGATGGATAAGAATCTGCCTGTATTTCTCAGCATTGAAGAAACCACTGATCAGGCAAGCTTGAGGGCCACATATGCAGTGGTTGGCCAATGAAACTTAATGCAGCAGAGTAAAGACACATCATGCTTACTTCCTTTCAACCAGTGCCTGCACTTCAGAACTGGCGGAAACCAGTGGGACTCAGGTACACACATCTACTGTCCAGAGAAGTCTGTCCAGAAGTGGTCTTCATAGAAGAATTGTAGCCTAAAAGCCATACCTCCAAAAGGCTAAGTGACCCAAATAGGCACAAAAACATAGGAACTGGGGTGCATTGTGGTACAATATTAAGTGTCTTCAGACAACAGTGAAGCATGGTGGAGGTTTCTTGGAAGTTTGGGGCTACATTTCTACAAATGGAGTTGGAGATTTTGTCAGAATCAATGGTCAAACAAATGGTAAAACATGTCAAAGATAGAGTTTTTGACCCTTGTGCTACTGCAAAGGCCACATACATATAACCCATTGTGGATGCACAAGACAATAACCTAATAAAGCCTAAATTCTGCATGCACTGATTGTTTGCAAGTATGCTTTTTATTCTGCATGTCTGCTGTGACCATGTGAATGACCTATGGAGATAGCACTGGGGATACAGCTTTTGGCTTGCAGAGTTGCTAAGCTAATTTGTGTATCGTAGCACAAGGGACATTACAGTTTAACCACTTCAACTTCGGAAGGATTTGCTCCCTTCCTGACCAGGCCATTTTTTGCGATACGGCACTGCGTCACTTTAACTGACAATTGCGTGGTCGTGCGACATGGTACCCAAACAAAATTGACATCCTTTTTTTCCCCTTTCCACTTTTCTCCTCTTTTGGTGGTATTTGATCACCTCTGCGGTTTTTATTTTTTGCGCTTTAAACAAAAAAAAAACGACAATTTAGAAAAAAAAACATTCTTTTTTTAGTTTTGCTATAATAATTATCCCTTATTTTTTTTTTTTAAAACAAATTTCTTCATCAGTTTAGGCCAATATATATTCTTCTACATATTTTTGGTAAAAAAAATTGCAATAAGCATACATTGATTGGTTTGCGCAAAAGTAATAGCGTCTACAAAATAAGGGATATATTTATGGCATTTTTTTTTCTTTTCTAGTAATGGCGGCGATCAGCAATTTTTATCAGAACTGCTAAATTACGGATCGGACACTTTTGACACTTTTTTTGGGACAATTGACATTTATACAGCGATTAGAGCTAAAAATAGCCACTGATTACTGTATTAATGTCACTGGCAGGGAAGGGGTTAACACTAGGGGGCGATCAAGGGGTTAAATATGTTCCCTCAGTGTGTGTTCTAACTGTGGAGGGATAGGAGTGACTAGAGGAGGAGACCGGTTGCTGTTCCTAACTAATAGGAACACACGATCTGTCTCTCCTCTCCTGACAGAACAGGGATTTATGTGTTTACACACACAGATCCCAGTTCCGTCTCTCGTGCCCGCGATCGCGGGTGGCCGTCGGTCATCATGACCGCCGGCCACGCACATTGGGTCCCCCGCCGTGCAAGGCTCTTAAAGGAGCCGATGTAACTGTATGTCGTTTTGCGCAGGGCTGCCAACCTGCTGACGTATATGTACGTGAGCTGGTCAGGAAGTGGTTAAAGCACAAAGTTGGGCTTACCCCCCACCCCTCATTTATCCTCTTTCCTCACTCTGTTTTTTGATTTTAATTATACTAACCCTTTTTTAAAAGTCTTCAGGATAAAGACAAGATGTTGAAGATCCTCTTTCTATTTTAATCTTCTCCCAATTGTGGGTGGTTTTGCATAAAGCAAGGTCCATAAAGACATGGATGAGCAAGTTTTGGGTGGAGGAACTTGAGTCATGACCTCAACCCAATAGAACACCTTTAGGATAAATTAGAATGAAGACTGCGAGCCAGGTCTTCTTGTCCAACATCAGTGCCTGACCTCACAAATGCGCTTCTGGAAGAATGGTCAAACATTCCCATAGACACACTCCTGAACCTTATGGACAACCTTCCCATAAGAGTTGAAGCTGTTATAGCTGCAAAGAGTGGGCCGACAAATTCAAAATGAGGAGAATCAAGTACTTCTTACTGGGAATAGGAGACTTTTAAAGGTAATTATAGCTGAAGAGAATTTAACTTATACTTTGGGTAATATAATATATATATATATATATATATATATATATATATATATATATATATATATATATATACTCTATATTACCACAAGTATTGGGACACCTGCCTTTACACGCACATGAACTTTAATGACCTCCCAGTCTTAGTCCGTAGGGTTCAATATTGAGTTGGCCCACCCTTTGCATCTATAACAGCTTTAACTCTTCTAGGAAGGCTGTCCACAAGGTTTAGGAGTGTGTCTATGGGAATGTTTGACCATTCTTTCAGAAGCGCATTTGTGAAGTCAGGCACTGGTGTGGAACGTGAAGGCCTGGCTTGCAGTCTCTGCTCTAATTAATTCCAAAGGTGTTCAATCAGGTTGAGGTCAGGACTCTGTGCAGGTCAGTCAAGTTCCTCCACCCCAAACTTGGTCATCCATGTCTTTATGGACCTTTCTTCAATGCAGGGTGCCAAACGCATAGATTCCAATAGTTTTTTTTTGTTTTGTTTTTATAGAAGCACGTATTAGAGCCAGAGGCTCTATCAGGCTTCAAAAAAAGGGTGGCCCACCCAGTTGTGTTCATCGCTATTGTCTTCCCGATTCTCCTCCTGATACCACCAGCAGCCGCTGCCTATAAATGTTAGTATGCAGTTATGTTATGTACATTTAGGAAAGAATCCAGGCCTTTCCTAAAGCAATCTACTGAGGTGGCCAGAACCAGCTCTTGGTTTGCCTACTTTTGTAAAAGCAATTACCCCCAAAAAAAATATAAATTGTAAAAAAAAGAAAAAGCATGCATTTGTGTGCTGTTAGAAATGTCCTCTAAATACATAAAAACACATTTCTGAATGAAACCTTACAAAATCTACACTGATGTTGTAAATACTAATAATATATATATATATATATATATATATATATATATATATCATAGGCGTGCACAGCCTATTGCATTAGGGTGTGCACCCCAAAGCTCAACACATACTACCGATCACTCACGATGAAAGGGAAGGGGCCGGTAAGTTACATACTTACCTGCCCCTTCCCCCACTCATCCTAAAACATCCCCAGCAGCAACAGCCGGTGGGAGAGGAGAGTAGGGAAGCTGAAAGCGCTGCGAGGGGAAGGAGGGGGGGGGAGCCAGGGCAGTAGGGGGAATCTGTGCTGCACAGTGTGATTAGGGTGTGCCTGGGCACATCTGGCACACCCTGTGCGCACGCCTATGATATATATATATATATATATATTATCTCCTTTATAGAGAGATTTATTTAAAGGTTTTTTGATGCCTTCAGCTTACCTCTTATAACATCCAGGAGTTGTATAAGGTCACTTGAGGGGATTCTAAGACATTGACTAACATAAGGAGGATGTTATAATGCTGGTGTGCCTGCAGTGCAGGGGAGTAAACCATGAAGCCTGGGCAATGTATGTAATGAAGGTGTAAAGTCAGGAGTCATTGGCATGCGTGTCAGTGCTGATTTAGAAATCCTCCATTCATGTAAAAGCATAGTGATCAGAGCCTAATCACAGCTCCAGCTTAGCACTTTGGGAGAAGAATGTGCATGAACAGCATCAAGCAGCATAGGAGAGGAGCAATCTGTAGTGGAATGTGACAAGCTGGGAAAGGGGCTTTCCCCTGCTCATCATTTGTGCTTTTCCGCTAATTTCCCCAGCGTTGTCACTCAGCCACTAATCTCTTCCATCAATAGCGTCACAGCGGAAAGAAAGTCAATCGGCTCGCCTGCTGCTCCTTTTAAAGTGCTGAGGAAACAAACCTGCAAATAAAAAAAAAGAGAAACACACATAATATTGGATCATCATGACAACAAGGACACAGCAGCAGTAGATCTCGGGCATTACATAAGGATATCTTGCAGCACAGCCTTTGATAGAACTGCTGCTTGTGTGTAGTAGTACTGCTGTTTTTTTTTTTTGTTTCTTTTTTCTCCTGTTGATGGAACACTATGGGGCAGTAGAGAATTGGACTGCAGCAGCAAGCAAGCAGATGCTGCAGAAGTCTCTGGACCAGTGTTTCTCAACTCCAGTCCTCAAGGCGCCCCAACAGGTCATGTTTTCTGGATTCCCTTCAGATGAAACGGCTGTGGTAATTACTAAGGCAGTGAAACTAATCAAATCACCTGTGCAAAATAATGGAAAGCCTGAAAACATGACTTGTTGGGGCGCCTTGAGGACTGGAGTTGAGAAACACTGCTCTGGACAATGTGAAAAAAGGGAAATCTATAAGAAAAAAAATGACTTATTTCATTGTTTTTTTGGTGAAAAAAATCAGCTGATGCCCAGTTGTCATCCCCCCCCCCCCACACACCCACCCACACAACCTACACCAGTGTTTCTCAACTCCAGTCCTCAAGGCGCACCAACAGGTCATGTTTTCAGGCTTTCCATTATTTTGCACAGGTGATTTGATCAGTTTCACTGCCTTAGTAATTCCCAAAGCTGTTTCATCTGAGGGAAATCCTGAAAACATGACCTGCTGAGGTGCCTTGAGGACCGGAGTTGAGAAACACTGCCCTAGGGTTACCACCTCATTCCTTTAAACCCTAACACATATGAATTGCACAGGTTCTGAGGCTAATTTATTGCAGGTAAGGCACCAAGTGCGTTTAATTACCACCTTAATCAGCCACAGAGCCTGTGTAATTAAGATGTGTTTGGTTTTAAAGGGATGAGGTGGAAACTCTACCTACACCACGCCTGTCACCAGTGAAGCTGATCCATTCCATAATGTAGATTTGTGAAGCTGCCTTTTCCATCCATCATCCTTGCAGATGGCGTGTTTAATGGCACATCCTCCAGAGAGAGAGAAGGTTTAGGAGCGCTCCTGGGGGACCTTGCAAACTTCTGTAGAGCAAGGGAGTGCTGCAGACAGCGGCGGTCATCCGCCTGCCCCATGTCCGATGTGGAATAGTCTGATTGCAGCAAGTTGATGAGATGCGGCGGCTGCTGCCTGTGTGATTTCTGTGCTGCTACTGCTGCTACTGCTGCTTGCTGCCTCCACCTCCCCTTTCTCTCTCTCTCTCTTTTGCTTCTCCCTCCAGCCCAGCGCTGCCAATGCGCCAGGATAGAGAGATCTCGGTGCCGGGGATGACGCAGAAGAGCGAGCTCCCCCCAAAAAGTGTTTCAGGACGAAGATGGCGGCAACTTAGCACAGGACCAAGATGACTGTGACCATCGGGAGGCAAAAGCCAGGCTATTCCGCCAAGGAGAAGACGCCCGGCTGAAGGAGCAGAGCAGAGCAGTCAGCCAGGGATCCGTGCCTTGCTGCAATCTGTGTCAGTAGGAGGAAATGGGAAAGGCTCTGCGGTAAAAGCGGAGCTCTCGGCACGGACAAGAGGCATGCAGTCAGTGGCAAGTAGCAGCAGCATTGTATGTGTGAGCGCTATGGAGAAGAAGCGCGATGTGCCCGTGCCTGCTGCCTTCCTCTCTTTATTCCCTCTAATTGGATGGATCTAGCTGATCAGCGGCACTGCGAGAAGAACAAGTCCCATCGTGTGCCGTCGGCCAAAACGCCGTCCAAGGCAGAAAAAACAAGGCAATCCATCTCCTCAAGTCAATGAATATTGGGGTCACACTGGCCAAGGAGGAGCCGTCACGGTGGAGTCGGCCGGCCGGGCAGCGCCTTCCCAAAATATGACCAGGGGTGCTTGGATGTGTCGGCAGTTTGATGACAGCTCCAAAATCTGCTTCGCACCCCGGGAGAACGAGAAACCTTTCACGGATTCAGAGAGGGCTCAGAAATGGCGACTGTCTTTAGCATCCCTCTTGTTTTTCACAGTTCTGCTCTCTGATCATTTGTGGTTCTGCGCCGAGGCGAAATTGACAAGGACCAGAGACAAAGAGCAGGGCACCTTAATGTCACCTACTAGCATGGCTGCTGATCCATTGCCATCAGTGGAAGGACCTTCACTCTCACCTACCATTCAATCATCTCAAGAGAGCCTTAGCCAAGGCAAAAAAGCTATTTTTCTAGGAAATTCTACCAAACCTCTGTGGCCGCCACAAGCCTGTTCCCCACATAGTCCTTCTGGCCGATGTTTGCTGGTGGACGATGCTGAATCTGTCTGTAGGAACTGGAGTGAGGGGCCATGGAAGGAGGAAGCCACTCACAACAACTTCAGTCATTTGTACCTACCCTTTTGTAATTCCTATACACTTTGGGATTTGTTTTCTGGCTTCTCCAATCCGGACACGTTGAACTGTAGTAGGGACCTGATGGAGAATGGGGATGGAGCTGGTTGCAGGCAATGTGTCCAGGCTTACAAAGGCTACGACCAGCAAGCTCAGGAGAAATACCAAGAATTTGAAATTTTGCTACAGAAATATTTACAATCGGAGGAGTATTCGGTCAGATCCTGCTCTGAAGACTGCAAGGTAGGACAACTTGGCTTCTCCTTCTTACTTCCTATAGGGGATATTATAGCTGCTGGCCCAACGTTAAAGTTGGCTCTGGTTGAGGATGTCCAGGGGCTGACAGCCGGTACCTATCACTTGAGAAAGTCATTATTCTCCTGTTCCATATGGATGTGCTTAGGCTTGTCTTTGGCCTCAACTCAGATGCTCAACACCTGATGTTTTCAAGCTTTGTAGCATGCATTGTTGGAACGGTCTGCAGAATCTACACTGCCTTTTAAGATCCATTCTGTGCTATTTTATTGGATCTTCCATAATGGATTGCAATCAATGATTCTCATGCATTGGTGCACTTAGAGGGCAAAGTGTAGTTTGCATGCCCTGCACTGCAGGTTAGATTTAAGACCACTGCACTGGTTTACAGGTGGTATGCTTGTGATCTGAAGAAATAGGCACTAAGCTGTTTATGACTTTGGTTGTACTGCGGTCTGCGTTCATTGATTGTCTTCTCCTTGTGTATCACCAGTGTGAAGGGCTTTAGAGAGTGTATTATAATGATTATTAAACACAGGGACACCATGAGTGGTGGGTTTGCAGTGCTACTTAATCTACAATACGCAGACTGTCACAATAGGTCTTGAACTCCATAGATCTGCTGCTCTGTGGATTTACAGTTCAGTGCTCCTGCAAGGAAAAGACTGTTGCAGATTTTCTAAAAGCTTTGCTTTTCCAGCCTGTTGTAATAAATGACTATGTGGCAGTGGTGATAAGCAGATTATCCAAAATGTCCTTACCACCTATTAGGATATCTGAGGTTGTTAGTGCTTTGATACATAGGTGATAAGTTGTCATTTGTGATATAAAAGCAGCCTCAATTGTTTGCAGCATTCTTGTATTGATTGTGACAGCTGCGTATGTGTGTCTATGAGTAAACAGAAGCATGCACTCCTGTGTCACACTGGTGAGCTAGAATGCACAGGCGGAAGGCCTGCTTACCAGAATGTGCTATCAAGCCTCATTGTAATTATAGGCACATATCAGTGCTTCATCAGACAAGCCTGTCTCCGGAGGATTGTAGCTTACTGTGTGTGCTGATTTATTACACCGTTTCTATATAATTATAAGTAACATTTTGTATTTGTAGATATTTTTCTATCCTGTTTTATTTAAGTATTATTAGTATCTCTTAATCAGGTTTCACATTTGCACTTGTCATGCGTTACCTATTAAATATTTACTGTGAATCATTGCTATTTACTAGCTTCTTGTTTCATTGGCCGTCTAATCAATACATCAAGTCATAGGTGCTGATTGGAGTTCAGTCAATGTAATTTTATGGCCGCTCCCGAGCGCTGTCCATGGTGCTGATCAGAGTTCACTCAATGTACTGGTATTGCTGCTGAATGCTGTCCATGGTGCTGATAGTGTTTGTATTGCTGCTGCCGAGCACTATCCATGGTGCTGATTAGAGTTCACTCAATGTACTGTTATTGCTGCTGAATGCAGTCCATGGTGCTGATAGTAATTTACGCAATGTATTTGTATTGCTGCTGCTGAGTGCTGTCCATGGTGCTGATAGTAGTTCACTCAATGTATTTGTATTGCTTCTGCAGAGTGCTGTCTATGGTGCTGATTGGAGTTCAGTCAATGGGGTTTATTTACTAAAGGCAAATCCACTGTGCACTTGGAAAGTGCAGTTGCTGTAGATCTGAGGGGGACATGCAAGGATAATAAAAAAACAGCATTTTTGCTTGCACATTATTGGATGATAGAATCCAGCAGAGCTTCCCCTCATTTCATATATTTCCCTCAGATCTACAGAAACTGCACTTCCAAGTGCACGTGTAGTGCACAGTGGATTTGCCTTTATTAAATAAACCCCAATGTATTTGTATTGCTGCTGAGCGCTGTCCAGGGTGCTGATTAGAGTTCACTCAATGTACTGTTATTGCTGCTGAATGCAGTCCATGGTGCTGATAGTAATTTACGCAATGTATTTGTATTGCTGCTGCTGAGTGCTGTCCATGGTGCTGATTGGAGTTCAATCAATATACTTGTATTGCTGCTGCTGAGTGCTGTCCATGGTGCCGATAGTAGTTCACTCAATGTATTTGTATTGCTTCTGCAGAGTGCTGTCTATGGTGCTGATTGGAGTTCAGTCAATGGGGTTTATTTACTAAAGGCAAATCCACTGTGCACTTGGAAAGTGCAGTTGCTGTAGATCTGAGGGGGACATGCAAGGATAATAAAAAAACAGCATTTTTGCTTGCACATTATTGGATGATAGAATCCAGCAGAGCTTCCCCTCATTTCATATATTTCCCTCAGATCTACAGAAACTGCACTTCCAAGTGCACGTGTAGTGCACAGTGGATTTGCCTTTATTAAATAAACCCCAATGTATTTGTATTGCTGCTGCTGCTGAGCGCTGTCCAGGGTGCTGATTAGAGTTCACTCAATGTACTTGTATTGCTGCTGCTGAGCGCTGTCCACGGTGCTGAAAGTTCAGCCTGTGCACTAAAATTAAGCTATCCATTATCTGGGAAGCGAGGGATCACTTCAGGGGTTTTATACTAATTTCCACCATTAGTAAATACACAAAAGATACTAAGTTCATGTGGTAAGGCAGTCAAAAAGTGAATCTTTTCATCAACACGTTTCTAAATGGTTTCAAATGGTGTTTAACACTTTTATGTGAAGATCTATTACATTAAAAGTTCTTGTTGCTGCACAGTTGTTTGTTTGACATGAAGGTGATGCTTAGTCTGCTTTTTGGTTTAACCAATGCTGATTCATGAATATCGTTGTCTCTTAATGTTCATGCACTGGATGAAATTTCACTGCAACAAATGCTTCAATATTACAATTTTGTTTTTGTTTGGCATTGCAACGAGTTATTGAAAGTAATTTAGGCATGTGTGGATCTCTATTCTACTGAAAGTAATTTAGGCATGTGTGGATCTCTATTCTACTGAAAGTAATTTAGGCATGTGTGGATCTCTATTAAATGGGACTTCAATAATACAATCAGATCATATACTAAAATGCCTACTTACTACAGTGCAATACAACTTGTAAAATGCATCTGTAGGTCTCTTGCCATTAAATCCCTTTGCTGATTGTAGTAGTTCAGAGTGGCTCACATAAGTTAAAGACCACAGAATACTTTTTTTAAAGTGTGAAATGCTCTTTCATAATATATACAAACAAGAAATATATCACATGCCTCACTGTTTGGGAAACACTTTTTGCTTTGCATGGGACTACAGTTGCATTTCGGCTCTGGTAAACAATAAAGAGCTTATAAACAATGCATGCATGAACATAAAGCACTCACATGTAACACAAAAAACAGCTGATCAGTTCATGCATAGAGCAGTAACCCATACTGCCCGATTAGCAACCACAATTCAATCATTTAATTATTTTAAACTGATAAAAAGATGAGATCTAATTGTTTTTTTTTTGTATTACTACATTTTCGAATGTTATCATTCTTCCTTGCACTGCCCTAGAAAGAGCCTGAGAATGGTGTGAGGAATGAAAACAAGGAAAGATAATATGTAACAAAATATGCAATAGGAACTGTAGCCATGCCTTGGGCAAAGACTGTTTTCTGTTTATGATGTACAGCTTTGCACATTATTAAAAAAAATCATAAAGGCAATCTTTCTGAGATGCATTCATAATGCTCCTTTGGCACTCCTACACCACCTTTTTGTCCTTGCCCTCATCTTTGGTTCCATGTAATTAAATTCAAATTTTTTGTTGTATCCAGGTGCTTCCTGGAATGTATGGTGCTTTGCATTTGGATGACGTGTGTAAAGCAGTTATAGTATTTTTTTTTGTTTTGTTTTAATATAAAGTAGTGCAATGTAAATGTTTGAATGAAAGTCATTACAAATTATACAGTATCAGATGCTGAATTTTTAGCAGAAGCTGCTGGAGGTGACTCATTTTGGTTTGCTGTAAGGCCTCGCCATGTAGGGTAAAGTTTACTACAGGAGTAATTTTCACAGTAAGGAGAACCTGTGTACACTACAAAACATTAATTAGTGTGCAGAGTTCCCTAACTGTTTTATACCTTTGAACATGATTGACAAGGAACATGTTCATTTTACCAAGTGTTAATACTACATTGAACTTCTTTACTAAATCAAACCCATGCAGTACTGGAGAACAGAGCAGTAAAAGGAAGTTTCCTGCATTAGGGAAGAGTTACTGTAACATGTCCTTGACTGTAATGGCATAATTCCATTTCTTAGGTCTTAATTGGAACTACAGTTATATTTTTGCAAAGCAGTATATTATATGCAGGCGGTAATCATGTTAGAATGTCATAGTGGTAGTACTAATGCAATCATCTATTTTCTTTTTAAGCCATCTTCATAGTCTTTTAGGTCTGTGCACTCCTTCCACTTTACATATCATCAAGACATGTTTATCTAAGAGTTTGCTGCATAGTTGTGCACACACACACACTTACAAATAGTGAATTATGCTAGTTGTAAATGGCATTAATATATTTATATTATTTTTATTATTGAATGTACTTTAGTTATACTGCTAACTTTTAAAGGTATATGTTGTTTAGAAAGCTTAAGGCTCATTTACACTACTGTAATGCGATTTGTTGCAATTTACATTGTGATTATGTGGAGCAACTTTGATGCGACTTTGCATATTCAATGGGGTCAAGTCGCACTGTTAATTTAACCAAAGTCGTGCAGGAGCCTTTTCCAAAATCACAACGTCCTGAGTCACATTGAAAACAGATTTCCTTTAAAATGCGATTCCGTGCGACTCAAGTCACATCAGAAGTAGCACTAGTGTGAAGCTTACAAAAAAAACAAAACCTTAAAGGCTTTTCTATCCAGCTGCAGATTACATTTACTTACAAGTAATTTGTCTTTAGCAAAAGCGACAGGTATGCTGAAAAGCAGCTCTGTGGGACAATTATTAGAACTGGATGGAGAAATCATTTAGGATCATTGCTTTTACTTTTTTGGTGATGGTAACTAAATATGTCGGTTGATGTACTTCAAATCTTCTACCATTGTGTATTTCCTTGTGAAATCTGTACACATCTCTTAGCATACCCAATTCCTGGTTTACAATATATACACCAGATTTATTTTCTCCTTCTAAATATCATTTTTGTCCTCCACCAATGCACAACCTCACCACAGTGTGTTCCTTTGCCATAGTAATTAGAAAAGTACAGAAGGAGAATAGAAAGTAGGACATGACCTACCATAACTAGGACAACCTTTCATAACCCACCACCCACTGAGGATGGTTACAAGTCGATGCTAAGCAACTTACATATGAAACACTATTGAGGAAAAAAAGTGGTTACAGCTCAGGTAGAGATGCTCCATATTAGTCAAATGCAAGGTATTAAACTATATGATTTTTGTTAGTATGACATGCTACAAAATAATTGCCTAGGAAAAGAATACCAAAAAAACATTAGAAAATGGAGTTTAGCATACAGACATACCATGATGTTAGGCCCTGAAAGTTTATCATTGGTTTAATTGTTTCAATATCAATACATTTTAAATGCGTATAATAAGTCATAGGACTCATTCGTACAATTTGGAAGAGAGGAAAGATGATGTGTTGTCTAAGGCAACCAATCAGCTTTGATCTTCACATCTTTAATGGTAAATGGAAAGAATCAACTCAAAGTCCAGAACAGCAGAAATAAACAGTCTTCATTTGCTCCATGCTTTATAAATAAAGTATAAAGCAGTTGTAAACCCGCAATTTATTTTTTTTTAACCTGTAAGGCAAAAGGCATAATGAACTAGCTCATTATGAAATACTTACCTTAGAACGAGGCGTCGGCAGGTGATCGCGGTCCACGCAGAGGGAGCTGACATTTTCCTCCCTCGTGTCTTCTGGGTATCGCGGCTACGGCCCTGTGAAGGGCCGGAGCCGTGATGTCGTCACTCCCACGCATGTGCGCAGGAGACTTCTTTCCGGCAAGGTCCGGCAGCGTCTGCCGGACCTTCAGCCAGGCATTTAGAGCGCATGCGCCGCTGACATCAGCGGCTACATGCAAAGGGAATATCTCCTAAACCGTACAGGTTTAGGAGATATTCTTTTTACCTACAGGTAAGCCTTATTATAGGCTTACCTGTAGTAAAAAGTGAAAAAAAAGGGTATACAACTGCTTTAAAATTTAACCAAAAGTGTTTATTTTTCTGAGTACTTAGTCTGCTTTTCGTTATATAGATATAGCTATAGGTATGTGAAAAAATGTATCTGTATTGTAGACATAGGTATTACTCAGGGATTAGTGAGGACTAGATGTGCAGCCTTTATGAATTTCATCTGGGGAAATATATAATTAGTAAATTGTATAATGGGCACTTCCATTATAATAAATTGGAAGCTGATATAAAAATTACAGTGTTGATATTTTTATATGCTAAGCAATTAAATAATATGGTGTCTCTTTAGTTCAACTCAAATTTGCGTAATTAGATTGATTCACAATGACTGATCCAGTTTACTTCTTGTTAATATTATAATGTAGCTTTGTTTAATATCCCTGTAAAAATACTTTGTAAAAGCTTTGTATTAAGTAGCTGACACTAATGTAATGTATCCCTGTAAACAAATTATAATAGTTAATTATGTTATATTAGGATAACATTCTATAGTAAATGAGTTTTAAAAATGAAATCATAAACAGCAATATTTAGAGTGTTTTATTACAAATTACCTTTATTAGGTCAGAACTGTCATGGGATTTAGTCATCTATTCCTCTTAGCAGCCAATTAGTCATAAACTGGGTGTAGCTTATGTGAAGCAGTAATTTGCCTATGTTGTGTTATGTGATTTAGGATTTTATGTTATCTGTATAACATATATAACATTAGAGTTGTATCCATAATGTGATTTTTTTTTTTTTTAATGTGATGTTAAACCTGAAAATTATAACCTTAACATCAACCATTGACACATTTACACGTATGATACATTCTGGCACTAATATTAATGCAGCAGTTTTTGTTTTTCAAAGTCCCCACCATAACATAATTTAATTACTGTACTTGTTGATCCTGTCAGTAGAACCATTATTTAGACATTTCCTTTAACCACTTAAGACCCGGACCAATATGCAGCATAAGGACCGGGCCCCTTTTTTGCGATTCGGCACTGCGTCGCTTTAACTGACAATTGCGTGGTTGTACGACGTGGCTCCCAAACAAAATTGGCGTTCTTTTTTTCCCACAAATAGAGATTTCTTTTGGTGGTATTTGATCACCTCTGCGGTTTTTATTTTTTGCGCTATAAACAAAAATAGAGCGTAAATTTTGAAAAAAATTCAATATTTTTTACTTTTTGCTATAATAAATATGCCCAAAAAATATATAAAAAAACATTTTTTTCCTCTGTTTAGGCCGATACGTATTCTTCTACATATTTTTGGTAAAAAAAAATCGCAATAAGCGTTTATTGATTGGTTTGCGCAAAATTTATAGCATTTACAACATAGGGGGTAGTTTTATGGCATTTATATATTTTTTTACTAGTAATGGCGGCGATCAGTGATTTTTTCATGACTGTGACATTATGGCGGACACATCGGACACATTTGAGACTATTTTGGGACCATTGTAATTTTTACAGCGACCAGTGCTATAAAAATGCACTGGTTACTGTAAAAATGACACTGGCAGTGAAGGGGTTAACCAGGAGGGGCGCTGTAGGGGTTAAGTGTGCCCTAATTTGTGTTTCTTACTGTGGGGGGCGTGGCTTAGCGTGTGACGTCACTGATCGTCGTTCCCTATTACAGGGAACAGACGATCAGTGACAGGCTCACTAGGAAGCACAGGGAGAGGTTTGTTTACACTTACCTCTCCCCGTTCTTCCTTTCTGTGACCCGATCGTGGGACACCAGCGGCGATCGGGTCTTCTGTTCCCGCGGGGACGGTCACGAAGAAGAGGACCGGGTCGCGAGCGCGCCGCCCATAGCGCACTCGTGACCCATGGCTGGGCTCTTAAAGGGGACGTACCTGTATGCCCATGTGCCCAGCGTGCAGCGGTCCTCAAGCGGTTAAAAGGGTGACACCACTGTTTGTTCTGTAGTGAAATCACCAAGCGTATTGCCACTTTATGGACAGGGTAGTCTTAAGCCTCGTACACACCGTCGGACTTCCATCGGACTTTTCCGTGGTTTTTTGTCTGAACGGAGTTGGTCGGGAACACCCATAGCATACACATGTTCGGACTTTTCTGCAAACTTTCCCAAAACTTTTTCCAACATCACATGGTTTTTCTGCTCTTTTCTGCTCTTTACCGCCACCCTTTGGTCAACTTCTGCTATTGTTGGTTGATTGTAACATTATTTGTTTTGTCCATCGGACAAAAGTCCGATGGTTTTCTGTACACACGGTCGGACTTTGCTCCCTCTGACTTTTGTTGGGCAAAAGTTTGTCCGTTTGCAGACCCAACATTTGTCAGATGAAAACAAACAAAAAAAAGAGTTTGTCCGATGGAGCGTACACACGGTCGGATTGTTGGTCCAACTTGCTCAAAATGAAGTTGGTTGGCCAAAAGTCCGACCGTGTGTACGGGGCTTAACACAGCCACACAGAAAAATGTAGTTCTGGATGTGTATGTGGATATAATATTATATTTATTTATTCACATCTGCTTTTCACATTATAAGGGTTTATATCACTTGCTGATTTATTGGAAAAACACACTTGTAGGGAAATTAAGTAGGCTTCTTGGCATTCACTTTGCATTTCTTCCCTTTTTTACCCTTCTAAATAGTATTATATGCATATAAGTATCACATTGAATAGTTTTTGTTGCATGTTATGAGTGTATGTTGCTTTTATCTGGGATAGCAAGGAGCAGGCAGAGGGACATTATCCCTTTGGGTGACACTGACCTTAAAAAAATCCCTGACCCTGGAACAAGTATTTGGATATTTATAAATTTTTTATGTTTATATTTATTTTGTGACATCACTTGCTGTGTGCTTGTTCTTGAACCATTGCTTAGAAAGTACCTATTATAAGCCAGAGAAGTGGGCTGATATAATTTTTAGAAAAGGGTCAGCAATGGTGGTCAGCATTTCTTTTATGTCAAATGCCTTTAAGTTCACTGCAGTTTCTCATGTTTCACAATGTGAATGACATGCAAACTACAGTTCTGAAGCAGAGCAAGTGGGTTGCAGGGCTTTTACCCCTGTTTGTTGATTCAAACTTTCCTGTTTGCTAAAGAAAATACTGTGTTGTGGGTTCATAATATGTATTTCAGAACATATATATGTAATACATACATCCTATGTTCAGCCATACACTGTAGTTGTGGATTTAGAAGAAATGCAATAGCAATGAATGTGCCATTGTTCAGTGTTGCTAGAATATGTTATACATCCTATTTAGGGCACCTGTGGTTTGATAATTTGGGGCCTTTTTGATGGTTGGAACTTAGAGGTGTGGCAGAGGAACATGCTTGGTGCTTTTGAGGCATAACACAGTCCTCATGTAAAGAAAGGTAATTTATTCTATACATTTGTAGACCTTTTAAAATCATTCTTCTGCCAGCTGAGTCTAGCAGTGAAGTCACAGCATAAAAGATCAGTGATAAAAGGTGCTTCTACTGTATAGCCAGGATTTCTAGGAGACATTAAAAGACCCCTAGTCCTCTTTCACACAGACAGCAAAAGGGGGCAATCAAAATCATTAATTTACTGCCCCCCTAACCGCTTACCTAAAACATAACTTGGCAGCCAAAGGGGCTGCATATGCTGCAGCTGTGATGTTTGCTTCTTAGCTGTGGCAAGTTTAACTTGGCATGCTGGGTTTGACAGGTGGCACTGTCTCTCAAATGCTCCTATTGACAGTAGTGTGGCCCTGGGAGCCAAATGCTTGGTTGTGGCATGGTTTGTCTATACGAAAACACCACCTCCAATAAAAGCAAAAAAAAAAAAAAACACATTCAGGGCAACACCAAGAAGCCACTGCTCTGTCACCCTCTGAAAAGTTATCCGCCCTCTGAAAAGTTATCCACCCTCTGAAAAGTATCACAAGTGTTAAGCCCTGCCACTGTGCAAGTATAGTCAGAAAACACATATGATTCTCAGCTTGAGAGACTCTGAATTATTCTATCTGATTGGGGAAGACATGGATTTCAGTTTTATCCAGGTCTTGTAATTCTGGATCAGAATCTGCAGTTTGGAGAATTCAAGGAGATTTGGTTTGTAAGAAGTCTCCAACCCTGTGTCCAAGTCTTACTGAAGACCTGCAGGTTGTGTGAGTGTGCAGGTGTATACTCATTTGTTATAAGCAAGGCTTGGCCAAAACTTTAGCGCTCCCATCAAGAGACAGTTTTTTACTCCATCCAGGAGGCAGACATACTCTTATTATGAGAGATGCTTTACTCAGACAGTACTCCATGTTGGAGAGATTCCCTACCGATGGGACTGAGACAGCTGAGTAAGTCTAGAAGACTGGGAATGCTGAGGTGACTAGGTAAGTCCAGGGGACTGAGGGTGTCTGTAAGTCTTGGAGGAGGGAGAGAACCTGGGGTGGCAGGAGATCCCTATTGAGAGGTCAGGGAGTGGACATGTGCATCTGGATGTTTTTTAACTAAAGGCTGAGTAGGCCAGGAGAGCCAAAAGAGCTGGTAGAGCTGGGTCTAAAGGATCCTTACAAGAGCAAAGGAACGACTGAAGAGAATGGGTTACCTGTTTTGATAGTGAAAATACTTTATTTTTGTGGACTTTACTCTCATTTTGTTCAGTAAAAATGGGGCAGCAAGCCCATAACCACAGTTCAGACTGACATAGACTCACTGAAACAAATCTGCAATCGAACTAAGCAACCCCATATGCACAAGATAGATATATTTTTGGGATAAGCAGAAGTGAAAATCTTCAACTATTCCTTCCTTTGGGGTGGCTCAAATTTGAGAACATTTGATAGATCTTTACAGTATTTATAATCTTTCTGGAAACAAGAAGATAACGTAATTGTCTGATTACTCTTTACATTTTTCTGTTGAGTTAAAAGGAAAGTTTTAGATTCCAGTTTTTACTCTGAAAAATACTTTCTGCATTAGTACCTGTAAAGGAAAAATACAACAGTAAAACCAGTGTGCACTTAAAGTTACAGTTGCGTTTATAGTCTTTGCCTGTTCTAAATAAACCTTATTTTGGAATTAGAAAAGAGTCTAATAACTTGCCTGAAAATAAAAAAAAGCTCCCACATATGTCCTGATACTTGTCTACTTAAACCCTTAAGCCAACCCTAACAGCCTGTCAATTGGCTATTGTTCATGTCAGAACTACTTCCTTCTCCATACAATACAATGGAAATACCATATTGCTGCAGCTTAGAAGGAAGTCAACTGCAGGTCTAATGCATCTATTAGTGAACTGAACTCTGAGGCTACGTTTCCACTATTACAACTCCAGTTGCACAATTTAGAGTGCGACTTTGGAGTACGACTTTGATGTGACTTTGAGTGCAGCTTTGATCCAACTTTACAGTCTCTGGATCAAAGTTGCATCAAAAGTCAAATCAAAGTAGTGCAGGAACCTTTTCAAAGTCGCTGCAACTTAAAGTCGCATAGATGGGAACGGGTGCCATTGAAATCAATGGGCTGTCACTTGTCATGCAACTTTATGTGTCCAAAGTCACATAACAAGTCGCACTAGTGGAAGTGGAGCATAAATGATCGAATAAACATCTCAAACTTATCTCAGATTATTACATCCAGCAATGATACCAAAGAAGATACTCTATACCTTATGTTTGTTAATGATATTTTCATTCCTTTTTTTAATTTTATTTGTATGTATAAAGATCTATGTACAAGTGTATTCTATCCTTTGTGCCCCTTTTCGTACTAGCTTTTTGTTTGTATTGACATTTTTGATGCAATAAAATCAGATTAAACAATTTTGTTTTAATGGACTGCCCAACACACCCCAACAAAACCAGAAATCAAGCATTCAGATTTTTTGGTAGCATGCTACAATGCATGTTAAAGCCTAGCCACTGGAAAGGTGCTTTGGGGTGCCATACAGAATGACATTACCATAGTGTTGTGTGTGAATGGGCCTGGAATGTCATGTCCCTGGGTACGAAGCAAGGAGATTTCTTTCCTGTTCTCAGGAAAAAAGACACAATTTTAATGCTTAATGCTGCTGGGAGGGGTTAGAACATCTGTCAGGTTTTATTGATTTCTCCCATTAAGCACATTGCAGTTACTTCCTGTTGTGTCACTTGGACAAGAAGTGAGGGGAAAATTTCCCTAATTGGCACATAGAAAGCAAAACAAGCCTGATAGAGATGTTGCCTGATTTTTTTAAACATTTTCGAAGAAAGCCCAATAATAACAGAGCATGTATTTTAGAAACTTATTATATATCTTATGCTTTTTTGGGCCTAATGCAGAGTTAAAATCAGCTTTAACATAAAACCATAGCATTTTTTTCCCTGCCCAGAGAGCTGCTGGTGGCAAGTACAGCCAGCCATAAAAGTTCTCATCTCTGGATGGTGCAAGTGCCACCTGCAGCTCCCTGGGTGGAGAAAATGCCCACCTTTTACAGTAGAGCAGATTTTAAGCCCCAAGCTCTCACACATTTAAAGTCAGGCAGCACAGCATATTGCTACATTACAATTTTGTCACTGCTACTTTGAAAATTTGCAGCATATCTAAACGCAGATTTGAACTGTTTATGTGCATCGGGTTTCTGCATTCAGGGAATATGTAATACATGCATATGTGTGTTCACGCCAGTGCACAAAAACATCAGTGTATGCATACAGCAATTAATTTCTATGGGCAGCTGTATGCGCCACCTGCGACTCCCCAGGGAGGGAAGAACACCAGGATTTTATGCTAAGCAGATTTTAGGCCCTTAAACTGTCCATGTGCATGAGGCCTAAAGCCTCGTACACACGATCGGATATCCTATGGATTCTAATCCGATGGTTTTGTCCATCGGAAATCCGATGAAGCTGACTTCCATCAGTCTTGCCTACACACCATCAGTCAAAAAACCGACCGTTCCAAACGCTGTGACGTAAAACACTCCGATGAGCCGAGAAAAATTAAGTTTAATGCTTCCGAGCATGCGTTGACTTGACTCTGAGCATGCGTGGGTTTTTTATTCGATGGACTTGCCCATAGACGATCAGAATTTGCTATGGGTATTTGATCCATCGGAAAAATGTAAAACATGTTCTATTTTTTAAAACCGATGGAAAAAAGACCGATGGGTCCCATACACGATCGGTTTGTCCGATGAAAAAAGTCCATCGGACTGTTTTCATCGGTAAAACCGATCGTGTGTACAGGGCTTTACACTAAGGAACAACAAACTTTTTCTCTGTAATAAAAGAATATCGGTATACACATTGGATTTCTGCAAAGCATACATGAGTCTACAATATCTATAATGTTTTCTCATTAAATTGAATATTGTAGAGGTAAAAATAATATGTTTACAGTATACTGTAAAATATATGTATATCCTTAGGCAGGCAATTTATCATCATGCAGAGTGTAGTGAAGGCAGTTCTAATAGTGTTTATTATTGGAATATGTACCTATCACTGTAGATAAAATATCTGTGTGTGTATGTATATGTGTGTGTGTATATATATATATATATATATATATATATATATATATATATATATATATATAATGTGTGAATTTTTGTAGCAGAAAATGTGTGATTGCCATTAGAAAATTACACAAGGAAGGAAATTTGGTCTCTGACATTAAAAAATAAAGGGCATTTTAGAGGTCATTTCAGCATTTCCTTATCCTCAGAGGAGTTCCCCGTGACCCTTTATACTGTATATATTGGAATTAGGAGGGAAAATAATAGAAGCCTACTCGCCATATATCATGAACTGTTATTCTGCTCCTGAAACATGATTTTGTATAGAATAGCTTGGATATCAATCACATTCCATATTTAAATATGTGCATACAAAGCTACAAAAAATTGGATAAAGAGAGCTTGGACTTTTTAGGCACAACAACACAAGTTACAAAAATATTAATTTATTTAGAAAAAAAAATTACAAAACATATATAAAACCACACTGATAAAATTAACCAATGAAGAAAATATATAGCTAAATATAACTGACTTATAGCTACATGGAATCTGACAACAAACACATTTTCTGTATAATGACGGTGAGTCCAAGAGTACGGTTATATTGCAGTGAAGTAATACCTTGCTCTACATGTTACGCGCCTTGTGCTTCTTCAGGAGAATTTGTGTAATTTTTTCCAATCTAAATGGGACGTGGCACCTTATATCTATCTATGTAGTGTCCACAGTTCCACTCTGTGCTGATACAGTAATCATTTTCTCTTTTGGTAAAGCTGAACACGTTACCTTCAACATGCATAACTTTTACAAAACACTCCACACGAAAGTGAATACACGGGAGGTTTTCCACTAAAAATAATGGAGCAATTCACTTTTGGTGTAATATGACTGGCTATCTCCTACTCTGTCCACCTTTAGACAATCTCCAAAAACTAATTTCTTAAGGAAAACTTATCTCTCCCTTTCCTAACAACTGAATTTTTACTCTCTAGCTTAAGGCCTCATTCAGACGAGGCGGACTCCGTCGCTGCGGAGTCCACCAGCTCCCGCCAGCTCAGCGGGAGATCTCTCCGTTGATCTCCGCTGAGCTGGTGGATGACAGGTCTCTCTCTGCTCAGTGAGCAGGGAGGGGCTTGTCCAGCGCTGCTGTCTCCTATGGAGAGATCGGACGAAAACAGACAGCATGTCCGTTTTCATCAGATCTCACCAGATTCGATATGGACGGATGGCGACGTATCGACATACGTCTGATTTTAGCGGATTGGATCAGGTCGGATGTCAGCAGACATGTCACCGCTGACATCTGACGCTCCATAGAGATGTATGGAGCGGCCGTTCAGGTCCGCCAAAAAAACTGACAGGCGGACCTGAACAGTCCGACCGTGTGAAAGGGGTCTAACACATCCCCACGCAAGTATTACTTTTTGTATCACTTGCCTCTTCCTTTTTAGATTGTAAATTCTCGCAAGCAAGGCCCTCCTAACCCCTTTGTCTTGCATTGAATAAGAACTGTACTGTCTCTTTATTTTGTAAAGTGCGATGCAAATGGTTGATGCTGTATAAATCATGTATAATAATAATGGATATGTTGCATTAGGACAATAGAGTCTACATATATTACATACGCGTTTTCTTTCTATTTTATTGAGGGAAACTGATGTAAGATTCTTGTTGATAATTTTTTCATTAGATATTGTGGACAAATCCAAAGCATACTTAAAATATATGTGAAAGCCTTGTCAGTGTCACACAAAGTTGAACTATTTGTAACAGATGTGGGCATATTAATCATCTGCAGTTCCTGCTACATGATCTAATCTGGCTGTGCCTGTCAGTGGTGTGCATAATTTATAAAGGATTATTTGAATGTGTAATAGAAATACGTAAGATTGACAAGCAACCTAAAAATAAGGTTGTGAAGGTAAAGAATAGAGGTCATTAATTAGCAAGCATCTGTTAAACAAAACAGGTTTTAATTCTTAAAGAGACCCTTTCACCACACCATTATTTTCAATATTTTGGTCAACACTTGAAAAACATAGTTGTCAATGTAGAACAATAGACTGCAAAGCAAAGTTCAATTTATATCAAGCGTATTATATTCTGTACTGGCACAGTAACTATAGCATACATAACAGAAAATGATAAGCTTGAGTTTTGTTACAAAAACAAAATTTTTACAGCTGCACCCTCTCCCCATTCATAAAATGTGTTGCATTCTGTAAAAATAATGCAAGGTCTTCTGTCAATGGAGTAAAAAATAAAAAGGGGAGGGCATAGTTTGGGACCTTTCTCAATGTACTGCAATGTTAGACCCAAAGGTATTAACCTCTGCAACACTAGAAGTTCAGCTCTGTAAAAAGGATTTTTTTCTGCTGCTGCTCTATTTATTTAGTAATATTCTGTTAAAAGATCTTTATTCTAAGTATAAGGCCTGATTCACTTTTTTTTTTGCATTTTTGCAGATTTGCACTACAGTCCATTTAACATGGTTTCCTATGGAACACGTTCTGTAGTGAAAATCTGCAAAATGCAAAACGCACTAAAAATGCATAGGTGTAAATCAGGCCTAAATCTCTGCACTGGCATGGCCTGCACATACAGTGCCTTGCGAAAGTATTCGCCCCCCTTGAACTTTTCATCCTTTTGCCACATTTCAGGCTTCAAACATAATGATATAAAATTTTAATTTTTTGTGAAGAATCACCAACAAGTGGGACACAATTGTGAAGTGGAACGAAATCTATTGGATATTTTAAACTTTTTTAGCAAATAAAAAACTGAAAAGTGGTGCGTGCAAAATTATTCGGCCCCTTTACTTTCAGTGCAGCAAACTCACTCCAGAAGTTCAGCGAGGATCTCTTAATGATCCAATGTTGTCCTAAATGACTGATGGTGATAAATAGAATCCACTTGTGTGTAATCAAGTCTCTGTATAAATGCACCTGCTCTGTGATAGTCTCAGGGTTCTGTTGAAAGCGCAGAGAGCATCATGAAGACCAAGGAACACACCAGGCAGGTCCGTAATACTGTTGTGGAGAAGTTTAAAGCCGGATTTGGATACAAAAAGATTTCCCAAGCTTTAAACATCCCAAGGAGCACTGTGCAAGCGATCATTTTGAAATGGAAGGAGTATCAGACCACTGCAAATCTACCAAGACCTGGCTGTCCCTCTAAACTTTCAGCTCAGACAAGGAGAAGACTGATCAGAGATGCAGCCAAGAGGCCCATGATCACTCTGGATGAACTGCAGAGAACTACAGCTGAGGTGGGAGAGTCTGTCCACAGGACAACAATCAGTCGTACACTGCACAAATCTGGCCTTTATGGAAGAGTGGCAAGAAGAAAGCCATTTCTCAAAGATATCCATAAAAAGTCTTGTCTAAAGTTTGCCACAAGCCACCTGGGAGACACACCAAACATGTGGAAGAAGGTGCTCTGGTCCGATGAAACCAAAATCGAACTTTTTGGCCACAATGCAAAACGATATGTTTGGCGTAAAAGCAACACAGCTCATCACCCTCAACACACCATCCCCACTGTCAAACATGGTGGTGGCAGCATCATGGTTTGGGCCTGCTTTTCTTCAGCAGGGACAGGGAAGATGGTTAAAATTGAGGGGAAGATGGATGCAGCCAAATACAGGACCATTCTGGATGAAAACCTGTTGGAGTCTGCAAAAGACCTGAGACTGGGACGGAGATGTATCTTCCAATAAGACAATGATCCCAAACATACAGCAAAATCTACAAAGGAATGGTTCATAAATAAACGTATCCAGGTGTTAGAATGGCCAAGTCAAAGTCCAGATCTGAATCCAATCGAGAATCTGTGGAAAGAGCTGAAAACTGCTGTTCACAAACGCTCTCCATCCAACCTCACTGAGCTCGAGCTGTTTTGCAAGGAAGAATGGGCAAGAATTTCAGTCTCTCGATGTGCAAAACTGATAGAGACATACCCCAAGATACTTGCAGCTGTAATCGCAGCAAAAGGTGGCTCTACAAAGTATTAACGCAAGGGGGCCGAATAATTTTGCACGCCCCACTTTTCATTTTTTTCTTAGTTAAAAAAGTTTTAAAAATCCAATAGATTTCGTTCCACTTCACAATTGTGTCCCACTTGTTGGTGATTCTTCACAAAAAATTAAAATTTTATATCTTTATGTTTGAAGCCTGAAATGTGGCAAAAGGATGAAAAGTTCAAGGGGGCCGAATACTTTCGCAAGGCACTGTATATAGTTTCTCCTGGGTCAGAACTGTTTTACTAAGAAGCTTAGAACAAGGCAACGGGTGCCATAAGTAAGAAAAATATACATTATGGACAACTCACCATCTCTCTCTCTACAAACTGGAATTCATTAATTAGCAATTCCCAGCATTGCATGTAGATAGCAAGATGCTAGTAATTGGGTTTAGTTCCTTATGCCGGCAGAGTAATTTTATTTAATGACCCCCAGTGTCCTTTAAATTCCCTTTTGTATTGTGTTTATCACTCTGGGATACATTTACAGGGGCACTCCACTTTCAGTCAAGTTTATAATGCAATAAACGGATGTTCCTTTTTCTTGCTTGGATAGTACTAATTGGAAATGCAGAAATACATCTATAAACATCAAATCCACCCCCATCAAATCATTCTCTGCAGCTATTACCTTTTGTACCACCCCCTCCCTTTAGAATGTAAGCTCTACGAGCAGGGCCCTCCTGTACCTTATGTATTGAACTGTACTGTAATTGTGCTGTCCCCCCTCTACATTGTAAAGCGCTGTGTAAACTGTTGGTGCTATATAAATTGTGTATTATAATAATAATAATAATAATAATAATAATAAACATTGTAGAGATTGGGGTGATTAAACTCAAGTGGTGCATGCATTTTCAAGAAATTATGCCAGGCCAGAACTGCATTTTTAAGGGCATGGCAACCCACTTTTATTTAAAGGAACAGAAAAACTTCACAAAAGACAGCAATTTCCCATGCAGGGGTTCCACTATTAATGTAACTTGTACAATACTTCAGCCTCCTGGCTTACTCACTTGCCACGCGGCTGCTTAAGGCCTCAAGCCTAGGCCTTGGGTCTGCTCCTCAGACCACCACAAAGGTTTCCTTCAGTCAAGCTCTCTCATAGCTTACTCATGATCAACTCGTTGCTGCTCTGTCACAAACTACATCTGCCTCCTGTGGACCTACATGCCCTGGCTTCCCCATGCAGTCTATGTGACTCCTAATAAGGATAGGAGTCCTCCTGACTCCCATGCACAGACCTCCTGGCTTTTGGGTGGAGAACTGAACTCTATTCCTGGGTCTAATATGAACCCAGCCCACACCTGTGCAATCAGCATTCCAGGCCTCTCCAAAAATCTGGCTTAAACTGGCTTTAAAAATAAACAGTGGCACAAGCTGGCATCTCTACATATCCCCCCTTGTTTCGCATTGGAGGAAGAAACTTATCAGCCTTCACACTGGTACCTCTGTGCCTACTACCACCCCCAGGGGTCCAAACCTGTCTGACCTTCTTCCTAAAGAAGCACTCCACCCACATCTTTCGGGTGTGCTTCTAGAAGCACTTCTTCCTGACCCTTGGGGTCCCACTGATCTCTTTATCATCCCATCTACCTTCTGGCCCTGGGTTCCTACATTTATTTTCTCCTTTCCTAAACCTACTGTCTCAGGACTGTAGGTGGCCTACTTCTATTACACCTGTCTCACTACCTGACTCAAGCCCACCCAGCAGTATCTGTGTTTCAACTTTCCACATTAACACCAAACATTGCATTAAATGATTCCAACATTGGCTATCTCTGCACAGTACAGCCTGCAATATCCGGCTCGAATCAGCCATACCCCGTGGTACAAGTTCTCCTACCGCAGGAGAGGACAGCAATATACACACCAGCTGTACACTCCCTGATTCTAGCATTTCTTTAAGCATGTCTGTCATCACAAAGTACACATTATTTTTCCCTTTATGCATTGTGGACAAAAATTCTGCTGTGCATTTACACTCACTTGGACCTTCCGTCATGAGAGGGTTAATCTCTGCAACAGCCAATGCACCTTGCATGCGTCACTGCAGGAACCATTCTTCTGCGGCACTTTTCCCTGGTGTATTTATTTCCCCATGTGGTCACAGGGTGAAACAACAAATGCCCTCCTAGGCATCACAGACTCTCGGGCATTCCAGCCCTCTCTCTGGGAGTAATCATCAGCCTCTCCACTGCAGCTCTACCATCCAGACAACACTTCATCCCTTGTTGCCATGGGAGACCGCACTCTCCCAGCAGAACTTTTCCAGCACTCTCCAACTGGCTGTAACAGTTCCTCTTGAGCCCACCAGCCATGACTCTCATCAGGATCACTCCACCATCCACCACAGGTCTCACGATGACCTTGACTTTGTTGCTATGGGCAACAACACTCATCTTTGTAGTCACGGACACACAGTTCCTTAGAATTTTTTTGTGCGTACTGTCTCTTTAAGGATGCAAGACAATACACACCTGGCTGCTTACACAGCAATAGCACAAAAAACAGTCTTTAGCACTCACTGCTTCTGGCATGCGAGGATCTGGACCACCGCCATTTGTGCCCATAGCATTCCCTCCACCACATGTAAAGATATGGTGATTAAACTCAAGTGGTGCATGCGTATTCAAGAAGTTGCACCAGGCCAGAACTGCATTTTTAAGGGCATGGCAGCCCACTTTTATTTAAAGGAACGGAAACACTTCACAAAAGACAGCAATTTCCTATGCAGGGGTTCCACCATTGCTGTAACTTGCACAATACTTCAGCCTCCTGGCTTACTCACTTGCCACATGGCACTTTGGGCATCAAGCCTAGGCCTTAGGTCTGCTTCACAGATCAGCACAGCGGTTTCCTTCAGTCAAGCTCTCTCATAGCTGACTACATCTGCCTCCTGCAGACCTGCATGCTCTGGCTTCCCTAGAGAGGATGGGAGTCCTCCTAATTCCCATGCACAGACTTCCTGTCTGTTGGGTGGAGCCCTGAGCTCTATCCCTGGGTCTAATATGAACCCAGCCCACACCTGTGCAATCAGCATGCCAGGCATCTTTACAACATTTATGTACATTTATATCTGAAATGTCACACACCACTGTATTAAATATAAACACATATGCCAAAAGACAGCTTTTCCGACTGGCAGATTTGCTATTTAAAGTAGATTTACAAGCTAGGATGCTATGAAAAAACTTTGAGCACACAGTTAGATTTATTAGTGCAGTGTTTGCTTTAAAATTTTATATTAAATTTTTATAAGCTTTCTCTATATTATATTTTTTATTTAAAGATAGACTTCAGGAAAAAAATAATGCTGGGTTCCAAATGGTTAGATCTCAGGAAGTGTATGCCTCCTGGATTGTTGCCTGTTATTTGCAATTTACAATTTCATTGGGCGCCAGTAGTATAGCTTTCAATATACTTCTGGCACTTAAACACCAGACTTTTGGCTAATATGGCCATGTGACCATATTAGGTCAATGATGTCATGAGAAGCCCTGCTCCTTAGTGTATGTGCAGCTGCATAGCAGGGAATGACCAGACCACAGCTGATTTGAGTTGGCACCGACAGCTTCACTCTGGGTTTTGTCGAACATGAGAATGAACCCAATGTCATCTCTGCCACTACAGAAAAACAATATGTTCAGGTGTATGGAGTGTAAACAATAATTTTTTCAAGTGATACAATGTGCAAGGAGGCTGTAATAGCCGATTCAGTCTCTGTTGCCAGGGCATGAAGTACTTTGGGGCTGCTATCCTTTAAGTTGAGCCAGCTCTGTAGAAATGACAGAAAAAAAAGGGGGGGAGCGCCACCTAAGTGCAATATCACACAAAAGTTTAATGGGCACACGGTTAAAAACACTTACAAAAGGTAAGAAATTCAAGCTTATCATGTGTTGCAGGGTCCACCAAAGTCCTCAATCTTGCATGGGCCACTGGGTTCCAGTGTTAGAGAGCGGTGATGGAGGAATGAACGTACCGCAGTGCGCAGGAAGTCCACGCCAACCAGTGTGGAACGCTCGGACGGAGGTGACATCACCAGGAGAGGAAGAGATGTTGTGGAATGCAGGCAGGCTACATGCTCGGAGCTCTCTGTTCCTTCTGAAGGCCTGGGGTGATAGTGCAGCCTACTCCTATATGTAGGGGGAGGAATATGCGGCCATATTTGTGGTACTACAAGGGCCAGCGTTATGAAGCAAGTGTAAAATGACACAGAGTTTCAAGTGGTAACATGATGGATGTAATGCACAAGCTCATATCCAGACAGTGATATGGAAATATCATACAAAAGGGAACAGATACTTGAGGAATCTTATCAATAGAAGTGTAGACATATAACAACAGTAGAATATATGGATAATAGTTAAAACTATATAAAACATGTGGATCTTTAAGTGAATTAACATGTACGCGACCATAAGCTTGCAATTTCTTAAATTTTCTAAGTGTTTTTAACTGTGTGCCCATTAAACTTTTGTTTGATACTGCACTTAAGTGGCGCTACCCCCCCTCTTCTTTTTCTAGCTCTACCACTAGCCCAACTGCAGAATTCTGTTGAAGTCCATAACTCATATAATATTTTCATTCACAGGATGTCATGGGAGACGACAATGTTTTAAAACATTGATATGCTGAAGTAGCGAAGTATAAACACAGAGATTAGAGCCCAACTTTTGCTTAGAGGTAGAGAAATAAGTTGGAATGCTTACCTTATTCCTCACTCTACAAAAGAGAGGGGGGCTGTGTGTGAACACAGATGGGACTTTAAATGAGACATATGGCTAATGTCTCCATCCCGGGTACAACGTAGAAGAGAAATCAATTTGGGACTTTAAATGAGGTTCTGGACAATGTGGGGGTACAGAAGGAAACACATGTTTTATTACATGAGGAGTAAATGTATTACAATATGAGGATAATGGGATTGCACATAAAATTATATACATGTCATGAACATAGAAGGCATATTCTAGCATCAACTTCGAAACTCATGACAATATGACAGTGCATAAGATTCATGGACATCAAGGTTGCAAAATAACATCAACTAAAATTACATAACAGTATGATTAATGAGTGTGCAAAACCCATGAGTACACATATGAACATAATTCCTTCGAGCGGCATGGTGCAGTGGAGTGGCAAGAAGTAACAGATGTATAGGCATGATGATGGTAAGGTTGTGAATGAATCAAAAAGATGGTATAGAAGTGTGTTGGCATCCTTTTGTGCCCGACGCGTTTCGTATTTAACTCATCAGGGGCGGGTGTTACCAACAACCAATCTAAAAGGAATATAAATACAAATCAATTTGGCCTGTAATGACATGGAGCATAAACAGGAGTGGTTGGTTGGACCAATCCTGTAAGACTTACATGCAAAGGATGGATCATGGGGATGTGTGGAGCGATGGACCAGGGCCAACCAGGAGATGTCCTTCCCGGAAGCTGAGGCATTGGCAATCCGTGCAGGCAGGGCATGAATGTGGGGGTACCAAACGGTATACGTGGGCATGCTGAGTTATGCACCACAGTGGTGGTAGGCTTCCAGGGAACGCCAACAAAACAATCTATATAGGGTATAATAAAGGATGTAGAAAATTAGATTTAGAAAATTAGACTCATACTGGACAAAGTCCAGTAGCTTGGTGGAGTGGAATGAAATTACCTTAATAGTGTGCTGCGGGACAAGGAAAGTCCAAGTGCGGTGGCGTGCTCAGCATAGAGCGATGGAAAAACTGTGTGCACGTGACCGTATTTGTAAAGGACCCCCGTCATTCACAGCCATGCGTGGATTGCCGCCAACGTCACGCTAGCTAGACACGTGTGGGGAGAAGCCCCAATCCGGATGTTAAACCACCCAAAGGGGGCTGCCCTGCCTGCACGGATTGCCAATGCCTCAGCTTCCGGGAAGGACATCTCCTGGTTGGCCCTGGTCCATCGCTCCACACATCCCCATGATCCATCCTTTGCATGTAAGTCTTACAGGATTGGTCCAACCAACCACTCCTGTTTATGCTCCATGTCATTACAGGCCAAATTGATTTGTATTTATATTCCTTTTAGATTGGTTGTTGGTAACACCCGCCCCTGATGAGTTAAATACGAAACGCGTCGGGCACAAAAGGATGCCAACACACTTCTATACCATCTTTTTGATTCATTCACAACCTTACCATCATCATGCCTATACATCTGTTACTTCTTGCCACTCCACTGCACCATGCCGCTCGAAGGAATTATGTTCATATGTGTACTCATGGGTTTTGCACACTCATTAATCATACTGTTATGTAATTTTAGTTGATGTTATTTTGCAACCTTGATGTCCATGAATCTTATGCACTGTCATATTGTCATGAGTTTCGAAGTTGATGCTAGAATATGCCTTCTATGTTCATGACATGTATATAATTTTATGTGCAATCCCATTATCCTCATATTGTAATACATTTACTCCTCATGTAATAAAACATGTGTTTCCTTCTCTATTCCTCACTCTAGCCCACTAGTGGTGCTACCTTCTTATAAAACCTCCTCTCTAAGTTAATCCTGGCCCCAGCCATTCTCCTGCCTGTTCTATGAACATTGCAGGAATAACAGCTCTGCATTGTATGTAATTATGCTGAAGGACTGCCCAAAGTGCCGAAGTCGAAGAGAGTAGGAGAGCGCTGGAGTCAACCAGAACAAGGGTAAGGAAAGTAATGCAGCCTTCTCATCTCCTAGACCTAACAAACATTTAACTCTTGCAGTGTTGGGGGGTGGGAGGGGGGGCACTGCAATGTATTTTTCTTCCAGCCTGGAGTTTGGATTTAAATTGTCAATGAGGAGTTCTATGATCACAGTTTTGACAATCCAATATAAAAATCTCCTTTCATGTTGTGCTTGCTGCCTGTCTTCTGGCCAGGGGCGGCCCATCAATTAGGGGCATGAATCTATCCATGGCCGCCACTATTAATGCGTCTGGCTCCTTACAGCGGCCAGGGTTTCTTTTGAAGAACCTAATTAGAGCCATAGGCTCTAATCAGATTTTCTTTTGAAGCACCTGATTAGTAGCCATAGCCTCTAATAGGCTTCACAATAGGGTGGGCTCAGGATGCTGAGGATGCGTTCCGGAGCCCACCCAGAAGAGTTGCAACAGCGAATGAATCCTGATCCTCCTCCCGGCCAATAGGGAAGTGGGACTGATACCCATCACAAGATTGGCTGAAAGGACAGGCGATCCTACTGGATGCCTAGGAGGAGGGGAGGAGACACACATCGGAAGCGAGGAGGAGAAGAGCCGCCTGGTCCCCGCTGATGCCTGGATGCCTGGTCCCTCCCGCTGCATGGATGCCTGGTCCCCGCCGCCTAGATGGCGTAAGTGCCAGTGGACAGCGGGGGTTTTAGTTGCCGTGGGGGGGGGTTGGTTTTTTGCCGCCCCCCCCTAAGCGAAAAATCACCAGCCGCCACTGCTTCTGGCCATCTCTTTACACAACTTCATGGATTCCCTGCATGCTTTGCAACTTCTCTGCCCTTGTTTACTTTCCATTTCTAAAGACTACATATCCCATGATACCTTGTTGTCTGCAAGCAGTGATTCCTATACTGAAACTCCTCAGAAGGCAGGCTTTGTGAAATGGGTGAAACAGCAGGGCATATTCAAAGGCTATATTGAATACTGTACATGTCACAGAATTCAAGAAAGTAAAAGTGAGGATTATTCACAAGATATATTTTCTAGCTTCAGGATCATTCAGATTTATAAGAATAGCATAGGTTAATAATCAAAATTCAGTGTGGAAATTAATGTATTATTTTTATATTATTTACATTATTTATTATAATTATTTAATTATATTATTTTACATTCTGGCTATAGATACACTTTATTTGAAGGTGACTGTTACAGACACTGACCCCATATACATACAGCATTACTTATTTGGGTATTTACCTTTTTTAGCATCTTTCAAAAATGTAAATATCACTTCTGAATGGACATGCCTGTCAAAATTATTTACAAAAAGTTACTATTTATGAACAATACTATACAATAAAAGTAGCATTACTATGGGTACATGAATAACTATGATGATGCTTTCTGATATAAGTGCTCTCTTTTAATCTAATAGCGCACCATAGAACAAGTGCAGTTCTATCTTGGCTATGAAATAAATCTGGAAATAAAACTTGTGACAAAATATCAGAAGTAACCTAGGGTAATACCTTTAGTCAGAAAAGCAATGGAAATTATACTAGGCTTGCAAGGCATAAGGTCCCCTCATTAGCCAGTTATTAGTCAGATGAAGGTGCTTTGTGTCTTTGAAATCTTTCTATGATTTCCACTGCAGTTAGCCATTACATTTATTACCCTCTGCTTGATGAAGGTTAAATAAAACCCAGCCAGTGATGCAAATAGGGGACGTAATGCTTTCATTTTAGCATTGACTTTAAATCAGCAAGCAGTGTATTACTCTCGGTTAGCAACTGTATGTATATATATATATATATATATATATATATATTGTGACAGCAGGAAGGTAAAGTCACCTGGTTGCATCCAGGGGGGTAGATATATTTCTCCCAGATTCAGGCTTTATGCTGACTTATACAACTAGGGTGGAGAGTTGTATAAGCCCAGCTGAGGCTAGTAGGCTCATGGATGACTCATACCTCTAGGGAGAGGGCTGGGCGTCGTGCAGGCAGGGAGTTGATGAGACCAGCTGAAGCCTGTCAGTTCGTTTAAGGCCTCTATAAAAACTCCCAGATTCATTAGGTGTTTGCTCATGCCTGGACCCAGACCTGTGTGGACTGTCTAGGGAGAGTGAACCCCTGTGCGGTGAGGCAAAGCCTGTGTGGCTATTTGTTTGGACTTTTACTAAACCAGGGATCTAGGGACTAGGACAGCACCAGGCTGATCCCAGTTGTTAGTTTAGGAAACCTGCATGTTTAGTCAGAGGTCAAACTGACCAGGATTTATTTGGTTTATGTTTCTTTTTGGCTTTGCTGTGTTTTTGTCACTGTACATAGAGAAATAAACCGCACCTTTTGATTTTGAAAACCACAACCTCCGTCTGCTGGCCCTGTTTTTGTGTGGGGAGCCCAACCAGGGGGTCACACACACCCGCTACTGAGTTAACCCCCTCACAATATATATATATATATATATATATATATATACATACAGTATCTCACAAATGTGAGTACACCACTCACATTTTTGTAAATAGTTTGTTATATCTTTTCATGTAACAACACCAAAGAAGTGACACTTTGCTACAATGTAAAGTAGGGAGTGTACAGCTTGTATAACAGTATAGATTTGCTGTCCCCTCAAAATGACTCAACACACAGCCATTAATGTATAAACCGCAAATGTGAGTACACCCCTAAGTGAAAATGTTCAAATTCGGCCCAAAGTTTCAATATTTTGCGTGGCCATTATTATTTTTCAGCACTGCCTTAACCCTCTTGGGCATGGAGTTCACCAAAGCTTCACAGGTTGCCACTGGAGTCCTCTTCCATTCCTCCATGATGACATCCCGGAGCTGGTGGATGTTAGAGACCTTGCACTCCTCCACCTTCCGTTTGAGGATGCCCCCAGATGCTCAATAGGGTTTTTGGTCTGGAGACATGCTTTGCCAGTCCATCACCTTTACCTTCAGCTTCTTTAGTAAGGCAGTGGTCATCTTGGAGGTGTGTTTGGGGTTGTTATCATGTTGGAATACTGCCCTGTGGCCCAGTCTCTAAAGGGAGGGGATCATGCTCTGCTTCAGTATGTCACAGTACATGCTGGCATTCATGGTTCCCTCAATGAACTGTAGCTCCCCAGTGCCGGAAGCACGCATGCAGCCGCAGATCATGACACTCCCACCACCATGCTTGACTGTAGGCAAGACACACTTGTCTTTGTACTCCTCAACCAAATAAGTTTATCTTGGTCTCATCAGACCAAAGGACTTAGTCCAGTAATCCATGTCCCTAGTCTGCTTTTCTTCAGCAAACTGTTTGCAGGCTTTCTTGTGCATCATCTTTAGAAGAGGCTTCCTTCTGGGATGACAGCTATGCAGACCAATTTAATGCAGTGTGCGGCGTATGGTCTGAGCACTGACAGGCTGACCACCCCACCCCTTCAACTTCTGCAGCAATGCTGGAAGCACTCATACATCTATTTATTTTCCCAAAAATATGTAAAAAAAAATATTTTTTCCCTCAGTTTAGGCCGATACATATTCTTTTACATATTTTTGGTAAAAAAATTGCAATAAGTGTTTATTGATTGGTTTGCGCAAAAGTTATAAAGTCTACAAAATAGGGGATAGTTTTTTATGGCATTTTTATTATTATTATTTTTACTAGTAATGGCGGCAATCAGCGATTTTTATCGTGACTGCAACATTATGGCGGACACATCGGACACTTTTGATGCCATTTTGGGACCAATGTCATTGATACAGCAATCAGTGCTATAAAAATGCACTGATTATTGTAAAAATGACACTGGCAGTGATGGGGTTAACCACTAGGGGGCGCAAAAGGGGCTAAGTGTGTCCTAGGGAGTGCTTCTAACTGTAGGGGGGATGGGCTGTGTGTGACATGACACTGATCTCCGCTCCCGATTACAGGGAGCTGTGATCAGTGTCCTATCACTAGGAAGAATGGGGAAATGCTTGTTTACATTAGCATTTCCCCGTTCTTCCTCACCCTGAGACGATCGCAGGTATCCCCGCGGACATCGAGTCCGTGGGACCTGCGGTCGGACTCACGGAGCTCGCGGCGGGCGCGCACGCCCACAATGCCGCATCCTAAAGGGGAAGTACATGTACGTCCATCTGCCAACAGGAGCCATTCTGCCGACGTATAAGTGCGTGCGGCGGTACTTAAGCGGTTAATATCCATACCAGACCTGAAGGGCCTGGTATGGAATTTGGGGGGACCCCCACGCAATTATTTTTTACATTTTGGTTCAAGGTTCCCCTTAATATTCATACCAGACCCAAAGGGCCTGGTAATAGACTGGCAGGAACCCATGCCGTTATTTTCAATGACTTTTATCTGTATTGCCGAGACCCGACAATTCATTACAGCCACAAGTAGTTTTAAATGACTTGTTTTCCTTTATAAATGTCATTTTGCTGCAGGACTATTCTAAACACGGGAAAAATGCACCACTTTACAGGCATACTATAGACACCCCCCAGGTACGAAAATGAAAGGAATATTTCACTTTTATTGTTTCACTTTAAGCATTATTAAAATCACTGCTCCGGGAAAAACTGTAGTTTTTAAAACTTTTTTTTGCATTGATACATATCCCCTGGGGCAGGACTCCGGACCCCAAACACTCTTTATGACAATACCATGCATATACGCCTTTAAAATTAGAACTTTTGATTTTTCATGTTAATCTCCCATAGACTTTAACGGTGCTCCGCGGCTTTCGAATTTGCCGTGAACCCTGCATAATGTTCAGCGAACAGGCGAACACCCGATGTTCGACTCGAACATCGGGCTCATCCCTATTAGACAACACGTTTTAGCCTGGAGTTCAGCTTTAAGCTTGTTTTATATTGGAATTCTGGGGTCTCAGTTGTCCTACACAGAATGACAAAAGTGCAGTTTTGTACAGCCCCAGTCAGGACATTTTTGACCCTTGCAAGCCTCCCTCCTAGGAAATACTCAACTATCTTTGGAGTAAAGCCCTGTACACACGGTCGGACTTCCATCGGACTTTTCCGTGGTTTTTTGTCCGAACGGAGTTGGTCGGAAACACCCATAGCATACACACCACAGGACTTTTCTGCAAACTTTCTTAAAACTTCTTACAACATCACTTGTTTTTTCTGCTCTTTTCTGATCTTTAATGCCACCCTTTGGTCAACTTCTGCTATTGTTTGTTGATTTTTACATTGGTTGTTTTGTCCATCGGACAAAAGTCCTATGGTTTTCTGTACACACGGCAGGACTTTGCTCCATAGGACTTTTGTTGGGAAAAAGTTTGTCCGTTCGCAGACCCAACTTTTGTCCGATAAAAACAAAACCAAACTCAAAAAAGTTTGTCCGATGGAGCGTACACACGGTCGGATTGTTGGTCCAACTTGCTTAAAACTAAGTTTGTTGGGCAAAAGTCCGACCGTGTGTACGGGCCTAAAGGTAGCATGCAGACTGGAGAGCTGTGGTGGCACAAGGTCAACTAGTGCCCAGGGTGAAAATGACAAACTGCGTCCCCCCTGCCAAGGAGTTGGGAGGGGTTAGAGAAGTATATGCAGCACTGAAATGTATGTACTGGTTACAGCAGGCTGCTGCAATGATTACAACTTACCAAATCCCCCAATGATCCCCTAATTGCAAAAGCAGCTATATGGAGGTCTACATTCTAATGCATATTAGATCTGACATACTTCCTCTTATGCATGTCTTCACTTATCAGAGTATACACATATCCTTATTCTTAGAGAGTAGTAGTACGCATGTCAGACCTGATATGCATTAGAATGTCTAGCTAGTCCTGGGTACAGATTATAGTAAATATTGGGGAAAATCTTGATAAATTGTTTTGTATATGGAGGTATACACATGCCAGGCTGTGATGCTTTGTATCATAGCATGGCAAAAAATAATTCCCTGAAGTGTTCGGTGGGCAGTACTACCTGCAGAATATGACCTAATCGGCCACCCAAAAACCATGTGCAATTTGGGTACTTCAGCACAGTGGTGAAGACTTTTAGAGGTTCCGGCTGGATTCTCACTGGTGTGATGTGGGATACCCAGCAATTCTTGTGCAGGTTCTCCAGCATTGCACCTAAATTGCCAGCAGTTCACACGGCCATCTGCGAACTGCTGCGGGTGTCAATTTAAGGACACTCCCAGATTGGTTTGCATATCGCAGTGTGTACTGTTAAAAGGTACAGGAATCGGATGGCATGGGTGTGAACACCTATGCCATCCGATTCCAGTGTGGACCAAAAAAAAAGGGTCCTGCACCATTTTTGTCCAAATTTGATGCAAATTTAGCCATACAAACTGTATGGCTGAATTTGCATCACAAAGACATTGCATGTGATCTGCACAGCAATGCGGTGCAAATCATATGTGATGTCTATCATCGCAATAGTGTGAACCCAGCCTAAAACAGGTCTCCTAAGCACCTGTATAGACAAGTGGTGGCGCACAATATCCACAGAAACATGTATTACCCAAAGTAATCAATATGAAGCAAGAAAAAATAATAAAAAATAATGAATGAATAAATAATTAAATAAAAAATAAAAAATAAATAAATAAAAAAAAAATAATAAAATAAAAAAATATATAAAATATAAAGATAAGATGAAAAAATACCATACAACATATGTATATATATAGACAGTCTTAAAGGAAGTCCTTAGGAGTCTGTTTACACACTGCGGTGTATATGGGTGGAGCAGGGATAAATGGGATCCACTGTGCACAGGGCGGCCATCATAGATGAACAGAAACCATGTTCAGGGGTAACTGGAAGACAAGGAGAGAGGCGCCTCTAAGTGCAATAGTGTAACAAGTTTTTAATAGTAGATACAAATACACTCACATTTAGGTGAATTAACATAGGCGTTTAAAATGTCAGGATGACAATCATCAGCAGCAGGTCACAGGGGGTTCTCAGCTCTGCGTAGAATGACAGGAGTGTCTCTGAAGATGGAGCGGCCGGCTTCCGGGGACAACGATCCTGTAGTGTGTTAAGAGCGAGGCTAGGAGCGCACATGTGGTTAAGCTGCAGAGGGTGACGTCATCAAAAATGGACGCGTTTCGTGAGCGTGCGGACTTGCGGTGTCCTGGCAAGTCGCGCTCCTTTATCAACATGACATAAGGGCAGAAGTGGATAGACGCCTTATATAGGGACAAGGATGAGGAAGTGAGCTGGATGGGGTGGGGCTGGGAGAAGGTGGTGTCCAATGACAGGAGGAATGGAGAGGTCATGTGATCGGGATGGCCTGGATCACATGACCTGATCACATGACCGAAAAAAAAAAAAAAAAAAAAAAAAAAACACCTGACATGATCACATGACCGAAAAAAAAAAAAAAAAAAAAAAAAAAAAAACACCTGACCTGATCACATGATCACATGACCGAAAAAAAAACAAAAAAAAAAAAACACAATTAGCAAATGGGGATAGATCAAGGATAATGGATGGACCGGAAAATAGATATAAATAATAAATGGCATTAATAGTGACGGTGTTGGATGGGTATAAGTATGAATGGGCCCGATCGCGAAAAATATATATATATATATAATAATAGATGTGAATGTTAAGGGTCACGAAAAAAACATATACATATATATACATATACACACATATACATATATATACATACATACATATATATATACACATACTAATAATAAAATAGCATTAATATAGGCAGTGCTGCGGGAATAAACGGGGTATAAAGAAAAATAACGGGTCATAAAATATAATAAATATGAATAGAAAGGGTCACGGAAAATATATATTAATGATAAGTGCCATTAATGCAGGCAATGCTGCAGGAATAGGCGGGTAGACAAATGGCAAAGTATGTCTCCTTATAAATAATATGATATATGGAACATGTTACATGTATATAGAAAATTTCCGAAAGGTGATGATGATGGCAACTGTATATATCCAATTGATAATATTAGTATGATAGTTTGATAAGTAATATGAGATTAATACAAAAAAGGGAAAAAAAGGGGAAGGGGAGGGCATAATGTTATTATGGGGGGGGGGGAAGATAAGGGGCAAATGAAAAAAAGGAAGAGGGAAGGGGAAACAGGAATGGGGAGGGGAGGGATTAGGGAAGAGAAAAAAAAAAAAAAAAAAAAGGTGGGGGGAGGGGGGAAAAAGAAATAATAAAAGGAAGGGGAAAAAAGTTGACTATGGGGAAGAGATATGCCATGCTGATATGTATGACAGTAAAACATATACATCTATGCATATTAGTTTACACAAGTGTACGGATAATCACATACATGGAGCTTAATAGAATGATAATTTTTCAAAAAACAAAGTAATAACGTGAACTACATCAACTGTAAGGATGTAGTATAAGAATAAATGAATTAAATCAAATATACTAACATAGGTAATATATGGGCAATATGTCAGTATATAATACAAACGGTGGTTATATATATTCCGACAATAAAAATCAAATCAGTGCAATAAGGGTATTACCCAATAGATAAAAGGTTAAAATATTAAAAATATATAAATTCTACAAAATTCTAATTGCACATATAAGCCTCTAAGATAATACAATAAATAGTAAAAGAACAGGTGAAATGAGCATAAATGTGAGGAGGTAGGGTAATGTTATTTATAAAATAGTGGAAATCTCAATCCCTTCATTTATACCACCAGGCGAGAGAACGTCTAAAGTGTAAATCCAAAAAGTTTCCCTAGCGCATAACTTTTTGAACCGCTCTGCTGCTGGAAGTGAGCGGGGGATCTGTTCAATCACCCAGACCTTTAGGCCACTGGTGGATTTTTGGTGGGCTACACAGAAATGTCTGGGGACACTGTGGGGATCGGTGCCACCTTCAATTAGCCTCCTGTGTTCCCCAAACCTGACTCGCAAAGCTCGTATAGTGCGGCCCACATACATGAGGCCGCAGGGACAGCTGAGGCCATATACTACAAACTCAGAAGAGCAGTTGTAGAACTCTTTGAGTTGATAAGTTTTACCTTTCGTGGAGAAAGATTTTTGCCCATGGTGAACATATTTGCATGTTTTACATAAGTTTTTTTTGCACTTGTACATGCCAACCAAAGGTATGAGGACTAATGGGGTAGGAGTACAATCGCGAGTGCGAATCTTACTGGGAGCCAGCTTACTTTTGAGATTGGGTGCTCTGCGGTAAGTTACTTTGGGGCGAGCAGGGATAATAGATTTAAGGGCAGGATCCTGCAAGAGGATCTTCCAATGGTTGGCCAAGATACTTTCCATTTTTTTAAATTCAAAATGGAAAGTGGTAGTGAAGCGGAGAGAATGATTCTCTGTCTCACGAGCCTCTTTCGGGGGTTTACCCTTCAGATAAAATTGGAAGGCTTTGTCAATGAGGCCATCAGGATATCCTTTCTCGCTGAATTTTTTCTTTAGTAGCTTGCTTTGGTCTATATAGTCCACGTCTCTGGTGCAGTTCTGCCTAAGTCGGCAGAACTGTCCTTTGGGAATATTATTGATCCATTTTGGGAAATGGCAGCTCTTATGATGCAAATAGGAGTTGCCGGCTGTAGGTTTGACATAATTTTTGGAGATGATGGCTAAGGTCTCTTTATCAAAGGCCAACTCCAAATCCAAGAAGGGTAAGGTGGTAGGATCACTAACGGAGGTGAAAGACAGGCCAAACGAATTGTTGTTACAATAGTCTACAAAGGGTGGGATACTATCCACGGAACCGTCCCAAATAACAATAATGTCGTCAATATAACGACCGAAAAAAACGATATTGCCTGAAAATGGATTATTATTGTTGTAGATGTATTCTTTCTCCCAGAATCCCATCGCTAGGTTGGCATAAGAGGGTGCAAAATTAGCGCCCATAGCGGTTCCCTGTAACTGTAAGTAAAAGTCATCATCGAATTTAAAATAATTGTGAGTAAGGCAAAAAGTGGTGGCATCTACGATAAATGAGGCTTGTCGTGAGTTAATAAGAGGATCATGGGAGAGAAAGAACTCCAAAGCCCGGAGGCCAAAGGCATGGGGGATAGAAGTATAAAGGGAATTCACATCGAGTGAGAGCCAAATGTAGGTAGGTTCCCATTTGTACACTGAGAGCTGTTCTAGGAGGTGGCTCCCGTCTCTGATATATGAATCCAATTGCTGGACAATGGGCTGAAGAAATTGGTCTACGTATAGGCTAAGCCCCGTGGTGATGCTGTCCATCGCGGCCACTATAGGTCTCCCCGGGGGATTGTCCATGCTTTTGTGCACTTTTGGGAGGTGGTAAAAATAAGGAATGTGATAAAAGTTCTTTAAAAGGAAGGATTTTTCTACTTTATTAAGAACATTGTCAAGACAGGCAGCTGTGACTAGAGAGTCAATTTCTATAGCATAGTCCGGGGTGGGGTCTTTAAGGATCTTTTTGTAAGTGTTACTGTCGGAGAGTAGTCTCCTAGCTTCACCAAGATAGTCATTATAGTCCTGTATGACAATTCCTCCACCTTTATCAGCTAACTTAATGACTATATCTCCAGCTTCAGTGAGGCATCGGAGGGCTCTAATCTCGAGAGGAGAGAGATTATTAGTTTTTTTGGGGGCTGCTGATTGACAAAGTTTTTGAAAATCTGCAAACACTACCCTATAAAAACTCTCAATATATGGGCCTTTGGAATGTACGGGGTTAAAAATGGACTTGGGTTTAAAAGCAGTGTGAATAACTGGAGGAGAAGTGGCTGGGTGTTGGGTGAGTAAGTAAAACAATTCCTCATCAACCAAAAGATCTTCCGTGTCATCGATGAAATTGGGATGATATAAGAATAAATTGGAGGTGATGGTAGGAGATATGGGAAGGGAAGTGGTGTTATTCAAATGATCCTTTTGTTCTTTTATATGGTAGTGCCTCTTAAGGGTGAGATTGCGTATATATCTATTTAAATCTTTGAAGAGTAAAAAAGGATTGGGTTTATTAAGTGGTGCAAAATTAAGGCCTCTACTGAGGAGGGAAGTATCAGCAGAAGAAAGGGCACGGGAGGATAAATTAAATATTTTTATAGTTTCCTGACCTTGATGGCATTGGGGTTGTTTTCTATTTCGTCCCCCTCTACAGCCTCTCCGGTGAGTTTTCTTTTTTTGTTGTTTTTGGGTGCTGTCAGAGGAGGACTGGAGACTAAAAAAGAAGACGGAATAGCAGAGCTTGAGTCAATAAGGGCAGGGATAATGGATGGATTGGGATGAACCACAGAATGATCAGTATGAGTATTAGTGGAGGGGACTTCCATGGTATCCATGGTAATGGTCGAAGGTGTGTTATTATGGGATACAATAGGACTAGGTGGAAAACCGGGGATGATAGCTGTGGGCTGAACTGATGATCTGTTGTAAAATCTATTCAAAGCGTGAATAAGACTAGCATTACCATAAGTAGGGATATGTCTTTTCTGTTTATTTATTGTATTATTGATCTTGGGCGGCTGCCCTTTTGTGAGGTCAGTGATTCTTGGGGCCAGGATAGGCCTCATGGGCCTATGAAATATCCCGGGACCAAACGGACTGGGTATTATTAAACTCATAAGGGGACGGGGGGGGTCAGGGCTGGAAACTGAAGGAACGAGCTGGGATGATGAATGAGGGAAAACCTCTATAGGAGGTATGACGGCTGATGGGACGTGATGATGAAAATTCTTTATTTTATTCCACGTGAAGACATTGTCATGGTTGAAGTCATCTAGGTCCCGCCTAAACTTCCCCAGCTTCATGTGTAATAGATGATCTTCGTCATTTTGGGTATTTTTCTTTAGTATTTCAAACCAAGACAGGGGAAGGGGGGTGTTGAAACTGATGATATTCTTTATGAGAGTATATGCATCATTTTTAAGTTTTTCAAACCTGGAGGTTCTGTGTGAGATGAGTATCATCATCCATTTGGAAGTACAGAACTCGGCAATTTCTGCCCATTCTTTTTTATTGTCAGCTTCAAGAAACTGACATTCTTTCATCACCCTTAAGCCCCTGGGGGAGATCTTGGTATGGATGTATTTCTCTAGAAAGAATTTGTCCCACCACTGTTGATTAGTGGTTTGGGCAAGTCTCTCTAGTTGTTTAAATTTACCACATATAGAATGACGCACCTTACTGGGGAGGACATAATTTTCTTGAAAGAGAGATGTGGGGAAATTAGTCCATATAGCATCCAGGACCGCATATTTGTTAGTTTCTATATCTTTAATGAGATCCATGGTCCAAAAAAAAAAAAAAAAAAAAAAGAAAAAATAAATATAATTAAAAAAATTATTATATATATATATATATATATTTTTCGCGATCGGGCCCATTCATACTTATACCCATCCAACACCGTCACTATTAATGCCATTTATTATTTATATCTATTTTCCGGTCCATCCATTATCCTTGATCTATCCCCATTTGCTAATTGTGTTGTTTTTTTTTTTTTTTTTTTTGTTTTTGTTTTTTCGGTCATGTGATCATGTGATCAGGTCAGGTGTTTTTTTTTTTTTGTTTTTTTTTTTTTCGGTCATGTGATCATGTCAGGTGTTTTTTTTTTTTTTTTCGGTCATGTGATCAGGTCATGTGATCCAGGCCATCCCGATCACATGACCTCTCCATTCCTCCTGTCATTGGACACCACCTTCTCCCAGCCCCACCCCATCCAGCTCACTTCCTCATCCTTGTCCCTATATAAGGCGTCTATCCACTTCTGCCCTTATGTCATGTTGATAAAGGAGCGCGACTTGCCAGGACACCGCAAGTCCGCACGCTCACGAAACGCGTCCATTTTTGATGACGTCACCCTCTGCAGCTTAACCACATGTGCGCTCCTAGCCTCGCTCTTAACACACTACAGGATCGTTGTCCCCGGAAGCCGGCCGCTCCATCTTCAGAGACACTCCTGTCATTCTACGCAGAGCTGAGAACCCCCTGTGACCTGCTGCTGATGATTGTCATCCTGACATTTTAAACGCCTATGTTAATTCACCTAAATGTGAGTGTATTTGTATCTACTATTAAAAACTTGTTACACTATTGCACTTAGAGGCGCCTCTCTCCTTGTCTCCTAAGCACCTGCAATAAGGCATATTACACTTTAATTATAGCACCCCTACCCCTTAGCAGAGTCCTGTGAATTTGTGTGTTTGGGAAAAGGGGAACTAGGTCTGATAAGTGAACTATAAGCCCTTTTACTGCCAACCTCTTCCTGAGAATGCTAGTCAGTTGGTGTTATGCTGACCCACTATCTTTAATACATTCTGACCTAAAACATGTACAGTATGTCAGGAAAGTCTGACAAAATTCACATGCCCCAATCTGTATACCTCCACTGAATCAGAACAATGCAGTCAGCATGACAACCAAGCAACTAGCATTTTCAGATAAAAAACAGCAATGCCAACTAGGGATGAGCCGAACACCCCCCTGTTCGGTTCGCACCAGAACATGCGAACAGGCAAAAATTAGTTCGAACGCGTGAACGCCGTTAAGGTCTATGGGACACGAACATGAAAAATCAAAAGTGCTAATTTTAAAGGCTAATATGCAAGTTATTGTCATAAAAAGTGTTTGGGGACCCGGGTCCTGCCCCAGGGGACATGTTTCAATGCAAATTTTTTTTTTAAAACTGACTTTTTTCAGGAGCAGTGATTTTAATACTGCTTAAAGTGAAACAATAAAAGTGAAATATTCCTTTAAATTTCGTACCTGGGGGGTGTCTAAGGTATGCCTGTAAAGTCGCGCATGTTTCCCGTGTTTAGAATTGTCCCTGCACAAAATGTAATTTCTGAAGGAAAAAAAGTAATTTAAAACCGCGGCTATAATGAATTGTCGGCTCCCTGGCAATACAGATCAAAGACATTGAAAAAAATGGCAGGGGTCCCCCCCACAGTCCATTACCAGGCCCTTTGGGTCTGGTATGAATATTAAGGGGAACCCTGAACCAAAAAAAAAAAAAAATTTAAGGGGAACCCTGCACCAATTTTCTTTAAAAAAATGGTGTGGGGTCCCCCAAAAATCTATACCAGACCCTTATCCGAGCACGCAACCTGGCAGGCCGCAGGAAAAGCGCCCCCCCTCCTCCGGAACCGCACCAGGCCACATGCCCTCAACATGGGGAGGCTGTCCCCATGTTGATGAGGACAAGGGCCTCATCCCCACAACCCTTGCCCGGTGATTGTGGGGGTCTGCGGGCGGGGGACTTATCGAAATCTGGAAGCCCCCTTTAACAAAGGGGAACTCCAGATCCCGCCCCCCCTATGTGAATTGGTAACTGGGTACATTGTACCCCTACCATTTCACAAAGAACGTGTAAAAAATTGTAAAAAACACACAGACACCGTTGGACAAGTCCTTTATTTAAAAATAAAATAAATCAATTCCAGCAATGTAATCCCGTCCATGTCCAACAATGATCCATTCTCCAGCGACGCTACAGTCTCCCCTCTCTTTTCGAATTTGCCGCGAACACCCCAAATTGTTCGCTGTTCGCCGAACGGGCGAACAGCCAATGTTCGAGTCGAACTCATGTTCGACTCGAACATAAAGCTCATCCCTAATGCCAACCTCCCTGCTTCATGTTCGGTTTCCTTTAACCTGACTATTTTTACTTTAATTGGTAATAAAAGAGCAATATTTGTTGAGATGAAGAAGCTTTCCAGGAATAGTGTATTTCCTTATCTCTGAGTAACACATAACTGTCAGACCCCCCTCCATGCATTTCAACCCCCCACCCCCTTTCCACAATACATGCTATCAGTCTTTTTGAAGCAAGCTCTCCTCTACTGCAATACCATCACCCACATAATATTCAGCTGTTGAAGCTCTTTTCTCCCTCCTTTCAGTAACAACAATAGAGGGCAGTGGCTCAGCTCAGGTCCTCCATGCTGCTATCAACTTCTAGGAAAGGAATACTGCCATTCGGTTCTCTGCAGCTTTGTCCCTCCATAGGACACACATATGCTGACTGTAGAGGTTAGCAGGAGCCTAACATGCGGGGAGTAGGGTGACCACATTTCCAAACTACCATTCAGGGACACCCCTCCTTCCCAAAAATCAGCTTGTGCTGTAACGAATTACAGCACAGTCATTAGACACAATAGTCAGGATTTATGATTTCTCCAATCACAAGCAGGGGGCGGGATTGTGCTCCTCCAGGCATTCCCGGCCAGGACTGTCAGTGAGTAAAGTGGTGATGTGGCGGCCTTTTTTGGGGGCAACAGATCTGCCCAGGGAATGGCTGTGTCAGTTTCATTCCGGGACACTGTATTGTCCTGGCATAAAAAGTACCAGGGACAGACCTGCAAGATGCGGGACTGTCCCGGGCAATCCGGGACACATGGTCACCCTAGCGGGGAGGGGATGGGGCAGTGATTGCACACACATACCTTTTTGTTTATTCCTCTTGTTATTAGCAAAAAGCTGAATTTCTCTGCTCTGTGGAAACAAACTGAAGGACGCTTTACCCTCACTCCCCAGCGCTCTATACACAGAAGGAGATGTTTTCCATGGCTGTCCTCCTCTCTTCCACCCACAGGTTGCTATTGGAGGGAAGAGAGAGCAGTCTCCTCCCTTTAGCAGCTATCGAGATTCCTGCTCTGCATGATAGTAATGACGCTACCGTCACTTCTGTAAGTGAGGCAACTTCAGATCAGCATGGCTCAAGTGCGCCCCTCCCCCTTTATGTAATACACCGCCCAGGGCACCCGTCCCTTATACCCACTCCTTGTACCTGCCCTGCTGGAGCAACAACTAGTGGTGTAGCTTTTAGTACTAAAGAGGTCTGACCGTGACAGCAACTGACTGAAAGCTGGAAGCTGGAGTAAAGTGAAACACTGCATGGGATATTCATTATAAAGCCCACAGAAGCTGAGACGACACTAGTCAAGTTAGAACAGGGTATAAAAAGCAGAGGAAATATTTCTAGAAATACCTTTGTTGTTCAGATGTGTTTTACATTTCCCGAGAACTTTGTTGTTGGAAAGATCTGCAACTCATTCTGTCTTCTCTGTAAAGAACTCCCGGGAGGGCTACCTGATCCCTTAAAAAAAAGGAACCTGTCACAAGAAAATGCATAGGCTGCCATTGCTGATGTCCTTCTAAAATTGCTAGTTGCCTGTCTGCCATGCAGTTGCTTTGGAGTAAATGCTTTCTAAATCACTGACCTGGAACAAGACAAAGATAAAGAAATCAATTTTTTTTAGACTTTCTTTTGCCGTATGCCAGTTCCAGGTCTATAATCAGCTTAAACTGTTTCAGGTATTAGGACTCCTTCACATAGACAGATAGACACAGACTCTAGCAAGAATCAGTGGGTTGGCAGTAGGGATGAGCTCGGTGTTCGAGTCGAACATACATTCGACTCGAACATCGGCTGTTCGATCGTTCGACGAAGATCGAACGATTTGGGCCGTTCGCGCCTAATTCGAGTGACGCGAACGGCCCACAATGCACTACGCCATCGCAATGTCATCCAGGCGCTGTGATTGGCCAAGCATGCACTGTGACCCCGCATGCTTGGCCAATCACAGCGCCGGCAGCGAGGAGAGCAATGATTGGCCACAGGCAGGATGCCTGTGGCCAATTATTGCTGAGGGTGTTTAGTACATGCCCCACACTATAAAAGGCCGCCAGCACGGCGGCCTAGTGTAGTGTGTTCCGGAGCAGGGAAAGAGAAGCATAGGCAGGGACAGTGACATTTTTTTTTCTTGCTTAACCTGGATTCCTTTAGTTTAGGGAAAGAGAAGGATAGGTAGGGAGAGTGTCAGTGTGTTTTACTGTGATAATCCTTGTTTCTAGGGACAGGGAAGGACAGTGAGGGAAATTCTCCTTGTGCTATAGTGTGCTAAAGCATTGATCATCAACCATCTTTAAAAAAACATTTTTTCTAGGGACAGAAAACTATAGGTAGGGAGAGTGTCAGTGTGTTTTACTGTGCTAATCCTTGTTTCTAGGGACAGGGAAGGACAGTGAGGGAAATTCTCCTTGTGCTATAGTGTGCTAAAGCATTGATCATCAACCATCTTTAAAAAAACATTTTTTCTAGGGACAGAAAACTATAGGTAGGAAGAGTGTCAGTTTCTTTCACTGTGATAATCCTTGTTTCTAGGGACAGGGAAGGACAGTGAGGGAAATTCTCCTTGTGCTATAGTGTGCTAAAGCATTGATCATCAACCATCTTTAAAAAAACATTTTTTCTAGGGACAGAAAACTATAGGTAGGGAGAGTGTCAGTTTCTTTCACTGTGCTAATCCTTGTTTCTAGGGACAGGGAAGGACAGTGAGGGAAATTCCCCTTGTGCTATAGTGTGCTAAAGCATTGATCATCAACCATCTTTAAAAAAACATTTTTTCTAGGGACAGAAAACTATAGGTAGGAAGAGTGTCAGTTTCTTTCACTGTGATAATCCTTGTTTCTAGGGACAGGGAAGGACAGTGAGGGAAATTCTCCTTGTGCTATAGTGTGCTAAAGCATTGATCATCAACCATCTTTAAAAAAACATTTTTTCTAGGGACAGAAAACTATAGGTAGGGAGAGTGTCAGTTTCTTTCACTGTGCTAATCCTTGTTTCTAGGGACAGGGAAGGACAGTGAGGGAAATTCTCCTTGTGCTATACTGTGCTAAAGCATTCCTCATCAACCATCTTTGAAATCCTTGTTTTTTGGACAGTCAGGGAAATTGTCGTTGTGCTATTCTATGCGAAAGCAATCATCCTCAACCATATTTAGAAATCCTTAAGTAAAGGGACAGAGAAGGACACCTGAAGGTAGCCCTTATTGCTTTTTCCCATCTCCCTGCAGGCCATCTATTAGAATGTCTGGAAGGCAAACAAGGAGAGGCAGACAGTCAGGAGGCAATAAAAGAGGGCAAGCAGGCTCTGTGTCTGGGGGAAACAGTGCTGGTCGTGGACGCGGTGCATTGTCATCAGCACATGGCCATGGGACACGCTTGTCCTTCTTTTCGGCAGCTGGACATGTTGAGCCACATCATGCCGAAGACTTGGTAGAGTGGATGACCAAGCCCTCCTCCTCCTCCTCATCCTCTCTCACCCAGGCTCAGGGTACTGGCAAAGCAGCTGCCAAAGCGTCCTCTTCCCTGGTATCAATGTCAGACTCATCATCAGTCACTCCTTCCCTAGACCCACCATGTCCTCCTCCTGAGGAGTCCCCCGAACTGTTTGAGCACAGTGTTGGGTACATGCTCCAGGAGGATGCCCAGCGTTTCGAAGGGTCTGATGATGAAACCCAGCTACAGGAAGGCAGTAGCGTGAGAGCAGACAGAGGGGATGCTCAAGAAGGACACCAATCTGGCAGTCATGTTCCAGCAGCTGCAGCATACTGCCAGATTGGCTCCAGTGATGAGGAGGGAGGGGATGATGAGGTCACTGACTCCACGTGGGTGCCTAATAGGAGAGAGGAGGAGGAGGAGGAGGAGGCACATCTCCAACGAGGCAGGATGCCCTTTGGTGGCCAGCGTAAGGGCAGTACACCGACGGAATCACACCGCAGAGCTCCGCCTGTGCAGGGCGCTGCCTCTGCCCGTCATTCAAAAAGTTCTTTGGTGTGGGCCTTTTTTGAGGCTAGTGCATCAGATCGCACAGCTGCTGTTTGCAACATATGTCTCAAGCGTATATCGCGTGGCCAAAACATCAGCCGCTTGGGTACCACATGCCTGACCAGACATATGTTGACCTGCCATGCAGCTCGTTGGCAAGCCTACCTCAAAGACCCACACCAAAGAACAAAGCGGACCTCTCCTTGCACCGCATCAGCTGGGATCTCCAACCCCACTATAACTTCAGTCCTCTCTGAAACATGCACTGAGAGGAATGAAGGTGTATAATTAGGTGTGTCACAGCCAAGTACTTGCGGCCACTCTGCTAGCAGTACACCGACGTCCGATTCTAGCAGGCAAATTTCCCTGCCCCAGCTGCTGGACCGTCGAAAGAAGTTCACTCCCAGCCATCCACATGCCCAGCGGTTGAATGCTAGCTTGGCTAAATTGCTAGCGCTTCAACTGCTGCCTTTTCAGTTGGTAAACTCGGCCCCCTTCCGTGAGTTTGTGCAATGTGCGGTTCCTCAGTGGCAGGTTCCCAAACGCCACTTTTTCTCACGGAAGGCTATTCCGGCTCTCTACCGGCATGTGGAAGGCAATGTCTTGGCCTCGCTGGACAGGGCGGTCAGCGGTAAGGTGCATATTACCGCTGACTCATGGTCCAGCAGGCATGGACAGGGACGTTACCTTTCTTTCACGGCCCATTGGGTCACTCTTTTGGCAGCTGGGAAGGATGCAGGACAAAGGTGCAGTAGTGTTGGAGGTTGTTCCACCGCCACGCCTCCAAAATGCTACTACTGGTTGTGACACACCTCTCTCCTCCACCCCCTCCTCTTCTTCCTCCATGGCCTCTTCCTGTGCTTTGTCCTCTGAACCAGCGGTGCTCCGTAGCCGTTCAAGGGGCTACGCAAGTACGCAGGCAAAAATATGCCATGCCGTGCTTGCGCTGGCGTGTTTGGGGGACAGAAGCCACACTGGGGCAGAGGTCCTGTCTGCTCTGCAGGGCCAGGCCGAGAGGTGGTTGACGCCACGCCAGCTTAAGCCAGGAATGGTGGTTTGCGACAATGGCACCAACCTCCTCTCCGCCCTCCGACAGGGACAACTGGCCCATGTGCCCTGTGTGGCTCATGTCCTTAACCTGGTGGTGCAGCGGTTCTTGGGCAGGTACCCGGGCTTACAGGATGTCCTGAGGCAGGCCAGGAAAGTCTGTGTGCATTTCCGCAGATCTTATAATGCCAGTGCTCGCCTGGCTGAGCTGCAAAAGGAGTTGAACCTGCCCAAGAACCGCCTTATATGTGACATGCCCACCAGGTGGAACTCAACGTTGGCCATGCTGCAGCGGCTGCACACGCAGCAGAGGGCCATCAATGAGTACCTGTGCGACTACGGCACCAGGACAGGGTCAGGGGAGCTTGTTTTTTTTTTCTCCACGCCAGTGGGGCATGATCAGGGATGCATGCACTGTCCTGGCACCATTTGAGGAGGCCACGAGGATGGTGAGCAGTGACAGTGCATGCATCAGTGACACTGTACCTCTTGTCCACCTGTTGGAGCACACGCTGCGTGGAATAATGGACAGGGCACTTGAGGCAGAACAGAGGCAGGAAGAGGAGGACTTCCTTGCCTCTCAAGGCCCCCTTTACCCAGACAGTGTTCCTTCTGTCCCACCCATCGCACAGGAAGAGGAGGAGGAGGAGGAGGAGGATTGTGTCAGCATGGAGGTGGAGGCTGGCACTCAGCATCATCAGCAGCAGTCTTTTAGGGATGATTTACAGTCCCAAGAAACCAGTGAACTTGTACGTGGCTGGGAGGAGGTGGCTGCGGATCATGTCGTCCTTAGTGACCCAGAGGACTCCGGACCGAATGCCTCAGCAAACCTACGCTGCATGGCCTCCCTGATCCTGCAAAGTCTGCGGAAGGATCCTCGTATTCTTCGGATCAAGGAGAGGGACCATTACTGGCTGGCCACTCTCCTTGATCCACGGTACAAGGGTAAGGTTGCGGACCTTATGTTACCGTCGCAGAGGGAGCAGAGGATGAGACAACTCCGGGAGGCCTTGCAGAAAGGTCTGTGCAACGCGTTCCCAGAGACTGGGAGGTTACAAACTCCTGGTCCTGGACAACGAGTTGCTGAGGCTTCGGCCAGTCAAAGAAGGAGCGGTGGGGAAGGTGGCCGTCTGACCGATGCGTTCAGACAATTCTTTAGTCCGCAGCCCCAAAGTATGATCGGTTCCAGCAACCATCGCCAGCGTCTGATAAACATGGTGCAGGAATATCTAGGGGCAAGGTCAGACTTGGACACCTTCCCCACCGAAAATCCTCTGGCTTACTGGGTCTTGAGGATGGATCACTGGCCAGAGCTTGCACAGTATGCAATTGAGCTACTGGCCTGTCCTGCATCCAGCGTTCTTTCGGAACGCACATTCAGTGCTGCTGGAGGATTTGTCACGGATCACAGGGTGCGCCTGTCCACCGACTCGGTTGATCGACTGACTTTCATCAAGATGAACCAGTCTTGGATCACCACCAGCTACCACACACCTGATGCTGATATAACAGACTAATTGATTTTAACATGTCACATCCCTTCAAGACTGATGCTGATGCTGAGTGCCTGTGCTGTTATGTTGACTGGCTATCCTCCTCCTCCGAGTCCTCAATGATACGATTGATGATGATAGCTTGGAAGATCATTTTTGTTTTTGGGTGCCGCCACCAGTGGCTAAGGCCCAATTTTTCAGCCCCTGTTTAACAGGGGCGTGTAATTACAATTTTTTTAGCAATAATTTGCCATAGGGCTCATTGCTGTGCTCCAAGTACAGTATCTGTGAGGGGTTGGAGTGTTGTGCCACCAGTGCCTAAGGCCCAATTTTTCGGCCCCTGTTTAACAGGGGCGTGTCATTACAATTTTTGAAGCAATACTTTGCAACAGGGCTCATTGCTGTGCTCCAAGTACAGTATCTGTGAGGGGTTGTAGTGTTGTGCCACCAGTGCCTAAGGCCCAATTTTTCAGCCCCTGTTCAACAGGGGCATGTAATTACAATTCTTGATCTAATAATTCACAGCAGGGCCCATTGCTGCACCCACCAAGAGTAACTCTGAGGGCTTACAGTGTTGTGGCAACGCCACCACCACCACCACCACGAAAGGCCCAATTTTTCAGCCCCTGTTCAAAAGGGGCATGTAATTACAATTCTTGATCTAATAATTCACAGCAGGGCCCATTCCTGCACCCACCAAGAGTAACTCTGAGGGCTTACAGTGTTGTGGCAACACCACCACCACCACCACCACCACGAAAGGCCCAATTTTTCAGCCCCTGTTCAACAGGGGCATGCAATTACAATTCTTGATCTAATAATTCACAGCAGGGCCCATTGCTGCACCCACCAAGAGTAACTGTCAGGGCTTACAGTGTTGTGGCACCAGCACCACCATCAAAGGCCCAATTTTTACTACCACTGTTCAACAATTATATGTAATTAAAATTCCTGATATAATAGTTGACAGCAGGGCGTTCCAGCACCAACCAAGAGTAACTGTGAGTGCTTACAGTGTTGTGCCAACACCAACAACTAAGGGGCCTATTTCTGCAGAGTATATACGGCAGGTCCCTACTTTCAAACATCCAACTTACAAACGACTCCTACTTGCAAACGCAAGAAGACAACAGGAAGTGAGAGGAAATCTACCCCTTGGAAGGAAAATTCTCTCCTGTAAGAATTAATATGGGAGAAAGGTGTCTCCTCTGTACTGATGCTTTATCACCAATCCTTGTTTCAAGAAAAACACCACATTTCAAAAACAGTTGTCATTGGGACGGAAAGTGAGGTGAAATGTTCTGAACAGGGGCACAGACAGCAAAACAAATGTTACAGGGGTGATAACCCTTACCTATGTTTTCCAAAAAGTTTAAAAATAGATTTTTGGGCTGGAGCTACACTTAAACAATGTACCTGTTCAAAATTACAAACAGATTCTACATAAGAACAAACTTACAGTCCCTGTCTTGTATGCACCGCCTGTATACGGCTGTTCAGAGTATATAGGGCCTTTTTTATTTTATGTGCGGGGTTCCCCTTAATATCCATACAAGACCCAAAGGGGCTGGTAATGGGCTGGGGTAGGGGGGGGGGTCATGGGGTAGCTATGCCATTTTTCTTAAAGATTTTCATCCATATTACCGGGACCAGACATTACATTAAAGCCGCAAGCAGTTTTAAATGGCTTTTTTTTCCTTTAGAAGTGTCATTTTGTGCAGGGACAGTTCTAAACACGGGAAACACGTGGCACTTCACAGGCATACTTTAGACACCCCCCAGGTACGATATTTAAAGGAATATTTGACTTTTTTTTTCACTTTATGCATCATTAAAATGACTGCTCCCGAAAAACGACCGTTTTTAAAACTTCTTTTTGCATTGATACATGTCCCCTGGTGCAGAACCCGGGTTCCCAAACCCTTTTTAGGACAATAACATGCATAATAGTCGTTATAATTAGCACTTTAGAATTCGAACGTTCGCATCCATTGTATTTAATAGGGTTCTAATGTTCGTACGAACTTTCGGTCCGTTCGCGGGTTCTGGTGCGAACCGAACCCGGGGGTGTTCGGCTCATCACTAGTTGGCAGGTGGTTGTGGATTGCTGTGGCCACTCAGCTTGTTCAAAGCAATGATTGGCTAACAGGAGTCACGGTGGTCCATGCATCATTGCACATCAAGCAGTTACCTGCAGTCGTCCATCCCTCCATGCATCTGTGCACGTCCGGAGCACACATCTCTCCCTCAATGTAGGTAAGATACATGTGAATATATATGGACAGCTGTAGCTGTATGCAACCACCCATCACCTGTCAGCCCAGCTGTAAGAATACTCTGATTCTTGCCACTCTCTGTGCATGTCCATGTCTATTCATGCATGTGAAGGAGACCTTACTCTTTTTTATAATTATTTTTAAATATGTTAGCTAAGCAATGGGATAGATTTACTAACGGCAACTAGACTGTGCTTTTTGCAAGTGCAGCTGCCCCACAGCTTGGTAAATGAGGCAAAGCTTCACTTTGCAAAGAATGCCCAACCACATTCAAGAAAAATAAAAAAACAGCATTTATGCTTGAACATGATTGGATGATGGAAGTCAGCAGAACTTTATTTTACTAAACTCTGGAGCAACTGCACTTTGTAGAGTGCACCTGCATATACAAAGTGCACAATCTATTTGCCTTTAGTAAACCAACCCCAATATTTTTAAAGTGTCCAAGATGTGGATAAATTAAAATTAATCTCAAAAACTTACGAGGAACCCCCCCCCCCCCCCCAAACAGTATACATTTTTTAAAGCCGAGGCCCTAGAGAATTCGAGAATTAATTGGTGGGTTTTGCAATTTTTTATCTCACACACAATATTTGCCCAGCGGTTTTTCAAACGCATTTTATTGGGAAAAATACATTCTTAATAATAAAAAAATTACAATACATGACCCATTTTGTTTGTAAAATATAAAGGATGATGTTATGCCAAGTAAATAGATACAAAACATGTTGCACTTTTAACCCCTTGCCAACCAGTGCATGACGATATACGTAAGCACAATGGCACAGCTGGGCAAATGGGCGTACCTGTACGTCCCCTTTAAATCGCGGCTTAGTAGGCGCCCGCTCCCGGTGCTTGTAAAAGCAATCCAGCAGCTAATTTCCCTTGTAGGATTGCTTTTACAAGAGGGCCGACCTCCGGCTCTAAAAAATCTTTACCGGTAAAACCACTTGAAATCTGGAAGTGGTTATCAAAGGAAGAAAAAAAAAAAAAAATATATATATATATATATATATATATATACTGTATATATATATTTATTTATTTATTTACTGCCTATATAAACAGCCATTTTCAATCCAATACAGTGTACAACATCACCCAGACTGGGAGAGGGAGGGACAGCAATGGCAGCCTATCTGCTGCATGTGTATATACTAAGACAGAACAAGCTTATAGAAGGAAGGAAAGAGAAGAGAGATGACCTAATCAGTCGGCTGCTGATTCTTTACTGCTCAGCCACATGCTGGGGGAAGGGTAGCAGTGTATTCCTTAAAGCGGAGTTCCACCCAAATTTGGAACTTCCGCTTAATCCACTCCTCGCCCCCTTACATGCCACATTTGGCATGTAATTTTTTTTGGGGGGAGTGGGGGCTTCAGTAGGAGTTGGACTTCCTGTCCCACTTCCTCCTTCCGCCCTGGGGCCGCCTAGGCAATTTGTCATATAGCCTTTTGGCAGCCCCTCCCTGTAGGCGATCACCTGGGACGTGACAGGTCCCAGGGGATCGCCTGTCCACACAGAGAGCGCTGCACCATTCGCGCATGCGCAGTGAGTGCCCAGTCGTGAAGCCGAAAGCTGTCACGGCCGGGTGCCCACACTATAAATGGAGGCGCCGGCGGAGAAGGCGGGAGAGGAGCGGAGATCCGGGCAGCGCGGCGCTGGACAGTGGAACAGGTAAGTGTATGTTTATTAAAAGCCAGCAGCTACACTTTTTGTAGCTGCTGACTTTTAATAAACATGAATAAAGGCTGGAACTCCCCTTTAATAGCAGCATAGAAAAAAGTGTAGTCCTACTTTGATGGGTAGAAATGTAAATGTTGTAGCAAGCAAAGCAGTTGTCTTATATACTGTACATTTCTTTTGCATATTTAAATGTGTGCCTGAAGTTCAGGTTTAAATATAATTCCTCCTCATTTTAAATAGCTGGTGAATCCCTAGTGTAAAAAACTAGGTCCATGTGGGTACTTGTTGTTATGTCATGACCAAATGAAGAGTGGATCTCACAGATTCAAAAAGTTTGAAAAATATAAAAACACATTTTCATTCAAACAGTACACAATCAAATAAAGGTAATTATTATCAAGAAAATGTCATGTGATTTACAAGAGCAGATAACAGAAAGTGGAGACATATGTATTCATTTTTCCAGGCACTTGATTGTTAGGTGTTAAGATGTATTTTAAATAAAAAAAGATACAAAAACATTCCATGCACCATGACATTTATGTTCTTGGCACACTCCATTCAATTAATGTGATCTAATAACAGTAAGCCCTTTTTTTTTTTTAAAGCTGAATTATAACGCCAGAACTAATGCAGCATTTTTGGCCTTCTGAAGCTTTTTGCTATAATGTGCAAGCATGCACAGCATACTTTACAGTTTGCTGCATGAAGTTACTGGATGCTAATATAAAAGTTACTGTATGCATTAGACTGTCACAGTACAAGAAGCTGAAGTAGCACAAGGGTTGACTTATGTGAGTGATCTTGCTTCTGTTTTAACATCTTATGGGCACGATAATGAATGTGCAAGAGTTCTGGGAAGTAAATGGCAATGCCCCTAAAAATGTGTTTATGAGAACATATTCATGGCCACAGCTTCATGTGCCAGGGAAGTTTTAAAGTGAGCTGCTGTGATTTGCAGAGTATGGGGTGGTCAAGTCCGAATGTAATTTTAGGGCAGGCTGGACATTGACTGCGCATCATGCATGTTTTGTGCTATGGGCAGAAAGCTGATGTTGTATTGAGATAATCTGTTACTGACAAATACTTTGTGAACCCTGAAGCCAGGTACACATATACACATATCGATTTCTCCAATCACACAAATGATGTAGATGGATGAAGCTCTACTGTATTCTGATAGCTGGTGCCACCAGCTGTCAAAATACCTGAACAGTGCCTGCATCTAATTAGGTGCAGGCATACGTCAGCCGACAAGTGTTGCCAGTTTTTTTTTTTATTATTAGTCAATTGAGCAATCAACTTTGAGCAGTGCCAGCAGGGCCATACATTGCTTAGATTTCAGCCAAGCTAGCAGGAATCAAATGAAATTTGAGTAGTGTATGGTCAATTGAAGACAAAAGGCAGGAGATTCAGGAAGAGGGCCTCAGTAATAATAATGTAATTAAAGCCTACTGGCCTTAAATTGCCTATTTAATTGGTACTGCTTGGCTCCCTGGACTAGTGCGTCCAGTATTTCATTAATTTCATCTAATTTCGTATAATTTCGAGATATGGCATCCTGTGCTGCTCTTAACAACCAGTTAGATGCCTGTGACATAAGAAAAATCACTTGCCAAGTGCAAATTCCCATGCCTTTACTGTATTTAAATTCCGAGCAGTGTTTTCAAGCATCCCATTTCTTTCCTACTGGCTTACAAAACACATCCCTCACTACTAAACATAAAGGGTGGAGAAGCTCTGTAGTCCAGCAGAGAAGAACTCAAGCAGAGTGATGCTTGAGATTATAAGGCAGCAAAAGCAGCATTATTAGCTTAAGAAAGGAATGATAGGAGCTCTTTGGATTTTTTGCAGATCGATATCTATTTTTCTGTACATTTAAAACAAGAGAGACATATGAAAATGTGCATTTACTTTTAAGTAGTGGCACCTTGCTTTGTTTTTGTTCTTCATTTTATTGCATATACAGTGGAACCTCGGATTGCGAGTAACATGGTTAACGAGCATTTCGCAATACGAGCACTGTATTTTAAAAAATCGTGACTTGGTTTGCGAGTGTTGTCTCGCAAAACAAGCACGATTCAGGCCAAAGCGGTGTGCAGTACCGCTTTTGGCCTGAGGTGGGAGGGTGCCGGAGCTGAGCAGAGCCGAACGTCGCTGATCACAGCAATCGGCGCAGTACGGAAATGCACGGAAGGGTCCAAGGACAGCACGACTGACAACGGCAAATCTCGGGTAGGAAGTCTTTCCGAGGTTTGCTGAGGTCAGCCGAAGTGTCCTCGGGCCTTTTCAGCCATTTCCGAGGCTCTTTGATGCCCCCCCGTCTTTGGCTGCATGCGGTATTGAATCCCATTGAAGTCAATGCGGAACAAATTATTTTCGTTTCCATTGACGTCAATGGGGAAACTCGCTTTGATATGCAAGTACTTTGGATTACGAGCATTCTCCTGGAATGGATTGTACTCGTAATCCGAGGTTCCACTGTATATTTTACTAAGTTCATATGTGTTTCTTTAAATGGTTGCAGTGCTTATTAAGTAGCTGTTTACTAATCTTCCAAGCTTTATGGATTTGGTAAAGAAAATATGGACCTAAATCCGTATTTTCCTAGGTTGAGACTTAAATATGTGAACAATGACCTTTTTAAACTGGAATTCCTCTTTAAATGAATACTTTCACAAGTGAGGACTGGAAGCCTTTTATGTACTAGAAAACATTTGTAGCCTAGAGTTGAAACAAAATAATCAGGACTGAAAACATCACAATTTCTTCTGATTAGGTTTTTGTCAAATCACTTAGCTCTGTACTAGAGTAGGTGAACTGTCTTTTTTTTATGAATAGTTTATCAAGATTTGACATTAGTAAATATGGCAGCTGCCAGGTAAGTATAAGCACATTTTATCTGCCTTTGATTGTCAAAGTTTATTATGAATCTATCCTAGGCTGAACGCATTAATGAAAAAGATAACTGTGAAAGCATTTTGGTGGGTGCTGGAGAAGTAAAATATATTACAGGTTTATCATAGGCCATAAAATAATGTGTGTAAAAAAAAAAAAAACTTCCATGAATAGGTCAGGTTTACTTTTATCTGCTTATACATAAATATTGCTGTTTTTTCAACAAAGCATTTTTTATTCACTATCAGCGATAAAGACACAAAGGTGGAAAATGCTAAAAATGTAATTAGAATTCTCCCTATTAACATAAATTGGAGGTTTTATTAAAAATTCACAAACATATGACAGAAGGCTGTGGTTTCAGATTGATATTGAATAAACACTGTGAGTCACTGGAAAACCAAACTTGAAAAAGTATTACCGGTAGCAGTGTGTTGACAGATTAATCAGAGGTTAGCCTTGGCAGTAAGCTTAATGTATATCATGATTATACAGCCCTACACATTAAGTACAGTAGGTTCAAATGCCTGGAGAATCTATCTATTACTGAATTGCTGGGATTTAGGCCTGTTAGAATGCTATACCACTTTGACTAAATTTGAGTTCTGTGAATAATAAATACCTTGTGATAAGCCATAAATTATTATGTCAGACAGACCCAATACATTTTATAAAAAATAGTTTGAGTTTACTAAGGTGTGGACAGCTGTTAACATTTATTTTTGTATATTATACTGTGCATGTGCTGTAAGCAATATACCAGGCAGCATGCAAAAGCAATCAGAAGGCTACTGATGCTATTCAGCAGACATTCTAATACTATCAGGCCACTAGTGGCCTTAGTGCAGATCGGGCATTTGCCCGGTGGGCCGGGGCCTCCCGATCCATGGCCTGTTGATGACCCAGTCATACAGCAGGAGGTAAGCGACGACCATGGTATGGACAGGGCTAACACAGTCTGCGGTCTCAGCTCACCTCCCGCTAGGTGGCCATGCCTGTGTCTCCTCCGGCAGGACTACCAGCAAGGTTTCTGGCTGTAGGGCTGAGCTGAGTGTCTCTCTCACACACAGCTCAGCCTCAGAGCATGCACTGACAGTTCCCCCCTTCCTCCTCCCTTCGCACAGATAGGAGAGGATGGAGAGCTCATCTGCTCCTCCTCCTCCTGCCCCTCTCCTCCTGTGTGTGCCCCACCCACACTCCCCGGGGATGTGTGGGTGGGAAGTTTGAAGCCAGAAGAGGAATGCTGCTGACAACCTATGCCTGGGTCTGCATCCTGGGGAGAGCAAGCTCACCCTCTCTTCTGCCTCCCAGTGTATAAACTAATTTAACCCCTTCATGCCGACAGTATGCATATATGCTACCTCTGCGAGTGGGCCTTGGCGCCAGGCAGCCGCATATTTGCATACCACACTGTAAACACAGCTGTGCTGAAAGCGAGCACCCGGCACAATTATTGCCAGCTAACGGAAAGCTCCCAATTGCTGCTTGTGATTGGGAGCTTTCCAATCAGCGGTCACATGATCATGAATCCCCACCTCTCGCATCAGAAACCCCTTAAAGGGCTGGGAGGCACCGGTGCAAAGGGCTTAAGGGGTGCTCTGTGGACTCTGATGTAAGGGGGGCTTTGCTGAGCAGAGTCCCCTTAACATTAGAGTTCCCCTTCACACCTAGTCCACAGCATTCCCCCTTACATCAGAGCCCCCCTTAAATCAGGGTTCCCAGAACACCCCTTACACCAGAGTGTTAGGGGGCTCTGTGGACTTTGATGTAAGGCAGGCTGCATGGACTCTGATGTAAGGGTTGCTCTGTGGACTCTGATATAAGGGGGCCTCTGTGTACTCTGATGTAAGGAAGAAGGGGGCGGGAGGAGCTTGAGATCTCAGTGAGCAGAGACAGTGAGCAGAGAGTAAAAGGGGGCACTCTGATTAGAGAGAAAAAGAGAGGCATGGTTGCAATTGGCACTGTGATGGGGGGCTGTGACTGCTGGGGGCACTGTAATGTAAAGGGACACTGTGATATAAAGGTGACTGCACTGTAAAGGGGCCCCCTTACAGTGCAGTCCTATTTATATCAGTGTCCCCTTTACATTAGAGTGTGGAGGACTGACTGAGAATATCCCATCACCAACCGCCCCCCGTGATTGCCTACCACCCCGCCCCCCCCACCCGGTCCCTCACGGTCCTCCTAGGGACCTGGGAATGTACTTCATGAAATATATTCTTTGTAACTGCCATAGCAGGCTTAAAGCTGAAGTTTAGTAAAAAAAAAAAAAAAAAGAACCAGGAATATTACTTACCATGAATGAAGAATGTTTTTTGTGCTGGTGTTTGCTTTATTTGGATGATATCCAAAGTTCTCTGCCCCCTGATACCCTGCAGTACTGATCTTATGGTGCTGTGGGGTTAATATAAGTGACTGGCCCTGTGACAGGCACTCGTTAGGTGCTGCTTATGCTTGCCCTTTCCATTCAGGTGCTCCATTGATAGAAGTTGTGCTGTCGGCTGATTCTTTATCTCCAATGTATCTGAATTTTAATGCTTTTATATGTACTATGTTTTTTAATTCACTATAAATTAAACTAAATAAAAAAAATCAGGAAGAAAGCAAATCTTCATAAATAAACCATAAACAGTTGCATTCACATTCCATATTTTTGTTTTATGATGCATCCTTCAGAAGTATGGCTAATGATACAAATCAGACTTTAGTTTGTTATAAATGAAAGCCCTTTTATGAGGAAAAACTAGCATTATATTTCAGACTGAACCAAAGACTTATGTGTGGCATGAGGATGAGAATATTTCAGACAGTCCTTAATAGGTATGGTCCCGATGTTCCAGTCGAACGTAGAGGGTGTTCGTTTGTTCGCAGAAGAACCAAACATATGGGGCATTTGCGGCAAATTTGAGCGCCATGGTGTGCCCCATAATGCACTGCGAGATTGCAGTGCATTGATGGCTGCTGATTGGCCAAAGCATGCACCTGACCTGCATGCTTTGGCCAATCACAGGGTGATCTGTATATGTATATATATATATATATATATATATATATATATATATACACACAGTGCAGTCAGTGTAGAATATATATACAGTGCAATCAGTGTAATATATATAGTCAGTGTAGAATATATGTACAGTGTAATATATATATATATATATATATATATATATATATACACAGTGCATTCAGTGTAGACTATACTGTATATACAGTGCAGGCAGCCTAGTGTGTGTGTGTGTGTGTGTGTGTGTATATATATATATATATATATATATATATATATATAATTACAGTGCAGTCAGTGTACAGTATATAATACAGTGCATTGAAGTGGTTAAGACACAATTAAGAAAAAAAAACTGTGTGGGGTCCCTCCCAAAATCCCGGCCCTTTGGGTCTGGCATCGATTTTAACCCCCCTTACAGACTGCCCACCATCATTATACATTGGTACTTTGAAGAGGGATATCGTTAAAACATCTCTTCCGCCCATAGCTCTTTTTTAAATCCGAAAAAGTTTTATTGAATGTTGCCAAACATAACATACACATTGTATGTGAAAAAGGTCCATGAATAAAACAGAAACATTACGTTAGAATCGTCATTACACAGATTCAGAACATTCCATATAGTGCAAAGAAAAAGATTCAGTGTATGTAACAACAAAATACCAGTCAAACATTACAAAAAGTATATTAAGGCACATATCCTACCTAACCTCTCTCTCTTCTTCCCCCTCCCCCCAAATGGTGTCGTATAACAGTAAACGAAGAAAACACGAAGGTGATCACTCCGCACGTGTACCCCCCGCCCACCATCATATTATGTGGTTCCAATATGGCCATTAAAATCTATGAAATCAATACCCCCTATAGTTCGGCACAGCTTTTAGCATTGCAGTAATCTGTCTTTAACCAATTGGTGGGGTGCTAACCCTGAAACATCAAGCCAGGCCTGCCACATTGAGTTAAACCTACGCGGTGCATTCCTATGCTGATATGTCAGTTTTTCTCTAATTAGTAGTTTGTTCACCTGGTCCGCCCATAGCTATTGTATTTTAGTGTAAATATGAGATCTGAGGTGTTTTTGTCCCCAGAAAAGTGTCAACAAGTAAAAACAACAATAGACAGTTTTCGACAATTCCTTTTATTAAAAAAAAGTGTCCCGTCATGTCCATCCATCTTCAAACATGCCACCCGACGGACCTGAAAAATATATATAAAAAAAAAATGTGATGTGATGTGACGTCAGATGGGGCGGGATGTCATGTGACAGACGGGGCGGGATCATTCGGTTATGTCAGCGGGTGGCGGGAGCTGTCAAAGGGAAAAGACAGCAGTCGTTTTTAGTTTTTTTCTACTTTTTGGGTCTGTTTGCGGCATGATTGACGATGGATGTACATCGCGGGACACTTTTTTTTTTTTTTATATAAAGGAATTGTCAAAAACTGTCTATTGTGGTTTTTACTTTTTGACACTTTTTTGGGTGAATTGGTAGGGGTACAACCAGATACCTATTCACATAGGGGGGTGGGATCTGGGGGCCCCCTTGTTAAAGGGGGCTTTCAGATTCCGATAAGCCCCCCACCCACAGACCCTGACAACCAATGGCCAGGGTTGTTGGGAAGAGGCTCTTGCCCCCATCAACAGGGGGACATGGTGCTTTGGGGGGCACCCCAAAGCACCCTACCCATGTTCAGGGCATGTGGCCTGGTATGGTTCAGTAAGGGCCTGGTATGGACTGGGATGGGGGGGCCATGCGCCTTTTTTTTTTTACTTGATTTTTTATCGATATTACAATACAATACAGCCGCGAGCAAGTTTAAATTACATTTTTTTCCTTTAGAAATTACATTTTGCTGTGGCACTGTTGTGCACATTGCACAGATGCACCACTTTACAGGCAGACTAAGGGGACCCCACTAGGCACGATATTTAACAAAATCTAGATTTTTTATATAAAATACGTAAAAATCTATATGGGAACCATTTAAATTGGCCATAGCAGGAGTGCAAACACAAGAATGCACACACATGGATCTCACAATTAGAGTCCTTAAGCCCTGGTTCACATTGGTGCGATTTGACAGGCGATTTGACATGTCAAATCGCCTGTCAAATCGGCAATATTTGCCGCAAATTGCGGGCAATGGCACCGTCCTAATCGGTGCAACGCCGCATCTGTGGCGCTGCACCGATTTCAAAAAGTAGTTTCTGTACTACTTTTTGCGATTTTGGCCGCGATTTAAATTGACATCTGTGTCAGATGTCTTTGTAATCGCGGCTGAAATCGGGACTGGCAGCAAGAGTGAAATCGTGCGAGTTCAGCAGTGTGAACCTGGGCTAAGGGATGGAAGAAATGACAGGTGGAGTAATTTTTCAGCTAGACCAAAACTAGTTGACATGGAGGTGATTTGACTTACTCCCCCTGATCTGAATTGAAAGGCTTTGAATAATGTTGCCTTTTAGCGCTATTTAGCTGTTGCAGGAATTCATGACTAATATTTGCTTCCACTACCCAAAACCTTGGATTTTTCTCATTTTGCTTAAGGTAAAACACTTACTGGACTTACTATTTTTGGTGTTTGAGTGTTCTGATGTGAGAGCTACAACAACATTTGTATTACAAAAGGGACATATATATATACTGTCAATAATTCTTCTAGCATAGGTCAGTTAAAATATATATTAAGAAGATATTTTATTCCTGACTGATGACATTAACTGCTGTTGGGCTAGCACATCTTTTTCATCAAAGATTGTAGTTTGGGATTACAGCATATTCCATTATATCATTAATTTTGAAGAAACATTGTGGAATCTTATAATGTACCTAAACTTTGAACACTTCTGAATTTTATATGCCAAGGGATTTTCCTGTATATTGAAATTCACATTTAAAATGCAATAGTCTCGATAGAATGAACCCAGCTTCAGTTAAATTAAAATAAAGTACTTTATTCTTGGAGGAAATGGTTAATAATAATATTAATAATGATGATAACATTAAATAAGGTAGATTAAGATAACGTAGATGTAAACCCTAACTGATTGACATTTACCATTAGTTTGTCAACGTGCTGTGTATCAGTATGAATTGTCATGATTTTTTTTTTAATCCACTATTTTGTCACCTCAGCAGATCTCCTGAGATCTTTTTGCAGTCACTTCCTGCCTATATGCATGTGCTTTGGCCACAGCTACACAACATTGCTTAGGGCAAGTTTCTTGACAACAGTGGCCTATGTCTGAGCAATGTGCATTGGCATGGCCGATTTTAGCCTGCATTGGGATAGCCTCTGATAGGTTAAATAACAGGAGCCCAGTTGGAAAACAGTAAGAGACAGAGAGGACTTCATTTACTAAAACTGGAGAGTGCAAAATCTGGTGCTGCTCTGCATAGAAACCAATTGGCTTCCACGTTTTTTTGTCAACTCTTAATTGAACAAGCTGACTTTAGAAGCTACCATGTCCAGCTGCACCAGATTTTGCACTCGCCAGTTTTAGTAAATCAACCTCACTGTTATTAAGCTAAAATAGGGCCTGTATAAATACCATCATGGCAGGATCACCAGAGATTATATTGAAAATTTGTTTATAGTGTGATTTTAGTGATTGGTTTTACATCTACTTTAGAAGAAAAGTAAGTCCAAAGCTTTTTTGGCCATACATCTATCCTAGATTACAGGAGAGCTCTTACTTTTGCTCTGCTGTGACGCAGAATCAGCCATCAGCAAGCTAAAACCTGTTGTCAGCTGACGTCACAGAGCTGCTCCAGGCTCTGTAAAGGTCCTGATCATATTTTCCGGATCCAGCCAGCTGCCTGATTGATAGCTAGCTCTGGTTCTTAGCATGTGACTGAGAGCTGGAGCCAGCTGAACCTCTCCTGCTTGGCACTCCATTGACCTCTTGACCTCTTGAAAGGCAGAGCAGAGAGCAGTGACCGAGAACTGAGTGGCCACTGGTCATGTGATTGCTCAGTTCTCTGTGTTAGAATCAGCATGGGACAGCTGCAGCATCACACCAATGCTGAAGCATTAAGGTGAGTATGTATGTTTTTTGTTTTTTTTCTATACCCCTAAATTTTCCTTTAACTGCTTCAGCCCCGGACCATTTTGCTGGTCAAAGACCAGGCCACTTTTTGCAATTCGGCACTGCGTCACGTTAACTGACAATTGCACGGTCATGCGACGTGGCTCTCAAACAAAATTGATGTCCTTGGTTTTCCCCACAAATAAAGCTTTCTTTTGGTGGTATTTGATCACCTCTGCGGTTTTTATTTTTTGCGCTATAAACAAAAATAGAGCGACAATTTTGAAAAAAATGCAATATTTTTTTCTTTTGCTATAATAAATATCCCCAAAAAATATATAAAAAAAACTTTTTTTTTCCTCAGTTTAGGCCGATACGTATTCTTCTTCTACATATTTTTGGCAAAAAAAATTGCAATAAGCGTTTATTGATTGGTTTGCGCAAAAGTTATAGCGTCTATAAAATAGGGGGTAGTTTTATGGCATTTTTATTAATAATTTTTTTTGTACTAGTAATGGCGGTGATCTGCAATTTTTATCGTGACTGCGAAATTATGGCGGACACATCGAACACTTTTGACACATTTTTCGGACCATTGTAATTTTTACAGCGATCAGTGCGATAAAAATGCACTGATTACTGTGAAAATGACACTGGCAGTGAAGGGGTTAACCACTAGGTGGCGCTGTAGGGGTTAAGTGTTTTCCTAGGGAGTGCTTCTTACTGTAGGAGGGATGGGCTGTGTGTGACATGACACTGATCTCCGCTCCCGATTGCACGGAGCGGAGATCAGTGTCATTGTCACTAGGCAGAGCGGGGAGATGCTTGTTTACACTAGCATCTCCCCACTCTATCTCTCCGTGAGATGATCGCGGGTATCCCCACGGCGATCAAGTCTGCGGGACCCACGGTCGGGCTCACGGAGAAAGCGTCAGGGTTGCGAGCGCGCCACCGGCGGCGCGCATGACCACACGCCGGCATCTTAAAGGGGACGTACCTGTATGTACTTATGCCTGTCCGTGCCACTCTGTCGACGTAAATATACAGGCGGCGGTCCTTTAAGTGGTTAAGTAAATACAAAAAAATAGGAGTGATAAGATAAAAAGCTTCCTGTCCCATTTCAGCAACTAATAATACCAACTTTGCTGGGGAGATGATTGCATCAGCTTGTGGCAGGGGCTGTCATTATATCAAGAGAGCCCCTGGGGGAAAATAATGGCTTGAGCCACTACCTTCAGTGTCCATTGCCTCACTAAAAACATTGCCTCCATTTAGTAATATAGGTTATTATAGTATTCCCTATCTACACCAGTATTGGTTAATTACTAACCAATTAATTAACAGCCATGTAACTATGGGGTTGATTTACTAAAACTGTAGTGTGCAAAATCTGGTGCAGCTGTGCGTTGTAGCTAATCAGCTTCTAACTCCAGCTTTTTCAATTAAAACTTGGAAGCTGATTGGTTTCTATGCAGAGCTGTACCAGATTTTGCACTCTCTAGTTTTAGTAAAGCAGCCTTTATGTTTCTTAGCAAACTTCTGGGTCCTGGTCTTGAAGCATCTATCTGATGCTGAAAGTCATACTGGAAGTCATTAGCGTCATCCCACCAAATTCCTTTGAGGTCAGAGCATGGAAGCTGAAAGCACTACCCCGTGCCCCGGACTCTTTAGAAAATAATGACATTCCGCTGCTCCCTGTAACATTAAGAATTCACCCACTGCCGAAAAAATAATTGTTTTATTGGTTAAACTAGGTGGACTTGTGTCATTTTTCAACCTGACTATTTAGCTAAAGTGCAAAGTGGACTTACATATAGCGCTTTTTCTTGTTTTGTCACTCTGCATAATGGCACCTATTATTCATACATTTTGCTACTAATTCCTTGTGGAATCTTTCCTTCCATGGCTATAGGTTTGAAAAATTCACTTGTTAAATTCTGGACAAATTATTATTAAATCATTACAGTTCCTGGTGGTAGATGATATAGTGATGTAATTGTTTCATACATTCTTTAATAAACTTGCTTATATGTCAGTGATTTCAAGTACCAGCATTAAAGCTTTCTGCATTTTGTAATTTTTTACATTTTCAAATGAAGATTTTTATTCTTGTGAGCTGTAATTAGTGATGAGCCGAACACCCCCGGGTTCGGTTCGCACCAGAACCCGCGAACGGACCGAAAGTTCGTACGAACATTAGAACCCTATTAAATACAATGGATGCGAACGTTCGAATTCTAAAGTGCTAATTATAACAACTATTATGCATGTTATTGTCCTAAAAAGGGGTTGGGAACCCGGGTTCTGCACCAGGGGACATGTATCAATGCAAAAAGAAGTTTTAAAAACGGTCGTTTTTCGGGAGCAGTCATTTTAATGATGCATAAAGTGAAAAAAAAAAAGTCAAATATTCCTTTAAATATCGTACCTGGGGGGTGTCTAAAGTATGCCTGTGAAGTGCCACGTGTTTCCCGTGTTTAGAACTGTCCCTGCACAAAATGACACTTCTAAAGGAAAAAAAAGCCATTTAAAACTGCTTGCGGCTTTAATGTAATGTCTGGTCCCGGTAATATGGATGAAAATCTTTAAGAAAAATGGCATAGCTACCCCATGACCCCCCCCCCTACCCCAGCCCATTACCAGCCCCTTTGGGTCTTGTATGGATATTAAGGGGAACCCTGCACATAAAATAAAAAAGGCCCTATATACTCTGAACAGCCGTATACAGGCGGTGCATACAAGACAGGGACTGTAGGTTTGTTCTTATGTAGAATCTGTTTGTAATTTTGAACAGGTACATTGTTTAAGTGTAGCTCCAGCCCAAAAATCTATTTTTAAACTTTTTGGAAAACATAGGTAAGGGTTATCACCCCTGTAACATTTGTTTTGCTGTCTGTACCCCTGTTCAGAACATTTCACCTCACTTTCCGTCCCAATGACAACTGTTTTTGAAATGTGGTGTTTTTCTTGAAACAAGGATTGCTGATAAAGCATCAGTACAGAGGAGACACCTTTCTCCCATATTAATTCTTACAGGAGAGAATTTTCCTTCCAAGGGGTAGATTTCCTCTCACTTCCTGTTGGCTTCTTTCTTTTGCAAGTAGGAGTCGTTTGTAAGTTGGATGTTTGAAAGTAGGGACCTGCCGTATATACTCTGCAGAAATAGGCCCCTTAGTTGTTGGTGTTGGCACAACACTGTAAGCACTCACAGTTACTCTTGGTTGGTGCTGGAACGCCCTGCTGTCAACTATTATATCAGGAATTTTAATTACATATAATTGTTGAACAGTGGTAGTAAAAATTGGGCCTTTGATGGTGGTGCTGGTGCCACAACACTGTAAGCCCTGACAGTTACTCTTGGTGGGTGCAGCAATGGGCCCTGCTGTGAATTATTAGATCAAGAATTGTAATTACATGCCCCTTTTGAACAGGGGCTGAAAAATTGGGCCTTTCGTGGTGGTGGTGGTGGTGGCGTTGCCACAACACTGTAAGCCCTCAGAGTTACTCTTGGTGGGTGCAGGAATGGGCCCTGCTGTGAATTATTAGATCAATAATTGTAATTACATGCCCCTTTTGAAAAGGGGCTGAAAAATTGGGCCTTTCGTGGTGGTGGTGGTGGTGGCGTTGCCACAACACTGTAAGCCCTCAGAGTTACTCTTGGTGGGTGCAGCAATGGGCCCTGCTGTGAATTATTAGATCAAGAATTGTAATTACATGCCCCTGTTGAACAGGGGCTGAAAAATTGGGCCTTAGGCACTGGTGGCACAACACTACAACCCCTCACAGATACTGTACTTGGAGCACAGCAATGAGCCCTGTTGCAAAGTATTGCTTCAAAAATTGTAATGACACGCCCCTGTTGAACAGGGGCTGAAAAATTGGGCCTTAGGCACTGGTGGCACAACACTCCAACCCCTCACAGATACTGTACTTGGAGCACAGCAATGAGCCCTATGGCAAATTATTGCTAAAAAAATTGTAATTACACGCCCCTGTAAAACAGGGGCTGAAAAATTGGGCCTTAGCCACTGGTGGCGGCACCCATAAACAAAAATGATCTTCCAAGCTATCATCATCAATCGTATCATTGAGGACTCGGAGGAGGAGGATAGCCAGTCAACATAACAGCACAGGCACTCAGCATCAGCATCAGTCTTGAAGGGATGTGACATGTTAAAATCAATTAGTCTGTTATATCAGCATCAGGTGTGTGGTAGCTGGTGGTGATCCAAGACTGGTTCATCTTGATGAAAGTCAGTCGATCAACCGAGTCGGTGGACAGGCGCACCCTGTGATCCGTGACAAATCCTCCAGCAGCACTGAATGTGCGTTCCGAAAGAACGCTGGATGCAGGACAGGCCAGTAGCTCAATTGCATACTGTGCAAGCTCTGGCCAGTGATCCATCCTCAAGACCCAGTAAGCCAGAGGATTTTCGGTGGGGAAGGTGTCCAAGTCTGACCTTGCCCCTAGATATTCCTGCACCATGTTTATCAGACGCTGGCGATGGTTGCTGGAACCGATCATACTTTGGGGCTGCAGACTAAAGAATTGTCTGAACGCATCGGTCAGACGGCCACCTTCCCCACCGCTCCTTCTTTGACTGGCCGAAGCCTCAGCAACTCGTTGTCCAGGACCAGGAGTTTGTAACCTCCCAGTCTCTGGGAACACGTTGCACAGACCTTTCTGCAAGGCCTCCCGGAGTTGTCTCATCCTCTGCTCCCTCTGCGACGGTAACATAAGGTCCACAACCTTACCCTTGTACCGTGGATCAAGGAGAGTGGCCAGCCAGTAATGGTCCCTCTCCTTGATCCGAAGAATACGAGGATCCTTCCGCAGACTTTGCAGGATCAGGGAGGCCATGCAGCGTAGGTTTGCTGAGGCATTCGGTCCGGAGTCCTCTGGGTCACTAAGGACGACATGATCCGCAGCCACCTCCTCCCAGCCACGTACAAGTCCACTGGTTTCTTGGGACTGTAAATCATCCCTAAAAGACTGCTGCTGATGATTCTGAGTGCCAGCCTCCACCTCCATGCTGACACAATCCTCCTCCTCCTCTTCCTGTGCGATGGGTGGGACAGAAGGAACACTGGGTAAAGGGGGCCTTGAGAGGCAAGGAAGTCCTCCTCTTCCTGCCTCTGTTTTGCCTCAAGTGCCCTGTCCATTATTCCACGCAGCGTGTGCTCCAACAGGTGGACAAGAGGTACAGTGTCACTGATGCATGCACTGTCACTGCTCACCATCCTCGTGGCCTCCTCAAATGGTGCCAGGACAGTGCTTGCATCCCTGATCATGCCCCACTGGCGTGGAGAAAAAAAACCAAGCTCCCCTGACCCTGTCCTGGTGCCGTAGTCGCACAGGTACTCATTGATGGCCCTCTGCTGCGTGTGCAGCCGCTGCAGCATGGCCAACGTTGAGTTCCACCTGGTGGGCATGTCACATATAAGGCGGTTCTTGGGCAGGTTCAACTCCTTTTGCAGCTCAGCCAGGCGAGCACTGGCATTATAAGATCTGCGGAAATGCACACAGACTTTCCTGGCCTGCCTCAGGACATCCTGTAAGCCCAGGTACCTGCCCAAGAACCGCTGCACCACCAGGTTAAGGACGTGAGCCACACAGGGCACATGGGTCAGTTGTCCCTGTCGGAGGGCGGAGAGGAGGTTGGTGCCATTGTCGCAAACCACCATTCCTGGCTTAAGCTGGCGTGGCGTCAACCACCTCTCGGCCTGGCCCTGCAGAGCAGACAGGACCTCTGCCCCAGTGTGGCTTCTGTCCCCCAAACACACCAGCGCAAGCACGGCATGGCATCTTTTTGCCTGCGTACTTGCGTAGCCCCTTGAACGGCTACGGAGCACCGCTGGTTCAGAGGACAAACCACAGGAAGAGGCCATGGAGGAAGAAGAAGAGGAGGGGGTGGAGGAGAGAGGTGTGTCACAACCAGTAGTAGCATTTTGGAGGCGTGGCGGTGGAACAACCTCCAACACTACTGCACCTTGTCCTGCATCCTTCCCAGCTGCCAAAAGAGTGACCCAATGGGCCGTGAAAGAAAGGTAACGTCCCTGTCCATGCCTGCTGGACCATGAGTCAGCGGTAATATGCACCTTACCGCTGACCGCCCTGTCCAGCGAGGCCAAGACATTGCCTTCCACATGCCGGTAGAGAGCCGGAATAGCCTTCCGTGAGAAAAAGTGGCGTTTGGGAACCTGCCACTGAGGAACCGCACATTGCAAAAAATTAAGGAAGGGGGCCGAGTCTACCAACTGAAAAGGCAGCAGTTGAAGCGCTAGCAATTTAGCCAAGCTAGCATTCAACCGCTGGGCATGTGGATGGCTGGGAGTGAACTTCTTTCGACGGTCCAGCAGCTGGGGCAGGGAAATTTGCCTGCTAGAATCGGACGTCGGTGTACTGCTAGCAGAGTGGCCGCAACTACTTGGCTGTGACACACCTAATTCTACACCTTCATTCCTCTCAGTGCATGTTTCAGACAGGACTGAAGTTATAGTGGGGTTGGAGATCCCAGCTGATGCGGTGCAGGGAGAGGTCCGCTTTGTTCTTTGGTGTGGGTCTTTGAGGTAGGCTTGCCAACGAGCTGCATGGCAGGTCAACATATGTCTGGTCAGGCATGTGGTACCCAAGCGGCTGATGTTTTGGCCACGCGATATACGCTTGAGACATATGTTGCAAACAGCAGCTGTGCGATCTGATGCACTAGCCTCAAAAAAGGCCCACACCAAAGAACTTTTTGAATGACGGGCAGAGGCAGCGCCCTGCACAGGCGGAGCTCTGCGGTGTGATTCCGTCGGTGTACTGCCCTTACGCTGGCCACCAAAGGGCATCCTGCCTCGTTGGAGATGTGCCTCCTCCTCATCCTCCTCCTCCTCCTCTCTCCTATTAGGCACCCACGTGGAGTCAGTGACCTCATCATCCCCTCCCTCCTCATCACTGGAGCCAATCTGGCAGTATGCTGCAGCTGCTGGAACATGACTGCCAGATTGGTGTCCTTCTTGAGCATCCCCTCTGTCTGCTCTCACGCTACTGCCTTCCTGTAGCTGGGTTTCATCATCAGACCCTTCAAAACGCTGGGCATCCTCCTGGAGCATGTACCCAACACTGTGCTCAAACAGTTCGGGGGACTCCTCAGGAGGAGGACATGGTGGGTCTAGGGAAGGAGTGACTGATGATGAGTCTGACATTGATACCAGGGAAGAGGACGCTTTGGCAGCTGCTTTGCCAGTACCCTGAGCCTGGGTGAGAGAGGATGAGGAGGAGGAGGAGGGCTTGGTCATCCACTCTACCAAGTCTTCGGCATGATGTGGCTCAACATGTCCAGCTGCCGAAAAGAAGGACAAGCGTGTCCCATGGCCATGTGCTGATGACAATGCACCGCGTCCACGACCAGCACTGTTGCCCCCAGACACAGAGCCTGCTTTCCCTCTTTTATTGCCTCCTGACTGTCTGCCTCTCCTTGTTTGCCTTCCAGACATTCTAATAGATGGCCTGCAGGGAGATGGGAAAAAAGCAATAAGGGCTACCTTCAGGTGTCCTTCTCTGTCCCTTTACTTAAGGATTTCTAAATATGGTTGAGGATGATTGCTTTCGCACAGAATAGCACAACGACAACTTCCCTGACTGTCCAAAAAACAAGGATTTCAAAGATGGTTGATGAGGAATGCTTTAGCACAGTATAGCACAAGGAGAATTTCCCTCACTGTCCTTCCCTGTCCCTAGAAACAAGGATTATCACAGTGAAAGAAACTGACACTCTTCCTACCTATAGTTTTCTGTCCCTAGAAAAAATGTTTTTTTAAAGACGGTTGATGATCAATGCTTTAGCACACTATAGCACAAGGAGAATTTCCCTCACTGTCCTTCCCTGTCCCTAGAAACAAGGATTATCACAGTGAAAGAAACTGACACTCTTCCTACCTATAGTTTTCTGTCCCTAGAAAAAATGTTTTTTTAAAGACGGTTGATGATCAATGCTTTAGCACACTATAGCACAAGGAGAATTTCCCTCACTGTCCTTCCCTGTCCCTAGAAACAAGGATTATCACAGTGAAAGAAACTGACACTCTTCCTACCTATAGTTTTCTGTCCCTAGAAAAAATGTTTTTTTAAAGCTGATTGATGATCAATGCTTTAGCACACTATAGCACAAGTAGAATTTCCCTCACTGTCCTTCCCTGTCCCTAGAAACAAGGATTATCACAGTGAAAGAAACTGACACTCTTCCTACCTATAGTTTTCTGTCCCTAGAAAAAATGTTTTTTTAAAGCTGATTGATGATCAATGCTTTAGCACACTATAGCACAAGGAGAATTTCCCTCACTGTCCTTCCCTGTCCCTAGAAACAAGGATTATCACAGTGAAAGAAACTGACACTCTTCCTACCTATAGTTTTCTGTCCCTAGAAAAAATGTTTTTTAAAGACGGTTGATGATCAATGCTTTAGCACACTATAGCACAAGGAGAATTTCCCTCACTGTCCTTCCCTGTCCCTAGAAACAAGGTTTATCACAATGAAAGAAACTGACACTCTTCCTACCTATAGTTTTCTGTCCCTAGAAAAAATGTTTTTTTAAAGACGTTTGATGATCAATGCTTTAGCACACTATAGCACAAGGAGAATTTCCCTCACTGTCCTTCCCTGTCCCTAGAAACAAGGATTATCACAGTGAAAGAAACTGACACTCTTCCTACCTATAGTTTTCTGTCCCTAGAAAAAATGTTTTTTTAAAGCTGATTGATGATCAATGCTTTAGCACACTATAGCACAAGTAGAATTTCCCTCACTGTCCTTCCCTGTCCCTAGAAACAAGGATTATCACAGTGAAAGAAACTGACACTCTTCCTACCTATAGTTTTCTGTCCCTAGAAAAAATGTTTTTTTAAAGACGGTTGATGATCAATGCTTTAGCACACTATAGCACAAGGAGAATTTCCCTCACTGTCCTTCCCTGTCCCTAGAAACAAGGATTATCACAGTGAAAGAAACTGACACTCTTCCTACCTATAGTTTTCTGTCCCTAGAAAAAATGTTTTTTTAAAGCTGATTGATGATCAATGCTTTAGCACACTATAGCACAAGTAGAATTTCCCTCACTGTCCTTCCCTGTCCCTAGAAACAAGGATTATCACAGTGAAAGAAACTGACACTCTTCCTACCTATAGTTTTTTGTCCCTAGAAAAAATGTTTTTTTAAAGATGGTTGATGATCAATGCTTTAGCACACTATAGCACAAGGAGAAGTTCCCTCACTGTCCTTCCCTGTCCCTAGAAACAAGGATTATCACAGTAAAACACACTGACACTCTCCCTACCTATCCTTCTCTTTCCCTAAACTAAAGGAATCCAGGTTAAGCAAGAAAAAAAAATGTCACTGTCCCTGCCTATGCTTCTCTTTCCCTGCTCCGGAACACACTACACTAGGCCGCCGTGCTGGCGGCCTTTTATAGTGTGGGGCGTGTACTAAACACCCTCAGCAATAATTGGCCACAGGCATCCTGCCTGTGGCCAATCATTGCTCTCCTCGCTGCCGGCGCTGTGATTGGCCAAGCATGTGGGGTCACAGTGCATGCTTGGCCAATCACAGCGCCTGGATGACACTGCGATGGCGTCGTGCATTGTGGGCCGTTCGCGTCACTCGAATTAGGCGCGAACGGCCCAAATCGTTCGATCTTCGTCGAACGATCGAACAGCCGATGTTCGAGTCGAACGTATGTTCGACTCGAACACCGAGCTCATCCCTAGCTGTAATATTTTTCATTGCTGCTACCATTAAGATATTTTAGCTATACGGTTCTCAGAATGTCATCACCCATAATGAATTTCAACACATATGCTTTGTAATAATCGGTATAAATCACAAGGGCAATGGTGCTTGCCACTGAATATCAAAATGTAAGGGCCAGATTGAATAACGCAGTGAATTTGATGACTTACTACATGCTACTCTGTAAAAAGAAAAATATATTAAAATACATATCCTATTGCATTCATTCAATGGGGTTTTAGTAGAGCTGGAAAGAAAACTCGAAAGTCATTTACTGTAAAAGTACTGAGTTTTCACTTTTCAGTACTATAGAGAAACTACAGGGAAATGCATTGTGTGAGTGAGAAGCTTAACGTTACCCCCTGTGATCTTTACTTATAGAAATCAGAAGAGTAGTAAAACATACACATCATAATAATGTCACAACTATAATAGCTGTAATTACTTTAAATAGTGAATGACAAGTGGAATCCAAAGTCGCACAGATAATTATTACCATGGATTTAAAGTAATAAATGTAAGATGTATGCTTTTTTGTGACATCATAGCTATTAGCACATTAAACAATACGAATGGGAAATTATATAGATTGTGATATTGAGGTGTTGCTACATCTGGGTTTGTCTGCTTGTCTTTACCATATAAAAGAGCTACGCAACCTGTATATTAACCACTTCCCTACCCAGCCATAGTCAAATGACGTCCACAGATGGGATCTCCCATCCTGGGTGGACGTCATATGACATCCTGGCTTTGTAGGGGGATATCTGAATGATGCCTGCAGCTAGAGGCATCATTCAGATATCCTTTTGAAGTTCCGGCGATTCTGTGCACCATAAGAATGATCATAGCGGCGGTTCCGCCTCTTGATCGTTCTTATAGGCGGCGGGAGGGGACATCCCCCCTCCCGCCGCCATCCGGTGCTTCTCCGGGCTCTCCCGTGCGATCTTCTGGCGCCGTTGGTGGGTCACGTGATGAGCATAGAGATGACTGGTGACCAGATGGTCACCAGTCATCTCTATGATCGTCGGAGGCCCGGGCGCGATGTTATGACGTCACGCCCGGGTCCTCAAATGTAAACAAAGCCGCCATTGCGGCTAGTAAGTATGAGATCAGTGAAAAAATGTTAACTGATCTCATGCTTTCCAGCCTGGAGGAGAGATGTGGGGTCTTATTGACCCCGCATCTCTCAATAAAGAGGACCTGTCACACACATTCCTATTACAAGGGATGTTTACATTCCTTGTAATAGGAATAAAAGTGATAAAAAAATAAATTAAAAAAAAGTAAAATAATTGTAAAAAAATAAATAATAAAATAAACAAATTAAAACGCCCCTGTCCCCGGTAGCTCGCGATCAGAAGCGAATGCACACGTAAGTCGCCCACATATGTAAATGCCGTTCAAGCCACATATGTGAGGTATCGCCGCGTGCGTTAGAGCGCGTGCAACAATTCTAGCACTAGACCTCCTCTGTAATTCTAACCTGGTAACCTGTAAAAAAAAATTTAAGCGTTGCCTATGGAGATTTTTAAGTACCGAAGTTTGGCGCCATTCCATGAGTGTGCACAATTTTAAAGCGTGACATGTTAGGTATCTATTTACTCGGCGTAACATCATCTTTCATATTTTCCCCAAAAATTGGGCTAACTTTACTGTTTTGTTATTTTTTAATTCATGAAAACATTTTTTTTTTTTTAAAGGCGTTTGAAAAATTATTGCGCAAATATCGTGCAAGAAAAAAAGTTACAATGACCGTCATTTTATTCCCTAGGGTGTCTGCTAAAAAAACATATATAATGTTTCGGGGTTCTGAGTAATTTTCTAGCAAAAGAATGATTATTTGTACATGTAGGAGAGAAGTGCTAGAATAGGCCCGGTATGGAAGTGGTACAAAAAGCACTGTATGGAAGTGGTTAATCAGAATCTAGCACCTCATTACTTCCCTGACTGACAATACTGACGTTTTTGGTCATTTTCAACCCAAGACCTGCACCACGAAGCGTCTCTTAAGGTTCACTAAAAGTGACGTAACTGTTTTGGAACTGAATTATCAAGGGGTGCAAGAGGCAGTTAAAGGCTTCTTAGGTAAATATAATAATTACAGAGTCACCTAAAATTCCATCTTCAGCCAAGATGTCCTATATTTTTAGGTAAAGTAAGAATGGGTAGAATCTCTGTCAACAGGGCCAGAAAAAGGCCGACAATCCTTGTCACAGCCAAGTAATGGTGCCCTCTTTGCTCTTAACACTACATTCCAGGCAAACAGCTAAATGATCAGATTCAATACAATATGTGAGAGTCATTTTACCTGCTGAAGACTTTGTATTTCTCTCCTTCCAGTCTTGATATTTATACAGCTTTGTCCCACAGCACAGCCCTTTTTTGCAGAGGAGGGGAACCTGACCTTTGACTTTGTCTACTGCTGTTTCAGTTTCACTTACAGGTCCTAACTGTTACTGGACACCAAAGGGAGGAGCAGCACACTGATCAGCGTATCTCTCCTTAATTCTGCTCTCTCCTCCTATCAGCATTCCCTTCTCACTGTAACGCATCTGACTGGCTTCTTGTTCTACTATTCTCCCATTCTCTGAGCTCTGTTGTACAGACTGTACAGCAGATTGCAAGAGGCTGATATTGAATCAAATTTAGATACTTACACTGATTGCATTTAAAAATACATTTAACAATGCATTGATTTAAAAAAAAACAAAAAAAAAACTTATTTTAGTTACCTGCTCTGTGCAATGGTTTTGCACAGAGCAGCCCTGATCCTCCTCTTCTCGGGTCTCTTGTCAGCACTCCTATCTCCTTCCCCCGCTGAGTGCCCCCATAGTAAGCCGCTTGCTATGGGGGCACTCATGCGGGTTTAATCCAAAGCAGTGCTGTGTATGTCCATTGATACACACAGCACTTCTCGGACCCACTCCCCCACCTTCTACTCACTCGCTGTCATTGACAGTAGCAGGAGCTAATGCCTTCTGCTGCTGTCTCTGAGCTAAGGAGGTGGGAGAGTGCTGAGAGAGCCTCTGCTCTTGTGCACAGCACTGATTCAAAATCGGGCACAGGTAAGTATAAGGTGGGCTGTGGGGGGTAGGGTTGTGTGTGGGAGGGGGGGGGGGTCGAGCTGCACACAGAAGTTTTTTTTTACCCTAATGCAGAGAATGCATTAAGGTAAAAAAAATCTTTCAGTCCTTGGAACCACTTACAGATCCGCATTAATGCATTAACTGATCAGGCATTAGGACTCAAGGGCAGAAAGTGAAATAAGAGACTACAAATTCAGATTTCTACCCGGGCCAGACTTCACAACTATATTAAATTGTCCTTTTTAAATGAACTGTATTTACGGTATTTATCGCTGAATAGCAGTAAGCTGTATAAGTAAAATATTTATTAGGGTCACAGAAAAATGCAAAATTTCAACATCTTTTTTTAAATTGAGTAAATAAAAATATAAAAATGTATTGCAAACTTTTACACCCTGTTTTCTCCAGCCATACTTAAAAATATTAGTCACTTGCCAAAGACATTTTTTACCAAAGCAGATAAAGGCAATTACAAAAATGTTTACTACGGTTAAGAGAAGCTTTAAAAGAGAAGCATGATAGGTACAGAGAAATTCTGTAACGCTTCTCTACCCTAGATGTCTAAGCACTTCCTTTTTTTTCTTAATGGTTAATACAGGGTCACATTTTCTGCTATTATTGCTGTTCAAGTCCTCATTGGAGAGATTCCTCTTTACTTTCTTACTCATTGATAGGAACAGGAAATTATAAAACAAAATCTCCAGTGTAGAAAGAGAGCAAAAAAAACAACAAAAAGTATTTGTCCTAATAACACATTTTTTTGAATCTAAGGTCAAAGGAACAAGATGAAAGGGATGATCTACCCAATGAGGTTACCGTCAGCAATACAAACCTTACAGGTCAATTTGCAGGATTGCATTTCCTCAAAGACCATCTTTACTTCCTGAGTTGCACTGCACAGCTGGAAAGCTGTGTTTAGCAATTTTGTTCTTATCAGGTATTTATCAGGTATTTTTAAAATAGTGCTATAATGGCTACCAGCTTCTCATGCTGGGGGTTTGCACAGACATTTTAGTAACCTGCTATGCAGGGTCTTATGTTTAAAGGGGTTGTAAAGGTTCGTGTTTTTTCACCTTAATGCATCCTATGCATTAAGGTGAAAAAACAACTGGCAATTACGGCCCCCCCAGCCTCCCTGTTTTACTTACCTGAGCCCGTTCACCTGCTGTGCGCGTCCCCGGCATCCTCTTCTCCACGGAGTCTGGCCTTTGATTGGCTAGATTGATAGCAGTGCAGCCATTGGCTTTGCACTGCTGTCAAACACATCCAATGACATGGCGCGCCGGGGGCGGGGCCGAGTGATACAATCGGCGGCTATAGCTGCCGGCTGTATCACGGGAGCGTGCCCGCAAGCTAACCCCCTCGGGAGAGAGCTTCCCATGAAGGGGGTTGGCTCTTGCGGGGAGGAGCCGAGACAGCCACCGAGGGACCCCAGAAGACGAGGATCGGGGCCACTCTGTTTCCAAAGAAACTGCACAGTGGAGGTAAGTATAACATGTTTGTCATTTAAAAAAACAAAAAAAAAAAAAAAAAAGCTTTACAACCACTTTAATTATTAGCATAAAATATAATAAAATAAAAATGCTGGTTGAGAGTATCCTTTGTCAGAGACAGTAAGTATTTGTAAGGTATGGAGATGCATTATATTTTACTTGAGGTAAATGAAAAACTGCAACTCGTTGTCCCTGACAATTGTAACACTGCTTGTTTATAAATGACTTTAACAATCATGCCAAAAATACGATCACAAAGTGATTTTATTTTTTAGCTAACATCTTAACATAAATAGGACATGTTGAATGTAGGGTATGGATTAATTACTCAAGAATAAATGTAGTAATTTTCAAATATTTATCAGTCTGCAGTGACTATATAAAAAGTAATAATATTATGAGCCAGATTTGCATTCTAATTATCAGAAATCATAATCCCAATTTTCTTTTTTGTTACATTTGTTATTGGATATTTGCTTATTTTCTATTTACCTGCATCTTACATTTAAACCGTATCAGATCTATCTAAATTACGTTTTTGAGCATACCCTATCCCTGCTACATTTTTATGTAAGCGAAAAGTTAACCCTGAGTACTGCGATATTAGGGATAACTTTAGATATTGGATCTGAAAAATAAAACTGAAGTTCAGTGAAGTACAGAGACGTTATTTGAAGAGAACATGTATTACATCAAGCATCCAGGTAGTTGTGAGAAATTCAAATGAAAATAGATCCTCACCTAATTGCATGTTACAAGGTGTGGTTATTAGAAAGTGTAGATCCAGTAAAGCATTATTGTTTTATTGTGTGCTGGGAAATGAAGAAATACAAAATACAGATAGAATACAACGAACAAAAGGTTTCCCAGACCACTTACTAACTAGCCTGCAAAAGAAAATGTAGAATATAACTACCTTGAACAAATTATTCTACAAACAGAAATGTTTAAAAATATGTAGCAAGCAATTATTTGTAATAAACGTTTTTTCTTTTTTCTTTTTTTTAGGAAAGTACAGTATATCCTTTCCTGCCTCACTGAATTATTTATTGAGTTTGCATATTTTAATTTTAAAATGCATGGGACAACAGGGAGGGTGCAAGTTCACTAATAAATGTTTTATATCACTTTCTTTAAAATATACAAGTATTAATAACAATGTTCTGACTTAATATAAGTGTAGCGGTACCCCCTTTTCCCACTTCTCCCTCTTTTTCTCTTTGCGGCTGGCTGACTCGTCTAGGGGTACCAGAGAGAATAATGGGGGGGGGGGACGCACCACCAGCTCGTGCCCTCTTATGTGTGTTATGCAGAGGTGTGAGCTAAACCTTTTTTTTTACCTTCGGGTCTGTGTTCACGTCTGGAGCTTTAGCTTCTCTTGTGGAGGATGATTGCCACTGTTGCAGGCAGGGGCACTTAGCTCCCAGTAACTGGAGTTCCACACCAAATAAAGTCCAACACCTATTTATTCTGTTAGAGGAACAAATAGTCCTGGAAGAGTAGACTGCTTGAACTGTAAGAACAGGCAGGTGTGGGAAGGAGAAGGTCCAGGCACAATCAAAGAATTAAAGTTCTCTCCTGTTCCGTATAGCGCAAACAGGCTTGGCGCACAGTCGCTGCCACCGACTGTAAATTTGGTTTCTGCCACAAACCTTGGTAAAAGTAGAGGCCTCTGCCACAGACCATGATGATAGGTCTCTGCCACCAACACGGTTCAGTTGGATCCCCGCCACTGACCACAAGAACATAGAATACCTCCGTTAGGATAAATAGCCCCTGTCAGGGAGAGACATCCATCCGGACGGTCTCCAGAGGCCCACACCGTCACCGGCATTATGCTGTACCAGCTCTTCGGGAGGGTCACATCTCTGGTCCCTTACGCCCTGGATTCGGGCACCCAATTCCGGGGGCACCCTAGGAATACTCCATCCCTCGCGGGACCCAGTGGAAGGTACTGGGCCCCAGGCCTTCTTGCAAAGTACCTCACACCAGGCTTAAGGTGCCTGTGATGGAACTTGACTCCACGTGCCCAGGCCAAAGGCACCTGGACACGGACGAACGGACAGCAGCCCCAGGCTGAAGGTGCCTGGTGCTTGGACTCCTCGTGCGCAAGATGTCCACCCCCTTTATACCCTCTCCCAGAAAGCACCGCGGGTTCCCCGCCCTGCCTTACCACTGCCGCGAGAGGACAAAGAGGGCACGGCCCTACAATGGTGGTTCAACCCCAGCCCAAGGCGACAGCGCCACCCAGGGGCCGCAGGGAACTGGACACCATTGATATCTTCCACGAACAAAAACAACCATAAAACCCTCGTAATTAGTGCATCTGGGCCATGCTACCGCCCAAACACTCCCCCTAAATATTGATACCCGCTACATAAGTATTTTAGTCTGACAGAAGACCAAGTTATCATTGTGTTGTAAACTAAATGATTAATATCTATACCTATTGCCAAGGTAATGAACTCTTAAAATTCTTCCTTAACCATTTTCATTTCACTTTTAAAACAGAATTTTTAGATAAAGTGTTCTAGTCTTTTTTAGGTAACTGAAGTCCATGCATACATATTTTTAATGAGTAATTACTAAATTCTTTTGAACAGCTCCAAAAGCTTCGTCAATATACAACATTGGAATAAACAAAGTAAATCTGTGCTAAAGGTGCTAAATGTGAAATATGCAAATAGCTGCTATGCACTATGCCATGATAGCTGACATTACAGAAAATCAATATACAAACAGTGCAGCACCTAAATTAACAATCATTAACCAGTGAGCAATTAAATCACATTTATAAGTGATAAAATAAATACATGCATGACTCCAACTAAAGAGAAGAAAACAGGGGTTAACCACTAGGGGCGCTGAAGGGGTTAAGTGTGCCTAAGGGAGTGATTCTCACTCTTAGGGGGCGTGGCTACGAGTGACACGTCACTGATCTCCGCTCTGATTATACAGAGCGGAGATCGGTAACAGTGTCAGTAGGCGAGCGGGGAGATGTTGTGTTTACACTAACATCTCCCCGCTCTATCCATCCGTGAGACGATCGCGGGGATCCCCGCGGTGATCGAGTCCCCGGGAACCGCTGTCCGACTCACGGGGATGGCGGCAGGGTCACGAGCGCGCCGCCGGCGGCGTGCGTGCAACCACACAGCAGGCAGTTAAAGGGCAATGTGCAGGTACGTGATTGTGCTTGTACGAGCCATTCTGCCGACGTATATATACCGTGGGCGGTCGTTAAGTGGTTAATAAGAGTGGTCCACATGCACTTTGTTTACAACATCAAATGGAACCATCCTGTTACACCTTCAGCTAAGTCTCGTATATGATTCAGGCTCCCAAATAGGATAGCATTCCATTATGGATAGCATAAAATGAAAGAATACTCCATATAGTGCATTACCATTTATAAGATCAATTTAATGCAAACGGGTTACAATTAAAAGCATGCATAGAAACATCAGGGCCTCTGATGATGTCATATGTGACAAAACGCATAGCCACGCACATAGGCTACCACTCATGCATGATCGATTGTCTGCCATTTTGATCTCTGGAGGAAGTGCTACAACTGATGTTTCCATGCTTGTTTGTGATCTACCCATGTGAGTGTAACCCTTTTGCATTAAATTGATCTTATAAACCAGTGGTCATCAACCCTGTCCTCAGGACCCACTAACAGGCCATGTTTTATGTATTACCTTGGGGAGATGCAGACTAGAATCACTGAGCAGCAAATGATATCACCTGTGATGTATTTCAGTTATCTTGCAAAACCTGGCCTGTTAGTGGGCCCTGAGGACAGGGCTGATGACCACTGTTATAAACAGTAATGCACTATATGGAGTATTCTTTTGTTTTATGCCATATGGAATGCTATAATTTTTTGGGAGCCAAGGTGTTTGTTAACTAAAGGTGTAACAGGATGGTTCCGTGATCTGGGAGGCTGGCTTTGATGCTGTAAACAAAGTGCATGTGGGCCGCTCTTATTAAGGGGGTCACATATGTTCAGGTAAGTGCAGTATGAGCTTGGTTGGTGACACTCTGGCTATTCTGTGATTTCCACTCCAACCGTTTTGATTAACACATTTATTTATTTATTTAATCACTTATCAATGTGATTTAATTGCTCACTAATTATTGATTGTTTGTTAATTTAAGCTCTGCACTGTTTGTATATTATTATACCACATTAAAATACTGTAAAAAAACACCAAATACCTTATCATTTGTAAAAAGGTATTCCCTTTACATTATATACAGTATGTGCCCTCGGCATAATTAAGACACAAATACATCAACCTGTGGACCAGTTAGACTGATCATATTTATCCACTGGAACTGCTGCCCACTTAATTCTGTTTTGGAGTCTAACAAGTCTAACATGTATAAACTGTAATGACTTGTGCTGTCTTATTAACATGATTTTATTACTCTTATTATTAAAACAAGCTTAGTAGCTCCCAGCAGCCTACTGAAACTCTCAGACAAAACTGCAATGTAGACATCACCAGATTGTCAGCCCCACTTGTGTGTGACCCTGTAGTGAAAAATGTATCTTTGTATGTAACAACATTCATTAGTATAATCTGTAATGTAAAAACATTGTTACTGTCAAAAATATTGGTGGTACATTTAAATATTCTAAAAATACAATAGTCGGTTTATTCACATGGACAAATATGTATGTCTGAAGAGATGTCATTTGACATCCAGTCCTCTGAGACACATCGCAAGCACATTCAAGATTGGCTTTTTTGCACACAGTTTCAACTGATTCACATTGCATGAAGGATTCATTTGTCCACTGAGTTACTTTGTAGTTTTGTTCATCACTTCTTGTATATATCAGTTTAATGGAAAACAGAATGAGTTGCACTTACAAGTTCCAAAGAATCAAATTCAGCCTCAAATAGTATAATATAATAGTATAGTAGCAATATTGTGGTCTAGCACCTTTAATAGTACAGTAAAGTGATAAAAGATAATTTCTGATTGCATGCTTTATTTATTCATACATTGTACATTGGCCGATTGTATAAAAATGGCAGATGTGTCTTCCCTGACCATCATTGAATAGAGAGATATACAATGTTGTATGTTACTTCTACTTGTCCCCTTTTTCCTGAAGTTGTGCAGCAGGTTAAATATACAACATATGTTTGTGAAATATGTATAATCCATCATTTCTCGCCATAAGAGCTAGACTTTCATACACATCTAGTTATTTTGCTTAATAAATAAATAAAGACCTTATATACTATAAACAGTGAAACGCTTCTATTGGCAAAATAAATAAAGTAAGGAAAATGAATATCTTGACAAATCATCCCTTTTTGCATTTAACCTATGTAAGTTGCTTGATTAAGGCTTGAGAAACAGGCTGTGGCCAGCTTTACCGTGCAAGGTCTGTAAGCATACAGATGCTGAGGAGAGCAAGAGGATGACCTTAGCTGTCCATGAGCGTGTTGCTTGTCCAAGCTGCATAATGAGGCTAGCTAAAGCTTTAGGGAGATCTCTGAAAAGAACGAGAGAGGAAAGTGACACAGATGCTGCACTTATTTGCATACCCCAGTCAGAGTATGCAGCTTTGACACAGTAGTATGATTTAGAAACTGAAATTGGGTTGGGAAACCTCAGTGAATGGTGCCAGGCGAACAATTATTCTAGGTAAACAAATCTGATTGCTAGAGCTTTTCTGTGTGACAGACAAAAGTTTCTTAAGCAATTCATTACTGGTTCCAACCTAACCTTGGAAATTATTACAAGAATGTGCAGTGAAATTGTGTACATGTTCATCAATGAATCATGACATACAGGCTTACTGAATAAGGCAGAGGGAGAAATAATACACAAAGCACAACAACCTGTAGCAACCAGAGATGACTTTCTTGGAATCATGCCAGAAGAATTTTGATTGATTGCTGTACCTTTTGTGAATTTTTCATATTCCTCCTTGTCCAATATTGATTTATTCAATGGGGTAGTGCAGTAAGGATGTGCAGAGAGCAGTATCCCACAGCAACAAGTCCAAATAATCAAATCACTCACCCAACAGCATTAAAGTGATTATAAACAATCACCTTGTAAAACAATCCATTCGGTTTAAAATAGTAATGCAAGGCAGATATAAAAAAAAAAACACCCTTTTTCCCTCTTTTTTTTATAAGTGATCACATTCCTTCTGTTCCCAGCTGCATACGAGCTGGGGGAGGAGAAGCAGTAGCAGACTGAACTTCTCAGTGAATGGCTGTGCAGTGGGGGCGTGTCAAGACAAATCTGATCATTGGAGGAGAGCACACTGAATTCCCAGTATAGCTAGAGAACTGACCACAGTGTGCTCTCCTGCTTAGTGCGGTCAATTTATAATAGGAAAGCAAGGGGACTAGCAGGAACACCAGGAATTTCACACAAAGGAAGCAATACAAAGAGAACAGGATACTTTCTCATACAAGTACATAGTACATCAGGCACATTTCAGGAATATAAAGTGTTAGAGTAACAACAAATGCTTTAAAGCCTAATTCCACCCATATTGTGTTTGTTTTTTACACAGTGGAGAGCAATTGCATGTTTTTTGTCTGTGGCCCTAGTGTGAAAATATATACCTTACTGTCCCCGTGACAATTGTTGGCAAAATGAATTTTTGTCTGTTTGTCAGTAGAATTTCTATCATTTCCTGACCTGACAGCTAGTGAGGGGAAGTTTCTTCAAAAGGACCCAGCCAGCAATCCCGAGGGATGTGTCCTTTTCTGCCTTATATAAAATGACTAAAAAGTTTTGACTAGAGATGAATTTAGAACTGCAATCTGCTTTGTTGCACATATTTATAACATTATCTTTCAATCTCTCTGTGCCACTAGGTCATTGAAAGTCCCTGGCCTGCTTGCTTTTATTCTCCATCTTCTGCAACAGCTTGCCCGCTGGCTTCATCAAGATAGAAGCCTACCCTTTGCCTTTAAAACAGCTTCAGCCTTTGTTGGCATGCCATTGTTAAACTGTGGTTTGCAGTTTGTGAATTAACTGAAGAAATTAAGTATGTAGAACTCTGTACTTCAGAACTTCCCATAAAGATTCAGTAATTAGATTAGGTTATTGTAGAGGCCATGAAACACTGATGACTATAACCTGGTGTCCAGAGATTTATGTTCACAGTTGTAACAAAATAGATAATGCAGTCCACATGCCCCAGTAGTTAATAAACATAGCAATTTTAAAAATTCCATACTGCAGCTTTCATGCCTCTAGGTCAGGGGTCTCCAAACTATGGCCCTCCAGTTGTTCAGGAACTGCAATTCCCATCATGCCTTGTCATGTCTGTGAATGTCAGAGTTTTACAATGCCTAATGGGATGTGTAATTCCGCAACAGCTGGAGGGCCGCAGTTTGGAGATCTCTGCCCCCAATTAAGCCTGCCAAAGAAGCTCCCATTATTCATTAGAGCTCCATCCTGTCCAGATCCTAGGAAAGGACAGCCAATAGATACTTGCCTCTAGCATCACAGGAGTGAGTCTTGTACTATTTCAGAACTCCATGCATGCTCAGTGTGTTTCCTCCCCTGTTGCCGCTGCTAAGCTTAAAGCCCCATACACATGTGCCGATTTGTGGGGAGCGACATCAGTCGGTTCAATAAAAAACACCCGATATTCGGCCCTTGTGTAAGGCACTCGGTCTGACAGAAGCCAGCCGTTCGGCCAGCTTCTGTCGGACGAGCATGCTGGAGAAGCAGCAGCTGAAGGGTGGCGAGCGCTGAGCAGTGTTCTGGCAGGGGGGCAGTCCCCCTGTTAGAACACCTCAGCGGGGGAGATTGCTGTACTAACTTTGGATCATTAGTGTAGCGGCTCTGACTGGAGTTGTCACTAGTAGTGTGTACCAGGCATAACTGTGATGACAGGGGAACTTCCCATAAAGGTTCAGTGATTAGATTAGGTGATTGGAGAGGCCATGTCAGGCAAATGACTATAACCTGGTTTCCATTAAATTTTAAAGTGTTAGTTCACCTTTGAAACAAAAAAGTTTAGGCAATCATTCTTGATCTACCTGACCTTGGCTTGGCATCGAGAGATCCCCAAATTTTCCACTTCTTATTAAGTGATTGAACAGTACTGACTGGCATATTCAAGGCTTTGGATATCTTTTTATATCCTTTTCCATCTTTGTAAAGTTTAATTACCTTGTTACACTGGTCTTTTGACTGTTCTTTTCTACCTCCTCATGGCTCAGTGTCTAGCCTGCTTAGTGAGAGCTAACAAACTCATTGACTATTTATACACAGACATTAATTGTAAAATAAAAAGCCACAAATGTGGGAAATTAACCTTTTAATTGCCATTTTAACCTGTGTGTGCCACCTTCTGTGTCTGTACCAAGGCCAAACCTTCCAGGGTATGTAAACTTTTGATCAGGGTCATTTGGGTGATTTCTGTTATTATGATTTAAAAAGAGTAAACACAGTTGATTGATAATAAATGGCTTCAGCCAAACACTAACCATGAGTGAAAGAAAGGTTTTTGTGTTATTCATATTCTATGAAAAATGTCCAAGAAATCATCAATTCTACCAGGGTATGTAAACTTATGAGCACAACTGTATAGTCAATATTTGCGCAGCGGTTTATCAAATGCTCATTTTTAGGAAAAAAAAACACTTTATCCACTTCCCGGCTGCCTTCCGCACATTTACTGCAGCAAGGTGGCCTGGCTGCGTGAAACGACATACTTGTATGACGCTTCATGCAGTAGCCTCTGGCAGCGCTGATTGGACAGAGGAGGAGCCAATCAGCGGGTCCGGTGGACGCGATGCCCGCCGGCCACCCGTGATCATTCCTCAGAGAGGCAGAATGGCGATCTGCCTATGTAAACAAGACAGATCGCCGTTCTGACAGGGGAGAACATAGAGATCTTGTGTTCCTGCTAAGATCTCTGTGTTCTCCCAGTAAGAGAAATTCCCACACACTTAGTAAGCACCCCTTAGGGACACACTTAACCCTTTGATCGCCCCTGGTGTTAACCCCTTCCCTGCCAGTGTCATTAGTACAGTAACAGTGTATATCTTTAGCACTGATCACTGCATTAGTGTCACTGGTCTCCATAAAAGTGTCAAAAGTGTCAGTTAGGTGTCCGATTTGTTCACTGCAATGTCACAGACCCACTAAAAATCGCTGATCACTGCCATTACTAGTAAAAAAAATAAAATAAAAAATTCCATAAAAATATCTCCTAGATTGTAGAGACTATGACCTTTGCGCAAACCAGTCAATATACACTTATTGTGATTTTTTTTTTTACAAAAAATATGTAGCAGAATACATCTTGGCCTAAATTGATAAAAAAAAAATCTTTTTTTTTCAATTTTTTTATTAAATATGTATTATAGCAGAAAGTAAAAAATATTTTTTTTTCCCCAAAATTTTCGCTCTTTTTTTGTTTATAGCACAAAAAATAAAAAGCACAGAGGTTATCAAATACCACCAAAAGAAAGCTCTATTTGTGGGAAAAAAGGACATCAATTTTATTTGGGTACAGTGACGCAGGACCGTGCAATTGTCAATTAAAGTAACGCGCAGTGCCGTATTGCAAAAAATGGCCTGGTCATGAAGAGGGTAAAACCTTCTGGGGCTGAAGTGGTTAATTAAGTTTCATGCACACAAACACAACATAGTACCCATTTTATTTGGTAAAATATAAAAGATTATGTTGTGCTGAATAAATAGATACCTAACATGTCATGCTTTAAAATGATGGATGCCTGCAGAGTGGCGACAAACTACGGTACATACAATTTTCAAAAGGCGTCAATTTTTACAGGATACCATTTTAGTGTTAAGCAGGAGGTCTGGCACTAAAATTATTGCTCTCACCTTGACATTTGTGGTGATACCTCATGATCACTGCCTTACATACTAGTAAACAACAAACTGAAATCGGAAGTAAAAAAATTCACAAGAAGAGGAGGAACAGCTCGACCATGTGTGGTGGTTCTGAGAGAGCCTGAGAATAGCAACGGGCTGCGGTTGGGGGGGCTCCTTCTGTTCCCTGTTAAAGAGATCAGGCAGCTGTGGAGCTGCTCAGATCACTTTTTACAGGAAAACCCATTGCAAATTATGATACCAGGATTATGGCTGCAGTCATGATCCTGGTATTACACAATTATATACAAAGCTGGCGCACATAGGAACATAAGACCAAACAAATCACTGTTACCATGAAGTCCTTTTAAGCTACATAGAGCTTTGTGTGAGATGACAGTCTTGAAAAAAAATGGGCAGCCTTGCGGAGGGAGCCGAAGACAGACTCCAACATATGAAACAGGAAAAACAGAAAAAACAGAAAAAGGCGCCACTTCGTTTAAAACTGTTACACTTTAATTACAAATGCATCAAAGCACTCACATTTTAGGATTACTGTAAAAGGCATATTCGGGTCCAAACGACGATCAGACTCCAATGGTTGGTGGTCTCAGAGACTATCAGACATCTGTTTATGTGGATTGAGAACCGGTATGATGTCCATATAGGATGTTCCGGGTTGTCGCTGCAGTGAGCCAGGGAGAGGGCTGGAACACAAGCTCAGAGTCTAGCTGAGACGCAACGCACAGCGGAGTGATGTCACAACCGGCATGCAACGCGTTTCAATGCAGGTACAAAGAGACGATGGAGATCCCTGCACGCATCTTTTTCAAGCTCAAAATCCTAAAATGTGAGTGATTTGATGCATTTGTAATTAAAGTGTAACAGTTTTAAACTAAGTGGCGCCTTTTTCTGTTTTTTCTGTTTTTCATGATCCTGGTATAACTGCTTCCCAACCAGGACATATATATTTTTTAGCGGTCAGGAAGTCGTTAACACAGCACACCATAATGCATGGTATGCGTGTTGTGTTGTGCTGCAATGTGGGAGCATTGTCTGGTACTGTAACTGTGCGTTGGGGTGCCATTCAGAATTGCACGCATTACTGTGAATTGTGGAAATGTAAGTTAAAACATGTGATTTATTACACCTTATCGCACCACACATTTTTTAATACTAGACCATTGTGTGCCCCTCTGGTCAGGTTAGGGGCCACACTTGAGGTCCCTTATATTTACTAACCACAGGTGTAAATGATTGCATATATCCAAAGGCCCAAAGGGCAGCTAAAACTGATTAATAGGAAATGACTAGCATTAACCAGTTTTCTACTGTAGAAGTCAAGAAAAGAAAATCTAGTTATAAAAGCATTTTTGAATTATTATTTGAATACATAGTCTCTTATAGCGATAATAAGCCTGTTTCTCATTAGTGTCTTAGTGTGTCTTGTTTCTGTACACATATCACTGCCTTTTCTGTGTGAGGTATGTGACTGCCAGTCAGTAGAGATTTTCGTCGGTGTATGATCATATCATTCATGTTCTATATTTGATAAAATATGTGGCTTGTGAAAAAAAGCATTTTTTTACATAAAGTTATCCAGAACAGTGGTAGAAATGTTAGAACAGTTTATTTTATTCTGGTAAAAATCTAGATGTAACAAGCATGTCGCAGCTTGTTAAGTAGAGACAAATAGTTTTGCAGAAGCAATTTACTTAATGCCATCTGCATTGCAGTCATCTCGAGTCATACTGAAAAATATTGTAGTATTTGCTTGCATAATAAAGTTTTCCTGCTTTGTACATGTCCAAAAAATATCAGCTATTACAGTATTTATTTCAGTGAAGGATAAAGATGTGTGTTATTCCATATATTGATCTTTGACTACATTATTGCACAGATCATTCTATGGAGGTGTAGTTTCAAGCCCCAGAGTCACAAATTCATTTTTCTCCACTGTGATATCTATAAACTTCACCTCAAGCTACTATTCAATCATTGAAGAGGCGGAAGTGCACATTTGTATGAATGTTTGTGTCATTCTGATAGATGGTTAGAATTTAATAGCCATAGTTTGTATTAAGCTTTCTATCATTTACATCATTTACATACTGTGCTTTATGGATATCAACATAGATGAGATAATTGATGCCTAATATAGCCATCAGTGACTATCAGTTGGCTACCTATGAACCAACTGGATACCGCTGGGCTAATCAGCCTTGGAGGAATAACTGGCAGTTGCAATGGATTTTCTTAGCTCATTACTACTGTTCTCCCAAGATAAGGACAGGGCTGGAGGTGTCTGCACAGAGCTAGTGGAAGCATGCTTATTCATTGTGAGCTAGCATCTGAGTAATCATACAGTGGTTGGATCTTCCACCTTGTTATTATTCACTTACACATCCTTAAACAGAACTTAAGTTAAAAAAAGAGATGGCAGGGAGGAGTATATTGGTAGAAAAGCCTTGGTATGTATCTTCTGCCCCCCAAAAAAACTCTTCTCCCAGGTTTTTGGCAATTTTCTATCTATTTGTACACTATGGCACATATGCAGAGCATTGTACTCTCTGGCTCTATTCTCCCACATGTATCATTGGCTGCCATGTGGCCAAAGAAATAAGACACCGGTCTTGAAGAAAAGACCAAAAAGATGGCAACATCAATGGTCAAGTGGTGCCAGAGAAAGCATGGGACTGTCATCAATAGAGAAGGACAAACTAGGAGCTAAATCTGCCATAATGTGCAAGTAAGTAGGTACTGTGTTTGCATTGGTTATAATGTACTTGTTAAATGTTCAGCTTTATGAGTACAGTATAATTGAATATATAACTAAGCTGCAGCAACAGGTACTCTGTGAAAAGTACCAAGCCAGGCATTATTGTAGCTGGCTATAGACCCTAGGGGGCTTTGGATATACAAGTATGATCAAAGCACACTCAGGTATCAATGTGGGTAAGCGTATTCCTAAACATGAACTATTGCCCTAAGTAGACATGTTTAGCCTATGGAGAGAGGTAATAAAAGTAGGTGTACACCATGGGAATCAAATCAATCTATGTGCCTTTTCCATTCTCATAGACAAAATGATTACTGGTCATTACAAGGCATAATTTTTTATAGTCATGTATTTTTTTTTTTTATTGTGCCCAACTGCAGTGGTGGTCCACAAAATGGTCCCCCACATGATTGTGACGGTCTCATCAGCGAGATTCTTTGAAGATCCTGTTTACCCAATATGCATATTCACTGGACAGTTCATGTCAGGTGAACATCTTAGCATCCCCACTAGGGATAAGCCAATGGTTCAGTCCGAAGCTAGCAACACTAGCCGAGAATTCGTAGCCAAGTAAACAAAGAGGTGGGGATAGTGGTGACATCAATGCCTATACATGGCCACTGGCATATTTGGGCTCTGACCAGTTATGGCAATAGCCATATTTAAGCAATTATGTTACCACTACCCCCACCCCTTAGTTTATGTTTCAATTTTATTTTATTTTTTTAAAGAAATATAAGTGCAACAAGGCACAGATATAACATTATGTGCCGCCCATCCCTTCCTTTATGTGGATGATGACATCTCGATGAGCTATCATTCTATGAGGAGTACTGTTCAGATTGGTATCTGGTTCATTGGGTATTTTCTTTTAGTGAATCAGCAGACAGCGGGCATTGTGATTGAAAATGGATTTACAACAAAGGACATATTTGCAGGGTGTTTTTTTTTTCTTCAATAAAGCCCTTGTCAAATTGTACCTGATGTATGAAGAAATACCTGTGCCATTTTTATTTTATTTTTTTGTAAAAATACACCTTAACAAGAAAAACTATTAGGATTTTAATGGTACCACAACCCACAAAAATGTAAATGATAAATTCACGGACAAATGTTCTAAGAATTGTCTAATTATGTTACCTTAGTGATGTGTAAGAAGCAAGCTGTTTAATACACACTTGAGTTCTAATCTTTAGTCTAATTCATACATCTTTTAAACAGACTAAGTGAATTACATACGATGCTAAAAGACTAAAACTGGTGTTTTTCAAATCCAGCCTTTAAACATTCATGTTTACTGCACCTGTCTCTTGAAAATCCCTTTTGCTCGCTCAGTGCATGGCATTTGCTGTCATGTAAAACCTGGTATTAGCTTGGTGTGCTTTCATCGTCTCCTTAGAAACCTCTCTGAGTGATTTCCTGTAAAGGAAATTATCAGCCCACATTTAGTAATGTACAGTTACAACTGAATACTGTTTTGACAGAATTATCAAAATTAAAGCACACTGCACAGCAGGACCATATTGAAGGGAGAAAAATCTGTATCCTGGGCACTAATAGATCATGAAGGGACAGAGATCAGGTCTATCCTTATTTTGAGAAAACTTAATAATGATGGTTCATATGGTGGAATTAATAATTCTGGATATTTTTCATTTGAGCCAAACTGGAAATCGCTTTACTGTCACACAAAATGATGAGCACAAAATGTTTCAGTAGCCAAATCTGACCTTATGAGTTGTATTTCATCCTGCTTAAGAGAGAAGCAGATTTGACATGTTATCCTGTTAGCCCTGGCTGATGTCTGCTGGGGAAACCTGTCTAAATCACTGGTTCTCATCTCAAACCATTTATCAAAAAACGTTAACAAGTCCTGACGTAGCCCTCATAAAAAGCAGGTGACTTAGTTATGGCTTGTCATTTAGATGGACTAAGGTCTTTTAAGTATGAATATTGAATCATGTATTTTTTTTTTCTTGGATTATAGTAATACATGTGCACAAACACAGCATACAGTATATATTTTATTGATGGTATGTATACACAATAAAATCAGTTAGTGAGTAGAACAGTGCAATCAGAATCTATTGTGCCACTTGCATCTATGATTACATCATAATTTCAGAACATAGGACATACTGTATTATCGCATGTGACAGTAATAAAGGCATTCTTATAATATATTGGCTTAATCCACAAACCTTAAACTGGTTGTAAGGGCTGAAGGTTTTTTACCTTAATGCATTCTCTGCATTAAGTTAAACTGTTTTCCATTGTCAGCTCGCATCCCCCCCCCAAATACTTAACTGAGCTCAGTATCGATCTAGCATTGAGCCCAAGAGCAGCAGCGTGGTTCTCTCCCTCCTCACTGGACACAGCCACTGGCTCCTGCTGCTATCATTCAAATCCAGTGATGAGGGAGGGCAGAGCTAAGCAGCACTATGTGGGTGTTAATGAACACACAGGACACGGCTCGGGATTGAGCCTGCATGTGGCCACTATAGGAAGTAGCTATGGTGGCACACAGAGAACCAGAAGAGCCCAGAGCACCAGTCGGGGACCCCAACAGAGAGGTATTAGAGCTGCTCTGTGCAAAACCAGGAGATACGTATGACATGTTTGTTGTTTAAAAAATAACTTTACAATCGCTTTAGGCCCCTTTCACACGGGACGGATCAGTCATGATCCGCCCTGTGAACCTCTGCTTGCTCAGCGGGGATCGTTCCGTTGATCCCCGCTGAGCCGGCGGATGACTGGGCGGTCCCTGCACTGTGTGCAGGGACCGCCCTGTCAGATCTCCGCTCTCCCCTATGGGGGGATCAGATGAACATGGACCGTCTGTCCGTGTTCATCCGATCCGCTCCGCAGACGGATAGAAAAATAGAAATTTTTTCTATCCTGAAAAACGGAGCATAGCGGACACGGGTAAGATCGGGTGTCAGCGGATGTTCATCCGCTGACATCCGCTATCCCATAGGGATACATGTATGTCCGTTTTTCATCCGAAAACGGATGGGTGAAAAACAGACATACGGTCCGCCCAGGATAATTATTTTTTGTTTTCTTGTTTCTTATTTTCTTTTCTTTATGTTTTCAGCAGAATCTGATGAGATTTGAAGGTTACAGTCACATGAATAAAAATTAATTATTTTCCTTTTGCAAGGCTTTGTTAATTAAGCCTATAGTGTTCTTTAGTGATTTATACATACATTTATTTCCCATTAGAAAAAAAAAATGGGTGTAACTGCAGTAGAGTAAGGAATATAAACTTGCTGGAGCTATTTAACAAAAGGCAGAGTCAAGAAAATGTAAGTGTTATCTGACGGAACAGTCATCATATTTGTTGTTTTTTAAAATCTACTTTATAACAAAAAAGTTACCATTCGATCGGCTGATTTGAGCAACAACTCAATTTTCTTGGCTTAGTTTTTGTTATTGATTTGTGGTTTGGTTATTTTATGACTCCTGACTCGTTTGTCAAACTGGATAATCTCTGTAGCAATGTTGTGCACATTTTCTACATATGCAAAGTTTGTGGACATCTCTTTCTTTGGCAGCTGATACCTACAGTGGGTAAAGAAAATAATTACCCCCTTTAATATAATCCAAATTTGTTGCTTTGCAGTCTGAAGTTAAAACAGACACAGTTTATGTTTTATCCCACTGTATTTACTCAGTGCAGCTTATGTTGTGAAAGATATAAAGCCAACATGTCAGGACAAAAAAAAAAGTCACTGAGTTGGAAAAAGGATCACCCCCTTGTGTCAGTATTCTGTTTAACCACCATTTTCTTTAATTACAGCATTTAGTCTGTTGGGATATGTCTCTACTAACTTTGCACATCTAGACTTTTCAATATTTGCCTACTTTTCTTTGCAGAACTGCTCAAGTTCAGTTAAACTTGATGGTGACTGTTTGTGGACTGCAGCCTTCAAGTCATTCCACAGATTTTCAATGGAGTTTAAGTCTGGGCTCTGACCAGGCCATGCAAGGACATTCATCTTTTTTACCTTCAACCACTGTGTGGTCATTTTTGCTGTGTGCTTTAGGTCATTGTCATGTTGCAAAGTAAACCTTCTTCCCATTGACAACTTTCTGGCAGAGGGCAGCAGATTTTCCCCAAGAATTTGACAGTATATATATATTTTTTTTTAATCAAAATGAAATTTATTGAGCATGAAAAGTAGAAGGATATGCAAACAAGTACAAAGTGCAACAGGCCCTATTTAAGAGGATACAGCATTTGACATAACCTACGCAAGTGCAGAGTACGTACCAGGTCTTATTATTTAAGGTTTTCCTAAGAACCTACCCGCTTGGGCCTGTGAAGCCTGAGTGTAAGAGTAACACATTTTTTTTCAAACAGAGAGAAAAATAAAAATATAACAGGGAGCTTAGCATAGCACAACACATGAAGGCATAAAAGCAAACAAACTGAGAGCAAAAGGCATTTGCGTAAACTACATTGGAATCTGTACCCCGAATAGGAGTCACTGCTCATCTGTACCTCCAACCACCTGTCCCAGATTTCGTTGTATTTGGCTGGACAGCCTCTGTGTGAATACAGTACCTTTTTTATAGGGAAGTGTAGTGTTCACTGCCCTGATCCACTGCTGAATGGTAGAGGGAGACCCTTTGATCCAAGAACGGGCTTTTTGCATTCTGGCCAGAAATAGAGACTCTTGCAAGAATATATTTATGTACTTCTCCTCTTCAAAGATGGAAAGGAGACCTAATAATCACTGATGGGGGCACAGGGTTAGAGGAGAGCCTATGCAGTCATGGAGGAACTTAACCACCTGTGACCAGTATTCCTGAAGGTGAGGGCAGGTCCATAGTAGGTGGTAAAATGTATCCCTGGGGTAATTTGATGGTATTTTGCCCCATCCATTTTTCCTTCAATCCTGACAAGTGCTTCATTCCCTGCTGCAGAGAAACACCCACATAACAAGATATTACCACCTCCATGCTTTACTGTAGTAATGGTGTTATTTGGATGGTGAGCTGTATTGGATTTCTGACAGACATATCGTTTGGTGTTGAGGACAAATAAAGTACTTCAATTTCAGTTTCATCTGACCATAACACATTTTTCCAAGCTCAGTCATAAATGCATGTGGCCTTTCTTGAGGAGTGGCATTTTTTCTCCCATACAAGCCACATTTGTGGAGAATTTGTAATATTGTTGTCACATGCACACAATGACCACTCTTTGTCAAAAACTCCAGCAATTGCTCCAGAATTGCTGTAGGCCTCTCGGTAGCCTCTCTGATCAGTTTCCTCTTGGCTCTTTCATCCAGTTTGGAGCGACATCCTGATCCAGGGAAGGTCCTTGTTGTACCAAATACCTTCCACTTCTTAATAATAGACTTAATTGTGCTTCTAGGCATTGATAAAGCCTTTGACATTTTTTGTATCCATCTCATGACTTGTGCCTGTCCACAACCTTTTTTCCCAGAGATCTTTCGACAGTGCCTTGCCACCCATAGTTGATTGTTTACTTCAGTTGCACTACCAGGGACTGAAAAGCACCAGGAAAGCTCTTTTCATGCTGCGCTAAACAAAATTACCACAGCTGAACACAGTTTAAAGTCAAAAAGGCTTTGTGTGCCCTTGAAAAGGTGATTATCTACACCTGATTGAGTTCACAAGAATATGCACATAATCCACTATATAGGATGTGTAGGGAGGCAAAAGGAGGGCAACCCCGGAAGTCTGTGTTATGTAACTTTTTCTCCCAATGCTTCTTGCATCACCAATTACATAATACATACTATTATATATTCTGAAGCAGGACTTTAATTGACACTATATTCTGATTCTATAAATATTCTATTCAAGTAAGTATTTTGAATTCAAAGAGGTATTCTATCTCAGCCACCTCCAAATCCTTTTTTTTTTTTTGTGCTGGTGCCGTTATCAAACTTCCTGCTAGAGGGTTATGTTCTTTCGCTATGGTCCCACTGTATGTAGAAATGTAGCCACCTTCTCTTTTTCACTCCTGAGATAAACTAGAGACTGCATTTACTATGGGATTTGTAGTTCACATAGACCAGTGCAGATGTCTGCAACTAATGTGCACTGTTCGTTCCAAACAAATGGAGGTGAGGGGGAAAGGGAAAGGTTCAGGAACTCACATAGGATGTTGCAAGGAGGCTGGAAAACTCAGTAAGAAACACTTTAATGAAGAATAGATTATAAGGGGGTAGTAGATGTGTACTGAATATTTTTTATTTTTTTTGGAATAAGGATATAATTTAATGCCACTTTAATTTGATTGCTGGCTTTGAGAAACGTCTTTTATTGCTGTTATGTAGGAAGCAGCAAGCAGTCTTGTGTAATGTTTAAATGGCATTAATTGCTAGGTTACTGAAACACTATTTCAAAAGGGAGTGGCGTGGCCTAGTTTGGTAAAGCTATACCGAGATGAAAAACTGACCTGCTCGATAGGAAGGCTGTTCCTTTACATCAGAAGGGTGTAGCAACTTCTGGTACATAGAAGAGCATGCAAAAGTGTACCAGGGGTACCATATGTTGCAAAACCTTTCTTCTCTTCATTATATAGAGAGGTGGTAAGGTTTTCCATGTCCCTAATATCATCAATATTAGCTAGCCAAAGCAAGATTGATGGGGTAATCGACTGCTTCCACAGGGCTGAAATACATGCCCTGCAGCATTCTGGAGGTGAATTGCTAAAGAAGACTTATATCAAGTAAGCAGTACAGTTGTTTATTTTCATAATTATTGCAAAAAATTCTTTTGATGAATGGGGGAGGGGGGTGTTAAAAAATGTCTTATATAAAATTGGTACACCACTGCAGTACCCATATGCTTTTGAAAGGCAGTTGTAATTAAATCATAAAAGGCTGAGCTTTGATTGGTTGGAATTTAGCACTGTGCTGTTTACTATTACAATTTAATCAAGTTTATAAAGAGCAATATATCATGCAGTATGATATTTAATACAAAAAAGATATACAAGTTACAAACTAAAAATTAAAGTGTTCCTTGATTTTAGCATAACAATTTCTGAGTGAGATATACATAATATGCTCCTTTTAGGTTCTGTCAAACATAAAAAACAAAACAAAAAAAAAACAAGTTAAAATTAGGACAAGGCATTTAGCTTGCGGAAGTATAAGGCACTGTAAAGGATATTACTTTTCTCCAAAGTGAAGCAATTTAATGTGCATCACAGCATCACAAATTGTAGTGGGTGGTCAGCATGACTCATTGCTTGAGTGGTCTTCTCTTTACTCCCTCTTTTCTGATTTAATAGAGAAGAGTTTTCAAAATAGTTCACAGAAAAATGGGTCATACTGTTACAGACAGAATTAAAACCACATATTTGACAGTGGTTTAATATCTTCAAGTGTGGGTGGAGGACTTGCATTACGAAGACATTAGAGAACGAGAGAGTATGTTTATTGGTACTACTGTGTCTCAATAATTAGCTCAAGTGTTGTAGTTTTGTGTTTTTGTTTTATTTATTTTTTGTTGTTTAGGTCATTCCATGTTTATCTTAGAATCACATCATATAGTAATAAAAGAAATTAAAGTGTACCTCTTTCTTCTTCCTGCCAAATTAAATCTTGGCAAAATGGTTGGATAGAGAAAAGGTAAGTTTCCCCCGGGGGGGGGGGGGGGTTAGCGGCATGTTGTATTCTAACAAGAAAAGGGTATGGTCAGATCTATTTCATTTATTATACAAGGGGTAAAGTGCAGTTGCAAAAAGTAGGTTAAAAAATTGTACACTCTGGTTACACACAGTCTAAAATGACAATAACATTGTAGAATAATCAGCAATACAATACATTCTTTGCAATGAGAAATTAGCATCCTTGGGAGTACCCCAACGCGTTTTGACCATCACGGTCTTCTTCAGGGGTTTGTACTCTGGTAAAAAAAGACAGAGAGGGTAAATATCCCTAACAGAGGCAATAAAAACAACAAAAAAAAACTGACACGTTTTAATTCCCCGTTTTACTGTTAGTTATTTTTAAATGTAGCAGTTGAGAGGAAAAAAAGGAGAGTACATTAGTATTGAGCGAACGGTTTGAGCCGAGCAAAAGTTTGGCCCTGACATTGCCTATTCACCCGTTCGGTGAACGCTCAAATTTGTGGGTCACTCGACGAGATGTTCGCCTGCCGAGCACCCTACAATGCACTGTGAGCTTCACAGTGCATTCTAGGGCCCTGACTGGGGCACCAGAGCACTGTCAGAGCCCTGATTGGACAAAGTGATGATGACTTTCTCCAATCACGGCTTAGTGCTCATAGTCCCACCCCACACTATAAAAGGTAACTTTCTGTAGGAAGATTTTGCATTGTGTTGGAGTGGAGATAGATAGAGCAGTGCTCAGTTTGCTACGAGTGAGTTTGTGTATTTACTTATTGTGACTCTGAATGTAGAATGTTAGTGTAGTGTATGAGTTTAGTGTGTCAGTGTAGTGTGTTAGTGTAGTGTTAGTGTAGTATATGAGTTTAGTGTGTTAGTGTAGTGTTAGTGTAGTATATGAGTTTAGTGTGTCAGTGTAGTGTCAGTGTAGTGTGTTAGTGTAGTGTATGAGTTTAGTGTGTCAGTGTAGTGTCAGTTTAGTGTGTTATGGTAGTGTATGAGTTTAGTGTGTCAGTGTAGTGTCAGTTTAGTGTGTTAGTGTAGTGCAGTGTTTATCACAGCCTTACATAACATTTGACTATGTGTGTAGTGTGTTAGTGTGCTGTATGAGTTTAGTGTGTCAGTGTAGTGTCAGTGTAGTGTGTTAGTGTAGTGTATGAGTTTAGTGTGTCAGTGTAGTGTCAGTTTAGTGTGTTATGGTAGTGTATGAGTTTAGTGTGTCAGTGTAGTGTCAGTTTAGTGTGTTAGTGTAGTGCAGTGTTTATCACAGCCTTACATAACATTTGACTATGTGTGTAGTGTGTTAGTGTGCTGTGTGTCAGTGTAGTGTCAGTGTAGTGTGTTAGTGTAGTGTATGAGTTTAGTGTGTCAGTGTAGTGTCAGTTTAGTGTGTTATGGTAGTGTATGAGTTTAGTGTGTCAGTGTAGTGTCAGTTTAGTGTGTTAGTGTAGTGCAGTGTTTATCACAGCCTTACATAACATTTGACTATGTGTGTAGTGTGTTAGTGTGCTGTGTGTCAGTGTAGTGTCAGTGTAGTGTGTTAGTGTAGTGTATGAGTTTAGTGTGTCAGTGTAGTGTCAGTTTAGTGTGTTATGGTAGTGTATGAGTTTAGTGTGTCAGTGTAGTGTCAGTTTAGTGTGTTAGTGTAGTGCAGTGTTTATCACAGCCTTACATAACATTTGACTATGTGTGTAGTGTGTTAGTGTGCTGTATGAGTTTAGTGTGTCAGTGTAGTGTCAGTGTAGTGTGTTAATCCCTGTACACACGATCAGATTTCCTATGGTTTTTAAACCGATGGATTATTTCATCGGAAAACCGATGAAGCTGACTTCCATCAGTCTTGCCTACACACCATCAGTCAAAAAACTGACCGTTCCAAATGCGGTGACGTAAAACACTCCGATGAGCCAAGAAAAATGAAGTTCAATGCTTCTGAGCATGCGTCGACTTGATTCTGAGCATGCGTGGGATTTTTAACCGATGGACTTGCCCATAGACAATCGGAATTTGCTATCAGTTTTTTATCCATCGGAAAAATTTAAAACATGTTCTATTCTTTTGACACCGATGGAAAAAAGACCGATGGGGCCCATACACGATCGGTTTGTCCGATGAAAAAAATCCATCGGACTGTTTTCATCGGTAAAACCGATCGGGTGTACGCGGCTTTAGTGTAGTGTATAAGTTTAGTGTGTTAGTGTAGTGCAGTGCAGTGTTTAACACAGCTTTACATAACATTTGACTATGAGTGTAGAGTGTTAGTGTAGTGTGAGCATAGTGTGTCAGTACAGTGTAGTGTGTTAGTGTAGCGCAGTGTTTAACACAGCATTACATAACATTTAGTGCTGTACAGTGTTGTATACTTTTTTTTCTGATTGCTGCCTGTTTTTGTTTTGTTTTTTTGTCCTCTGCCTGCCCACTTTTTTTTTCCTTGTCAGCCACAGTTTGTCTGACTGTGACGCATTCTTCCCTCTTTTTTATTTTTTTAATCGTTTTAACATTTTTGTCAGCATCAGTCCTCAATTTGAAGCACACCAAACACCACTTTTCATCCAATTACACATTCTATCAAATTTGGGTAATAAGCCCCTCATCATGTCTGGGAGGCCAACTAGGAGAGGCAGACATTCCCATGCCACTATGAGTGGGCCAGCAGCGTCTGTGTCCACAGGCAAAGGTGGACGTGGTCGGTCTTCAGGCAGAGCACATTTGTCTCACTGTTTAGTGATGTTGCCCGTGCTATCCAGCCACAGCATGCAGAGAAGATGGTGGACTGGTTTACTAAACCATCCTCATCCTCTATGACCCATGCTGACACTAGTGTAAAGTCCACCACAGTTGCCAGAGTGGCTTATTCTGCCTCCTTGTCCACGGCTACTCCTGCCATAGCCCCAGCATCATGCATGGAGGTGTCAGCTGTGTTATTTGAACACAGTATTAGTCGCTTGCTTCTTGAGGATGCACAGACAATACTTGATTCTGATGTTGGTTATGAGGTAGAGAAATGGAGTAATATGAGTGTACAGAGAGGGTAGAACACTGATAAACAGCAAATTGACAGTCATGTTCCCCAGCCGTAGCGTACTGCCAAGTTGGCTCTAGTAATGATGAGGATTGAAGTCGCCCTACTTCAGCGAGACTTCAGAGCAGTGCAATTTCATCTGCAGCTTGCTGATATCTGTGCAACGTTACTTAACAGAAGTCAATGTAGGTTACACTGAAATGCACAGAAATAGTGCAGGAACCTTCTTCAAAGTCGCTTTGACTTTAGTCGCAGCAATTTGAATGGTTCCATTGCCGTAAATGAGGTGCGACTTGTCATGCGACTTTGAACTCTCACGTCGCATGACAACTCGTATGGTGTGAACCCGGGCTGAAAGGTATATTTAACAGACTAAAGAGGAACAAATAAGAGAAGCTAAGGTTTGTATATCTGTGCTTAGCAGTATACTTTATTGTAGCCCTCTCCACCTACAGTTTGTTTTCTTGAAACATATCATAATATTAAAAAGATCACCAGAAGCCTATTTATTGGATTGGGTTACAATCTGCTATTTATTATTAAAAATGGCCATATATGGGCTGTTTTTCTTTGATCTTCCACCTGGCTGTTCAGAAAAAAATAAAACGATTCCCCCATCCACACATTCAAAGTGGATAAGGAAATCCTCCCCACTGAGGAATTATGTTTTGTTAGTGGGGAATCCCCCACTGCCAGAATACACTGATCAGTTCCATTTAAAGAACAGTCGGTCCTTAGATTGACTGCACTTGAACAGGAATGGCCATGGATGGATCAAAGTGATCCTTGCTGAACCGGTAGAATTTCGATCCATCTATGGCCAGATTAAAGAGGAACTGCAGTCTGCTCACATAATTGGTAATAAAAACATCTTTGCCATTCTGAAGCTTCCCTCCAACCACTTTTCATATTATTTTATATATACTGTGATTCTGTACTTGCCAAATATGCTGCAGAAATCTCCCTCCACTAAGTCTGGCTGCGTCCATTTTAACTGTGAGCAGCTGAAGCTGCTGCCTGTTCATTTCCTAGATTTACACAGATACAGAGGCTCACCTCCAGCTTTTCAGCTCTCATTGGCCCTCTTACGACTCACCCCCCCCCTCCCTTCCTGGCAAATTCCCATGAGAGTGAGAGAGAGAGCTGTACATGATGTCATACGCCTAGGCTAATGACCAGACAAGAAACAGGAAGTGGGCTGTATAAGGTATTTACTGGCAGAAAAAAAATGTTTTACTATCCAAAGTTAAAACAACAAGGGCAGAGGATTTAATAGATGGAAAGTTGAAAAAAATGTCTGTTTAAGACATTAGATGCACAATATACATCTATTGTGAAGTAGTCACCATAGTATACCAGAAAAGGAGATCTTTAAACTGTAAACTATGATAAGGTAATTATGATCTCTAAGCAAGATTAACATACCCAACAGACATTTGCAAATAAAAGCAAGAATGTTTAGATATTTTTTTATATTAATGGATTTATTAAATTATGGAGTTAAAAGAAAATATATTATGGCAATTTTAAAACCCCCTTATAATGTAATAAAATGTGCTGTTTTTTAGATGGTAAACTTGGTCTGGTATCGTCAAAATTGTTATTTGTTTAATCTTTTGGTAGATATTTGTTGATAATTGCATTAGATTTAAAGGGGTTGTAAAGGTTTGTTTTTTATTTTCTAAATAGGTTCCTTTAAGCTAGTGCATTGTTGGTTCACTTACCTTTTCCTTCAATTTCCCTTCTAAATGTTTTTTTTCTTTGTTTTCTTTGTCTGAAATTCTCACTTCCTGTTCCTCCTCAGTAAGCTGTTCAGTAAGCTGTTCTGGCTGACTAAACACCACTCCGATGATGGTGTGAAGTTTACTGAGGAGAAACAGGAAGTGAAAAATTCAGACAAAGGAAAAAAAAACATTTAGAAGGAAAATCGAAGGAAAAGGTAAGTGAACCAACAATGCACTAGCTTAAAGGAACCTATTTAGAAAATAAAAAATGAACCTTTACAACCCCTTTAATGCAGAACAGAACTAGATGGGTGTTATTTGCAGTTACAAGTTGCTGGGTTATGTTGGATCATACTGCCCCTTCAAGACACATAACAGTGTACAAACACAGGGTTATCTGTAAAATATGAGAAGGTCAGACATAAAATAAGATATGACATTTAATCTTATTGTATTAGAATGTCCTTTCCCACTGTAATGTGTTTGCATGGTAAAGCAAGATTTAGTAAATATAAGTATAGAAATGACTCTTATTGCAGTACTATTGAATTATTATATAGTCAGTAATAATGAAATAAAAAATTTACATAAATGAATTGCTGTACTGAAAATTCAAACAAATAAAGCTATATTTTTGGATTATGTTGATATACCGGTATATCTACAGTATCTCACAAAAGTGAGTACACCCCTCACATTTTTGTAAATATTTTATTATATTTTTCATGTGACAACACTGAAGAAATTACACTTTGCTACAATGTAAAGTAGTGAGTGTACATCTTGTATAACAGTGTAAATTTGCTGTCCCCTCAAAATAACTCAACACACAGCCACTAATGTCTAAACCGCTGGCAACAAAGATGAGTACACCCCTAAGTGAAAATGTCCAAATTGGGCCCAAAGTGTCAATATTTTGTGTGGCGACCATTATTGTCCAGCACTGCCTTAAAGCGGAGCTCCACCCTAAAGTGGAACTTCCACTCATTGGAACCCTCCCCCCCTCTGGTGTCACATTTGGCACCTTTCAGGGGGAGGGGGGTGCAGATACCTGTCTAAGACAGGTATTTGCACCCACTTCCGGGAGTCCTATCTGCGGGTATTCTGCGGGTAGTGCGTCACTTCCCGCCCCTGCCCGTTGTGTTCTGGGAAACACACGGCTCCCAGGACACAGCGGGGACCAGTGAGGATGGCGCTGCGCGACTCCCGCATGTGCTGTAGGGAACCGGGCAGTGAAGCCGGAATGCTTCACTTCCTGATTCCCTCACCGAGGATGGCAGTGGGGGCAGCAGATAGACAAGCGATTGCTCGTCTTCTGCTGCAGACGTCGCTGGACTCCAGGACAGGTAAGTGTCCTAATATTAAAAGTCAGCAGCTGCAATATTTGTAGCTGCTGGCTTTTAATAGTTTTTTAACGATGGAGCTCCGCTTTAATCCTCTTGGGCATGGAGTTCAGCAGAGCTTCACAGGTTGCCACTGGAGTCCTCTTCCACTCCTCCATGATGACATCACGAAGCTGGTGGATGTTAGAGACCTTGCGCTCCTCCACCTTCCGTTTGAGGATGCCCCACAGAGGCTTAATAGGGTTTAGGTCTGGAGACATGCTTGGCCAGTCCATCACCTTTACCCTCATCTTATTTAGCAAGGCAGTGGTCTCCTTGGAGGTGTGTTTGGGGTCATTTTCATGTTGGAATACCTCCCAGCGGCCCAGTCCCTGAAGGGAGGAGATCATGCTCTGCTTCAGTATGTCACAGTAAATGTTGGCATTCATGGTTCCCTCAATGAACTGTAGCTCCCCTGTGCGGGCAGTACTCATGCAGCCACAGACCATGACACTCCCACCACCATGCTTGACTGTAGGCAAGACACAGTTGTCTTTGTACTCCTCATCTGGTTGCTGTCACACATGCTTGACACCATATGACCCAAATAAGTTTATCTTGGTCTCATCAGACCACAGGACATGGTTCCAGTAATCCATGTCCTTAGTCTGCTTTTCTTCAGCAAACTGTTTGCGGGCTTCCTTATGCATAATCTTTAGAAGAGGCTTCCTTCTGGGATGACAGCCATGCAGACCAATTTGATGCAGTGTGTGGCATATGGTCTGAGTCCTGAGAGGCTGACCCCCCACCCCTTCAATCTCTGCAGCAATGCTGGCAGCACTCATTCGTCTATTTCCCAAAGACAACCTCTGGATATGATGCTGAGCACATGCACTCAACACCTTTGGTCGACCATGACGAGGCCTATTCTGAGTGGAACCTGTCCTGTTAAACCGCTGTATGGTCTTGGCCACTGTGCTGTAGCTCAGTTTCAGGGTCTTGGCAATATTCTTATAGCCTACGCCATCTTTATGTAGAGCAAGAATTATTTTTTTTTCTGATCCTCAGAGAGTTCTTTATCATGAGGTGCCATGTTGAACTTCCAGTGACCAGAGAGTGAGAGCGATAACACCAAATTTAACACACCTGCTCCCCATTCACACCTGAGGCCTTGTAACACTAACGAGTCGCATGACATCGGGGAGGGACACTGGCTAATTTGGACATTTTCACTTAGGGGTATACTAATTTTTGTTGCCAGCGGTTTAGACATTATTGGCGTGTGGTGTGTTGAGTTATTTTGAGGGGACAGTAAATTTACACTGTTATACAAGCTGTACACTTGTAAATAAAATAAATAAATAAAATAAAATGCAGAGAAAAGCTTTGACAACCAAAGCATGCTAGGTTCATTGTCTAACTGCAAGATGAAAACCTATGCAGCAGCGATGGGTATCTTTGTACAGCAAAGTGTAATTTCTTCAGTGTTGTCGCATGAAAAGATATAATAAAATATTTTAAAAAATGTGAGGGGTGTACTCACTTTTGTGAGATGCTGTATACAGGGACGCTGATAAGGCAGTACAGCCAGCTCTCCTGTATGGGGCCCAGACCCCATAAGCTCAAAAGAGGGGCCCGGGCACCTGCTGAGCAGACACCGATCCTCTTCTGCCTCCCCCTGCAGCGCTGCCAGCTTCTCCTCTTCTTCCTCCCTCCAGCTGCACTGCAGAGGGAATGGTTCTAGCACGTGCGTCACTTTTATCTGCTGCCTGGGCCCCCCTGTGTGTCCCTTTCTCCCACATTGCTTCTGGCTTCCCTCCTCTCCTCTCCTGCCGGAAGCTGCTGCAGGCACACAGGATGTTTCAGGATGGAGAGCGGGGGAGGGTGTCAGTAAATATGTAATTTACTGGCCCCTTCTATTCCTGAATGAACACAGCGAGCGATCCATACCAATCACTCCTGTGTTCATTTATTGCTTCAGTTTGTGAATGAGCAGGAAGCCTCGGAGCACTTCCTATTCAATCATCTGAGAAAAGGACTGATAACTGTATGTCCACAGTCACTTTCGGCTGGGGGAAGGGGGCCCTGTCAGGTAGGCTGTATGGGGCCCCATCATTTCTAATAGCAGCCCTGGCTGTATATCTAGAAATGCCAGCAACAAAATATATCCACTTTGCAGACTTGATCCCATCTTTGAACAGTTTGAACTTTATGCTCCGATGGAGTACAAACTGGAGTAAATGGAGAGTGTGGTCCACATGCACCATATCATTGGGGAGGTTTCAACAAAAGCTTGTGCAATGCCAATGGGGCTGCATAGCTGGGATCTTAATGGATAACAGGTAGGTATAAGAGTAATGAGCTGGAGGAGGATGGGTTAGTAAAAAAAAAATTTATTTGATCTTAATGTGCATTCATACTTTAATTTGTATGAGAGAGAAAAAGCAGTCCGCAAACTGGCTGACCTTAACTGATCTCAAAAGCCTGTGTACGCTATTCCTGAATCAGAAACAGCCTGTAACCTACAGTAGGTCCCGCCGATATTGTGTCAATCTTGCCGCTTCTAGCGGCGATATTGACACCCTATGAGCTCGGTCGCGAGAGCCAGCGCCGAGCTGTCTCGTCATCGGGAAAGGAAAAAATGTTCCTTTCACGATGAGCGACACGCATTGCCGATAGGCGGGGATCGGACGCGGATTCCCGCCAATACCAGGCACTGCGTTTGGTATGAATCCTGAGCGGGAACTCCACGCCAATTTTTAAAGAAAAAAACGGCGTGGGTTCCCCCTCCAGGGGCATACCAGGCCCTTGGGTCTGGTCTGGATTTGAAGGGGAACCCTACGCCGAAAAAACGGCGTGGGGGTCCCCCTCAAGATCCAAACCAGACCCTTATCCGAGCACGCAACCTGGCAGGCCGCAGGGGAAGAGGGGGGGACGAGAGCGGCCCCCCTCCCTTCTGAACCGTACCAGGCCACATGCCCTCAACATGGGGGGTTTGGTGCTCTGGGGCAGGGGGGCGACCTGCGGCCCCCCCACCCCAGAGCACCCTGCCCCCATGTTGATGAGGACAGGGCCTCTTCCCGACAACCCTGGCCATTGGTTGTCGGGGTCTGCGGGCGGGGGGCTTATCGGAATCCGGGAGCCCCCTTTAATAAGGGGGCCTCCAGATCCCAGCCCCCCCACCCTATGTGAATGAGTATGGGGTACATCGTACCCCTACCCATTCACCTGGTGGAAAATAAATGGAAATAAAAACACAACACAGTTTTTAAAAGTATTTTATTGCACCGCTCCGGAGGTCTTCTTCCGACTTCGGGGGTCTCCGGTGTCGTCGCCGCGTTCTCCGGTTCTTTCTTCTGCCGGGCCTCCGCTAACTTATTTTTAGCTCTTTTGCTAACGGAGGCCCGGTCTTCTCCGTCGTCTTCTTCTCCCGCTCTCCGGTTTTTCTCCCGATCTCCGGTTTTTCTCCCGCTCTCCGGTTTTTCTCCCGCTCTCCGGTTCTTCTCCCGCTCTCCGGTTTTTCTCCCGCTCTCCGGTTCTTCTCCCGCTCTCCGGTTCTTCTCCCGCTCTCCGGTTCTTTCTTCCGCCGGGCCTCCGCTAACTTCTTTTTAGCTCTTTTGCTAGCAGAGGCCCGGTCTTCTCCGTCGCCTCGTCCGGCTCTCCTTTGTCCTTCTGCCGGCCCCTCCACTAACTTCTTGTAGCTCTTTTGCTAGTGGAGGAGCCGGTCTTCTCCGTCGTCGCCGTCGGCGTCTTCTTCCCTCTTCTCCTCCTCGATGTTGACTCGTCACTTCCTCTCGCAGTAATGATAAATCTTCGGTCCGCAGAGATTAATATAGGCTTCACATGACGTCACGATAGAAATGAGCGCGATAGAAATACAATATCGGCGGCACCTACTGTATGTCTATTTTTCAACCCTTGCATTGTAGAAACAAGTATATTAGGAATAAGGCAATAGAGGACCAATAAAGTAGATGTTCTAAAATGTGTTTGATTGCAGTAAGTCTTATTTCTAAATGGCATAGCACAATAAAATCTAATAATGGTAATAATATTACATGTATGCCTGAAAATGTGTATTTGCCAAAACATTTGTGCTTTTAGATTTGTATCTTAGATAGTACTACTATCTAGTAAATAGTCAAATATAATTCATACTTTTAGCAGAGGCACTCAGGCTGATTGACTAAAGGGGGTTTTACACATTTAACAGGAGGCAATAAGCTAAATTCACAAAGCTAGCATTGCAAGATAAGGATGTTTTTTTTTTTTTTTTAAATGTTATCCGCGGAGTCCAATAAAATCAGAAACTTGCAGTCACTATGTCTGAAAATAAGGATCCTTCTCATTTGTTAAAGCTTTGTGAGTTTAGACTACTGTCTTTAAAATATTTACCATCATTTTAGCAGACTGCAGTATCTCTAAAATAGGTGTCACAGGAGGCACTGTCTCTAATGCTGTTGTAAAGTTACCTTAGAAACCATTTGTTAAACCCTTGAAAGCCCAAGCATGTGGTCATTAAATGAATGCAATTGTTTAGTTAAAAGGTGATCCACTTTTGGAAACAGATAGCTGTCACATATGATGGAAATTCTGTACTCATATTTTCTTCATGTATTTTCTATTGTAATCACATTGAAAAGTCCCTTTTTATTTTTGAAGTAGCTTTTGCTGATTTCACTTGGATGAATAAAAGGCATAATGTAATGTGAGGGGGTTAGCTCGGCAGCGGGTGTGTGTGACCCCCGGGATGGGCTCCCCACACAAAAACAGGCCCAGCAAACGGAGGTTGTGGTTTTCAAAATCAAAAAGGTGCGGTTTATTTTCTATTTACAGTGACAAAACACAGCAAAGCAAAAGAAACATAAATAAAATAAATCCTGGTCAACTTGACCTCTGACTAAACATACAGGTTTCCTAACTAACAACTGGGATCAGCCTAGTGCTGTCCTAGTCCCTAAGTCCCTGGTTTTAAATGTCCAAGCAAATAGCCACACAGGCTTTGTCTCACCGCACAGGGGTTCACTCTCCCTAGACAGTCCACACAGGTCTGGTTCCAGGCATGAGCTAACATCTAATGAAGCTGGGAGTTCTTATAGAGGCCTAAATGAGCTGACAAGCTTCAGCTGGTCTCATCAACTCCCTGTCTGCACGACGCCCAGCACTCTCCCTAGAGGTATGAGTCATCCATGAGCCCACTAGCCTTAGCTGGGCTTATACAACTCTCCACCTAGTTGTATAAGTCGGCGTAAAGCCTGAATCTGGGCGAAATATATCTACCCCCCTGGATGCAACCAGGTGACTTTACCTTCCTGCTGTCACATACCCCCCCCTCTTGTTTTAACCTCGGGGTTGGAACACCAGCAATCAGGCATTCATGTACTCGAGACAAAGCATCCACATTCCCCATTTGAACGCCAGGGCGATGCTTTACTGTGAAGTTGAATTCCTGGAGGGCCAGGAACCACCTATTCACTCTTCTATTTGTTTCCTTGTTTTGAGCCATCCACTTTAACGGAGCGTGATCCGTAACCATGTCAAAGTGCCTACCTAGCAGGTAGTACCGAAGGGAATCTAGAGCCCACTTCACCGCTAAACACTCCTTTTCAACGGTGGCGTAATTTACCTCATGGGACTTCAACTTCCTGCTGAGGTAAATGACTGGGTGCTCTTCCCCGTTCCAGACCTGGGACAATACTGCTCCTAACCCCACATCTGACGCATCACTTTGTACGACAAAGTCTTTAGAGAAGTCGGGTGAGTACAACACTGGCTGGCTACATAAGGCTTGTTTCAAGAATTGGAATGCTGCCTCAGCCTCGGGGGTCCATTTAATCATGACCGACCCTTTCCCCTTCGTCAGGTTGGTTAGGGGCACAGCCTTAGAAGCAAAGTGGGGAATGAATCGCCGATAATACCCAGCGATTCCCAGAAAGGCTCGTACCTGCTTCTTGCTGTTGGGACGTGGCCAACTCTGGATGGCCTCGACTTTGTTGAGTTGGGGTTTTATTACTCCCCTCCCAATGGTGTACCCAAGATATTTGGCCTCCTCCTGCCCAATGGTACACTTCTTGGGGTTAGCCGTAAACCCCGCTTCCCGAACAGAGTCCAGGACTGCTTGCACTTTTGGCAGATGTGAGGCCCAATCTGTGCTATGGACAATTACGTCATCCAGGTAAGCCGCAGCATACTTCCGATGGGGCCTCAGCATCTGGTCCATTTTCCGCTGGAATGTGGCCGGCGCATTCTGTAACCCGAACGGCATTCTTTTATATTGGAACGCCCCGTCTGGAGTTACAAATGCGGTTTTCTCTTTGGCCGACTTGGCCAGGGGGATTTGCCAATACCCTTTTGTGAGGTCAAGAGTCGTCATGTATCGGGCTGTTCCCAGCCGGTCGATCAACTCATCTATACGTGGCATGGGGTAGGTGTCAAATTTTGTAACTTTGTTCAACTGACGAAAATCGTTACAAAATCGCCAGCTCCCATCTGGTTTAGGCACCAACACAATGGGACTAGACCAATCACTTTGGGACTCCTCTATCACCCCTAAGTTCAGCATTTTCTGTACTTCCTCCCGTATTGCCTCCCGTCGGGCCTCTGGGATCCGATAGGGTTTTAATTTCACCCTTTCACCGGGCGGGGTAATGATGTCATGCTCTACCCCAGATGTTTGTCCCGGCAGCTCAGAGAATACCTCCTTGTTGCGAAGCACAAACTCCTTAACCTCCTGTTGTTGGGGTTGTGACAAGGTGGCTGCTATTCCAACCTCAGGAATCACGCAACCAGTTTGAGCTGGTGACCAAGTGTCTGCGACTAGGGACTCTCTATCCCTCCAGGCTTTCAACAGATTAACGTGATAGATCTGTTCGGGCTTTCGCCTTCCTGGTTGTCTGACCTTGTAATTCACTTCGCTCACTTTTTCCATTATCTCATAGGGGCCTTGCCATTTGGCAAGGAATTTACTTTCAACCGTAGGGACAAATACCAGTATCCTATCCCCCGGGGAAAAGGTACGGGTCTTGGCTCCACGGTTGTACACTCTCTGCTGTGCTAACTGCGCTTGGGCCAAATGTTCCTTCACGATGGGCATTACCTGTGCAATTCGGTCTTGCATCAGGGCGACATGCTCAATCACACTCCTGTGGGGAGAACTCTCACTTTCCCAAGTTTCCTTGGCAATATCCAACAGCCCTCTTGGGTGTCTCCCATACAGTAACTCAAAGGGGGAGAATCCCGTAGAGGATTGGGGCACCTCCCTAATAGCAAACATCAGATAAGGAAGTAGACAGTCCCAATCCTTTCCATCTCTATCCACCACTTTCTTCAACATTTGTTTTAGGGTTTTGTTGAATCTTTCAACCAGCCCATCGGTTTGGGGGTGATACACAGATGTACGTAATTGCGTCACTTTGAACAATTTACACAGCTCCTTCATAACCCGGGACATAAAGGGTGTACCTTGGTCCGTAAGCAGTTCTTTACAAATACCCACCCGGCTAAACACAAGAGATAGCTCTTTGGCTATGGTTTTGGCCGAGGTATTTCGGAGAGGGATCGCTTCTGGATAACGGGTGGCATAGTCCATTATAACTAATATGTACTGGTGCCCCCTAGCGGACTTGATTATAGGCCCTACCAAATCCATGGCGATCCTCTCAAACGGGACCTCAATGATGGGTAGAGGGACCAGCGGGCTACGGAAATGTGGCATCGGGGCCGACCTCTGACACACAGGGCAGGAGGAACAATAATTTTCTATGTCCTTCATCACCCCCGGCCAATAGAATCTCTGTAATACCCTCTCTCGGGTTTTCTCTGTCCCCAGATGACCTCCAAGAATGTGCCCATGGGCCAACTCCAACACCAACTTCCTGTAAGGTTTGGGCACCACAAGCTGCTCAACGGTTTCTTCTGCCCTTTTTGCCACCCGATACAGTAGGTCCTTCTCTACGCTGAAGTATGGGTAAGTGCAGGTATTATCTGGGTTCACTAACTCGCCATCTATTTTCACTACGTTTTCCCGTGCCTTTATTAGGGCGGGGTCTTTCAACTGTTCTGTGGCAAAGTTTTCCCTGTGAACCTCAAGATCAGAAAACTCCACAGACGGTAGGTTTTCGTCTGAGGAGGTGGGCTCCTCTCCAGTTTCTTGAGTCTCCCCTGCCAATACTGATAAGGGAAATTCCGGAGAGTCCTCACCACTCTCAGGGGAGTTCTGGCTATCACATTCCTGGTACATAGGGGCACCAGTGGGGGGCTCAGGATCATCCCACAGTTCCCAGAACTTCGGAAAATCCCTTCCCACAATGGCGTCATGCGGTAACTGAGATACTAAGCCCACTGGATGAGAGAGGGTACCTTTGGGGGTCTCGAAACACACTGTAGTCACTGGATACTCTCGGGTGTCCCCATGCACACAAATAACAGCTACCTTGCTATTCCCAAAGACCTCTGTTTTAACTAACTCAGCCTTTATCAGGGTCACAAGGCTACCTGAATCCAGCAATACCACAACATTTCTACCATTAACACACATTTTGCATAAATGTTTCTCAGTTCCTCGAATGGCAGTGCATGCGACTGTCGCACACAGCGACTGACGTCTGCCCGTCAGAAAGTCACACTGCATGGGTTCCTCCACAACCGGGCAATTGGCTGCAATATGTCCCGCTTGCCGGCAGCGGTAGCAAACGATCCTTCTTGCCGCCTCTTGAGCCGCTGATTTCCCAGGCTGTTCTCGCCAAACTTGGGGTAGAGCTCCCACCCTCTCACTCTCTCCACCCTCACCCCTTGGAATCCTCTTATCCGCCCCTGGGGATGGTCTGGTCTTAGGGTGGAAAGTCCGAGTGTCTCTGGAAGAGGCCGTCAGGTTCTCTGTAGCCAAGTATTTCTCCACACGATCCACAAGACCATCGGCCGTCTCTGGGTCTCCATGGCTTACCCACTTTTGGATGGCAGTAGGAAGAGCTCTCAAAAACCGATCCATTACAACACGTTCCACAATCTTTGGTGCGGACAAAGTCTCTGGCTGTAGCCACTTTCTGCTCAGGTGAATGAGATCATACATTTGAGACCTGGGGGGTTTTCCAAGCTGGAAAGTCCAGTTATGCACACGCTGAGCCCGGACAGCCTGGGTGACACCCAGCCTTGCCAAAATTTCAGCTTTTAGCATCACATAGTCTTTTGCTTGGTTAGGCTCTAGGTCATAGTAAGCTTTCTGCGATTCACCAGTTAACAGAGGAGCCACCAGTCCAGCCCACTGCTCCTCAGGCCACTTTTCTCTTTCAGCGGTCCTTTCAAATGTGGTCAAAAATACCTCTGGATCATCCTCTCCAGTCATTTTTGTCAATAAACAACTCACCCCAAAGGACGCGGTATTAGTGGGACGGCTTTCCTCACTGGTCTGCGGACGTTGCTGCATTACTGCTTCCATTTGTTGTAGTCTCTGCTCTTGCTTCTGTAACAGGTCTATGAAGCGGGCCTCAGATTGCTGCTGGGCTTGTTGCTGAGCTTCCAGACTCTGTTGGTGAGCTTGCTGCTGGGCTGCAAGGCTCTGTTGATGAGCTTGCTGCTGGGCTGCAAGGCTCCTTTGCAAACCTGCATTTGTCTGCTGTTGATTGGCATTTGCTAGAGCCAGCTGTTTCAGTATCTCCTCCATGCTGGCTTAAAAAAAACTGCCCGCATTCTCCACCAACTGTGAGGGGGTTAGCTCGGCAGCGGGTGTGTGTGACCCCCGGGATGGGCTCCCCACACAAAAACAGGCCCAGCAAACGGAGGTTGTGGTTTTCAAAATCAAAAAGGTGCGGTTTATTTTCTATTTACAGTGACAAAACACAGCAAAGCAAAAGAAACATAAATAAAATAAATCCTGGTCAACTTGACCTCTGACTAAACATACAGGTTTCCTAACTAACAACTGGGATCAGCCTAGTGCTGTCCTAGTCCCTAAGTCCCTGGTTTTAAATGTCCAAGCAAATAGCCACACAGGCTTTGTCTCACCGCACAGGGGTTCACTCTCCCTAGACAGTCCACACAGGTCTGGTTCCAGGCATGAGCTAACATCTAATGAAGCTGGGAGTTCTTATAGAGGCCTAAATGAGCTGACAAGCTTCAGCTGGTCTCATCAACTCCCTGTCTGCACGACGCCCAGCACTCTCCCTAGAGGTATGAGTCATCCATGAGCCCACTAGCCTTAGCTGGGCTTATACAACTCTCCACCTAGTTGTATAAGTCGGCGTAAAGCCTGAATCTGGGCGAAATATATCTACCCCCCTGGATGCAACCAGGTGACTTTACCTTCCTGCTGTCACAGTAAACAAATAATAACATATACTAATGCGATATAGGGTTAAAGAAAATGTACTGTAATACTGTATATCTGATGAGAAGCATATAATAGAAACCTATGTACTTTATAGTTATTATCTAAATAGAAGTACCGTATATGCTTGAATAAAATTGAGTTTTATATTTGTTATCTGATTAGAAACATTTGATAGAAAACTTAGTATTTTATATATAAAATATATACTGTGTATATATATATATATATATTATATATTTTTAATATTTGATAAAAACGTATCTATTATTGCATCAGTGCAATAATAATTGTAGGCAAATTTTCAGCTTTGTGTAGGGATCTTAATTTCAGCAGTGAACACCTGCAAAGGGTTAAAGAGTTGTAAACCCTTATGCCCCATACACACGATCATTTTTAATGTCATTTATAAAACTGAAGTTTTTCTCGTCATTTTTTTTCTTGTTTCCTCTCAAGCCTGTCTTGCGTACACACCATCATTTTAAAAAATGTTCAAGAAAAGCGCAGTGACGTACACCACGTACGACGGCACTATAAAGGGGAAGTTCCTTCTAATGGCGCCACCCTTCATGTTAGTAAAGTTTGTTGAGAGACGATTCGCTCTTTTCAGTCTAGTGCTTTTCAGTCTGTTACAGCATGACGAATGTGCTATCTCCATTACGAATGCTAGTTTTACCAGAACGAGCGCTCCCGTCTCATACTTGATTCTGAGCATGCGCATTTTTTTTCACGTCGTTAAAGCATACACACTATCGTTTTTCACGTCGTTAAAAAAAACGACATGAAAAACGACGTGAAAAAAGAGAGCATGTTCGAAATTTTTAATGCCCGTTTTTCACGTCGTTAAAAATGCTCTGGAGCATACACACGATCATTTTTAATGGCCATTTTTTTAATGGCATTTTTAACGGCATGAAAAATGATCGTGTGTATGGGGCATTAGGGTTTTTTACCTTGAAAAAAACCTCCTGTGCTGCAGCTGCCCCCCCAGAGCCCCCCTTTTTTCTTACCTGAACCCGATCGTTCCAGCAAAGGGGACAAGCACAGCAGCTCCAGCCGCTGTCTCGGGTCCTCATTGGATAGATTGATAGCAGCAGGAGCCATTGGCTACCGCTGCTGTCAATCAAATCATGTGACATGGGACTCAAGGGGCGGGGCCGAGTCCTGCTCTCTGTGTCCAAGGACACAGCAGCGGGACTCGTGCATGCACGAGTGCCCTCATGGAAAGCAGCTCTCTGTGGGGGGCACTCAGTGAGGAGGAGGAACGCCGCCGGGGACCCCAGAAAAGACAGATCGGGAAGGTACTGTAAGTAAGACATGTTTGTTATTTAAAAAAAAACCTTTACAATCACTTGTCGGCAAGTGGTTAAATACAACCCCATTGTATCTCAGGCACTGCAAACCCCCCACCACAGCCCGTCCCAGTGTTATTTTGTTTTTCCTTTACCTTGATCCTGCAAAAATTGCTTTTATTATTCCCGATGATATCTTTTCTAGGCTTGTGAAACTTTTGTAGGGGCTGCTGAACACTTAAGAACACCCCCAAAACTACATCTCCCAAGTACCCATCCCTTATACACAGCATGGGGGCATGCCCCTGTGAGTAAAGGCAGCAGCACTATTTGGCCTTTGAAAAATAAGTTAATATTCCCATGTGCAATGGTACACATAAAAATAGGTGGAGTTCTGTAGCCCTTAGGTTCTGCTGCAATCTTTTTTTGGCTTTGGTACATAAGTTGTAGGTGATACCAGAGAAAATGTGCTGCAGGTAATCTTGGATCAACTCTCTTTTACATGTCTTGTACAGTAAGGGAAGAAGGTATATTATGTCCAAGTTTTAGAATTTGTGTTGTGTCATTACCTTAAAAGAAAAGCATGGCCAAAGCTCTTTTGACCATACTTCTCTGACAGTAACTGCTCTCTTCTCAGAGCAGACCCGAGAACACAGGGGTGTTGCTAGGATTGTGAAAGACTTGAGGTACCCTGGGGCACTTAATTCACTTGGAAGGATTTCCAGTGGGTGTAGCCGTATTGCACCTAACAGTGGAAGTGGCTTAAAGGGAGGTGATTCGATAGATCCTGAACCTATGCTGTATAGACTGCACACATGTGCTTCAGTCCTTGTACTTACACAATTCTAATTAAATACATGATCGCAGGAAACAGTCCAACGGACACATTTTGGGGGTTATGTTCAGGTTCTTGCTGTTCTTATTATTATTGGGGGGCTTTTTTGCCTTCCATTTTATTTTGTGATTGATTTAAGGGCAGCAGTCACTTTTAGATTATCTTAGCTTCTCTTCTTTCTATAGCAAACTTTTTTTTTTGCTGCTGCTGCAAAAATGGAGTGCGAGAGTAGTGTGCTCCTAAACCACATTGCAGTGTGTCACTCACATTCACTGCACCCTCCTATTCCTATAGATAAAATTAAAGTTATGCATACAACAGTTAGGCTTATCATCCCTATATAATGCTGGTGGGCAGTTTAAAACTATTGTATGCTCTGCAGTATTTTCATTATTGTAATAAAGCCCCAGTCTTTTCTCTTTGTCTCTAGTAAATCTGGACCTAGACCTGCGTCTTCTGCGGTCTCCTAATTTTAGTAATGAACGCCTGCATGTACTCTTTTTCTCTAGTACATTTCAGCCAATTCTGTTGCCAACAATTTTACTGTTCTGTTCTGTAATACCACATGCAGCTTTTAAGGCATCCCCCAAAATTTTGGTATTTTTAACCACTTAAAGGGGTTGTAAAGGTTTGTTTTTTATTTTCTAAATAGGTTCCTTTAAGCTCGTGTATTGTTGCTTCACTTACCTTTTCCTTTGATTTACCTTCTAAATGTTTTTTTTCTTTGTCTGAATTTCTCACTTCCTGTTTCTCCTCACTAAACTTCACACCATCATCCGAGTGGTGTGGAGTCACCCAGAACAGCTTACTGAACAGCTTACTGAGGAGGAACAGGAAGTGAGAAATTCAGACAAAGAAAACAAAGAAAAAAAATATTTAGAAGGGAAATCTAAGGAAAAGGTAAGTGAACCAAAAATGCACTAGCTTAAAGGAACCTATTTAGAAAATAAAAAACGAACCTTTACAACCCCTTTAAGCACCAGAAAGAGTTGCCCCCTTAATAACCAGGCCATTTTTTGCGATATGGCACTGCATCGCTTTAACTGACAATTGCGCGGCCGTGTGACGTTATACCCAAACAACATTTATGTCCTTTTTTTTCCCACAAATTGAGCTTTCTTTTGGTGGTATTTTATCACCTCTGTGGTTTTTATTGTTTGCGCTATAAACAAAAAAAGACCAACAATTAAAAAATATATATATATATATAAAAATAGGGGATATATTTAATGCATTTTTATTATAAATTTTTATTTTACTAGTAATGGCAGTGATCAGTGATTTTTAGTGGGTCTGCGACATTGCAACGAACAGATCATACACTTTTTGACACTTTTTTTTGTGACCATTGACATTTACACAGCGATCATAGCTAAAAATAGCCACTGATTACTATATAAATGTCACTGGCAGGGAAGGGGTTAACACTAGGGGCGATCAAGGGTTTAAATGTGTTCCCTGGCAGGTGTTTCTAACTGGATGGGCTGCCTGGGAGTAGAGAGAGACCGGTGTTCCTAATAACTAGGAACAGTAGATCACTCTCTACTTCCCTGTTAGAATGGGGATCTGTCTGTTTACATTAACAGATCCCCATTCTGGCTCTCGGTGGACCGATCGCGGGTGGCCTGCTAATGATATTTGAAGGGCGGCCATACAGCTACGGTGATTCACCCAGGAGAGCCAACCTGCCACTGTATTATGACGGCTGCTGGTCAGCAAGTACTTAAAGTTGCCCTTAAAGCTGCATGAAAAGACTTTCTCCCAGGTATACAGTAGTTTCAAAACAATTCTCTTGCATTGGTATTTTCCTATGGCAGTACCCAATGCCCAGCAGGTTTTCTATTAGCCATAAAAATTGCCATAAGGGATTCACCCCTACCATACAAGTTCCAGGTCACCGAATTTTAAACAGTATTTGCCAAACCTTTGCCAAAGGCAAAATAATATTTTAAAAAAATAGGGACTCTGTACTGAACACTGCAGAAGCAACATCAGGCTTGATGTTCATTTGCAATGCCAGTCCTAGCTATATTTACGTTTTTGTTTATCCACTACCACTCTGCATGGCCACTAAGAACAATTTTTTTTTATTTATTTATGAGCTCCAAGTTGCAACTTGGGACTTACGCAGAGCCGAGTACTCTCTCCCCATTCCCATGTGACAGTGCTGGGTGCCTAAGCATGAAGTGACCCACATGCTTCCCTTTGCCTTGATGTACTGGGCATTTATCTTAGCTACTGATGACTAAACAGAGTGGTAGGGGGGCTATGGTAAGCTGCTGGTGGTGGTGCAATTAATGTAAAACCTTTGCTTTGTATTGACAAAGCATGGGTTCACTTTAGGTTTTTTAGTTCATAGCATATTTTCCAAACTAACTTATACATCAGGTTCATTTTGGTAATGTTATTTTCTTTTTGATAACAAAAAATCTGATTTGTGAAATGTACTGTATTACTTGTTCATATAAACAATGGGATTGCAATTTAAGTAATCTGAGTCCTGTTCTTGTCAGTTTAGGCACTTCAGCATCATTATCACTTGCTGAGTGTCTTGCTCTAGGAGAAAGCCGTAGAGTGTGATGTGAAAATCAAATTTGCTTGAATCCTACAAAGAAACAGGACACATCTGAGCTATTCTGTAAAATGATCATTCTCTCATGGGTCCAGAAATTATTTCCCTTTTTAAAGGGTAGGTTCACCTTTGTACACTTTTTTTTTTCTTCCAAATTCCAGCTCCCCTTTGCACCAATATAACATTCATGTACTTTTTTTTATAAAAATATCAAAGCTTTCCATTAAATCTAGTCACTTACTTTTCTTGTCCTAATCCATGTTTCCAGACGTTTCCATTAGTAATGTCGTTCTTTCTGATTAGACTTTAGGTCATGACACAGGAAGGAGTTGACCAGCTGACCTCATAAGCACACACCCTGCATCATCCACCCACCCATTCCCAGGTGCATGTTTTTTTAAATGAAATGCAATCAATCAGTGATCACCCTTCTCACTAAATACACAATATACAAACAGATTGCATAGTGTATGGCCATGTTTATACACCTAAAATTACTAGTTGCCACTTTGCACTACAAGTGCAAACTACAAGTGCAAAGTGCACTTGAAATTGCACTGAAAGTGCACTTGGAAGTGCAGTCGCTGTAGATCCGAGGGGGACATGTAAGGAAAATAAAAAACAGCATTTTGGCTTGCACATGTTTGGATGATAAAATCAGCAGAGCTTTCCCTCATTTTAGATCTACCCCTGAGATTTACAGCGACTGCACTTCCAAGTGCACTTTCTGTGCAATTTCACTTTTAGAGCAAAGTGGATTTGCCTTTCCTAAATACCCCCCATTGTGCCATGTGAAAAAACAAGGGGCAAATGGTGCAAAACACACAACCCACAAAACGCCAAAATGTCCCATTAACCACATGTAGTGCAGCCGATGGAAATCAACAGGCTGCCCTATACGTGACACAAAGTATGCACTCCCACTATGCTAGATGTGAATGATGCCTGAAAGTGAAATTGGTGCAGTAACACAAGAACAATGAGGCTCCATTCACATCTGTGCATTTCCTTGCATAACAGAAATGTGCTGCACCTAAAATCGCAGTAAAAAACGCACCAAGCTCCACTCCAAAAAAAAGTTGTGAAGCTTCTTTGGGGTGATTGGTGTGTGTAGGGCAGCCCATTGTGTGATGAGGGAAAATGCTCCAAAACTCCTCCCCCCTCATTAAACTCCCGCTATGCAGAGTTGTGAATGGGGCTTGACAGCTGAGTTTCTGTCCACTCCCTCCTATGTACTTGTATAAAAATGGCCATACACTATGCAATCTGATTGTGTATTTAGTGAAAAGGGTGATCACTGATTGATTGCATTTCATTTAAAAAACATGCACCTGGGAATGGGTGGGTAAATAATGCAGGGTGTGTGCTAATAAGGTCAGCTGGTCAACTCCTTCCTGTGTCATGACCTAAAGTCTGATCAGGAAGAAAGACATTACTAATGGAAACGTCTGAAAATGTGGATTAGGACAAGAAAAGTAAGTGACTGTAGAGTTAATGGAAAGCTTTGATATTTTTGCCAAAAAAGTATATGAATGCTAAATTGGTGCATGGGGGGGGGGGGGGGCTGGAATAAAAAAAAACAAAAAAAGTGTACAAAGGTAAACTTACCCTTTAAGTAATCTGAGTCCTGTTCTTGTCAGTTTGGGTGCTTCAGCATCATTATCACTTGCTGAGTGTCTTGCTCTAGGAGAAAGCCGTAGAGTGTGATGTGAAAATCACATTTGCTTGTATCCTACAAAGAAACAGGACACATCTGAGCTTTTCTGTAAAATGATCATTCTCTCATGGGTCCAGACATTATTTCCCTTTTTAAATATGTTTTGTGCTATATCAAATATGCTGAAAAACACATGGAAACATTAGTGTATTCTTATATTATAGAGAGAAAATACTGAAAAAAACAGGGACTTCATAACAAAGTTGAGCAAAGCGGAACAATAATATTCGAAGTGCGGTAATCTGACAGATTTCACTTTACTGCTGTCATATCAGTAAGAGATTAAAATGGTCCTCCAACCTAAACTTTTTGTTTTACAAAAACTATTAGGCCCCTTTCACACTGGGGCGGTGGGTGCGTCAGCGGTGGCGCTATTTCGTCAATTTCGTGGCGCTATTCGGCAACTAGTGGGGTGCTTTTAACCCCCGCTAGCGGCCGAGAAAGGGTTAAAAGCACCCGCGGTATAGCTGCGCTGCCCATTGATTTCAATGGGCTTGGGCACTTTAGGAGCGTTGTACTCACCGCTCCTAATGCGCTGCAAAGATGCTGCTAGCAGGACTTTTTTTTACCATCCTGCTAGGTGCGCTCCAGTGTGAAAGCCCTTGGGGCTCTCACATTGGAGAGCCAGCAGCGGCTCTTTCAGGGCGCTTTGCAGGCGCTATTTTTAGCGTTATAGCGCCTGCAAAGCACCTCGGTGTGAAAGGCGTCTTAGAGTTGCATTTTACTCCTATAATTTCATGAAGGAAGTTCATTAAAAAAATGACGGTTGTATAAAGTGCTTATAGCTCATCAATCAGACGTCAATATAAAGTGCATACAAATGCAAACATTATCATGTTCCATCCAGCAACTGCTGACTCATTAAGATTAATCCACCAGCCATGAGTATAATGAATGTCTACACAGAAGAGTCATATCTTAAAATGTATCTAAACCTAAGAACAACAACTTTAAGCCCAGGTTCACACTCGCACGATTTCACTCCCGCTGCTCAATCCCGATTTCGGCCGCGATTACAGAGACATCTGTGCAGGTCTCTGCACAGATGTCAATGTAAATCGTGGGCCAAAATCGCAAAAAGTAGTACAGAAACAACTTTTTAAAATCGGTGCAGCGCCGGGAGGACGGTGCCATTGCCGGCATTCTGCGGCAAATACCGCACTTTGACATGCGATTTGACATGCCAAATCGCATGTCAAAACGCACCAGTGTGAACCAGGGCTTAGCCAGGGAGTCTGTCACCCAGGGAGTCTCAGCTGACAGCAGAGTGTAAACAAAGGAGCTCATCAATAAAGAAAAAAAAAACATCTTGGGGTCCCCCCACAATCCATACCAGGCTCTTTGGGTATGGTATACATTTTAAGGGAACTTCATGCCAAAACAGCAAAAAAAATGGCATGAGCCCTCCCCCGAGAATTCATACCAGACCCTTATCTGAGCATGCAGCCTTGCAAGCCAGAAAAGGGGGGGCAAGTGTGCACCCCCCTGAACCATACCAAGCATCAACACGCTTGGGGCCTCTCCCTGGTTAAAGCACCTTGTCCCCATGTTGATGAGGACAAGGGCCTCTTCCCCACAAACCTGCCCCAGTGCAGTGATACAGATCCATGCCGATCCCCATTCATGATGACCGCCAACTCACATAAAAAAACCTTGTCCTCCAACACACGACCAACCCAATTGCTTTCCTTGCCCTGAATAATATCCCTGGTTCTCCTCGCTGCTTAAGTAAACAAAGGGATGGGGTCACTCAGTGGTGCCATTGACCATATATGTACATGTCCATATTTGGTCAATGATGTCATAAGGAGGTAGGGTCACCCGATGATGTCATTGACCATTTATAGGTGACACCTGACCCTTTGTTTACTTAAGCAGCGGGGAGAACCAGAGATGTAATTCAGCAAAAGGGAAGTAACGGGATTAGTCTGTGTTGGTGAGCGGTGTTTTTTTTGTGAGGGTTGGCGCCCATCGTTTATCATGATTGACATGAATATGCATTGCTGGGTGACATTAATGTACAACATGGGGCATTTTTAAAACTTTTCTTAATAAAGGGCTTGTCAGAAACTGAATTTGTTTTTATTTACCACAGAATTTTTGTTAGTGAACAAGTATTGGTACTATGTACCCCTTACTCATTCACATGGGAGGGGGCAGTATCTGAGGGCCCCCTTATTTTTAAAGGGGGCTTCCAGAATCCAATATCCCCCACCAGCAGACCCCCACATTCATTGGACCAGGGTTGTGGGGAAGAGGCCCATGTCCTCATTAACATGGGCAGCAAAATACTCCCCACACACTCCTGGCCTGCCAGAGTCTGGTATGGATTTTGGGGGGACCTCATGCCATTTTATTTTGTTTCTTTGGCATGGGGTTCTCCTTAAAATCCATACCAAAGAGCTATTACTAAGCATTTCTAAAGCATTTATTGTAATTTTTAAGATAAAGGTGAAGTTCCTCTTTAACATTTAGTTTAGTAAAGGTGTAGTGAAAAGGTCATATCTATGTTTACTTTTCACTTGCAAAGGGAATGAAAAAAACTGAATTTATGCTTGCATGGGATTGAATGATTTAAGTGGTCAAAGCTTCACCTCATTTACTTAACTTAGTGAACATTGATACCCATATACTATAGCAGTGTTCTCCCTAGAGCTTTTTTGATGGTCATTATATTAATTAATTTATTTACTTATTTGTTTTGTGGCTGCTCAGCCACTGCAAAGCTCACCTCCCCCCCCCCCATTCCCCAAGGGGGTCACTGAAAGCAGTTTCAGGATAAGGAGCAGTGGAAGGTGGGCCTCTTTTGAAATTAACCTATAGGTGCCCAGTTCTATTCACTTCCCAGTCCACAGGAACAGCCAGTTGAACTTTAGATATGTATGGGCTGGAGGGCCATGAAGAATGAAGACATCAGGGGTCTACTAGAGAACCTGTGACTGCCTCAAATCTATCATATAGAGGGCATGTCAACAAGTAAAAAAAAAAAATGTATTACAAAATAATAATTTTAAAAAGTGTAAATGTATATACCAAAATACACATGAATGCAGTTAGGACACACATACATATGCAAATACCTATTGTCTGAAACATTGTTGCGTATCCCTAGGCATGCCAAAGGTAAAAGACTATTCTAAGGACTATTATTCAGATTGAACTCTGTTATACTGCAAATATTTTTAATGCTTTGCCTACTTAAAGTTTTGGATATAGTATTTTATTTATTTATTTTGCTATTTGGCAGGCACACCTTATTTTGTACCTAGATATTTGGTACTTATTATCTTGACAGTCTTGTACTTTATATTTATTGTGATATTAGAAATTATATAGTGTTTTTGCACACTCAAAAATTTTGTATTTTTTACTAAAAATGTTAATTTCAATTGTGTAAAGTTTCCATTTCTCACTGATTTTACACTGCTTTTTCTTTTTCAACCCTCCAGCTAAAAAGAAGATTCTAGGCTAGGGAAAAAATGTGGAAATGATTTGTCCTATCAGAGCGTCAGTGTGCCATTCCGCAGAATGTTAACATGTACTGTATGTGTACTGTATGTGCATGGCTAATAGTGTAAGAGTTCCAGGTATTTGCTATTGATGCTTCCGAATCATAGGGGAGAAAAACAGATTTGCAATGACTTCATACACTGGTAGATAAAGCAATCATAGAAGCAATGTTTGCATCATTTCATCTTAGTATCTGAACAGATAGTGATCAGCTGTGGGAGCTGTTTCTATGCCATATGTGGAGTGGCAAGCACATTCATCTCTGTCTGGGGAGGGCTACACATTCCATTGCTGAATTCATCTAGTTTAGTGTATGCAGTGTCCGTGATGTGTTCACTGAACACAATGCAACCAATGTATTCTGACAGCCGGGGTCAAGGTAGACATCAGTGATATCTGACATAGACTTAAACTAGACTACACTCGAGATACAGTGACCACAGCTCACCTGGACAAAGGTGAGGACATGCTGCCTCTGTTGCACGTACTGTGCCTTTAGCTACAACAGCTCAGCCTGCCAGAATAATATGACTATGCCTATGTACCTTTAAAGTTAATGTATTCTAAACTATGATTTGTGTAAGCTGTTGTTTTTTTCTTACACTGTTGTTTTTGTTAAATGCATTTTATTTAGTGTGACTCGCTTCTAAAGATGCCACTTCAAGATAAATAATGAATGTGCCATATATAATGTTCTGACTAGAGAGATTTACTCACAGTCAAGGAAACCCAGGACTAAATGTCAGAGAATAACCGCTATTGAGCCAAAACATATGTTACATCATTGCTATTTATAGTATTGTGCCTTGTGTATAACAAATGTACTGTTTACAGAGAAAAACACTGGGTGTGATGCCAGTGGATTTAGTGAGTTGTGAAAGGTATGGCAATTTAATATAGTTGGCTAAATCAGCAAGCTAAACATAGGCCAGGTTTTCAGTATGGTGTAAGCTCCAATTATAATAATTTAATATCACCGGAGAATGAAAGAAAGCAAGGTTTACTTTACAATAAACATCTGAAGCATTACCATCTTAACAGTTCCCTAACTCATTGAAACTGCGTACAGGCAAAAGTATGTTACATTCAGCCATTTTTAACTGCACATGATCTTAGCCAAAAGGCAGAACAGTGATAACTCCAGCCATTTTTTGAAGTTTAATGACAGCCATTCATGGTTCCAATCGCAGCCTGTTCAGCGGGAACTGGCGGAAATTCTAATAATGGGCAGGCTGAATGTACCAAGTTGATCAATCGATCAACTTGGGTACAACTAGCCAAAGAAGAGTAACGCTGCTCAAGGTGATATAAATCTGATAGATCAGGATGGGCTGTCTCTCCTTTGAATGATCACAGGTGGCCAGCCGTACAGGAAGTTAGGAAGAATCTTCCCATCATGGCCTCAGGTAGCAATAACAGGCTGACAGGGGCTTTAATCCATACTCTATCCAAAACAAAAAAAGAAATAAAAAGCTGCCAGAGTTAAGCATTAAATGTAAAGGCGGCCATACGTGTATCAAAAATTGGGCAGCTCTGAGAGACATACTTAATTTTCCTATCTTACTGACCCCCCACCTAGCTCTTCTGAATCTGACCATTGATGATGTATCACCCAACCTTAGACTAGTGGTCACACATATCCTCTTAGCAACAAAACTTCTGATAGCCAGAAATTGGAAATCTAAAGACATCCCCACTCTCACAGAAGTGGTCAACCTGGTACAAACTCACTATATGTATGAAACCATCCTCTCACAGGGAACACCTGCCAACTCTGCTTTAAAGGGTCTATGGAACCCATGGAAGCACTGGTACGACAACAAATATAACCGCTGATTTATAGTATTCCTTTTATGGCTCGCATTCCTCTCCTCCCCCTCTAACCCCCCCCCAGCTCTACCCCTACTCCCTCCTGCCCCAACTTCCTGCTTCCCTTGTTCGACATGTTTCATAGTGTAGATGCTTATTGATCGATAATTACTTACTTATTATCTGTTTGAATTGCTATATTTTGACTCTATAACATGATGGTGCGTACTATCTGAATTTGTTCCTCTACAGATCCCCAATGTATTCTACACTACTTATTTCATATCATTTATGTCTTTGCATATATGTATGTTTGAAAAATTCCAATAAACATATTTAAACTAAAAAAATAAATAATTTTTTTTAAAATTGGGCAGTTCAAATTTTGATCCATGTATAGGCAGGCTGGTTGTACAGAAGTTGATCTATTGATCAACTTCTGTACAACCAGTCTGTTGGGTTTTCTTAAAAGATAAGTTCTGTTGGCCCTAGGCAGCTGCGCTGATCAGTGTATGCTGATCAGTGTATTCTGATGGCGGGAAAGACTCCCACTGTCTGAATACAATAACTTAATGGGAAGGATTGCCCCATCATATCAAGTATGTGAATGGGGGGCATTTAGGCTTTTTTTTTTCAATACACTGTTTGAATAAAAACAAAAATATTAATGTATGGCCTGCCTAGATAGAGGGGTTGCTTTATGTTAATATGCAAAAAAAACATTGCTTGGTTTATAGGTTGGTATGGGCAACAGCTTCACGTTGCTACAGCTTGCATCGAAAGTTAGACAGTTAAATGGTAGCAACAATCATCAGGTCTTTCGCTCCCTACTCTTGTTCCATGCACCTCCCTTACAGGGCAGGGAGGCGATTTATTGGAAGGGGATAAATGTAATGTGTGGACCCTGTTTTCCCACTCTACCAAATGATGGAGACTTGTACAGTATCCTGGATCTCCTTTTCAATAAATGTCAGATATTTCCTGTAACACCCCTAAAAAAGGATAGGGTGAATTGTAGCATGATGGAACCTGCAAGTGATTAGTGCATATTTGCAGACCATTTTATCAGCAGAAATGAGTAACCTTTGTTTCAGGCCCATCAATGACATTAAACGGGGCTGCCTTTTAAAAAAATACATATTTTATGATTTTAACACCTTGAACAAAAAGTAGAAATCATCCATAGAACAAAAATATGAATCCCGCTGTTTATAGACGCATCAGAAAAATCAAACAAAACATTAAATTGCTGCATCATGTTGATAACATCTTTTAAATATGCATGTTTTATTTTTAGATGTGCTTCATAAAACTTATATATGGCACATTTAGATGTATGACCTTGTCAGTCACACAAGAATTCAGCAATTTCATTGTTGCTCATTACATGTTATAAAAACACAAGTTCATTGCCAGATTTCATATTTCAGTAGAGGCGTTTCAGAAACGAAAATGTTGTTACTGAGTGTGACAATCAAGTGACAATTACTGTCAGGTTTACTGTGACATGAAATGAAAATAATTTATCATTTCTGTGTCCAACGCAGAAGAGTAATTTATAAGCACAGAAGCATTTAAGCAAAGTTTCAGAAAGTATTAAAAGGGATTGCTTAGATTTTTCCATTGACATGTTTCATTAACTTTAAGCTTACTTAATGTGTCAAAGAGGAAAGTTTCAGAATTAAAGTGAAGCTTCATGGATTTGTCAATTCCATTTAAAGGTATGGCAGATGATGTAAATGAGAATATTCTGTAAGGCAGGCCACACCAATGAAGATGAGTGGAAATATACAATTCCTGTGGTGTATAGAGAATTTCAAGCTACTGGGAGACATCTAAAGCTAATCTACCCAATAAGATGTTTTTTACAAGACAAAGATATACCAGTGCCATGGCGTTTGTTGGGAGGAGATTGGCAACATTTTAGAATAAAGAGTTTCTGGGGGGTCATGGTTTAAAACAACCTTTTTGTTTGTAATAGCAGATGTCTATCATGCCGCGTACACACGACCGTTTTTAATGTCATTGAAAAAACAACGTTTTTCTCAACATGATTCTTCACAAGCCTGCCTTGCCTACACACGATCGTGAAAGAAAATGCTCGAACAAAGCGCGGTGACGTACGAAACGTACGACGGCACTATAAAGGGGAAGTTCCATTCGGATGGCGCCATCCTTTGGGCTGCTTTTGCTGATCCTCGTGTTAGTAAAGTTTGGTGAGAGACGATTTGCGCTTTCTGTGTGCAGCAGCCCCCCTCTGCCACCCTAATACTTACCTGAGTCTCATCTCTGTCCAGCGATGTCCACGAGTGTCTTCGCTGTCCGAGACTCGCCCTCCTGATTGGCTGAGACACAGCAGTGGTGCAATTGACTATCGCTGCTGTTAATCAAAGTCAGCTAGCTAATCAGGAGAAAGAAGGGGGTGGGGGTGTGCCACGGCCCATGTCTGAATAGAAACAGGTAGCTGTGATTCGGCTTGGGTGCCCCCATAGCAAGCTGCTTGCTGTGGGGGCACTTAACAGGAGGGAGAGGCCAGGAGCACAGAAGAGGGACCTGAAAAGAGGAGGATCTGAGCTGCTTTGTGCAAAACCCTTGCACGGGGCAGGTTAGTATAACAAGTTTGTTTTTTTTATAGAAAAAAAACAAGACTTTAGTGGAGCTACATGGCTGACTTATGGATATCTTTCAAGATGATTGACTAGCATTATTGTACTCTTTGCTGCCGCTTCTAGAAGTAAATAGAAAGTGTTGTAGCTACATATGAATTTGTGATTATTTTAATAGATGCAGGGAAGCAAATAAAAAAAATATATATGTTTCAAAATTTAAACCAGTGAGACGCAATAATATATTTAAAAAAAGTTTACTTTTTCCTATGTTACACAATGAGAGCAAGACCTTGGATCTGGTATTGAGGGGGAGGACTGGAGTAAGGCCTGGACATCAATAGTGAAATGTTCATTCAACACTACCACCCTAGAGGCCACTTATAAAGTGCTCCTGCGGTGGTGCTGGGTCCCGACTAGGCTTGCTCATGCTTATCCTGGCAGCAGTGACAGATGTTTTCAGAATTGTGATCAATGTGGGGATGTCCTACATATATGGTGGTCTTGCCAATATTTGATCAGCTTCTGGTCCAGGGTCTTTGGCCTTTTGCAGATGTTATTTCATATGACAGTCCGTAAGGATGTTTGACTGGCTCTTTTACATTGCCCTATACTGGGCCTCTTTTCACACCACCAAGAATCGGCCACATACCTTTTTATCTTCCCCAAGAGAGCCATTGCCCAGGCCTGGAAGACTCAGTATGTTGCTTTCCAGGCGGTGAAAACCAGAATGACTGCTCTGATGATTGATAAGCAGATATCCAGTATACTGAAGGATTCGCATGCAAATATTTTGAAAATCTGGGAACCATGGATAAGTTACTCCTTCCCATCCCTGCCCCCTAGTTATGTCTGGCTTTAATATAAAGAGATATATTCTCCCCTTTGAATGGACCAGAGAAGATGGTTCCCTCTAGGGAGAAAGAAGACGGCTACTGTTGGCAGTGTTGGGCAATAAGAAACCAAGAATTAAATAAGAATTATTTATTAAAGTATCAAAGATTAATATTGTCATATAGAGAATATAAAATCCTGCTCTACACAAGAGCTAGTAGAAACCATTCCAGTGAAATATAAAACAACATCGCACCCTGCAAAAGAACATGTACAATGGGTGCGGTAACAAACAGACACAAGGACAAATGCAGACAAAAATACAAACAAATAAACAAAAACAGTCCGGACGCCAAATATGCCACTTCTGTTTGGAAAGTCCTGCAGGAAATCCTGCTTTGAAAAATGCAAACTATTAAATGATAAGTATATATAAATATAGGACTTTCCAAACAGCTGTTTGGAAAGCCCTATATTTATATATATTGAAAAACTTTTACTTTAACCTGCCTAGCTGTATTCCCGAGTCTGGCTCGGGGTGAATTCTTCATACCAAAAGCGGTAACCTTGAGCCAGACTTGGGGCTGCATTGCAGTTTTCAGGGAGAGTTACTTACCTTGTCACCTGGATCCTGCGATGTCTCCCCGCTGTGTCTGCGAGCTGTCTCCTCGCTCGATTCACAGTGCGACCGTTGCGATGCACGGGGACGGAGCACGGCGCCAAATTCAAAAAGTAAAAAGCACAGTATAGATACAGTATACTGTAATCTTACAGATTACAGTATTGTATCAAATAAATACACATCCCCTTTGTCCCTAGTGGTGTGTTCAGTGCCCTGCATGCAGTTTTATATTATAAAAACTGTACTTTCTGCCTGGAAACTGGAGATTGTCCATTGCAACCAAAAAGTGTCAGTTTACGTCAAAAGTGGTTTTAGACCAGCTAGAAAACAGCAATAATAAATTAGAATCACTTGCAGAATTGAGCGATAGCGATTTGTGGGGAAATTTGTCATCAAACACTGAAAGTAATGACAGCGACAATTCTGCAACTGAGCAAATTTTCAGTGTTTTTGATTTGATTACATTATTGAATATTTTTTATTATAATTGCATTATTATTTGTTATAAATATTTATAGTTATTTAGTATATTATAATTTATGATTTTGTGTTTCAAACTTTATCATACCCAGGATGTCTATTAGACTCTTGTTTGGACAGATTTAAGTGAGTTATTCCTAAGAATTACAGGCCTACAATATAAAACGCCAAATTTCCATGCAAAATAATGGTACCGCTTTCAGCACCTAAAATCTAAAATAATCATACCGCCAGGGAGGTTAAAAAAGACAACTGGAATCTGATCAATTGCTATGACCATGTTCCTTATTCTTGAATAAAAAATTGAATGATTTAATATAGAACCGTTTTATTATGTGCCTTGTGTTTTAGAAGACACCTAAAAGCTGGCTTAACTTATGGTCTCAGCATTGACTTATACTGGGGGAAATAAATAAAAGTAACCAAGCAGTGTTTTCTAACCTATTCCTTGCTTGTCTCTCTAACATTGGCAGGGGCTGCCATATAGACCACTGTCCACATCTGTGTGGTTTAGTTGAGCTAACTTTTCATGCTTTTTAGCCATATGTGGAAATGTTAAAATGTTTTCTGTTTTTGGGGTTGGATCTTTACTTTGTTTCTCCCATTTCCTATATGACAAAATAATCAACACTTGCATAGTGTAACATTCAGCAACATATTTAATTCACATCAATTAATTAATTTACATTAAAAAAAAGAATAAAACTACATAGTAAGCTAACATGGTTTAGAAAAATCAAAGCTAGGTTAATGAATGCAACTTCTAAAAGATTGTGCTAGACAAATATTCCATATCAAATAATTTGGTTAAGTAGCTGCTAATTCTTCAACCCATTTTATAATGTTTTTACTTGCTAACCTTCCTAAAATACCCTTTTGGTTTTATTGTATTAAACTAAATCTATCACTTTACAGAAGGATTCTGTTTTAAAAGAGACTGTCACTTCAGGCTTCTGTCATGATTTAAGAGGTAGTGGGGTTTATTTACTAAAGGCATATAGGCTGTTCACTTTGCAAGGACATTTTCACTTAACTTAGTGAATGAGTTGAAGCTCTATTGATTTTCAAGATTTAATTATGTGCAAGCAAAAACACATTTTTTTTTTTGCATGTGATTTGCTATTCTTTGTTAGTTAGGCTAAAGAAACAATCCCTTGCAAATCTAAGGGCTGCATAAATGTTATATGAAACTGTTAGACTGTTCCCATGTTACAGAAGACAATGGGGTTGATTTACTAAAGGCAAATATACTGTGCCCTTTGCAATTACAATTCCACTGATTTTCCCAAGCATTTAGTGAATGTGGTGAATCTCTGCGGATTTCGATAACTCAATCATGAGCAAGCAAAAATGTTGTCTTTTATTTTCCTTGCACCTAACTGGGTATTCTTCACAAAGTGAAACTTTACCACATTCCCTAAGCACTAAAGAAAATGAGTGCAAATGCACTTGTAAAATGTCGTCTTTTTGCCTTTAGTAAATCAACCCTATGTGACTAAAAGTGTTACTAAAGGTTATTGTTTCAGTTAAAATAACAAACATGTTATACTTACCTGCTCTGTGCAATGGTATTGCACAGAGCGGCCCCGATCCTCTACTTCTTGGGTCTCCCACCAGCGACCTTGGCTCCTCCTCTTGTTTGTGTGTCCTCCTAGCAATCTGTTTGAAGGTACATGGTGTCTGCTCGCTCTTGAGCTGTGGATTGACACACACAGCAGGGCTTAGCCCCACCCCCCCACTTCCTTCTTACTGCATTTGTTTGACAGCAACAGGAGACAACAGCTGCTGTTCGAAGCCCTATGTGAAGAGAAATAGAGGAGCGAAGAAATGAAGCTGTGCACATCGCTGGATCTCTTCTCCCCTCCCTTCCCCTTCACACAGAAGGGGGAGGACAGAGAAATAAAAAAAGTTTTTTACCTTAATGCATTGAGGTTAAAAAACTTTTTTAACCTTAGTATCACTTTAATATATATAAGCACCGATATGGTTTCCTTTTAACATTACCAAAGATACTTTTATATCTGGATACATCTTTTCCAGACCATTTACAATCGTAACAGGGAAAATGATTCAGGCAGAAAAAATATTCCTGGAGGTATGCAGTAAAATTAATACACAACATTCTGGAACAAGAGTTGTTACTATTGCTGTAGAAGTGAAGGGCCTATCTGTGCTTTCTAGCAGGGGTGTTTGGATCATAAAACTGTCTGACTATATATATATATATATATATATATATATATATATATATATATATATATATATATTTGTGTATATGCTGTATATATCAGCTGTGTATTTAGTTGTTTTAGCTGGGGTTCATCTATATCAATGTGTAGATGTAATTGTCTGCAAAAGAGAACCTTGGGAAATTATTATCAGAGTAGAGAGTGTCTATTGGGTTGAACAGTTTTGCCATTTCCACGTTATCACTTAGAGGATAGGGTGCAAATGTGAAATCTTTGCTGTATACTTTCAATTCCAAAGTGGAATGACTTGTTAAAACAGATATGATTTGATAAAACGTGTTTATTTATGTAGAGGTAGGGTGATAAGTGTGTTCCAGTTAGATATTTTCTGCCGCTGCGCATTATATTAATGTATTGTGAATGTATGAAAATGGGATTTCCCAAGTTTTCAAATAGCAATGAGATTCCTTTGTGCTTTACATGCTATAAGCAGAGAAATCGTCATCTGTAAACAATAAAACCTGGAATGTTTTCAAAATAATTATAAAAGTAAGGTTGGAATTCCCTATATACATTGGAAATAAAAGCATTGTTACAAACAAAGAGAATAATTTGAGATAAGTTGACCACTATGGAGTGGTTATCTGTGTGTTGAAAACAAAAGACCGTGGAAGCTGCTAACAAAGACTTGTTTCCCTGTGAAATGTATTTGAAATTGCCTTTTGGAAAATACCTTCAGATCTCTGTTTTTCAGCTCTGCATGATGTTGTCAAAGCTTGTTGCTGGTTGCAAAATGGAAAATTACTGAAGCTGTGTTGACTCCCTGTGCTGAGATGATATTGTGCTTTTGGGGAAAAGTGTAATTTTCACCTCAGCAGCCATTTGTTCTAATTTTTCATGAACTAGAGTATGTTACGTTTTCCAGAGGGTGAAGGCATAGCCACTGTCAGTAAAGGGTGGGGGAGTCTCATCTCCTTCTTTTAATCTACCTGAAAAAACATTAGAATTTTGTGTGCGAACACTGGATAAACAAAGCTGGCTGTAGAAATAGAATGATCACATCCAGTATTGTATGATCTGACCCTTCCTTACCTTAACTGATCCCATTTCCTATAGCTCTTCTGTTGTTATTCACTGTAAGCAGAATAATATATTGGTTCTTGGTGAGTAGAGACAGACATTCACATATTTACAGTACTAAAAATAATTTGTGATTCACATATATGCAGTCTTTCCCTGATTCATTTTCCATTGCAATGGAAATGTATGTCAACTTGGATGGATATGGAAGAACTAGAATGGAAAGTCATACAATGATGGCATCTGACTGTATACAAGGTCACTATACAACCACTTATAGCATTGCTTGCATTATCTAGACAGTTGGCTTTGGTCCTGAGTTTTTCTTCTGGCAAAGGCCCAATCTCCAAGATGTCTTTCTTTGAATATATGGACAATTTTCAAACACTCTAGAGCAGTGATTCTCAACCAGGGTTCCGTGGAACCCTAGGGTTCCTCCAGAGGTTACTAGGGGTTCCTTCAGCATTGGGCAATTTCTGCCTCTCAGATGAGTTCCACTGACACCAGTGATCTTTTTATCTATCTGTAAGGAGGTAATTCTTCCCAATGTCCACAAGTGTAAGGACCATTCTTCCCACTGACCATCACACTAATGTATCATGAGTTGTAGAGTTCACATTTTTAGCAGGGGTTCCCCGAGACCGGAGAACTATTTCAAGGGTTCCTCAGTGTTGAAAAGGTTGAGAAAGGCTGCTCTAGAGTATTGCACTAAAATGACTCAGCTTAACCTTACAGGTTTATAAATGACACAGATAGAATAAATGTACCTATGCATGGCTGCTACATACATGTATGTGTTACCAGCATCTTGCTGCAATAATTATCATTCAATCAGTTACCAACAAGTTATAATCCTATTCATACATTCTTGCAACAAAAAATACACATGCTCAGCTAAGTCCACAACAAGAAAGATCCATATAAACCATAAAACATAGCATCCACTACACGCTATAAGCAACAGCAACTGCTCATGTATCTTATCCTATTAAGCTGTTCATTAATGTTTTACTTTCAATAGTTTTTTATTGATTTAAATTTCAGATACAGGGACTAACAGAAAGAAAGAAGGGGCACAACAGTCATACATCAGGGAACAAAGTAGTCCAGCGTACATTACATGGTTCCATGCAATAGTAATAACAAGAAGTAAATAGCTAAATAACAGTGAACATATGTAGATCTGTATCCCCCCTACTGGAGGGGGAAATATATATATATATATATATATATATATTATTATAGGTAATGTTCATAACAAGAATATTAACATTTCATCTCAATGATGTCCTATATTCTTTATAGGAGCGGTAATGTTTAATTAGCGTGTAGGTATTAAGTATAACTACTAAACGGAGCTCGAATGAGGGGAAGGAGAAATAGGACAGGAAGGGGGCAGGGTGAGGTGAACAGGTTTTGCACTGTGCATTTGGAGGTTAGTGTTGGTCACGTTCTGTCTGGCCACCAATAGTATGTGTGTTATCGTTTTGCAAAATTTGTATGGGATATTTTCTATATTCATGTTTAGCAGTGCTAGGTCAGGCGATGGTGGTGTTGCAATCTCGGTGATATGAGTAATTAAGGTGTATACTTCCAGCCAGAAGGGGGTTAAGAGTGGGCAGTCCCAAAGAATATGGAATAGAGAGCCTGTGGCTCTGCAGTTTCTCAAGAAAACTGGGGAGAGTATGTGGTCAAAGGTTGCAATTTTGAGAGGGGTTAGGTATCTATGTTGGGTTATGCTTTGTGTGAGTTCCCAGAGGGAAGTGCAGGTAGTGGCTTTGTATATAGATTGTGGTGCTCTCTCCCATTGGGTGGTAGAGTAGCTATGGTCTAGGTCCTGTTCCCATTTACAAAACATGTTGGAGTGTTGAAAGGTCCTCTTTTCATGGAGCAAGTTGTAATCCACATATCACAAAACTGTAGCCCAAGGTTCACACTTTGCTTTTAAGTTCAAAATGTTTGAATCATGGGTAAAAGCTGTGGTGAAAAAATTGTCCGCTAAGAGTGTGTCTGTTTTCCTTTTATGAAATGTAACTTGGCTCTGGCCACTAAATGTCTGAATCAGTCCTATTTCACTATCTTGTGCATATGTAAACCTGTGAAAGACTCAATCACCCACTCATAAGCGTGCTAAAATTAGGTAGACAAATCTTTACTTCTGTAGGCACAAAACAAAATAATTACTGTTCAACATTTGAAAGATGTATATTTTTCAATGGGGAGCTTCTAGCGGCACTAATGTACAAGGGTTTCCTGTGCCCACCGACAGTGTCGTCATTTGAACACATGATGAAGTCATCATATAATTTTGTTAACATCATTATGATTTTTGCATTGCTCTCCAACTTGTTAAATAAAACATGGATTAAATACATGTTTATAGTGTTCATATTTATGAAAGGACATTTTATGGAAATTTGCATAGCCTGTAGTATTGACCGTCTTTGGTTTTCGAGGAAAACCTCAGCAAATTGACTAAAGTAATGCTGTTTATATTCTACTGACAGCTGCCAAGGTGCTCCCAAATGCAGCTGTCGGATTATTCCCTTTTTCAATGCATTTCCTTGTCATTCCCTCTATTTAGGAGAAAAAAAAAAACATATCAAAGCATTCCCAGCGACTTGGTTATAATTGCACCCTCTGTTCTGTGTAATTGCTCATTCATTCAAAAGCTTTGCTGCAATATTTTGAAACAAATTGACATCATTCTAGTGCTGCAGTTAATCGACTATTCAGTAAAAACACAGCACAGGGATATCTTCCTGCATTATCAACATGCCTGGGATTTTTGCAGATGTGTGATTTGCAGGCAGCCAGTTAACCTTTACTGTGCAGCAACTTTTTTAAAATGCACTTCTATTTGTTTAGTACTTTTTATTGACCTTTTTTTCTTTAAAGTAAGATCCAGATAAAATACCAAAAAACAAAAACAAAAAAAGCCAAAAAAAATAAAAGAACAACTACCTGTTTTAAAATACAATTCTGCATTTGTGTGTTGTTGACACATTTAGGTTGAGTTACTAAAACAGGACAGTGCGAAATTTTGTTGCACTTGTGCATGGTAGCCAATCAGCTTCTAACTTCAGCTTGTTCAATTAAGCTTTGAAAAAAAAATGGAAGCTGATTGGTTTATGCACAGCTGCACCTGATTCTGCAATCTCAAGTTTTAGTAAATCAACCCCATTGATCCCTTCCCATTTTGAATGTGTACATCTAATGGAAATAAATTTGTATGTGTGAGCACTGTCACTCCACATTAAAAATATAAATTCCAAATTCAGTGGTAGAAATTTCAGGTTACAAATTGTCAGAGCAGGTAACTTGCAAATGGATATATTTTTGTTTGGATTATATATTTGGCACTGACACTTTTTTTATGTGCGTTTTTGCTACAAGTGAAGAAATATGACATCACACATGACAAACTAATACCAAATATGTTACACAACATCAACCATGCCCCTAAACATGAAGAAGAACCTAAATAAAAAGCAAAAATTAGTACTTTTTGGGCTTTAATTTCAACCTAAACTTTAAACCTAATCATTACCTTATGATAAATCATAGTGCTAATCCTTGATCTCAACCTAACCTCTACACCTCTAAAGCTTATTTGTAACCTTACACCTAACTACTATTCCTATCCTTCCCTTCTAGATTGTAAGCTCTAAGGAGCAGGGCCCTCTGATTCCTCCTGTATTGCATTGTAATTGTACTGTCTTCCCAGTTGTAAAGCGCTGTGCAAACTGTTGGCGCTATATAAATCCTGTTCTATAATAATAATAATAATAATAATATTCCTAATCTGTAACCTTGGTTTATTCCCAAACCCATTAACTTCAATAATTATTACAGTAATAAAAACTATCACAAACAGACTATATGAGCCTGCACCACTGAGCATGCAGGCCAGAGAAAATACAAACTTACGTAAACAAGAACAAAGAAAAGGAATTCTCTGAAAAAATCGTCTGCGCCAATGCAGGGTAATAAATTATCAAGCATTGTTAGGCAACTAACAATACATATAAAAGAGAAAAAGATATGTCCAAAAAGTTATTAAATCTGTAACAGTTCTCCACATGGCACTATTCTTAGGACAATAAATCTGGAGCACAAATTCTAAAAACACACCCCCATCAATATTAATATCAACAGTCCCTCGATTTGCTAAAGTGTAACATACAGGATCAGAGAAAGTCCTGAATAGAGCCATAATGTAGTGTTACTCAGGTCTGAAGAAATTTCTGAAAATAAAATTAAACGGTGCATAATGAATTACCTGAGTAAACTAATACAGATGCAAAATACCAAATTCATGGACAAGCTGATATTGGTAGAGGATAAGGCAAGGCTAGTAAGCAGACAGCTTGATGTGTATCATAGCTGCCAGCTGTAATAGATGTTGGGCCGCCTGCTAGCTAGTCCTGCCTCATCCTCTGACAATCTGCCAATACCAGTTTACCCGGGATTGCACTGTTCTCCCCTGTTACTCAGGATGTATCATTCACTTGAGATATATGTACATTTAAAGCATTGGAAGGTTTGGAGTAGATGCATCAGCTACTTTCAGGAACATGGTATTCTGCATCCATATTAGTTTAGTCGGGTTATTCAATGTTGCAAAAAATACTATCACGAAAATAAACAAGCTCAAAAGTCTATTATGCTAAAAACTGGATTCAGTAAAATGCGGTGCCCTAATTCATATATAGTTATCCAGTTGTTTTATAACAGTCGGCTGTTTGATAAATACTTGAAAACCTGTCTACAGACGTACAAAACTTTGTTTTCATGGAGAAAATATCAACTTTTTGTGGAATAATTTAAAATGACATCTAAAGTGCCTAAGAGGCTATTAAACTCACAGCAACACTAACTTCTAAACAATGGCTTTACTTGTCCCATAGGACCAGTTCAGGCTCCACAATCTAATATTTGTTGTTTGATCTATATAGTGTTTGATCTACACTGGTATCTAATTTTCCCCATTCTAACAGATTTAAATATCCACCATTAATAAATGGTATTTGTTTTTATATTATTTCATTTATGGGAAACAATATTCCATTTAATGCTTTTTCTGTAGCCACCACTTTTACTATGAGGCAACTAAAGACTAGAAACAAGCTCACAACTGCAATAACAACCATGACCGTGTAAAATTTAACTGCTGCCTTTCCTCTATTTAGTAGAAGTGTTTTGGGCAGCTGTAAAGCCACCTAATCACCTCTACAGACTGAAAGGTAGTGGCTCTGCCCACTCCACCTCCCCCCTCCACCTGCCCTTCTCCATTGTGAACGCAAGACCCCTGCAGGGGGGATTCAAATTGGTGAGTGGCAGGAAATGAGTGAACTTCTCTTCACTGATCTCCCCTGTGAACCTGAATGCACGTATCTCTTAGAAAATCTGTGTTCATAGGCTCAGTTTATGGTGGCACTAGCTGGTTAAGGGGCTAATAGGGAGACGTTCTGTAATTGCTTACGTGCCTTACAATTTGTTGTCAATCATTTAATGTTTTTATTCACCTGTTGTTTTGCGATTTATAGTGTTTAAAAAGGAATACATATTTTACTATGTAGCTTTTAATAAACACTTTATTTGCCCTACATTGTGGTACTTTATGATGAATTATATGTGCATTATAGTTTGTTTTATTACTATTATTTATTTTACTTTTTAAATGTAATAATAATATTAATATGGAAGAAAAATAAATCGCGCTTACCCCGTGACCATTCAATGTTGATTTGAATCAAAAATGACGAATAAAATCACCAAAAAAATGAAATTGCACACGATATATATAAAAGATAAATGCTCCATATAGTGCATTAAACGTATAAAAAATTATTAAAACAGTTTGTATTGCACAATGTTGCAGATTTAATAGGCCTTTGAGTCTGGTGTGCTGACCCCTGGACGAAGTAGGTTGTTACGAGACGGACGTAGGGCGGAGCGACGCACTGACGTCACCTCGTGCTCCATACGGTTTCCCAGTAGGGCGGGTGTCTGTTGTTTGTGCACCGGCCGGCACACCAGACTGAAAGGCCTATTAAATCTGCAACATTGTAAGTGCAATACAAACTGTTTTAATAAATTTGTATGCGTTTAATGCACGTTTAATGCACTATATGGAGCGTTTATTTTTTATATATATCGTGTGCAACTGCTGATGGTCCATTGGTCAAGAGTCACTGCTTAAAAAAATACTTGTGTTTGCTGGTTTTTGGAGAGAGCTGATTGATTACAGGCATACATTGATCCTCTGTCATGGGGGATCGTGGCAAGCTGGTAAGAAGTAATTTCTGTTGATTGGTGGTGGATTCAACACGATTGCTTTTTGGATATGACATCTCACAATTGTATGGGCTTTTCTTCACAGAGAACTGGTGTTCAGTTTATTAATTTGAGCTTTTTATGCACCAATTATTTATGGACAATAATTCTTAGATTTTTTGGTTTCATATACCAACATTCTGTATGATTTTCATTATTTTATTCTTTCTTTATATTTTTGATGTTTTAATGGATTTATCACTATATTGATTTATGTAAGGGTTATCCATCAATTTAATTTTTTTGGGTGATTTTATTCATCATTTTTGGTTCAAATCAACATTGAATGGTCACGGGGTCAGCGCAATGTATTTTTCTTCCATAGTCTTGCTCTTGTAATTTTTGTTTACATGAAAATCGCATCTCCCGATTGAATAACTGTGACACGGCTTTGCAGTTATTTGTTTTAGTGTCTTTTAGCGCAGTTTCTTTTCTTCTTTTTCAATAATATTAATATGAAAATATTTTCAGTATGCTATAACTATTTATCAGTATTGTAGGTTTTGTATGTAGTTTGTTAGAAGAGGAGTATGGGGGTCGTTATTGGAGGTCTAAGTGGAAAACATTTATGCCCTGTACACACGATCGGAATTCCGATGGGCTAAAATCCGATGGAATTTTTTGTCGGAATTCCGTTCAAAGCTGTCTTGCATACACACCATCAGACCAAATTCCGACCGTCCAAAACGCGGTGACGTACAACACGTATGATGTCACTATAAAGGGGAAGTTCAAATCCAACGGTGCCACCCTTTGGGCTGCTTTTGCTGATTTTGTGTTACTGCGTGTTAGTAAAAGTTTGGTGTTCGCCGATTCGCGCTTAAAATAAATATTAAGATATTTTGGAGACCTGGCTTTAAAATAAAATACGAAGATTCATGAGATCACAAGAAACAAAGAAATAAATGAATTTGTAAGAACTCGGTGTGACTATCCGCAGCGAAAAATAAAATTTGTTCTAGCATTAGAAAGAAGAAAAGAATGTGCTACATTTAACGATGTTAAGCATGAAAAATTCGCGCTACCCCCATATGTATAAAAAGTGCATGTAGTGCAACAAGTTTGCGTGGGTGCAAAGAGATGGTGCAAACTGCAATAGAGCAAAAAACAGTAATACTAATTGATATTAAAGTGACAGTGCTGCAACTATAAAGATAACTGGAATATTCAGTAACATAAGTATGTAAAAAAGTAAACATAGATGTGCAACCTAAAATATTGAAAAACACAGTGCAAAAAATTATGAAATATATATATTTTTAAATATTCTAAAATAAGTGGATTATAAAGAAAAAAAGTCCATAGGGAACAACAAAGTCCAATTGAGATGCAAAAGAAAAGTCCAATTAGAAACAGCTCCTAAATATTACTCAATAACCCTACCTCTCGTTTCAAAACGGAACTTCAAAGTTACATCGATCACTATTTGCAGCCCATAGTGACACGAGTACCTTCCTATTTGGGTGATACGGGTGCCACCATCAGAAAATTGGAAAATATATTAGCACCGAATGATTGCATCATGGTCACGGCGGACGTCGCCTCCCTATATACGTGCATCCCGCATGATAGGGGATTTGAGGCTGTCAAGTACTTCCTTGATAAGGAGGAATCGTTGGCTTCATTTCAATGTGACTTCATTATGGAATTACTTGAGTTCGCCACCAAGAGTAGTTACTTTTGGTTCAAAGACAATTTTTATCTTCAACGGCGAGGGGTTGCTATGGGGGCCAAATATGCCCCCAGTCTCGCCAATCTCTTCATGGCCAAGTGGGAGGAGGGTGTCGTCTATGCCCATGATACCACGTCATTGGTGTTGTGGGCTAGGTACATAGACGACATCCTCCTCCTCTGGGATGGCGACATGACATCATTGAAGGTCTTCATGGACCACCTGAACCTTAATGATAGGGGCATATCACTCTCTTACGTGGCAAGCCCCGATAAGATCCAATTTTTGGATCTTGAGATCAGTATCATCAACAATCAATTTCGATTTCAAACCTTTTTTAAAAAGACCGATCGGAACGGCTTCATCCCTAATGATAGCTGCCACCATCGGTCTTGGTTGAATTCGGTTCCACGCAGCCAATTTTTAAGACTACGTCGGAACTGCACGGATACTGAGACGTTTATGATCCAGGCGGAGGTCCTTAAACAGAGATTTCTAGATAAGGGCTACGATGCCACCAATATCGAGAGAGATCTTAAGAATACTCTGGATATTGATAGAAGTTCTTTGCTGGAGGTTAGACCCAAACGAGAACAAGACGATAATTTCAGGTGGGCTATGCTCACATCCTTTTCCACCCAACATAAACAGGTGAAGGCCATTATGGCCAAACATTGGGATATCCTAAGGAACGATAGTGTTTTAAGTACAGTACTGCCTGAACAAGCTAAGGTAGTCTTTAGAGGTGCACCTACGCTCCAGAGTAGGATAGCCCCTAACATTATCAATCCCCCTGTACGTCCTTCCTTCTTCCATCAGCTTATAGGTTACCATCCATGCAAAAGGTGCAGTGTTTGCAAATTTAACATCGCTGGGAGAAGTAAAACTTTAGAATTCAGATCTACCGTTACAGGTAAAACTTACCCCATTAAACAATTTTGCACCTGTGCCACCACACATGTCGTATACCTTATTACATGTCTTTGTGGCAAACAGTATGTGGGTCGCACCATCCGCGCCTTCTCTGTTAGGGTGGGTGAGCACATCTCCTTAATTTTAGGGGGTGATACTCACCACACTGTACCTAGACATTTCAGGTTGTGCCATAATAGGAATCCTATTGGCACCCAATTCCTTATCATTGACCATTACGTTCCCCCATGGAGGGGCAGTCCTAAAACCAGAGGAGTCTCTCAATTAGAAACTTTCTGGATTTACGAATTACAAACTCATAGGCCGCTGGGATTAAACGTTGAATGGGATATCAATTCCTTTATCAACAAGTCTTAAGTTGTGGGTTCCATCATATGTGGGACATGCGTTCTCTTTCTTTTTCTAATTTAATTTTAATTTTACTTTGCAGTTTATCAATGTTTTTTATATACAATTGATCAGGTCTATTCCAGATTTTAATATTGTGCATATGTGTGACATATGCATCTTCATTTGATGCATTCACTGTTTGTAATGTATGGCGGGGGGTTTTGATATGTGGGAGTTCATTCTTTGAGCAGCCATGCATGTGGGGTTCCAATTAGGGATGAGCTTCGTGTTCGAGTCGAACATACGTTCGACTCGAACATTGGCTGTTCGATCGTTCGACGAAGATCGAACGATTTGGGCCGTTCGCGCCAAATTCGAGTGACGCGAACGGCCCACAATGCACTACGCCATCGCAGTGTCATCCAGGCGCTGTGATTGGCCAAGCATGCACTGTGACCCCGCATGCTTGGCCAATCACAGCGCCGGCAGCGAGGAGAGCAATGATTGGCCACAGGCAGGATGCCTGTGGCCAATTATTGCTGAGGGTGTTTAGTACACGCCCCACACTATAAAAGGCCGCCAGCACGGCGGCCTAGTGTAGTGTGTTCCGGAGCAGGGATAGAGTAGCATAGGCAGGGACAGTGACTGTTATTTCTTTCTTGCTTAACCTGGATTCCTTTAGTTTAGGGAAAGAGAAGGATAGGTAGGGAGAGTGTCAGTGTGTTTTGTGCTTCTGCTATAGTGTGCTTAAAAAAAACATTTATTCTAGGGACAGAAAACTCTAGGTAGGGACAGTGTCAGTTTCTTTCACTCTGCAAGTCCTTGTTTCCAGGGACCTGTAAGGACAGTGAGTTAATTGTCCTTGTGCTATATTGTGCTTAAAAAAAACATTTATTCTAGGGACAGAAAACTCTAGGTAGGGACAGTGTCAGTTTCTTTCACTCTGCAAGTCCTTGTTTCCAGGGACCTGTAAGGACAGTGAGTTAATTGTCCTTGTGCTGTATTGTGATTAAAAAAAACATTTATTCTAGGGACAGAAAACTCTAGGTAGGGACAGTGTCAGTTTCTTTCACTCTGCAAGTCCTTGTTTCCAGGGACCTGTAAGGACAGTGAGTTAATTTTCCTTGTGCTATATTGTGATTAAAAAAAACATTTTTTCTAGGGACAGAAAACTGTAGGTAGGGAGAGTGTTTTTTTTCTTTCACTCTGCAAGTCCTTGTTTCCAGGGACCTGTAAGGACAGTGAGTTAATTGTCCTTGTGCTATATTGTGCTTAAAAAAAACATTTATTCTAGGGACAGAAAACTCTAGGTAGGGACAGTGTCAGTTTCTTTCACTCTGCAAGTCCTTGTTTCCAGGGACCTGTAAGGACAGTGAGTTAATTGTCCTTGTGCTATATTGTGATTAAAAAAAACATTTATTCTAGGGACAGAAAACTCTAGGTCGGGACAGTGTCAGTTTCTTTCACTCTGCAAGTCCTTGTTTCCAGGGACCTGTAAGGACAGTGAGTTAATTTTCCTTGTGCTATATTGTGATTAAAAAAAACATTTTTTCTAGGGACAGAAAACTGTAGGTAGGGAGAGTGTTTTTTTTCTTTCACTCTGCAAGTCCTTGTTTCCAGGGACCTGTAAGGACAGTGAGTTAATTGTCCTTGTGCTATATTGTGCTTAAAAAAAACATTTATTCTAGGGACAGAAAACTCTAGGTAGGGACAGTGTCAGTTTCTTTCACTCTGCAAGTCCTTGTTTCCAGGGACCTGTAAGGACAGTGAGTTAATTTTCCTTGTGCTATATTGTGATTAAAAAAAACATTTATTCTAGGGACAGAAAACTCTAGGTAGGGACAGTGTCAGTTTCTTTCACTCTGCAAGTCCTTGTTTCCAGGGACCTGTAAGGACAGTGAGTTAATTTTCCTTGTGCTATATTGTGATTAAAAAAAACATTTATTCTAGGGACAGAAAACTCTAGGTAGGGACAGTGTCAGTTTCTTTCACTCTGCAAGTCCTTGTTTCCAGGGACCTGTAAGGACAGTGAGTTAATTGTCCTTGTGCTATATTGTGCTTAAAAAAAACATTTATTCTAGGGACAGAAAACTCTAGGTAGGGACAGTGTCAGTTTCTTTCACTCTGCAAGTCCTTGTTTCCAGGGACCTGTAAGGACAGTGAGTTAATTGTCCTTGTGCTATATTGTGATTAAAAAAAACATTTATTCTAGGGACAGAAAACTCTAGGTAGGGACAGTGTCAGTTTCTTTCACTCTGCAAGTCCTTGTTTCCAGGGACCTGTAAGGACAGTGAGTTAATTTTCCTTGTGCTATATTGTGATTAAAAAAAACATTTATTCTAGGGACAGAAAACTCTAGGTAGGGACAGTGTCAGTTTCTTTCACTCTGCAAGTCCTTGTTTCCAGGGACCTGTAAGGACAGTGAGTTAATTTTCCTTGTGCTATATTGTGATTAAAAAAAACATTTATTCTAGGGACAGAAAACTCTAGGTAGGGACAGTGTCAGTTTCTTTCACTCTGCAAGTCCTTGTTTCCAGGGACCTGTAAGGACAGTGAGTTAATTGTCCTTGTGCTATATTGTGCTTAAAAAAACCATTTATTCTAGGGACAGAAAACTCTAGGTAGGGACAGTGTCAGTTTCTTTCACTCTGCAAGTCCTTGTTTCCAGGGACCTGTAAGGACAGTGAGTTAATTGTCCTTGTGCTATATTGTGATTAAAAAAAACATTTATTCTAGGGACAGAAAACTCTAGGTAGGGACAGTGTCAGTTTCTTTCACTCTGCAAGTCCTTGTTTCCAGGGACCTGTAAGGACAGTGAGTTAATTTTCCTTGTGCTATATTGTGATTAAAAAAAACATTTATTCTAGGGACAGAAAACTCTAGGTAGGGACAGTGTCAGTTTCTTTCACTCTGCAAGTCCTTGTTTCCAGGGACCTGTAAGGACAGTGAGTTAATTGTCCTTGTGCTATATTGTGCTTAAAAAAAACATTTCTTCTAGGGACAGAAAACTCTAGGTAGGGAGAGTGTTTTTTTTTTTTCACTCTGCAAGTCCTTGTTTCCAGGGACCTGTAAGGACAGTGAGTTAATTGTCCTTGTGCTATATTGTGCTTAAAAAAAACATTTATTCTAGGGACAGAAAACTCTAGGTAGGGACAGTGTCAGTTTCTTTCACTCTGCAAGTCCTTGTTTCCAGGGACCTGTAAGGACAGTGAGTTAATTTTCCTTGTGCTATATTGTGATTAAAAAAAACATTTTTTCTAGGGACAGAAAACTGTAGGTAGGGAGAGTGTTTTTTTTCTTTCACTCTGCAAGTCCTTGTTTCCAGGGACCTGTAAGGACAGTGAGTTAATTGTCCTTGTGCTATATTGTGCTTAAAAAAAACATTTATTCTAGGGACAGAAAACTCTAGGTAGGGACAGTGTCAGTTTCTTTCACTCTGCAAGTCCTTGTTTCCAGGGACCTGTAAGGACAGTGAGTTAATTTTCCTTGTGCTATATTGTGATTAAAAAAAAATTTTTTCTAGGGACAGAAAACTGTAGGTAGGGAGAGTGTTTTTTTTCTTTCACTCTGCAAGTCCTTGTTTCCAGGGACCTGTAAGGACAGTGAGTTAATTTTCCTTGTGCTATATTGTGATTAAAAAAAACATTTTTTTCTAGGGACAGAAAACTGTAGGTAGGGAGAGTGTTTTTTTTCTTTCACTCTGCAAGTCCTTGTTTCCAGGGACCTGTAAGGACAGTGAGTTAATTGTCCTTGTGCTATATTGTGCTTAAAAAAAACATTTTTTCTAGGGACAGAAAACTGTAGGTAGGGAGAGTGTTTTTTTTTTTTCACTCTGCAAGTCCTTGTTTCCAGGGACCTGTAAGGACAGTGAGTTAATTGTCCTTGTGCTATATTGTGCTTAAAAAAACCATTTATTCTAGGGACAGAAAACTCTAGGTAGGGACAGTGTCAGTTTCTTTCACTCTGCAAGTCCTTGTTTCCAGGGACCTGTAAGGACAGTGAGTTAATTGTCCTTGTGCTATATTGTGATTAAAAAAAACATTTATTCTAGGGACAGAAAACTCTAGGTAGGGACAGTGTCAGTTTCTTTCACTCTGCAAGTCCTTGTTTCCAGGGACCTGTAAGGACAGTGAGTTAATTTTCCTTGTGCTATATTGTGATTAAAAAAAACATTTATTCTAGGGACAGAAAACTCTAGGTAGGGACAGTGTCAGTTTCTTTCACTCTGCAAGTCCTTGTTTCCAGGGACCTGTAAGGACAGTGAGTTAATTGTCCTTGTGCTATATTGTGCTTAAAAAAAACATTTCTTCTAGGGACAGAAAACTCTAGGTAGGGAGAGTGTTTTTTTTTTTTCACTCTGCAAGTCCTTGTTTCCAGGGACCTGTAAGGACAGTGAGTTAATTGTCCTTGTGCTATATTGTGCTTAAAAAAAACATTTATTCTAGGGACAGAAAACTCTAGGTAGGGACAGTGTCAGTTTCTTTCACTCTGCAAGTCCTTGTTTCCAGGGACCTGTAAGGACAGTGAGTTAATTTTCCTTGTGCTATATTGTGATTAAAAAAAACATTTTTTCTAGGGACAGAAAACTGTAGGTAGGGAGAGTGTTTTTTTTCTTTCACTCTGCAAGTCCTTGTTTCCAGGGACCTGTAAGGACAGTGAGTTAATTGTCCTTGTGCTATATTGTGCTTAAAAAAAACATTTATTCTAGGGACAGAAAACTCTAGGTAGGGACAGTGTCAGTTTCTTTCACTCTGCAAGTCCTTGTTTCCAGGGACCTGTAAGGACAGTGAGTTAATTTTCCTTGTGCTATATTGTGATTAAAAAAAACATTTTTTCTAGGGACAGAAAACTGTAGGTAGGGAGAGTGTTTTTTTTCTTTCACTCTGCAAGTCCTTGTTTCCAGGGACCTGTAAGGACAGTGAGTTAATTTTCCTTGTGCTATATTGTGATTAAAAAAAACATTTTTTTCTAGGGACAGAAAACTGTAGGTAGGGAGAGTGTTTTTTTTCTTTCACTCTGCAAGTCCTTGTTTCCAGGGACCTGTAAGGACAGTGAGTTAATTGTCCTTGTGCTATATTGTGCTTAAAAAAAACATTTTTTCTAGGGACAGAAAACTGTAGGTAGGGAGAGTGTTTTTTTTTTTTCACTCTGCAAGTCCTTGTTTCCAGGGACCTGTAAGGACAGTGAGTTAATTGTCCTTGTGCTATATTGTGCTTAAAAAAAACATTTATTCTAGGGACAGAAAACTCTAGGTAGGGACAGTGTCAGTTTCTTTCACTCTGCAAGTCCTTGTTTCCAGGGACCTGGAGAGACATTGAGTGAATTGTCCTTGTGCTATATTGTGATTAAAAAAAACATTTATTCTAGGGACAGAAAACTCTAGGTAGGGACAGTGTCAGTTTCTTTCACTGTGAAAGTCCTTGTTTCAAGGGACAGAGAAGGACACCTGAAGGTAGCCCTTATTGCTTTTTTCCCATCTCCCTGCAGGCCATCTATTAGAATGTCTGGAAGGCAAACAAGGAGAGGCAGACAGTCAGGAGGCAATAAAAGAGGGCAAGCAGGCTCTGTGTCTGGGGGCAACAGTGCTGGTCGTGGACGCGGTGCATTGTCATCAGCACATGGCCATGGGACACGCTTGTCCTTCTTTTCGGCAGCTGGACATGTTGAGCCACATCATGCCGAAGACTTGGTAGAGTGGATGACCAAGCCCTCCTCCTCCTCCTCATCCTCTCTCACCCAGGCTCAGGGTACTGGAAAAGCAGCTGCCAAAGCGTCGTCTTCCCTGGTATCAATGTCAGACAAATCATCAGTCACTCCTTCCCTAGACCCACCATGTCCTCCTCCTGAGGAGTCCCCCGAACTGTTTCAGCACAGTGTTGGGTACATGCTCCAGGAGGATGCCCAGCGTTTCGAAGGGTCTGATGATGAAACCCAGCTAGAGGAAGGCAGTAGCGTGAGAGCAGACAGAGGGGATGCTCAAGAAGGACACCAATCTGGCAGTCATGTTCCAGCAGCTGCAGCATACTGCCAGATTGGCTCCAGTGATGAGGAGGGAGGGGATGATGAGGTCAATGACTCCACGTGGGTGCCTAATAGGAGAGAGGAGGAGGAGGAGGATGAGGAGGAGGCACATCTCCAACGAGGCAGGATGCCCTTTGGTGGCCAGCGTAAGGGCAGTACACCGACGGAATCACACCGCAGAGCTCCGCCTGTGCAGGGCGCTGCCTCTGCCCGTCATTCAAAAAGTTCTTTGGTGTGGGCCTTTTTTGAGGCTAGTGCATCAGATCGCACAGCTGCTGTTTGCAACATATGTCTCAAGCGTATATCGCGTGGCCAAAACATCAGCCGCTTGGGTACCACATGCCTGACCAGACATATGTTGACCTGCCATGCAGCTCGTTGGCAAGCCTACCTCAAAGACCCACACCAAAGAACCAAGCGGACCTCTCCTTGCACCGCATCAGCTGGGATCTCCAACCCCACTATAACTTCAGTCCTCTCTGAAACATGCACTGAGAGGAATGAAGGTGTAGAATTAGGTGTGTCACAGCCAAGTACTTGCGCCCACTCTGCTAGCAGTACACCGACGTCCGATTCTAGCAGGCAAATTTCCCTGCCCCAGCTGCTGGACCGTCGAAAGAAGTTCACTCCCAGCCATCCACATGCCCAGCGGTTGAATGCTAGCTTGGCTAAATTGCTAGCGCTTCAACTGCTGCCTTTTCAGTTGGTAGACTCGGCCCCCTTCCGTGAGTTTGTGCAATGTGCGGTTCCTCAGTGGCAGGTTCCCAAACGCCACTTTTTCTCACGGAAGGCTATTCCGGCTCTCTACCGGCATGTGGAAGGCAATGTCTTGGCCTCGCTGGACAGGGCGGTCAGCGGTAAGGTGCATATTACCGCTGACTCATGGTCCAGCAGGCATGGACAGGGACGTTACCTTTCTTTCACGGCCCATTGGGTCACTCTTTTGGCAGCTGGGAAGGATTCAGGACAAGGTGCAGTAGTGTTGGAGGTTGTCCCACCGCCACGCCTCCAAAATGCTACTACTGGTTGTGACACACCTCTCTCCTCCACCCCCTCCTCTTCTTCTTCCTCCATGGCCTCTTCCTGTGGTTTGTCCTATGAACCAGCGGTGCTCCGTAGCCGTTCACGGGGCTACGCAAGTACGCAGGCAAAAAGATGCCATGCCGTGCTTGCGCTGGTGTGTTTGGGGGACAGAAGCCACACTGGGGCAGAGGTCCTGTCTGCTCTGCAGGGCCAGGCCGAGAGGTGGTTGACGCCACGCCAGCTTAAGCCAGGAATGGTGGTTTGCGACAATGGCACCAACCTCCTCTCCGCCCTCCGACAGGGACAACTGACCCATGTGCCCTGTGTGGCTCACGTCCTTAACCTGGTGGTGCAGCGCTTCTTGGGCAGGTACCCGGGCTTACAGGATGTCCTGAGGCAGGCCAGGAAAGTCTGTGTGCATTTCCGCAGATCTTATAATGCCAGTGCTCGCCTGGCTGAGCTGCAAAAGGAGTTGAACCTGCCCAAGAACCGCCTTATATGTGACATGCCCACCAGGTGGAACTCAACGTTGGCCATGCTGCAGCGGCTGCACACGCAGCAGAGGGCCATCAATGAGTACCTGTGCGACTACGGCACCAGGACAGGGTCAGGGGAGCTTGGTTTTTTTTCTCCACGCCAGTGGGGCATGATCAGGGATGCATGCACTGTCCTGGCACCATTTGAGGAGGCCACGAGGATGGTGAGCAGTGACAGTGCATGCATCAGTGACACTGTACCTCTTGTCCACCTGTTGGAGCACACGCTGCGTGGAATAATGGACAGGGCACTTGAGGCAGAACAGAGGCAGGAAGAGGAGGACTTCCTTGCCTCTCAAGGCCCCCTTTACCCAGACAGTGTTCCTTCTGTCCCACCCATCGCACAGGAAGAGGAGGAGGAGGAGGAGGAGGAGGAGGATTGTGTCAGCATGGAGGTGGAGGCTGGCACTCAGCATCATCAGCAGCAGTCTTTTAGGGATGATTTACAGTCCCAAGAAACCAGTGGACTTGTACGTGGCTGGGAGGAGGTGGCTGCGGATCATGTCGTCCTTAGTGACCCAGAGGACTCCGGAGCGAATGCCTCAGCAAACCTACGCTGCATGGCCTCCCTGATCCTGCAAAGTCTGCGGAAGGATCCTCGTATTCTTCGGATCAAGGAGAGGGACCATTACTGGCTGGCCACTCTCCTTGATCCACGGTACAAGGGTAAGGTTGCGGACCTTATGTTACCGTCGCAGAGGGAGCAGAGGATGAGACAACTCCGGGAGGCCTTGCAGAAAGGTCTGTGCAACGCGTTCCCAGAGACTGGGAGGTTGCAAACTCCTGGTCCTGGACAACGAGTTGCTGAGGCTTCGGCCAGTCAAAGAAGGAGCGGTGGGGAAGGTGGCCGTCTGACCGATGCGTTCAGACAATTCTTTAGTCCGCAGCCCCAAAGTATGATCGGTTCCAGCAACCATCGCCAGCGTCTGATAAACATGGTGCAGGAATATCTAGGGGCAAGGTCAGACTTGGACACCTTCCCCACCGAAAATCCTCTGGCTTACTGGGTCTTGAGGATGGATCACTGGCCAGAGCTTGCACAGTATGCAATTGAGCTACTGGCCTGTCCTGCATCCAGCGTTCTTTCGGAACGCACATTCAGTGCTGCTGGAGGATTTGTCACGGATCACAGGGTGCGCCTGTCCACCGACTCGGTTGATCGACTGACTTTCATCAAGATGAACCAGTCTTGGATCACCACCAGCTACCACACACCTGATGCTGATATAACAGACTAATTGATTTTAAAATGTCACATCCCTTCAAGACTGATGCTGATGCTGAGTGCCTGTGCTGTTATGTTGACTGGCTATCCTCCTCCTCCGAGTCCTCAATGATACGATTGATGATGATAGCTTGGAAGATCATTTTTGTTTATGGGTGCCGCCACCAGTGCCTAACGCCCAATTTTTCAGCCCCTGTTTAACAGGGGCGTGTAATTACAATTTTTGAAGCAATACTTTGCAACAGGGCTCATTGCTGTGCTCCAAGTACAGTATCTGTGAGGAGTTGCAGTGTTGTGCCACCAGTGCCTAAGGCCCAATTTTTCAGCCCCTGTTTAACAGGGGCGTGTCATTACAATTTTTGAAGCAATACTTTGCAACAGGGCTCATTGCTGTGCTCCAAGTACAGTATCTGTGAAGGGTTGCAGTGTTGTGCCACCAGTGCCTAAGGCCCAATTTTTCAGCCCCTGTTCAACAGGGGCATGTAATTACAATTCTTGATCTAATAATTCACAGCAGGGCCCATTGCTGCACCCACCAAGAGTAACTGTCAGGGCTTACAGTGTTGTGGCACCAGCACCACCATCAAAGGCCCAATTTTTACTACCACTGTTCAACAATTATATGTAATTAAAATTCCTGATATAATAGTTGACAGCAGGGCGTTCCAGCACCAACCAAGAGTAACTGTGAGTGCTTACAGTGTTGTGCCAACACCAACAACTAAGGGGCCTATTTCTGCAGAGTATATACGGCAGGTCCCTACTTTCAAACATCCAACTTACAAACGACTCCTACTTGCAAACGCAAGAAGACAACAGGAAGTGAGAGGAAATCTACCACTAGGAAGGAAAATTCTCTCCTGTAAGAATAAATATGGGAGAAAGGTGTCTCCTCTGTACTGATGCTTTATCAGCAATCCTTGTTTCAAGAAAAACACCACATTTCAAAAACAGTTGTCATTAGGACGGAAAGTGAGGTGAAATGTTCTGAACAGGGGCACAGACAGCAAAACAAATGTTACAGGGGTGATAACCCTTACCTATGTTTTCCAAAAAGTTTAAAAATAGATTTTTGGTCTGGAGCTACACTTCAACAATGTACCTGTTCAAAATTACAAACAGATTCTACATAAGAACAAACCTACAGTCCCTGTCTTGTATGCACCGCCTGTATACGGCTGTTCAGAGTATATAGGGCCTTTTTTATTTTATGTGCGGGGTTCCCCTTAATATCCATACAAGACCCAAAGGGGCTGGTAATGGGCTGGGGTAGGGGGGGGGTCATGGGGTAGCTATGCCATTTTTCTTAAAGATTTTCATCCATATTACCGGGACCAGACATTACATTAAAGCCGCAAGCAGTTTTAAATGGCTTTTTTTTCCTTTAGAAGTGTCATTTTGTGCAGGGACAGTTCTAAACACGGGAAACACGTGGCACTTCACAGGCATACTTTAGACACCCCCCAGGTACGATATTTAAAGGAATATTTGACTTTTTTTTTTTCACTTTATGCATCATTAAAATGACTGCTCCCGGAAAACGACCGTTTTTAAAACTTATTTTTGCATTGATACATGTCCCCTGGTGCAGAACCCGGGTTCCCAAACCCTTTTTAGGACAATAACATGCATAATAGTTTTTATAATTAGCACTTTAGAATTCGAACGTTCGCATCCATTGTATTTAATAGGGTTCTAATGTTCGTTCGAACTTTCGGTCCGTTCGCGGGTTCTGGTGCGAACCGAACCCGGTGGTGTTCGGCTCATCACTAGTTCCAATTTGTGCTATCACTATCCCAGATTTGTACTCACTCACATGAGTGTTATCCTAACACTTATCCCGCCCCTTTTTGTAATACACGCACACTTTTTACACCTATACACAAAAAAATATATTTTTTTGGAGACCTGTTCCATTGGGGATCAGTGCAGATTTACAATTTATTTGCATGACCCCTGAAGTTTTATTATAATAGGATATTTTTTTGTTTTTAAACAAACCAAAAATTATTATTAATAATATGATTCATAGAGCCCTATATTATGTACGCTCTACATTTTTGGCCCCTTTTGGTGTATCTTTTGAGCCTGAACTTGCCGATCCCTGTGTCATTTGGATTAAATTCCATTTTTTCAGGGTCTGTTGATGTGTCCTTGCGGGACTAGTTGTCCCGTCGGAGCACATCAGGCTTTTGAGCATTTCACATTAGGGAGTGCATTAGTCCTGTACCCGTTACGGGTCTGGTAAATTGTGTTGTTTCTCCCACTATCTGGGATATATTTGTTTATTCCCGGGCAGTGCGGAGAACATTCACTTCCGCATTCTGTGATTGATGCGGTCATGTGATTTTCAGTCACATGGGTGCGCGTCGCGTCATCTCTAATGCAGTCATGTGACGTAGGTCACATGCGTGCACACCGCGTCACCGTGAGTGCGGCATCGCGTCAGTCTGGGCAGGAAGTGTTTTGATACCTCCCTGTCCCGCAGATGTGGAACGCATCACGGGACGTGGCTGGTTGTGATTGGCTGCGCTGCGCTCCATGTGATCGAACGTGATGCGAGGCACGTTCTGTTGCTAACGCCGATTTGGAAGAGTGTGTCACTCTTTGACACGCTACTTCCCATTCCTTTGAGGTCATGGTGCGTGAGTCACGCTCCACTGTTATTTTTGTGATTGATTACATCACTATAAGGCCAGTCCCCTTTGGTTTTTACACATGGGGCGGTCCTCGCTTATGTGGGTATCCAATCTACGCCTTAAATGGATATATACCACTCCCCCATTTTGAGGACCTATCATGGAGCTTGATTACCCCTTTTCATATGGAGGCTTGAAACGCATGCTCATGTGCCATTTTGGACCACACAGGAAGTGGATGCTGATTGATTGAACTCCCAGGTGAGGTTTTCCTTCCTGGGGTCATATTTTTTATAAATGTTGTGGAAGCAGCAGTGGATATTCACCCCAGATGATGCAATTTTTTTTCCGAAACGCGTCAGGAGATTCCACTGCTGCCATTATTTTACAAGCGTTTGTTTAACCATCTTGATGTAAGTGTATCTACCTACATTAAAGTTTGATTTTTTAGACGATATCATGCCATGTGCCCTTCTCTTTTCCTCCATATATTTATCTGATCGGTATCCTGGTTCACCACCATTTGAGCCACTATTTTCCATTCACCTCTATCACCATTGCTGAGAGCGTTGTCCTGTGGATTTACCTGCATAGGATCAGCTTGGGAGGAGACATACATCTAATAGCCTGATGTGACCCTTCAGACGTATGTTTGTTTGGGTTCACTTGTTCCGGTAAGCCTTCCATATATTGGTGGTGGTTATCTACACTTCTTTTTCAAGATTTCAGATTCTACACACAACTGTTCAAGAATTGTTTCTTTTATTAGAGACTTTTTCATTATTTATATGAACTTTTGTCACCTAATTGGACATTATACTTTATTACACTGGGTGTTTTTTACTTTTCACCCTTGTTTAGCGCTGCATTTTTTGTTTTTTGTCTTGTTTTGCACCTTTGTCTATTGGTTGTGTAGCTGCTTGTGTGCTTTGTTTAGTAGCGCAGAAATCCTTTGTACATTTTTCCAGCTCCTAAAGCTTGGTGGTGATCCAGGAAGCAAAGATACAAATCTTCCTCCTTTGTTTCCAAGCTGGAAACACAGGATACTAAAAGTGCAAAGTGGCCGCTTACCAGATAGGTTGGATCTCTATAACGGAGATCTTATGAGCTCAGTATCAAAAGATATCCTCCTGGTAACAGCAGCGATCTGGTCAACCTTCCATCACTAAATCCACTGGTCAGCTGGGTGTGTGTTTAAAAAAATCCTTCACCGTTTCAGTGCAGGTGGAATGGTTAATGCAACAATACAAGGGACCATATGTATGAAGAGGAAAGATAAAAAACACTTCATGGTGCAGTACTTTGATAAAAAAAAGTGTACCCTTTAATCAAATAGATGGGCAACTGACATCAAACAAGGTTTTAAAGCGTAGTTTAAAAAACAGACATTCACACAGCCGTGGCTCAGGCTAACACAGCTGTGGGTGTGGTGACGTCAGGATTCCGGCTCCACCCGACGCTGCGTTTCTCAGTATGAGGCGTCTACTGGGAAAGGAGGCTGGATCTGGACACCACCCACCACACATTAAGTATCTGCAGGAGAGTGACACAGGGAGCCTGAAACTGAACACATCCGCCTCTGGGTCACCAGGGTGCATAGCTTATACCTCCTCAGCAATAATCACAATCGCTAAGGGGAAAAAGCTTGTCATGATCATACTAACAGACATCAAAGCTGATAATAAAAAAGAAGAACCTTTACAACCATTAATAAAAAATTAATAAAAAAAATTATAAAAATTAGACATTAAACATATATTAAAAAACGTATTAAAAACAAGGATATAACTCAGTATGTATTTCTATATATAGCCTCATTTGCCCATTGCTCTTATTATGCCTCGCAGATGTCCGCAACAATAACGGGTATCCCAGAGGCACAATCCTGGCAAACTTATATCAAAAAATGTGATTCAGATTATAAATACAGTGGAATAAATGTTATGACTTCTCACATGTATCTATGGTAGGATGTTATATTTTTATTTTTATTTTAAAGGGGAACCCCCCCATCCTATGTGAAGAAATATATATAAAACTACCATTTCCAAAAAAAAAGATGTAGGATGGTTCAAGAGAGAGAGGGACAAGGCTATACCCAAGGAGCAGTTCCTAAGGATCAAACAAAATTGTTCCAGAGTAGAAGAATTTGAGTCACAATCCTTACTGTTGAAGAACCGTTAGCTGGAAAAAGGGTACCAATTACCCATGCTGGATAAGGAACTACATGATGTAGCAGCATTAGACAGACAAAACTTTTTGGTTCCCAAAACCAGACAAAAGGATGGTATTAGGACAGACCTACAGTGGTCTTTTCTGACCACCTTTTCGTCCTATTTTTGGTGGGTCAACAAAACCATATGTAAACACTGCCAGGTCCTAAAATGTGACCAGGTTTTGGGGCCCATACTTCCGGATCAGCCCAAGGTTTTGTTCAGAAGAAATCAGAATCTCAAGGACCTTGTGGCACCCAGTGTAATTGACCCGCCTCAAAAAATCAGCATGTGTGGCCATTTAAAAGGTTTTTATCCTTGCAAGAGGTGCAAGATGTGTAAAAATTCAAAAACAATCAAACCATCAACTTTTAAGTCATATACCACTTCTGAGGAATACTCCATAACAGATTTTATCACTTGTACCACAATAGGGGTGATTTATCTTTTATGTTGTACATGTGGCTTCCAATATGTGGGGAGGACCACCCATGCCTTAAGTCAGGATAGGAGAACACCTATTGAACATCCGTAGGGGTTTCATTGGCCATAGTGTCTCTTGGCATTTTCGCCAATGCCACAATCAGGACCCATCCCTATTGGAGTTTATAGGCATTGAGGGATACTCTCCACATTGGAGAGGAAGTGATTTGAAATGCCATATATCCCGTAGAGAAACGCAGTGGATTTTTGACATACAGTGCTATCGCCCACTAGGCCTCAACATTGAGTGGGATATAAATTGCTACATTAATAATAGTTAAAATCCACCCAGTTCAATCCTTTATTCCTACAAAAGCTCTGTCCCTCCTTTCTCTCTTGAACCATCCTGCATCTTTTGTTTGGAAATGGTAGTGTAGCGGACCCCCCATAATTGGGGTCGCTATGCCTAAATTTAAGGGTAGCCTGAGTTAATAGTTGGACTCAGGCTGTTTGAATTCTGTAAATTGGTTTCTGCTTTGTTGTGGTGTTGCCTGGCAGTACAGTTCCCTTTGACCTGTGGGTGTCGCTGGTGCCCAGGTCTCAGGTAAACCACAGGTGGCATTGCAGCGTGATTGGGTGTCCTCTCTTGGCGGCCATGCAGTGGGCATGGTCTACCAGCTGTGCATGCCGGGAGAGGGTACTTAAGGGGCGGACGCCATTAGGTCCGGAGTTTGGAGGTGATCCAGAGGACCCCTTGGTCCTAGGCACGTACCCCACCTTCGGTGGCCCTCATGGCCAGGGGTACGTGTATGTGTATTCAGTCCCGGGCACCTTCGGCCCAAAGCTGCATCATTCCAGGTAGGTCCAGCACCTTTAGCTGAGGTCTACACCAGAAGAGGAGTCCCAGGGCGCCCAAGTGAGGGTGACCCGCTCTGAAGGAGAGGAAACCAGGGGAGGACCTGTCCGCGGGGATCGGTGAAGGAAGTCACTGTCTCGGGAGAGGCCTGGTTGCCTATCGGAGGGAAGGATTCCATAATCCGCTAAAAGCCTTGTAACGTTCCCACTGGCACCTAAGGTCTCAAGTGTTACAAGTGCTGGGAAGTTCGGGATTCAGAAGTTCATATCCTGATCGTATCCTTAGGAAATTTAAGGTGAATGTTCCATGCTCCACACCGGCTGCTAGGACCGTGAGAGGGGACTATCCGGGTGAGCAAAGCCCACTCAGGCTGAGTGGTGATAAATGACTGTTAAGTGCCGCGTGCCTGAACCTGCCTCCCTGTTAAAATTCTCTATCTCCAACTTTCCTATCAAGTGTCTACGCAAGAAAAATAAACCTTTCTTTATTGAGTTAATACTGTCTGGACAATGGCCTTATTGAATACAGAGAGAGAATAGACTTTTCCCTACACTCTAAGGCAGAGAACCAACAGAAGGAGGTAACTCGCTGCAGGACCCAAAACAGATAACACCGCTCACCCTCTTTTATCAGGAGAATACTGGGCTTGTGGCATGGTGTGTCCCATTCGGGTAACGGATCTGTGTGCTACAGTAGTTTTATATATATTTCTTCACATAGGATGGGGGGTTCCCCTTTAAAATAAAAATAAAAAATATAACATCCTACCATAGATACATGTGAGAAGTCATAACATTTATTCCACTGTATTTATAATCTGAATCACATTTTTTGATATATGTAAGGATTGTGCCTCTGGCATGCCCGTTATTGTTGCGGACATCTGCGTGGCATAATAAGAGCAATGGGCAAATGAGGCTATATATAGAAATACATACTGAGTTCTATCCTTGTTTTTAATATATGTTCAATGTCGTCTAATTTTTATAAAAAAAAATTATAATTTTTTTATTAATGGTTGTAAAGGTTCTTCTTTTCTATTATCAGCTTTGATGTCTGTTAGTATGATCATGGCAAGCTTTTTCCCCTTAGCGAATGTGATTATTGCTGAGGAGGTATAAGCTATGCAACCCGGTGACCCAGAGGCGGATGTGTTCCGTTTCAGGCTTCCTGTGTCACTCTCCTGCAGATACTTAATGTGTGGTGGGTGGCGTCCAGATCCAGCCTCCTTTCCCAATAGACGCCTCATACGGAGAAACTCAGCACCGGGTGGAGCTGGAGATCCTGAATTCACCACACCCACAGCTGTGTTAGCCTGAGCCACGGCTGTGTGAATGTCTGTTTTTTAAACTACGCTTTAAAACCTTGTTTGATGTCAGTTGCCCAGCTATTCGATTAAGGGTAGACTTTTTTTATCAAAGTGTTTTTTATCTTTTCTCTTCATACATATGGTCCCTTGTATTGCTGCATGAACCATTCCACCTGCACTGAGATGGTGAAAGATTTTTTTAAACACACACCCAGCTGACCAGTGGATTCAGTGATGGAAGGTTGACCAGATCACTGCTGTTATCAGGAGGATATCTTTTGATACTGAGCTCATAAGATCTCCGTTATAGAGATTCAACCTATCTGGTAAGCGGCCACTTTGCACTTTAAGTATCCTGTGTTTGCAGCTTGGAAACAAAGGAGGAAGAGTTGTATCTTTGCTTCCTGGATCACCACCAAGCTTTAGGAGCTGTTCTTAATTGGACTTTTCTTTTGCATCTTAATTGGATTTGTTGTTCCCTATGGACTTTTTTTCTTTATAATCCACTTATTTCAGAATATTTAAAACATATATATATATTTTTCATAATTTTTTGCACTGTGTTTTGCAATATTTTAAGTTTGCGCATCTATTTTTACCTACATTTAACGATGCATTAATTTGCAGCATGACGAATGTGCTATCTCCATTATGAACGCTAGTTTTACCAGAACGAGCGCTCCCGTCTCCTAATTTAGTCTGAGCATGCATGGATTTTTCTCCGATGGAGTTCCACACAGACAATCGGAATTTCCTATAGTTGTTTTTTCCATCGGAAAAAAGTCCGATGGGGCCCACACACGATCGGAATTTCCGATGAAACAAGTCCATCGGACTTGTTTCATCGGAAATTCCGATCGTGTGTACAGGGCATTAGGAACACTTATCTATATTACACTATTTACTCTAATGTGGAATTGACTTAAATATTTGTTCTGAATTATTTTTATTGAAAAAAAAAAACACAGTAGATGCACGTTTTGCATTTTCTGTATTCCTGTGAGGACTTTTCCTAAGTGATTCACTAGAATGTTTGTATAAGCTACCCTAAGTTGTTATAGCTAAATATGAAATCTTTTTATAACCCTATCAGATCACATTGTGGAGTTGATTGATGGTAAATTAGTACTTTCCCAGAGGTTAACAATTCCTTTAGAAGTTTTACAACTGTGCTAAAGCAGCTAACGTAAAGAAAATCACCATAATTATTATGTACTCAAGATTGTTTGTCACCACTCTAATAATAGGTATTTGCAAGACTAGTTATCTGGATGCTGATTATAACTAAAGCTGAAAAATAAAATATGCAAGAAAAATAAAATGTGACTTGTTTAAAGCAGAGGTCCGCCCACCGCTGCAAAAATTAAAAGCCAACAGCTACACATACTGCAGCTGCTGACTTTTAATAATAGGGCACTTACCTGTCCTGGAGTCCAGCAATGTCGGCACTGCAGCTGATGTTTCCATCAGCTGTCGGGTGCTGCCGCCGCCATTGTGGGTAAGGGAGCTCGGCAATGTAGCATTATGGCTTCACGCTAGGTTCCTACTGTGCATGCACGAGGCTCTGCTGCGGCATAAATTGCTGCGGGCCCGGACTCCCAGAAGTGTGGATAGGAAACCTGTCTAAGACAAGTATCCGCTCCCCCCCGAAAGGTGCCAAAATGTGGCACCAGAGGGAGGGAGGAGACAAATTACCGTAAGTTTCATTTTTGGCTGGAACTCTGCTATAGTAATTTAATAAGTGTGCTTTTGCACATCATTAAAGCTTGTCAGATATGTGTGTGTGTGTGTGTGTGTGTGTGTGTGTTTGTGTGTGTTTCGACATCAATATTCTTAGATATACACTTATAGTTTTTATCCTATTTATTCTGATGGTTCAATCATATTAATTTTTTTTCTATCATTAGATAATTGTTTACCATGCACTCTTCTTTATTTTGGCTGTATCTTCCTTCAGAAGGTTTTGGCTTAGACAAAAGTGTGGTTCAATGGCAGCGTTTGGACCCATCATTGGGCAGGGCTTAAAAATTTGCAATTTTAGACTTTAAAATATTGTCAAAAAGACTTGGGGTTCTGCTATTCGGGGGTTGCAGGCTACCACTGTACTCACCAACACATAATAAATCCAGAGGTTCTTTGGTTGAAAAAAATACCGGTATGTCAAGGAGAAGAGGCACAGGGGTTGATTTGCTCAAAACTGGAGAGTGCAAAACCTGATGCAGCTTTGACAAAACAACCTTTAGCCCAGGTTCACACTGGGCTGCGGGAGTGAAGCCGTGCGAGTTCAGCTGAACTCGCACAATTTCACTCTCGCTGGCAGTCCCGATTTCAGCCGCGATTACAAAGACATCTGACACAGATGTCAATGTAAATCGTGGCCGAAATCGCAAAAAGTAGTACGGAAACTACTTTTTGAAATCGGTGCAACGCCGCACCGATTAGGACGGTGCCATTGCTGGCAATTTGCGGCAAAAATCTCAGTTTTGACATGCGATTTGGCATGCCAAATCGCATGTCAAAACACACCAGTGTGAACCTGGGCTTAAGCTGATTGGTTTCTATGCAGAGCTGCACCAGATTTTGCACTCTCCAGGTTTTGTAAATCAACCCCACAGAGACAACTTCAAAACTTAACCTCCCTGGCGGTATTCCAGAGTCTAGCTCGGGGTGGAATTTCAGTACCATAAGCGGTAACCCCGAGCCAGACTCGGGCTGCATCGCAGGATACAGGGAGAGTTACTTACCTTGTCCCCTGGATCCTGCGATGTCCCCCCGCAGTGTGTGCGAGCTGTCTCCTCACTCGATTCACACGTTGCGGCGCACGGGGCGGAGATCAGCGCCAAATTCAAAAAAGTAAAAACACAATGCACATACAATAATCTTACAGATTACAGTACTGTATAAAAAAAATTACACATCCCCTTTGTCCCTAGTGGCCTGTCCAGTGCCCTGCATGCAGTTTTATATTATAAATACATTTTTTTCTGCCTGGAATTTGGAGATTGTCCATAGCAACCAAAAAGTGTCCCTTTATGTCAAAAGTGGTTTTAGACCAGCTAGAAAAATGAATAAATAAATAAATTAGAATCACTTGCAGAATTGAGCGATAGCGATTTGTGGGGAAATTCATCATCAAACACTGAAAGTAATGACAGAGTCAATTCTGCAACTGAGCAAATTTCAGTGTTTTTGATTTGATTACATTATTAAATAATTTTTATTATTTTTATATTATTATTTGTTATAATTATTTATAGTTATTTATTATAATATAATTTATGATTTTGTGTTTCAAACTTTATCATACCTGAGATGTCTACTAGACTCTGGTTTGGACAGATTTAAGTGAGTTATTCCTAAGAATTGCAGGCCTACAATATAAAACGCCAAATTTCCATGTAAAATAATTGTACCGCTTTCAGCACCTAAAATCAGACAGAATCATACCGCCAGGGAGGTTAAAGACTGGTGACCATAACTGTTGTGAATAAGCCCCCAGTCTAGGTTCTTATTATCGGTGGATTAGATGATGTCTCAGAAACTACAATCGACTCCACGGTATGCATTAATGCATTATTGTTATATTTATTTTAGGAAGAGCAACAACTAATACACTTAGGCTGGGTTCACACTTGTATGACACGACAGTCATACAACATTCATCCTACTTTGCTCTGCGACATCAGTCCTACATTGGTCCGACGTCCATCCGACTTAAATGAACAGGATACTACTTTGATCCGACTTTTTGCTAGTCTGACTTGTTCTTTGACCAATCAAAACAATCCCAGAGTGAGATAAATTCCTTTTACTGCTGCTGTAATCACCATGTCGGATGTCAAAAGTCGGATGGTTAGGACAAGGCTCCTACTTTGATCCGACTTCAATGATATTCAATGGGCTGAAGTAGGAACAAAGTCAGACCAAAGTAGTACAGGGAGCATTTTCAAAGTCGGACCAACATGTGTCGGACCAGTTAAGACGGCTCTCACAGGGAAACATTGATTTTCACATGAGCTCCCAATGTCGGAGCGTTTGTCGGACAAGTGTGAACCCAGCCTCAAAGTTCATATAAGCCATGGTGGGAGAACACTTTTAATCTGGAAAAAAAACTGAATCTAAACAAAATTTGTGTCACAGTGGCAATCAATAGCTACACCAAAATAATTTGAAGAACTGCTTCTTAAAATAGAAGATTGTAAATACTGTTTTTTCCAGCGGGGAGTGAGTCTGAGCTCCAGTGTCTTCAGTAGAGCATACTGTACAGCAAAATCTTCAGTATTCAACATTTCCTGGAGTGCTAAATGCCTGTGTCCTCTGCTACATCAATAGTCCCATTTTGTATTGTGTGCTGTAGTGACATTGGAACAAAAGGAGAAACACAATGAGACATGGACAACATTAAAGTGTTTACTGCTGAAGACTTTTTTATATGCTTTAGTGACTGAAGACAGAGTTCAGACTTGCAACAATTCTTCAATTTATTTGGTGAAGCAACATAATAAATTCTTATCTAATTTCCCCCAAAAAATGCAAGTAAGACACTTCCTGTCATAGAGTGACAATGCTCAATCACTGTACTGTATCTATAAGAGAAGGAGCAGCTTTATCCTTGTAGGGCTCTTCTCTTAATTTGGCTTCATCACTTCTTCTTTCCTCATCTCCATTACAAGAGAAACAGATGCTGTGAAATTTATAGTTAAAGCCCAACTCCAGGAACATTTTTAATTATCCATTGCAATGGGGCTGCACCCATATTGCAGGGGTTAATTGCTCATTTAGGTCTAGGAAACACAGAAAAGAAGATGTTCTTACCTGATCTTCTGCACTTCCGTGATGCTAGACTGGTTCCCACAGCATCTTCTTTCCACATGCTAGTGGTCTAAGGTCCAATTTTTGGGTTCAGAGTCCTACATTGAATATGATGTAGTTGAGGGGACAGGCCACTGCAGGAGCACCATCTGCTGAGGGAGCCGAGGTTCAGACTTCTCCTCTGTCCTAGACAAAATGAGCAATTAACCCTTGCAGTGTGGGCACAGCCCCACTGCAAAGATCATTTTAACGTTTCCCGGAGCTGGGCTATAAGTTTAGAGGAAGTTCAAAAAAATTAGGGATTGCTGTAAGGTTCAACAGGTATTGATCCTGGAGTCATGATTAAAGTGGTAGTAATCCGCAGTTTTTTTTTTTTTACCTGCAAGGCAATGTTCTAATGTGCTAGTATACATCACATACTGGCACATTATGTGAAACTTACCTTTGAACGAAGCCCTCCAGCGGCGCGCTGTCACCACTGAAGGTGCTTCCATTTTCACCTGGTCTTCCTTCCGGGTTCATGGACTCCGGCTGTGTGAGTGGCCAGAGCCGCAATGACATCACTCCCGCATATGCGTGCTGGAGCGGCCATTTATGACACAGGACTCTGAAGGAACGGCACGGGTATCCGTTCCTTTAGAGTGCATGCACCAGTGATGTCACCGGCTGTATCTACAGTAAATATCTCCTAAACGGTGCACGTTTAGGAGATATTTACAGTACCTATAGGTAAGCCTTATTATAGGCTTACCTATATAGGTAAAATTCATGCATGGGAGTTTACTCCCACTTTAAGCGCTGATATAGCACTAAACAAGCCAACTTTTTCTCAGTCCCCACCGTGTCTTGTGGCTGATATTAGTTGCTTTTACATTTTAAATAAAAAAAGGAGAATTTTTAAAAGTGCAGCTGTCCGGATTATTTGGGTTTACACTGTATTGATCTGTATTTACACAAAGTGTACTTAGCCTGAAAATAAATCTACTGCAGTCACCACATCTAACTAAGGCTGCAATATTTTACATTTTTGTTTCTAGGTTCAGATACACTTTAATGTCTAGCACAGACCTATTAGCATGGATTACAGCAAGCCTCTGCTTTGTTCATTCAGGTCAAAAAACAACAGACTTGCTTTAATGCCCATCTCAACAATAACATGCTGGGAGTGTAAAAAACCCAATTTCAAGAAGCATTTAACGCACCTCGCTTCCTCTCATATAACAGCATTGCTGCCTGGAGATTTGCACAACGCTGTCCCATGGGGACAATGAGACAGTCCTCAGCACTGTGTAAACTCTGACTACAGTGACTTGGAACTTACACGGGTCTTAGTTTCTTTGCTCCTGGCAGCAAAATAGAGTGCTGGAAATGGGTGCATGAAAGCAATTGTGTTTGTTGAGCCCAGTATGTGAAAAGTAGTACAGGGGGTCCCCGGGTTACGAACAAGATAGGGACTGTAGGTTTGTTCTTAAGTCGAATTTGTTTGTAAGTCGGGACAATACCTTTTTTAAGTGCTCTACATAGGCAGATGACATGAGCTCATGCTGGGACACAGGGATAGAATGTACTGTACATTCTATCCCTGTGCTCCAGCATGAGCTCATATCATCTGCCTATGTGGAGCTCCCATTCAATTGTGTGTGGTACAAGTACAGTACTGTACAGGGCATATACGGTAGTAGTGGACACAGAACAGTACAGTATGTAATCTCACCAGCTTTCAGGGTGCTTCTGATGCAGTCCTGTACTGTATGTGGGGTGTGGAGAACATCTGCAGTCCAGTGAGGTGGCTGGCTGGGAGTACCAGGCAGGGAAGGCCCAAAGTGCTGCAAGACAGGCAGAAGGATGTAAAGATGCTGGGCTCCAGGACACCTCAACCAGCCCACACAGGCAGTCTCCGCTGGGCAGCTCACCAGATCACAGCAGGAAGATGGATGGCTGGTGAGGCAGGTGAGAGCAGCAGTGTCCACACATCCGAGTCTAGGCCAGGCCGGCCGCGGTGCACCTCCGCGGGGCAGCAGTGCTGGAAAGACCAGGGATCTGCAGGCTTCACTAGGCCGCACTAGGCCGGACCAGGCCGCGGCCACAATACAGGCACAGGACACAGCAGGGTATGGAGAGGAACAGGTAGGCATGTAATTAGGTTGTTTTCAAGTGTTTATGTGCACGGATGGCAAGGATAGAGTGCAGGAGCCCGTTTGTAAGTAGGAGTCGTTCGCAACTCGGATGTTCGTAACTCGGGGACCCCCTGTATGTATTGTAAGTGAGCTCTGTTGGTAAGATATGGGTTATAAAATCTGGTTCATTCATACTAGATGCCTACATTTACAATGGCTAAAATAAAAGAGTAAAATATGTTTTTCTGGCCTGCACCTTTAACATTTCTGTTGTGATCTTTTCTTTTCTAGAGTCGTCTATGAAAGAAAAAATCTAAAATCCCCAAATAGCACAATATATAATCTATAGAGCTCTAGCTTGTTAAACTGTGTTCTATAATTACCCAGCATGAGCAATAGTGAAACAAAAGCTCTGGTCCCAAAACACTCTTTGTAGTCCATTATGTGCTGCTCTGTCATTGGCTAGTACACATTGTATTGCAGCATTGCAGGGAATAACACCTGCAATGCACTGAAAGAGCACACACACTTTATGAGTAATGCTGTCAGTGCTCACTGTTTTCTAATAAACTAGTAATCAAGTAATTTAATGATTCAATTTCATAACAAGAATATTTGTTCTTCCCCACAGAGAATGTGCCGATCAGTAACAGCAGTTATATTAACTTGTACATCAATTATTTCTTACCTGGTCTGAGCTAATCGTTAGTTATGACAAAACTGCTAATTAGAAATTAAAGGTCAACATTAATAATTGATTGATGATATAATTATTTCTTAGAAACCTCTTAAGGAAGGCAGCATTTCAGGACTTCAGATCACATACGTGTTTTGTTTGTTGTTTATAAACATCTTCTTTTTTTTTTTTCATTTGTAATTCTAAATTTTAATAAAAAGGGCAATAAACCCAAAAACAAAAATGGATTATGTTGCAGTTTACCAATCCTTAAAGCCCCGTTCAAATTAGGCGATTTGGAATTGCAGGCAAAATCTCAGTGCTTCCAACTTCGATTCTAAACCCCGGCAGAACCTGAAACGCGAGTTTGGGTTCCATTATTTCTAATGTCCCCTCCAAATGTGGGGTGATTCTTCTGAAATTATCATGCCACAGAATTGCGGGAAATACATATTTAAAAATCACGCTAAGCTTGTCACCCAAAAAGGAGATTCTTTTGAGTGACAAACTTGCACAGGTTATGCGACAAGAGGAAATGCATGTAAATCACGCTTTTAAAATGCTTATTCCCACAATGTGATACTTGAACAGGGCCTAAATGCTTTATTTTCCAAGGCTTTTTTTCCTTTATATTCATCTGGTGATGCAACAGGTAACACACTTCCTGTCTTAGGGTGTCTCCACTATGGAATAGAGGCACCTTTGAATGGCAACTTCATCTGGGGAGAGAATATTTTTACTTGCACTAGGCCTTATGCACACAGGCAGAAAAAAACTGCCACTTTTAAGGGCATTTTTTATTTTTTTATGCCTCTTATGGCAGCTCCATTTCAGCCAATGTGTCCATGCACATTGTGTTGTTTCGATTTTTAACATAGAGCAGAGTTTGGGAGCTTAAAAATGAAATGGCTCAAACCTACTTTCGGAGAGGAGCTTACTGCCATAATTTACATAAATAAACGTAGGAACGTGCAAAACGGTTTCGTATGCACATAAGTATAAGTAGACAGTAGAATACAAATTCATGCAGAAATGATTATTAAACGTATACATCAAAAAACACGACTTAATCAATAATAAATGGGAGATGAATATTACATGTGCAAAGAAAAATATATATAAATTCAAAATTCATCCAATATGGTACATTCACCAAAGACCATATAAATCTAAATGTAATAAAGTGCAAGTGGCATGAAAACTTCACAGTAAGTAAAAGTTCACAGTAAATAGTGTCTTCAAAGAAAGTGCTGGTGATTTAAGGTGCTGGATTTCAACTAGCAAAAATGACGATGTGACTTGGGTGATCCTTTTCTTTAGTGCAATTTCACCGAAAGGTGCAGTGGCTCCTTACCTTACCGCTGCAAGGAAAACCGCATAGGAATACCCGGGGTTGATCCGGATTCTGAGGTCCTGCAGACGATCTCCCTGGGTATTTTTCCTTATCAGTTACGATCTGTATGGAGCCTGGTAAATGATTCCTCTGTGTATATATTTCCTTTCTTTGGATAATTAACCGTAATATTCCTCTCAGGATAGCGCATCAGGCAGATGAAGAAAGAAAAAAAAAATGGGGAACCTCAATAGTGAAGTATATTGAACTAGTGTTTATTTATAACAGCAAACGATAAAGTACTCACATGAAGCAGTTTAAAACAAGATAAAACAAAAACGAGCAGTGAGCTCGTGGCCTAACGTTACTTCAGGTGCCCGTATGTTCCAACGCGTGTCGTCGCGATCACGTGACTTCATCAGGGAATCACGTTCATCAGGGAATCAGTGACTTCATCATTCGTGACGACAAGCGTCAGAACATACGGGCACCGGAAGTGACGTTAGCCGCAAGCTATCCTATCCTATCTATCTATCTATTTATCTATCTATCTATTTAATTTATATTATCTATTTAAGGTATATCTAATTAAATGCACATTTTTTATATGATGTACAGAACAACAAATTAAAAGCCAAGTTAAAGATGTTTTTTGACATACTCAAATTTGCAATTAAAGTGTTCTAGTCTGAATATATTTTTTACCATAATGGATTCCCAGCATTAACGAAAAAAAAGAGTTCTCACTTGATCAAGCTTTGTGCCCATCTGTAGTGGCTCTCTCCTCTCTCTCTGCATTCCCAGAACACAGAGGCAGCAGTGGGAGCCATGGGCTCTTACTGATGTTAATCAAATCCTGTAAGCCGAGAGCAGGGGGAAGGGCCATGCTGCGCTGCACGTGTGTCTATGGACACACACAGCCCAGCTCGGAAGCGCGCTCACATGTCTACCCCCATAGCAAGTGGTGGAAAAACAGAGGAGCAGCAGAGCATGCCAGTGGGGGACCCCAGAACCACTTTGAATCTAAAGGAAGAGATGGCTATGGGAATAAATAACGATATGTGTATGGCTGGTTCTTTCCACAACACAAACATGGCTACAATCCTAAACATGTGGGGTCATTATTTTAACACTTGCAAACCAACGTATTCAAAAATTAACTTGAGGCCCAAGTAAATGATTATGTGCACAGTGTATTCTTTCTTCTTTTGTCTGGGGTTTGCTTTTGACTATAATTTACTACCAGTACCAGTAAAGCATTTCATTTGTTGTTAATTTGTGTCTGGAATGTGATTACTTTCAATGTGCATAATCTCTTCCTTTCTACTTCAAGTGTCTCAATTTCTAATTAAATCACATTAATTAAACTGTAATAAGTATCTGTAGTATCCATATTCTACAGGTTAAGTATTGCTCATTAGTACAATGTTTTGTTCTTTCAAAATTAAGAAATAAAGTCTCAAAATCATTTTGATATTTAAAAATCAGCGATGTTTTAATTGTTTGAAACAAATATATCCACTTTTCACAGACACTGTTTTCAAAGCCTATGACCTGGCTTATGGCACAGTTTGCCTAATGTAAAGAGACCAGCATTAACATACATGTATAATAACAATAATAACAATATGTTAATATGGTCAAGCAGATGTAAGGCCAAATACAAAGCATATGAATGTATAAATATAAAAGCAATGTGCTTTAGAATGCAAAAATACCCAAAAGTAGTGCTGCTACTTAATAACATAAGCATAGCAAGAGATGAAAAACATACATATATAACAGTGTATATATACTATAATCCACAGTAGCGCTCTTAAATGTGTCCAAAAAAAGACAAAAAATTTCCTTAGTAATGAATATATATATATATATATATATATATATATAGTGCATTTTTTTATATATACACATATAAATGAATAATGAGAAAGTCTTGTGAATCCACACCAAAAATACAGTCCTTTTTGAAGAGTGCAAAAACAATATGATGACACCATAAAAATAAAATAAATATATGAATGTATATTTATTTTAGTATGGACCATCTGTGTTGACAAGGCTGAAAAATTTTCAGAAAAGGGAAAACGGATCTCTATTTATATTCTTGTTCAGAGGATATAAAGCAGTGACAGTATATGTTTTCTGTCAATTATTATCTTGGTGACAAGGGTCTTCAGAACAAATAGAGAGGGTAAATCTAGAGCAAACACAAAAAGCGAAACTTTGACTTGAAAGAAAAAAAAAAAAAAAAGACAAGTGCCTCTATGTTTTGCCTGCAATGGCCTTATGTACAGTGCAATGGAAAAAAAAAATATGGTACAGAAAATGGTGAGAGCTCTACTGCAATCTGGAGGTCTAAAGCCTTAAAAATAAATAGATGGCTGAATGGTTCCTTCTGAATTGAAGTAGAGTCCTTAAACAATTGGTAAACCATATTTAGCAATACAAACTTTACAGGGGCTCTAATCTTTCCGTATTCTAGCCAAAGCTAAAAAAAAAAAAAAAAAAGTTTGGCAAAAAATACACCTTTTAAATTACTGTTTTTCCAAGGTGCCCTTTTGTCTTGCAGTTGTTCTTTTTTATCCGATAGGGTAATAAAGAAAACCTTTCCAGTACTAGCACCAAATCATGTGACTTAATTTATCAGCTGATTATTTTATGAGGCAACGAGGCAAGGCTATATAATTGCACATAGAGCACACTCTATTCAGGTATGGTTATGCATATGCTATACCTGTGGGACCGCTGTGGAAGCGGAGAATCGCTGTAATAGTCACTTCTAATATAGTGATCACTACTGTCTTCCATGTTCCTGTGCCAAGAGGCTGCCCTGCTGCATAGTGAACACAGGGGATGCTATGCACAGAACACCTTGTATGCAAAGCATTCTCTGATTGGGTGAGGTAGAGATTGTGGCATCACTGCTCTGCCGACACACAGGACCCAGGAGACAGTAGCGATCACTGGAGTGATTCATACAGTGAACCTTTGCTTCCATAGTGATGACATGGGTATGGCTTGTGCATAATTACATTCATCCAAGATGAACCAGTCTAATTATGTGAAAAATACATAAATGGAATTCAGCTTTAAAGTGAATAAAAATACAGGATTTTTAATTTTTTTTCCATACCAAGATATTTTTTTCCTTCATGCATTCCCTGCGTAATGGGCAAGTTTTTGCATAACACCCTCACCTCCCTATATATACTTACCTTATCTTGATCCAGTGCTGCACCCATCTGCAGCGGCACTGCCCTCTCTTCCTCTCATCACATGACACAGAAGCAGCAACAGAAGCCACTGGTTCCTGCTGCTGTCAATGAAATCCTGTGAGGAAGGAGCAGGAGTGGGGCCGAGCTGCTCTGTGTGTATCTATAGATGCACACATCCTGGCTTGGGAGCTAGCCTGCAGGTTTGCCACCATAGCAAGCAACTTGCTATGGTGGCACACACAGAAGAAGAGGAGCCAAAAGTGCCTGTGGGGGACCCCAGAAGAGGAGGTTCATGGCTGCTCTGTGCAATACCATTGTACGAAGCAGGTAAGTATAACATGTTATACTCTAGATTTAACACTCTGATATCATAAATAGTCTACAATATAGCCAAACAGGGCTATATCTGTGTTTAATGTGTGATTATATTAATTACCTACTGAGAGTTTATATTGTTCTATACAGCCTAATGTAACCCTGCCAACTCAAAAACATTGTGAAATAGTCATTAAATTATAAGTGGTAATGTTCTTCTTCTAAATACCTCTGCATCTCATTAAGTGTATAAAAAAAAGCTACAAGTTTAGAGACAACATTCTGGCAGACATGGCCTATTTTAGGCACTAAAGCTAAAGTCGGAATAACAGCCATGTGAAAAAAAACAAAAAACAAAAATACAGCTGCAGGGTTTGAGAATTAACACTTCTATTATTTTTCACTTCAGCTTTTCTTGACAAAAAGCTTTCTGCAAAATTGAAACTCAGATTAGAATTATACTGGCATTGCTAAACTCAAGGGAATTTCTGAAAAGTAATATGTACATATGTACATTTATGGGAATATACCGGCATATAAAAGGATTGTTCTTCATATCTTTTCTTTACAGGGGATGAATGTTTGATTTAATAACAGCACAGAGAGCAATCAAATGTAGTAGTCTATAGTAAACAGGTTTCAGCGCTCAGGTTTAGTGTAGTCACATTAATGAACTTGAGTTTCTGATTGGTGGCTTTGGGCTACTGTACGCTGCTGCAGATCTAGGCATTTAAAAAAAAGTGTGCTGTATTTAGCTGCAGTATGCCATGCTGAGAAATGTGCAGTTCAGTGGTAGTCTAAAATAATAATAAATAATAAAAATCAATGTAATCATTGTTTTAAAGGGAAGACGTTCCCTGTAGCAATTGATGAATACACCAAGGTCCTGGGTTACTAAGTGTGAAATGTAACCCACATTCACTTCAAACATCCAATCACAAGCAAAGGAAGCTGCATTTTTTTTAAATTCTGCTGCACACGATTAAATGTTTCTGTCAGTGTTAATTCACTTCAACGCACTTCACCTCACTTCACACTTTAGTAAATCAGATCCCAAGAGTAAACCAGCATTTTACTCAACACATATAGAGACAGGTGCACAAACTTAGAGGATTTTACAAATTTCTAGCACAATTTACTATCATCAGTAGCTGTAAATGAGGGAAATTTGTATAAAGTTGGATTGTATAATTGTCTTAAGAGAAACTAAATGTTACCCCAGCTCCACTGCCATTATAGAAGTCCATGAACTGTGATCCGGTGCTCTAGCCAGGATGTTCAGGCCCCATAAATTCCTTTCTTTTCTCCATGTGTTTTTAATTGTTTTTATTACTTCTGATAAGATGCATCTGCCCCATTTGGAGTGCTTACTTTGTTATAAATATCAGTTTTTAAATCAAACATGTCGGCTTCTTAGCCGAAACGCATTAAGCGCATCCGAGTTGCCAGCCCTTTTTGATTCATGTAAAATTGTCTACATCAAATTACAGAAAACCCCAATTAATTAATATGGGATGCTATATTATAATAACTGCTTTATTCCATGTACAGTATTTCTAATATTAAAGCTTTTTTTTTTTTGAAAGGGTAGAGAATGGCTAAAACATTTAACAAGTTTTTTTTTTTTTGTGTGCCAATGGGAGGGGGGATTTTTCTTTACTTCCTGACTTAGGACACAATAAGAAGTGAGAGGAGATCTTAAGGGTCTCCAGGACCTGCAGGGGGTACAGACAACAACAAATACCTGACATGAGGTCTAACCTTTCTCTACTCTATCCAAGATGCACTTTAAAGCCTAAGGTTTGATTTGACTTTAATTTGTTCATTTGGACCAATCTGGCACACAGTATTAACTTCACTAATACATGTGTTTGCTGTGAGCACTGTATAAGTTGTATATAGTATCAACTATATACAGTTTACAGAACTGTATTCTGGAGACTTCTTGTCCCATTCCCAGAACAGAATCAAGTTGGGTTGAGCTCTGTGCAGCCATTCAGGGGTAGCTTTTTATTTTATGAATGATTACAAGGCTTCCTCTGATTGGCGGAGGTGGAAAGTGTGACATCATCTGTCCAACTCTCCACCTCAGCCAGTCAGAGTAAGCCTTGTATTCATTCATAAAAATACAAGGTTTTTTCTGAATGGCTGAGCAGCACTCAGACTGACTTGATTTTGCTCTGGGAAACGGGAGGGGAGACTACAGTGCTCAAAGCAAGCACATGTATTAGTGAAATAAAAAATTAATTTGGACAAGATCAATCAAAATGAACAAATTAACTGCATAAGTACCATCCCACGTACATATACTGTGGCAGGGCAGCCCTTAAGTGCAAAATCACGTCCCTGTACATTATTTTTGTTCTTCGGCTCCGGGGGGTGTGCACGCACCGGCGGACCCATGCTCCCACTGTGATTGGACACAGTGGGAGCCAACCAGCGGGTCTGGCGGATGCAATATACACTGGCCACCCGTGATCGTTCGGAGAAGAGGCAGAATGTATAGAAGGCAGATCGCCGTTCTGCCATAGGAGAAAATGGAGATCTTGTGTTTCTGCTAAGCAAAAAACACAGATCTCTGTTTTCCTTTAGTGAAAGCACATCCCCCACAGTTATAAAGCACTCATAGTGAACACATTTAACCCTTTGACAACCCCTGATGTTAACCCCTTCCCTGCCACTGTCATTAGTACTGTAACCATGCATTTTTTTTAGCACTGATCACTCTATTAGTGTCACTGGTCCCCAAAAAGTGTCAAACGTGTCGGTTAGGTGTCCAAATTTTCACAATTTCACAGTCCCGCTAAAAATTGCTGATCACCGCCATTACTAGTAAAAAAAAAAAAAAAATCCCATAAATATATTCCATAGTTTGTAGACGCTATAACTTTTGCACAAACCAATCAATATACGATTATTGGGATTTCTTTACCAAAAATATGTAGCCGCATACATGAAGCAATTTGATTTTTAATTTTTTTTATTGAGTTATGTTTTATAGCTTTATAGTTTTTTTTTTTTTTTTTATTGCGCAAAATTTAAAAACCGAGGTGATCAAATACCACCAAAAGAAAGCTCTATTTGTGAGGAAAAAAAGGACATTAATCCACAATGGACAACTGTGTCTGAAACAGGTATTTCCACTATAGGAATTCCCTCTGCTGCACTTACTTTTGCATATTGCCTCTTTTTATTTCATGGACAGAAAATGAGAGGTTATCTCTCCAACCTTCTTACATACAGTCATCAATAAAAAACCTAACTGGCGTTCTGACTCTTCCCTTACGCCATCTGAAATGAACAATTACTGGATATGGGCTTTTAGTGTTTGCCGTGTATAAGCGGCAAATTAATGTACAGTTCCCTTTTTTTTGGTGAAAAGACATATAACAGTCATGCTGATCATGCATGATAAACGTATATCAAGACAGAGTCAAAGATTAGGATGTCTTCAGTGATTAATTGTTACAATTCTTTTTAATGTATGTATCAATGTATAACAAATATTACTAACATACAAGCCTCTAGGCTAGTAATTGTAATTAGAAATGTTGCAATAAAAAGCATGAGAAAAATGTAATATAACACATGCTTCCTATTAAAGCATCCATCCACCCAAAACAGCCATGGTAAATCATTGAAAAACAATGGAATAAGGATGTAAAGAGCCAAGCAAGTTGGTAGCCAAGTTTGAGCTCGGATGCCACGTCTAAACAGCTGATTTCTGGGAATTCCAAGTTAGACTCATCTGCTTCTCAGCAGTAGGGGACTTATTAAAAGGTTTTTAACTTGCACTAAAAGGAAAACACCTCTTTGATCACGATAGGGAAACCAGTTTTGGGTTGTTTAGGAGTGAGAAAATATTTGGCTTGCTTTTTTACATTTGGAATGACCATATAATATTGGTTATATGCCTGTAAGTGTATGTTTATGCTCGTATACTTAAACACCCTGAAATAAAAGAAGCAGAAAGAATTACATTGCCTGGTTAAACTGGTAAGTACATAAAAGGAGGGTTTTAGGACTTTGAATGAGATGTGTGTTGCCACGCATCTCCATCCCTGATTCTAATATATACAAGGAGTTTTGGGACTTAAAATTAAGTATGTATGCTGGGACTCAACAACTAAAACCAAGTAACAGGGAATGTGTTTATTGTCTAAAACACATAACAAAAAATATGCACCAGTGAATACATAGGGTATAGAACACACATGACCAGCATATTACAGTACATAGGCATATAATTGGCAGTTCAAAAAACAAGCATACATACCTCATTTAAAGTCCCAAAACTCCTTGTATATGTTAAACTGGTAAGGTTTCCCATTTCTAAACCATATTTTAAATGTCTGATATATGAAGCAATTTGCATTCTGTCTGCTCTAAAGCCTACAGTTTGTTCCTAAAGGAAAATCTCTATTTTTATACCTAAGAAAAATGACCTTTAATAGCTCAAAAATAAATAGATGCTTGCATGGAATTGCCTTTTTATCTCTGAGCTCCTACATATTATCTAAAAGTCCTCACCCCCTTCTTTCATTCAATCATTTCTTCCCACCTTCCTCCTAAATGTTATCTCTTTCCCAAGCTATGACTCATCATGTCTCCTGGTACCAAACAGAATACAAAATTGACCATTTTGCACAATTATTTTTTGTTTGTCATGCATCTGTGCTCTCATTCTTTATTTCATATACTTATTTGCTATTCTGTCTGTTACTTTTTCCCTCTCTTTAAGCCCAACTCCAGCCCCACTCCAGTAGATGCTCCTTCATACCGCATCTTAACCTGGTTGCATAACAGAGCTCATTTATTCCACTTTGCTCCCCTCTGCACACCTCCAAATGTCTCTACAGTTCATTGGGTGGTGATTAACTTCCAGGCTGTGTAGCATCCAGCATTACCTAATCATCTTGCCGGCCAGGCTGTCAAAACCACCCAGCTCCCCTATGGTACAGCGTCATCATGTTGCAGTTGGATATTATTGTAGTCTGTAGTGCAATGCAGCCAGCAATGTACACAATAAAGTTGTTTGATGCTGCCATTACATATTCCTGCCCTACCACTGAGGCAGGTGCAATGTATTTTAGATTGCATAGTCCCAGAACAGTAATGCATGTCTTTGCTGTATGTGCACCATTTCATCTATCCCTCTAGCTAGATGCAGAGGGAGTGAAATAAGAAGAAATCACTGTCACATGGCCACCACAAAAATATATTTAAAGAATATTTAAGAACAAAATATTAAAGTGCAAGTGAAAAGGTGGGCAGTAAGCACAGGGGTTCATTCCATTACATAAACCCTGAAATGGGGCTTTAAGGCGGCTACATTATATGATGATCTTTCCCCCAGCCAGTGTCAACTACAGTGGCCCACTGTGCTGGCACTTATCAGTAGCTCCGAAAGTAAAATAATATTCTGTTTGTACAAAATCTCCAACCAGTATGGTTATTTCTGATCTAAGGTCTCCTGAAATCATTTTTAATGCTCGATACAAGCAAGGTATTTTATTCAAATAACAATTAAAGTCACAAGTTTATAAATATTTTGTCTGAGCAACACTAGTATAATCTAATGTTGCCACTATTTTATCCCAAACATTTGCCCAAATACTTTAAAAACGCTCCCTAATTTGTGGTTACATGATATCCATCTTCTGTATCTTGTCTCACATGCTGCTGGCCTTGTGAAGGGTTCAATATGGAGCGTTATGTCACTTGCCTTGACATGGGTCTTCTGCCCAGAACTACCTCTCTTGCCATTTTTTTGTTTACAACATACGGGGAAGAGGGGTAGTAGGTGTCAATACAACCTTCTATCTTTGGAGAGGCCTTGACCCCTGACATTAAAACAGCTGAAATATTAACACAAAAGTGAGAAGAACATTCATTAATCTAGGAGCATAGTTTGGTGTAATGGCCAGAATGTCACTAAAACGTTTCACCTCCTGTGAAAAGGAAGTTCATCTCATGCAATTCCACCCTTTCAAGCACTACAAACTTCTAAGTATGGTTGCTGATGGGGAGAATCGCCACTATGTGTTTGCACCTATGCCAGAAAAGGGCCAGGAAAATTATTCAGTGCATTAACCCATATTTACTGACTACCATAAAGATAATGCACCCTTAAAACTACATAGATTAGATAGGAGGTATTGTGGCAATACTAGTGAAAAACATTTTTACAGTACCTTATGTCTAATGTCTCTTACTACTTTAAAAACTGATATTTACCCTTTGCCAACAAGTCACTATTTAGATGTAGCGCCCTCCTGGTCAGGTGCTAATTAGGATATTGAGAGGTAGATTTGGTTGTTTAGGCTCTGCTATAGCCAGTGCAGCTTGTGGATTGCTTTTTATCTACAGCTGCAGCTGCACATAGTGGGTGGAGAGGGTAGAGTCTGAGCTTGCCCTGGATACAGCCTCAGCTAATCCCTGGTCCCAAAAAATGGCCAGCAGGGGGCTGATAGGTGTATATAAGGGCTAGAGCAGAGAGTTGCAGGGTCCTTTGCCTGCTGGAGAGTGACCTAGCCTGGAAATGCTGTTAAACTTTCCTAGGCTTAGGAGAAGCTTAATGAAGTTCTGGATGAGTCTAACTTATTCAAGGAGCTGAAGGATTACCCCCAAGATTGCAGGAATACCCTTAAGCAACAACTAAAGAGGACCCTCCTGGAAGACTTTGTGTCAGTGTCAGCCGAAGCTGGGGGAAGGCCTTCAGATTACCTACCGGTAGATCTCAGTGAGTAAGCCTTAGAGAATTCTCAGGAGAGAGACTATTGCCTTTACACCCCTTTTGCTAGAGGGACTGTTCCAGACCTACTGCCAGGGCTGCGTCCTCAGAGGAAGACCCCCTGTGCTGAGCTATTGCTACTATCTGTACAGTAGATTCTGCTCTACTTCAGTAAACCATTGTAAGATAGTCTCCTCCTTCAAGTTGTTAGTTCTGGGCATCCCAAATATTTTTCCAATCCCTATCCCAGTTCTATAAAACAAATAAAAACAACAAAAAATACACTTTGCCTGATTACTGTCTGAGGACTGAGTGAGATTTTATGCATCTGCCTGAAAATACCCTGTGCCTGGCTGCTTGCTCCACTAAGAGATCATAACCTGGGTAAACAGCGAGACCAGAAAAGGGAGGTCAGCTTTGGGTTGACATGAGGTTCACTATTATTTCGCATTTTATCTATAAACTGTAATAACCCAAACATTTAGCTTTTCACAATTACTGCACTTCTTCCTCTGCTGATCTTGTTCTGATAGCTTCCCTCGGCTATAGCTTGGCTGTTTACAGTGGTCTACGACCAGTTCTGTCATATGTAAGAAAATTATTTTAACCACTTCAACCCCGGGCTTTTTTTTACCACCTCAATACCGGGCCTATTCTTGCACTTCTCTCCTACATGTACAAATCATCATTCTTTTGCTAGAAAATTACTCAGAACCCCCAAACATTATATATGTTTTTTTAGCAGACACCCTAGGGAATAAAATTACGGTCATTGCAACTTTTTTTCTTGATCGGTATTTGCGCAATAATTTTTCAAACGCCTTTTTTTGGGAAAAAAATGGTTTCATGAATTAAAAAATAACAAAACAGTAAAGTTAGCCCAATTTTTGGGGAAAATATGAAAGATGATGTTACACCGAGTAAATATATACCTAACATGTCATGCTTTAAAATTGCGTACACTCATGGAATGGCGCCAAACTTCGGTACTTAAAAATCTCCATAGGCGACGCTTTATTTTTTTTTATAGGATACTAGGTTAGAGTTACAGAGGAGGTCCAGTGCTAGAATTGTTTCACGCACTTTAACGCACGCGGTGATACCTCACATATGTGGTTTGAACGGCGTTTACATATGTGGGCGTGACTTACGTGTGTGTTCGCTTCTGATCGCGAGCTACCGGGGACAGGGGCGTTTTTATTTGATTTTTTTATTATTATTTTATTTTTTTACTTATTTATTCTTATTTTTTTACACTTATTTTACTTCTTTTTTTTTATCACTTTTATTCCTATTACAAGGAATGTAAACATCCCTTGTAATAGGAATGTGTGTGACAGGTCCTCTTTATTGAGAGATGCGGGGTCAATAAGACCCCACATCTCTCCTTCAGGCTGGAAAGCATGAGATCGTGGATTTTTTTTCACTGATCTCATACTTACTAGCCGCAATGGCGGCTTTGTTTACATCTGAGGACCCGGGCGTGACGTCATCACATCGCACCCGGGCCTCCGACGGTCATAGAGATGACTGATGACCATCTGGTCACCAGTCATCTCTATGCTCGTCACGTGACCCACCACCGGCGCCGGACGATTCTCTCCGGGTCCCCGATGGCATGGGAGAGCCCGGAGAAGCACCGGATGGCGGCGGGAGGGGGGATGTCCCCTCCCGCCACCTATAAGAACGATCAAGCGGTGGAGCTGCTGCTATGATCATTCTTATGGTGCACAGAATCGCTGGCACAACAAAAGGATATCTGAATGATGCCTCTAGCTGCAGGCATCATTCAGATATCCCCCTACAAAGCTGAGGACGTCATATGACGTCCACCCAGGATGGGAGATCCTATCTGTGGACGTCATTTGACTATGGCTGGGTAGGGAAGTGGTTAAAAAGTTCCCCATCATTGCTAACAGAGCTCTAGTGGATCCCCACAAATCTTGTAATACAATATTGTTTTTTTGCGCATTTCAAGCCAAGTCCATCAAGTAGGGTATCTTGCATATCAGACCACTCTGCAGTGACTGTCCCAGCTTTGTTAAGACTTATTAAATGCTTGTTTTGCATTGATTTCAGATATGATATGACTACCCTCCATTTAAAGCAAGTCATCTCTGCTTTCTAGTGCCTAACAACCTAACCATTCAAGCTCTATTACCTTCAGATCCCCAGGTGTGCCTTTGCCCTAGATGGACCGGAATTAATGTATTTTTGTCCCTTAAATGAAAGTCTTGCTTTTTTAGATCATGTTTACCATGGCTCAATAGAAGATGAGCAATGAACACAGGCAAATAATAGTTTACCTTTTTCCTGTAGTAAAAGGGAAATGTTGATTTTTGAATTGAGATCAAAGGTTTTGTCTATGTATGCAGCAATTTCTACAACATAACCAATTGCAGTGTTTTTCCCTGTTAAGGTATTATTTTCATCAATATGTGTATATGGTAAAATATTTTTTTTTTATTGATAAACAAGAGGAAAATGTACAACTGCACCTTTGATTGTGATTTTAGTAAAAAAAATAATAATAATAAAAATATATATATATATATCTATATAGATATAGATATATATATATATATATATATATATATATATATATATATATATATAAATATAGGAAGTCCCCGAGTTACGAACATCCGACTTGCGAACGACTCCTTTTCGACTGCGGGCACGTTCGACGAAACATCAGAAAACAATGTATCTGCCGTTCTGCGCATGCGCGCCCACTTTTCGACGGCGGGCACATGCGACGAAACATCAGAAAACAATGTATCTGCCGTTCTGCGCATGCGCGCCCACCTTTCGACAGCGGTCACATTCGACAGAACATCGGAAAACGACGTTTCTGCTGTTCTGACTTACGAACATATTCGACTTAAGAACAAACCTACAGTCTCTAGCCCGTTCATAACTTGGGGACTGCCTGTGTATCTATCTATATATATATATATATATATATATATATATAATATATGTGTGTGTAGAGGGTATGTACTTTCCCGGGTGTAATTTGATCTTGGCAGAGACATTAGTGATGTGTAATTCCCTGCAGCCCAGCAGGTGGCGCTGTCTCCCTGGGCTGGGGTTGAATCATTGCTGTGTGCCGTAACTCCTTTTTGTCCTTTCTCGGCAGCGGTATGGTGGGGCGGGGAACCCGCCGTGCTTGCTGGGAGAGGGTATAAAGGGGCCGGCCATCTTTGTCACAGGGTCAAGTCCCAGGCACCTTCAGCCTGTGGGCGGTGGTTCATGTCGGTTCTCTAGGCGGGCCTAGGACTAGAGGACAGCCAGAGGTCGTGTTCCATCCCAGGCACTTTTAGCCTGGGGTGAGGTACTCGGATGGAGGTCTGGAGCTCAGTGCCCAACACTGAGTTCCGCGAGGGAAGGAGATCCTAGGGTACCCGAATCCGGAAGGCGTAATGGACCGGGGGAGCTCCTCACTCGAAGACCTGGTGCAGCATATTGCCAGTGACGGGTGAGCCTCTCATCGGAGACCGCCTGGAAGGAAATCCCCCCCCCGCTCGGAGACCGCAACTCACTTTCAGGGAGGAAAGTGGAGAACACATTGTGTCTGGGCCTACTCGCATCCACACCTCCTTTTCTGTTCTGTTTCTACAAGGGAGTTCAACTGATTGTGTTCATTCGAGAGGAATAAAAGAGTGTTGAACTTTAATGGTGTGGGGCTCATTTCCTGACAGACATTGTTCAAGGTAACTCTCGGTGGAGGCTCCAGGTGCACAGCACTGACCCGAAGGTAAAAGAACTTTGCTTATATCACACTGACACCTGTGGTGAAGGCCAGGTGTGGTGTCCCCGCTCCCTTCCCCTCTGAAAGGTACCCCTAGACAAGAGACAGACGAGCTGAAGAACAAGAGGGGTGTGAGGAGGGCGCTACATATATATGGGAGGTACAGTAATTTTCATCTGTAAATCTGTCTTCTGTTTTCAAAAAAAGACAAACCTTTCACCTGGTATGTAGACTATGGGGGAGATTTACTAAAACTGGAGCATTCAGAATCTGGTGCAGCTAGTGCATGGTAGCCAATTAGCTTCTAACCTCAGCTTGTTCAATTAAGTTTTGGCAATAAAACTTGGAAGCCAATTGGTTTCTATGCAAGGCTGCACTAGATTTTGCATGCTCCAGTTTTAGTAAATAACCCCTTATGTGATCACACTCTACCTCTTCTCTAGTATAACACCATGTGTTTTTTTATTTTTTATTGAGCATTACTGAAACAGTGTACTAATGCAGTGCTATGCATGGGACAGATGTTAAAGCATAGAACTGTGGGACTTATTTTTAGTTTCAAACATTTGTAACATTCCAGACCGGGCTGTAACACATATGGGGAAAGGTGAATAGGTGCAAATTAATAAAATGTTGCAGCAAATAGAATTGGAAAGTGGTGGAGTTATCTTTAAAAGAAGAGGTTCTTAGGGGGCGTGGCTTGCCAGCAGCACGGATGGCTGCCTGATCTGAATGCTCCGCACTAAACCCGGCTATTAGCAACTCCACAGCGCGAGGAACGGGTTAAAACACACCCGATCATCCCCACAGTGAGTCTTGGTACGCCCAGGAACGATGCTGAAGAGGAGAAAGCAGCTGAACATGCCACAAAAGCTGACGGACTTTTTTCAGCTGGCCGGAGCGGGCCGCGAGCAAGATGGCACTGGCTACACACACAGCCCTGCAGATCAGCTCTCTCCTCACGCTGGCGGCGGCGGACCACAACGCCCAGGACTACCCACACTGACAAACTGTGAGTACTCCCCACCCCGCTCACCTTCCTCAGCCTCTCCAGTCAAGTCTAAGCCCAGACGAGAATATGACATCCCAGGACAAAGCCCCAGTATACCCTTCACCTTGCCTCCTCCTAATACACAGCATCCATCAGCCATAGATAATTTCCCTGCCTCAGACCAGCCCATTTCTGAGCAATCAATGAAGAACATGCTAATCTCCCTTAAACAGACACTGTACTCTGACCTATCAGCTGCAGTGTCCTCGCTGGCTACTGTAGTGCACCATCAGGATCAGCGTCTGCACCACGTTGAAAACAAAATGTCTGATCTCCTCACTGCCCATAATGATATAGTGGAAGTATGCACTGTACATGAAGATGAGATGCAGATGATCAACCTCAAACTCGCAGATCTCGAAGATCGTTCTCGCAGGAACAATATTAAATTCCGCAACATACCTGAATCGGTTCAACAACCTGAACTGGTGCGATTCCTGCAATCCCTAATGCGAGCGCTAGTACCTGAGCTGACCGACAGAGATCTCGAAATAGATAGGGCCCATAGGCTGCCAAAACCGTCTCATCTCCCAGCAGAAAAACCTAGAGATGTGTTAGCGCGCATTCATTTCTACAATGCTAAAGAAAGAGTGATGTTCGCCGCAAAGCGAGCCTCAAACCTCCCTGACCCTTTCACTGCTATTGCGCTATACACCGACCTCTCCAAAACCACGATGGAGAATCGTCGACAACTATCCACGATCACAAAAGCACTCCAGAACCACCACATACCCTACAAGTGGGGGTTTCCCACCAAGTTGATAGTTACGTTCCAGAGTAAAACCCATACTGTGCGCACTCTCCAGGCTGGCCTCCAACTACTGAGGCTATGGCGCATAATTCCTGAGGAAAGTCCACGACCACCTCCATCTCCTCCTTCCCAAATGGAAGCTGACTGGTCACTTCAAGACGCCTGATATACCCTGTCCTCGCACGTGACCCCAATCTACTAATAGCCGGACTATAGCGGATCACTGCCTATTCCAAGCCTTCCTTTCGATCCACTGGTTCCAAGTTCCTGGACACCACTGGAGGAAATCCCCCCTGTTTGGAAATTGTCAGCAGTAACTCTTCCCATTGAACCCGTATTGTTCACGGGATCACTCTTTTTACTTCCCCCTCCCTGCCCTCCACCAGCCTCCAACTGAACCAGATCCCGTCTCCTCAGCTCACTTCTCTACTGAACAGTCTGATCTGATCACCTACGTCCAAAATCTTCTGTTCTTTGCCACTCCCAGCAGGAGTCTTCCCACGTTTACCACCACTGACTTGTCAATCAAAGTCACTCCAACTGCCTTGGCATGCCTATAAAGTTTACCTCCTTAAACGTGAAGGGCCTGAACAGCCCGCACAAACGTGCTAACTTACAAAGGTAAATATCCAAACAGAAAGCGGACATTGTATTCATACAGGAGACACACTTTGCAGAATCAAAAACCCCTAAGTTCAAAATCAAAGGGTATAGCACCGTATATCTCGCATCCGGCCCACAGAAGAAGAATGGAATATTGACGGCCATTCGTGATACCCTTCAGTTCCAGCACCTCCACACCTATGCTGATCCACAGGGCAGATACCTTATAACCATTTGCACCATCGCGCACACCACATACACCCTGGTGAATACGTATGGCCCAAACTCCAGGCAACTCCGCTTTTTTCGACGCCTCTACAAGAAGGTTGAAAGCCTGCGTCAAGGAAGTGTGGTCCTGGGTGGCGACCTTAATATTGTTGGCGATCCACACATGGACACCTCCACTAATAAAAGTCAACACCGACAGGCTCTGAACCCACTACTCAATGACTTAGATCTCTTTGACGTATGGAGAGCACAACATGGCTCGGAACGAGACTACACATACTTCTCACACTCACAGCTATCCTATTCACGCATTGATTCCTTCCTGGTGGATAAATGGACCCTTCAAAATGTCGTGCAATCCGACATTGGTCTCATCTCGTGGTCAGACCACGCTCCAATCTCCATAACCCTGGGAGACCTACGACCTGGCCCTCCGAGACTATGGAGACTAGACTCCTCCTTGTTGGATGACCCCAAAGTCCAAAGGGAAATTGAAACTGAGCACCAATCCTTCTTTGATAATAATGAACTGCCTGATACTAATAAATTTACACTCTGGTCAACTTACAAAGCTTACCTAAGAGGAATTTTCATAAAGCTGAGTAAAAGAGCGAGGCGCCAGAGGACCCAGCAGATTGATGAGGTTATGTCCCAAATATCCTCCTTAGAACAACTAAATAAATCCTCTCCCTCTCCTGCACAAACCATCCAACTCCTTGAGCTGAGACAGAAATTACGTACCCTCCTGCTCCACAAATTCGAACGTAACTTTAAATTCTCCAAGGCCTCTTTTTATGCGTTGGGCAACAGAGCCGGGTCACTTTTAGCAAAACAAGTCAAAGCCCAACGCACAAAAACAAAAATTCTATCTCTCCACCACCCGATTTCACAACAACTCTTAACCAACCCTCAAGAAATTGCTAATGCATTTAGTGATTACTATGCATCCCTTTTATAACCTCAAACGCGACCCTCTCACTCCCCAGCCTACAGCAGAGCAGATACATAGCTTTCTTGCCCCAATTAACCTGCCCAAAATCTCAGAGATCCAATTTGACTATATATCTAAACCATTCACAAAGGAAGAAATCCTCAGAGCAATTAAAGCTCTCCCACTGCATAAGTCCACAGGAGAAGATGGCTTCTCTAATGGGTTTTACAAAAAATTTGCTGACATTTTAGCCCCTAGACTGACGGACCTCTTCAATGCTGCTGGCTCCTCGGGCTCCTTGCCTACAGATATGTTACGTTCTATCATAACTACCATCCCAAAACCTGGAAAGGATGCCTCTGTTGCTTCTAACTACAGACCGATCTCTCTCTTGAACACTGACATCAAGCTACTTGCCAAAGTTATTGCTAACAGATTGATGATGTTTATACCTGAGTTAATACACCCGGACCAGGTTGGATTTGTCCCAGGTAGACAAGCCCCAGACGCAACCAGAAGAGTACTCAACCTCATCCACCATGCTGCGCGCTCTCAAACGCCTTCTCTGCTACTATCCCTTGACGCAGAGAAGGCGTTTGATAGAGTCCACTGGTCATTTCTTCAAGAAGTGCTGACTAAATTTGGTATTACGGGGTGGTTCCAAGATGTAATTCTCTCCTTATACTCCAACCCCTCAGCTAAGGTACTCTCGGGAGGGACCCTTTCCACCCCTTTTGAGATCTCTAACGGTACTCGACAGGGATGCCCCCTATCCCCGCTCATCTTTGCCCTCTTGATGGAACCTTTGGCCTCTAAAATCAGATCAGACCCATGCATATCAGGCATTCCCTGCAATGGTCTAGACCACAAAATTAGCCTATTTGCTGACGACGTGGTTCTGATGGTCACCAACCCCGCCCAATCCCTGCAAGCCATTCAGGATATCCTACACCAATTTAGCTCTGTATCTTACTATAAACTGAATACCACAAAATCCACAATCCTTCCCATACATCTCCCCCCAAAAATGGCAGCTCAGCTGAAATTCGAAATACCCTACATGTGGGCGAATACATCTATCCCTTACTTGGGAGTTCAGATTACCCCCAACACAAAACGACTGATTGACTTGAATTACCTAACCTTCTCCCGAAATTTACCCACCCTACTGAAATCTCTACGCAGCACAGGCCTCTCTACTCTTGGCCGTATTGCTACCGTCAAAATGATAGTACTACCTAAGCTCCTTTACCTGTTTCGGACACTTATCCTGCCCCTCCCTCGGTCCCTCCTTACCTCTATTCAGAGACAAATAGCTAACTATATTTGGAACTCTAAACCACCTAGATGTGCTAGCTACATACTCACTAGGCCCCACAGACATGGCGGAGTAGGATTGCCCCATATAGGCAACTACTACTACGCCTCAATTTTGGACCAACTTTACTTTTGGTGGCACCCTACACAGGAAAAAATATGGTCCACCATAGAAGCCTCATACCCACAGCATGCCACCCTACTGGACCACCTCTTACTAATAACTGCAGGAGGCTCTCCATCCCTGCCAAAACATAACCCCATGATCCCAGCCTCAATATTGGCATGGAAAAAAATTCTAAGTTTATATCCCCAAAACTCACCTAGTAGGTCGATACCGATACCTCTGAGAGCTCTATCATCCTGCATTCCTGATTTGAACCTCTCTCAATGGCATTCCGCAGGTATCTTAACCTTTGATGACATGAAGAACCAAGACCAGATGCACACATTTAAATATCTCCAAAATAAGTTTAAACTCCCATGTTCAGAGATCTTCACTTACACGAGAATCTCCCACTTCTTCAGAGCATCTACACTGCCCTCCAGAGTAAAAATCCCTGTACCGATATACCAATACTACTCCTCTACCCCCTACCCTAATAGGGGTATCTCTCTGATGTACGCATGCCTTAGCGACACTCGACCCTGCTCCCAAGTACACTCCTTAGCTAAGTGGGCTGAAGAATTGAATGTTCCCTTCACCCAAACCCAATGGCAACGGGCATTTACGGAAACCTTTAAAGCTTCTCACTGCTCCAACCACTGGGAATCCTACCAAAAGACTATCCATAGATGGTACTTAACACCCTATCGCTTATCTAAAATGTACCCGGGTCACTCACTATCCTGCTGGAGAAGCTGCGGCAGTATTGGCTCCATCGCACATACCCTTTGATACTGCAAATCCTTGACTTCCTTCTGGAAACAAGTATTCGCTCTGATCTCATCTATTGCTGGGGCGCCATGGTCCCCGAATCCTGCACTGGCCCTACTACATATTGGCATAGAAAAAATTCCACCCCAATCTAGATATGCAGTCCTTCACTTACTCTATGCTGCCAAATTGAACATTACTAGATTATGGAAAACTACTACAATCCCCTCCATTTCAGGCACTGTCGCTGATCTCAATATCCAGTGTGAAATGGAACGAATTGTAGCTAAGAAAAACCTGCACTTAGAGAAATTTATGGTTATGTGGTCGACATGGTTACACCACCCAAAATGCACTGTTCAAGTATAATTATACTGAAATGTTAATTGCTCACCTTGCTCCCTATCTCAGGCTCGCTGGTGCCCTCTTTGTCATCCTTCCTTCTACCCCTACCCCTTACCCCCTCCTTCCCGCCCTTTCTCCATCTAGGACCTCTTTCCAATCGGCTATCCAAGTTTACTCACCCCGTTAGCATTTCATTGTTTACTGTAATAAGATAATGCTTATCAAAAGAGCTTGTCTCTAGTTGGAACATCTGTTACTGTTCGTATTGATGTTATGGCTATAACATGTATGTATCTTTGAAACTCTAATAAAGAACAAATTATTAATAAAAAAAAAAAGAAGAGGTTCTTAAATCTAGAGTTTTCTTTTAGTTCATTGCAAATTTTGTTAAGCTTGCTTGGCTTTGATCACTTACAAGCATTGTGTTTTTCCCAATCTGGTAATTCCTATATTACCTTGGATTGGATGTATGGCTATTAAAAAATGGGTAGCTTATCTTTAACCCAACACAGATACTATGTAATGAAGCTTTGTGAAAGCAAATATTTCTGAATGGTCGGCTAACAAAACCATGTTTCAGCAGAATTTAGGGTTTATCTTAAAAAAAAGTACATTTTAACACATTATTATATTGATGTGTTAACAAAAATACCAACAACTTTTATCACGCAGTAGAAGTATCATATAAAATAAATAAAATCTAACTGGCTACAGTAACATATTTTGCCATTACAATTACAGCCTCTGTGATTTTTTTAGGTTTCATATAATAAGTTTTAAAATGGATCCTAACAAGCTCCTCAATCTAGAGAAGTTGGCTGCAGTTGTCAGTTACTGGATGCTAATACATGTTGTTGTACTTGCAGGTCAAGTCTGATAGAGGTGAGTAATGAAGCATGTCTGTATGATATCTTTCTTGGCTCATCGCAATGAAACATTTACTTTCATGAGGTTATCAAAATAAAACACCTAAAAATGAAACAATAATTTAATAATATAGCTTTAAAATTTAATGACTGAAAATCAACATTTGCTTTTAGGAATAAAAAAAAAAAAAACATTACCTAACAGAAAATATATTTATGGTATTTAATATTTAAGGTATTATTAAGGTCATATATATTTAAGGTTTTTAGTATATAACAGCAATTGTTGCATATGATTATTTGTTGCTTGTATTTTTAATTTTTTTTGCAAAAATGTTGGTCCAATGCCACCGTCATCATTGGTGGACTAAAATATTTTTATTTTTTTTATATTTCTTTATTTAGAAAATTATTCTCACAATACATACACTTATTACATTTTATCCAGTGAAACATTACATTTTTTGTGTCAATCATCGTGTACATACAACTATATCCTGATACTATGTTCTCTTTTTTCCCTTTTTCTCCCCCATCCCCAGAACTACATCCATCGCCTTTACTTCCTTATATCTAATCACCATAATTAATTTCTTCCTCCACCGACGTTCTCTCCTATCTATTTATGCAGCATTTACTTAATCACGCCATTCTTTCCCTCTCTTCTCCGCCCTCTTCTCCTACAGCCCCCAAGGATCTTTACATCCGGAGTCTTTCCACTACTAGTTGAGGTGGCGCAAGATTAGCGTCCCCCAGCCATGGTTTCCATATGATATCAAATTTTTCTGCTTCTTTCCTTCGGCTGTACATCAGTCGCTCTCTGAGAAGCACGGAATTTACATATGAAATCCACTGCTTCCCCGTAGGTACCGCTGGTGCCATCCAGTATTTTGCAATGAGTTTTCTAGCCAGATACATCAGTCTAGTCAGCATGCTGTACATTCCTCTTGGAAACATTTCTGTGTCGATGGCTCCAAGCAAGTACACTAGAGGGTTTAGGGGGACAGGTACCTGGGCTAGTCTCGTAAGACACTGGGAGACTACCTCCCAGTACCTATGAAGTTTTGGACATTTCCATATTAAATGTATAAAGTCCCCCCTGTGTACTTTACATTTTGGACACAGGGGGAGTCTCTTCCTCCCCACCTATATAATTGCTCTGGTGTTCTATATGCCCTATGCAGAATGAATAATTGTGATAGTCTATGGGATGCAGATACCGATACCACAGGGATAGAATTAAGTGCCGTTTCACACTGGTTCCCATCTATATCCCCTATATCTTCCACCCATTTACTTCGGCATTTCAAGGAGGCATGGTCCTGGACCGAGGACAACAATTCCATGTAAATTTTTGATATTAATCCCTTCCGGGTGTCCGCCCCAAGAACTTCCCTCAGCATAGGTGATGATGACACTATCATAGAGTGTGTTCTTTGTTGTACCTGCAGAGCGTGTCTTTAACACCTTCCCTTCATATAGTTGTGCGAAAAACCAGATCCCCCTCTCTTTCCAGGGGGTGAAGCCCTGTAGTTCCTGTACCTCTGGGTATCTCTGGTTATGCCATATCGGGGTAAAGGGCAACAAACCCTCTATCCTCGAAGCGTTCCGGATCTCCCCCCATACTCTTTTAAGAAGGACGCATGTGGGTGCCGAGCCTGGTATGCTTGGCAAGTCCATTTCCATATGAGATGCCGCCTCTAGTGCGGGACCGGAAATGGTCACCATTTTACCTATCGGATCCTCCCCCACCCTGCCATCTGCTGAAACTGTGAGGCCAAAAAGTACATTTTGGGGTGGGGTATTGCCAGTCCTCCTCTGTCCTTTCCGTACTGAAAGGTAGCTAGGCTGATCCTGGCTGTCTTTTTTTTTTCCATATTAATTCCCTCATCAGTGTGTCAATCTGTTTAAACCACTTATTAGGGATCCACATGGTGGAGTTGTGGAAAACATACAGTAGCTGCGGGGCCCATACCATTTTTATTAAGTTTGCCCGCCCCACTACTGACAGTGGAAGCTTGCACCAGCTGTTACATTTCGCTCTCTGTCTGACCAGCAATGGACCCAGATTCAGCTGAAGATACTCAGCCGGGTCCGGGGATACTACCACTCCCATATATTTAAAGCTTTTCGCTATAACAATTTGTTCTGCCCCCTCTGGTAACTGTCCCATCAATTGATCTATGGGCATTAAGATTGATTTTGACCAGTTAATGGTGAAACCCGAGAAACCTCCAAAGTCCCCAATTATCCCCATCACTGCCTGCAACGAGGCGGCCGAGTCGCCTAGATATATAAGCGCGTCGTCTGCATATAGGGATATTTCTTCTTCCCTCTGGCCCCTACGAAACCCTACCACTTCCGTGGCATAACGGATCAAGATAGCCAGAGGCTACACCGCCAGGGCGAACAGCAGTGGGGACAGTGGGCACCCTTGGCGGGTACCTCTATATAGCTCAAATGGAGGGGAAACATTATTGTTAATACGTAGTCTAGCTCTGGGTTTAGAGTAGAGGACCTTTACCCAGTCTACAAATTTATCCCCCAATCCGAATCTTTCCAGAATCTCCACGAGGTAGGGCCACTCCACACTATCAAACGCTTTTGCGGTGTCCAGTGACAGGATGGCCCTACCCCCAGGATTGTACCTGTAAATTCATATATAATCAAATGATATTGTCAGCCGTGGAACCTGTAGGTATAAAGCCAGACTGATCATTGTGGACCAGCCTGTCAAATACCTGAGATAGCCTCTTAGCCAAAACGCTGGCCAGAAGCTTAACATCCGCATTCAGTAGGGAGATCGGACGATAGGAATCCAACAAAAGTTTATACTTCCCCAGTTTTGGGAGTACTATTATTATTGCCTCCTGCATACTGTCTGGTAGACTACCTATTTCCGCTGCTTCCGTTAGAGCCTGCAATAGGGGTGGTAAAAGGTCCTCCCCGTAGTGGGAATACACCTCTGCCGGTAGCCCATCCGGGCCTGAAGATTTATGGTGTGGTGCCCCCTCCAATGCCTCCGTCCATTCTTTAAGTGTAATTGGGGAGTTTAGCATTTCCCTATCAACCTCGGAGAGCTGCGGGAAAGGGCATGCTTGTAAAAACAGAGCCAGGTCAGGTGGAGTATAGCTAGTTTTGGAGGAGTATATATCCTTCTAAAACTGCTGAAAATTATCCAAAATATCAGAGCTAAGAGTATAGTTCTCTCCAGATTCTGCCCCTATAGCAGAAATGTTAGTGGATTCCCTCTGCTCTCTAGCTATGAGGGCAAGGAGGCGACCAGTGTTTTCCCCCTCCTCAAAATAACTCTGCTGCTGAAAATATCTCCTCTTCTCTGCTGCGGTCAATAAAACCGAATTGTACATGGATTGCGCCTCCGTCCAGGAGTCATGGTTAGACTGAGAAGGGTCAGCTACCAGGGCCTGTTCTCTCGCTCTCATTTCATCCCGTACCCTATTTTCCCATTCCCTCGAGCGGATTTTAATTCCCGTTATCTCTCTGATAAGGCATCCCCTTAAAAATGCCTTAAGTGTGTCCCATACTACCATTGCACTAGCAGATCCCCTGTTGAAGTGCAAAAATTCCCGTATTGCCCCCTTCGTTCTGTCCGGAGACGGGAACAAGGTTAACCAAAAAGGGTTCACTTTCCACAGCGGGCGGCCCGATGCGACCGTAGCATCCAGCCGTACCCAAAATGGGGAGTGATCAGATAACAGGTGCGGTTCATAGGCCGAGTCCCTTACCCGCTGCATAAGTGCCTCATTCCCCAGACCCAGGTCAATACGGGAAAGTCCGTCATGTGTGGCGGAGTGGCATGAATAACTTCTATCCTCTGCATGTCTCTCTCGTCAAACATCACGGAGTCCTAATTCCGAAAGTAGGGAGGCAAAAGCTGTCTTGCCAGTTGTCTGCCTCGCCACTCTTGGTGTCAAAGACATTCTATCCAGATATGTGTCCAGAGTATTATTAAAATCACCCAATGCTAGTACCGGGACGTCCGGAGATAGGGCCATGAATTGCGCTAGGCTTCTAAGTGGGGTTGCTGAGAATGGTGGAGGGATGTATATTGAGGCGATGATGCACACTAGTCCATTAAGTTTACAAAGCAAAAAAACGTATCTACCTTCTCTGTCCACCTTCTGTTGGATACATTCAAAGGAAATATCAGCAGAGACCATTACACTAACTCCCCTGGAGTATGAGGTGTACATAGAGTGAAATTGTATCTGGTATCTGCGAGAGTACAGAAGGTGGACAGAGTCAGGTCGCATATGTGTTTCCTGTAAACAGATTATCTGAGGTTTCATCTTATCAAAGTATTTAAACATTGCAATTTTTTTGTTCTTATCCGCCAAACCCCTAACATTCCATGCCATTAATATTATACCCTTATTATTCTTATTAACCATTATACAAACAAAAAATAAAAAACTGTGCATATACCGCCAAAAGTAACAAAAATAGTAAATCAAAGTTCATTTGCCCTTCTGATAGGCATCTGTCCCTGGTGGGGTACACATATAAAATATACTTCCATAAAGGTTCCCCAATTTTTCCCGCCAATCAGCGGCAGTGTCTAGTGAACATGTGGAACATATATAGCAAGCCTTGTGTTTGTGATATTTTCCAATAATACATTGTGATGTAGCTCCCTTCCCCTCCCCCACCCCTCTCCCTCCTACTCCCTCCCTCCCTTTTGCCTCTACCCCCCCTCCCTCTTAACCCAGCTGAGCCTACCCTAGGAGTTTTGCCTATGGCCTCAACACTACACTCGTCCCCTCTCATCTCCCCTCTTTCATACATCGCTCTATACCCCTTCTCTGAGGGTCCCACACCCCCCTCCTCCCCCCCATCAACCTTTTAGTGTTATTCCTGTGCTTTGGTACTTATACCTACTATTAATTTAAATTTAAAATACATTTTTAAATGTATGCAGTTAGCATACAAAATGGAAATTATAGTGCTATGTTCACCAAGAACCATTGCATTATTATGGCAAGCAATATTATTTGTGTGATCACATATGCTGGGGTCATTGACTGTACACTTCAATGGAAAATAAATCATCTTTTCCAATTTGGTTATCATTTCCAGTTACTCTTTGTAAATCTTTGGTTCCTATATATACTTAATGCAAAATATATAGCTCTTATACAGAGTACTCGTCTGAACAGAACATGGTAATTATGATTTATTTTGCTCCTGCATGATTTAGATGCTCTGATTGAGAGTTGAATGTCTAGAAACTACCACAGAGGGTCATGGCCAGGGCCGCTGATACAGCAGGCAGTGGTCCTGTTGTACTGGGCCCAGGAAGGCAAAAAAGGAGGAGAAGCACCAGGCAAATCCTAGTGCAGCATTATTTTATTTTATTAAAATACAAATTGTTGACAGTATAAGGTGCACTTACAAAGTGCTAGTGAGGGTAGGTGCTTTTCAGATCCAGCATAACAGAAGAGCCGTTGGGGTGTCGAAAGAGTCCACAAGCACCGTGTGTCAATGGGAGGCTGAAGCCTCAAGGGACCTGGGGAGGACACCAGCTGTGTAACTCTGTGTAGGAGTGTTCCAGATCTATCAAAGTGGGGAGCCGCCTACCACTACGTTTGGCCAATCAGAACGCGTTTTGAAGGCATGGCCAAGCCTCCTCCTTAATACGGCAGGCAGTGGTCCTGTTGTACTGGGCCCAGATCTCATCAGCTAAACAGGAGGGCCCATGGCAACTTTGTTTTACTTTCTGCTTAAATTAAATGGATTTTGCACTCTGCAGTTTTAGTAAATCAACCCCATTGTGTAAGGTCCTATCCTAGGACAAAAAGTGTATTACTGGCAGGATCAGCATTTAAAAATAAAGATAAAAGACTACAAAAACAGAAGGATTGCAGCCACAGATATAAGGACTGGTGAGCTGCATTATTTTGTTTTTGACTTTAGTTATACTTTAAACTTTTTCATTCACATGCTTTTCGGGTTGTACTTTTTTACTCTCATAGTTCTTGGTAAAGGTTAACCATAATATATATATATATATATATATATATATATATATATATATATATATATATATATATATATGAACTGTATATATATATTTTGCAATAAGTTTCTAGGACTTAGGAAGAAAAGGTCACCATATTTGTTTATTTTAGCAACTATTCATTTTATTGTAAAGCACTGAAATCAGTTACTTTTAAAGGGTGGATCGGGGTGAATAATGTGTGTTTTTATAAATTGCAGCTGCAGAACTAACAGGAGGAAGTGGATTGTGTTTTAATAGTAGAGGAGTCAAGTCAACATTTTAAATACACATTAATCATGAGAAAAAAGGTTGAGGGCTAGATGATAATCTTACGTGTTTACTAGGTCATAAAGATTCACTTTCTCATCTCGAAATCTGTTTGCAGCATTATAGTAGTATCCATTTAGTCTCATCACAGTTGATGATAATGATTATCATGACTACTACTAAAAATATAAATAATAATAATAATAATAAATAATAACAATCTATGGACAAGATTTCTTCCAGTTCCCAAATTCTTCAATTATTTGCATCTTTTTCAAAGTCAAAATCATTTTCTAAGATTTTCTTTTGAGAATTAAAAAAAGAAAGATAAAAGCAGGGCTGATCTAAAAATCCCTATTTTGAACACCCTCTATGTTGATAGCCATCCTTATGGTGTAATAAATATCCTAAATAAAGAGCAAACAATACAGTACAGTGTAAAATAACGTGTAAAACGTGCTCAAAATCAATAACAATATGTGACATATACAATAAATCTCATGAAAAAACATAAAAAATAGTCCATAATTGTAGTCATCCAAAAAAAAATCTGTCAGATTATATAACAATCTGTTTTTTGAGTATAAGCCCTGGTTCACACTGGAGCAATTTGACATGCGTTTTGAGATGTCAAATCAGCGGCATTTTCCGGCAATTGCCGGCAATGACACCTTCCTAATCGGTGCGACGCCGCATCTGCGTCGCTGCACTATTTTTAAAAAGTAGTTATTGTACTACTTTTTGCGACTTTGGGCCGCAATTGCTGAAACCTGCACAGATGTCTCTGTAATTGCGACCGAAATCGGGACTGACGGGCAGGAGTGAAATTGTGCGAGTTCAGCTGAACTTGCACGGCTTCACTCCCGCAGCCCAGTGTGAACCTGGGCTCACAGCCAATTTGACAATGAATGGACTGACCAGCTTGGGGATGATTCACTTAAGACCAATAGATTTTTTACTTTGCAAGGGAAGTTGCCCTTTGCAAGGGAATTTTTCCACAGAGCTTAGTGAATGAAGTGCAGCTCTGCTGACTTCCAGCATACGATCATATGTAAGCAAACATGCTGTTTCTTTTTTCTTGCATGCCTTTGTAAAGTGAAATTTCACCACATTCATAAAACTCTGGGGGAAATTCTGTTGTACCTTCCCTTGCAAAGTGAACAGCCTATATGCTTGTAGCAAATCAACCCAACTGTATCACCATACACAGACCAAGGCTGTGAACTGCAGTTGTGCGACCAGGGACCACGTAAACACAGCTGCATGGTGCTGTCACTACTAACAAATTCAAAAAGTTTATCGAGCCAAATGCTAAAATTTAGCCAGTTAAAAAAAAAAAAGTACTTAGGTTGGTCTATGCAAAAAGGGCCAGGAACCATTGTATCGGTTATCATTTTTCCTGTTCATCACCACAGCAAGGAGGTGAGGGTTCTAGGCACTCAGGAAAGAGTAAATTAGATAAAAGTAATTTGTTTTATCCATGCCTTGCATGCCAACATTTCAGTTCCTCTGGGACCCTTATCATGAAGGATTCGCACCATGGATGCAATAAATTAAATTTATCCAATATATCTGCTTAATAGCATATCTAAGCAAATTTGACTTTTTTATTGAACAGTTCATTTGACTCAAAACTGCCTGTTTTTCTATTAGACATTTAATTCTGTGAAGTAGTTATTAATTTGGTTTTATTATTCCATGTAAACATTGTCGCAGTCATTAGGAAGCAAGAGCCAGTTCGGCTGGTAATAGCAGCAGACTCGCTCATGCAAATATCACTAACCTATCATGGGATTTCTTCTGGATTACCTCCTAACAAATGACATTTAATTAGTCTATTGTTGTGGTGTACTCTGCATTAAATTACTTTATTAATTAAATACTACAGTGACTTTACAGCCAGGGTATGTAGACATAACTTGGATTTCCTTTTTTTTTGAGTTGTTTTTTTTTTTTTTTTATTACTAAACAGCAGGAAAATAATTCATGTTGGAGAAAGCCTTTTTGTTTTCCCAAAAGTGTGCGGTAGGAGAAATGAGTTTGTATGCATATTAAAATGTTATCATTCTCTATGAAATTCTGGAAAAGCCCTTGTGAATGATTTGCACTGCTCATTGTGATACGAAAGGCTCTTTGATTCTTTTGGATCTGGAGCCACAATTGTAAGATTTCTCCTGCAGTGCCACCTGCTGATGAAATCTATTATTGCAGTCCAGTTATTTAGTCATAGTAACACAGTTATGTTATTATATTTGGTTCAGGTGGTGGTAGTGTCCTGGGAACAAGAAGTTTAGATGCTTTTGTTTGCAAAAAAACTTAGAGACATATTTATAAAGCAATACATCTAACATTTACCAAACCTTAACCTGCAGATGAATCTTCCAGGAGCATGTGTTTTAAATGACTGATTCACCATCAGTGAATGTTTGGTGAAAGTCACATTCACTGCTTTATATTATGCCTTTCATTATGCTTCTACTGTAATTAAAAACAAACTAACAAAATAAAAACCTTTCTGCTTGCAGGTTTTTGTTTTTAAGGCAAGGTTGCCTTTTAAGAAGTCCTAAAAACGATATGACCAACTTGTGTGTTTGTCACCATCACCATAAGGTTCAATGATTACCCCTACATGTGAATGTTTAGTGGCAATTTTTTATTGTGACGTGCAGCTCAGGTAAACGACATATTTCCCCTTTTATTTTGTATAGATAGGTGAAATAAGAATAAAAACTTGACAGAGGCTCTAGCCTTCTCTGTTCTACCCAAAAGAAGAAAAAAAAGATTTGTTTGTAAATGGAGAAAGGGCATTAGATCATAACCTCCACTTATCTATAAAGCACTGAGGAATATGATTGTTGTACAGTTTTAACTATGATACTTTCAATAAAAATGGTAATGTTTAGCCAGGAAAGTTCAAATTAACACCTTTACATCTCTAAGTTTATTCTTCAGTTTCCAGTCCAAAATTAATAATTTTTTATATATTTGTGTGTGTGGGACTGATCAATTAAAGGGTAACTCCACTTTCATGGGGAAAAAATATCAAAGAAAGAAAAAATAATATAGCATATACAAATGTGACACAAGTCATACTGTAATTGAATGTTATTAAAAAATACTTTTCCTTTTCAATCTGCAGCCACTGTAATTTTCTGTAAATGCAGTGCAATATGGCTACCTGGAGTTGTTCTGTACACAGAGTGTGTACTGGCCACCCCCAGAAACATGATTTTCTGCTTGTGTGATTGGTTCACCAATTTTCCCAGAAGTCTGCCTAAGATACAAGTCAGATTTCAGGCATCCCCTGCAACATAAATGTAATTCTTTGGTGATATACTCCTAATAGGAACATGTCTAAAGGGATCCAGGCCCAGCAGATTTCCTCATTAGTGCTGTGCAGGTGCACAGCTGATAGAAATGATGAAACCACTCCCATTAGACCAACTCAGACCAGAGGCACAGAGGAACAAACATGGATTTCTTCAGAAAAACAAAAGTTAGGAATCTGCAACAAAGGTTGTTGGAATCCTTGCAATGTACATAGATTACCCAGAGGGGAATGTTTTTTCCTCAATAAAAGTGGAGTTACGTTTTTTTCTTTTACAGGTTAAAGAAATAAAACAAAATTATGATCACATTATTACATAAGATCAGGTTATGCCCTATGTTTTTTTTTTGTTTTGTTTTTTAATGCGTCTTTACTGAATTATAACACCATATTCTTGTTTTACCCATTACTTGTCTGGTCTTGGTGTTGACCACTTTTGAGTACCCACTACAGTAGACATATTGTGGCAGGTTCATTATTTCATATGCTGGTATGTACAAATTGTGTTATTAGTGCACAGAGATCTTGTCTGCACAAAGATTTTTTCCTGATGCACTATTTGTACTGACTTGACTTTCCTCTTAGTTCATGTAGCCTAATGCATTATTCAGCATTTGTTCAGCTTGTCTTTTGGTTTCTGATTTCCTCCTGTGTCCTGCTCTGATCTTTGGCGTGTGCATAGTTACTACTCTATCTTACAAACTCTCTAGTTTATTTTAGCTTGTCAGTGGTCTCTACTAGTTTTAAAATCAGTCTCTAATGGTGAAATATAAATCCCTGTACACATGATCGGATTTCCTATGGATTCTAATCCGATAAATTTTTCCATCGGAAATCCGATGAAGCTGACTTCCATCAGTCTTGCCTACACACCATCAGTCAAAAATCTGACCGTCCCAAACGCTGTGACGTAAAACACTCCGACAAGCCAAGAAAAATTAAGTTCAATGCTTCTGAGCATGCGTCGACTTGATTCTGAGCATGCGTGGGTTTTTTGTCCGATGGAGTTCCACACAGACGATCGGAATTTGCGATCGTTTTTTCCCATCGGATAAATTTAAAACATGTTCTATTTTTTCTCACCGATGGAAAAAAAGACCGATGGGGCCCATACACGATCAGTTTGTCCGATGAGAAAAGTCCATCGGACTGTTTTCATCAGTAAAACTGATCGTGTTTACACGGCATAACAGCTTAAACCATCAGTAATTATTGTAAGGGACAATGGTAAATGCTAAACATTCATTAGACCCCATATTTAGTATCAGTTGATGCTTACCACTTCTGACAAACAAAATCCCCACCAGTCTGGACAGTCCTACCAAGATGTACAGACCTTGGAATTGCTGCTCTCCCTGCACTGAGGGGCATTGCTGGGATTTAAAAAGACTCAGGGCACCCTTTGGCACCCCAAGGAGAGTAAACAAGACCTTAAGTGAGTGTGACCGCATTGGTGCAGCTGTGCATGGTAGCCAATCAGCTTCTAACTTCAGTTTGTTCAATTAAGCTTTGACATTAAGCCCAGGTTCACACTGGGCTGCGGGAGTGAAGCCGTGCGAGTTCAGCTGAACTCGCACAATTTCACTCTCACTGGCAGTCCCGATTTCAGCCGCAATTACAGAGACATCTGTGCAGGTTTCTGCACAGATGTCAATGTAAATCGCGGCCCGAAATCACAAAAAGTAGTACAGAAACTACTTTTTTAAATCTGTGCAGCGCCGCAGATGTGGCGTCGCACCGATTAGGATGGTTCCATTGCCGGCAATTTGCGGCAAATATTGCCGTTTTGACATGCGACTTGACATGATTGCTTTCTATGCAGAGCTGCACCAGATGTTGCACACTCCACTTTTAGTAAATCGTCCCCATTGTGTGCATGGTACACATATGCCACAGTCTTTGTATCCATAAAATATCATTTAAAAGAGAATTATGGGTTTGGATTATGTAATGCACAGGTCAGAGTTGTGTAACGCTCAGAGTTCAGGGGTCAGGAGCATGTGGCATACAGAATGTCCCTCCCTGAATTAACCATGCTTTATACGCAGCGTGAAAAGCAAGGAGATTCATTATATGATGTGACAAGTCAGAGCCAAGGAGGAGCCCAGGGAAGCTCCCTCAGGTCTTAATTCTATACCCCTGACAGGTAGCCTGAAGGGTAGAGATTCCTGTTGCTACAGTTATGAACAGTCATGGCACTGGGACCCCTGACACCTGGCAGGAGATGCAGAGCACATACCACAGGTGCCCGGAACTAACGATGCCCATGTTTGCACCTATGGCAGTTTTGTCTGTAAACCGCAATATGAAACTAAATGCATCAAAAAGGGGTGAGATTTCTAAGAAAATATGTATAGTTTAGAGAAGTATCTCTGGCAGCAGTGTTGAAACAGTGATCTTAAATGTCACAATTTAGACCTTGCCAATCTTCCTGGTGATCTGTAAGGCCTCCTTAGTTCATATGATGTCTGCAGCAACTGTGTTCTATATTGTTCCACAGCTTTCAGATTAATGCATGCATGGGGTTTTCCAGTGGGGTGGTGGTGTCAAGCAAAAAGGGATGTGTTATTAGAATGGAAAAGGCAGACTATGACCCCAGTATCTGGAGAGCAGATTCTTGGTTTTGATTGCTCCAAAATAAAACATAAAACATCAACATAAAAATGGATAAGAGAAATGGTAAGATAGGTAAAAAAAATAAAAAGATTGTATGCTTCCCGGAGCTACCTATCAGGTATTGCCATTGCCACACAAATAAAAAGGAACCTATCACCAGCCCCTCTGAGTACCTGTAACCAGCCCCTCTGAGTACCTGTCACCAGCCCCTCTGAGTACCTGTCACCAGCCCCCTCTGAGTACCTGTCACCAGCCCATCTGAGTACCTGTCACAGCCCATCAGAGTACCTGTCACCAGCTCCAGAGTACCTGTCACCAGCTCCAGAGTACCTGTCACCAGCATCAGAGTACCTGTCACCAGCCCCAGTGTACCTGTCACTAGCCCCAGAGTACCTGTTACCAGCATCAGCGTACCTGTCACCAGCCCCAGAGTACCTGTCACCAGCTCCAGAGAACGTGTCACCAGCATCAGAGTACCTGTCACCAGCCCCAGTGTACCTGTCACTAGCCCCAGAGTACCTGTTACCAGCATCAGCGTACCTGTCACCAGCCCCAGAGTACCTGTCACCAGCTCCAGAGAACGTGTCACCAGCATCAGAGTACCTGTCACCAGCCCATCTGAGTACCCGAGTACCTGTCACCAGCCCCAGAGTACCTGTCACCAGCCCCAGAGTACCTGTCACCAGCCCCAGAGTACCTGTCACCAGCTCCAGAGTACCTGTCACCAGCCCATCTGAGTACCCGAGTATCTGTCACCAGCCCATCAGAGTACCCGAGTACCTGTCGCCAGCCCATCAGAGTGCCCAAGTACCTGTCTCCAGCTCATCAGAGTACCTGAGTACCTGTCACCAGCCCATACCTCATAGAATATATTTTGGGGTGTTTGCTTTTCAAAATGGGGTCATTTTGTGGGTGTTTCCATTGTCTTGGTGCTCCAGGATAGGTTGTCAGGAAACAAAATGTGTAATTTATGCTCCTAGAATTCCTGATGGTGCTCCCTGTATGTTGGGCCTCTCTATGTGGCTAGGCTGTGTAAAGTCTCATACACGTGGTAACGCCATACTCAGGATGAGTAGCAGAATGTATTTTGGGGTGTCATTTTTGCTATGTACATGCCATGTGTTAGAAAAATCTTATTAATTGACAACTTTGTGAAGAAGTAAAAATAAGTTTTAATCTTCTTTCCACATTTTCCAAAAACTTGTGGAAAAAATTACATGTTCAAAAGACTCATATTGCCTCATAGATTATACGTTGGGGTGTTTGCTTTCCATAATGGGGTAATTCTGTGGGTAATTCCACTGTCCTGGTGCTCCAAGACCTTCAAAATTGTTATAGGTAAGAATGAAATTAGATGTGTAATTTATGCTCCTAGAATGCCTGATGGTGCTCCCTGCATGTTGGGCCTTTGTATGTGGCAAGGCTGTAAAAAAAGTCTCACGTATGTGGTATCGCCATACCCAGCAGGCGTAGCAGAATGTATTCTTTGGTGTAATTGGAGATATGCTTATGCTGTGTGTGAGAAATAACTTGTTATTATGACAATTTTGTGTTAAAAATATATATATATATATATATATATATATATATATATATATTTCTTCATTTTTCACAGAATTGTGGGAAAATTACAACTTCAAACAACTCACCATGCCTCTTACTAAATACCTTGGACTGTCTACTTTTCAAAAATGGGTCATTTGGGGGGTATTTGTACTGTCCTAACATTTCAGGGCCTCAGTACATCAGATGTGATCAATTTTTAATGATTTGCACCAAAGCTTGTAGACTCCATAACTTTCACACAGACCAAATAATATACACCAATTTGGGTTATTTTTACTAAATTTATGTAGCAGTATACATTTTGGCCCAAATTTATGAACAACAATTTTTTATTTGCAAAATTTTATAATAGAAACTAAAAAATGTTTTATTTTTTTAAACGTTTCGCTCTTTTTTTACTTATATTGCATAAATTAAAAAACCCAGTGGTGATCAAATACCACCAAAAGAAAGCTCTATTTGTGTGAAAAATGTTTAAAAAGTTGTTTAGGTACAGTGTTGCATGAATGAGTAATTGGCATTCAAATGTGAGAGCGCCGAAAGCTGAAAATTTTCTGGGCAGGAAGGGGGTATAATTGCCCTGTATTGAAGTGGTTAAGTACAAGTTGGAAATAGCAGCTTCTTTATTGGCATCTTAAAAATTGAGTAAATAGAGTACTGTTCCTTACAGTGTTGGCATATGGATAGAAGGTGTGTGTTGTAATGTTCCACCCTACCTTGATCCTTAGTCCACCTTCACTCACATCTGAACCAGAGTGATGGAAGCCTAGAAAGGGACAGAGTGATATACAGATTTCCTCCATGTTATTATTATGTTGCTTGAATGTCATTTTAGAAAGTAAGATCATAGCTCAACATAGCACCACATAATTTCTGCTGGATTCTGTGTGTTTGTGCACACAGGGTTAACAGGTCTTGTTTCAGACACAGTTTGATTTTGCATTTAAAGGTCTGCCAGTGGCCAGTGACGTACATTTGAAAATTATTATTCACAGATTAGAGGCCACATGGAATATATTAGTGGAAATACAGTCTCTAGAGATATTGATTTACGCAAAAACCATGCAATTTTAAAAGGGAGGCTAAATGACAGATCAAAAACATTGAATGAATTTGAATCTGTGTGCTTGAGAAACCAGCCTCAACTAGTAGCTGAAAAATAAGGGATATTCAGCTGTTGGTAAATTCAAAGTGTTTAAGCCAACAGTCATATCTACACTAAAAATTATGCACTTTTACTAAACTAGTGGGCAATATAAAATGTATGTGTGTACATACATATATACATATATATAGATAAACCCCAAGTCCAGAAAAGTTGGGGTGCTGTGTAAAATCTACATAAAGACAGAATGCAATGATTTGTAAACCTCATTAACCCATATGTGACTTACACTAGAAAACACATCCAATCTTCAAACTGAGGAAATGTACCATTTTAACCACTTGCCACCCGCCCACCATCAAATGATCGGTCATCAGTGCCCTGATTACAATTAAGTGCCAGCAATCAGTACCAACCAGTGCCCACAATCACCACCAATCTGTACCCACAATTGCCATCGATCTGTGCCCACAATTGCCATCGATCAGTGCCCACAATTGCCAGCAATCGGTGCCCACAATTGCCAGCAATCGGTGCACACAATTGCCAGCAATCAGTGGCCATTAGTGATGCCAGTCAGTGCTGGCTTTAACTGCTGCCCATCAATGCCCATTGATGCCCATCAATGCCACCCATCAATGCCCATCATTTCCACCCATCAGTGCCCATCATTGCCGCCTATCCGTGCCGACCATCTGTGCCCACCAGTGCCGCCTATCTGTGCCCACCAATGCAGTCTATCAGTGCCCATCAGTGCCCACCAGTGCCACCTATCAGTGCCGCCTATCAGTGCTCATCAGTGCCATATATCGGTACCACCTATCAGTGCCCATAAGTGCGGCATATTCGTCCCTCCTCATCAGTGTCACCTAATCAGTGCCCATAAGTGCTGCCTCATCAGTGCCCATAAGTGCCACCTCATCAGTGCCCATCAGTACAGCCTATCCGTGCCCATCAGTGCCGCCTCATCAGCACCCATCAGTGAAGAAGAATGACTTATTTACAAAATTTACTGACAGGAACTAAGAAAAACTTCATTGTGAACTTGATGGCAGCAACACATCTCCAAAAAGTTAGGAGAGGGACATGTTGACCACGGTGTAGCATCCCCTCTGCTTTTAGCACCAATGTCTGAGAATGGTGAAGACCAGTTGCTGTCATTTTGAGAGAGGAATGTTTTCCTATTCTTGCCTGATATAGGATTCTAACTGCTCAACAGTCCTGGGTTTTCTTTGTTGTGTTTTTTATTTATTCAAAATGATCCAAATATTTTCAATTGGTGAAAGGTCTGGACTGTAGCCAGACCAGTTAGGCACCCAGACTCTTCTACTGCAAAGCCATGCGAAGTTCATAGATGCAGTATGCGCTGTAGCACTGTCCTGCTGAAATATGCAGGGCCTTCTTTGAAAAAGCTATCTGGATTTGAGCATATGCTGCTCTAAAACCTGGATATAACTTTCAGCATAGATGGTGAATTTCCAGATGTGCAACCTGCCCAATTTATACACACTGATGCATCACCATACCATCAAAGATGCAGACATTTAAACTGAGCATTGATAGCAAGCTAGAAGGCCTCTTACCTCTTCAGTCTGGAGGATGCTGCTCCAATAGTTACCAAAAAGAATATCAAGTTTTAAATCGTCTGACCACTGAACAGTTTTCCACTTTGCAACAGATTATTTTAAATGAGCTTTGACCCAGAGAAGATGGTGATGTTTCTAAATCATGTTCAGATATGGCTTCTTCTTTGTAAGATAGAACTTTAACTTGCATTTTTGAATGGCACAGTGAACTGTGTTCACAGCCAGTGAACTTTTAGTATTCCTGAGCCCATGCAGCGATGTCCATTACAGAATTGTGCCTGTTTTCAAAGATCACGGGCATCCAATATTGCGTTTCGTCCCTTGTGCACAGGCATTGATGTTATCATGTACTGTAGATGATTATATATTTAAAGTCCTTGCAATTTTATATTGAGGAACGTTATTCTGAAATTGTTTGACAGTTTTTAGATACAACTTTTTACAGATTGGTGAACCTTTGCCCATCTTTACTTCTGAGACACCCTGACTTTCGAAGATGTCCTTTTTATACCCAGTAATGTTACTGACCTGTTGCCAATTACCTGATTAGTTGCAAAATTAGCTTCCAGCACTTCCTTGTGTAGCGGCCTCACCCTCCGTCCCCTTTTTGTGAATAAAATGGCTTGCTTGTCTAGGGGTATGCGGGAAGAGGGTGAGGTTCACTACGGCCCATGTCCTCTAAGGTGTAGAGGTGAAGGCCAACACTATTTTACCTCCGAGTCCTGTGTTCTGGGTGGAGCCTCTGGCCCTCCTGCAGAGGGCAAGTTTGACTGTGAGTAATAGAGCCCCACACCATAAAAAGTCCAACACTCCTTTATTCTTCTTCACATATGAACAGTATCAGTTGAACTTTAAACGAACAAACAAGGTGTGGATACGAGTAGGCCCAGGCACAATGAACTCTCCTATTCCCTCTTTGGCGAATAGGCTTGGCGCACAGTTGCTGCCACTGACCGTGAGTTTGGTCGCTGCCACCGACCGGGTGAACTGTTGAGGCCCCTGCCACAGGCCTAATAGCAGGTCTCTGCCACCAACCTGAATTGACTAGATGTACCGCTGCCACCGGTCACAGAACATTAATTACCTTCCTTTATGAATAGGCCCGACACTGGCAATATGCTGCACCAGCTTCACGAAGGGTCCCCTCTCCGGTCGCCTACGCTCTGGATTCAGGTGCCCAACACCCGAGGCACCTTAGGATGATCCCTCCCTCACGGGACCCAGCGGAAGATACTGGGCCCCAGGCCTCCGGCTAAGTACCTCACCCCAGACTGAAGGTGTCTGGGATGGAACACGAACTCCTCGCGTACAGGCCGAGCGCGCCTGAACACTGAACATAGACTGCAGCCCTCAGGCTGAAGGTGCCTGGGACTCAGACCTTGTAGCGAAAATGTCCGCCCCTTTATACCCTCTCCCAGCAAGCACAGCGGGTTCCCCGCCCCGCAGTACAGCTGCCGCGAGAGGTCACAAAGGGTACGGCACTGCAGTAGTGGTTCAACCCCGGCTCAAGGTGACAGCGCCACCCACTGAGCCGCAGGGAACTGTGCACCACTGATGTCCTCACCCGAAAAGAATACAGCCCTATTCTTCCAATCAGTGCATCTGGGTCATGCTACCACCCAGATGCTTCCCCTAAATAGTACATGCCCGCTACACTTGTTAGTACCACTTACTTTTTGCTGTCATCAATTTCAAAATGACCCTATTTTTTTTCTTAAAATGGTACATTTTCTCAGTTTAAATGTTTGGTATGTTTTCTATTTTTTATTGTGAATAAAATATGAGATTTGCAAGTCATTGTATTCTGTTTTTATGTAGATTTTACACAGCATCCCAACTTTTTTGAAATTGGGGTTTTACATACTGTATACATACACATACACCATTTATTTTTCTCAGAGAATAGGTGTAGGTGCTCCATCCCACCTTGGGTCAGCCTTGCCCCCTTTTAAAGAATAAATCTCCCAGCAGCAATAATAACTCCCCCCATCAGCAAGAATAAATCCCCCTGCCCCCCTGCTGGGAAAAGGGGAATTCAGCGATATAGAGAGAAAATCTCTCCATCTGTGGCTGGCTTTAGATGATTTTGATAACTTGTATGCGAAAATCTTCTGCTGACCTAGGAAGATAACAGTATACAGAGATAAATATAAACTTTGGGTCAATTAGATTTGTATTCTGTGAAATCTGATAAGATTTCTTCATGGTACATGGGCAGTTAGTTGGGTCAAAGCTTATTAGAAATGCATTATAAGGATGTGATTTGTCCCCTGACACACCTGTCTAGTGGTCCACTTGCTACCTTCCATGGACCTCTCATGATTTTATAAAGTCTTATACAAAACCACCTAATGAGGGGAAAGAAGCACTAATAAACAGTGAGGTTTTCAAAGTTTAGATTCAGTTCTCTTAGATTCTAGATCCACTAGAAAATGTTTGCTCCCTCTAAGCTAATATGACAAAATAATACTTTGTGAGGAGGACCTCCCCACCAGTTAGAGCACCTTTGTCCAGTGCCATCATCAGTTGATTGCTAACCAGCTTGCTGTGAAGCCTGGACATATTCCAACAATATTTCAGCATCCAGTCAGACCAGTAGAGCTGCAGTCTTCTATCTAAGATTCTAGGTAATTCTTGATGTACATCCATCTAAATATTTTGAAATGTTCAAAGCCCCCTAATGTTGATAACTTAAAGTGAAAAACCCATGCTAAAATAAAAAAAAGGTAATATACTTACCTGCTTTGTGCAAAACTATTGCACAGAGCTGTCCCTTACCTCCTCTTGTGGAGTCCCTCACTGGTGCTGTTGGCTCCTTCACTCCTCCGGATGCCCCCTTAGCAAGTGCAGTGCTGAGGGAGCACCTATACAGGCACGCTCCCAATCTGGGCTGTTTGCATCTATAGACAGACACACACACACACACAGGGCCGCCATTATGTGGGCCTTACGGGTTGTCGCCGGAGCCACAGGGTCCTCGGTCGGTTCTTGAATGCAACTCATGGGGAGCCTTTCTTCCCCCAGCCGTTAATGGGTAAATATACTTACCTTTATAAAAATGACAACCTTTGTAGACGTTTGAATATGGAAAGTGCTCTTGTTTGTTGAATTATTTACCCATTAAATGTATTTTCCTCTAGAGCATTCCTTTCTCACCTCTGAAGAAGACCGCAATGACAAGGTCAAAACGTGCCGGGGTTTCTAGTTTTATTTCCGTACAAGAACATCCTGTTATGTCACTGTTATATGTATCCCTACGGCTGTAATAATATGTACATGTTTTTATTGTAATTTGTACCCATGTTATGATTCTAACAGATGTGCCCTTTGTGGGAAATCTGTACAAATCAGTCATGTTTTTAATACAACAAAGAACATCAGTATTTCTTGCTGCAACACAAAGCCCCCTGGGGTAACTTTTCTCCACACACAGGGCTGGTAAGCCCAGGCCCCTTTCACTCCTCACAGGAGTTTGACTGACAGCCTATGGCTCCTGCTTCTCTCACAGCCTCCTGTGAGAAAAGGAGAGCAGTGCTGTAGCCAGGGACAGCCCTGGATCATGAGAGGAGTCACGTAATTGTTTAGGGATTGGGAACGGGGTGGTGGGAGCAACAAGTCTTGGAGCATTTTTTACCTTAATGCAGAGAATGCAATAAGATTTTAGAACTGCTTTAAGGTGCACAACACTAATTAAATGATAACTAAAGGCAAAACTTGTTTTTAGTTTTGGATAGAGTGGATAGGGATTAGAACGCTTGTCAGGTTTTATTGCTGTCTGTGCACCTATTAAGGAGATTCACTCTCTCTATTTTTCCTGTTTACCATTATCATTGAGAGTGAAAGTAAAAGAGAATGTAAAATGTTGGGTTGTCCCAACAAACGTAATAGAGGGGAAATATTCCAATAGGGACACTAAGTCTGTTAACCTGGGGGTCCCCAAGGAATTCCCTTAATTTGAAGAGATTTTCTCTCACTTTCTGTTTGGCTATGGGACAGGAACAAAAGGGAAATCTCTGCAGATGGCGTATACTCTACTTCTACTTTAATTTGACAAGCAAATAACGGAACTATTACTTCCTTGTTCCTGTAACAGTTAAAGTGGAAGTAAACCCTCCTATCATTTTCAGGCAAGGAAGCTGCCATCTTGGCCTCTGTTTAATCTTCAACTGCCATGATGCTGAACATGTGATCAGTTATGACACCAGCCATTGGATGGTTTGACATTTTGGTTGAGAGCACAACCAATGTGACAGTTGGCATTCCCGGCATGCCGGAAATGTAACTGCTTTTTGAAACTGTTAAATCAATGGGTTTACTTCCTCTTTAAATAGACTAAGGCCCCTTTCTAACCTGTTGTCCGTTTGTCCGTTTTTCATCCATCAGTTGATGGATGAAAAATGGACATCAATGCATTCCAAAAGAAAAACGGATGACAACGGTTAATCATCTATTTTCATCAGTTTTCATCCGCTTCTGTCAACATGTTTTTCTGAACGGATGAAAGCCCTATTTTTCATCCGTCTAAAAAATGGATAGGAGGAAAAACGGAAGTAAACTTACAAATGGTCAGTTTTTCATCCGTTTTTGCATTGGTTGTTAGGGGCAACCAGTCACTGTGGGGGGGGGGTTGTGGCAGAGAAAGGCAGGAGAGCAGCATATACAGTGAGAGGGCAGTCTGTACAGACAGACTCCCTCACTTGCCGACGCTGACTGTCATTGTCAGCTTTTAAATGTAATTGTCAGCTCTTTTTTTTTTTTATATAAACAGTGCAGAGCCAGAGCTGTAAAAAAAAAAAAAAAAAAGACATTCCTCAGCGCAGAGAGATAGAGAAGAGATACAATGTATCTCTCAGTTCTTTAGATCAATGGAATGAACTTCTGACTGTAAATGAGGGCAGTTTAACCACTTGAAGACTAAACCTTTTTCTGACACACTGTACTTTTTGCTAGAAAATTACTTAGAACCCCCAAACATTATATATATTATTTTAGTATAGACCCTGGAGAATAAAATGGCAGTTATTGCAATATGTTATGTCACACGGTATTTGCGCAGCGGTCTTTTAAACACAATTATTTGGGAAAATATACACTTCCATGAATTAAAAAAAAACTAAACAATAAGTTAGCCCAATTGTTTTGGAAAATGTTAAAGATGATCTTACGCCGTGAGAATCGTGATCTTTATTCTAAGCAAAAAAAATTTGGATTCTCATTTTATCCAGAATTGTGCAGCTCTAATGTAAACCAAAAAATTGACTGAAGTGGTTAAGTGACTGTAATGAACGGATGTAAAAACTGATGAAAAATTGACGAAGGACTGATACAAAACTGATGAAAAACTGATGTAAACAGATCAGTTCTTTCTTTGAAGAAATGTGACTGAACTGATGAAACAAACTGAAGGCATGGGTGAAAGGGGCCTAATGGTAGGGTAATGTTATCCCTTTCTATTTTAAATTGCCATGCTAAGTAATGTTGCAACTTTTAAAAATTTAACATGAGAATTCTCAAACAAGAATTATAGCACATAGAAAATTGAACCCCTCATCACATACTGTATTTGTACTTGTCACCTCACAGGAGGGAAGACATGATTCATAAGACAGTGATCTGTAAATGTTTTTTCTCTCCATGCACTATAAACTCTCAGTTCTAATTTAAAAAAACAGAACTGCTTTCCATTCTGTTCTAAGTATGAACTGTGTTTACTAGACCCAAAAAAGTAAATTGTCAAATTCAGTGAGACAGATTGATAGGAACAAAAGGAACAATCATAAATCATGTTGCCATTTCTCATTGGGGTTGATCAACTGCAATCACAATGATCTGTGACAGAAAAAGGGAGATTTACTAAAACTGATGCACAAACATTGATGCATATACTGTTTACCGTCCCCTTACATTTTATATGTTTTGCTGGAAATTTTACCACTCCTCCGACATACATATATAAATTTTGTGCCAGGTCCGTCCCCATTTATGTCGATCCTCATAGGTTCCGGTGTCTCTATGGCAGAGGTATCCTGCATCTCATTCATCTTACATCATATATAAAATCCTACCTAGCACAGTGAACCCGGTATCACCTGTCTTTGGGGACATACACATATTCTCCATTTATGCTTCAGAGTATTCCATTGTGCGATGGGACATAATGGAGATGCAAACCCTGGCAACCTGTGAATCCTGATGTGTACTGTGATTAAACAAAGATAGTCACTATGTGAGTATTGTCAGATTCAAAATGCCTGCCCTATTTGTATACCATGCTGTCACCCACTGTGTTTATACATTTATATGCTTTTATATTGTACTTTATATACATTTTCCTGATTTTTTTCTGCTGTTGTGTCACCAGATAATACAGCTTGTTCTAAATCAGCCCTTGAAGAAGCGATTTAGGTATCTAAGCATATATTCTGAAACATGTTGGGACCTCTGTGTACATGCACTTCGTTTGGCCTCCCACAATGAGATCAAGAGTGTGTTTCAGAACCTAGCTGTAATATACCATTCTATAGTATGACTATTAACCTTTGTAGTTAGGTTAACAAATTTTTGTGTATATTTATTCACATGTTCTTTGTACTCTAAACTCTTTTACATACATTTGTTACTTCATTATCTGGTTTTCATCCTCTGCCCATAAAATCCCAGGGGCAAGTTCTCTGCATTTTTCTTGTGATTTTGGGATGTGGCTTAGGTTTCCAGTCTATAATCTACAGGTGGCTCTCCACAATTTTCTATAATTGACATATAATCCTACCTGTTTTATTATTATTAGACTGCTGTGCTTGATATCTGACCATGATTAAGACAATTAATATGTATTTGATATCAGATGTAAATTTCAGCCCCATTAATTTTTTTTTTTTTTTATTATTTTAAACAAACCGGCCAGTTCAATACACCTGTCTTAAAGACTGGTATCCCCATAGCAAAAGGATGAAAAATATTGCCTTCTTCTATGTTGCTAGTTATCAATATGCCCTTCAAAACTGGATAGACAATTTCGTTGGGGTACATACAATGGCACCTTTTTAATACATATGGGTATTGACCATATCCACATCACTGCTGGCCTAGGAAGGTAGCATGTTAATCCTGTGAATTAATGAAATGACTAATCAGTTTGAACATGACAACTGGAGTGTAGGAATCTCCAAATATACCATCCATTTCGTTTTTGGGTTTTTGGTAAAATCATGCTTTCCATGGCTAGTAACATCATAAATGTGTAGCTGTTTTCCCATGACTTCATCCTAGGCAGAAATTTTGGCAAAGAATAGAACCAGCACATTACAAAGACATGTAAAAAATTGTGCTACTGGCGCAAAAAAAAACAACCAATGCTTAGTTTGCTGCAATCAAAAATACATACCACCCTATGGAGATATGTTGAGATATTAAACGGTGTGTGGATTGCGCTAACTTGTAAATTAATTTAAATTAGTTCCAATAAGTGTGTGGCCACTCTGTGGGACAGTTCCCTAATTCTGTGAAAGATCCTTACGGATAAACCTCCAATATTACCACTAATGCCCCGTACACACGATCAGACCTTTTTCCGACCAAACTCCCATCGGGATTCCGACAGAATTTCATCGGAAAAAAATTGGACAGGTTCTATTTGAAAATTCCGATGGAATTCCGTCTGACTTTTTTCATTGGGAATTCCTATTGTGTGTACGCGGCATTAGTGAATATGTTTTGTGAAAATATATAAAATTAAATAAACATCTATATGGGTTTAAATAAATAAATAATCCAAATAAACATATGTATGAAAATATACAGTGCTAGTACATATAATCGCGAAAAGAATATATGTATATCAATATATAAACCTTCAAAGTGCAAGTGCCTGGTACAAATCAAACGTGCAACTGCTAATGTATCATATGATAATAGGCCATTCAACCTATCAGTGAGTCCATAAACAATAAACTGCAGCTTCAAAATTCTGTGAGCCAATCACAATGAATAGCCTTTGTGAGTGATCAGCTTAACATGAAGTTCATTCCTTGTGCATGGTTAAGTGCATCTAAGTCCACCGCTGTTTGTGACTACACCACCACCTAGTGGTGGTGTAATTTTATATCTTTTCACTAAACATATTCACTTAGTGGTAATATTGGAGGTTTATCCGTAAGGATCTTTCACAGAATTAGGGAACTGTCCCACACACCTCGTATGGTTATAAACAGAGTGGCCACACACTTATTGGAACTAATTTAAATTAGTTTACAAGTTAGCGCAATCCACACACGGTTTAACATTACAAAGACAGAAGAAGAATTTTTACATTAAGTTTTGAACTGGGTTGTGGAAATAAATCTATTTACCGTCGTTTTTAGCATTTTGAATAGTTTATTGTTACATGTTGAATTTACTGCTTGTGTTCTTCCAGCCTTGAAAAATTGGGATATTTGCAAACCTGAAATGCATTTTGAATATCACATCTTGCGGCATCTCGATTAAGGACTAATAAAGTTATGTTTGGACTCTATGTAAATTGTGTGGCACTCACTTTGTGCTCCTAGATATTTTGGGCATTGAAGTACTGTCAACCTTGTTACACTGTGCAGTTATAGAGCACAGCAGGAACTGAGCAATCATCAGAGAATGTACATTACTTTATAGATCTTTTAGCAGGTAGACATTTTAGCACAGTAGGGTTGGATGATCCACAAGAGTATGTATAATACTTTACAGCTTCTTTGTCTGGTGAAGGAGTTCCTATAAATGTGTTTTAACTTCATATTTAGCTGTTTGGCCAGAACTGTCCTCTAAAGACTGCAAGCATGCTTTATTTCAGAATGTACATTCCGTGTAAAGAAATAGAGGTTTCAGCAAATTTCAATAATAAGCAATCTTTATATTCTGTGTCCTTAGTCTACACAGTTCTATTCAGACACTTTTCTCATTTCACTTTAGCTGGCTCACTTTGCAAAGTTACACATCACATACACCAGTGAAATGCTTATTCATTTTTCTTTTTGGTGGCATAGTCTGAGGAGATAATTAGATTCAGGTGGATTCTGTAGTTGCTATAGAAATATGCCTCTGAATAGAAACTGATTCCCTTTCAATATATTTTTTTTTTTGCAAAATTACACAAAGCAAATAGACTATGTGCAGCACTCATTGAAGCTCTATTCCTCGCTATAAGTTAGTACGTGAGGAGGATTTTACTACACAGCACTAATGTGTGACATGACTGGAAACAAGAATTCATTAGCTCTGGCTAATGGGAATGCTGATGTCACATTTAACATATGTTCTGTTGCATGACAATGCACGCCCCTGATATAATATCACTATAGCTACATCTTCAGAACAGAGAAAAAAACTCCTTACTAACAGCCAGTCACCTAAGAAACCTAAAGCCATAGTGGTAATGCACCTTTATCACTATTTTATTTATCTAATGATTAACTTCTATTGAACAGGAATGTTAGAAAACTCTTGTCGATCAGCGGCTGCAGCCGTCAGCTGTCAGTTACAATGGCACAGTGAGGAGAATTCCTGCATCACCTCATTTGTGTGGATGGGGGGGTCTTTAGTCTTTTTTCATTCAACCTGCTGGCTGAATGAGAAAAAAATATTAATCTATGGGCAGCTTTATGGTATGGTTTCTGATTAATGGAAATATAGAATTGCAAGGTCAGTCACAAGGAAGTGCATAGTTTACTTGCATGTAGCCTTAGGCTGGGTATAGATAATTAGTTTACCCCCATCCACACAAGTTGAACAGGAAGGGCCATACGTACACTGATTGAAATTCGGCCGAACCCTGCTGAACCGGCTGAATTTCGGTCTTTATGTATTCAGCCTTAATTTGGCCAGACAGTAGACAATCTCATTTAGCTTCACCAAAATTATGTACCATACAGAAAAACCTAAATAATCAATTTAATTAGTATTCTATCAGGCACAACTTTGTACTACATAGTTAATGGTAGATCTAATGGAGATTGCACAATTAAAGAACATAGTGTATGGTCAAATTAATGGTGGAGATACACTTACTGATCTGATAGAATGAATCTTCACAGAATAGTATAATATGACTAATATGAAAATCACATACTGTGTCATCAATTGACACAGGACAGGACGACGTCAGTCTGTGCCAAAATGCCTAGTGAGGATAGCGTGCTGACGTCATTGCATACCACAAGTCCCTGAAGTGTGAATGTTCAATTTTACCCTGGCCGGCAAGATATTTTAAGCATATTGTGTCTGCATAACTGTAAGTGCAACTTTATTTTTTTTAATAAAGTGTTATTGGATTTCACACTATGTGGAGCATTTTGTTTTGTGCCTGGCAACACGGGGACCATGGTCAGATGGCAGTTATTGCGGCCCATGAAACCCCATAGGAGCATCTCCAATAGACACTGGTAAGGTATTCAGCCAAAAGCGCTACTGGCCTTTCTATAGCCTCCCTGGCGGTATGATTATGCCAGATTTTTGACTCTCAAAGCGGCACATTGTTTTGCATAGAAATTTGGCGTTTAATTCTTAGTAATAACACACTTAAATCTGTCCAAAAAAGAGTCTAGTAGACATCCTGCGTATGATAAAGTTTGAAACACAAAATCATGAATTATAATATAATAAATACCTATAAATAATTATAAAAACAAATAATATAATAATAATAAAATGTATTTCCCCACAAATCACTATCGCTCAATTCTGAAAGTGTTCTAATTTACTATTGCAGTTTTCTAGCTGCTCTGAAACCACATTTGACGTAAAGGGACACTTTTTGGTTGAACTGGACAAAGCATTAGGTACAAAAAGGAAGTGAAATGATTTCATACAGTAATATAATCTGTAAGATTACAGTGTACTGTATGTGTTATGTATTTTGTACTTTTTGATTTTGCTGCCGGGCTCCGTCACCACGTGTCGCGACGCTCGCAGGGACAGGAGCCCGGCACACAGAGCATAGGGCGCATGATCTGGCGGGGGACACAGTGGGGGGACATCAAAGGATCCTAGTGACAAGGTTAGTTACCTGGACCAGGATTCTGCAATGCAATCCCGAGTGTGACTCGGGGTTACCACTAACGGTACTAATATTTAATCCCACGCCACACTCGGGATTACCGCCAGGAGGTTTAAAGGTCCAGGACTGCTGGTAAGCAGGCATTTTTTTTCCATTTAAGGTGGCGGTTTCTCTGGTGGATTGCTTCACAAGCAGATGGAAGTTGTCTGCATGTCTTTCTAACTGGGAATTACACATGAAACAGATTTCAGCCTATTCTAAGAACATCGCTTAACTTTATCTCCTATTGAGAGTTTTCGACTCCTATTATACTTCTTTGGACTTTTCCATCTGCAACTTTTTATAGATATTATTAAGTACCTTTACCTTTATTTTTTTTATCAATTATTAGCACAACTGTTACAAATGTTACTGGGATCCATACTGTAGGGTTTCTGCTGAGAATTCAGTGCAAAAGGAGGTCAACAATATATAGTGGGTACGGAAAGTATTCAGACCCCCTTAAATTTTTCACTCTTTGTTATATTGCAGCCATTTGCTAAAATCATTTAAGTTAATTTTTTTCCTCATTAATGTACACACAGCACACCATATTGATAGAAAAACACAGAATTGTTGAAATTTTTGCAGATTTATTAAAAAAGAAAAACTGAAATATCACATGGTTCTAAGTATCCAGACCCTTTGCTGTGACACTCATATATTTAACTCAGGTGCTGTCCATTTCTTCTGATCATCCTTGAGATGGTTCTACACCATCATTTGAGTCCAGCTGTGTTTGATTATACTGATTGGACTTGATTAGGAAAGCCACACACCTGTCTATATAAGACCTTACAGCTCACAGTGCATGCCAGAGCAAATGAGAATCATGAGGTCAAAGGAACTGCCTGAAGAGCTCAGAGACAGAATTGTGGCAAGGCACAGATCTGGTCATGGTCAAAAAAAAATCTGCTGCATTTAAGGTTCCTAAGAGCACAGTGGCCACCATAATCCTTAAATGGAAGATGTTTGGGAGGACCAGAACCCTTCCTAGAGCTGGCCGTCCAGACAAACTGAGTTTCGGGGGAGGAGAGCCTTGGTGAGAGAGGTAAAGAAGAACCCAAAGATCACTGTGGCTGAGCTCCAGAGATGCAGTCGGGAGATGGGAGAAAGTTATAGGAAGTCAACCATCACTGCAGCCCTCCACCTTTATGACAGAGTGGCCCGACAAAAGCCTCTCCTCATTGCAAGACACGTGAAAGCCTGCATGGAGTTTGCTACAAAACACCTGAAGGACTCCAAGATGGTGAGAAATAAGATTCTCTGGTCTGATGAGACCCAGATAGAACTTTTTGGCTTAATTCTAAACGGTATGTGTGGAGGGGGTCTGAATACTTTCCGTACCCACTGTAGTATAGATGTCAAGAAAGGAGGGGAAAGGGGGTGCAGCATGGCATTGAACTTTACCCCTGTCCAATAGACATGCTAGCAGTAACTGTGATAATGACAATAAGAGGAATTTCCAGAAAATCTAATCTCGGAAACAATAACAGGCATGACAAATAGCTTTCTTGTTTCAAAACTGACTGGATTAGCATTTGCTTGGTAGAGGGGATGGGACAACCACCTTCTGCTGATGCTATGTTTTTTTTTTACACTTAGGCTCTTACATGCCTAACATCCCCAGTAAATGCCCTCAAAAAATGAATTGTCTAAAATGTGAAATCTGCCATAGTGTCCTTAGCAAAATAAAGTTTTGTCCTATAATGGTTTTCCCAGAACACATTTCTTTGGACTTGGCAAGTGTGTGACTATTTTTCTTTGATCTTCCTTGAATAACTGGAGTGCAGATAAGAGAGGGGGAATAAGGGGGTCTTAAGGTATGCTTTCTTTTAAACAAATGGCATTGGGACCCCCAAGATACTGTTTTGATTGTCCACTAGGGTGTTTAGAAATGTTTAGAAAAATACTAATCATTTGGCTCTTATTTACTTCAATAGGGTTTGAATTAATGTTCAGTTTCAGCACAGTCTGGCAAATGTCCAGCAAACAAAACCCAGGTATGTTTGTCTGTATACTTTAGATTTCTAACCCCTTCACCCTTATGTAGGATCAAGTTTTAAGACCCTCACACTTTTCATTCTTCTCCTCTGAGTGTCTGAGGGTGCCTCCAAATATTTTCAGACTTTGATAAACTATCTTATAATTTCAAAGAGCTAAAATCCCCACCCATTCAGCAGGAAACAAAAAATCTATGGCCCGATTAATAAATCAACTATAAAAGATACTATCGCCCTTCTCATAAAAAACAAAAGCTACTCACAAGTATAAAGGGATAATCTGAGGGCACCCAGATGCCTGCACATAGAGCAACTTTGAGTAACTCATGCTTTGTGCAAATGCTGGTCTTTTCTGACAGACTAAACTCCAACATTTCCTGGTCGTGTCAAGGTTTGCCATTATGATGGGCTGCCTCTCTTGGCCAAAGCAGTGGGTAATAAAGCTGATGTAGATATATTCAGGCATCTCTGGGTGCCTGTTCTGCATTCCTGTTAGCAGCTTTTGACTTTCTTGAAATTAAAGGGTCTTTTTAAATCTATAAATAGCCATAGTATCAAAATTTGCTAAAGACTTGTTCTGGCGTTAAGCAAATCAAAAGTGGAAAATTGTCCGCAATGCGAATTTCAAGAAATCCACTAATCAATGTCCATTCCAAATCTTGCTTAAATAATAAATATGTTGTATAAAATGCCAATGTCTGTGTTTCACAATTGTAATTTTTTTTAAAAATCTACTTATTCTGAAATTAAAGTCTGATAAAATAAGCTAAATCTATACATCTGACATAACTAATCTGCTGATAGTAGTTGATCTTCAATACTTCATCCTTCATTTTTTATATAGAGTGTTCTGAATATTAAACTGCTGTAACATGTTAAGCACTGCTTGTGTAAGAGCCTTGCTGGATGACTGAGTGATTTATTTTTACCCAGCGGGTCATTTCATTTTCGTTTGAACAAGATGGCCAGTACAAAGTCTTTATGCATTGGCTTATGAAGCATGAAGCCCTCTTCAGCCAAGCAGATCTCTATAATATATGTTAGGCTTTTTGCCCTAGTTTAATTTATGTCATGTATTTTATGAATTTTAAATTTTTGTCACTCATAATTATCAAAACGATAACAAATACTACTGTTAGTTGGTAATTGCATGTACTAAGGTAAACACTCCTGCGGTGTGCTGTTTTTTTTATGTTATACAAAGTGCATGTTAACATTAAACTTATGAGGTTCAAAGTTTATTTCATTATTAAACTTATGAAATTTAGAGCCCATTCACACAGGGGCAACTTTGGATCCGACTTCAAGTCGCCCCTAGTCGCCTCAAGTCACGCTACATGAAAAAATCAATGTAAGTGAATGGATCCATCTTAATGTACACTACTGCAGTCGCACCGACTTCAGAAAAGGTTCCTGTACTACTTCAATCCGACTTCTAGGTGACTTGTACCCAATGATTTCAATGGAAGTCGCCTCCAAGTCGGATCCTCTGTCTTAACTGAAGCAACTTTACAGGAAATAAAAATAGTTTTTTGGCAAACCTCTCCCTCCCACAGAGCTGATTACTCTTTGATTGGCCACTGGCAAAGTCCCCTGTCCTGGAGGCGACTTCAAGTCATGTTGTAAGTCGCCCCAAGTCGCGCTGTGATTCATACTCAAGTCGTGTCCAAGTTGCCTCCCAAAGTCGCGCTGGAAGTCGTGTTGCCCCTGTGTGAATGGAGTCTTAAGCTTTTTTTTTTTTTTTTATAATGGGTGTCTGCTCTATCCAATGCTACATCTCCTTTTCACCTTTGTTACATTCCATCTTAACATTGCAACTTTTTTTTTTCTTTTTTTTTTTTACATTTGAGATTCTGAGAAAATGCAGAACAAAATTGGGTAAGGTGCATGTCAATGTATTGTGGACTATGGTTTCATTAGAAAAGTCAAAATTTTGTGAAGTTCTGTAAATATGGCAAAACATAGAGTGGCTAAGAAAATAACAAAAATAAGAAATAGGCAACAGCAATTACAGCATATTAATTAAACCAACATGGTATCTTTTAAAGACCTGTGTACCCTCAGCCAATTGGGTCTAAATTTGCAAAAAGGAGCAAATACTCAAACAATGCTGTCAGAGGAAATTGTACTATATATTTACTACAGGACTGTTTGGCACTTAGCTTATCTTTAAACTTTTGTTACCAATACCGGTACTAAAGTGGATTCTTTTCTTTCTTTAGCACCAGATTATGCCATCATACAGTTCAGTATTAAACTGTTTCCTTAACCACCTCAATACCGGACACTTTTATTGTCCAAGGTATTTTCTAAGAGGCATAATGAATCTTTTGAAAATGTCATATTTTTGGAAAATGCGGAAAAGAAAATAATATTTTTTTTTCACAAAGTTGTCAATTTATAGGATATTTCTAACACGCATCATAGGTATACCTAGAATTAATTACACCACAAATCACATTCTGCTACTTCTTATAAGTGTGGCAATACCACATGTGTGAGACATTTTCACAGCCTAGCCACACAGAGGGGCCCAAAATTCAAGGATCACCTTCAGGCTTTTTAGGGGCATACATTGTGCATCTAATTTCCTGACTATCTATCCTAATTGTGTAGGTCCTGGAAAACCATTAATGTGGAAACACCCATACAATGACCACATTTTGGAAAGAAAACAAGATTTTTTTTTTTTTTTGCCACAAGTTTTGGGAAAATGCAGAATGAAAAATATTTTTTTTTACACAAAGTTGTCAATTTAAAAGATATTGCTCACATACATTATGAGCATACTTAGAATTACAGCCCAAAACACATTCTGCTACTCCTTCTGAGTTTAGAGATACCACGTGTGTGAGACTTTTTAAATTTTTGGCCTGGTTATATACCGGAAATTGTATCACACAAATCAACCAATTGCATAAAAACCAATGTACTGTAATGAACACCTCTATACAAGTGGTAAGGAAATTGAGCTTAGTGTAGTGTCACCTATCGCAGTCCCTGTTCCTATAAACCAAGCAGGCCTAGCCTACTGGTATGTGGCTGCCCCCAGGAAAGCCATGTTCACTAACCAGGAAGTACAGGAGGTAAAAAAAGGAAGAACAAAAGAGTTCTTGTGGTTCCAGGAGTGCAGTTGTCTGCAGGGGATGGCTGGGACTGCCATCTCACAGGAACATAGACAGTCGGACATGCAGATGGTTCAGCTCAGGCGCAGGCAGTGGCATGGTCAGCAAAGCAAAAGCAACAGGCATAGGATCAGTCCAGGCAACAGGCAGAAACTTAGTTAATAAATAGGCCAGGGTTAGTACAGGTGGCAACCAGAGGCTACACTGCACTGGATGGCAGTGATCAGGAGCAATGTTGCTGGCTACACTGATCTGATGACAATAGGATTTTTGCAGCAGCGATAAGGAACATTATTGCTTGCTTACACTGGTCTGGTGACCTGGGGACTAGTGTGGCAGCAATCAGGAATACTTCTGCTGACTTACACTGGTGTGCCAATAAAGTTGCCACCCCATTCCTTTAAAACCAAGCACATAATAATTACACAGGTTCTGTGGCTGATTAGGGAGGTAATTAAATTCACTTATAGTTCCTTTTGTGCAATAAATTAGCCTCGGAAATGGTGTAATTAATATGTGTTTGGTTTTAAAGGGATGAGATGGCAAACATATCTGACACTGTGGCTGGTGTGGTGGTGATCAGAGAACTGTGACTGGCTGCACTATTAGGGCTTATTCACATGTGAGGTTGGGGAGCAGAAAAACCTCATGGTTGAGCCTTGGCTTTGCCATCCCTCAACCACTACCCCCTTTAGCTGCAGAGGCAGTGGCTGGGGGTGTACACAAGTGAATGGGGTTGCTTATGCAGAGTCCAAGGGGTTAAAGGTGACAAGGAGGCAATACAGTGCCTTTTCGCTGCCTCTCAAATGCTCTCTGAAGAGCAATCCAAACATGGGTGGCTCTTCTGAGAGCATCACACATGGGAACAAGTACTTATGGTGACACTATGACTGCTGTGGAGGTGATCAGGGACACTGTAACTGGTGTGGGGGTAATTAGGGACAATATGACTGATGTGGCAGTGATCAGGGATACTGTAACTGGTGTGGTGGGTATTAGGGACAATATGACTGATGTGGCGGTAATAAGGAACACTGTAACTGGTATGGGGGTGAATAGGAACACTGTGAGTGGATGGCATTGATTAGGGACACTGACTGGTGACAGTATGTACAAAAATATGCTAGCATTAGTAAATAGATAGTATAGTATATCATATTTATTTGTATTAAACTTTTCTTTATTACATTTATTCAATTATTTGCTGGTTTCTTGCCTAGGCAAACAATGGCATATATCCCAGGAGTCTTCAGGAGGGGAGGAGAGGAGGAGGGGTTTTATCAGCTAGGCACACTCTCCTGCATGCATGCTTGAGCTAAGGGCAGATGGATTCCAGGAAGTAAATGCTACATGGATCATCTGCCCTTACTCAAGATGGCCACAACCGGAAATGTTACTGGGTGTTTTTCAAAGTGATTTCTCAACAAAATAAAGCATAGAGACGTGGATGGATGGTGGGGTTTGCTTTGAATATTAAAAATGTATTAAATAGTGTTTTTGGTTTGTGTTGCTCAGATGCAGTGAAGATACAAGATACAGTAAAGAAACTATATGTGTGGGAATTTGTGCCCATTTAGCCAATAGAGCATGTTTGAGTTACGGTAATATATTAATTGAAAGACCTGGCTTGCAATCAGTACTCCAAATCAGTGTTTCTCAACTCCAGTCCTCAAGGCGCCCCAACAGGTCATGTTTTCGGGCTTTCCATTATTTTGCAAAGGTGATTTGATCAGTTTCACTGCCTTAGTAATTACCACAGCCAGTTCATCTGAGGGAAATCCTGAAAACATGACCTGTTGGGGCGCCTTGAGGACTGGAGTTGAAAAACACTGCTCCAAATCATCACAAAGGTGTTTAGTAGTGTTGAGGTCAGGGCTCTGTGCTGGTCACTCCAGGATGTGTTCATCTGAACCTATTCATTTGGAAAGGAATCCATCCACCTTTGACCATATATTTTATGAAAGTATGGAGGCTGCCTTTGCTGAACTTCCCATCTGAAAATGATACCTTCCTGACTGTTATACTGGAGCATTGGGTCCAGTATTGTGAGTTATTGGCCCAAAACCTATGTGAAGATCACATGCTCTGAATGTATTTCAACTTTCCTTATCTATGTCCTTTTCAGCAACCTCAGAATGTTAAGTGATGGTTGCTATTGCCACAAACATGGGCTATCTGTAAAATACATAACCAAAAGATACCTCTTAAATGCTGTGAAATAATGTGCATCCTACGAATAACAAAAGTGGAATCTTGTTTTGTTGTAAGCACATTTTTGGAACAGGAAAGAAGAGTTCAGTTAGCACAAACAATTATGTTTCATTGTAATGTAGTGTTTCTTATTTTAGAGACCAAAATATTCCACCCATGTTCCCATTTGGTCCTGTTCATTAATCCTTTCATCTTCTGTGTGCGCCACCACATGTTTTATTTTATACTGTTTGGAACAGCTTGCTGCAGAACAGACACTCAGATGAAAACGGCGCTACTGAAATATACATTTTATAGTACTTTTCCTTCTCAATAAATTATGTGTATTCTCCTTTCTGGGAGATAACTCATTCAAAAGTTATCATACCTCAAACCATATTTCCTAAGCTCTTGAACTAAAAGAAAACAGCACAGTGATCACACAGAATGTACAGCCTGGATTCTTATCTCAATAATCACTTCAAGTATGTGTAAAGATGCCCTTTGGCAGTAGAAAAATATGCTGGACTCAGAGCCTCTGGACTTCTGAAAGAGGTTGGGGACTGATTTAGGAATGGAATATGGAGCGCTTAATCCAACATGAACTGAGAAGTGTTTGATAACTCACTGAGGGGTGAGGTATTGGAATGCCTACTCCAACATCCACTCTAAGGAGATTATGGAATCACTGATGGATGACATAATGGAATCCACTGACTGAGATATCATACTGTATATCTATATACAGTATGTGTGTATATATATATATATATATATATCAAACCTTAAAGTAAAATGCAGTGCGGGTGTTGTTTAGTATAGCAACGAAGGCAAACGTGTTACATCCCTGACTGCTTTATTGAGCAGCTTTGCCTATTGCTCCCTAGGACAGACCTCCCCAATATTGCCCTTTCTGACTAATTGGTTCCTGTAGTCTCCAGACTATACACTGGCTATAGACTGGCTAAACACTGATCAAAATTCCCTGAACCTGCTGAATTCCGATCAATTTCTAGCTGTTCCTGCTTGACAGAAGTCAATCGACTGATAGACTTCTATCAAAGGGACATGTGGCTGCATCAACTGATCATTCTATTGTGACAGTAGAATACAGAATGCAATGCCCCAGCGGGAGGGATTCCTCTATCCACTTTATTTCTGTAGATGGAATAACTTGGTAGCTTTTTTTTTTTTCAGCTCGCTGGCTGAACAAAAAAATATAGCTGTGTATAATCATCTTATCTCTGTCTTTCACAATATCCAATTACCAGGTGTCAGTCTGCCTCTGGTCTCCAATCTGTGCATACACAGGGTATGTACACCCCATGAATCGGGCTTCAAACTTTTCAGCACAAAGGAGCAAGAACCAGCTAAGCAGGGATCCTCAAACTACGGCCCTCCAGCTGTTGCGGAACTACACATCCCATGAGGCATTGTAAAACTCTGGCATTGATAGACATTACTAGGCATGATGGGAATTGTAGTTCCTTTTTTTTTCAAATTTCTTTATTAATTTTTGTCAAACAAGAAAATACATTACATACATTTAAATACATACATACATACACAAAGTAATAAATACATATTTACAAATAAAACAAATATTTGGTCGCAATTTAATCCTTTCCGGCATATCCCTTCATGAGATTTATTAATTTAATTCTTAGGGGAGCCTCTTGTCCCAATAGGGTGTATCCTATCTTATACCCCCTATGCTCTTTCTCCATTAATTTGGAGAATTAACAACAGTAGGATAGGAGTATGTGGAAAAAAAGAGAGAAGGATACAGGGGAGGGGAGGGGAAGGAGGGGGAGGGAAAAAGGAAGGAAGAAAGGGAGAAAGGGGAGGGGCAGAAGAAAGAGAGAGAGAGAGTAAGGAAAGAAGAAAAGAAAAAAAACGGGCGGGAAAAAGGGATAAGGACAGGAGAGACAGGGGACGTGTTAACTAGACTAATTAACTCATGTGATATAAGTTTAATATATAAATAAAAAAAATAAAAAAAAGGGGGGGAGTGAGGGAAAAGAGTGGAAAATACTAACAGGCTTACTACCTCATGTGATAAAAATTTAGTGTATAGAAAATCAAAACGGCCGAAGGTTGATAGTGGGTCCTCTAAAAAAAAAGGGGAGAAGGAGGAAAAGAGTGCTGATAGACTTACTACCTCATGTGATATAAATTTAGTGTCTATAAAAAAAAAAGGGGAAAGGGGGGGGGAACCCCCAAGGTGCTAATACTACTTAACGTGACCATTTCTAAATTTCAATTTCAATTTCATTAATACCTTATACCTTCTTTTATACTCATACTTTCTTCCACTTCTACCCATTTTTTCCTCTGTTTATTCTCCTGTAGCCAGTCCAATACCCTCTGTAACCACTTCCCTACTGTGCACGAAAACCCCCTTCCTGCCCAAGCCATTTTTCAGCTTTCAGCGCTGTCACACTTTGAATGACTATTGCGTGGTCGTGCGACGTGGCTCCCAAACGAAATTTGCGTCCTTTTTTTCCCACAAATAGAGCTTTCTTTTGGTGGTATTTGATCACCTCTGCGGTTTTTATTTTTTGCGCTTTAAACAAAAGAAGAGCGTCCAGTTTGGAAAAAAAACACGATTTTTTACTTTTTGCTATAATAAATACCCATTTTTATTTTTAAATAACATTTTTCTCAGTTTAGGCCGATAGGTATTCTTCTACATATTTTTGGTAAAAAAAAAAAAAAATCGCAATAAGCGTGTATTGATTGGTTTGCGCAAAAGTTATAGTGTCTACAAAATAGGGGATAGATTTATAGCATTTTTTTTTTATTAGTAATGGCGGCGATCTGCGATTTTTATTGTGACTGCAATATTGCGGCGGACACATCGGACACTTTTGACACATTTTTGGGACCATTCACATTTATACAGCGATCCCTGCTATAAAAATTCATTGATTACTGTATAAATGTGATTGGCAGGGAAGGGGTTAACCACTAGGGGGCGGGAAGGGGTTAAATATGTTCCCTCAATGTGTTCTTACTGTGGGGGAGGGGGCTGACTGGGGGAGGTGACCGATGGCTGTCCCTATGTACAAGGGACACACCATCGGTCCCCTCTCCCTCACAGGACGTGGATCTCTCGTTTCCCGGGCAATCGCGGGTGCCCGGCGGCAATCGCGGCCGCCGGGCACGCGCACCGGGGCCTTGTGAACGCGCTGGGCGCGCGCGCCTCCTAGCTTGTTTTAAAGGGAGGACGTCATATGACGTCCTCCCAGAACGAGAGTGTCCTCCGCCCGCCGTCAATTGACAGTGGGCGGTGGACAAGTGGTTAATACTGCTGCCTCATAGTATCTTTTAAAATCTGGTAGATGTAATCCTCCCTCTTGTCTAGGGCTAGACAAATTCTCGGCCAATATGCAGGGCTTCTTTTCTCTCCAGATAAATCTCCTTATTATCTTCGCCAATACTTTAAAATATGTATCAGGGATCTTTATCTGGAGAGTTTGAAAGATATATAGAGCTTTTGGCAGTATCATCATCTTAACCATGCTCATTCTACCCCACCACAAGAGTTTTTCTATTGGATATCCCTTCAACTCTGATTTTATTTTATTCAATAAAGAAATATAATTATTTTCATATAGATCTCTCTCTGTATTGGACAGGAGTATGCCTAGATATTTCACCCCCCTTTTTTTTCCAGGTGAATGGGTAACGGTCTCCAAGATCTCTCCGTACTTTCGGATTAAGAGATAAACTCAATATCTCAGTCTTCTCTTTATGTATTTTCAAATTTGAGATCTCCCCATATTTTTCATATTCTACTATAATCTTTGGTAATGTCAGACTGGGATTTGTCACATACACCATCATGTCATCGGCAAACGCAGAGATCTTGTGTTCCGTCCTATCCACCATTATCCCCTCAATCTCCTGGTTGCTTTGTATAGTTGCTAGTGGTGGTTCTAGTGAAAGTACAAAGAGAAGGGGTGAGAGAGGGCACCCCTGTCGAGTTCCATTGAAAAGTTGGAATCTCTCTGAGAGGGTTCCATTAACCTGCACCTGGGCCAAGGGTTTAGAGTACAGTGCACCTATCCATCTCAGCATTCTTGACCCCAAGCCTATATGTCTCAAAGTTGCGAGCATAAAGTTCCAGTTCAGTCTGTCAAAAGCATTTTCGGCATCTATTGACAGAAACAGTGCTGGTGTCTTATTTATTTTTACTTTTTGTATCAGGAGTACAGTCCTTAGGCCCGAGGGCTTTCACACTGGAGCAGTGTGCTAGCAGGACCGCTCCAAAAGTCCTGCTAGCAGCATCTTTGGATCGGTGAGAGGAGCGGTGTGTTTACCGCTCCTTCCCATTGAAAACAACGGGAAACCGCGGTAATACCGCCGGCAATGCGCCTCGGCCGCTAGCGGGGGTTAAAACCGCACCGCTAGCGGGCGAATACCGCCGCAATTGCAACGCAATTCCGACGGTATAGGGCCGCTAAAAATAGTGGCGCTATACCGCCAGCGCACCTCCCGCCCCAGTGTAAAAGGGGCCTTACTAAACTTTTTATGGCAGTAACTTTGTGTTATATACTTTAATGTATGTTTTTATTCCTGGTGTTGTGGTTCTTACTGACCAGTATAATTATTGCACTGATCTTCTTACATTGAACCAGCTTGGGAATGTCCACTCGTCTTTTTTTCTGAAGGGTAATAACTAATATTATATTGTGTCACATGTTGACAGATGTCACATCATATTGCGTTTACTGAAAGAAGTAAAAGCTGCGGGGAAAATCGACTGGACATTTGAACATTTAAATTTACTTTTGGTATAGTACATAAGCAGTGCATGGATAAAAATATTTGTAGTTTTTGTAAAAAAGCACAAAATTATTCCTGTATTGTATACATAAAGCATTTTTTTTATATGTATGTACTGTGTGTGTATATATATATATATATATATATATATATATATATATATATATAGTGCAACAGCACATTTTATCAAAAATACTTTTTTAAGTTTTAACTTAACTAACTGTAGTGTATGTTTGTAAGGGAGCCTTAAAGGGGTTGTAAAGGTTTGTTTTTTATTTTCTAAATAGGTTCCTTTAAGCTAGTGCATTGTTGGTTCACTTACCTTTTCCTTTGATTTACCTTCTAAATGTTTTTTTTCTTTGTCTGAATTTCTCACTTCCTGTTTCTCCTCAGTAAACTTCACACCATCATCCGAGTGGTGTGGAGTCAGCCAGAACAGCTTACTGAACAGCTTACTGAGGAGGAACAGGAAGTGAGAAATTCAGACAAAGAAAACAAAGAAAAAAAATATTTAGAAGGGAAATCTAAGGAAAAGGTAAGTGAACCAACAATGCACTAGCTTAAAGGAACCTATTTAGAAAATAAAGAACGAACCTTTACAACCCCTTTAATGAGTAAATCTTTAGTTAGTATACCTCTAGTGCACTGAACACTTACAAAGCAGGTATGCAAAAAGAAACAAAAACTTTAAATGAATATTTTTACACAGTCATAGACATGTCACCCCACCCACAGAGCAATCGTTGCGGTTTATGATAGGTTTCTAAGATTGTTAGCATTGCACTGTAGGATGAGGGTAGGAGGGCACATGTTGTTCATGGCAGGAATAGGGATGTCCAGGGTACAGCTGCACAGATCCTGTAGCTAAAAGTGTGTGCTGCCAGCTTATGCTGTTCGTTGTCTGATGTTTTTGTACTTTAATGTTAACCACATGCTTGCTTTAAAGTCTATGTGAACCCTCACCTTGTAAAACAATCCATTTACTTTCGAATAGACATGCAAATGTTTGTATATGTATATGCCATTGTAACGAGATATTCCCTTTACCTGTCAGTGGTCATTATATTTGGCTGATTGGTGTGTGTATATATACAGGCAGGGCTTTTTTTCAGGGGGAACTTGGTGGAACTCAGTTCCACCACCTCTGGCTCAGACCCTTTGGTACCTGCTCACCACAATCACTTGTAAACACAGAAGTCTGGTTTCTGTGTTTACAAGTGACAGCTCTGCACTCTGTATGTAATGCTGTCCTGGTATTTAATGACCCTTTAAGTTAAGACCCTCCTACTGTTTTCGTGAAATTTTACTGAACACACCCACTATTTGTTGTGATTTGGAGGGTGTGTGTGGGAGAGGGGTTTTGTGGGGCCGTGGTTAAGTTCAAGCACCTATTGTTTGAGAAAAAAAGCCCTGTATACAGGCATACCCCACTTTTAAGTACACAATGGGGTTTATTTACTAAAGCTGGAATGTGCAAAATATATATAGTATAGATACTATTTTTTGTTTTTTACAGAGGTGGGGTGGAGACTCCTTGTGATAACAGGGAGTGTGGCAGCAGCAGTACTTTAACAGAGGACAGACACAGTCCAGTGTAAAATGCAGAGATAGAAATAAACTGTATGAACTGTGCAGAGGGGTGTGTTAGCATGATATAGAGAAACAGCATTACACTGATCTTCCCAGTGAAGAGCTGTGCAGGGGAGAGTGCCAGCAGGAGGCAGATAAACAGCAGCACACTAATCTTCCCAGTGAATGGTTGTGTAGGGAGGCATGCCACTAAAGCCTGGAATACAGGCAAGCTGTGCTCCCAAGTAAGATGTAAAGAAGCAATCTGACCACACTGGGATGGATATGCTTCCATGTCCTGGCATGGTCAGTTTAAAATAGGAAATCAGGGTACTGGCAGGATCACCAGGTTTTTCAGACAAAGAAAGTGATGCAAAGTATACATGATACTTTTTAAATATAAACACAGGGTAAAACAGACATATATCAGAAATATTAAATGTTGGGGTAACACAATTTAAATATACTTTATATTTTTTCTTAGATATTTGTAGAGCAGAGCACAACAATATCAGGCATATCAATGTATTCTAAGACGGCAGCAAAAAAAAAAAAAAACATGATCTGTGAGGCCACAGCTACTCACATACAAATAGGCTGTGATTGGCCCTATTTGTACCATGTGATCCCTGTGACCAATCCCAGCTAGCAACACAAGTGTATACAATGAATGGCATGAAAAGAAGCCATTCATTGTTTACAACTGTCATGTGATCTGCTGTGATTGGTCACATGGTACTGGCAGCGGGCCGGTACACTGATCAGTCATCCGCTGTGTCCGGTGGTCACAGTGGGTAACAAATCGTGTCAGGGTGTGGCCCGTAGGGGCTGCACGAGATGCGTTCTCAGGAGAATGTCATATAATGTCCTCCCAGAACAATAGGGTTCCTGCCTGGCTGCCATTTTACAATGGCGTGGGTGGGAAGCAGTTAAATACTGGCTAAAGAGAATTGGAGTGCATATAATGTCTCTTATTCCATATTTCTAATTCATGGGAGGTAGTTAAAACCCACCTTTAGCCAACACTTTATTTTTTAGTCTGGAACATAGAAGAAAGGTTTGGAACCTTATGTTATGTGAAATTGTCACAGAAAGTTAAGGGACATTTCTGTGATGGGGACAAAGACAAAAGTCACATTTATTTAGCAGACTGGGGAGGTTTTAGGAGGTTTTAAACCCCTATTATTGTTTTTTCTTTCCTGGTACCACACGCGCCCCTTCATTTCTTCTCCCTGTGTCACAGGATGTGAGGGGAAATCTCCCAATTAAGGTTTGGCTGGAACTGGGCTTTGAAACTCCCATAATTAAATGATAGAAAGGGGAAGGGGGAGGGGAATTAGGGAAAGGGAAAGGAAAGGGAAGGGAATCAGTCTGTTTAGAGCAGACCGAAAAGCGGTTACTATAAGCAACAGATTATAGATCCAAAAACGGAAATGATTATAAAATTTAATCATTTATTCCTATTATCATTTTAAATATATGTAAAAGGGAACATATAAAGGTGCAGTGTTATTATCAAAAGTGAATGGTCATACAGTACATAAATTAATTGGAAACACCTAATAGACAGACAGGACAAACAGATAACTAAACATGTAACAACACACTGGTCCGGACGTATGATTCAGTCTTATATTGATATGTAACCCAGTAAAGAATAGTATTTATTGTGTTAATTACCGTCCACCAGAGGATGTAAGGTAATCTAAACCACGTAAGTGGATTTATTATTAAAGTCAAATGGGTTTTACATTTGGTATAAGGCTGAGCCTGATGGGGTGGGGGAAGGGGGAAACCAGGGAAGGGGGGTGATAGCGCTGGGGGCAACCATTAGGACATGTATGGATTAGTACAAATGTCCTAGATGCAAGATTTGCATTAGGTACATAATGGGAGTCCACAAATAGAAAATTTCCTTGAGGGTTGGAGGGGTTAGTTGATGTTGGTAAGAAGGCTGTTGTATTGGTAAATGGATAAATGTCCTCCAAGAGTTGTTGGCAAAAGAAGTTCATCAATATAGTTATTGGTACAGAAATCTGTAATGCTTTTATAGTGTAGCTCTTACAACATAGCTCTGGTATGCACATTTAAACAGTGTGTAATTGGACCCATTATCATTGTCTGCAGCTCAACTTCAACCCATAAATCAAAGTACATTACCATTGGGCGTCTCCGTGTTGGAACTGGATTTAGCCAATTCTTGTATTTAAATGGGTCCCAAGTTACCTGACATCCACAGCTGATTTGAAGATGTTGTTTATGCCGAACCTGTATGGTGTGATGGCCGGTAACCGAAGCAGGTATTGGAGTGAAGTCCAGGTCCCCCGAGCGTTACCTTCACCGGTATCAGGAAGAAATCCAATGTGGCTACTTTTGAAGTGCCTGATGTCAGTAGCCGCGGTCGTTGCCGCTATCGTAGGTACTGACTGGGGCTTACGTTCCCCGAGCCATGTCGATCCACCCACTCCGTTCAGGACAACGTCACGTGACTGTGCGAGATGTGACGTCAACGCGTTTCGCCGTGCTCTGTGGCGTAGCTTCGTCTGGCATAAACAACATCTTCAAATCAGCTGTGGATGTCAGGTAACTTGGGACCCATTTAAATACAAGAATTGGCTAAATCCAGTTCCAACACGGAGACGCCCAATGGTAATGTACTTTGATTTATGGGTTGAAGTTGAGCTGCAGACAATGATAATGGGTCCAATTACACACTGTTTAAATGTGCATACCAGAGCTATGTTGTAAGAGCTACACTATAAAAGCATTACAGATTTCTGTACCAATAACTATATTGATGAACTTCTTTTGCCAACAACTCTTGGAGGACATTTATCCATTTACCAATACAACAGCCTTCTTACCAACATCAACTAACCCCTCCAACCCTCAAGGAAATTTTCTATTTGTGGACTCCCATTATGTACCTAATGCAAATCTTGCATCTAGGACATTTGTACTAATCCATACATGTCCTAATGGTTGCCCCCAGCGCTATCACCCCCCTTCCCTGGTTTCCCCCTTCCCCCACCCCATCAGGCTCAGCCTTATACCAAATGTAAAACCCATTTGACTTTAATAATAAATCCACTTACGTGGTTTAGATTACCTTACATCCTCTGGTGGACGGTAATTAACACAATAAATACTATTCTTTACTGGGTTACATATCAATATAAGACTGAATCATACGTCCGGACCAGTGTGTTGTTACATGTTTAGTTATCTGTTTGTCCTGTCTGTCTATTAGGTGTTTCCAATTAATTTATGTACTGTATGACCATTCACTTTTGATAATAACACTGCACCTTTATATGTTCCCTTTTACATATATTTAAAATGATAATAGGAATAAATGATTAAATTTTATAATCATTTCCGTTTTTGGATCTATAATCTGTTGCTTATAGTAACCGCTTTTCGGTCTGCTCTAAACAGACTGATTCCCTTCCCTTTCCTTTCCCTTTCCCTAATTCCCCTCCCCCTTCCCCTTTCTATCATTTAATTATGTATGCTTACATGGTTACAGCAACAACCTCATCAGGTAGATGATCCACAGTGGGTGACATTTTTTCTTTACCCACACATAAACGGAACTTGCGCAAATCCCCATCCCCAAACCCCAATTTGAAACTCCCATCCTATGCTATGTAAATTGTGTATATTTTGTTACCTTTGTAAGCGTTATGTATAGCATTTGCGCAAACAATATGATGCTACTCAATGGTTGGTTAGAGTAATATTGTTACAAATAAGGAAATAGCACAGAGATGGGAGTTCTTAATGTAAATAAAATATAGTGTGTTCCTACCTTTTTAATTATTGGATAGCACAATGTATTCTATTCACTTTGAAATCCAAAGATTGTGGTGTGATCCCTGCCTGCTTCACTTCTAATGCACTAGAAAAAGACCTTCCCTCATATTTCTCCCCCCTCCTCGTCTCCATAACCCCTCCTTGAACATAAGCAGACAACATAGGAAACTATCAGCTCACAAGGTTTCTGAGAAAAATCAAAGATATTTTTTGTATCCATCGAACAGATATAAAAAAAAACTTTTAATGGTGTGTTTAGCAGACCAAAGAGGGAGCAAATAAGAGAACTTCCTTGTTAAAGTTTACATACAGTTTAACTTTACCTTTGGTGAAAATTGTTATCTAAAGTCTTAAAATGAATAACATAGTTCAATTGACCAGGCTGGACTGTGGACTGTTGGATTATGTCTTTATGGTTATGGTACATCTGCTCATTATTCCTATTAAGGGTTTTCACTATGCCAGGGCTCGACAATCCCCGGCCGCCAGGTCGCAAATGCGACTAGAATTAGCAACCTGGCGCCTGGGGCAGCACAGCTGAGGTTACCTGTATCTCCGTGCGCCCCCGCGATCGCGTGATCTCGTCGGGCCACGCTGGCCGGTAATTTAGGCCGCGGCTTTGCGGCCTTCTGCAGGCCTAGGCTTCATTCTGTAATCCTGTGGTGGCCGTTGGTATGACAAGACAACCAGCAATGCTTGCCTGTTTCACTGCCCGCCCATCTCCTTCCCTTTACTTAGAAGTTAACCCCCAAACATTATATATATATATATTTTATTCTAACACCCTAGAGAATAAAATGGCGGTCGTTGAAATACTTTCTGTCACACCGTATTTGCGCACCGGTCTTACAAGCGCACTTTTTTGAGGAAAAAAATACACTTTTTTAAATAAAAAAATAAGACAACAGTAAAGTTAGCCAATGTTTTTTGAAAGATAATGTTACGCTGAGTAAATTTGATACCCAACATGTCACACTTCAAAATTGCGTCCGCTCGTGGAATGGCGACAAACTTTTACCCTTTAAAATCTCCATAGGCTACATTTAAAAAATTCTACAGGTTGCATGTTTTGAGTTACAGAGGATGTCTAGGGCTAGAATTATTGCTCTCGCTTTACCGATCGCGGCGATACCTCACATGTGTGGTTTGAATACCGCTTTCATATTCGGGTGCTACTCACGTATGCGTTCGCTTCTGCATGCATTGGTCGAAAAAAAAAAAACCTGGCTCCTAACTTTTTTAGCTGGCTCCTAGATTCCAAGCAAATTTGTCAAGCCCTGCACTATGCTGTTAATGATTAAAGGGGCTTTCCTCTTTTGGAAGTCTTTAAATTCATAATATTCTAATGAATACAGGAGTATTTCCTTGCCTGTTACAGATGAGTCATTGGAACAATGAGCTGTATGCCCTATTTGCCATCATGTTTTTAATTGCTTTATATGCAAGCACTATTGGTGTTATATGGGGGGTGGTTAAGCAACTGCTCTCAGGTTATTTATAAAGCCTCGTACACACGGCCGGTTTTCTCGTCAAGAAACGACAAGAAAACTGCCGGGAGAGCTTTCTTGCCGAGAAAACCGGCCGTGTGTATGAGGCTTTCAGGTTTCTCGTCAAGAAAACTGGCCAGAATCTCGACGAGAAATATAGAGAACCTGCTCTCTATTTTCTTGTTGGGATTCTCGTCGGCCTGTTTCCCGACAAGAAACCCGAGAGTGTGTACGCTTACCTGTCATGCTCCAAATGACTTTGACGCATGCGCGGTAGCTTCCTAGGCATAGGTAGGGTGTAGCAAGATGGCGGCGGCGGTGGCATCGAATGTGACGAGCGCACGCTCGTCGTAGTCGATGACGTCACCGCGTTCGTTCCATTTAAAAGAACGGCGGTTCTTTTGAATCGAGCGTGTGTACACTGGGCCGGGACAAGATTCTTGTCAAGAATCTCGTCAGGAAAAACTATGTGTTTTTTCCTGACGAGATTCTAGGCCGTGTATACGAGGCTTAAGTCTCATTTTTGATCTCTAAATAAATGTATTACTTACTTAAGTCTGCACATCAGCTTAGATGAAAATGTGAAAAACTTACCATATAATTTTTTTGTAAAGGACCATTTTTTTACTATACTTTGCTCCCTGCCACATGCTCCTGTCCCCTTGAAAGTCACAAAATCTAGTGCAGCTCTGCATAGAAACCAATAATTTTCCAGGTTTTTTGTCATAACTTAATTGAACAAGCTGAAGTTAGAAGCTGATTGGCTACTATGCACAGCTGCATTTTGCACTCTCCAGGTTTAGTAAATCAACCCCATCTGATGAAGAATCCTTTTGAAAGCTTGCATCTTTACTAACTTAAAGGAGAAGTACAGCCAAAGCTCATTTGACTGTATTTCTCGTGTGGATCACAGGAGTGCAGTTAGCTGTGCACTCCTAAGACCCGATTTCAGCAGACAGCGAGCTAAAGCCTGTTGATGTCACAGAGCCGGTCCAGGCTCGGGAAAGATTGCGCCCATATGGTTGGGATCTGCCCACATGCCTGGAACGGCACCCAGCTCAACCTCTCAGCAAGCCGCTGAGAACCTGAGCTGGCTGCTCCACAGCTCAGCTCCAGTGAGTGCTGGAGGGGAAGAGCAGACAGGGGTGACAGTCACCAGCTCTCTGCTCTGGGAGCTCTGAGAACCGAGCAATCAGCAGTGTTGGATCACTCGGTTCACGGCCTTAGAGCCGGTGGGGACAGATGCAGCATCAGGCTGATGCTGCATCCACCTAGATAACTATTATTCTACAATAAAAAAAATCCTATACTTTTAATTTAGCCAATGAAGGCTATCATTTAATGTCCAAAATTCTAATGAAAAAACTCTATACTTACCTTCCTGCTGCTAATCATCAATCTTGGGTTCTGAACTATCATCAAGAATTCACCATCAAAGAGTAGTTTCTCCTCCTCTAAAGCTGTTGTCATTTCTTTCTGGTATCTACATGGTCTGCCATCCGATTAATAGGGAAAACAAAACACAGTGAAAACTTGACTGTTTAATTTTTTTCAAGTAGGCTTCCATTTGGCAGATTTTAGAAATGGCTTGGGGATAACTTGATGAAATCATTTTGAATTGGCAACTAATGGATAGCTTCACTGATAGCTCTTTTATAGCTCTGTGCATCTGGAAGAAAAATCAACAACAAAGGGATCTCAAATGTGTTTATCATTACTTTGACTTTGTTTAGCAGATGTTTTTGGTGCCATGGTAACCTGCTTAATCTATCCCTGTGTAATGTGGTATTCACTTAATATACTGATTACCACTATAACACACTAAATTGACTCAACTTTTTATCTTACAGAGTTGAGCAATTTAGAAAGGTTCAATACAACATATCATTTAACTATGTTTAGTTGGTCACAGAGTCTGAAACATTACATTTATTTAACCACTTAAGCCTCAAACCATTTTGTTGCTAAATGACAAGAGCACTTTTTGCGATTCGGGACTGCGTCGCTTTAACTGACAATTGCGCGGTCGTGCGACGTGGCTCCCAAACAAAATTGACGTCCTTTTTTTCGCACAAATAGAGCTTTCTTTTGGTGGTATTTGATCACCTTTGCGGTTTAAATTTTTTGCGCTATAAACAAAAATAGAGCAACAATTTTGAAAAAAATGCAATATTTTTAACTTTTTGCTATATTAAATATCCCCAAAAAATATCTAAAAAAAACCTTTTTTTCACAGTTTAGGCCGATACGTATTCTTTTACATATTTTTGGTGAAAAAAATCGCAATAAGCGTATATTGATTGGTTTGTGCAAAAGTTATAGCATCTACAAAATAGGGGATAGATTTATAGCATTGTTATTATAATTTTTTTTTTAACCAGTAATGGCGGCGATCAGCTATTTTTATCGTGACTGCGACATTATGACGGACACATCGGACACTTTTGACATATTTTTGGGACCATTGTCATTTTTACAGCGATCAGTGCTATAAAAATGCACTGATTACTGTGAAAATGACACTAGCAGTGAAGGGGTTACCCACTAGGTGGCGGTGTAGGGGTTAAGTGTAACCTGGGAAGTGCTTCTAACTGTAGGGGGGATGGGCTGTGTGTGACAAGACAGTGATCACCGCTTCCGATTACAGGAAGCGATGATCAGTGTCATTGTCACTAGGCAGAGCGGGGAGATGCTTGTTTACATCAGCATCTCCCCGTTCTTCCTCACCATGAGACGATCGTGGGTATCCCTGTGGCGATCGAGTCCGCGCGACCCTCGGTCGGGCTCATGGAGCTTGTTGCGGGCGCGTGAGCGTGCCGCCAGCGGTGTGCGCATGTCCACAATGCCGCTTCCTTAAAGGGGATGTATATATATACGTACTTCTGCCCAGGAGTGCCATTCTGTCAACGTATAAGTGTGTGCGGCGGTCGGCAAGTGGTTAAGATCAGTTCCTAAAATTGTAAAAGTTAGGGTAGATGTAAATTCCAGTTTAATGAGATTTTGTTTTCTACAGCACACCGAATCGTAAACAATTGCCAATTTTAGAAAAGTAAAATATATGTTTTTACCTGTTTTTCATTCTTTGTTACTTCTCAATGCTGCGGATCTCCTGCACTCTGACAATGTAGGACTATGTTTCTGTAATGGGTATTGTAATAGCCACTTGCAATTTAGCAAAAGACTATATGACTATATAATTTCATGTCAGAGGTTTACAACCATGTAAGGCTCAATTCACATCTATGCATGTTGCTTTTGAGCATTTCTGCAGTGCTTTTTGCTGTGCTTTCTGCGTATTTGTAACTGCGTTTTACCGCAATTTTACTGTGATTTGCGTTTTGCGATTTGTGTGTTTTTTTTACATTCACTGTATATAGCTAATTGCAAAGGAGCGATGAGTCATCAGCTGTCAGCTGGCTTCCCTACTGACAGCTTAATGTAAAAAAAAAATTGGCGGCTAAGAAAAAATCACGAAAAAAAACAGCGTGGGGTCCCCCCAAAATCCATACCAGACCCTTATCCGAGCATTCAGCCCAGCAGGTCAGGAAAGAGAGGGGACAAGCGAGCGCCCCCACCCCTCCTGAACCATTCCAGACTACATGCCCTCAACATGATGGGGTGGGTGCTTTAGGGCAGAGGGGGCTCTACGCCCCCCACCCCAAAGCAGCTTACCCCCATGTTGAGGGGGACAAGGGCCTCTTCCAGTCAACCCTGGCCGGTGGTTGTCGGGGTCTGCGAGAGGGGGGTTATCGGAATTTTGAAGCCCCATTTAACAAGGGAGGCACCAGATCCCCCCCTATGTGAGTGGGTATTGGGCACATCATACCCTTACCCAATTATCCCAAAAAGCAGTGAAATGTTATAAAAACAAGAGATCCTTGTGATGTAACAAGGCAAGCTTTCCAGGTTATGTCACCAGATGGCTACGCCCCATGGCTATATAAGAGATTTCAGACAGCGCAGGATATCACAACAGAGGAAGACAGCCTCAGAACAAGTGTGGCCATTTTTGTTTTTAATGGGTAACCGGGGGCGAGGAAGAAGACAACACAAGACGAAGACGGCACTGGGAGAAGACAGCTCGGGGGGAGAAGACAGCTTGGAGGAGGAACTTGTCAAAAACTGTCTCTTGTTTTTTTTACATTTCACTGCTTTTTGGGGTGGATGGGTAGGGGTGTGATGTACCCGATCCCATTCACATGGGAGGCGGGATCTCAGGAACCCCCTTGTTAAAGGGGGCTTTCCAGATTCCGATAAGCGCCCCGCCCGTAGACCCCGACAATCACTGGCCAGAGTTGTTGGGAAGAGGCCCTTTCCCGCATCAACATAGGAGCATGGTGCTTTGGGGACCACCCACCCCCCATGTTAAGGGCATGCTGTCTGGTATGGTTCGAGGGGGGCGCTTGCTCACCCCCTCCCTTTCCTGACCTGCAGGGCTGCATGCTAGGATAAGGGTCTGACATGGATTTTGGGGGGATCCCACGCCATTTAAAAAAAAAATGGCATGGTGATGTCCCCTCCAAATCCACACCAGACTGAAGAGTCTGGTATGGTCTTTAGGGGGGATCCCATGCCATTTTTTCCGTGATTTTTTTTAACCGGCAATTTTTTTTTTTTACATTCAGCTGTCATCGGGAAAGACCGCTGACGACTCATATTGGTTGTTAAGGATGCAGCGGCTGGCTTCCTGACCCACTCCTTAGCAACCAGCTATATACAGTGAATGTAGAAATAAAAAAAACACACAAATCGCAAAATGCAAATTGCGTCAAAATTGCGGTAAAACTGTGGTAAAAACGCAGTACTTGCGGTTTGGATGCGGGTACAGAAAGTTTGAGTTTGGTGATACCCTTTATTGGGTAAGGATTGCACTTTAGTAGTGCAATCAGAGGGTGCCTGCATAGTTCTAGGCCAATTCAACAAAGGGGTTTTACAAAACGTAAACTGTATGTACTGATTGATGGCTTAAATGCAACACTTTGCTACCATGTATTGTATTCTATAAAAGTGTTTTTAGCAACTCTTTGCTCATTCTACTATATTTTATGTGGTAACTCACATTAGATGCAGGTACCCTTTTGCCACAAGACCCCTTAAAGTCCAGAGAAACCTGATATTGCAGATTTTGTCTAGCTGTTCTCTTCCTGCCTCCTTTTTAATGTCTTCTAGATAAGGAGGTCACCAATCAGTTTGAAGAACCAAGAGAAGCTGTGGACGTTATTAGCCAAAATTTGAAATGTTAATTATATAGATTTTAGAGCACTGGGTTTACGGGTTCTGATTTTCTTATGAGAATTATAAAAGGTACATAGTAGCCCTCTTGAGAGTGCAAGCATTGTATTCAAGCTGTCACATTAGTTGTAATGTAGTAAACAAAGGGTTGCTTTTAATAAAAAAGAGGACAAATATAAATAATAGCCTCCCTCATATGGAACCCATTGCAAGCCTATTGATACTGGTAGGAGCCATGTCATCACACAAGTGAGCCTATCCCTGTAGCAACTCACAGGAAACTTGATTGCTAAGACAGCAGACAGAACATGCATCTCCTTCTACCTAACCACTGCTTTGATGATAGGAGCAGGTGAGTGCCTTCTTTAGCAATCCTGTTACTGGTAAGTTCTCATTGGCATGAGAGTGTGGATTATCAGAACTGTTTTGAGGACCTTAACCCACCATTAGAACTGAACAACACTTCTGAGTTTTTAAGTGATGCAGAAGTCATAAACTGTCTTATATTATAAAAATGCAAGCAATAAAAATAAGCAGAGTAAATCCCCAAAGCAGAAAATGCTAATGCTGTAATACATTTAGGCTAAGAAGGAAATTTTTGTGTAGAAGACAGTAATCACAAAGTACAAGAACATAGATTTCATTTATTATCCAATACATGCTTTGTTGATGCTGCATTATGGAGACTGATGGGATATTTGATGATTTCACAACATGTGCAGATAATGAAATATGAGAACACGTTGTCCTCTAAAATAAACAAAGTTTTCATGACAATGTATTTTGTTATAATTTATGCAGAAAATAAACAGATTTGTATGGCATTAGTAATATCTATTTATCTATTTATCTATCTATCTACCTTCCTATCTATCTATCATGCATACATTTGGAGTATTAATATTGCAAATATTTTTTTTTTCTAAAGAAGCTAAATTGGACTCCAACCGTCTCCTGGGTAATACTCAGGGTTGGGTGGAAGTCCCCCTAGAGAGTGGGAATTTAAATTGTGCAAATAATGAGCTATACAAAGTCACGCAAGAATAAAAGTCAAGCAATTTTATTACAAAACATGGTTAAAATACCATTACTTAAAAAAATCCAAGATAAATACAATTACATCATTTCTCATATCTGAATATTATTATCCAAACATGGATGATTACAACATTCTGTCAGTGTGTAAGATTGACACGTTTCGCATGACTAGCTTCCTCAGAATGCATGTTTGCATATACATAAATAAATATGACTAAAAATTGATATATATATATAAATCATATGTCAAATACAAATCTAATACCGAAAAACACATAAGGAAAGTGATCTGAAGGGGGAAGAAAGGCAAGTGGGTCATGGGGGGGCTGGGGGGGTTAGACAGACTAAATCACTTATCCACCAATAGGCCTGATACTATAACTTACCTTCAATATCCAAAAATGTCAGAACAATATAAATTAAGGCTTTAGCAGACTTCTAGGAACCAAGCACAATGGTACACCAAGGGGCTTATCTGAAGTAAAAAGGAAGAACAAAAAAAAAACACAAAACCATTTATCATTAACATCTGGTGCGGGAGGGGGTATGCACTATATCCCATCCCTGCCACCATTAAATATCATAAGGGTCTTCCATTTGGAGTGTGCACCTCTCAAAATGACATTGATAATCAAACCCCATCACATCATCATCCTTTATTATATATAATGAGCTCCCAAATGTATTTTGCAAAGTGGAGCTGTTCAAGGTCTTAAAATCAGTGAGTCCCCAGAGCCTAGAAAAAAAAAAAAAAAAAAACCTTACTAAAGAAAAACAAAACAAAGCAACATAAATTTAATTTTGTAACCAGATATACCTCACCAGTCGGTGTCAACCTACTCCTAAGATTTAGGATTTTTTTTTTTTATAATTTTTCATGTTTTTCAGTGATGGCAAGGGGGCTGCAATCTGTAGCCTACTGGCATGCTTATTTGAGTTCATGTGTTCTTTAGAATGGTAGATGCTTTGAAAATGGTCCTTGGACACTCTTCTCAAATTTTTGGCTTCTTGCAACTTTTACATGTTCATTAGTGTACAAAAAACTCACGTACTAAAACACTTTAAAATACAGTTTAATGTATCAAAGTTAACAGACTCTTAATTTATGTCCTCAGTCTTCTAGATTCCATACTGAGTCTCCATTTGTGGCCTAAACCAGTAATAACAAAAGAAGGAAAACAGTTTGTTTATTATATCCCACACTCCCCAGGGTTGTCTGTGACATCACTGGGTGCATATAATATAGTGCATATAATACATAATATGTACAATGTTGTTATGTTGCATCATTTACCATGTTGGGTATAATACCACATACATTTATGCAGCATTGTGACAATACACAGTATGGAAACACATCAGAATACTGCCAGTCACTTGGAGCTTGCTCAGATTTGAACATATTAATAAATGTTCAACACTTCTGGTGATATGGGGCATTTTTATGTCTGGAATTATGAATGTGCATGTTGTGCAAAGGCAAAATGAATGTCTTACAGTGAACATGTGCTTTGCTCATGCAGGGCAAAGCAACAGATTTTCTTTAAAGCTCAATCCCCCAGCTGCACATACTGGCCTTTCATTCTCTCCCCCACTTCTCTGGTTAGCTTTAGGGAATGATGGAAAATCCATACTTTAGGAAAAAGGTTTGGGAATTAAAATGAAAAAGCCAAAACCAGAAAAAGTCTTTCTTTCATAAACCCAGTAGAGTAGACTACCCTTATTATCTGTCAGCCAATAGTATGTTGAAGTTTTTGGACCTTTAAGCTGAAGCAAATACACTTCATAGTTAAAGCCTTCATGTTCAAGCTTGAGGGTTTGGAGGTGGGCTGGTTGCACCTTATGTAAGCTGCATATTAAACAAGTTTTTTTTTTTTTTTATCAAGCGACCTAATTATTTAAAATAGGCCACTTAATACTCCTGATTCAAGTGACCTAATTATTTAAAATAGTGCCACTTAATCCTCCTGATTTGCACCCCAATTTGTATGACTTGGTCCATTATTGATTAAAACTGTGATCCTGCCTTTCAGTTCACAAGGAAGGATGTAGTTGGTGTCTGATAAGACCATGCCAATGCATACAATGAAAATGGGGGGATTCTTTGTTTTGCGATCCAATGTCATGAGGAATGGAGGGGTTGAGTTGTTACCTTTCCTTTCTGTCTACCTGCTTACATTTTCTAACTGATGCTACAGGTTTTTATCATTTATGCATGTAATTGTTCTTACATTTTATTATATCACAAATAGATTTTAATATCGTTGTTTCAATAAATCAATCCAGTCTTAAGCTAGCATATAGTTGAATCTGACTAAACGGCAAAAACGATCACAGTCAAGCGACTCTGGAAAGTGTAATGAAAGACAATAACATGAAGTACTGTTATATACCATGTATGATACGCCAATAAGTCTTATAGAGTTTTCTTTTGTAAGCTGTCACCTCGCAGGGCAATTAAAAGTGCAAAGGGCATCTCTTGACTCCTGTGTCTTCAACTTACCTGCGCTCAATAGCAGCTCCCTGCTTCTTTGCACTTTGCCCTGTATGGGCAAGGTGACAGCATCTCTTTAAGAACTACATTCAATGGTAAATCTGCTGCTAGAAGCACCAAAGCAGTAACATAATTGCTAAAAAAAAATGATCTCACATCATCCTATGGAGTGTTTGTTTGCTGCTCAGACCAATCATAAATAGCTGCACCTTTGCTAATAATGGAGTGTCAGCAGCATTTCAGGCAGGGACAGTGTTACTTCTGTTAGTGATAATGGAAGCTGAGTTTCAGGGATTCTGCTGCAAGCATAGTATTGCTGGGGACAGAGTCACCTCGGTCATGTGGCCCTTGATGTGGCCCTTTAACAGGCTGCTGTAAATCACAGGGTTTGTAATACATGGTGTGAGCACCTATGTTCATAATTTTCTGAAACTGAATCGGTGAAGATATTTTTCTAATCTAAATGTTATTTAGCCTATACTGTATACTTACCAAGGAACAATATATTGTCAATGCCTCACAATATCAGTTTGTTTTTGTTGAATATAATAAGCTTTCCCATTCGCCGCAGTTCTTCCCTCCATCCTGTTATCGTAGGCGGCCACTAACTCAACTTCAGAATAGTGAATTGCAATTTTTCAATTAGCTTCATAAGTGTGCTTAACTAGATTAATGTTCTAACATGAGAACAACAAGATTTCCTCTCCAAATTTCATTTCTGAAGGATGCTGCAAAAGAAAATGCATTCATAAATGAACACTGAAGTACAGTGCATCTTCTACTGTATATTACGATTAAAAAAATAGTTACTCTTCTTTTTACTGTAAAATGAGAATGATTTGCTAAAAAAATAATAATGAAAAACTACGATTGGGGAAACCAATAGCAACCAATGAGATTCCTTGCTGAGTTTTAGAGATGAATCTGATTTGTTGCCATGGGCAATTGATACAGTTTACTTTATTTTCCCTTTCTTCTTGCAGTGCACAAAAATGCAATCATTTGTTCAGAAACAAAGATGTTTGTTAATTTAGACCTGTTTGGAGCACAGTGCCCTCAGTGTTCTATATAGACAATAGTTAATCAATATCTTACAAATGATAACATAGAGAGAACATAAAGAGGATGCTCTGATGCAAAGGGACAGTGTACCATATGTTTGTACTAACAAATCAATATTTCAGTGTCTGGGGTATAATAAAGTCTTGTTTAAAATACAACACCTTTGTCTCCAATAGGCTATTTAAAAATGTTTTTGGTATATGGTAAAATAATGCAGATAATACAACTGTTCTGGAACTTCTAGGTAAACTCCAGACAAACAGCTAAATACACAGATTAAAAACATATATGAAATTTGTTACCTGGCCTCTCTCTTTCACTCTGCTCTCTACTCCTGATCCACATGTTCTCGATTTGCAAATGAGCACTGCAGCACAACTGGCTTGCTCATTGTTCTGTTCCTCTTCCTACCACTCTGCGCTCTGCTGGGCATATTAAGAGGCCAATACCAAGTCACATTCAGGTACTTACAGCACTTGCATTTAAAATACATTTTAAAATGTAATAATGAATGCAGAGCTATATTAATGTGTGATTTTATATGTGCCTGGACTTTATCTTTAGTCCAGCTCTGGGAAATATAGAAATTATCCCTGGCAGTGGGGCTACACCTACACTGCAGGGGTTGATTGCTCATTTAGGTCTATTGAGCATGGAAGAGAAGATAATTTACCTGATCCTCCACTTCTCCACCCTGCTATACCAGGCCCTGCATCATTTTCTTCCCCATGCTCTAGCAGTCTAAGGCCTCTAAAACAGGTACTGGTCATCTCCATACTTAAAAATCCCTCACTGGACCCCACCAATCTTAACAACCTAAGACTCATCTCCTTGCTCCCCTTTGCCTCCAAACTCATTCAAGGCTTATTCTACAACCATAGGATAAGGACAGATGGGACTTTTAGGATGCACACAAACACAATATTTGTTTAAAAATATATTGTTTTGTTTAATAGAAAAATACATTCACATAGAATAAAATTTATCTAAGTTACAATTGAAAACAATGAAGTTTATACAGACAAATAATCTTGACGTTTCGCCAATTAAACCGGCTTCTTCAGGAGTATTGTTTTTGTCATGTATTACTGAAACACAAGATGTACAAAATAAATATACAGAAAAAATACACAAATATACTACTATACAGCATAATATTTCAATATTCAACAGAGGAGAGATGCAAGGACAGAATCAAAACCCCCACATAAGCCATCATTACCTGTGCATTGTTAATGAAGTTGAAAGAAAATAGCTGGTGTGGAGTTAGAGGGGTTTTCTCAAAATGGAGTCGTGTGGTGGACCTTAGAGGAGGTGCTAGGTCCTAGGTAGCACATAAATGAATAATGTGCTAATAAAGACAATGGAAGGTGAATAGTCACCTGGAGAAGGAAAAAGGGGATAATTGTATGAGATAAGAACATATGTTGAGACAGAACTAAACAAGTAAAAGGATCCTAGTTTTATAAGGATTTCCAAAAGAGGACCAAGATTCTACAACCACCTGAGCTACCATTATTAATAACATTCTTGACCCACTTGAGTATAGATTTTACATGGAACACTACACAGAAATTGCTTTTCTAATTCACAAACAACTTACTAACAGCTAAAGCCCATGGTCACTATTCTGTACTCCTACTTTTGGATCTCTCTGCTGTCTTTGATGCAATTTACCACCCACTTCTCCTCAAAGAAACGTAATTCCCATGGTCTCTGTGACTGTACTCTTCGTTGGTTCTCATCTTACCTAAATCACCATACCTTAAGTGTCACTTACAACTCTACCTCCTCCTCTCTTCTTTCTTTTTCTGTCACGGTCCACAAAAGTTCTGTTTTTGGACCTTTTTTATTCTGGATCTACACCTCCTCCCTGCGTCAGCTGATACAGTAGCTTCCCACAGCTTCCAATATCATTTCTAGTCTGATGATACCCAAATCCATCTTTCTACCTATCAGTTTCCTCACACATCACTAATTTACTAACAGACATATCAGTATGGATGTCACAGAACTTCCTCAAACTCAATATATGCAAAACTCAGTGCAAAATATTTCCTCACCCATATGTCCCTTCCCTTGACAACTTCTGTCGAGATTGAAGGCACAACTATCAATCAGTCACTGCATACTAGGATGTTAGGTGTAATCCTGGAATGTGTGCTCTTCTTTTTGGCCCCACATCCAATTTTTATCCAAACCTTGCCACCTCAACCTCTGTAACATCTCCAAAGTATGCCCCTTCCAAACCAACGACACCACAAAGCTTGTTCAAATTCACTTCCATGTTATCTCTCACCTATATTTTTATCTTTATTGGCTTACCTTTAGATATGCTATCTACCCCTCAGTGCATTATAAATGCTTCTGCAAGACTCATCCACTTTACCAACCATTTGGTGTCTGCTACCTTTTTGTGCCAATCACTCAATTTGCAAGGAATTACTTGCATTCAGTGCAAAGTGTCCATTGTGCTGCTGGCTGGTAAAATCCAGAAAGAAAAGGAGACATATGACAGGTTAAGCTGATTGTATTTACCTGGAAGTTTACAGCTGTGGAGGCATGGGGATGTGGGGCTCAGAGGACTTTGGATTTCAACTTATGCCTTGTACACACGATCGGAATTTCCGATGAAACAAGTCCGATGGACTTGTTTCATCGGAAATTCCGATCGTGTGTGGGACCCATTGGACTTTTTTACATCGGTATTTAGAAATAGAACGTTTTAAATTTGTCCGATGGAAAAAAAAAAGATAGGAAATTCCTATCGTCTGTGTGGAACTCCGACGGAGAAAAAACCCACGCATGCTCAGAATCAAGTCGACACATGCTCGGAAGCATTGAACTTAATTTTTCTCGGCTCGTCGGAGTGTTTTACGTCACCGCGTTTTGGAAGGTCTGAATTTAGTCTGACAGTGTGTATGCAAGACAGCTTGAACGGAATTCCGATGAAAAATTCCATCGGATTTTAGACCATCGGATACTCCGATCGTGTGTACAGGGCATAAGAGAGCAGACAGCAGCACAAGGAACACTTCACATTGAATGCAAGTACCATCCTCTGTGATAATAATAATAAATACAAAAACGAAGGCTTTAGCATTATGTGCTGCTGTGCAGGCACTGGTTGGTTTTGCCACCCTCTCGCTGCAATTTGCAAAGGGTTACTAAATCCCCCAAGTAGCTTCTTAGATAAGTTGATGAAGCCTTTGAAGATTTTGCGGTCTTGCCTAATGTCGGTTTTTTCCATCCTGATGTTCTGATCATAGCTGTACACATGGTCAGAGTGTGGTATAAATGTGTACTATATAATATAATCATTTGATCTTTGCCCTAAGCACAGCACCAATTCCGGAGTGAAAATTTTGTTGTTTTCTTTGTAGAAACTGATAAACTGAGGTCATGATTGTCTTCTTAGAGCCAGTAGGTTGGAACAAATGAAATCAAACATATGAGTTGCTTTGTGTTTTATTTGTTAGGGATGTAACTTGAAGTTTACCTCTTTGGTTGTCTTTCATCTCTGAGATTACATTGGGAATCAATCAAATACGATGCCCTAATGTCTGTAGATATTATTGTTTACACTACAACCAAAATTGTGAATGCTCAGCTTGACTTAAATTAAGGTAAAAGGTTTGTTTATGAAACAGAATGAGATGAGCAATAGCTTTGTACTTTTTGCACCTGGAAGTGTGGTGCTATTTTGGGAGATTAAGTAGCAGTTTAGAAATAGAAAGGAGCAAATTACTTTTATTACTCAGTTGTTATTGCTAGCTGATTTCAGGTTTTTCATGGAAAACAAACTATGCAGTGAATATTTAAAGCCCAACCAAACCTTTAGTTGAAATTAGATAAATATATTACAGGTGCGTAAAAACAAAAAAATTCCCTTTGTGAAATTATACTTTTTTGTGACACTTTACTTGTATCTTCTTACTTGCAGTTTTCTTTGTATGAAAGTTGATGCAGTTTTGATTTCATCTTAATGTATTGTATGAACACTATTTTATGTATTTATTTTTTTGCTGTTTTTTTTTCTCTTTCCACCCCCCACCAGTTAAGCCATGGGCCGAATGTCGAGAGACATTTGCCGGTTCAAAAAAAATGTCCTACATTCGGCTTATGTGTATGTCGGTCTGTTCTACAGAAGCCGGCAGTTCAGGTTCTGTCAGACGAGCATGCTGGAAAGCCATCCCCCTGTCAGAACACAACAGCTCAGTGGGGGAGATCTCTGTAGTAAAGCCTGTGTTGGCAGGGGCAGGGCTTGTATCTGTATATGTATGTATGTATGTATATAAATAACGCTGTTATTCTGAGGACTTTATGGCTATGATTAAAGTTACACGCCGAAAAAACACGCAAGTCCTTGTATTATTTTGTACCACACGAGGATTAATAAACAAATTTATTATGGAAGCTCGAGCTGCTGGCTTTATTTCACCTACATGCTTTCTTGGGTGCTAGGAGGACACTACAAGCCAGTGCACTCACTGCTCACCACCTCGGGGAATTACAACAGGGTGTTTTCTAATATATTTAAACATGTTTCGGGGCATGGCTCCTTTCTCAAGTCCCCCAGAGACATGCAAACGGGGTCAGGAACAACAAAAACTGCAAAGGACAATCAAGAGAAAATTAATAATTATAATTAGATTGAAAGGATACAATAACATAAGATAGAAAAAGTACAATAACAATGCTTTACGTTACATTTAAACTAGGAGTAAACAAAAAGACAAAATAAAGGGGGTGAACAAGTCACCCCAAAATGTGCTCAATAATCCAATAGTACAGAACATATCAGTAGGGTTAAAACCATAAACACGAAAGTCTAGTGTACTATAGTGAATCAAATAATGTCCCCCCCCAAAAAAAAAGAACCCCTTAGCGCTGACCGTGCGCACATATGCGGACTCGGTTTGAAGAGGTTTTACCGGGGTGATGCCTGTAGCTGCAGGCATCAACCCGGTACAGTTTTTTAGAGCTGGCGGTCTTCTTTTTAGTGATAACAACTGATGCGGCTAAAAGCCACTCGGCTGTTATCCTAAAGGAGCAAGAGGGGATGTCCCCCTCCCGCCACCTTACGCCGCTCTTCCCAGGCCTCCTGTTCCACCGGGAGACTCCATCCACGATCCGGCACTTCCGCCAGCCAGGCTGAGATTGGAATGAAGCCATAAATGGCTCTGATCTAGTTTCCTATGTAAAAACACGGAAGCAACGTCACAACGTCACTTCCGGTTTACTCGACTGCCAATGGCGCTGATTTAAAGAAAATGACAGTATTCAGAATCTCTGTTTTTGGCAATGTGAATACTTTTACTTTTAAGTGCAAAGGAGGAATTTGGGGTCTTTTAGACCCCCAATCCCTCCATAAAGAGTTCCTGTCCCCTCCTATTACTGTCACAAGGGATGTTTACATTGATCAGTGATCTGAATTTTTTTTTTTTAAGGGACAATGTAAAAAAAGATAAAGTAGACAAGAAAAAATAAATACATTTAATGTAATGCTCGCGCAGTAAAGAAAAGACATGCGTAAGTCGCGCCAACATATGTAAACATGGTTCAAATCACACATATGAGGTATCACCTTTTTCATCAACGTGAGAGCAATAATTCTGGCAAACGACCTCCACTTTAACTGTAACCTGGTAACCGTTACATTTTTTTAAAGTGTCGCCTATGGAGATTTTTTAGCAATTTCAAAGCATGACAAGTACCCCTGATGACATTACATATAATAAAACGATCGTAGGGACGATGCACACATGCTGCTGTACAGATGCTTTTTGAATTAATGACCGTTTGAAGGATAGCACTGGCTATAGTGCGAAGACAGAAAAGGGTCAGGACTTTATATGAAGCATGCGGATTGAAAGCCAAACAGAGCTAGAAAATCAGATAATGTAACTTTATTAAATATTATACAGTAAAATACATAAGACACCATGGTACATATTCCATCACCCAATGTGGTTAGTTAGTTCATTAGCATTTGTTCGTAAATAAATTGAGTAAAACAATAAAAACATGAGGTAGAACTGCATGGTAAATATTATTTGGCATCTGAAGCTCGACGCGATTTGATACAATGTTCTTGTATTATAGACATCCATTAACTATCAGCTCCTGATGAGCGGCATGACAGCCGCGAAACGCGTTAAGCTTTAGATGCCAAATAATATTTACCATGCAGTTCTACCTCATGTTTTTACTGTTTTACTCAATTTATTTACAAACAAATGCTAATGAACTAACTAACCATGTTGGATGATGGAATATGTACCATGGTGTCTTATGTATTTTACTGTATAATATTTAATACATTTACATTATCTGATTTACTAGCTCTTTTATATGTAAGTGCATTGATTTTAAAATAAAACGGTTAAGACCATGCTACACCATGAGGAGTCTCCCTGTTTTTTACTCATTTTAATTCTGAGGATTCATCTATCCATCCCATCTGAGACGGTGAGCTGGATCATCTTGTCACCATAAGGGGAACACAGTGAGGCTGGTGGGGGAACAGTTCCAGATTTCCATCTGAGAATCAGAGATACCAATAATGATCTTCCTGAGTAAGGAAGATTGCTGGTGATCTGATAAGCCCCCATCTGATTTATGGTGAAGGTGTCACAACAGTGAATGTTTGAGCACTGCGCCATCAGGATCGATCTAACCAGTGTGGAACACTGGCATGCATGAACTGTTTGCACAGGAGCACTTTAGTGATCAATTTATGAACTTTGCACTTTATGAATATAATATATTTTACACTTTTGCATGAGGAGATTTTTGGATTGAATAATATTTTGATTAGATTTTCTGTTCACTTCAAAGGTTGTGCATTATGTCATATATGGTGTTTTACACATTGTAATTTATTTAGCGCTGCATTTTGAGGGCATTCATCAAAGCATGACATGTTAGGTATCTATTTACTCAGCATAACATCCTCTATCACATTATATAAAAACATTGGGCTAACTTTACTGTTTCGTTTTTTTTTAAATTCATGAAAGTGTCTTCATTCCCAATTAATTGCGTTTGAAGACCGTTGCGCAAATATTGTGTGACATAGAATATTGCAATGATCGCCATTTTATTCTCTCGTTGCTAAAAAATATATATATATAATGTTTGGGGGTTCTAAGTAATTTTCTAGAAAAAAAATAGGATTTTTGTAATCACCGTAATATCCATTTCTCTGATGTCCATGGACTGACACAGCTGGATACTGTAAACGTGTGGGTATATGTCCCTGCTCGCAGGAGAAGATCTAGGCAGAATGTTAGATTGTTAGAAACATACATTCTAGAACAAACCAGAGCTGAACAGCCCCGCCCAGGGGGGCGGTCCCTCCGGACATTACCCTCCCACCTGCAGCTAGCAGCCTCAGTTCGTAACAAAGCAGTACAAACCTTAAAAGGAAGGGTGGGTGCTGTGTCAGTCCATGGACGTCAGAGAAATTGATTTTACGGTGAGTACAAAAATCCTATTATCTCTTATCGTCCATGGACTGACTCAGCTGGATACTGTATACATGTGGGACGTCCCAAAGCAGTATCAGAAGGGTGGGAGCAGTAGTAAAGGAACAACCAAAACTTCACTCCAAACAAACAAGCAGAACTCCTCAACGGAGGAGTTGCAACATTAAACAGCGGCCTGCAATGCTTTGCGGCCGAATGAAGCATCCGAAGATGCAGCCACATCAACCTTATAAAATTTTAAAAGGGTATGAACGGACAACCAGGTCGCCGCCTTGCACACTTGTGCAACCGACGCTTGATGTCGGAAGGCCCAGGAAGCACCAATTGCCTTGGTGGAATGTGCCGCAACCGGAAAGGGAGGCGCCCGCCCCTTAAGGGCATAGGCCTGTATGACGGTCTGCCTGATCCACCTAGAGACGGTGGCAGACGACACCGCTCGGCCCTGTTTTGGACCAGAGACAGACTTCCGAATGGAAACAGTAGCAGACAGGTACACCCGTAAGGCTTGTACCCATCTTAATGTATGAAGCGCAAACTCTCAGGGATGCGATGGGTGAGGACACAAGGATGGAAGAACAATGTCCTTCTTAAAGTGAAAGGCCGAGACCATCTTTTGAAAAGGACGGTCGTGGACGCAACACCACCATATCCTTATGGAGGACCAAGTAAGGCGACTTGCAGGACAAGGCCGCCAACTCAGACACCCGTCTAACCGAAGCAATGGCCACTAAGAAGGCCACCTTCCAGGACAAGGTCAAGAGAGGAATCTCTCTGATATTCTCAAAGGGATGTTCTTGGAGAACCGAGATGCATCAAATTCAGATCCCAAGTAGGGAGAGGAGGCTTGACAGGGGGATCACATGGCGAACCCCCTGCACAAAAGGTGCTAATCAAGGAATGGCCCGGTAGAGGTCGTTCAAAAAGACAGCCCGGGCCGAAATCAGACCCTCAAAAAGGTATGCAAGGCCAGCTTTTGGGTCGCACCACGCTGTAAGAACAGCAAAATCCTGGGAACAGAATACATCCGAGGATGCCACTCAAGTTCCTCGCACATAGCGATGTAAGCCTTCCAGGTACAGTGAGATATCTTTCTGGAGGAAGATTCCCGTGTCAACAACATAGAAGAGATGACCGAATACGAGAGAACTCGGTCCTTCAGCACCTGGCTTTAAACAGCCATGCCATTAAAGTCAAGGACTGAAAAGCAGGATGAAGTATGGGATCATGAGACAGAAGGTCCACCCCAGTAGGCAGTCGCCAAGGAACGTCTGCAACTAGCCGAAGTAGATTGGCGTAGCAATGTCGCCGTTCCGGAGCAATGAGGATCACTGGAATGGCCTCAGCCCCTACTCTGCGAAGCAGGCGAGGTAACAACAGTAGCGGAGGGTAAGCATATATCAGGCGGTACTGCCCCCACGAGCTTCCAACGCGTCTGACGCGTCTGCCCAGGGGTCCCTAGACCTGGCCACGATCTTGCCACCTTGCGAGTGAGTTGAGAGGCCATAAGGTCCACTTCCGGTGCCCCACCTCCGGTAAAGGAGGTGAAAACACCTCCGGATGCAAGGGCCCTTCCCCTGCAATGCACACGGCCGACAGGACCGTCTTGCAGCGAGATGTATGAAAATCCCAAAGAGACTCCGAAATGTATTGGAGAAGAGAGGCCCTGGTGTACAGGGTGCCTCAACTGTTGGCCAATAAAAGCAACTTGACAGAACTTCCCTAGAAACTCGGTCAGAGGACCAGTACCTCAGCCTCCACAGGTGGCGCAAACCCACCCCGGGCACAGAGACCCTAAAGGCTAAAGCAGTTGCAGTGCACCTGCTAGTCGACTGATGGATGAAGCAGAGGCTTTTGCCCAGTCATTGAGCTACAAAAACGCCAGAGACGCAGCCACTAACGGGCGTAACGCTAACCTCAGCCTTAGCGAACACAGTCCAAGCCAGCGCTTCTGATCACCACTGAAAGCAGGTGGAAAGTGGTACCCCTGAAGCCAGGGATCCTTGTGACAATGCTCCATCCAGCAGCTACCCATGGATAAGTGCTGATTGTACAAACACATAGTTTATACTATGTATTGCGTCAAATAGAGTGTAGGAGGAAACCCACCCAGCCACAAAGAGCATAATACAACCACATACAGCGTATGTAGTTTAGTATGTGTGGATAAACCTATTAAACACGTTTATACTGTGCCAGCGATGAAGGCGCGCTCCATCATCGGGGCTTGGACGTAAACCAGCCACGCAGATTGCGTACACAACCGTGTAGATATGTCAGCCTGCGAATAAACAAATTGCACATGTTTATACTGTGCATATCGCTGAAAATGCGCACACCATTGGAACGCAGGGGAGAAACCTGAGCACCCAGATGAAACCCATGCAGACTGCATACGCATACCGTGTAGGTATTATAGTATGTGTGCTAAACATTTTGCACAAGCCCATGTGTGCATAGCACGGAAGGCGCACACACCGTTGGCACGTGAGAGGAACCGAAGTACCCCACGCATACCCAGAGAATGCAATACCGTTCAACTACTGTGAATGTATTTAGTGTTGTGTATAAACATAATGTGTATGTTTACACCGTGTATTGCACCAAAGGCACGCATGTCATGTAGCGTGGGCGGAGACCCGGAGGAACCCCACGCAAACAGTATACCCATACTGTAAATATGTATAGTATGTGCAATAAACATATTGAACATGTCTATACTGTGCAGAGAGCCAAAGCGCACATACCATGAGAGCGCGGGAGGACACTGGAGCCCCCGGCGGAAACCCGCGCCGACCCAGAGGGTATAATACATACATATACTGTGAATGTATCTGGAGTCGTGCATAAACATATTTTGTACGTTTATATCATGTATGGCACTGAAACACAGCATTGGAACGTGGGGGGACACCCACGCAGACACAGAGACCAAGAACACATACATACACTGTGAATGTATGCAGTGTAGAGGTATAGGATGAGTTTAAATTATGGCGCAGAGGCGCATAATCTTCTCTGTATCATTCCAACCTGCTTGACTGTGCTGCCGAAGCAGCATGCAGGTAACAGGTAACCTCTGATCCTCAGACCGTGTGTCTGTCAGAGCTCAGAGCGTTCCCCAGGAAATGGCGGGAAACCACAGGTGCAGAGACCCTGTTGTTGCCTCAGGACATCACACAGAAGGCTCACAGGGACTAGAGACATAAATGAATAAAGTCCCCCCCCCCCACCATGCTGCACCGACCAGGGGGAGGGAAACACTGTGTACCACTGTATCATCCGTGCTGCTCTTGACGCAGCGTGTGAGGAAAACAGCGAGGAAGCTGTGTAAAAGAAAAGCTTGAAGGAACCAAGGGAAACAGCGTCCACCTGAGGTACCTCAGCCACAACACCCAGCTTGAGAGTGTTCCTCACATCATCAATGAGTTCACTTACAAGCGCCCTGTCTTTCACTGACACAGAACTGGAGTCTTCCCCACAAGGGAATGTCCTGTTCATAAACATTAAATATTCAGAGCTAGGGTCCTGAGCACAGTAGCTAGGCCCATATCTGAATCAGAGCACTCCTTCACTAAAGATTTTTGTGGGGAGAGGGGGCTTATAGCTCCTTTCGCTCGCACACCGCTTCCATTCTGACAGGGAAGGATTCCAGGACTGCCGACAACTGGTCCATAAGGACCGCAGGAGCAGGAAACATATGAACATGTTTAACTGTGCAGCACTGCCAGTTGCCCCAGGCAAGTGTGGAGAGCAGGTGTATCAGACTCCATAACGCCACCCTCTGAGACCTTATACACTATACAGTGAATATACAGTCCACCCACTGGCTACGCTAAGGCTGAGGAGGGGATACCCGGAGGACTCACCAACCCTTAAGGACCGCTCAGTCCTGCTGAAGAAACCACGCTGTGAGCCTGAGGAGAGTGAAGAATCTGTGAGGAGATTGTGAGGAGATTCGCACCACAGCGCCGCCGCTAGAGGCCAAAACCGAAAGTAAATGCATGGCGGCTACAAGAAAATGGCCGCTGGCCGCAGCTATAACTGCGCCATTGAACCATGCCAAGATGGCCGCCGAGCGCGAAATTCAAAGCTCTAACGCGCGCTAATGGCGCACGCAATAACCACCTCAAACAGCGCTAATGCGCACGCAATAATCACCTCACACACCAGAAAAACTGCCCCTCTCTCCAGAACCCACTACAGACATGAGCGCCCAGCCAGGCCAGAGTGACCCCCAAGCACCCCCACAGCACAGCACCAGTACAGGGTGCAGAGAGCAGCATAACAGGGGGGAGACAGGGAGAAACCCCCCATATAAAGAAACACAGCCAGCATGTACTCACCTGCAGTAGGAGAGACTACTTACCCGTCCCTTTCAGGGACCCACTGGCTTGTTTCAGACAGACCTATCACAGAGCAGTACTGCGTAGCTGTCAGCCCGGTCCACCGCGAGAGATACAGTCAGTCAGGTACTGATCAATCTTGAGAGGACCGCGGGAGCATGAAATCAACCCGGCCACCCCTGGAGTCATGGGGCATGTCGTGAACTGAGTCTCACGCACACAAGGCGAGGATCAGCACGCTCGATGGTCGGACAGGGAAGACTCCGAGGATACCAGTGTACCCAACCTGTTGCCCAGCCGACAGTTGATTGAAGGTCTCAAAAATAAAATAATAATTTTCCCAAAAGGAATACAATTTTAAAGTAAAATCTTCCAGGAGACTGGCTCCTGAGAGAGCCATGTCTTCTCCTTCTGCTAGGCAGAAAAAAACTGAGGCTGCTAGCTGCAGGTAGGAGGGTAATGTCTGGAGGGACCGCCCCCCCGGGCGGGGCTGTTCAGCTCTGGTTTGTTCTAGAATGTATGTTTCTAACAATCTAACATTCTGCCTAGATCCTCTCCTTCGAGCAGGGACATATACCAACACGTTTACAGTATCCAGCTGTGTCAGTCCATGGACGATAAGAGAAATATGGATTTTAACTTGTAAGCAACAAATGTCAGAAATAGGCTTAGGCAAGAAAGGGATAACTGAATGGGAAAAAAGCATACTAAAACGGCAAGAAAGAGACAAATATGACCAATCTACATTAAGAGGTCTGGCGGCTAATAGACTTCATAGAAACACAGAAAAATCAGAAAAATGCTAATTTTAACGTTAGAAATTATGCTTGGTACACAGCAGCAGTATATAATTATGAGCACAAAGACTGTAAGAGTCTTTCCAACAAAATCAAGAATTCACCTAGAGAGAAAGAGGGGAAAAGGGTAAAAGATGAGCAGAAAAGGAGAAAGGAAGAATGGTGTAGGGAAGAGAAAGAAAGAGAGTAATGCCTGTCCACAAGTTCTCCACCACCCATCTACGTGTCCACCTCTAGTCTTTCGGCACCTGCAAGTAAGCGAGCCAAGAATTCCAAATCTTGTTGAACATTGCCTGTTTTTCATGGAGTACACTCACTATTTTTTCATTGAGCATGATCCATGTTAATTTGTGCTTTTAATAAAGCCAAATCAGCCACAGGACTTCTCCAGGCTGTGGCGATTGCGATCTTTGCTGGCAAAAACATACTATAATCAAGGTTTGTGTATGTCTAAGGATGTTCTCCACCGGCTCATTTATAAGTGCAACCTGAGCATTTCTAGTAATATTAACCATGGCCACTGAATATATTAACGAATATATTAAAGAATAGACTCTCGTCCAGAAGCACCTGACCTTGGGGTAGGTCCATCATGTATATAAAAACATTCCCACCTAACCACATCCCCAAAAGCAAGAGAAGGGGGAGCCAAGATACATTTTTGAAAGTTGCTCCAGTACTAAATACGATCTAGTGATCATGACATCTATATAGATACGGGTATTCTAGGCTCTCCAATCCTCTTCCCCATTTTCCACATTGAGATCAGTTGTCCAAGCTATCTGATAAGAAAATTGGGAGAGTGGAGTCACAAATAGCCTATACAACATTGAGCTGCCTCTCCCTTTTGCACTGTATCCTGAAAGCATCTGGTTTCAAACGTCATTCTCAGTGTAATATCGTTTTTGAAGAGAGCATAGGTAATGTAAATTTTGCAGTAAATGAAATGGTTCTGTAGGAGGCATATCTAAATGTTGTACGTAGTGTGAATGAGGGTGTATGCCCCTATGATTAATGAAGTGTCCAGTATGATAAGATATGTGTTCTTTGTTGGTATTAACAGCCTGGCAGGAACATAGGCCTATTGAAAAGCTGAGCCACAGCCACAGGGCCATTGGGGGGGGGGGTGGAGTGAAAGGACCATCTCCCACAGGAAGAGTCCCATATATTTAGAGAATTGGGAAGTGTAGAGCTTAGGATTGCTTTGCAAAATTTTGAGGAGACTCACAGGACCAAGTCAATTGATAAAGGAAGACAAGCCTGAGACTCAAGGAAGTCCCAATCTGGTCGATAATGGGTAGAGTTAAGTTGGATTAGTTGAGTTAACTGAGCTGCAATATAATGCTTCTAGAAGTCTGGAACTCCCAAACCCCCTAAATCTTCAGGGGCATGAGCGTGCTTTGGCTAATATGCTGCCTCTGGTTCCCCAAATAAATTAATTAAATTCTAACTTGAAATTTATGAAGTACAGACAGTGGCACCAGGATAGGCAGGGTTCTAAAATAATATAGACGGTTAGTAGAACCGTAATTTTGACTGAGGCAATTCTACCTATCCAAGATCAAGACGTATCAGACCATGTCTCCACCTCCTCCAGTAGCTTATTGAAAAGAGTTGGATAATTGGCCTTAAAAAGGGAGGGCATGTGGGGGGGGGGGAGTAAGCTTGAAACCCAAGTAGGGCAGGAATGTGGATTGCCATGAAGAAGAGTATTGAGACTCAAACCTCTGTATCACAGAGTCCTCTAGGTTGATATTAATCGCTTCTGACTTGTCCCAGTTCACCAGTAATCCCAAGATCTTTCCAAACCGGGTTAGGAGAGATAGTAGGTCTGGTAACATTGTGTGGGGAGAGGTAACAAATACTAACAAATCATCGGCAAACAATATACATTTGTGAGCTCTGGGTCTGCTAGTTATACCCACAATTTTGGAGTCTGTACGTATCGCTTTAGCCAGGGTCTCCATACCAAAGACGAATAGAAGCATTGATAGCATACATCCCTGTCTAGTGCCTGAAGTTATAGTGATAGGTTGAGTTTTATGTCCTCTCAGTAAAATTTGGGCTGCTGGGGAACTATATAAGGAATGTAGAGAGGCTAGAAATTTAGGGCCAAAGTTCCACTTAGCAAAGATTTGGAATAGGTAGGACCAGGAAAAGGTATCAAACACTCTTCGTTTATTTAGCAATAACAGGAGCTCCTTCCTGATTCCCTCCCCATCCCAAGAGAAGTATAGTAATGAAATTAAATCAATTATTAGTCACACTTGGTCTGCTGCCTGTCTATGCAGGAGTAAGCCCACTTAATCTGTAAGAATATATTGTGCTATAAAATCATTAAAAAAATAATAATAATGCACTGTCATTGGTGTCAGTGGGAGGAATAGTGCCCTGTCGGTGTCAGTGAGAGGAATAGTGCCCTATCATTGGTGTCAGTGGGGGGAATAGTGCCCCATTGGTATTTTCTGTGGGAGGAATAGTGGCCCAAGGGCCAGATAAAGCCAAGCAAATGGCCGCATCCTGCCCGCCGGGCCATATTTTGGAGACCATTGGCATACTGTATAGCGGGTGGAACTAAGAACCTGAGATTTTACAGTTAGGGTCTTTTGGACCAATATAGGGCCGGTGTCTGCACCAGTGTGTGTACATACCACTGTTGTTAGGGATTTGACAAAATTCTGCCTTGCCGAGACGAGGTGTTAGCAGAGTGAAGCTTTTAATTAAATCTTTAATTATCTCTTGACCAAGTCCTTTTTTTCATTTACATAACTGTTACAGAAATGAGTTACTTCTAAGAACTAAGAATTAGTTGCTTCTGAATATAATATAGTTCAAAACAGAAGTATTCTTGAATGAGTGTCCAGCCCGTTCCATGCTAAGTGTAAATGCATTTCAGTTAAGATAATATCACAGCAAACCCACATGGTGCTAATCTAAATATTTCCAATCACATTTTTAAATATTATTGCAAACATTGTGCCATAGAATGATGCAGAGGGCCTGAATTAAAGTATGCCAAATTTTAATAAGGCAATGTATTTCCTATTCTGAGATCCTTGAGAATAAGAATAAATTATTCATTTAGATTATTATAAATTTTCCTGTCTGAGTGATGATCTCCGTAGCTGCACCATACTTGATTTCAGTTTACTGCCTCAACTCCTGCACTGAAATATTAAAGAAACCAGTCATAAATATACTGCAGCAAGCAAAAAAAAAAAAGGCTGGAGGCAGTTAACCACATGGAAAAGTCCTTTTTGTAATTTGTATGGTGATATAAGAATAAAAAGGTTGCCTTTTGCATATTTATCACATCTATTAAAAATTAATGGAGGTAGGGAAGTAGGGATGTGCTGGCACAGTATATATTGTGGGACTTGGCTTCAAGGTTCTGGAGGCTCCATGTACAAGTATACGAACAGTGAATCTCTGTCTAAAGCCTCGTACACACGATTGGATATCCTATGGATTCTAATCCGATGGTTTTGTCCATCGGAAATCCGATGAAGCTGACTTCCATCAGTCTTGCCTACACACCATCAGTCAAAAAAACGACCGTTCCAAACGCGGTGACGAAAAACACTCCGATGAGCAGAGAAAAATGAAGTTCAATGCTTCTGAGCATGCGTCGACTTGATTCTGAGCATGCGTGGGTTTTTTATCCGATGGACTTGCCCATAGACGATCTGAGTTTTCGATCGGTTTTTTATCCATCTGAAAAATTTAAAACATGTTCTATTTTTAAAAACCGATGGAAAAAAGACCGATGGGTCCCATACACGATCGGTTTGTCTGATGAAAACAATCCATCAGACGGTTTTCATCGGTTAAACCGATCGTGTGTACAGGGCTTTGCAGAGTCTGGTGTTCTACAGAAAGCAACTTACAGTTTGGGTAGAGAAAAATACAAGGTGGTTACTTTAGATTTGAAATGCTTTGCTGAAAGGAGTTAAAGTGGCTGTAAACCCTTACATATTCCATGTGAAGTGACTAACCTCAGCTGATACATAGAGATGAAACAAATCCTCCTACATAAGTTGTACCTGTTTATCCACTTTATTCTCTTGAGCTGTCAGAAAACAGGCTGAAGTTACACTCTGCAGAACTCAGTGAGGAGAGCTCTGAAAGATTGTAGGATAGGGACACCCCCTCCCTCCTTCACACAGCACACAGGAACAGTGACTCAAGCAGATGGCAGAGAAACGAGGCAGCAGACAGAAATTACACAAGGTGCTCTGGATTGAGACAAGTACGCACTATTGAGGTATATGCTTTGTTAATATTTCATGTCTGGGTTTTACAACCACTTTAATAAGAAGCGTGTTTTGGGAGAATGCACTCTTTTCATCGGGGGGTGGGGGGACCAAAAATTATAAAGAGACTTCCAAAAGGTAATTCATCCCGATGGGTCTCTAAAGGAATACTTTTATTGAATGATTTATTTGTGGGTCCCTCCCTTAAAACCTTTAGGACATTGAACTGGAATATGGAGTTTCTAACTTTGATCACTACAAATACCTGCAAATTGCACATTTTTTACATGGTAACACACCTGTCACTGCTCTCTTGCCTTGGGTGCTGCTCAATATTATAAAACAACTAACACTAACATAAAAGGTATCTCACCATTTTATTCCATTCTTCATGATAAAGCTGTATTTATTAAATCATCATCCATTGTAGCCTGGTAACAGGAATTGGGGGTTGAATACCCTGCTGAGAAATGCCAGAAGACTCTGAGTACCACTTATACAGCAACTTGAAGCACAAACTTATGGGAATTATACAAGAAGTTCTTGCTACACTGGTTCTTGACCCCTTATCACATTGCCAAATTTTCACCACACATATCCCCCAACTCCTGGATAAATTGCGGTGCCCCCAGCACTTTATTTCACATTTTCACATACTATGGGCATGCCCTTACCTTTACAACTTTTGGCCAATGGATTTTCACACTATTGCACAAGTGTTGAATTTTGTGATTCCTATATTCCTGGGAATGGCATTGCTCTCTTTGGGTATAGATACTGTCCCACCCTCCCTTAGAACTCTAGTGACATATATTGTTGGCAGCAAACCTAACTTCAGTTAGGCACAGGAAATACCCCAATATTGGAAAAGTGATCCAAACAACTAATCTACATGCCAATTACAGCAAGTAGCACTTAACCTTTGGAAACCCTGATTAGAGCAGTACCGTTGGTTCTCACATACTTGATTAATACATATTATTAGGTTTGATTTCCTTAATGATATGCGTGATATGTTCCTTGCCTGTGCTTTTATCTTTATCTGCATGACTGTTCTTTGTCCGATCCCCTACTTTGCACTGTGATTCAAACAGGTTTGCACTAATTTTGTATGTGCCTACTGTTATACTCTCTTTAATTTTTGCTTATTATTGCCTTTTCAGGCAAAAATTTTGTAATGTTTATATAAAACTTTAATAAAGATATGTTGAAATTAAAAATTAATTCATCTATGAATATATGTAAAAAAATGTGCTGAAGGGAAGTACATAAAAATATGCTAAATGAAAGAAGTCAAAGTTTAGTAAAATCTTGATAATAAGCAGTACACTTGTAGATACATGGGATACCTGTATATAGAATCAGAATCAGCTTTTTTGGGCCAATATGTACAGGCATACAAGGAATTTGTCTTTAGGTTAAAGTTTAAAATAGCTTAAATTATTTTGCACATATTTAAACGTTTGTGTGTGTGTATATATTGTGACAGCAGGAAGGTAAAGTCACCTGGTTGCATCCAGGGGGGTAGATATATTTCGCCCAGATTCAGGCTTTACGCCGACTTATACAACTAGGTGGAGAGTTGTATAAGCCCAGCTAAGGCTAGTGGGCTCATGGATGACTCATACCTCTAGGGAGAGTGTGGGGCGTCGTACAGACAGGGAGTTGATGAGACCAGCTGAAACTTGTCAGCTCATTTAGGCCTCTATAAGAACTCCCAGCTTCATTAGATGTTAGCTCATGCCTGGAAGCAGACCTGTGTGGACTTCCTGGAGAGAGTGAACCCTTGTCCGGTGAGACAAAGCCTGTGTGGCTATTTGCTTGGACATTTAAAACCAGGGACTTAGGGACTAGGACAGCACTAGGCTGATCCCAGTTGTTAGTTAGGAAACCTGTATGTTTAGTCAGAGGTCAAATTGACCAGGATTTAATTTGTTTATGTTTCTTTTGGCTTTGCTGTGTTTTGTCACTGTAAATAGAAAATAAACCGCACCTTTTTTTTGATTTTGAAAACCACAACCTCCGTTTGCTGGGCCTGTTTTTGTGTGGGGAGCCCATCCCGGGGGTCACACACACCCGCTGCCAAGCTAACCCCCTCACAGTTGGTGGAGAATGCAGGCAGTTTTTTTTTAAGCCAGCATGGAGGAGATACTGAAGCAGCTGGCTCTAGCAAATGCCAATCAACAGCAGACAAATGCAGGTTTTCAAAAGAGCCTTGCAGCTCAACAACAGAGCCTTGCAGCCCAGCAGCAAGCTCACCAACAGAGTCTGGAAGCTCAGCAACAAGCCCAGCAGCAATCTGAGGCCCGCTTCATAGACCTGTTACAGAAGCAAGAGCAGAGACTACAACAAATGGAAGCAGTAATGCAGCAACGTCCGCAGACCAGTGAGGAAAGCCGTCCCACTAATACCGCGTCCTTTGGGGTGAGTCGTTTATTGACAAAAATGACTGGAGAGGATGATCCAGAGGTATTTTTGACCACATTTGAAAGGACTGCTGAAAGAGAAAAGTGGCCTGAGGAGCAGTGGGCTGGACTGGTGGCTCCTCTGTTAACTGGTGAATCGCAGAAGGCTTACTATGACCTAGAGCCTGACCAAGCAAAAGACTATGTGATGCTAAAAGCTGAAATATTGGCAAGGCTGGGTGTCACCCAGGCTGTCCGGGCTCAGCGTGTGCATAACTGGACTTTCCAGCTTGGAAAACCCCCCAGGTCTCAAATGTATGATCTCATTCACCTGAGCAGAAAGTGGCTACAGCCAGAGACTTTGTCCGCACCAAAGATTGTGGAACGTGTTGTAATGGATCGGTTTTTGAGAGCTCTTCCTACTGCCATCCAAAAGTGGGTAAGCCATGGAGACCCAGAGACGGCCGATGGTCTTGTGGATCGTGTGGAGAAATACTTGGCTACAGAGAACCTGACGGCCTCTTCCAGAGACACTCGGACTTTCCACCCTAAGACCAGACCATCCCCAGGGGTGGATAAGAGGATTCCAAGGGGTGAGGGTGGAGAGAGTGAGAGGGTGGGAGCTCTACCCCAAGTTTGGCGAGAACAGCCTGGGAAATCAGCGGCTCAAGAGGCGGCAAGAAGGATCGTTTGCTACCGCTGCCGGCAAGCGGGACATATTGCAGCCAATTGCCCGGTTGTGGAGGAACCCATGCAGTGTGACTTTCTGACGGGCAGACGTCAGTCGCTGTGTGCGACAGTCGCATGCACTGCCATTCGAGGAACTGAGAAACATTTATGCAAAATGTGTGTTAATGGTAGAAATGTTGTGGTATTGCTGGATTCAGGTAGCCTTGTGACCCTGATAAAGGCTGAGTTAGTTAAAACAGAGGTCTCTGGGAATAGCAAGGTAGCTGTTATTTGTGTGCATGGGGACACCCGAGAGTATCCAGTGACTACAGTGTGTTTCGAGACCCCCAAAGGTACCCTCTCTCATCCAGTGGGCTTAGTATCTCAGTTACCGCATGACGCCATTGTGGGAAGGGATTTTCCGAAGTTCTGGGAACTGTGGGATGATCCTGAGCCCCCCACTGGTGCCCCTATGTACCAGGAATGGGATAGCCAGAACTCCCCTGAGAGTGGTGAGGACTCTCCGGAATTTCCCTTATCAGTATTGGCAGGGGAGACTCAAGAAACTGGAGAGGAGCCCACCTCCTCAGACGAAAACCTACCGTCTGTGGAGTTTTCTGATCTTGAGGTTCACAGGGAAAACTTTGCCACAGAACAGTTGAAAGACCCCGCCCTAATAAAGGCACGGGAAAACGTAGTGAAAATAGATGGCGAGTTAGTGAACCCAGATAATACCTGCACTTACCCATACTTCAGCGTAGAGAAGGACCTACTGTATCGGGTGGCAAAAAGGGCAGAAGAAACCGTTGAGCAGCTTGTGGTGCCCAAACCTTACAGGAAGTTGGTGTTGGAGTTGGCCCATGGGCACATTCTTGGAGGTCATCTGGGGACAGAGAAAACCCGAGAGAGGGTATTACAGAGATTCTATTGGCCGGGGGTGATAAAGGACATAGAAAATTATTGTTCCTCCTGCCCTGTGTGTCAGAGGTCGGCCCCGATGCCACATTTCCGTAGCCCGCTGGTCCCTCTACCCATCATTGAGGTCCCGTTTGAGAGGATCGCCATGGATTTGGTAGGTCCTATAATCAAGTCCGCTAGGGGGCACCAGTACATATTAGTTATAATGGACTATGCCACCCGTTATCCAGAAGCGATCCCTCTCCGAAATACCTCGGCCAAAACCATAGCCAAAGAGCTATCTCTTGTGTTTAGCCGGGTGGGTATTTGTAGAGAACTGCTTACAGACCAAGGTACACCCTTTATGTCCCGGGTTATGAAGGAGCTGTGTAAATTGTTCAAAGTGACGCAATTACGTACATCTGTGTATCACCCCCAAACCGATGGGCTGGTTGAAAGATTCAACAAAACCCTAAAGCAAATGTTGAAGAAAGTGGTGGATAGAGATGGAAAGGATTGGGACTGTCTACTTCCTTATCTGATGTTTGCTATTAGGGAGGTGCCCCAATCCTCTACGGGATTCTCCCCCTTTGAGTTACTGTATGGGAGACACCCAAGAGGGCTGTTGGATATTGCCAAGGAAACTTGGGAAAGTGAGAGTTCTCCCCACAGGAGTGTGATTGAGCATGTCGCCCTGATGCAAGACCGAATTGCACAGGTAATGCCCATCGTGAAGGAACATTTGGCCCAAGCGCAGTTAGCACAGCAGAGAGTGTACAACCGTGGAGCCAAGACCCGTACCTTTTCCCCGGGGGATAGGATACTGGTACTTGTCCCTACGGTTGAAAGTAAATTCCTTGCCAAATGGCAAGGCCCCTACGAGATAATGGAAAAAGTGAGCGAAGTGAATTACAAGGTCAGACAACCAGGAAGGCGAAAGCCCGAACAGATCTATCACGTTAATCTGTTGAAAGCCTGGAGGGATAGAGAGTCCCTAGTCGCAGACACTTGGTCACCAGCTCAAACTGGTTGCGTGATTCCTGAGGTTGGAATAGCAGCCACCTTGTCACAACCCCAACAACAGGAGGTTAAGGAGTTTGTGCTTCGCAACAAGGAGGTATTCTCTGAGCTGCCGGGACAAACATCTGGGGTAGAGCATGACATCATTACCCCGCCCGGTGAAAGGGTGAAGTTAAAACCCTATCGGATCCCAGAGGCCCGACGGGAGGCAATACGGGAGGAAGTACAGAAAATGCTGAACTTAGGGGTGATAGAGGAGTCCCAAAGTGATTGGTCTAGTCCCATTGTGTTGGTGCCTAAACCGGATGGGAGCTGGCGATTTTGTAACGATTTTCGTCAGTTGAACAAAGTTACAAAATTTGACACCTACCCCATGCCACGTATAGATGAGTTGATCGACCAGCTGGGAACAGCCCGGTACATGACGACTCTTGACCTCACAAAAGGGTATTGGCAAATCCCCCTGGCCAAATTGGCCAAAGAGAAAACCGCATTTGTAACCCCAGACGGGGCGTTCCAATATAAAAGAATGCCGTTCGGGTTACAGAATGCGCCGGCCACATTCCAGCGGAAAATGGACCAGATGCTGAGGCCCCATCGGAAGTATGCTGCGGCTTACCTGGATGACGTAATTGTCCATAGCACAGATTGGGCCTCACATCTGCCAAAAGTGCAAGCAGTCCTGGACTCTGTTCGGGAAGCGGGGTTTACGGCTAACCCCAAGAAGTGTACCATTGGGCAGGAGGAGGCCAAATATCTTGGGTACACCATTGGGAGGGGAGTAATAAAACCCCAACTCAACAAAGTCGAGGCCATCCAGAGTTGGCCACGTCCCAACAGCAAGAAGCAGGTACGAGCCTTTCTGGGAATCGCTGGGTATTATCGGCGATTCATTCCCCACTTTGCCTCTAAGGCTGTGCCCCTAACCAACCTAACGAAGGGGAAAGGGTCGGTCATGATTAAATGGACCCCCGAGGCTGAGGCAGCATTCCAATTCTTGAAACAAGCCTTATGTAGCCAGCCAGTGTTGTACTCACCCGACTTCTCTAAAGACTTTGTCGTACAAAGTGATGCGTCAGATGTGGGGTTAGGAGCAGTATTGTCCCAGGTCTGGAACGGGGAAGAGCACCCAGTCATTTACCTCAGCAGGAAGTTGAAGTCCCATGAGGTAAATTACGCCACCGTTGAAAAGGAGTGTTTAGCGGTGAAGTGGGCTCTAGATTCCCTTCGGTACTACCTGCTAGGTAGGCACTTTGACATGGTTACGGATCACGCTCCGTTAAAGTGGATGGCTCAAAACAAGGAAACAAATAGAAGAGTGAATAGGTGGTTCCTGGCCCTCCAGGAATTCAACTTCACAGTAAAGCATCGCCCTGGCGTTCAAATGGGGAATGTGGATGCTTTGTCTCGAGTACATGAATGCCTGATTGCTGGTGTTCCAACCCCGAGGTTAAAACAAGAGGGGGGGGTATGTGACAGCAGGAAGGTAAAGTCACCTGGTTGCATCCAGGGGGGTAGATATATTTCGCCCAGATTCAGGCTTTACGCCGACTTATACAACTAGGTGGAGAGTTGTATAAGCCCAGCTAAGGCTAGTGGGCTCATGGATGACTCATACCTCTAGGGAGAGTGTGGAGCGTCGTACAGACAGGGAGTTGATGAGACCAGCTGAAACTTGTCAGCTCATTTAGGCCTCTATAAGAACTCCCAGCTTCATTAGATGTTAGCTCATGCCTGGAAGCAGACCTGTGTGGACTTCCTGGAGAGAGTGAACCCTTGTCCGGTGAGACAAAGCCTGTGTGGCTATTTGCTTGGACATTTAAAACCAGGGACTTAGGGACTAGGACAGCACTAGGCTGATCCCAGTTGTTAGTTAGGAAACCTGTATGTTTAGTCAGAGGTCAAGTTGACCAGGATTTAATTTGTTTGTTTCTTTTGGCTTTGCTGTGTTTTGTCACTGTAAATAGAAAATAAACCGCACCTTTTTTTTGATTTTGAAAACCACAACCTCCGTTTGCTGGGCCTGTTTTTGTGTGGGGAGCCCATCCCGGGGGTCACACACACCCGCTGCCAAGCTAACCCCCTCACAATATATATATATATATTGTGAGGGGGTTAGCTCGGCAGCGGGTGTGTGTGACCCCCGGGATGGGCTCCCCACACAAAAACAGGCCCAGCAGACGGAGGTTGTGGTTTTCAAAATCAAAAAGGTGCGGTTTATTTTCTATTTACAGTGACAAAAACACAGCAAAGCAAAAGAAACATAAACAAAATAAATCCTGGTCAATTTGACCTCTGACTAAACATACAGGTTTCCTAACTAACAACTGGGATCAGCCTAGTGCTGTCCTAGTCCCTAAGTCCCTGGTTTTAAATGTCCAAGCAAATAGCCACACAGGCTTTGTCTCACCGCACAAGGGTTCACTCTCTCCAGGAAGTCCACACAGGTCTGCTTCCAGGCATGAGCTAACCCCTAATGAAGCTGGGAGTTCTTATAGAGGCCTAAATGAGCTGACAAGCTTCAGCTGGTCTCATCAACTCCCTGTCTGCACGACGCCCCACACTCTCCCTAGAGGTATGAGTCATCCATGAGCCCACTATCCTCAGCTGGGCTTATACAACTCTCCACCTAGTTGTATAAGTCGGCGTAAAGCCTGAATCTGGGCGAAATATATCTACCCCCCTGGATGCAACCAGGTGACTTTACCTTCCTGCTGTCACATACCCCCCCCTCTTGTTTTAACCTCGGGGTTGGAACACCAGCAATCAGGCATTCATGTACTCGAGACAAAGCATCCACATTCCCCATTTGAACGCCAGGGCGATGCTTTACTGTGAAGTTGAATTCCTGGAGGGCCAGGAACCACCTATTCACTCTTCTATTTGTTTCCTTGTTTTGAGCCATCCACTTTAACGGAGCGTGATCCGTAACCATGTCAAAGTGCCTACCTAGCAGGTAGTACCGAAGGGAATCTAGAGCCCACTTCACCGCTAAACACTCCTTTTCAACGGTGGCGTAATTTACCTCATGGGACTTCAACTTCCTGCTGAGGTAAATGACTGGGTGCTCTTCCCCGTTCCAGACCTGGGACAATACTGCTCCTAACCCCACATCTGACGCATCACTTTGTACGACAAAGTCTTTAGAGAAGTCGGGTGAGTACAACACTGGCTGGCTACATAAGGCTTGTTTCAAGAATTGGAATGCTGCCTCAGCCTCAGGGGTCCATTTAATCATGACCGACCCTTTCCCCTTCGTCAGGTTGGTTAGGGGCACAGCCTTAGAAGCAAAGTGGGGAATGAATCGCCGATAATACCCAGCGATTCCCAGAAAGGCTCGTACCTGCTTCTTGCTGTTGGGACGTGGCCAACTCTGGATGGCCTCGACTTTGTTGAGTTGGGGTTTTATTACTCCCCTCCCAATGGTGTACCCAAGATATTTGGCCTCCTCCTGCCCAATGGTACACTTCTTGGGGTTAGCCGTAAACCCCGCTTCCCGAACAGAGTCCAGGACTGCTTGCACTTTTGGCAGATGTGAGGCCCAATCTGTGCTATGGACAATTACGTCATCCAGGTAAGCCGCAGCATACTTCCGATGGGGCCTCAGCATCTGGTCCATTTTCCGCTGGAATGTGGCCGGCGCATTCTGTAACCCGAACGGCATTCTTTTATATTGGAACGCCCCGTCTGGGGTTACAAATGCGGTTTTCTCTTTGGCCGACTTGGCCAGGGGGATTTGCCAATGCCCTTTTGTGAGGTCAAGAGTCGTCATGTATCGGGCTGTTCCCAGCCGGTCGATCAACTCATCTATACGTGGCATGGGGTAGGTGTCAAATTTTGTAACTTTGTTCAACTGACGAAAATCGTTACAAAATCGCCAGCTCCCATCCGGTTTAGGCACCAACACAATGGGACTAGACCAATCACTTTGGGACTCCTCTATCACCCCTAAGTTCAGCATTTTCTGTACTTCCTCCCGTATTGCCTCCCGTCGGGCCTCTGGGATCCGATAGGGTTTTAACTTCACCCTTTCACCGGGCGGGGTAATAATGTCATGCTCTACCCCAGATGTTTGTCCCGGCAGCTCAGAGAATACCTCCTTGTTGCGAAGCACAAACTCCTTAACCTCCTGTTGTTGGGGTTGTGACAAGGTGGCTGCGATTCCAACCTCAGGAATCACGCAACCAGTTTGAGCTGGTGACCAAGTGTCTGCGACTAGGGACTCTCTATCCCTCCAGGCTTTCAACAGATTAACGTGATAGATCTGTTCGGGCTTTCGCCTTCCTGGTTGTCTGACCTTGTAATTCACTTCGCTCACTTTTTCCATTATCTCGTAGGGGCCTTGCCATTTGGCAAGGAATTTACTTTCAACCGTAGGGACCAGTACCAGTATCCTATCCCCCGGGGAAAAGGTACGGGTCTTGGCTCCACGGTTGTACACTCTCTGCTGTGCTAACTGCGCTTGGGCCAAATGTTCCTTCACGATGGGCATTACCTGTGCAATTCGGTCTTGCATCAGGGCGACATGCTCAATCACACTCCTGTGGGGAGAACTCTCACTTTCCCAAGTTTCCTTGGCAATATCCAACAGCCCTCTTGGGTGTCTCCCATACAGTAACTCAAAGGGGGAGAATCCCGTAGAGGATTGGGGCACCTCCCTAATAGCAAACATCAGATAAGGAAGTAGACAGTCCCAATCCTTTCCATCTCTATCCACCACTTTCTTCAACATTTGTTTTAGGGTTTTGTTGAATCTTTCAACCAGCCCATCGGTTTGGGGGTGATACACAGATGTACGTAATTGCGTCACTTTGAACAATTTAAATAGCTCCTTCATAACCCGGGACATAAAGGGTGTACCTTGGTCCGTAAGCAGTTCTTTACAAATACCCACCCGGCTAAACACAAGAGATAGCTCTTTGGCTATGGTTTTGGCCGAGGTATTTCGGAGAGGGATCGCTTCTGGATAACGGGTGGCATAGTCGATTATAACTAATATGTACTGGTGCCCCCTAGCGGACTTGATTATAGGACCTACCAAATCCATGGCGATCCTCTCAAACGGGACCTCAATGATGGGTAGAGGGACCAGCGGGCTACGGAAATGTGGCATCGGGGCCGACCTCTGACACACAGGGCAGGAGGAACAATAATTTTCTATGTCCTTCATCACCCCCGGCCAATAGAATCTCTGTAATACCCTCTCTCGGGTTTTCTCTGTCCCCAGATGACCTCCAAGAATGTGCCCATGGGCCAACTCCAACACCAACTTCCTGTACGGTTTGGGCACCACAAGCTGCTCAACGGTTTCTTCTGCCCTTTTTGCCACCCGATACAGTAGGTCCTTCTCTACGCTGAAGTATGGGTAAGTGCAGGTATTATCTGGGTTCACTAACTCGCCATCTATTTTCACTACGTTTTCCCGTGCCTTTATTAGGGCGGGGTCTTTCAACTGTTCTGTGGAAAGTTTTCCCTGTGAACCTCAAGATCAGAAAACTCCACAGACGGTAGGTTTTCGTCTGAGGAGGTGGGCTCCTCTCCAGTTTCTTGAGTCTCCCCTGCCAATACTGACAAGGGAAATTCCGGAGAGTCCTCACCACTCTCAGGGGAGTTCTGGCTATCACATTCCTGGTACATAGGGGCACCAGTGGGGGGCTCAGGATCATCCCACAGTTCCCAGAACTTCGGAAAATCCCTTCCCACAATGGCGTCATGCGGTAACTGAGATACTAAGCCCACTGGATGAGAGAGGGTACCTTTGGGGGTCTCGAAACACACTGTAGTCACTGGATACTCTCGGATGTCCCCATGCACACAAATAACAGCTACCTTGCTATTCCCAGAGACCTCTGTTTTAACTAACTCAGCCTTTATCAGGGTCACAAGGCTACCTGAATCCAGCAATACCACAACATTTCTACCATTAACACACATTTTGCATAAATGTTTCTCAGTTCCTCGAATGGCAGTGCATGCGACTGTCGCACACAGCGACTGACGTCTGCCCGTCAGAAAGTCACACTGCATGGGTTCCTCCACAACCGGGCAATTTGCTGCAATATGTCCCGCTTGCCGGCAGCGGTAGCAAACGATCCTTCTTGCCGCCTCTTGAGCCGCTGATTTCCCAGGCTGTTCTCGCCAAACTTGGGGTAGAGCTCCCACCCTCTCACTCTCTCCACCCTTACCCCTTGGAATCATCTTATCCGCCCCTGGGGATGGTCTGGTCTTAGGGTGGAAAGTCCGAGTGTCTCTGGAAGAGACCGTCAGGTTCTCTGTAGCCAATTATTCTCCACACGATCCACAAGACCATCGGCCGTCTCTGGGTCTCCATGACTTACCCACTTTTGGATGGCAGTAGGAAGAGCTCTCAAAAACCGATCCATTACAACACGTTCCACAATCTTTGGTGCGGACAAAGTCTCTGGCTGTAGCCACTTTCTGCTCAGGTGAATGAGATCATACATTTGAGACCTGGGGGGTTTTCCAAGCTGGAAAGTCCAGTTATGCACACGCTGAGCCTGGACAGCCAGGGTGACACCCAGCCTTGCCAATATTTCAGCTTTTAGCATCACATAGTCTTTTGCTTGGTTAGGCTCTAGGTCATAGTAAGCTTTCTGCGATTCACCAGTTAACAGAGGAGCCACTAGTCCAGCCCACTGCTCCTCAGGCCACTTTTCTCTTTCAGCGGTCCTTTCAAATGTGGTCAAAAATACCTCTGGATCATCCTCTCCAGCAGGGATGAGCCGAACACCCCCCTGTTCGGTTCGCACCAGAACCTGCGAACAGACAAAATGTTCGTGTAAACTTTAGAACCCTATTAAATACAATGGACTCGAACGTTCGAAATCTAAAGTGTTAATTATAAAGGCTAATATGCAAGTTATTGTCCTAAAAAGTGTTTGGGGACCTGGGTCCTGCCCCAGGGGACATGTATCAATGCAAAAAGAAGTTTTAAAAACGGCCGTTTTTTCGGGAGCAGTGATTTTAATAATGCTTAAAATGAAAAAATAAAAGTGAAATATTCCTTTAAATTTCGTACCTGGGGGGTGTGTATGATATGCATGTAAAGTGGCGCATGTTTCCCGTGCTTAGAACTGTCCCTGCAAAAAATGTCATTTTTGAAAGAAAAAAAATGCATTTAAAACTGACTCGCGGCTATTAATGAATTGTCGGCTCCCGGCAATACATACAAAAGTCATTGAGAAAAAAAAAAAAAAAAGCGTGGGGGTTCCCCAGAATTCAATTACCAGGCCCTTCAGATCTGGCATGGATTTTAAGGGGAACTCCACCCCAAGTTTAAAAAAAAATGGCGTGGAGTCCCCCTAAAAATCCATACCAGACCCCTTATCCGAGCACGCAACCTGGCCGGCCGCAGGGGAAAAGGGGGGGACGAGAGAGCGGCCCCCCCTCCCTCCTGAACCGTACCAAGCCACATGCCCTCAACATGGGGAGGATGTCCCCATGTTGATGGGGACAAGGGCCTCATCCCCACAACCCTTGCCCGGTGGTTGTGGGGGTCTGCGGGCGGGGGGCTTATCGGAATCTGGAAGACCCCTTTAACAAAGGGGACCCCCAGATCCCGCCCCCCCCCTATTGTGAATTGGTAAGGGGTACATTGTACCCCTACCATTTCACGAAGAAAGCGTAAAAAAAATGTTTAAAAAAACACACAAACACCTTGAAAAAGTCCTTTATTTAAAAAAATAAATAAATAAACATTCCAGCGGTGAAATCCAGTGTCCCGCGGCGATCCCGATGTCCAGCGCTGTCCTTCATTGGTTGTGCCTGAGCGGACCTGATGGGGAACTCCCTCTCAGTATTTTAAATGTATAGACCCGCCCCTTCTAAAGTTCCCCATCAGGTCCGCTCAGCGGACGAGATGCGGAACATGAGAAGGGGCGGGTCTATACATGTATTACCAAAGTGAGAGCAGTTCCCCATCAGGTCCGCCCCCTCGGTATGTCGGACCCGCCTACGTCATTGGCTTGAGCGGGGAACTTCCTTCACTATGTAAATTTAAATTACACAGTGAAGGAAGTTCCCCGCTCAGGCCAATGACGTAGCCGGTCCGACATACCGAGGAGGCGGACCTGATGGGGAACTGCTCTCACTTTGGTAATACATGTATAGACCCGCCCCTTCTCATGTTCCGCATCTGGTCCGCTGAGCGGACCTGATGGGGAACTTTAGAAGGGGCGGGTCTATACATTTAAAATACTGAGAGGGAGTTCCCCATCAGGTCCGCTCAGGCACAACCAATGACGGACAGCGCTGGACATCGGGATCGCCGCGGGACACTGGATTTCACCGCTGGAATGTATTTTTTTTATTTTTTTAAATAAAGGACTTTTTCAAGGTGTTTGTGTTTTTTTAAACATTTTTTTACGCTTTCTTCGTGAAATGGTAGGGGTACAATGTACCCCTTACCAATTCACATAGGGGGGGGGCCGGGATCTGGGGGTCCTCTTTGTTAAAGGGGTCTTCCAGATTCCGATAAGCCCCCCGCCCGCAGACCCCCACAACCACCGGGCAAGGGTTGTGGGGATGAGGCCCTTGTCCCCATCAACATGGGGACATCCTCCCCATGTTGAGGGCATGTGGCTTGGTACGGTTCAGGAGGGAGGGGGGGCCGCTCTCTCGTCCCCCCCTTTTCCCCTGCAGCCGGCCAGGTTGCATGCTCGGATAAGGGGTCTGGTATGGATTTTTAGGGGGACTCCACGCCATTTTTTTTTTAATTTGGGGTGGAGTTCCCCTTAAAATCCATGCCAGATCTGAAGGGCCTGGAATGGATATTTGGGGGAACCCCACGTCAATTTTTTTTTTATTTGCGGCGGGGTTCCCCTTAATATCCATTCCAGACCTGAAGGGCCTGGTAATTGAATTCTGGGGAACCCCCACGCTTTTTTTTTTTTTTTTCTCAATGACTTTTGTATGTATTGCCGGGAGCCGACAATTCATTAATAGCCGCGAGTCAGTTTTAAATGCATTTTTTTCTTTCAAAAATGACACTTTTTGCAGGGACAGTTCTAAGCACGGGAAACATGCGCCACTTTACATGCACATCATACACACCCCCCAGGTACGAAATTTAAAGGAATATTTCACTTTTATTTTTTCATTTTAAGCATTATTAAAATCACTGCTCCCGAAAAAACGGCCGTTTTTAAAACTTCTTTTTGCATTGATACATGTCCCCTGGGGCAGGACCCGGGTCCCCAAACACTTTTTAGGACAATAACTTGCATATAAGCCTTTATAATTAGCACTTTAGATTTCTCCCATAGATTTTTCGAATTTGCCGCGAACACCCCAATTTGTTCGTTGTTCGGCGAACGGGCGAACAGGCAATGTTCGAGTCGAACATGAGTTCGACTCGAACTCGAAGCTCATCCCTACTCTCCAGTCATTTTTGTCAATAAACGACTCACCCCAAAGGACGCGGTATTAGTGGGACGGCTTTCCTCACTGGTCTGCGGACGTTGCTGCATTACTGCTTCCATTTGTTGTTGTAGTCTCTGCTCTTGCTTCTGCAACAGGTCTATGAAGCGGGCCTCAGATTGCTGCTGGGCTTGTTGCTGAGCCTCCAGACTCTGTTGCAAAGTTGCGTTTGTCTGCTGCTGGGCTGCAAGGCTCTGTTGATGAGCTTGCTGCTGGGCTGCGAAGTTCTGTTGTTGAGCTGCAAGGCTCTGTTGATGAGCTGCAAGGCTCTTTTGCAAACCTGCATTTGTCTGCTGTTGATTGGCATTTGCTAGAGCCAGCTGTTTCAGTATCTCCTCCATGCTGGCTTAAAAAAACTGCCACTGGTTCTCCACCAACTGTGAGGGGGTTAGCTCGGCAGCGGGTGTGTGTGACCCCCGGGATGGGCTCCCCACACAAAAACAGGCCCAGCAGACGGAGGTTGTGGTTTTCAAAATCAAAAAGGTGCGGTTTATTTTCTATTTACAGTGACAAAAACACAGCAAAGCAAAAGAAACATAAACAAAATAAATCCTGGTCAATTTGACCTCTGACTAAACATACAGGTTTCCTAACTAACAACTGGGATCAGCCTAGTGCTGTCCTAGTCCCTAAGTCCCTGGTTTTAAATGTCCAAGCAAATAGCCACACAGGCTTTGTCTCACCGCACAAGGGTTCACTCTCTCCAGGAAGTCCACACAGGTCTGCTTCCAGGCATGAGCTAACCCCTAATGAAGCTGGGAGTTCTTATAGAGGCCTAAATGAGCTGACAAGCTTCAGCTGGTCTCATCAACTCCCTGTCTGCACGATGCCCCACACTCTCCCTAGAGGTATGAGTCATCCATGAGCCCACTATCCTCAGCTGGGCTTATACAACTCTCCACCTAGTTGTATAAGTCGGCGTAAAGCCTGAATCTGGGCGAAATATATCTACCCCCCTGGATGCAACCAGGTGACATTACCTTCCTGCTGTCACAATATATATAATATATATATGCACACACACAATGAAACAACACCACCACCACAATATGCAAGTTTTAGTTATAAACACAGTTACTATATACAGTACTGTACATACGCGAATACTATACACACAGACGACGTCTCACTGTGAGATCTGTTAAAATCAATAAGCTAAAGTAGTACACACAGTGCAAAATGGCAATTGTGCAAGTGAAGATTCAGGTATTCATGGGTGTGATAGCTTGGGGAAAGAAACTGTTCTTAAAGTGGTATTAAACCCAAAAACGAAAAAAGAATACGTTGCAGCTTACCAATCCTTAAATGTGGTGGCTATATTTGTTTTATTGTTTTAGGTTATTATTTACTTTATTTTCACCTGGCAATCCAGCCTGCCACTTTTGCTAGACAGCTTGGTCTGTTAAAGGAAGGGGAAAAATAACAGACCTACTGGTTGGATCACCAGATGAAAATAAAAGGAATAAAAAGTGCAAAAATGAATACGAATGAAGCCTTCAAATATAAGAATTGTTAATCTGCAATATAATACATTTTTGTTTTTGGATTTAGTACCACTTTATGTTTGTCCTGTAATAATTTCAGAGGGGGGCAGTTGAAACCGATAATATCCAGGATGTCTGCAGTGAGCTTCTCTGTCTGTTCCCTGGCTCAGGAGTTGTACAAGTTCTGGATTTTGGGCAGGTCAGCATCAATGATTGTTTCTGCAGACCCCACTGTCCCCTGTAGTCTGTTTCTATCCTGCTTGGAGATTAGACCAAATCAAACAGTGATGGAAATGCAAAGAACAGCCTCAATTACAAATTGTACCAGCAAATCTTGAGGTAGGATGTTTATGAGCAGATTCAGGAAGTTCGTCTTTTTCTGGGCTTTTTTTCAGGATTGTGCTGATGTTGGTTATCCATTTCAGGTCCTGGTAAATTATAGATTCCAGGAATCTGAAGGTCTCCATAGACAGTACTGTTGAGTATAGTGACTGAAAAAGGGGAGGGGCTTCTCCTGAAATCCACTATCGTCTACATGGTTTTGAGGGTGTTAAGCTCCAAGATGTTAAGACTGCACCATAGGGCCATCAGATCAACTTCATGTCTATATGCTAACTTATTGGTATCTTACATGAGACTGATAATGACTGTGTCCTCCCCATAATGTACCACCTTAACAGTCAAATTCTCTGAGGTGCAGTCGTTCGTATAGAGGTTGTTAAAAAATGAAACTATGACACTTGTTAGCACATTCAGCTTTTATAAGTATTTGTTTTCTTTCATCCAGTGGTGCTTGGAGCTGCTTTGATTTCTCTTTATTACCTCACGGTGGTAAAGATGCATGCCCGTTACTCTATCCACAAAGCAATTCCCATTGCTTGCTCAGAAGACCTGGACATTGTCACAATGGGGAAAGTGGGGTCAATGACTGTACAAATAACAGTTTTGCGAAATTCCTAATTTGCACTGCCAATTCAGTATGACTGTAGGCAGAACTGATGATAGGGGTGGGAGAATCTGTTTAAACTGTTTAGGCTAACATTTTTTGCTGTCAGCTATTTGTTTTAGTGTTTACGGTACTTTAGTTCTAATACTTACCACCGTTCCCCAGCAATGAAACATGTATGTGACACTTGTGCCCATTTAAAAAATACTTCTCCATGTTTTCATGTCATAGGAACTCATTACTCTGAGGTTCCTTAAATATTTCTTAGTTCATGGTGCTGTTTATATAGCTAGGATGCAATTTTGACACTTTACTCACTTTCTGCAACAATATTTTCCTCTCCTCTGCCATCAAGTCTTGAACAGTTTGTATATGAAGCAATACTGCTAACATAACCAAAGGATATTTTTAGGATGAAATTTCCTGGTAGCATCCAGTCTTATTAATTCCGTTTTGAATATTGCCTCCAGAGCAGGCTGTCAAATGTCAAGCCAAGATATATGCTGTGGTAACATTTGCCAAGTTCTTTTTAACATTTCTGTATTAATTAGTAGACATTCATATTGCTATAATATTTGTAGCTTTTTCTATATCTAACTAATATGTTGTGAAGGAGTGATTGGCTATTATGACTATAATAAAATACTCAGAGTGCACAAACCAATATAATCACATGATCTGTCTATGTACTCTGAATGTACTGTGACTGAGTGTGTGGTCTGTGTGCTGTGTACTGAATATGCAACATTTCTGTGTACTGTAATTGAGCATGTGGTCTGTCTGTGTGCTGTGACTGAATGCACAACCTTTCTATGTTGTGACTGAATGTATAGTTCATCTGTGTGCTGTTACTGTACGTGCAACCTTTCTGTGGGCTATGACTGAGCATGTGGTATGTCTGTGTGCTGTGGCTGATATGCAACCTTTCTGTGGGCTGCGAATGAGCATGTGGTATGTCTGTGTGCTGTGTCTGATGTGCAACCTTTCTGTGGGCTGTGACCGAGTGTATAGTCTGTCTGGGTGCTATTACTGTATATGTGTCCTCTTCTTGGCTGTGAGTGTTTGGTCTGTCTGTGTGCTGTATTGAATGAACAACCTTTCTGTGGGCTGTGTCTGAGTCTGTGTGCTATTACTGAATGTGCGGCCTTTCTGTGGGCTGTGACTGAGCGTGTGGCCTGTCTGTGTGCTACGGCTGATGTGCAACCTCTGTGTAGACTGTAACTGAGAGTATGATCTCTGTTAAACGTCTGCACAGACCGTTCTGCCAGCCCATTTGAGGCTGGATGATAAGGAGCTGTTTTGTAGTGTTGGATGCCCAAGCCACTGAGGAAGGATTGAAACTCATGCGATGTAAATTGAGTCCCATTGTCCGAGACTATGGCTGTTGGCAAGCCATATTGAGCAAAGAGTTTCCTTAAGACTAGAATGGTAGCAGCTGAGGTAACAGAAGGCATTTGAAAAACCTCCGGCCATTTTGAATGTGCATCTACAACGATCAAATACATTTTACCCTGGATTGGGCCAGCAAAATCAAGATGGAGTCTTGACCACGGTTCTGTCGGCCATGGCCAAGGTAGCAGGGTTCCTTTCTTTTGGCGTCGCTGATCTTGACAGCACCCAGGGCATTGAGCCACATAATCTTCAATTGCTGTGTCCATTTGTGGCCACCAAACATAACTCCGGGCTCGCTGCTTCATGCGCACCACACCAGGATGGCCCTCATGCAGTATCCTTAGCATGGTTGGTTGCAAATACTGAGGTATAATCACTCTGTTGCCCCACTGTAGGCAACCAGCATTAGTCACAAGCTCACATTTTCTGGCAAAGTACAGACGAAATTCACCTGGGACTTTCTCTGGCCATCCAGCCTGAACATATGAGAATATCTGAGACAGGACGGGATCTGTGACTGTATGTCTGACAATTAAGGAGGTGGACATGCAGGATTTCGGCCTGTGTATTTCCACTATGCGTACGTCTCTTGGTGAGTGGTCTCCAATTGGCAATCTGGAAAATGCATCTGCATTGCCATGGGCATCATGGGAGCGGTATCTGATAGAATAGTATAAGCTCCCAAGAATAAAGCGTACCTTTGTAAGCGAGATTCGGTTGTTGTAGAAATTCCTTTCTGAGGGTTCAGTATTGATAACAGAGGTTTGTGGTCAGTGATTAGTGTGAACTCCCGACCATAGATGTATGTATGAATTTTTTTTGTGGCCCACACAATGGCCAAAGCTTCCTTGTCTATCTGGGAGTAGTTTTGCTCTGCTGAGGTTAAAGACCTGGAGTCCATAAGGCGAGGCGTCACAAGCCAAGGTGACGTGTTTCTTTAAATCATAGTGGACCAGAACTCGAGAAGACAGAATGAGTTCTTTAGAAAGCCGAAAAGCTTCTTCACATTTGGCTGTCCATATCCATTTAGCTCTTGCATCCAGTAAGCGATGAAACGGTGGTAGTAATTTAGGAGGCCAAGGTAGGACCTGAGCTGTGTGACATTCCGGGGAGTAGGGGCATGGGTAAGGGCTTTAACCTTTTCTTCAGTAGTGTGTAACCCATGTCGGTCCACAGTGTGGGCACAAAATTCCAGTCAAGACTTTAGAAATTCGCATTTTGAAAGATTGACACGTAAACCATACCTTTGGAGTCTCTCTAGCACAGTTTCAACATTCTTTCTGTGTTCTTCATCAGTGGGACCAGTGATGAGCATGTCATCTAGTAGACATTGAGTGAAAGGTATGCCTGCCAGGACCTCATCCATGATGGGGCTATGCCAAAAACCATGCGGTTATATTGAAATAATCCTTTATGGGTGTTAATGGTCAACAGATGGCGTGAATCTGGGTGTACTTGCAGTTGCAGGTAAGCTTGCTTTAAGTCTATTTTTGTAAACTTTTGCCCCCCAGCCAATGAGCTAAATAGATCTTCAAGTCGAGGCAATGGGTATTGATCCACAAAAAGTTGGTTGTTCAGGGCAACCCTGAAATCTCCACAAATTCTAATGTCTCCATTCTTTTTCTTGACAGGCACAATTGGCGATGCCCATTCACTTCTATCAACTTTAGTTATGATCTTTTCAGCCAATAGGTGGTCCAGCTCTGCTTCCACTTTCTTTCTCAAGGCAAAAGGTACTGATCTTGCCTTACAAAAACGAGGTGTAGCACCAGGCTTCAAGAGGAGGTGGGCCATTTTTCCTTTTACTGTGCTCAAAGAGTCCTCAAAAACCCCCTTAAAGCGTGACTTCAGGGATTCCACCCAATGGTCTACCTCAGAAAGCAATGTACATTGGGCAATGGCAAGAGTAGGCATGCCCAGGGCTTTGATCCAGTCCTTACCATACAGCGGAGGACCTCCTTTATTGACAACATAAAGGCGTAGAGTCTGACTGCGGTTGCCTAATGTAACAAGGGGTTTCACATAACCCAAGGGCTGTAGTAGTTCCTTGCTGTAGGTTTGTAGTGTGAGATTTGTAGGTTGGAGCGGTAGGGACAGACCCGATGCCTTTAAATCAGTCCATGAAATGACAGACACAGCCGCCCCTGTAGCAACATCCATGGAGACAGGACAGTCATTGAGTGTGACATCCACTTTTATCGCAGGAGTACTCCCAGCTACCCGAAACAGTCCAACATGCTGGACACAGGTTTCCTCATCAGAACTGGAGCCGTTATTGTCAGTATCCATATGAAATGTCTGTTTACGTTTAACTTTTGTGGTAGTGTTCAGGGAGCGTGAGCTTCGGCAAACACGCCTAATATGGCCAGTCTTTCCACAAAGAAAACAAATGACATCCTTGAACTTGCAAGCAGGTGCACTGTGAGTAGTGTTACCACAACGGTAGCAAGTTGGTGTCCAAGAGACAGAAGAATTAGGGTGGCAAGGTTTAGGCAGGTTTGGAGAGAGCCGTCTTGGGTGTCGGGTGATAGCAGAGTGAAATATTTCCTCTCCCTGGCTTGCAGGAGTTTCAGGTGGTGCCTTCAGTAGGGTGGCGTCCCGTGTAGCCAACTCCATGACCGTAGCAAGGTTAGTGGCTTTCGTCAGAGTCAAGTCGGGTTCTGTGAGTAAATGTTTCTGTATGGCTGGGTCACAGAGTCCCATGACAAACATGTCACGGAGAGCCGTCTGCAGGTAGTCTCCAAACTGACAAGTGGCAGATAGTTTACGTAAAGCAATGATATAAGTCTTTATGTCCTCCCCGGCATGCTGCCTTCTACTGTAGAATTTAAACCGCTATGCAATCTCTAATGGCTTTGGGTTGTAGTGCTCATGTAGCTTCTGAATTAACTCAGGCAGGGGCTTAGAGGCCGGCTTGTCTGGAGAAATTAGGTCCCTGAGAGTGCCATATGCAGCTTGACCCAATGTTGTGAGGAAAACTGCAACTTTCTTTTCTGCAGCCACACTATTTGCTTCCATATACTGCTCCAGCCTCTCCACCCAGGAGCTCCATGATTCAGCAGCAGGATCAAAAGGTTGAATAAACCCTATGAAGGCCATGTGTGCTAAAATCCACAATCCTCGTCGCCACTGTTATGTCCCTTAAACACGGGGTGCTAGCAATGCTGCCAGTATCTGTTCAGCAAGTTACACACACAGGCCGGATGAACTTCTTAACCATGGAGAGGGTTTATTACTCACTCAGAAACATGATGACTTGTTACATGGAGGAGTCTTAATACAACAGGCTTCTGTCATTACCAGATCTATGCATCCATGCTGCTGCTGCTGCTGCTGCTTCCAGTCTCACACACACACCCTCTCTACTTCCTGGTACAGCCCCTCCCCCAGCATGCATAAGGAAAAAGGGTGAAGGGTCACAGTGTTCCAGCACAAACATCACAATCTCTGTGTGTGCTTTTACTGAATGTGGGGCCTTTCTGTGGGTGGTGACTGAGTGTGCAGTCTGTCTGTGTGTCGTTTTACTGAACATGCAACCTATGTGTGGGCTGTAACTGAATGCGTGGTCTGTCTGTTTGCTGTTACTGAATGTGCAGCCTTTCTGTGGGCAGTGACTGTGTATGCAGTCTGTGTTTTAGGTGCATTTTCATTGATTCTGACTGCAGGTACATTTTCTCAGTGCTTGGGTGCACTCCATTTTATGTGTGCTGTAAGTGGGGGTTGCCCAGAAATTATATTTCCTTTGTGTGTAGAGCCTGTGTACAGGAAGTCACAGGGTAAAAGATGAAAACAATAAGAACGAGTAGTAGACCCTTTTAGGGTAATGTAACATTGAGTGGCCATTCACATGTTTCTGCATGCTGACATGTTAAACAGCCATTCAGATTGAATGAGCTTAAACACATAGCTATGCACTTGAAAATAGAACTTTTAACACAGACCAATGCAAGGGACACCATGTGTTGTGCCTCGCTGCATTGTTTTGCAGTGCACATGTATTTTGGAGGTGTGTTGGGGTGCCATTCATAATGAATGGCACTGCAGCAAGCCAACCCATGTAACCCACGTTATGAAAGTGAAATGGTAAGAATAGACACTTATGAGGAGAGTGTATGAGGCAGTGCAACACTGAGGAGGAGAGTAGCTGGAGGGAGGTGTGAAGCTGAACAGGTGAAAGATGCCTTCTGTGTATGGCAGAAAATAGGGAGCATTCTTCTCTCACAGATAGAATATTGAAAGATAACTGTGAAATGGAGTGGCCATCTCACTGCTGGCATAGATAATATGAAGTGTAGTGTGTGTGTATAGGATAGGATACAATATGGTAAAAAAGGAAAGATAGGTTAGGATAGTGTGGCATAGGATAGGTTAATTAAAAATGTTAATATTATCTCATTCTGCTTAGGTTCCTATGTACTCACGATTTATGGCTCTTGACACCATTGTTAGATGATTGACACAAACTAAGGCAAACTTGCAGGATCTGAAAGGTTAAAGAAATATATAAGGTTTTTTTTTTTTTACAAGAAATACACAAGCATACATGTACACATTTTCAGACTTATTGAAAGGGTAGAACAGGTGTAAGCATATTAGAAGGGAGGCATTAGGCTGAAGATAGTATAATGAAATGTTGTTAGAAGTGCACCATGCTGTGCTTTGTGCAGTAGCAGCAGTCTGTCTCATTTACAAACACTTATCTTTCTGCAGTTCAGATTTCCTTGCTGAGTTGATATATTTCACCCAGTCTTTTGAAAAACAAGAAAAAAAAAAAAAAATATATATATATATATATATATATATATATATATATATTGTGACAAGAAGCCAGGAAAATCTATGGGTTGTGTCCAGGATGGAAGATATATTTGTCCCGGGTTCATGCTGTACACTGATTGCTTTTCTGTTTGTGCTGTGTAGAGAGCCTGTTTGGGCTCAATGAGGGTTAACAAGCTCAGGTGTAACAGATTAAGCACTCTGGGCTCTATAAAACTCTCAGGCTGCTTGGGGAAGATGCTCTAAGGCCCCTTTCACACTGGGGCGGTGGGTGCGTCGGCGGTAAAGCGGCGCTATTTTTAGCGGCGCTTTACCGTAAATTTCGCGGCACTATTCGGCCACTAGCAGGGCGATTTTAACCCCCGCTAGCAGCCGAGACAGGGTTAAAACCACCCGTAAAGCGCCGCTGCAGCGCTTTGCTGGCGGTATAGCCGCGGTGCCCATTCATGGGCAGGAGCGGTGGAGGAGCGGTATACACACCACTCCTTCACCGCTCCAAAGATGCTGCTAGCAGGACTTTTTTTTACCGTCCTGCTAGCGCACCACTCCAGTGTAAAAGCCCTTGGGGCTTTCACATTGGAGAGACAGCAGTGGCTCTTTCAGGGCGCTTTGCAGGTGCTATTTTTAGTGTTATAGCGCCTGCAAAGCGCCTCAGTGTGAAAGGGGTCTTACCTGGAACCAGATTTCTGTGTAGGACTGGGGAGCAATATCTTCAGTGGTGAGATAAAGTCTGTGGGACTAAACGCCTCTGTTTATTCAGTGTGACAGTCAGGTGTTTGGGCAGCGGTAGGCTGTTCCAGACCAGGTAGACAGGTTCCTGGGTTTTGCAGTTAATTGTCCAAAGTGGCAAGGTTTTTTTTTTCTGTTTTGTTTGATTTTTGCTGTTTTGATACCTGCACTTTGTAACCACAGACTTGTAAATAAACCACAGTTTTGTTTTCACCTGCTGTTTTGTCTGTCTGTGCCTACTTCACTGTGCTGTGACCCATCCAGGAGGTCCTGCACACCCAGCTACTGAGCTAATCCCTCACACTCTATATATATACAGTGGGGAGAACAAGTACCGTATTTATCGGCGTATAACACGCACCCCAAGTTTAGGAGGGAATTTTAGGGAAAAAAACTTTTAGGAGGGAAGTTTAAGGAAAAATAACTTACATTTAAATGCAGCCTTATCAGTGTCCATTGCAGCCATGTCACAGTGCAGCCTTGCCCCAGTGTCCATTGCAGCCTTGTCAGTGTCCATTGCAGCCTTGTCACAGCATCCATTGCAGCCTTGTCAGTGTCCATTGCAGCCTTGTCACAGCGTCAGTTGCAGCCTTGCCCCAGTGTCCACTGCAGCTTTGTCACAGTGCAGCCGTGCAGCCTTGTCACCGTGCAGCCTTGCCACAGTGTCGCCTTGCCCCCAGTGTTTATTGCAGCCTTGCCAATTTAAAATTGGCGCCGCCGAGACTGCGTGGAGCAGGGCAAACGCCGCCGAGAACGCAGCCGAGATACACATTGCCGAGTGTACTCGGCTCTACTCGGCTCTTCTCAGCCCCGCTCACAGTCACGCCGAGTCCCGCCCTATGATGGACATAACACAGGTCCAATGGCGGGACTGGGTGTGACTGTGAGCGGAGCTGAGAAAAGCCGAGTAGAGCCGAGTACACTCGGCTATGTGTATCTCGGCGGCCAACCCCCCGCTCCGCTCACAGTCAGCGGAGATCGACGGGGGATAGGTGGGTATCGGCGTATAACATGCACCCACGATTTTCCCCTGATTTTAAGGGGAAAAAAGTGTGTGTTATACGCCGATAAATACGGTATTTGATACACTGACGATTTTGCAGGTTTTCCTATTTGCAAAGCATGTAGAGGTCTGTAATTTTGATCATAGGTACTCTTCTACTGTGAGAGACGGAATCTAAAACAAAAATCCATAAAATCACATGGCATGATTTTTAAATAATTAATTTGCATTTTATTGCATGACATAAGTATTTGATCACCTACCAACCAGTAAGAATTCCAGCTCTCACAGACCTGTTATTTTTTCTTCAAGAAGCCCTCCTGTTCTCCACTCATTACCTGTATTAACTGCACCTGTTTGAACTCGTTACCTGTATAAAGGACACCTGTCCACACACTCAAACAGACTCCAACCTCTCCACAATGGCCAAGACCAGAGAGCTGTGTAAGGACACCAGGGATAAAATTGTAGACCTGCACAAGGCTGGGGTGGGCTACAGGTCAATAGGCAAGCAGCTTGGTGAGAAGGCAACCACTGTTGGCGCAATTATTAGAAAATGGAAGAAGTTCAAGATGAAGGTCAATCTCCCTCGGTCTGGGGATCCATGCAAGATCTCACCTTGTTGGGCATCAATGATCATGAGGAAGGTGAGGGATCAGCCCAGAACTACATGGCAGGACCTGGTTAATGACCTGAAGAGAGCTGGGACCACAGTCTCAAAGAAAACCATTAGTAACACACTACGCCCTCATGGATTAAAATCCTGCAGCGCACACAAGGTCCCCCTGCTCAAGCCAGCACATGTCTAGGCCCATCTGAAGTTTGCCAATGATCATCTGGATGATCCAGAGGAAGAAAGGGAGAAGGTCATGTGGTCTGATAAGACAAAAATAGAGCTTTTTGGTCTAAACTCCACTCGCCGTGTTTGGAGGAAGAAAAAGGATGAGTACAACCCCAAGAACACCATCCCAACCGTGAAGCATGGAGGTGGAAACATCATTCTTTGGGGATGCTTTTCTGCAAAGGGGACAGAACGACTGCACCGTATTGAGGGGAGGATGAATGGGGCCGTAAGTATCGCAAGATCTTGGCCAACAACCTCCTTCCCTCAGTAAGAGCATTGAAGATGGGTCGTGGCTGGGTCTTCCAGCATGACAACGACCCAAAACACACAGCCAGGGCAACTAAGGAGAAAAAAAAGAGAGAAAAACGCATATGGGGAGAGTCCGGGTGCCGCGCACCCCAATATAAATGTAGGAAAAGGGAAAATTCCCCCAAGGGGTTTTTTAGCGGCAAAAAGGATCATGAAATATCAATGTAAAAAATTGGTCATATTTATTAAACAAGGAAATCAGAATAAAATTAATACACTCTGGTTACAACAGTCTAAGAAGATATCATCAAGGTTTAAAATACAGTACAGTATTACAGTAAGTAAAAGGCTCGAGTAGGCTCGATACTACAGTAAAGTGATAATGGGAATACTGGTATGTTTAGCCAAATTGTATCTATTTGGATAATTAAATTTGGACAGTCCAGTTGGGAAAGGGAACATACGGGGTAGTTCCTATAGGGGCACAGTAAATGATGGCCTATATTCCAAATAATGAGCATATATACTCACATACCAGAATAATAAATTATTCCCAAAATAGCCACCCAAAATTGTCAAAAAAGAGAGAAAAACGCATATGGGGAGAGTCCGGGTGCCGGGCACCCCAATATAAATGTAGGAAAAGGGATAATTCCCCCAAGGGTTTAGCAGAAGACTGCTAATTGATCGAAACGCATCAGTGTACTCACATGGATACCTTTTACTTACTGTAATACTGTACTGTATTTTAAACCTTGATGATATCTTCTTAGACTGTTTGTAACCAGAGTGTATTCATTTTAATTTTATTCTGATTTCCTTGTTTAATAAATATGACCAATTTTTGATCTTAATACAACAAATTACATTGTTATTTCTTGATCCTATTTGCCGCTAAAAAATCCCTTTTCCCGGGCAACTAAGGAGTGGCTCCATAAGAAGCATCTCAAGGTCCTGGAGTGACCTAGTTAGTCTCCAGACCTGAACTCAATAGAAAATCTTTGGAGGGAGCTGAAAGTCCGTATTGCCCAGCGACACCCCTGAAACCTGAAGGATCTGGAGAAGCTCTGTATGGATAAGTGGGCCAAAATCCCTGCTGCAGTGTGTGCAAACCTGGTCAAGAACTACAGGAAACGTATGATCTCTGTAATTGCAAACAAAGGTTTCTGTACCAAATATTAAGTTCTGCTTTTCTGATGTATCAAATACTTATGTGGTAGATTAATTTTAAGTGAAAAAAATTGTAGCGCTCTGTTTGCAACAAACAGTCCTAAAAGTGTTATACAAACCAATGATAATATAATGTGTATATAAACATAAGTCACCACGTGAAAGTAAACCTATACAAGAGCAACATAAAAATGACAAATAAAAATAAATATAATGTCCAAATTGTGAAATCAAGCAATAAATGAAAAAATCCCATTGATAAAGCCTTGAATGACGAAACATGTCTGGGCGTGGTCTGCACGGTACCTTTTTGTGACTCCTGAACGTAGCTATCACCGCTCAGGCTAATACGGCTCTGACCGGGGAAGAGAGCGAGCAAGTGAAGGGTGAGATCTGCTGGTTATTTTGGGTCGGCCGTGACCGCAATCCCTAGCACGCCACTGCAAGTCTCCTTCATTCATGATTGATACTTTTTGTTTGAAGTGCCTGTTTGAATTTTGAGTGATGTAAGTATATTGGTTGAGGATTTGTGTGCAGTTTTTAAATAAATTGGTTTTACTTACTTCACCATTGGAAGCACTTATTCATTTTTTACATGTGGAGTGGATTCTCTTGTAAAACACCGGTGAATTTGCCTATTAACCCTGGTGGGTTATCAAGCTATTATGCCGAACATGAGAGTGTGAGTTATATTTTTTTGGTGAGTTTTTTTCCTTTGGGAGTGGATTCACAGACACGAGTGGTGCGGTGGAAGATAATAATTAAACTTTCAATATTAAGAACATGTGTTGGCAATTTTTGAGTTTAATCACTTGAATTGCTTGATTTCACGTTTTGGACACATTATATTTATTTTTATTTTTCATTTTTATATTGCTCTTGTATAGGTTTACTTTCACGTGGTGACTTATGTTTCTATACACATTATATTATCATTGATTTGTATAACACTTTTAGGACTGTTTGTTGCAAACAGAGCGCTACTATTTTTTTCACTTAAAATTCATCTACCACATTTTCAATCTTTAAGTAGCAGCTTCAGGATATTTGTTTTATTTCCATCTAGGCGCAGTGGTGGTTTGGGAAGTCTATTAGGGGGCGTATACAGCTTTCTTTACCAGTTTTTACATATCAAATACTTATGTATTGCAATAAAATGCAAATTAATTATTTGAAAATCATACCATTTGATTTTCTGAATTTTTATTTTAGATTCTGTCTCTAACAGTTGAAGAGTATCTATGATAAAAATTACAGACCTCTACATGCTTTGTAAGTAGGAAAACCTGCAAAATGGGCAGTGTATCAAATACTTGTTCTCCCCACTGTATGTGTATATATATATCTATATATAGATATATATCTATATATAGATATATATATATGCACAGTATCTCACAAAAGTAAGTACACCCCTCACATTCTTACAAATATTTTATTCTAACTTTTCATGTGACAACACTGAAGAAATTTCACTTTGCTACAATGTAAAGTAGTGAGTGTAAAGCTTGTATAACAGTGTCAATTTCCTGTCCCCTCAAAATAACTCAACACACAGCCATTAATGTCTAAATTGCTGTCCAAATTAGCCATTTTCACTCCCCGGTGTCATGTGACTCGTTAGTGTTACAAGGTCTCAGGTGTGAATGGGGAGCATGTGTGTTAAATTTGGTGTTATCACTCTCACTCTCTCATACCAGTCACTGGAAGTTCAACATGCACCTCATGGCAAAGAACTCTCTGAGGATCTGAAAAAAAGAATTGTTGCTCTACATAAAGATGGCCTAGGCCAGGGGTCTCCAAACTTTCTAAACAAAGGGCCAGTTTACTGTTCTTCAGACCTTAGGAGTGCCGGACTAGGGCCATTGGGAGTAGAAAATGTCGAGAGGGAGTAAACAATACCATTCCTTTGGTGTCAGTGGGAGGACTAGTGCCCCATTGTTGGTGTCAATAGAAGGAATTGTACCCTTTTGATAGTGTAAGTTGGATGAATAGTGCCCCATTGGTGGTTTCAGCAATAAAAACGATTTGCCATTTTTGGTGTCAGTGGATGGAATAGTGCCCCAAGGGCCGGATAAAGGCAGGCAACGGGCCGCATCCGGCCCCAGGGCCGCAGTTTGGAGACCCCTGGCCTAGGCTATAAGAAGATTGCCAAGACCCTGAAACTGAGCTGCAGCATGGTGGCCAAGACCATACAGTGGTTTAACACAGCGTTTCTAAACTCCAGTCCTCAAGGCGCCCCAACAGGTCATGTTTTCAGGATTTCCCTCAGATGAAATGGCTGTGGTAATTACTAAGGCAGTGAAAATTATCAAATCACCTGTGCAAAATAACGGAAAGCCTGAAAACATGACCTGTTAGGGCGCCTTGAGGACTGGAGTTGAGAAACACTGGTTTAACAGGACAGGTTCCACTCAGAACAGGCCTTGCCATGGTCGACCAAAAATATCCAGAGGTTGTCTTTGGGAAATAGACATATGAGTGCTGCCAGCATTGCTGCAGAGGTTTAAGGGGTGGGGGGTCAGCCTTTCAGTGCTCAGACCATACGCCGCACATTGCATCAAATTGATCTGCATCGCTGTCGTCCCAGAAGGAAGCCTTGTCTAAAGATGATGCGCAAGAAAGTCTGCAAACAGTTTGCTGAAGACAAGCAGACTAAGGACATGGATTACTGGAACTGTGTCCTGTGGTCTGATGAGACCAAGATAAACTTATTTGGTTCAGATGGTGTCAAGCGTGTGTGGCGGCAACCAGGTGGGGAGTACAAAGACAAGTGTGTCTTGCCTACAGTCAAGCATGGTGGTGGGAGTGTCATAGTTTGCGGCTGGATGAGTGCTCCTGGCACTGGGGAGCTACAGTTCATTGAGGGAACCATGAATGCCAACATGTACTGTGACATACTGAAGCAGAGCATGATCCCCTCCCTTCGGAGACTGGGCCACAGGGCAGTATTCCAACATGATAATGACCCCAAACACACCTCCAAGACAACCACTACCTTGCTAAGGAAGCTGAGGGTAAAGGTGATGGACTGGCCAAGCATGTCTCCAGACCTAAACCTTATTGAGCATCTGTGGAGCATCCTCAAATGGAAGGTGGAAGAGCGCAAGGTCTCTAACATCCACCAGTTTCGTGATGTCACCATGGAGTAAGGGAAGAGGACTCCAGTGGCAACCTGTGAAGCTCTGGTGAACTCCATGCCCAAGAGCGTTAAGGCAGTGCTTGAAAATAATGGTGGCCAGACAAAATATTGACACTTTAGGCCCAATTCTGACATTTTCAATTAGGGCTGTACTCACTTTTGTTGCCAGCGGTTTAGACATTAATGGCTGTGTGTTGAGTTATTTTGAGGGGACAGCAAATTGACACTGTTATACAAGCTGTACACTCACTTGTAACAAAATGTAATTTCTTCAGTGTTGTCATATGAAAAGATAGAATAAAATATTTACAAAAATGTGAGGGTGTACTCACTTCTGTTAGATACTTTGTGTATAAATATATATATATATATATATATATAGATATATATATATAGATATATACTATATTACCAAAAGTATTGGGACACCTGCCTTTACATGCACATGAACTTTAATGGCATACCAGTCTTAGTCTGTAGGGTTCAACATTGAGTTGGCCCACCCCTTGCAGCTATAACAGCTTCAATCTTTTTGGGAAGGCTGTCCACAAGGTTTAGCAGTGTGTCTATGAGAATGTTTGACCATTCTTCCAGAAGCACATTTGTGAAATCAGGCACTGATGTTGACGAGAAGGCCTGGCTCGCAGTGTCTACTTCAATTCATCCCAAAGGTGTTCTATTGGGCTGAGGTCAGGACTCTGTGCAGGTCAGTCAAGTTCCTCCACCCCAAACTCGCTCATCCATGTCTTTATGTACCTTGCTTTGTGCACTGGTGCACAGTCATGTTGGAACAGGAAGGGGCCATCCCCAAACTGTTCCCATAAAGTTGGGAGCATGAAATTGTCCAAAATGTCTTGGTATGCTGATGCCTTAAGAGTTCACTTCACTGGAACTAAGGGGCAAAGCCCAACCTCTGAAAAACAACCCCACATCATAATCCCCCCTCCACCAAATGATTTGGACAAGTGCACAAAGCAAGGTCCATAAAGACACGGATGAGCGAGTTTGGGGTAGAGGAATTTGACTGCCCTGCACAGAGTCCTGACCTCAACCTGATAGAACACCTTTGGGATGAATTAGAGCTGAGCCTGTGGGCCAGGCCTTCTCATCCAACATCAGTGCCTGACCGCACGGATGCACTTTTGGAAGAATGGTCAAAAATTACCATAGACACAAACCACTCCTAAACCTTGTGGACAGCCTTCCCAGAAGAGTTGAAGCTGTTATACTTTTGATAAAGAGAGAGCGAGAGAGAGAGAGAGAGAGAGAGAGAGAGAGAGACTGACTGACTGACTGTATATGGATCAGTGGTAGACCATGCACAAGACAGAGGCATCAAGGAGGTCCAAGCACTTTTATTCGGCAAGACAGCAAAAAACACCATTTCAGTGCAGGAGCGAAACTCATAGTATAGTGAACAAAACATCTGCTGGTCTGAGCAAGTAACAAAACTCAGATAAGTTTCTGGCTAACAGGGTGCCCCCCAGTAGGCTCCCCAAACAAATAGGTAGCATGTGTACTTTTTAGTATTTTGTCAGCAGACAGCCTTCTCACCCAGCAGCAGGCTTTTATAGCAGAGAGGGAGACCGGAGCTCCTTAATATGGATATTTTTTATAAACTTACATGTTTGTGTTAAAGAACTTGTTGAGCAGCTTAGCGGGTAGTAGATGTGAGAGTCAAAATGTGCATATAGCTTTCTATATCCCTGGATCTACTGAAGATAATTTAAGCAAAAGTAATTTCTGTGTATGCACTTTTTTAACTTATGCTTCAATTGCTAAGGATTATGACATGATAGAATTACATAAACTTCTCTTTATCCCCTTCACATGAACTTACATTTTAGTTGAGGCTGATGGTGGAATTTCCTGCACTAGCATTTAAATGGGAAAAAAACAGTTCAGGAGTAATTGGCCAAAAAAATAATAATCATATCTGCAGTTTCTACTGTCATCAGCCATATCATAGTACATGTACTTTTCCCAGCAGAAGCAGGTATGTACATAACATGCAAAAGGTCAGGTAGAGTTGACATTTCCTTTGAAAGTAATTGCAGCTTCTTAAAATGGGATTCTTAATCCTCTGGCTATAGCCATTTTGCATTTGTGAATAGGGTACTGTATGTCCTAAATAAATGATTTGTATATTGATACATATGCTGTTGATTCTCTATAGATACAGTATAAAATAAAATAAATAATTACAAATAACAAAGCTCATATAAAATTCTAATAAGTATGTAAATAGAATGTCATGAATCATGAGCAATAAACTGAACATTCTGCAGCCAGTACAGAGAATCTGTAGTTTTGTGACAGTAGCTGAATGATAACACTCAGCATGTGCTGGCAGTGAACAGCTTGCTCTGAGCTTGAAGTGAAGTATAACAAATGTTCTTGGATGCTACCTGTAAGGTAAAAATAAGTTGGCTTCACATACACATTTTTTCCTAATGATGTAGTTAGTACTTGATTACTCACCCATGGTGACAGCATATTAGAAACTATAATTTTATGCATGGCATTATTTTATCCCTACAGTGCCCTGGCCCGCTAAAATCCTTCTGCCATTAATTTATCTTCTGCATGTTCCTGTAAGTGTGGGAATGGAGTTTAAATCTAATCATAAGGATATCATTATTCATACATCTTAACTACTGGGTCCTGATTTTAGATTGGTATGACACACCAGAGAGGGAGAACTGCTTGGGTTTTCTGTAGTAGCATGTTTGTGTAGCGGTGCACTCTGGGCACAAGTTCACAGATTAACACATCACCTTGTTGTCTGACCCTCCATTCATCCATTTGTCTCACTCTCCCTCCTTTAGACACAATGAAGAGTCACTTGCGTTACCTTGCAGTATTTTTATTATAAAAGGTTTCTTGGGTAGAGTTGGGTAAGGGTGTGATGACATGGGATGCCCATAGTTTAGTAGATTAGCACTTTAACAGATTCGATTTTGGTGAAAAGGCACAGCAAAGATTGTATTTCTAGCGAGCGGCGTCACCGCAGACCATTGCTCCCTATGTGCTGCCCTGTTTAATATAAGTCACTCTGAATGACTGTTGTGGTGATAAACAGTTATCCAAATGCCAGCCCTGTGTCCGAAAGGTATCCTCATACACCCCCCTCCGACCCACAGTCTATACTGCAAATAGAAACTGCCGGACTACTAGGCCCAAATAGTCCAGTGATGGAAAGGCTGAGTTCCCTGGCCACAGCCCTCCATATTGAGATGAGGTAAAGTTAGAGTCACTCCTTGTAATATTCTTCTGTGTAGGACTGACCGTGCAACATCCCATCAAAGACACCCCCTTGTGTTGTTCCGTTACTAGGGGCAACAGCAGATATTCCCAAGCTCCTTGAACAGACTCCTCTGGTCCCATCACATGCTGTCCATACCCACTGACCTGTTCCATGGTCCCCGGTACATGGAAGAGACATGGTTCAAACCGCATGACCCAGCAGTAAACAGTCCCAGGATGCTAGATGTTAGTTCTTTGTTCTTCCTATGCGGTGTTAAAGAATGGTGGTCCTCTTCAGCACCAGGTAGGCCCGCAGGCCTGGGGCCCCTCACACAGAGACTACTGCCCCATCTTCTCTCTCCTCATGACTGACCCCAGTGGAATATCACCTCAGCTTATATAGAAGTCCCGCACCCTGACAATCCTAGTTGGGGATTGGCAGAGCTGCCACACAAGCTGCCTGTCACTCAGAACCTCCAGCTCCGCCCTCCTTCCAGAAGATTCTCCTGAAGGCAGGGGAGGAGTTCCAGAGGCTGAGCACAGGTGGCCACACCCACTGCTACTCTGACACTCCCAGTCCCAGATCAAAACAATCAGGCCTAGCTTAATGCAAAGGCCCGACTAAATTTACCTGACAGTTTAAAAACGATAAAACAAATAAACACTATTGTAACACATACCAAAAAGGTAGTGGGCACTACACTTGAAACCATGGTAACTTTTTAAAATTTAATGTTGGATGTCTAGAGTTCAGAGCAAGCGTACCTAAGTTATAATGGACACACAGCAAGTTCTTCATGCCATAGTTACTGTTCACCAAACTTTTTTTTGGTATTCAAGCCTACCTTTGCATATTCTTGCTCCTTTAGTTGAATTCTTTATAATATAAAAAAGAAAAAACAAACAAAAAAAAGGTAGCGTGAGACCCCCAAAAGAGGCCTCAGCTGCAATACCCAGTACCTCAATCTCAAATATATACTGTAGGATTAAACAGTTATAAGAAACAGTCAGGTGGTTTAAAGTGCATTGGTGGTTAGTGTAAGTGGGTTGAGTTAGTGTAACCCTAGTTGAGAAATGTTTTTTCTAAAACCATTCAACAACAAGCACTTTTTTAAACGGTTATGTAGCCGATAAATGTGACCCATTACAGCACAAAATACAAGGTGGTATCAAATAGTTTTAAGTCTAGTTTTGTAACAAGCCATCACATGGCAGCCCAAGGCTGCACGCACAGTCACAGGGGGCATCAACCTTCATAACTCAGTGTGCCAAAAGACATCGTTCAGTGTACATCTGGAGCTGTGCAAACTGGTGCTATTCTGAGCACGTGCGTTACCACGTCTGCTATTCGATCATGAACAGCAAGTTAGAACAAGCAGAAACAGCATAATCTCACTTCTGCACCCACCCCACTATCCAGATTTTGCTCCTGCGTACTTAGCCCTCTTCCCTAAAATGAAGATCCAGCTCAAAGGTCGTCATTTTGACACCATTGCAGAGATCCAGCGTGAATTGCAGAAGGTGTTTGACACGCTTCGAAAAGAAGACTTCCAGGACACATTTCAGAAGTGGCAGAAACACTGGGAGCGCTGTATTGCTGTGCAAGGGGACTATTTTGAATGTGATTGTGTGTAAACGTAGATACATAAAGTACTTTCTTGTAAACATATATGCTATAGAAATCATAATAACATTGATAATTTTTGTATTTATTACTTAAGGAGTACCATCCACCTCAGGTAAAGGAGTCCCCTTATCCCCCCCCCAAAAAAAATGCTGCATAGAAGTATCTGTGGGGGGAAGATATATTAGGTAATATACTCATCTTTGTCTGACTTCCATAGTGCAGGTGGTGACATCAATATACAGCCGATAAGATCCTTGGGAATTCACAGTAGCCTAAATGTCTTTGGAAGACACCGCAGAAAAGTGCAGGCTCGTCTCCTCGTGACATTTAGACTTCTCAACCTTCTCTGATATCAGCCTGGAAGCAGGGTCACCCTCGCTTAGACACTTTAGGAGTAAGTTAGATAAGATTTTTAGATAAAGATTATCTAACATTTTTCCTCCAGAGGTTATTTTAGGGAGGGGGCAACTTTAATAAGCAGACCTTTCAACTGAGGTGGAAGGTCCATTTTAAAGTGTATGCATAACCAAGTCAATGTTTTGGTGTTTTGGAGTGAGTGATGAGAGGTTGTAACTTAAGTTGTAACAGTTGTAACTGTTAAGTTACTGTTAAGTTATTTTCTGTCTATGCCTCAGCTAGGTAGATCTACTGGTGTTTGTTGTGACTGTAAAAGAAACTGATAGGTCCACAATGGTTGTCACCAAAGCAAAAGTAAAGGGGAAATCTTGCAAAAAGGACAAATATTCCAGTGACAGCCATCTAAGAGGGTAAATTTTGTTGAGATTTTCTCTTACTTTCTGTTGTGTCTCTGAAACAGGAATTAAAGGGAAATCTCCCAAATGGGAAATGGACAGCAAAACAAAAATGAAAACAGGGTATTTACCTTTCCCTATTATATTCAAAGTTAAACAAAAATGTTGGCTATACAGTACATGCACTTTAAAATTTTAGTATTCCTTAAAGACAATCTTACACTTTAACTTTGATGTTAAAATTTGGTAACCCATGGGTTTATAGGAAGGATGTGATGGCCTGTAAAACAAAAGGGGTGCTCCTTCAATAGGGAAAAGAAGCAAATGATTAATCTGTTATCTTTCCTGCCAAGGCTAAACAGTAACTTCTAACAAGCTTGAGACACAAAATACTCTCACAACATGAATAGATATCTTTGCATTGAACTAGCAATTAAGTCTACAGAACATATGTATGTTTACTGCTTGACATTTGCTATTAACTCAGCATAATTATCTAAATACCGATTGAAAAGTGGTGCCTATGATTTCCACAGCAATGACAAATGACAAGATGTTATCTCAAGCTGTGATATAAGAGGTAATTTACTTTTTGCAGATCACTATTGTGTTTTTGAATTAATTTTTGAACTCCATGTCACATATTGTTACATATATCACCTATTTCTTTGGCTTCAAAGATGGGAATTCAAACCCCTTTTTTTCCCCTGGAAACATACACTACATATAGTATCCAGGATATAATTCTTCCATATGTAGAGTATCTGGAAGAAGTAATTAGGTCATAGTTGTAGAGTATTATTTATCTATAAAAATAGTATTTAGGACTCACGGAACTGATAGATGGTCTAGAAATTGAGCAGCCTGGGTGACATTATGGGGCTGATTTATAGAAAAGAAACCGAGCCAAGAAAATCAGAGCAAAACTAAAAGGGTTACTCATAGCAACCAACCAAACGTCTCACTTACCCTAAAATAATAAACTTTTATTTTGTAACATAAGCTAAAAAGCATGACACTAATCTTAATGTTGCTGTAGGCTACAATTTCAGCATTCTTCTAAGATGGTTTTGATAAATGAGTTCCATCAAAATTATTGTTCTAACCAAAGCAGTCTGAACAATAAGCAGTTAACCTGAAAGCCTAATATAGAACCCCTCTACCATGCATGCATGTGGGAAAGTGAAAAGATCCTCAGTGAGCTGTGGACATTTCCCAACAATCCTTCCAAGATAAATATTTACTGATGGTAAAACTGTCTACTTAACGGTGATCATGTGTGTTTTCCTATGTACGTGGAAGAAAAATGTGCTTTTTAATGAGCATTTCACTATTTACTAAATCCTGTCAATGTCACAATTTAGCTCTCTTTTTTTAGGGGGGGCAGTGAAAAAGGCACAGCTTTTTAGATATCTGTATATATCGATGGAAGTGGAGGTTAAATTGGATCCTGGTTTTAGATACCTGCAGATTTATTGGGAAATGTTTGGACATTTGGGAAATTTTTCAAGATTATTTTGGTAATGCTCATTGAAGCCTTAGGACTGGTTCACACTAGAATCACACTTTATTGTGTGTTCCCCTGCATTGCAATTTGGCAGCCCATTCATTTTATTGGGCTGCAAATTGTACTGGACGACACAAAAAGTAGTGCATGCACTACTTTAGAAAAATGCATTGTACTGCAAAACCATGCGATCTGGTGCCCGCAAACGGGGTGCACTCTGCATTTGGGGTATCGTTAACATTGTATTGGCACCCGCAGCAGATTGTACAGGCAGTGTGTTTTAACCTTGCTGCAGGAAACGCACATGGAATGCGCTTTTCCTGCACTGTGTTCTGGTGTGAACTGACCCTGAGTTTTTTGCTCCTAAATATAAGCTCCAGTCAAAATTGTAGAGCATATATTGCCTGTCCAACACAGTTTTGTTCTCAAGGCATTTCTGTATTACACCATAATACCTGTTATACCCCTCAGAAAGCTGGATTAAAAAACAATATGCCAGTACGAAGAAGTTTTACACAGACACCAATCACATCCAAATCTACTGAGGTTTGAATATAATTGGTGATATATGAAGCAGAGAGAGAGGGGAAGTTGCACTGCATATATTCCAGTGAACACAATCCTATTATCCTCCATTTGGCTGGTGGAAATCTCACTGAAGTGGATAACAGTAAATTCAGATTAAAGTGAACCAATTGATAATGAACATAATTATGTAGGTCCTGCAAGAATACATCCCTGTACAGCCTTTAAGACTGTAGCAGTCTTTAATAAGAATTGAGATCCGGAGCTTTCCCAAGATCTCTATGTTAGACATGGTGATGTCAGCGGAAGGAAGCAGGAAGCTGCTGAAACCCAGAAGTAAGGGGAGTTATTTTTTTTAAAAAATTCAGTGTGTATGTGTGTTTCATTTCTGTAATGCAGTGTTTTTTTTTACAGGGGGTGCAGCCACATATGCTGAGCTTGTATTTTATTGCTAAATCTGATTTAAAGTGGAAGTCCACCTTAACACTAAAATCTTGAAATCTACAGGCATTCACAATCTAAGACTAACTTATCTAGCCCTGTAAAGAAGAAATCGCTATACATACCTTTTCTGGAGCCCCTTTGGTCCGGTCTCCAGTGGCAGAAGCTCTTCAAAGGAGACAGCTGACAATGGCTGAGAAATGAATGGGAAGTGACGTCACCCATAGAGTTACTATGGGGCTCCCATTGTCGGCTGCCTCTTCTGCACCCGCCTCCACAGTGATGCCTCCGCTGACAGCTCAGCGTAGGACCGGACCAGAGCAGCTTCAAAAAGTATGTATAGTATGTATAGCGAATTCTTCCTTACAGGGCTAGATAGGTTAATGTTAGATTAAGGATGTCTGTAGATTTTGAGATTTTAGTGTTAGGGTGGACTTCTACTTTAATCTCTTCCCCTTAATTTGTTATAATGGTGCAGCTTTACCTCTCAAAAATAACAATGTATGCTGTTATTTAGCTGTATTCTGTTGCTGTCACAGCAGAAATATTAGCTTTGTGTCAGGCTGTAAGGCCTTCAAGGAGACTCATTATCTCCTGCCTGAGTTAAAGGTTGATTACTCACACACCCTCTGGGTTCCTGAAAAAGAGGAAAACTGGTTAGTTATCAAATCCTTTATTTTTCGAAATGTAGTTCTTTATCAAATACCATTTTTTTTAAAGTGTTTTTTTAGCAGGGCAGGAGATCTAATGATTTTATAGGCTGACACTCCTGCTCTGACAGGAAGAGTATACAAGTAAATAATCACAAATCACATAATTCCTGAAAGGTATAATTCCTGAAAGGTAAGACTGCACTGTTATATAAATGTTACCTAAAATTGCTCTTTAAAAGCAACTGAAAATTTTCTGCTGTGCGCCACCCTCTTTAAAGTTTAACCAGTTATTTTCCTTCTTCACACCACAGCTGTAAAGATTAAACATTTGAGTAGTTATGGACTTGTTAGTTTGAATAAGTCTAGAGATTCTAAAGATGTTTCCTCTAGAAATACACCTATGACCTTTGTCATTAACAAAGTGCTTTGCCCACAACACTCACTGAATGATATTTGCACCATTCCCTGTAAATTCTAGAACTCCAAGATATCGCTGGTTTCTAAGATGCTAGAAACACCAAGTCTGACATTGACTATTATTCAGTGGTCAGTTTCTTATGCTCAAGTATTGAGTTGCAGTCCAATCATTTGTTGTTTGGCTTTATGAATTAATGAGCAATTTTACCTAAAAAAGGTAAAAGTGTATAAATTTGTAGTGTTAATAGTGGTGTGAAAAGCTATGACTAATACTCTTCCTCTTTTTCAAGCAGTTGACCTCTTGGTTACAAATCTATGGTAAATGATTAAATTATTAATTAGAATATTATTACATTAAAGCAGAATTCCATGGAAATATGTGTAAAAAAATGCACGTTGCCAGCTATGTATTGCTTAAATATCAGTGTGGGTTAATTTACACTTTATTGTAGTGTGTTAATGCACATGTACTAATATGGGTTAATATGCATTGCGTTAAGGTGGCCTCCAGATCAAAACCTACAAATTACCCTTTTTTAGCAATGCGGAGCACCACAACACAGCATGTAGGTGAATGGCATCTGTACTATGTAGCTATGTTGGCAAGACCCCATGTGATCCCACAATGCAATGCAGGGTGCCTGCATTCCTTTATAGAATGCACTTAGAGCAATCCTTAATGTTGACTTAGGAAAAGTCAAAGAATGCACACTGTAGGTACCTGGTTGTGGGTGTGCCTCCATTTCTAATTCAATCATCAGATTTTCATGCAAGTCAAACTCATAAGTTCCTTGCAGTGCAGTTTGCATGTATGTTCTTTTTTTAGACCTGTTACCTCTGGTGACATATGCATTAGAAATATACAGTAATTTAATAGTTTTGGGACAGTTTTTTTTACATATAAATAACAGTTTACTAGTTTACAAAGTGATGCTTTGCATCTTTTGTACATATTTAAGTCCTTTTATTTACAAATAAAAATTCTATGAAAGGCACTGTCATGTTTCTCTACTCTAAAAGGAAAGCCTAGCACTAGCTCTGCTTGTTTACTGTTCCTGCAAATTTAAAAACCCTTGTGTGTCCCCTCTCTTCTAGTAGTAAAAGAGTGTGGGTTATTTTTAATCTGATTCCTTTAGCTGTGTGTGTATGTAATCTAATATGCTGCATTTATAGATTTACTTACAGCCTAGAATGTTCAGTTCATACACAGCATAGCAGTAAACAAGCTTTCTGGAAATGGCATCACACTCACCACTTGTTGGCTGCAAGGGTTACAAATTAAATATTGATAAGCAGTATTATTATATTTAACCAACCAAAAACACATTTTAAAATGTTAAAAGTTGTGTTTTTTTTTTTTTTAGTTCTGAATACAATTTAAAAATAAATGAAATGCGGGGGCGTGGCCTGACATAGCATGGAGTAGGACGTGCATGATTTGAGCTCCGTCCATTACTCCTGTACAGCCCATCCTGATCTTCAGTGTCATCCTGCACCAGCCCAGCGGGACCCCCTGGGGACCCTGAACATCCGTGGCCGCAAATCCACCATCCTCCGCTCGTACGGCGGCCTCCGCAGGGCCGCGATCCCGATCGCGGGTGCCGCATTTAGGAAAGCCCGCGGCTTCGGCCTAGCCCTGGAAGTCGGCGGCCATCTTGCTCCACCCGACCTGCCGCCTGTGCTGCTTCCTGGCCCTCCTGCTCTCAGGTAACAGCCTGCAGGGGCCCACCGAGTCCCCCTGAGGACCCCTCACACCCACAGAGGCAGATACATCAGCCTCTGACTGCGCGGCCGCCGCGTTCAGGAAAGGCCCCGGCTTCGGCCTAGTGCTGGTCGGTGGCCATCTTGCTTCACCCGGCCTGCTGACTAGTGACTCTTCCTGGCCCACCAGCCCTACAGCTCCCTACCATTCGGTATAGACTGAGCTGCCTGCTTTGGAGGGGGGAGGGATCACAGCGGATACCTGCCATGACTCCGCCAAAAACGCCAAAGGCCACCCTGGCGAAATTGGACCAGTACCGCCGCCAGGAGGAGGAAAGAGATGGTGGTGCCGCAGGCGGTGAGCAGGACGCTACGGGAGGCGACACAGCTAAACTGCTCGAGGCGATCACATACTGCCGGACGTCCCTGACGGCGCAAATAGAGGGGGTCAAGGTGGACCTTTCACTCATGCGACAAGACTTCCAGAAACTTCGTGAGCGTGTCACGACTGCCGAAACCCGCATTGGAGAGGTGGAGGACACCGTTACGCCGCTCCAAGTCAGCTCCGATCGAATGCAGCTCCAAATCAATCAGATTCTAAGCAAGCAAGATGATATGGAAAATAGGCTCCGGAGGTGCAACCTCCGTTTCATCGGGCTCCCCGAGGGAGCTGAGGGCAAAGATCCTACCACCTTCTTGGAGAAACTCCTTGTTGACACCTATGGCCGCGAGGCCTTCTCCCCCACCCTGGCGGTGGAGAGGGCTCATCGTATGCCTGCCAGATCTCCTCCTCAGGGGGCTCCCCCCCGCACGTTTATAGCAAAATTCTTGAATTACAAAGATAGAGATGCGGCGCTGCGCATGGCCAGGGAAAAAGGTAACATCCACCTTGGAAACTCCAAGATCGCTATCTTCCCCGACTTTTCTGCCGAGGTGCAGCGCCGCCGCCAAGGCTTCATGGAGGCGAAGAGGAGGCTCCGGATACAACATCTTAAATACTCTATGCTATTTCCAGCTCGTCTTAGAGTCGAAAGGGACGGCCGTGTGTTCTTTTTTGAGGATCCTCAGGAAGTCATTGCCTGGTTGGAGCGTCCGGGGCCCGCCAGAGGGGCGGCGGAGTGACCTGACCGAGCATGTTCATCAGCACTATTGATTGCCTGTCATCATCACCAGCACATTATACGCCGCAGCGGGAGTCTGCAAATCCTGGTATGTTACCCCCCTTTTTTTTTTTTTTTGTCTCCCCTTTACTGCCCGCGGCGCATACCCTATTGCTCCTTACCCCCGGGACCCCCTTTTGCCTTCCCCTGCTATAATCCTCTTTCAATTGTAACCTGCAGAGGGGGTCTCCCATACTTAGGGCCCCCACTGACTGGTTGATCCATGTAACTACCCTGGAGACTGTAATTGCGGAGCACAATCAGTCCTACACTCCACATGCCTAACACAGCGAATTTTCGCCCCCCAGCAACCGGAACACGCATCTCTTTATTATGTGACTGCAGAACTTTCTATACCACCGACCCCGCACTGTACTTCTGGTTCACAGTACAAGAAGAGCCTGTTGCTCTTTATTTGCGGGCATTGGATCTTCCACACCTCCCATGTGAGGAGATCGCTGCAGATCTTTTACGTAACAGCAAGATATTTTGGTTTTATCTGCTACCGGTTGTTACTTTCTTTTGGTTTTGGGAACATACCCGCATCAGTTGGGGAAGATGCAGGGTGGGGAGGGGGGAGGGGGAGGTTCGTTTTTTCTTGATGGACTGCAATACAACGAAGTGCATGCTAACATTGATACTGCATAGATGGCAAACCTTGTATTCATGTAATGCTACTGTCCCACGATATGTTTTAATGTTTGAATTATGGCATCGATAAAACTGCTCACTTGGAATGTGCGTGGGCTTGGGGACAAGGTAAAGAGATCTGCAGTTTTCTCATTTCTCAAAAAACAACGAGCCGACATTGTGGTGTTAGTGGAGACACACGTTGAGGGTCGGCTCCAGATGGCACTCCGCCGGCCATGGATTGGGTGGGCATATCATTCATCCCACTCGTCCCACGCCCGCGGAGTCTCAGTTTTGATTGCCAAGACGGTACATTTTGAGCTGTGTGATGTTCAGTCTGACCCACAGGGGCGCTATGTCTTTCTCTCGGTTAAATTGTATGGTGAACCTTTCCTACTGATGGCATTCTATGTACCTCCACCATTTAATTCTACTATAGTCACAGAGGGCTTGCTATATATGACTCGTCATCCTTCGATTCAGGCGGTGTGGCTGGGGGATTTTAACGCTACGTTGAACCCTACATTAGACAAACTGTCGCCCTCGCCATTATCTACTACAGCTCCAACCCACACTAGATTCTCCCGACTTATCTCTTCCTTTAATCTCACTGACACCTGGCGTTTTAAATTCCCGCTCACTCGAGCTTACTCCTGTTTCTCAACTACCCATAACACCATGTCCCGTATAGATTTTATATTCATTTCTAGTACCCTTGCCCCAAGATTACTGGGAGCTGAATTTGCCCCCAGATTACTTTCAGACCATAGCCCATATTTCATTAGCCTCTCCATCCCATTAAACAAACCGCCCCGTACGTGGCGCCTGAATCCGTTTTGGCTCACCCTGTTGTCGGAGGATGACGAGCTTGGTAACAGTTGGAGAACTTACTTTTTAGAGAATGACGGATCTGCATCCCCAGACGTAGTATGGGAAGCCTTCAAACTGCATGCACGTCTGACTCTGACCTCCTTTATCAACAGGCTGAGGGCTAATTCATCAGCCATACTGGACGGGGCAATGCGGGATCTGTCCTCCTCTGAACAGGGGTACATGTCGAACCCCTCTCCTGATGGAGCTGCCCGACTCAGGTTACAAACCAGGGTGGTTAATCAGCTACAACACGAGACGGCCAGGAAAAAACTTTTCTTTGCCAGACAAAAATTGTATGAACATGGGGAGAGAGCGGGTAAACTGTTGGCCTACTTGGCACATAGTGAGGATAGACCCCCTACTGTCATTTCCCTCACTGGTCCTAATGGGGAAAAGATTACGGAACCCCAGGCTGTCACTTCTGAATTTAGGGACTTCTTTTCTCAACTATATACGTCCCAGGTTTCTACCACTGACTCTCAATTGGAAGATCTACTGGCGGAAATCATCTTTCCACAGCTAGACAATGCCCAAATGGCTATGCTAGACGCACCTCTTACACTCGACGAAATAACCACAGCGATTGGGAGCTTCGCCAGATCCAAGGCCCCGGGTTCAGATGGGTTGCCCATAGAATTTTACGCCCAATACATCGAGATACTTGCCCCCAAGTTATTGTCCCTCTTCAACCATCTATTTGACAATTTCACCTTACCCCCATCGATGGGCGAGGCGGTAATTATCCTCATACCTAAGCCAGGCAAGGACCCAGGCCTCCCGGAATCTTATAGACCAATATCGCTACTCCAGGTAGACATAAAGATTCTGGCTAAAATACTTGCCCTACGCCTTAACCAAGTGATTCTAACCCTGATCCATGCTGACCAAGCTGGATTTATGCCGGGGCGTAACACCTCCTTCAACCTCAGAAAATTGTATATTAACTTGCAAGCGACACATACTAATGTTGGGTCCCGGGTGGTGGTGGCTTTGGATACTGCCAAGGCCTTTGACTCAGTGGAGTGGCGGTACCTTTGGGGATGCCTCCGTGGCTTTGGTTTTGGACCTAAATTTATTAAGTGGGTTCAATTATTATATCTGGCACCCAGGGGTAAAGTAGTAGCCAACGGGAGGGCCTCCCAGACATTTGACTTATCCAGGGGCACTAGACAGGGCTGCCCACTGTCTCCGCTCCTCTATGCCTTGGCGGCGGAGCCCCTTGCAATCTCCATTAGAGAGGACCCCGAGATTCAGGGTCTCTGCCTTGGTTCCCTGACTGAAAAAATTAGCTTATACGCAGACGACACGCTACTATACCTGGCCGACTCTGCCACATCGCTTCGGAAGGCGTTGCATACAATTGAACACTTTGGTCAGTTCTCTGGCCTTAAAATTAATTGGGAGAAATCTCAAATACTGCCTATGGATAGTTTCCCCTCTCCCAAGCTACAGGCACAGTTACCACTCCAGCGAGTGAACACTATCAAATATCTTGGAGTATTGGTGAATAGAACACCGGCTGACTATATATCCCTGAACATAGAACCCCTTTTCGATCTCATCAAGTCTAGAACCCAGGTATGGGCGAGACTGCCGCTCGGCGTGTGGGGCCGTATTAACATTGTTAAAATGATATTATTTCCTAAAATATTGTATATACTCTGGCACACACCCGTATACTTACCCTTGAAATTTTTCAAGTCAATGGAGGCCATACTCAAGACATTTATTTGGGGTAACAACAGACACAAGCTGGCCTGGAGAGTCCTTAAGAACCCTACTGACCTAGGTGGAACAGCCCTCCCTGACTTAAATCTTTATTACCTTGCGTCCCAACTGTCTCAACTATACCACATAGATAAAACCGACAGACTCAGATTCCTCACCCTCCTCTGTCCACGGTGGGCACAACTGACCACTGACCCACTCACTGCAATTGCAGTGGGACATAGTGGGAATAACTCCATTAGAGACCGTGGGTCCCTATTATACCAATATATGCGCGTATGGGACATCACCACTAAAACATTAACGACCCCTAAACACAACAATTATACCCCCTTATGGCACAATAGACTACTCTCAGAGTTTCTCTTGATCCCTGACACAGAGATATGGTGCGAATATGGAATATATTATTTGCACCACATAATTTCCGATGGCACACTTAAAAACTTTGAGGACCTCCAAAATGAGTTCCTGCTGCCCAATTCTATGCTTTTTAGATTCTTCCAGGTGCGTCACGCAGCCCAAGCTCAGTTTCCCCAGCCTTTGCCACAATCTACGCCCAATGTTATTATGGCAGTGGTTAAGGGTGTGGACCCGCGAAAGCTGATCTCTGATTTTTATGTCATGCTTCTCACCCCATCATCTACCACGCTAGCTTACAGCCTTAAACCAAGATGGGAAAGAGAGGTGGGCCCACTGGAGGATGAGGAGTGGAGTGAAGCACTAGACTCGTGCAAGACTGTATCCCCCAAGCTCTCTGACAGGCTGACCCAGTTATACGTGGTGCACCGAGCGTATCTCACCCCCCTAAGAATCGCCCGCTTTAGACGACAGTTTTCTACCTTGTGCACAATGTGTAACCAAACGACGGGCACATTCTTCCATCTACTCTGGGCGTGCCCGGTCCTTCAGGGTTTGTGGAAGCAGATTGTTGACTTCCTTCATGATGACATGGGATCCCCATTGACCCTGGACCCCAAACAATGCTTACTGGGGATATTCCCTGACTCTGAGATGGACAAATTCACTAAAACATTCTTGCATGAAACATTGTTTAATGCTAGAAAAATTATAGCCAGACAGTGGATGAGACCCACTCCCCCCAGCTTCAACGATTGGAAACTAGATATAAATAACACTCTTCCCTACAAAAAGTTCATATACATCAACAGAGGTTGTCCAGATAAGTACTACAAAATCTGGGATCGATGGCTTGAGTCCGCAGACACATGCACTGATGGTCCGTAATACTATACATCCTTCTAGCGTGCAATTCCATGAATAGCGTGGACATAGGGTTTTCCACTTATTGATAGTCACTGAATCCAGTGTTCAATCTGAACAAGTTTTTTTGATCTACTGTGCCTATATATGTATAAGCCACATTTCTTGTTTTATGCATTTCTCCAGTATTGCCTTGTAACTTGCAGAATTATGTTCCAAATGTAAATTGTTCAATAAAAAACTTTTTTCTCAAAAAAAAAAAAAAAAAAAAAAATGAAATGCAGGTCTTCTATATATTCTATTTCATACATAATAATGTTAAATTTGCAAAGTGATATGGCAAAAATAACACTGTATGCAAAAACTAGTAAGCATATAGTCCAATATTGATGCATGGAAACTACAATAGCATTACGGTAAGTATTTTAAAATGTAATATACTTTACTCCATCTGTCCAATATACTTGTGTGGCATTTACTAATAATTAGGGATGAGCCGAACACCCCCCAGTTCGGTTCGCACCAGAACCTGCGAACGGACCGAAAGTTTGTGCGAACTATCGAACCCCGTTAAAGTCTATGGGACTCAAACGTTCGGAATCAAAAGTGCTAATTTTAAAGGCTAATATGCAATTTATTGTCCTAAAAGGGGTTTGGGGACTGTCCCTACACAAAATTTAATTTTTAAAGGAAAAAAAGTAATTTAAAACTGATTTAATGTAATGTGTGGTCCCGGCAATATGGACCACTAACTAAAAATACTGCAGCTCCCTGCCTGTATTTGTATCTATCAGAACACCAGCAATTGTATTCAGGTAAGCTTTAGGTGCACACTGTGCAAAGGACACTAAAGCAAAATACTGCAGCTCCCTGCCTGTATTTGTATCAGAACACCAGCAGTTGTATTCAGGTAAGCTTTTGGTGCACACTGTGCAAAGGACACAGTACACTAAGTGAAACACTGCAGCTAACACAATCACCTGCCTGCCTGTCAGTATAGAGAATAACAGGAACGGATCTAGCTAAACTGAATACAGTGTGTAAATATATATACAACACCTAGGATGCATATATATCCTTTACACAGTTGTAACTGCAGCTAACTGACTCGCCTGCCTGCTCTATCTAACTCAAATCAAATTACACTACTCTCACTCTCTCTCTCTCTCTGTCTTTTAACCAACGCTGCAACACACTACACAAAGCTGCCAAGCCGGCGGCCTTATATAGTGTGGGGCGTGTACCTGCTCCTCTGAACCATGATTGGCCAAGCATGCGGGTAATAGTGCATGCTTGGACAATCATCAGCCAGCAATGCACTGCGATGCTGCAGTGAATTATGGGCCGTGACGCACCACTCGAATTTGGCGCGAACGGCCCATAATGTTGGAAATTAGAAAAACGGCCGAACAGACGATGTTCGAGTCGAACATGGGTTCGACTTGAACTCGAAGCTCATCCCTACTAATAATAACTACTCGTGTAGTATAACGAACCTAGGAGGCTCCACTATTACATTTGCATTTTGATTTCTAATTGTTCAATGGAAACATTCGGTCTTCATTTGTTTATAGTAGGTATGTGATACAAAATATTTTGATTATTCCAAATGGCTTTGTTTTCCTTAGAGATTGTATCATCCCATATGTATTCAATTGATGTTAATACAAGTTTTCACACCTTTCATGGGTATTATTAAAGTGGAAAATACGATATGTGTCTCTTTCATCTGATCAGTTTACGGTTCATATTTTGCCCTAGCTTTAAGCAGCTTGTGTCATTCAAGTTCTTTTCCCTTGGATAAAATAACACAGACCAAACTGCTGCAATAAGTGAAACAGTTGGAGTGGAAGATAATTAGTCTTGATCAGTAAACACCTCAGTTTTTTTCCCCAGACATCTGACAGCACCCCAGAGCTACAAACTTCATGGTTTGCTTTGTGAAACGATAACCTGTATAAGGTCAACCCTATGAAATTACTCAGTAATGAAAGGATCATTTTTTTTACAAAACTTTAAGTCCGTTTCTAATTAGAAGTCCATTCCTGCATGAGGATAAGCATTCTATTAGAAAGAATTATATACAGCTGGCTGACATCATTAGCTACATTTGATGAAGGTAGGGGTTTCACCATTCACTAAAAGCTTTTCCTATGGGTATTAGTAGAAAATGTTTTCCTTTTAATTTTAGTATATATTTTATTATTGATTGTATTACTCTGCAACTAAGAATCTTTCCTGCATTTACCATCATCTTATTTTTTCCTCCTTCATGATTGCTTATAGAGGATTAAACTTAAAGTGGTCCTAAACGTAAATTTTAGGTCAACTTGAAAATAATAATGAGATGGTATGTGCCTTCCATCACAGCAAGCACATTAGAGATGCTCTTATGTAAAGTTTAGATCCACTTGAAAAAATAGTAAGATCGTATGTGCTTTCCATCACAGCAAGCACATTAGAGATGCTGTTTTGCCCATTCAGTGCAAAGTGACAGTGTCAACATAACATACAAATCCTTGTTGAATACCCATAATATGTGCTGTGGTTGAGAAAAAAATAAATAAATCTGTTTGTGCTGCCTGTCAGCACACACCGTACTATAAAGTGGATGTTTACTAGCAGCTGGCAGATAGATCACTAGGCCCTGGCAGTGCTGACTGATTCTTTACTATTGCAAGTGCTTGTGCTGTGATCCAAGCTAACACCTTCTCCCTGCTGTGCTGAGTAACATGTTCATCCTCTTCTGAGCAGCATAGTTGAATAGCAATGGGAGGAGAGGGTGCTGATGACCACACTAACTCATGTACCACACACAGATCGGAAAAGAACCAAGTTCTAACTGCATTTGAATGTCCAATAAGGATTTTGTTTTTAGGTTGTGGTGATATTTGTCCTTTAGCTAGCTCAATACCCAGAGTTTAAAGGATATCATGTGATAGTGGGTTTAATAACCAGTCACTAGGACAGAGTCACATGAAGGAAGGAGTGATGTCTTTTCTCCCTCTAGGCTCTGACAGTAACCAACATCAGCAATGTTGATGGCATCTGCGACAGAGACAGGAGAAGTAGGGAATTGCTCAAAAGATAATGAGTCAAGAGTAGCCTGAAAGGGCAACATGACAGTGTCTCTTTACTGTTCTCAATTTCATGTGTTAACATTCATTGTGCTAAGGCAGCTTATTTATTTTGAATCAGAAGCAAGTTCACCACAACACACGAATGAACATAAAGCTTTTTTCCCTTGCAGCATACCGCAAAATACAAATGTTTACCATTTCTGCATTGTTATGCACTGAAACAAAAATGTGTTAGAATGCCTTTGAAAATAGCACTGCAACTCACCAAACTGGGCATTTTGTGTAATTACAACACATAAGTAAAAAAAGAAATTATGTGCAGCGTTCAAAACATGGAAATACATATGTATACAAACTAATGTACACTGTGCAATGACCACAAAAACTAATAATAATGAAAATAAGATGTGAAATTCACACCCAAACTAAAGTCCATGTGCCATCATACAAAAGTTGTTTTAAAACATAAAAATAGCAGTCTTTAAATAAACGGTGAAAACAAATTGTGTGACTAAAAGTGGGATTCCACATGACATCAATGTTGAGGTGAAGACACAGACAATAGAACCACCACTGGTTAGTGAGGAGGCTTACCGGAGTGAGAAGACTCAAATGGGCATGTGATCAGTGAGTCAACAAGGCTTATGGTGCAACCACTAAAATATGGGACATTCACGTCTGGGATCCAGATCAAGTTGTAAGGCAATCCAATTGGTCAAGAGATGTTACCAAGAAGCAAGTCTTCAGAAGCAGCCAACTTGTCAGACCAAATACTCTCAAGTGTTCAAGATAGCATGACCAAAAAAGAAAATACTCCACATAGTGTGAATCCGTATAATTGTAAAATGTATTAAAAGAAAGTTGAAAACACTCACATTTAGAAAGTGGATCAAGCGCTTAAAATTTAAGTTTGTGGGTAACACAATGACATCAGCAGGGCTCGTCCCAAGGCATTTAGTCTAAATAGACGTCATCTGGTTACAACACATAGGTAAGAAAACAGCCTCAAGGTTTTTAGCGCAAGTTGTTTTTTAGGTTTTATATTTCTGTAATTTTCACAGTTTAATATTTATAAATATTTGGTATTTCTTAACTCTAAAATTACAACTTTATCTTTTTAGATTTAGTAAGAAGTAAGTTTTGTTTTTATTTGCTTATAATAATTTTAGTGCATTTCTAAAAATATAGTTTTGATGAACATTTGTGCCACTTTCACATGATATATAATTAGTAAAACCATCTAATTTGATTAGATACTGCAGGTTCTGTGCCTTACAAGGCAGGGCCCAACAGTGAAAGGGTTAAGCATTTAAATGGTTTATTTGAATGATTTACCATTCATTCCCACTGAGAATTCCAGCAATTGATCTTATTCACATTTGTCCATCAATTCTACATGCTGCATATACTGTAGTTATCTTCAGCTTAAAACTTTAACTTGGATATGCCGTTATAATAATTTCCATCATAACTCCCTTGAATACTAGCACTTGTTGTCATTAGAGTGGCCTTGACTCTGCCCTTTTTTTATATATATGCACCTAAAAAAAAAAAAAAGTAGAATTGCGTAATCAATATTATCAAATCATTTCCTAAAAATGTTTTGAAGGAAGACAGTCCAACAGTACTGAAATGTTTTCACTCCAGGCTTCTTAGTCCTCTTGCAGGCTAGCTTGGAGCTCTATTCCCAGGGCTTAACCAGAGAATTCAAACATTCAGTATATTTACTATAAGAGGATAATGTCATGGCGGCTCTATAATTAAAAAAAAAAAATATCCCTGTAATGTACTCAAATTTGTGTTCTTTTCCAATGTGTAATGTGGCATGTAGTTCCAGATTGTAGTACACTTATGCATGTGGCTGAAGGTCTATTTACTAGGCTAGATGAGTTGCACTGTCCTAAAAGTCAAACAAAAAAAGATTGTGAATGATTTAACATGTGAAACTGCACAATAATTGATCCAGCTTTTATACATTCCATGTGACATAAAATAATCGATGTATATCAAAAAACATGAAACAGAAAGAAAGTGCAGCCACTATAAAGTCCACATATCATGTTACCAAAAAACAATTGCACTATCTCTTTAACCACTTCAGCCCTGGAAGAATTTACCCCCTTCCTGACCGGGCCATTTTTTGCGATACGGCACTGCGTCGCTTTAACTGACAATTGCGGAGGTCATGCAATGCTGTACCCAAACAATATTGACGTCCTTTTTTCCCCACAAATAGAGCTTTCTTTTGGTGGTATTTGATCACCCCTGCAGTTTTTATTTTTTGCGCTATAAACTAAAAAGAGCGACAATTTAGAAAAAAAAACAATATTTTTTACTTTTTTTTCCAATATATTTTTTTATTCCAATATATGTTTTATTAGTTTTTCAAAATTTTACACAAACAACAACAAACGAAAAAAAAAAAAAAAAACATACACAAACAAATAAAATCATCCTGAATACATGTTGATAGCTGAGATGTCCATTATAATTATAATTACTAAATCATCTAACTTGCATAATAATACATCTCTCCAAAGACCCCCCCCCCTCTATATTCAGGGCAAAAAATAAAAAAGGGAAAGGAAAAAAGAAACGCAGGAAGGGGGGGATGGGCGGGGAAAAACACATATAGTGGTGTCTCACATTAACATAATTATAGAATCTTTCTTCTTCAACTTTTAAGAGTTTAAAACAAAATAGAATATATATGCTCCAACAACAATGAACTTAGAAATTTAAATATTTCCAAGAACTTTGATGAGTCTTTAAATGTTATCCAAGTCTGCTACACCCTTTTAAACTTCTGTATAGTATCATTATTTTCAGCTACCAGTACCTCCATATGCATAATACCATTAAGAGACTCAATCCACTCCGGAATTGAAGGAACAATAATAGATTTCCATTATCTTGGTATCAGTTGTCTAACTGCTAAAAGAAAAAAACAAAGGAGGGATTATTTGGTTTTAGATAAGGATCGAGGTAAGAAGGAAAAAAGAGCTAATTCAACAGAATTGTTGATTGATTCATCCACAACAGTATTATATAAGCTGATTACTTGATACCAGAGTTTATAAATAAAAGGGCAAGCCCACCAGAGATGAGATAAGTTACCTATAGCAACATTACAATGCCAACATAAATCTGATTGTGATGGAAAATTTGGTTTAGATTAACTGGAGTGCGGTACCATCTAGATAGCAATTTAAAATTGCGCTCTTGGGTATCACAAGCTATTAAAAATTTATGAGTATTAATGAAAATTTGATTCCAATCTTCCTCCTGTATTGGCCGGTTTAGTTCTATACCCCATTTGGCCATGTATGATGGTAGACCTGGTGAGTTAAAAATAGATAATAACATATATATCTTAGATATGGTATGTGTTGGTGGTTCCAGAGATATACATAGCTGCTCAAGATCTGTGAGCGGTCGATGGATAGAATATTTTGGAGCCGGAGAGGAGTAAAAACTCTGTAATTGCAGATAAGCAAATCAAATACCTTTCTTCTGATCATGTAGGGTTTGAAAATTTACAAATGGCATGAAGGTACCCTCCAGGATCATATGCCTAATCTGGGGCCAATGAAATTTGTCCCAGCTTAGAATAGAGTTTGAGTGGTGACCAATAGAAAAAGAAGGATTATCTATTAAAGGAGTGAGTGGAGCTGGAATAGAAGACAAAAGAAATAGTTTTAGATAATGATGCCAACACTCCAGAACCGTGTAAGTAAGCCACGGCCAAGGAGAACGTGGTCCTATATCCTTAAGACAAAGCAACAAAGCAGCTTTAGGATTTAATGGAAAATAACCTATTTCCAATTGAACCCATTGTTTATCATCAGAATGATAGAACCAATCCAAAATACAGGAGAATATAACTGCTTTATAATAATACTCAAAATCTGGCAAAGCTGCTCCTCCACAATCTTTTAATCGACAAAGTGTTTTCCAGTTAATTCAAGGTTTAATACTTTTCCAAACAAATTGCGATAGCAGACTATTCAGTTTTAAAAAAAATGTTTTATGTAGTTTAATAGGTAAGGTTTGGAATAGGTATAGATACTTTGGAAGAATATCCATCTTGATAGAGTTAATACGACCAAACCATGATAAAGAAAGCTTTGACCATAATAACAATTCAGCTTGCATTTGTAGTAGAAGTGGAAGAACATTTAACTCATAAACAAGAGTGAGAGCTGTTGGAATTTTAACTCCTAAATATTCCACTGCAACTTCTTGCCAGTGAAAAGGAAATTGCGCTACCAACGAAGAAACGTCGTCTCTAGGTAGTGAGATATTTAATAAATCCGATTTAGTTAGATTTACCTTAAAGTTGCTTAAATATCCAAAATAATATAGTTCTTTTAAGTCAGACGGAATACTAATCCTTGGTGATGTTAAATAAAGTAAAACCTCATCTGCATAGAGTGAAGTTTTATAGTCTATCGCGTTAACCTCCCTGGCGGTATTCCCAAGTCTGGCTCGGGTGAGTTTTTCATGCTAAGAGCGGTAACCCCGAGCCAGACTCGGGATTGCATTGCAGGATACAGGGAAGTTACTTACCTTGTTCCCTGGATCCTGCAATGTCCTCCCGCAGTGTGTGCGAGCTGTCTCCTCACTCGATCCACACTGCCGAGTGCCGAGCTCTGTTCCCTGCGACGTTGCGGCGCAAGGGGACGGAGTTCGGCGCCAAATTCAAAAAGTGAAAAACACAGTATAGATACAGTATACTGTAATCTTACAGATAATTACACACCCCCTTTGTCCCTAGTGGTCTGTCCAGTGTCCTGCATTCAGTTTTATATTATAAAAACTGTTCTTTCTGCCTGGAACCTGGAGATTGTCCATAGCAACCAAAAAGTGTCCCTTTATGTCAAAAGTGGTTTTATACCAGCTAGAAAACAGCGATAATAAATTGGAATCACTCTCAGAATTGAGCGATAGCGATTTGTGGGGAAATTCGTCATCAAACACTTAATCTGATGACAGCGAAAATTCTGCAACTGAGCAAATTTCAGTGTTTTTGATTTGATTGAATAATTTTTATTGAAATTACATTACTATTTGTTATAATTATTTATAGTTATTTATTATATTATAATTTATGATTTTGTGTTTCAAACTTTATCATACCTGGGATGTCTACTAGACTCTTCTTTGGTCAGGTTTAAGTAAGTAATTACTAAGAATTGCAGGCCTACAATACATAACACCAAATTTCCATGCAAAATAATTGTACCGCTTTTGGTACATAATTCCAGACAGAATCATACCGCCAGGGAGGTTAATACTTTTTGCTATAATAAATATCCCCAAATGTTTTTTTTAAATCAAATTTCTTCATCAGTTTTGGTCAATATATATTCTTATTAGATATGGGATATACTGCGCTGTGCAATGAGTGAACACAAAAATTAGCTGCCAACACAGCTGAGACAAAGCAAAAACTGGTGAATATGAAAAAGTGTAGCGCTTATTTTTGTGAAAGAGTCAGTTAACAAAACATAACAAATGTTGCAAACATGCATATATATTAATTTCAGTGACACCAAGTGACTGAGTGTGATCCGTGAAAAAAAAATATATTATATGTAAATAAATCAGAACAAAACAGTCCTCTATTGTGACCACACACAAATAACAGTCCAAAAGTGTAGAAAAAACTGCAAGGTTGAAAAAAAGAGTCCCACATGGATATGACCCTCTCTGTGAAAGGATAGAGACACCACCACCGATTATAAGGAGGAGGCGTACCAGATGGTATTGACTTGGTAAGGTGTATACCACCCAAGTCAAAACAGGCTTAAATAATCAGTCAGCAAGGTGTATCCAGCTGGTCCTGAATCCGCATATCAGTCGGCACCGCAAATTCCCGTAAACACCAGGAAGTGTGAATACATATAGTCTTGTTGGAGCCAGAGATACGGTAACCACATAACATGCGTAATGGGGAAAAAAACTCACATAGTGTGATACCGTACAAGGAAGTATTTATTTAAAAAAAGATTAAAAAATGTACACTCACATTTGGAAGAACATCATAGGCATATCACAAAATGCAAGAGCGATGTGTGTAAATGGGTCCACCCGACGCGTTTCAACTAAAAAGTCATCATCTGGGGTGATGATGACTTTTTAGTTGAAACGCGTCGGGTGGACCCATTTACACACATCGCTCTTGCATTTTGTGATATGCCTATGATGTTCTTCCAAATGTGAGTGTACATTTTTTAATCTTTTTTTAAATAAATACTTCCTTGTACGGTATCACACTATGTGAGTTTTTTTCCCCATTACGCATGTTATGTGGTTACCGTATCTCTGGCTCCAACAAGACTATATGTATTCACACTTCCTGGTGTTTACGGGAATTTGCGGTGCCGACTGATATGCGGATTCAGGACCAGCTGGATACACCTTGCTGACTGATTATTTAAGCCTGTTTTGACTTGGGTGGTATACACCTTACCAAGTCAATACCATCTGGTAAGCCTCCTCCTTATAATCGGTGGTGGTGTCTCTATCCTTTCACAGAGAGGGTCATATCCATGTGGGACTCTTTTTTTTCAACCTTGCAGTTTTTTCTACACTTTTGGACTGTTATTTGTGTGTGGTCACAATAGAGGACTGTTTTGTTCTGATTTATTTACATATAATATATTTTTTTTCACGGATCACACTCAGTCACTTGGTGTCACTGAAATTAATATATATTAATGTTTGCAACATTTGTTATGTTTTGTTAACTGACTCTTTCACAAAAATAAGCGCTACACTTTTTCATATTCACCAATATATATTCTTATACATATTTTTGGTAATAAAAATCGCAATAAGCGTATATTGATTGGTTTGCGCAAAAGTTATAGCGTCTACAAACTATGGGAAAAATTTATGGCATTTTTACTATTATTTTTTTAATAGTAATGGCGGTGATCTGTGATTTTTATCGGGACTGTGAGATTGCGGCAGACAGATCGGACACTTTTGACACATTTTTGGGACCATTGACATTTATACAGCGATCAGTGCTAGAAAAATTCACTAATTACTGTGTAAATGTCACTGGTAGGGAAGGGGAGAACACTAGGGGGCGATCAGGGGGATAAATGTGTTCCCTCAGTGTGTGTTCTAACTGTAGGGGGAAGGAACTAACTAGAGGAGAAGACAGATCATTGTTCCTAGCTAGTAAGAACACACGATCTGTCTCTCCTCTCCTCAAAGAACAGGGATTTGTGTGTTTATACACACATGACCCTGTTCTGGCTCTCGTGCCCGCGATCATGCGTGGCCGGCGGTCATCGCGACTGCCGGTTACGCGCATCGGTTTCCCCGCAGTGCAGCAGCCACGCCTGCTATCCCTGCTTAAATGGTCAACGTACAGCTACGACGGTTCGGGGGAACGTGACGATCAGTATAATGATGGCGGCTGGTCAGCAATCGGTTAAACAATAGCAATATCTTTGTGATAATAAAGATTAAATATAAAAAAAACACAGTGGTATGAAAAATTCAGGAACCTTGTTAACTGCAAAAAAAATTAAATCATAATCTATGTGTTGAGTGTAAATGAAATGCTAACAATTCACTGTGCAGACAGTGTAGATTTCAGTACTCCAATACCAAAAATACACACCACCTCCTTACGAAATAGTTTGACCTCCTAATGCTGAGGTCTAATGGCATGTGTAGATAAAACCATGCAACAAGGTCACCAGGCAGCTGTATGTAAGGATGGACGTGATCACTCAAGCGTCATATATAAGGAAGAAGCAGGTATAATTATTGGACAACACAGCACTTTCACATATTTATGCACTTTCATGAATGTCTTTATGGTGGTCCAATCATTCACAATCTTTTTGGGTTGACTTTGAAAGGGACAGCACAACTATTTTCATCTAGTCTCTATTGGTTGCTGTATTCTGGCAATTATAGAGTGCGGCTTTACTAAAGTATACATTTTACTGGGTGATCTTTGGTGCCAGCCAAGGTACTGCCATTCAAATAATTGCTGCAATTTTATATCAAGAAATATATAATACTTGGAAAAAATTGGTAGTTAATAGTTTTTGGGCTTCATGTATAAAAAGGGTCCCACGATGAAAAATGCTGTCGACCCCTAGCAACAAGTCCGATGCCAGCCATCCTTTTTTGTTCAGGGTTCAAAAAAATAAAAAAAAATACAGAATTATTGCTAAGGGTAGAAAGAGTTTTATCCTTAGATGTCCCCCTAAATATACCTTTTGCAAGAACGAAATATAAGCTCCCTAGCATTTGTCCTTTAGGATCATTCATAAACTTAAAAAAATATATGTTTATTTTAATAACGTCTAGTTTTTCCCACCTATGCTATATTCTTCAGCTAAACTGCTCTGGGCCTAATTTCAAATGTGCACTGGGGCCTTATAACATTTCATATTCATATTATAGTGCCTACACTATGCAAAAAACATTTGAGTTTGACATTATTTTTTTAATAATAAACTGCATCATTAAACGGATGATGACATGGAATAGTCTGGAAAGATAAAGCAATATTCAGCGGCAGCGCCAAACATGAGAATCTGTAAACCCATTTCCACCACTAGTACCCTGTTACTGCATCATTGCACATACACATCAGTTATTGAAGCATTGCATTATGAGACATAGGCTTCATTTAAACACATGACATTTTCTATAGAGATCCAACATTTCTTATGGGGTGCTTTTGTACAGAGCATAGGCAAACCAACCCCCACCTCTTCCTCCCTCTGGAAAGTCTCAGGCCTGGTGATAGGTTATTTAGGATGAAGGAGGGGCATGCTTGCTCTTCTCATGTTCTACAGGTTGGAGTGTTTCAAGAAGCCCTGACAGCACTTACAGAGAAATTTCCTTACAAAAGATGTACATTCAGGTGTGTTATGATGCCTATTATTGAACACATAGTTCAGCGTTGAATTTGATTTCCAATACAGGTTTACTTCTGTAATTTTATATTTCAGTAGAATGATCGAAATAGTTATCTCTGTCGTTTCAGCCATTGGACATATTGTAAAAAATTTTAAATTTTTGCAATGTTTTTTATGCTTTGATATTGAATAACTGTCATGCTTTAATGACAAAGTAACAGAATCCAGCAAAATTTACTGTGCAGCTGAAAGACAAAATCACAGCGAATAACCTTTTTGTCAAGTTGAGGGGTAGAATTTTTCTATCTTGTTATTAGTTGACATAATTAGTAGAACCATTGAATCTGTAAAGAACGCTTAAGTCCTGGATGGTACGTTGTATCTCCCGTGTGCTCTCTTCTTTAGACTCTGGGGGATTGCATTGCATTGACCCCTTCAAGATGATTTACTAAAGGATTCATTTTTTAATAGCCTGTGTTCCTATGGAACCCCATCCAGGTTCTGGAGAAATTAGTATGGTTTAAATACCTTTTATGAGGTATTTTATATAAAAATAAAGTGCAGCGCTAAACAAATATGATCATATATAGAGAATAAATTGCAATACTGTGCAATCAAAACAATAGGCATAAATCAATTAAAAAAAACATAAAAAGTGACCATAAGAAAGTCTCAAACGCACATCAGTGTTATAATGCATATAAATGAGGTGCAGTCCTGTGCACATCAAACAGTGTTATATGCATGTAGATAAGGTGCAGTCCTGTGCAAGCAAAATCATATATGACAAATAACAAACTAAAGTCCATTAAAGAGGTCAGTTGGGGGAATCCATGCTGAAAATGAAGATCAAACGCCCACCGATGTGACACCTATCACCAGAGCAAACTTTGGAGGCTTACCAGAGCCACTGCTCAAAAAAACAAAACAAAAGAAATCATAAAAACAAACTAAAAACCTCTCTGGCATATTTATAAAGCACAATTATTTACAAACAAATTTACTTGTGTAGCCTGGCCAGAAGCCTCTTAAAGGTGGAAGCAGCGCAATCTAGATCTTTTTGTGGCCACATGGCAGTTTACTTCTCTGCCCTGGCCATTTGATTGACGGGTCAGTGGGAAAGGAGAGAAAAAAGGGACGTTGGATGCATCATGGGCTAGCATTGGCACTCTCAGATGGAGCAGCATGGTGATTGACTGCATTGGTGGCTAGGAGGGGAAGCTTAGCTGCCAGAAGCCTAAGAAAAGCAGAGTGGCAGGAAACGAGAGGGGGTCAGTGTGGTCTGTCAGCAGGGGTTGGGGGGGAGCCTTTAGGCACTAAGCAGAGATGACCAGAGACCTGAGGACATAAGCCAGAAGCCTGAGAGTCTTCCAGAGCAATGAGAGAGCGTACCTACTTGGATGGAGTGTGACACAAGGGAAGGAGGAAGTGTGATATACTCCTCATCTACTTTTCTCTTCCAAAGGGCCGGAACTGCCATTAAAGGATACACTGCATTTGAGAGGAAAGTTTCTGGACATTGAAGTGGTGAGCAGCCTGTGGTCTTCTATGTATGTACTAAACTTTTCCTACACTTGCAGGGACGTTAGTTGCACTGGCAAAGTTTTGATTAAACAGGGCCACACCATCCTTTTACTGTCAGCTGTTTGGGGCACTTTGCAAAGATACTTTTCCATTTTGCATTACAAATACTTTTACCCAATTTTGAGAACCCCACCATTATATTCAGAGGGCTCCACTGTCCAGCAGACTTTGTGATAGATTTACTCACTGGACAGTGATTAGTCGAGGTCTAAAGAGTGTAGTTGTGCCCCAATAGTTAACCTTATTTATCTCAATACCAATTGAGAATATTTCTGTCAATTGTTGTTTTTTGATAGTTTCAATATCATTCTCCAATCACCCCATGCGTTTCAGGCTTAGCTTCTCTCTGGTGGTAAAGAAAATGAACACCAGCTCTATTCACCTCATGGTACCATTGCATAATTACACCATTTTGAACTGTTGCTTTTATTATTGTCAAACCTGTTGTGAACCCTGTTTAAAGGGTACCTCCACGTTTGTGGGGAAAAAATAGCACATACAGAAAAAATAATATAGCGTGTACAATTGCGATACAAGTCATATTGTAATTGAATGTTAAATAAAAATTATCTTTCCCTTTCAATCTGCAGCTCTGTAATTTTCTAGAAATGCAAAGCAATATGGCTACATGGAGTTGTTCTGTACACAGAATGTGTACTGACCACTCCCCAGAAACATAATTTCCTACTTGTGTGATTGGCTCCCACTCACCCAACGAATAAAATTTAAAGTACTAACAATAATTTACAAAGCCACCCACATCTTGGCCCCCAGCTACATCACTAACCTAGTCCCAAAATACCAACCAAGACGCTCTCTTCGGTCCTCCCAAGACCTTCTGCTTTCTAGCTCCCTTTTCACCTCCTCCCATGCTCGCCTCCAGGATTTCTCCAGAGCTTCTCCCATCCTTTGGAACTCCCTACCCCAATCTGTCCGACTGTCCCCTAATCTATCCATATTTAGACGATCCCTGAAAACTGTACTCTTTAAAGAAGCCTATCCTGCTTCTAACTAACTTGTACTTCCTCCATCAGCTCATCCCCAACAGCTATTACCTTTTGTATCAATTGACCCTCCCTTTTTAGATTGTAAACTCTAATGAGCAGGGCCTTCTGATTCCTCTTGTACCAAATTGTAATGTAACTGTAATGTCTGCCTTTATTTTGTAAAGCGCTGCGCAAACTGTTGGCACTATATAAACCCTGTATAATAATAATGTATAATAATAATTGGCTCACCAATTTTCCCAGAAGTTTGCCTAAGATGCAAGTCATATTTTAGGCATCCCCTGCAACAAAAATTTCATTTTTGGTGAGATATTTCCAATAGGGACACGTCTAAAGGGATGCAGGCCCAGCAGCCTCCCTCAGTGCCCTGCAACTGTCACAGCTGACTGATAATTATGAAACCACTCCCATTAGACCCACTTAGCCCAGAGGCACAGACAAACACACATGGATTTCTTAAGAATAACAAAAGGTAGGAATCTGCAACAAAGGTTGTTATAATCCTTGCAGTGTACATAGATCACCCAGGGGGAATGTTTTTTTTTTCAACAAAGTTATGCTTTAACTGGTACCCTTCTGCAGGGCTTGTTTCTGCTTTCATAGAGCAGATCTTTTATAGTATCTGAGCACCATCTTTGATAACAAAGCCTTTGCGCAACACATGTACCCCAGGAAGGGACTAACTCCATAAAAGTCAGGGGACTCCTAAAAGATCACTATTCTTGTCTGTGAATTGAGTTAACTATTAAAAAATATATATACTTCCTCTAGTTTTTGGCTGCAGGAATATTTTCTTTTAACACTTAGCATATTTTCTCTTTGACACAGAAGGAAATTTTGCTATGTAACTCATTTGTCTCCAAGGCTTCCTGAGAATTCCCCATTGAGCTCCATGAAACAATGATTCTACCTGAAATTGGCTCTGTTAGTTTCAGTGAATGTTTCTTGCCTGATTGTTGCTATGGAAGCTTAACAAATAACCTCCTTTCATCACCATTTGGACTTTGGATATGTAATTAAAAGCTACTGTTTCAGTCTGTGTTTACACAAGCTTAGCACTTTCAACTTTACATATTTCACTGCTTTGTAAACTTTATTTGGCCATTGATTTCCTGATAAATACAATGAAATAAAGCTTTGTCCACATGGCTGTCAGCGGCAATGAAAATTCATTTTCTGCGTAAACAATGTTTTATGACGTTTTATGAGGTCCACTTCCTATAATAATAACTGTTTTCTTAACTACTGTTTGTCTTATCTTCATAGTGACTGGGATCTGAAAAAAACGGATGCATATATTTTCCACTGAAAAAATATACTTTCCTGTTTATAATAGAACAAAATAGTATTGGCAACAGTTTTCTTCTTTTTTTTTTTTTTGTGCAATCTTGATAACCACAAATGAACTCAGTATATGTGTTCTAAAACTGCAAAACATATACTGTATGTGTTTGAAGCAAATATGATATCTTACAAAGGTACTCATTAACCAACAATACCACAATAGAACTTACCCAATACAAACACTACTTGTAACCCACACATTCAGTGAATTAAATGGTAATTACAGCAGGGACTTAAAAATAGGATTTTTATAACAGCTTACCTGTAAAATCCTTTTCTTGGAGTACATCACGGGACACAGAGCGACATAGTCATTACTAATGGGTTATATAGATACCGTCAGGTGCTGGCACTGGCAACTTCCAAAACCGGAAGTACCCTCCCCTATATAAGCCCCTCCCATCCGGGAGCACCTCAGTTTTGTAGCAAAGCAATAAGTGTCCCCAAAGAGGGGCGGGAGCTCTGTGTCCCGTGATGTACTCCAAGAAAAGGATTTTACAGGTAAGCTGTTATAAAAATCCTATTTTCTTTCTCGTACATCACGGGACACAGAGCGACATAGTCATTACTAATGGGATGTCCTAAAGCAATGCCAAATGAGGGGGGGGATACACCATATATAAGCTGAGCGCTATCAGACATGAGGATCTTTTGCGGCCTGCAACACACTGCGCCCAAAGGCGACATCCTCCTGACTTCTAACGTCCACCTGGTAGAACCTAGTAAACGTGTGAACTGAAGACCATGTTGCGGCCTTACAGATTTGAGCCAGGGAGGCCTGGTGATGCACTGCCCATGAAGTTCCAACTGCTCTCGTGGAGTGCGCTCTAATTTTGAACGGAGGCGGTCTCCTTCTCAAGCCATAGGCTTGCATAATGACCTGTCGAATCCACTTGGCTAAAGTAGATTTTGACGCTGCCTGACCCTTTCTGGGGCCTTCCGGCAGAATAAACAAAGTATCCGTTCTGCGAATCTGAGCAGTGGCTTTTAGATAAGCTTTAACTGCTCTTACTACATCCAAAGAATGCAATAACTTTTCCTCTACCGAAAGTAGGTTTGGGGAAAAAAGAAGGAAGAACCACATCTTGGTTCAAATGAAACCTCGATACCACCTTAGGAAGAAAGGCTGGATGAGGACGTAACACTACTCTGTCCTTATGGATAACCAGATATGGCTCCTTACAGGACATAGCTGCTAATTCCGACACTCTTTTAGCCGAACAAATGGCTACTAGAAAAATCAATTTCCTGGTGAGAAGCACCAAGGAAATATGCTGTAATGGTTCAAATGGTTGTTTCTGTAGAACCGACAGAACCAAGTTTAGATCCCATGGACATATGGGAATATTAACCGGAGGACTAATACGCATCACTCCTTGTATAAAGGCTTTGACTAGTGAATGCGAAGCCAAGGGCCTTTGAAAAAATATTGACAAGGCCGAAATCTGACCCTTGATAGTACTCAAGGCAAGCTTCCTATCTACAGCCCACTGTAGGAAGTCCAGAATCCTACAAATTACGTACTTATGTGGATGCCATTTCTTGGCCTCACACCACGCGATGTACGCCTTCCAGATTCTATAGTAGATCTGCCTGGATACCGGCTTCCTGGCATTGATCATGGTAGATACCACAGCATTAGAGAGCCCTCTCTTTTTTAGAATGTGGGCTTCAATAGCCAGGCCGTCAAACCTAGGGCTGGTAAGGAAGGGTGGTATATCGGTCCTTGCAAAAGCAGGTCCGGACAACGTGGGAGAGTCCAAGGACTCCCCACTGAAATTTTACAATCTCCGCGTACCACGCTCTTCGGGGCCACGCTGGAGCCACCAGAATCACTGGTTTCTTTTCTACCCTGATTCTGCGGAGTAATCGAGGTAACCATTGTGGCGGTGTGAATGCATATATCAGCTTGAACTGATCCCAAGGGAACACAAGGCATCCGAGCCGCAAGCTAGGGGATCCCTTGTCCGAGAGACAAACCTGTCCCCCTTTGCGTTGAATCTGGATGCTAGAAGATCTACATCCGATGTTCCCCACCGCTGACATATTGTCCAGAAAACCTCGGGGTGAAGGGACCCTTCCTCTGGGCCTAATTGCTGGCGACTTAGAAAGTCCGCCTTCCAATTCTCCACTCCTGGAATGAATACCGCAGATATGGCTGGGACATATTTTTCTGCCCATTTCAGGATGTAATTTACTTCCCTCTGGGCTGCACGACTCCTGGTGCCCCCCTGATGATTGATATATGCCACTGCTGTGGCATTGTCTGATTGAATTCTGACAGGGGACCCTTGGAGTTTGGATGTCCATGCTACTAGGGCATACCGGGCTGCTCGTATCTCTAAGAGATTGATGGGCAGGGCCTTTTCTGCATCCGACCATCTGCCCTGGAGAGACTATTGCTCCAGTACTGCTCCCCAGCCTATAAGGCTGGCATCTGTAGTGACCACCTTCCAAGAAATCGGACTGAAGGATTTCCTTTTTTCCAGATTCTGGGGAACCAACCACCAACGGAGGCTCTTGCGAACGGAAGGGGACAAGGACATTGTAAGTCTAGGGCCTGAACTTTTTTGTTCCAGGCTGACAGTATGGCCCCTTGCAAATTCCTTGAATGGAATTGACCGTAGGGTACTGCTTCGAATGATGCCACCATTTTTCCCAGCAGCCTCATATACAGGCGTATGGACGGCTGTCTTTTTTGTACCCACTAAGTGGATCAAATCTTTCAAAGACAACACCTTTCCTCGAGGCAAGAATATTTTTCTCTGGCCTGAATCCAACCTTAGCCCCAAGTATTCCAGACTTTTGACTGGTTTTTAGGGCTGACTTGTCTCGGTTGATAATCCAACCGTGAGATTCCAGATACTTGATTGTCTTGTGAACGACCACGTCTAGTTTTTTCACTGAGTGGTCTATCAGCAACAAGTCATCCAGATATGCCATTATCATTACACCTTGTGTTCTTAGATTGGCCAATAAAGGGCCAGAATTTTTGTAAACACTCGTGGTGCTGTGGCCAAACCGAAGGGTAAGGCTCTGAACTGAAAATGGCGCCCTTCTACTGCAAAGCGTAGAAATTTTTGGTGGACTGGAAAGATGGGAATGTGCAAATAAGCATCTTTGATGTCGATCGCGGCTAACCAATCCTCCCCTTGTAGGGCAGTGGCCACCGATCGGATCGACTCCATCGGAAAGTCCTGATATACAGGAATTTGTATAGCCCTTTTAGAATTAATATGGGCCTCCCGTCCGCGTTTGCTTCGGGACTGTAAAGAGGTTTGAGTAAAACCCGAACCCTCATTCTTCCAGGGGAACCTCCATAATTACTCCTTGGAGCAATAGTTGTTCTAGTGCCAACAGGAGGGACTCTCTCTTCCGGGGATCCCTTGGCACGTTTGACCTTAAAAATGGGAAGGAGGAGAGTCTTTTAACTCCAAACTGTATCCCAAACCTACTGCGGAGAGCACCTATCTGTCTTGATCGTGTCCCGCCAGGTCTCTTGCGAACAACTGGAGTCCTCCCCCCACCCGACTGAGTGGGGGCTTCAATGAATTTAACTTTGGGGGAGGTTTTGTACCTCCCCTGACCCAGGGTTTCTCATTACCCTGCTACTGTCCCTGTTTTTTACCCCCGGGATTTGACCGAGGAGGCCGTCGGAACTGTTACACAGCCGATGCCCCAGGGACTGGAGAAGCAGGCCTCTTAAAGAGGGACCTCTAACTCTGTTTTTAACCGGCAAGAGCGTATTTTTACCGCTGGAAATTTTCTGGATATATTTGTCCAGGTTTTCCCTGAATAAGCGTTCACCATGAAATGGGACGCTAACCAGCCATTCTTTACAGGGAGCTTCAGCAGACCAGTTTTTGAGCCATAGGAGCCTACGCATATGTACTATAGACAGCGTAAGGCGGGAGGCCTGATGGACTGAATCCTTTATGGCGTCAACCGCAAAGCCTAAGGCTCTAGGTAGATCAGCTAGGGCAAGGCCTGCTGATCTGTCAAGTCCCTCAAGACCTGTTTCAACTGATCCTTCACTGCTTAGCAGACCCCAATAGCTGCTACTGCTGGTTGTATCACCAAGCAGATTTTCATAAGGACTCCAATCTTTTATCTATTGGGTTCTTGAACATTTGGACATTATCCACTGGACATGTCAGTGATTTATACATACAAGAGATGGCTGCGTCCACTGTAGGGACCTTCCATTTTTTTTTTTGATGAACTTATCCTCCATGGGATAGACCACCGGAAATCTCTTGGGGGAATAAATATTTTCTCAGGACGTTCCCAATCCTGGTAAATGAGCCCTTTCAGTAAAGGGTGAAGTGGAAAAGAACAAACAGTCTGGGGGCTTCTAGCGACCCCAACGAGGATACAGTAGTGGTTGATGGTTCCGCAAGGTGCATTTTTAAATGCTGATCGGACCATGTTAGTCAGAGACCGAACCCATAATCTTTCAGCTTGAGATGCTGAGAAAAGGTTCCCCCACTGTTGATTCCTCTATAACAGAATCAACCTCATCCTGATCCCCTTCAGGCAGGTCGATCCCTGTATGGGACTTTTGCTCTGCTAACAGGCACTCTGAAGGAGGAGATGGAGATCGGGCGTGCTTTCCCTGACAGGGAGGCAGCGATAAATGTTGACAATCTCTCTCTAATCCTCCCAGAGCTGAGGAAAAAACCTCCTCTGTTACATACACAGGAGCAGGTGAACTGAGGACAGCCACAGTACCAAGTACCCCTGCGGGGTCTCTACGGTCACTTACCTCTGAACTTCAGGGGAGACTGGTGCAGCAGAAGTATGCCCAAGATCCTCCGAGCCCGATGAGACCCCCTTCGCTTCCTGGAAGATTCAGTTCCGGAGCTTCTGGACGGCATATTCCTAAGCCTAAAGCTGAGGTATTCCAGCCGTAATACACCACTTTTACTGAGAATAGTCTAGCACAATTGCTGCTATATCACAGTTGGTGTCTACTAATGTGCCTTTCTAGGGGATGCCTGTATCAACCGCTTGCTGTATGCCCTTTTTTTAAATGTTGCCAGCTCTGTCTCTGTACTTCATAGCCAGCTCACCACACAAAACTGTGGTTTTTACATGCTGGGACGCCCGCACATGCGCAGAAGCGCTGCGGCGCACACAGAGCGTCATCCCCCAGGCTCCGCCCCCTTTCCTGGGTCACCTCTATATATAGAGGCGCGTGCACGCGCACGCGCGCGGCCACATGCGCCTTCGGCGCTAATTTTGAAAAATGGAGACTAGGGACAAGAGCCAGGGCCCCTCTTTGCCGCAGGCCGGGGGATGGACGAGCATTGCAACATGGCAGAGGAAGCAGTTTCCCATAAGAGAACTCACCATCTGCCTGGACTTGCTCTGCTGAGAAGAAACTAGTCCACATGACAAGAAAACATTCCACAGCGGCCTCTAGTGGACAAACACAGGTACCGCAGTCTAATATCTTAAATATATATAAAAAAATATATATATATTTTTTTTCTTGACCACCATTAAAAATTATTACATTTTTTTAGTAGTTACAGGCATGCACAGAATTTTGCGGGAATACCATTAGGTAACAGACAGAAAGACAAATTAGGCTTGGGGGTCCCCCAATAGAACCAAGTTCCTGGGGGCCCCCACTTACCTGTTCCCCGCCGCAGGACTTTGTTTGGTCCAAAAAAGCCCAAACTTCACCTATCACGGCAGGCATTGTAATCAAACCTTCAGGGACCGGGTTCCCAAGGATTCCACTCCCCTGGACCTGTATAGCACCCTGCACAGAAAACATCTTGGTCGTGGGTATGACCAGAGCTCTGGATCCCAGGGTCCAGCTCTCCTAAGAGAAGCATTACAGGCAAAACCTTGCTCTTCTCTGCAAGGCCCGGGTACCGACCGTTTAGCTATGAAGCTTTTTTGGTCGGATCCGGAATAGCTTACTGAGGCCCAAAAGAACCTGTACGCAAGCTCAGTGAAAAACACATGTTTCTTCTTGGCCAACACCTTAGACACTGGCAAAAAACTGAGGTGCTCCCGGATGGGAGGGGCTTATATAGGGGAGGGTACTTCCGGTTTTGGAAGTTGCCAGTGCCAGCACCTGACGGTATCTATATAACCCATTAGTAATGACTATGTCGCTCTGTGTCCCGTGATGTACGAGAAAGAAATGCTTATTAAATGTTTTAAATGTAGGATGTGTTATTGTGTGGAAATGTTGTTACATTTATTTATTGGTATTGAAGTAATTTTTAATGTTTGCTTCACAATTCTTTTAAAAGGATGTTTTTAGGTACATAAAATATAAATTGCTATTAATGTTTATGAGAGATAACATTGTACAGTGTTGACTTAAGGAGTTATCCAGTTGTAAATGGGGTTAAAGAAGGATTTTGATCGACACTTTAATTTATATTTATTTTTGCCTTTTTCTGGGTTTAGGATTTTAAAGTTGAACCCCATAGGCATGTGCTTTTTTACCTTCAGTGCACACCTTATGCTAAAGATAGAGCCATTTAATAGTCACAGGCAAGCAATGTTTCAGAGCCCACACATCAGCTTCTTCCTCAGGCGACAGGGATAGTGGCTTTGCATCATTAGAGCCCCCGGTTTTGCTCAACTGGAAAATTGTTTGGAGTGCACCATGTTACCTTTGCTTTTTTTTTTTACCTAAAACAATGGGCCTGATCTTCTAAAAAAAAAAAAAATCAGGAAAAAACCATCAGTGTGTTCTTGGATTTTAGGCCCAAATGTACTTGTAGAAATTAGTGTACATAGCAAACCCAATCACTGAACCTATAGTGGTTCACCATTGGGAAGCAAAATGTATTTTGGTAAGTAAAACTGATTTAAGTTTCTTAGACATGAATGAGCAGTTAACCCTTGCAGTGTGAATCCAGCCCTACTACAAGGGAGGGTTTTTAGGTTTCCTGGAGTTGGTCTTCAAATCTAACAAAATCCATTTCTACTGACGTGGAAATGTATAACCTTCTATGTATGTCACATACACTTAACTTAAGTAAATCTATGATTACGTCAAAAGTCTATTCAAGTTAAGGTGATTTTTTGAAATTTCCCTGCAGTTCATTACTCAAGAATAAGTCTGTCTAGTCTAGTGGTTGAGATTCCCTGGGCCAAGAAAAGCAATTTCTACCTCAGCAAGTATAAAATGTGAGATGCGTGCATTTTACATTTGCTGCCTAGATACTGTAGGTACAGATGCAGGGCTGCTGTTAGAAATCACGGGGCCCCGTACAACCTACCTGGCAGGCTGCAGAAAGCCACACAGGGCATCCTTCTGTAATTGCCCCTCCGCCTGACCACATCAATTCCCCCTGCTGTTCGGGCCCCCCTGTGTGGCTGGGCCTCCTACAGGAGGACTGGGGGTCCCCCCCTATCAGCGGCCCTGTACAGATGATATATTGTTGAGATGTTATGATATACATTGTGTAATAAGTCGTTATAAGCCTGACTGAATCAACCATTTTACACCCAACACTGCTCCAATCAACAGTGCTCTCACAAAGCTTTTGATTGGAGCAATCTAAGGGTGGGGTTGGGGGTGTCAGACAGCAGACAGATGGAGAGCTGGGTATCTGCTTTGTGTAAGAGCTGCAATCTGACTCTCCTATGTGCTGGCAGCTCAGGGCGTTTAAATACTTACTGAAGCACTTAGTAGTGTACAAACAGTGAGCGAGTCTCATGTTTATTACTATGTATGCAGCCTGGCTGCATTACAGTAGTAAATAGTGAGAATAAAATAATACGATTTAAAGAGTCTCAATAAAACAATCACGTTAGTATGGAAAAATTGCTCCCCAAAAATGTGTGAGTTTAAGGCCTCATTTAAACGGGTGGTAAGTGGCTGATCTGCACTTTTACTGACCACTTATCGCCCACCTAAGCCTAACATGGCAGGCGGAGGGTTTAGTACACATGCCGTAGCCAATTTGCTTTGCAAAGGAGTTTGCAACACTTCATTGTTACTTTTTAAAATGTTCCCTGTTTTATTGTAAACCTGTGTATGGCAAATTATTAAGTTATTACCTGGGAAGTTAAATATTTCCTTCACTATGACCTATTTTGTTAAACTGACAGGCATTGCCTGGGGGTAATCAGCCGACTTGTATCTTTGTTGTAGACATCAATAATTATCTGATTATTGAATCTATTTTAGGACTGATAAACTGTTCAAATTGATTTCAGAGTTTATTTACCAGAGGTTTTCTTCACTGGAAGATAATGAAAAAAATAGTGGGAAATCCAATACAACTGTGGAAAAATGAGAAATTCAGTGTGATATATATATTTTTTTTAGTGCAAAGTTATTGTAACGAAGGATTAAACACATGCATATATATATATATATATATATATATATATATATATATATATATATATACTGTGTGTGTGTGTGTGTGTATATATATATATATATATATTGTATATTAATGTACTATATAGATGATTTTTTCCCTGTGGCTGTCAGTAGCTTCTGATGGTTTGTTAAACCTGGCTGCAGATCTTCTCCCCTTTCTCCATGCTGTCACAGGACAGACTGAGAGCAGTGGGGCCATTGACTCCTGCTGCTGTCAGACAAGTCCTATATATAGGAGGTGGGGGGGTATGCCCGAGCCACACTTTATCTGTCTATAGACATACTCAGCCCTTTTGGGGAGTTGGGGAGAAGAGAAAGGGGGGCCCCAGTAGTTGAGGAGGTGAGGGACCGCTCTGTGCAATATAGTTGCACAGTGTAGGTAATCACAAACCTTTTTTTTAATTTTAGGAACAATACAGAGCCTTTAGCAATTTAATGTATCTACTGCACCATTGCCTCGCTCCATATTTTAACTTCCTCAATAGCAGTATTTTTCTTCATTTACAACAAAATGTGATCACCTTGCAGTGTCAAGTTTGTACTTTCCTGGCATTTTTAATTTGCTATATTTTATAACAGGAAGTAAGGCAAACTCTTTTTTTTTGGTATTGTTGGTATTTTTTCATTTTAAATAGTAAAAAAAAAAAACATTGGTTATTAGATACCTTAGAAAGAAAGCCATCCACAATCTGGCCCCAGCTATATCACTAATCTGGTCTCAAAATACCAACCAAATTGTTCTCTTCACTCCTCCCAAGACCTCTTGCTCTCTAGCTCCCTTGTCACCTCATCCCATGCTCGCCTCCAGTACTTTTTCAGAGCCTCTCCCATCCTCTGGAATGCTCTACCCCATTCTGTCCGACTTTCTCCACTTTCAGACGATCCCTGAAAACTCATCTATGGCCCCCACCTAACAACTGTACATTTATTTTCTCCAACAGCACCCCCCCCCCCCCACAGTTACTACCTCTTCTATCTCTCGACCCTTCCTCTTAGATTGTAAGATAAAGTGTATTGTATTTGTACTGTCTACCCTCAAGTTGTAAAGCGCTGCGTAAACTGTTGGTACTATAAATATCCTGTATAATAACAATCTATCTCAATCTTTTGCATGAAACTATCACAGTGCTGAAAACTAAAACATGGCATGGTTTTGGAGGGGTATTACAGTCTGGTACTGAAGAGATTAAAGCTGTATTAAGCCCAAAAACAAAAATGTAATATATTGCAACTTATTATTACTTAAATGTGATAGCTGCTTTCGTTTTTTTTTTTTTTTTCTGTTATTTTCACCTGATGATCCTGTTAGTAGAATACGTTGTGTCTTAGGGAGTTGTTAACACTCTAAAACACCTAAAATATGGCTAAAATGTATTATTAATGATCATAAATATAGGATGTTTGCCCAAAAATAAATAGAAACTGCAATACCGGCATTGTTGTGTCCATATCAGTTTCTCTAGCAGTATGCTATATTTGGGTGCACCTTAAACCTTCTCTAGGATAGGTGTGAATTTAAAATCATCTACAACAACAGCAACATTGTCAGTTTGGGAAGGGGGTAGTGTTGGATGTACTAGCAGAATTAGATGGGCTTGACTAACAATTTAAAGCTGAACTCCATATAACACTTGTATTATTATGGTTTTATATTATTAAACAAAGGTTGAACATTGTAAGCATACCTGACAGTATTAAATGTCTTGTCTCAACTGTTACATTTGCTGGACAGCTTAATCTGTTAAAGAAAGTTAAAAAATAAAAGAATGATTGGCCAAATCATTAGGTGAAAATAAAAAGCCATTAAAAAAACAAAAAACAAATGCAGCCACTACATCTAAGAATTGGTAAGCTGCAATATATTACATTTTTGTTTTGGGGATTAATACCAATTTAAACCATACTGATAAAATAATTTAAATTAAGATTTTCTGTTTCTGCAAAAACTGTACAGCACAAAGGGAATTCAAATTAATATTATCTGAGATTGTTTAAGGGATTACATTAATGTTTATTAGGAGTGCTGAACAAATTTAAGTGGAATTCTAACAAAGGCTTTTTCTTACCTCTGGGTGTCATTGCTGCCTGTGTTGCTACTTGGGAGATTCACTCCTACTTTTTGTATTGGTGAAAAATAAAATTCAAAAGTGTTCTCCAACATAGTAGCAAAGAAAAAATAACCAATAGAAAAACCACTGTAAAAGGTGGGATTACTCCTTACTTTGGAGAAATTTCTCTGAAGCCCTGTACACACAGCCGGGATTCCCGGCGGTATAAAGTCCGCCGGGAATCCCGACGGGAAAACTGCGGGGAGAGCTTTGGCCAGGAATCCCAGCCGTGTGTACAGGGCTTATGCTCCATCGGCACTGCCTAGCAGTGTTTTACATTGGCATATGTAGTAAATCTGGCAGAAAAAAAAACGCCGGGAATCCCGGCGGGAAAATAGAGAGCAGGTTCTCTATTTTTCCCGCTGGGAATTCCAGCAGTTTTCCCGGCGAGGGAGCATACACACGCCCGGTTTTCACTGCAAAAAGCTCTCCCAGCAGTTTTCTTGCCGGGAAAACCGGTCATTTGTACGAGGCTTAACTTTCTGTTTTTCATTCAAAACAGGAAGTATGGTGTAATATCGCCATTAGGGCAAGAAATAAAAAATCTAGCCTTACCTATTCATCCCAAAACTATATAAAAAAAGTTTTGCCTGGAGTCTGCAGGGATTTCTAGCCCTTGGTAGACGATGCTATTTTAGTGGGCCAAGGGATATGATAAGATAATGAACTTTGTAAAAGAGCCCTGTATGCTAATAAAATATTAGTGAGTACTGACCTCCAGTTACCATTGGGAACACACTTCTGCTGATACACCTACACACTGTACCAAAGATCATACACTATCTAAGAGCTTGCACAATTTGATACAAAATAAATGATTGGTTTTAGTTTTACAAAATTGGATCAGTTTATTGGACACAGAATATTGCAAAGACAAACATCATAAAATGTATCAAACCTCCACCTGTCACCAAATATTTGGAACGCTGTTGTGGGACCCCACACGCTTGACGACAGGTGGAGGTTTGATACATTTTATGATGTTTGTCTTTGCAATATTCTGTGTCCAATAAACTGATTCAATGTTGATACTGCATAATTGTCTAGGGTCACTTTATACCTGCTTCTTTGGGATATTTTCCCAATAATAAATGTAGTCTCTCCTTTTTTTCTGGTATGTAGACCCACCCCTTTGGAGGTGGAATGACGAATGCTTTATAAGTCCCAAGTGATTCCCCGTCCTTAGGGTGAGTCATTTCCTTTGCTGTTTAGCATATCGATTTATATTAGAGTTTGTCTGATCCTCCTCTTCAGTGGAAATCTTTCAGCTAACTTATTAACCATTAGTATTTGGTCAGATTACTTGATCAGCACAGGAACAAGCCTGGATCCACATTTTTACTAGTAAAGGTTATTATTCCAGGCGTGTATTATTATGCTTTATTTATCCATCTTATGTTAACATATGTTCTCTGATCTTTATCTATTTATTCACTGATAACATCGTTTGAAGGGCTTGTATCTACCAGATGCTTCAACTGCGTTTTTTAAATGCGCCCTGAATGCATGCACAGAAAAATCAATGTTTTGCTGTCACCCTAGTCCACAACATTGTGTCCAGTTGCAGTGGTTTAAAAAAAATGGTACAGCAGCATGTTTTTTTTTTTCAGGGATGCAAATATAAGCTAGAATACTCCTTAAACGTAATATTTTTTTTAAATGAAAAAATCGAAAAATGCACTTAAATGCATTACAAATGCATTAAAAATATATTTTAGAACTTCATTAAAAAATATATAAACATGCATGTGGAAACGCACAATGAATGGTGGGTATGTGGTGTGAAGTAGCCTTTAAAGTGGTTGTAAAGGTAAAGTTTTTTTTTTACCCTAATGCATTCATTGCATTAAGGTAAAAAATATTTTACATGCAGATCCCCCTGCAGCCCCACCTGAGCCTTATGTCTGCAACAGCTCTACCCCCCGTCTCCTTGCACTCTCAGGCTTGGCTGAGAGCCGTGGTAGCTATTGACTCCTGCTGCTGTCAGTCAAAACTTGTGAGCAGAAATTGGGCAGTGGTAGCAAGCCAGACTGTGTGTCTGAATAGATGCAAACAGCCTGGTACAGGAGCGAGGCCCACACAAGTGCTTACAATTAAGGTAAAAAATATTTTACATGCAGATCCCCCTGCAGCCCCACCTGAGCCTTATGTCTGCAACAGCTCTACCCCCCGTCTCCTTGCACTCTCAGGCTTGGCTGAGAGCCGTGGTAGCTATTGACTCCTGCTGCTGTCAGTCAAAACTTGTGAGCAGAAATTGGGCAGTGGTAGCAAGCCAGACTGTGTGTCTGAATAGATGCAAACAGCCTGGTACAGGAGCGAGGCCCACACAAGTGCTTACAAGTGTAAAAAGTGGCTTCCTATGGTGGGCACTCAACAGGGGGGGAACCAGGAGCACTGTTGCGGGACCCCACAAGAGGAATATTGAGATAAGAAGATCCTTCTTACCTGCCACCCTGCAATTTTCTTTAGAATGTGCACTGAGCTGCACTTGTGTGTTCAATGTGTTTTGTTAGCATGCCTTGGTGTCAGGTTTATTAATTCCCCTGGGCATTTGTGGGAGTTACATCATCCAGGGCCATCAATCAAGATAACTGATGATGCCAGAAGACTTAAGACTGGTCACCGATGTTGCATTACTGGAGGGGAGGTATGTATGAAGGGAACTTGAGTCCCACTTTAGGTAGGTTACATTGGATGAAAATTGGAGCATGTTGCATTCTTTCCATTCCATAACTGTTTTGTCAAGGAGCTTATGCTTGCTTTATTCTTGCTAATGCATTACCTTATGTAAAAATATCACTTTACACTTATTTGAGCTAGCTACAATCAGTATATTATGACTGTAATGCTCATTGACTTTATATGCCAATATGTAATGGGAAATTAAGAGTTAAAAGGCAAAAGGAATGGCACATTTTCAGCTTTTCATTGTCCTTGAGTATATCAAACAGATGGCATTGTCTTTGAATGAGGTTACTGTGGGCCTGAAATCTGGTGTAGGTGATGATAAATGATTAGTTATTTCCAGTTTTAAAAGACTGTCCAGGAGGCTGAGTTGAAATGAATGATTTCTAAGATAAAAGAGCTGGCTATATCTAAGATAAATTAATGTAACTAGTCTGTAGACTGACGTCTCGTTTTTTTTAAATAAGACACCTTGTGATCATTGTAGTTCTGAATAGTTGTATGAAATAATGAGCCAAATGAAATTTTTTAGTAGTAATCTTAAATACTGTCAACATTATAATTTAGTGAAAGGATTGGATTTGTGCCCATCTGCTGTCTTTTTCCTATTTTTTTCTATGAGAATTAAAGCAGAACCTAAAGTGATTGTAAACCTATTTTCTTTAAATGCCAAACATTTTGTACTTACCTGCTTTGCGCAATGGTTTTTCACAGAGCAGCCTTGATCCTCCTCTTCTCAGGTCTCCCGCCGACAAACCTGGCTCCTTCTCTTCTCGGTTTGCCACTTTGTATTGTGGCACACCGGCGGGCTCGAGCCCGAACTGTGCTGTCTGCATTTGTTGACACAGTCAGTGTGGCTCAGCACAACCCCCTGCTCCCTCATCAGAGGATTTGATTGACAGCAGCAGGTGCCAATGGCTCCCACTGCTATCAATCTTTCCTGTGAGGAGTGAGAGAGTGGAAAAAGCCACTGCTTTAGGGCACAGTGCTGGCTTGAAATTGGCCTTAGGTAAGTATGGGGAAGCTGGTGGGGGGAACTGCACACAGAGATTTTTCTTACCTTAATGCATAGAATGCATTAAGGTAAAAACACTTTTACCTTCTTTACAGCCACTTTAAATTTATTTTTTTAACTTTGTGTCATGTCAAAGCTCACCCTGTTTTGTAGTAATATAAAGCCTCATTTCCTTTTTCGCACAATGATTTGGTTGTCATGTGATGTAAACAAAAACTTTGCCTTCCTGTGGATTAACTGTGGGTATAGAATAGTGTATATAGAGGTTTTCTATTTGTTTTTTAACTAGATGGAATTGTTTATTTTTTAAGCTTACTATAATAGGTGGTAGATTTCTAAAATGATTTTTCGAATTTAAGCTGCATTAAAGATGCTAGTTACCATGGCAACCTGGATGCGGAATTGTTAGTGTAAGTCTGGACAATGAAGCATCCAAGAAGAATGATGAGCAGCAGGGCTAAAGATGTTGCCAGCTTCGACATGTTGGGGAGCAAAAAGGGAGAAAATTCAGGTCAATTAGTAAATGTATTTGGTTTAATTTTAGAATATAATTTAAAGCTTTGTCAGTAATTGGATTTTTTTTTCTTGACTTCAGTTCCACCCAGCTTGCAAGGAATAATGGACGTGTATCCCCTTAGCAAAAGCATGGTGGGTCTGCTTTAGTAATATCTTTTTGTGCTTTCCTTAGCGCTGTGTGGTTTGCTTTAAAAAAGAGGCTCAAAAAATTGAACCAGTATCTCTAAATATTAGAGCTGTGCTGATGGGCTCCATGTTCTGCCATACCACCCTGTTTTTTATTTCCTTTAGACCCCTTTCACACTGAGGCGCATTACAGGCGCTATAGCGCAAAAAATAGTGCCTGCAAAACACCCTGAAACAGCGGCTCCATTCACTCCAGTGTGAAAGCCCATTAGCGGGGGTTAAAAGCACCCCGCTAGCGGCCGAAGAGCGCTCTGCAAAAACAACGGTAAAGCGCCACTAAAAATAGCAGCATTTTACCGCCAACACCCAGGCGCTTTCAGTGTGAAAGCAGCCTTAAAGTGGTTGTAAATCTCAGACATAAAACATGAACAAAGAATAAAAGCATATCCTCCTATAGTGTGCACTTGTCTTAATTAAAAGCAATAAGTGTAATTTCTGTCTGATACTTTGTTCTTCTGCTATCAGCACGAACCTCTTCTGACAATTGTTCTTGACACCAAGTGGAAAATGGTGATAGGGGAGGGACCTCCACAAGATTGACAGCCTCAGCTCTGTTCCTGTGAGCTGTGTGAAGGGGGTGTTTCACTTTCCTCCAAACAGATCTCAGACCTCTCCTCACTGAGCTCTGCAGGGTGTAAATTCAGCTCTCTGCCCCCTTTTTTCTGAACTCTCACACAAGCTTATAAATTCAGCACTTTTGAATGGATGTAGAGAAGAGAAGACTGCAGATAGACAGATACAACTTATGTATGCCTATCCCACCCACACCTAACAACTATATTTCCATTCTGTCCACCTGATCATCCCCCACAGCTAATACCCTTTGTTTCATGTGACCCTCCCTTCGAGACTGTAAGCTCTAACGAGCAGGGCCCTCTGCTCCCTCTGTATTGAATTGTATTGTGATTGTATTGTCTTCCCTGATGTTGTAAAGCGCTGCGCAAACTGTTGGCGCTATATAAATCCTGTATAATAATAATAATAATGTAGGAGGATTTGTTTAATCTCTGTGTTTTACCTGAGGATAGTCCCTTCACTGGGTATATGTAAGGGTTTACAACCTATCACGCTCCTTGTAGCAGAGCCTGATATGATGAGGAAGGCCTCTCATACACTTCTGACTCCGGGCCCCTGATAGTGTGAACAGAAGGCGCAGGAATGCAGAGTGGCACGAGTGCATGCAAGTCTTGCTAGCAGAGCAGGTGTCTTTGCCTGCGAGGGGTAGTCACCAGTGGTCTTCAGTGAAGCAGGCTGGCTGGGTGGCAGCTGGTGACCAGCAAACTGAAGTGGGCCAGTACTGGCAACAGAAGGCAGGTGAGGCATAAACTGGTAGCAGACAGTGGAAAAGCAGATACAGCCAGATGGCAGGCAGATCCTGATGACAGCAGGAGGAATAGCAGAGTCAGGCAGGCCGAGTCATACACTGGCAAGACAGATCCGATACAGGGGCACAATCAAAAGCATGGTCAAGTTACAAGCTGGGTTAGGAGCCTATCAGTGGAGCAGTAGCAAATGGAGCAGGCAGAAGCGGTGGTCAGAAGTCAAACCAAGGTCAGTACAGGCAGAGTTCTGGGAATTGTCAAGATGAGCCGGGTCAGCAACTGGAGACTGGAGTCAGGATACAGGATCACAGGTTCTCAGGACACACAGAAGGCTGAAGACAAAGCAGCACTGAACCTGAGCACTGGCTCTGTTTAAATAGTCCATTTGGTGCCACTATCTGTCATGGGTGCGCGTGAGCATGCCAAAATGCAGGTGTATGTGCACAGATGTGTGCATTGGTGCACGCACGTGCATTCTCGTGTGCATGAGTATATGTCTAATTCTTACATCCACGAGAAGGAATGTGGATTAGCCTTTTAAGATGCACAGAAGTCCACCCAGAGGAGCATTCTTGTCTACTCGCATGCCCATCCTGAACAACCACTTTAATGCAAAGTTAAAGTATCACTAAAGGCTAAATTTGATTTTTGATTTGGATAGAATGGTCAGAGGTTAGCCACTTCCTTCTGAGTCTACAGGACAGGAGGTGAAGGGAAATGAGACACAGGCAGCAAAACAACTTAGTACTTGTCAAAATGTTGTTTGTATTTGAAATACACTGTGAGTTATTTAGATACTCATCTGCTATATATATGGAGATTTTTAGAGTCGTATGCCAGCAGTTGATACAGTAGCGGGGAGTTTTTTTTTTTCTTTTTTTACCATCTGCGTCTTATCCATCCAAACCTAGAAAAAAAAGTGTTGATTTTCTCTATGCTTTAATCTAGCAGACATGTTATTGTAGTAAAAAGTAGAAAAAAAGTATCTGTATGTCTACCAAAGATATTGTAATGAAGACTATTGTGTATAACTACCTTCTGTTTCTGTGTTCACTGGGTGACAGTATTCATTCCTACCTTCACTGGTGACCCTGTTGATCAGTCATTAAATGTGACAGGACATTAGTTCTCCCATACCAGCAGTGACACTACTAAAGAAGATATAACAGTGTAGCCTAGGAATTCCGTCTGACTTGCCAGAATCAAATCATTGAGAACACATTCACAATCCCAAATTCATCTAAAACACATCTTCCTTTTGCTTAAAGGCTACATAGCCTGGGAAGACATAAGCTATGAATAAATATGCTTTTTTGCACAATTATTGCTAAAAATCTCAACACTTATGTAATCAGTAACATATGCACATAATATATGCCTCATTGATTATACAGTTGCAGGTAAGTGTGCTGCACTCTTTAGTTGCCTCTAAATGTTAGACATAGATGTTAGACATCTGTGCTCCAGCACTCAAAAGTTCAACAACTTTAGACAACTTGCAATCAGACACCAAGTACTACAGGAAATCTTTTCAAACTAGGAAAGTGTTTAATCTGTATTCATAATTTTCAGCATTGCCTTTGCACCACCTTCTGATTATCACTCAGCTTTGCAAATAGCTCATACTGTAGCACACATCTGTCCTAATCAGAAGTGCTTAAGTGGGTTGCTGGACATTAAGCAGTCTGTCTGCTAATGCCTTGGAGAGAGGTCTGTCTGACTCTATATTTCTCCAGTAATTAAGTTTTTTTTTTTTTATAATCAGCTTTCCTGTGCTTTTTCTGAACTTTAGCCTGTTACCTCTGCTACTGTGAGTCTATGCCTGGGCTGACCCCGGCTTTGAAAGACTGTTTGAGAACTTAAACTTCTCTAGCATTTGTTCTGCCTGTGAATTGGTTATCCACTGGTTCCCTACTACAGTGGTCATCAACCCTGTCCTCAGGGCCCACTAACAGGCCAGGTTTTATGTATTACCTTGGGGGGGGGTGCAGACTAGAATACTGCAATCACCGAGCAGCAAATAATATCACCTGTGATGTATTTCTGTTATCTTGCAAACCTGGCCAGAGGTTGGGGATGTTTAGGAGAAATGTTTACTCTACCTACTACAAAGCTGAAAACTAACATACCAAACCTGTGAGGACAGGCAACATTGTAGTAAAAAAGGCTTCCAGCCACAGCCAGAATTTATGAAATCAGACAAAATTCTAAGATTTATGTCAGTTTAAGGGATTGCACAGATCAGAAAAAATCGTTTCAGTATTTTGATGAAGGATGTAATGCATGCATTCAAGTTGAGGTTTTAAAACAATTAGATAACTATGAATTAATCAACATCATTTAATTCGTTTTTAAAGGTTATCTCTATGGCATGTTCAGTATGGATTAATTTGTGCTATTTATTGAAGCCCGGATGGATAAAACAAATACAATTAGAATTATATGAGCAAATGCTATTTCTAAGACCTTCTAGCAGAAGGAAATAGCTTTATAACAAAATTACATAACAGCTGTTATTGCTAGGGACCAGCACAATAATATTTTTTTTTTTGTCTTTCCGTCTGTCTCTGTTTCCAGAGAGAATGATTTAACCAAAGTGACTTCAAGGATATGAGCTATAGAAGTAGGCAGGGAGAATGAATCTAAATTTTCTCCTATATTATATGCAAATACATCTATCAGTATAGTTTACAGAAAGTAAATAGCAGGTGGGATGTTATGATAGGTTGTCCTGCACTTTTAAAACAGAGCCAAATATTACCTATATTACCTATCTTTTTTCTTCATTTATCATCTGCAGAATTTCATTTCGCTATAGATTTGTCTTTGTAAATATCACAGCAAATGTAAAACAACGTCCAATATACAGCAAAGAAAACGGTAGATTAGGTTATGTGTAGGCTACTGTGTATCATGGTTTAGTTCATGTGAAGATATGAAGGATGTAACCATCCTTTAAATATATATACACGATATGACCAAAAGTATTGTGACGCCTGCCTTTACACGCACATGCCCTTTAACCACTTCAGCCCCAGAAGGTTTTACCCCCTTAATGACCAGAGCTTTTTTTGCGATTCGGCACTGCGTAAATTTAAATAACAATTGCGGGGTAGTGCGACGCTGTACCCAAACAATTTTTTCCCACAAAAAGAGCTTTCTTTTGGTGGTATTTGATCACCCCTGCAGTTTTTATTTTTTGTGCTATAAACAAAAAAATAGCGACAATTTTGAAAAAAAATATATATATATTTTTTCTTTTTGCTATAATAAATATCCCACATTTATTTTTTATAAAACAAATTTCTTTATCAGTTTAGGCTGATATGTATTCTTCTACACATTTTTGGTAAAAAAAAAAATCGCAATAAGCGTATATTGATTGGTTTGCACAAAAATGATAGCGTCTACAAAATAGGGAATAGATTTATGGCATTTTTATTATTTATTTATTTTTACTTGTAATGGCGGTAAACTGTGATTTTTATTCGGCCTGAGACATTGCGGCGGACAGATCGGACACTTTTGACACTTTTTTGGGACCAGTGACATTTAAACAGCGATCAGAGCTAACAATAGCCACTGATTACTGTGTAAATGTCACTGGCAGGGAAGGGGTTAACACTAGGGGGCGATCAAGGGGTTAACTGTGTTCCCTATGAGTGTTCTAACTGTGGGGGGGTGGGCTTACTGGGTCATGACAGATCACTGTTCTCGACCACTGGGAATAGTAGATCCCTGTCATGTCACCTGCCAGAATGAGGAAATGTTTATATAGGCATTTCCCCTTTTTGCCTGTGTACAAGGCAATGGCAGGCCGCCGGAGGACATTGTGTCCTCCCGACCCGCGGGTATGCTCCCGTGGGTTGCAGCAGCGTGCAGCGGGAGCGAGCACGCAACTGATCCTGCGTGATTCATGCAGGAGAGTCATTGTGCTGTCATCAAACGCAGTTAATGGCATCCCAGTCTTAGGCCATAGGGTTCAATATTGAGTTGGCCCACCCTTTGGAACTATAACTATAACTATAACAGCTTCAATTCTTCTAGGAAGGCTGTTCACAAGGTTTAGGAGTGTGTCTATGGGAATGTTTGACCATTCTTCCAGAAGCGCATTTATGAGTTCAGGCACTGATGTGGACGAGAAGGTCTGGCTCACAATCTCTGCTCTAATTTATCCTAAAGGTGTTCTATAGGGTTGAGGTCATGACTCTGTACAGGCCAGACAAGTTCCTCTGCCCCAAACTCGCTCATCCATGTCTTTATGGACCTTGCTTTGTGCACTGGTCCAAATCATTTGGCGGGGATGGGGGGATTATGGTTTGGGTTGTTTTTCAGCGGTTGGGCTTGGACCCTTAGTTCCAGTGATGGGATCTTTTAAGGTATCATCATACCAAGACATTTTGGACAATTTTATGCTCCTAACTTTGTGGGAACAGTTTGGGGATGGCCCCTTCCTGTTCCAACATGACTGCGCACCAGTGCACAAGCAAGGTCCATAAAGACATGGATGAGCGAGTTTTGGGTGGAGGAACTTGACTGGCCTGCACAGAGTCCTGACCTCAACCCAATAGACCACCTTTGTGTTCTATCAGGTTGCACCATTAGAGCGGAGACTGCGAGGCAGGCCTTCTTGTCTACATCAGTGCCTGACCTCACAAATGCGCTTCTGGAAGAATGGTCAAACATTCCCATAGACACTCCTAAACCTTGTGGACAGCCTTCCCAGAAGAGTTAAAGCTGTTATAGCTGGAAAGGGTGGGTAAACTCAATTTTGAACCCTACAGACGAAGACTGGGATGCCATCAAAATTCATGTGCGTGTAAAGGCAAGCGTCCCAATACGTTTGGTAATATAGTATATATTAATATGTGTGTGTGTGTATATATATATATATATATATTTATGTGTGTGTATATATATATATATATATATATATATATATATATATATATACTTTATGTGTGTATATATATATATATATATATATATATATATATATACTTTATGTGTGTATATATATGTGTATATATATATATATATATATATATATATATATATATGTATATGTATATATATATAGAGAGAGAGAAAGAGAGAAGTGATTCAAAACCCAGACTGTCTGGGAGAATCCTGGACAGGTGGCAACCGTACGCACAGCATAGCCAAATCTGGTGTCACTGTAGCTACAGCAGGAACCTGCGCACAACCCCTGTTTGCCTCAGATGAGACAATGAAAGAGAAGCAACACAGTGATGATGTAATCTGTATGCTCGCACAGCTTGTATCTAACCCACTTTAACATAGCAAATACAATTTATTTTATTTGTAAACACCAACAATTGTCAATAGCATAAAAACACAAATAACTTAAATATATTTTTGCTTAGTTTTTAGTTTTGCTGTCCAATGTACCAAAACGTTATCATATTTCTGGAATGAAAAAAATAAAACAAACAAACAGTTGCTATGAGCAAATCACTTCTTTACCTTCACTTGTTAATTATAGTGTTTCTAAAACCCCAAAACAAATATTTTATATATTGCAGATTATTGGTCCTTAGATGCAGTGGATGCATTTGTTTTTTCCCTGTGTCTTCATGGCTATGTTCCTTTCTTTATTGCATCTATGGAGAGAGGCATGGTTGTCACCAGTGGCGTATCCAGGGTATGGCAGACATAGCAAGTGCCATGGGCGCCGCATGAAGGGGGCGCTGGTGAGTAGCTGGCAGTCTACACACTGCTCAGATGACCCCCAGCAGAACACACAGTGGGTGCTCTCCTCCTCTCCCGGGAAAGTCTGTGAAAGTGTTTTTAGTGTGTGTATGAGGTGACTCCCCCCCTCCGGCACATCACAATGTTCTCCCTGCAGGGTGGGCGCTCACTCTCCACTCCGCGGCCGTGCAGTGTACAGGGGGGGGGGGCGGCGCGAGGAAGTTGCTGCATGGAAGAGCGGAGTTGTTGAACAGCTGTGCCCCCCCCAAATGAAAACGATCCTCACGGCAATAGAGCGATTCCCTGTGTGTGTCTCCCTCCCCCCTCCTGTAAGCTCTCAGCTGCTGGAGGGATAGAAACACAGAGAATCGCTCTGTAATGGCTGTGCCAATCATCCATTCCTCTGTGTCGGGGGCTCCTGCTTGTCATAATGACTAAAGGCAAAGCCAGCTCCACCAGCAGAACATCTCCAACCTGTACTGTGAGTGTGTGCAGAAAAGGGTTCACAGCACAGCAGTAAGATGCAGGGGGCTGCACGATGATGATTTCAGTGTCCCGACTCCCGACCATCACAGGGAGGAGGGGGATATATGCATCTCATCTCACTGTTAGCCAATCATACTTTGCCCATGTTGCAGCCCCTCCCTCTTCCCCTCCCACCCGCCACATTTTGACTTCAGTTCCAGGAAGAAGAAGCCAGAATCAGTCCTTAACGTGATTCTACACATGTGAGTTTTTTCTTTCTTTGTTTACTTCAGAGAGGGGGAGAAGGAGGTTCTGCAGCAGCAGCAGGGACACTGGGACAGTCATGGATTCATTTAGACTTTTAATGCAGCAGGTGACAGAGGAATAGAGGAACAGGACCAGCATTTGCTTATCTATTCATGTTGTCATGTACTTACTCTGGCACTATACCCCTTAACCTGGCACTACATCCCCTAACCTGGCACTACACCCCCTAACCTGGCACTATACCCCACCTAACCTGGCACTATACCCCCTAACCTGGCACTATACCCCACCTAACCTGGCACTATACCCCCTAACCTGGCACTATACCCCCTAACCTGGCACTATACCACCCTAACCTGGCACTATACCACCCTAACCTGGCACTACCATCCTAACCTGGCACTATATTACTCTAACCTGGCACTATATTACTCTAACCTGGCACGCACTATACCACCCTAACATGGCACTACTGTATATCACCTAACCTGGCACTACTGTATATCACCTAACCTGGCACTACTGTATATCACCTAACCTGGCACTATACCACCCTAACCTGGCACTACTGTATATCACCTAACCTGGCACTTTGTGTTGGTCTATCACATAAAATACATTTACATTTTTGGTTGTAACATGCCAAAATGTGGAAAATTTCAAGGGGTATGAATACTTTTTTCAAGGCATTGTGTGTATGTATGTGTATATATATATTAATATATATATATATATATATATATATATATATATATATATAATTTTTATAGTTGGGCCCCCCTACTTTTGTTCCTGTCCCCCCATGTGCCCCCCCTAAATATGAAAGCTAGAGACACCACTGTTGCACAGAAGACAGAGTGACAGCGCAGCGGCAGGAGACTCAGGGGCCACACACCTGCAGCCATGGGCCACTTGTGCAATGATTGGTGGCACAGCACTGTCCCAGGAGTGATCGGCGGGGACGGATGGCGCTGATCGTACTGTTGCACGGGAATCATGCAGAAGAGTGTGGGCTGTAACAAGGGACACGCTCTGTACCTGGCTCTCCTTGCCCGCAAGGAGGGCACTAAGAGGGGGCAACTCAGCAAGAAGATGGCCAAGACCAACGGATGGCACTTCGAGGGAGAGCAGAGCACCTGACCCTCCGGACTCTACATGCTGGAGGGTGCCAGCTGCGAGAGGATCCCCCCACCCATAGTGGGCAGCAGGGGCAAGGAGAGCATGGAGAAGCAGGTACCCCACCAATGTCTACACATATATATAATATATATATATATATATATATATATATACTGGGCTCCACTCCTGCCCAGGACACTAGCTACATGGAGTTAGCATGTTCTCCCAGCGGGGTTCCTCTTCCACTCCAAACACATGCAGGTAGGTGAATTGTACCGTGTACATGGCTAATTATATTCTACACTGACCCTACAATCATAGAGGACCCTACACATATCTATGTATACTTCCATTCAGTCCTGTCCAGCTCTTGGCAGATTTTGGGCCAGCGCTCATTTTTGGATAATTTTTCAGGCATGGGGGGGTGGCATGCAGAATGTGATTGCCCATGTACATTGCCACTTCATACAGACAGGGGACCATCACCTACCAACATGGCTTTGGAGTGTGACCACACCAAGAGAACATGCAAACTACATGCAGATAGCTTCCTGGCCCAGATTCAAACCAAGTGAAGTCCCAACAACTAACCTACTGTTCTCCCTATATACCTGTATATACTGACAGTATTATCTGAAAGATGGGTTTCAAATGTTTTGACAGGGGCACAGTTTCAGTGCTTGCCATAGGCCCCATTTTCACTAGATACGCCTCTGGTTGTCACACAGGCTGAATTTAAAAAATGATGGCATACACAGGTGCGCTTCCTACTGATATCAAATATAGACAACTGAATAACATGCATGTTTTAAAAGACTTCAGTCAAATAAATTGGTTCAAAATTCAGTATGTGCATATATGAAACCAATATCAATAAACATTTCTCAGGTAACTGTTAACTGCTTGGAGCCCGGGCCATTGTCAAATGATGGCCACAAGGCGGCTCCTCAGGCCGGGAGGCCGTCTATTGACAGCCTCGGCTCCTCCGGCCACTGGCGGCCGCGATGTCCACCAGGTACCCGCGATTGGCCGGTACAGAGACAAGGACATGGATCTGTATGTGTAAACACACAGATCCACGTCCTGTCATGGAGAGGAGACCGATGCTGTGTCCCTTGTACATAGGGACACAGATCGGTCACCTCCCCCAGTCACTCCCCTCCCCCCACAGTAAGAATCACTAATAGAGAACACATTTAACCCCTTCCTCACCCCCTAGTGTTAACCCCTTTCCTGCCATTCACATTTTTACAGTAATCAGTGCATATTTATAGCACTGTTCGCTGTATAAATGTGAATGGTCCCAAAAATGTGTCAAAAGTGTCCGATGTGTCCACCATAATGTTGCAGTCCTGACAAAAATCACAGATAACTACCATTACTAGTAAAAAAAAAAATATAAAAAAATGTCATAATTCTATTCCCTATTTTGTAGGCGCTATAACTATTGCACAAACCAATCAATATACGCTTATTGAGATTTTTTTTTACCAAAAATATGTAGAAGAATACGTATCGGCCTAAACTGAGAAAGAAAATGTTTTTTTTTTATAATTGGGATATTTATTATAGCAAAAAGTTAAAAATATTGTTTTTTTTTCCAAAATTGTCGCTGTTTTTTTGTTTATATCGCAAAAAAAAAAAAAAAACGCAGAGATGATCAAATACCACCAAAAGAAAGCTCTATTTGTGGGGAAAAAAAGGACGTAAATTTTGTTTGGGAGCCACGTCGCACGACCGCGCAATTGTCATTCAAATCGTGACAGTGCCGAAAGCTGAAATTTCGCTTGGGCAGGAAGGGGGTATATGTGCCCAGTAAGCAAGTGGTTAAAATAAACAGATGTGCAAACATATCTCATATCTGTGAATAAATCCAGACTATATATAGTCAGTAGGCAGAAAGATGTTCCTCCACGTGATTCCTCCACCATAAAACACTCAGCCTCTTACCAGAAGATCTTGATTTCGTATGTTTAATGAGATCAAAAAATGCTCAATGTGTATATGCCTTTAAGAGCCACCACTGCAAGCCAATGCGGTCCTCAGGAACTCCAGCCAGCCAGACACTAAGGGGTTAATAGTGTGGCATATGCTGTACATGTATTACCCAAAAAAGAGTCAAAGGAGCCAGCATAATGTTACACCGCCACACAGGTTTATTGCAATAGCGCAATAGGCAAACCTTACACAAAGATGGAGATTGGTAGCGTGTGTTTGAGCTTTGTGGTGCACACCCTAATTCAATAGGCTGTGCACACTTGTGGCAGCTGCCATATTTGTAGCTACTGATTATCTTCATTTTTCCAGGGTGAAGTTCTTCTTTCACTTTATACTGTATACGCTGTAGTTGCTCAGTTTTTCTGTAAGCTCTGCAGCCATCACCCCGTCTACATATTAATCTATATTATAAGTAAGATAAGTTCATTTGGATAGTACAGGGAATTTAATGGTTTGACCTTAAATAAGTATTTGAACTATTTTCATAATATTATATTTTCCATTCTTGTATATATAAATTAAAAACAGTATTTGTATTGTTTCTAATTGGAGAATAAACCCCACAAGTATTCCTTTTCTGGGTTGATTAGATAATAGAGAAATTAGCCAACTTGATCGATTCATTTATCTTGTTACCTCTAAAATAGATAATTATAGCACAGCGGCAATCTCAGCACTTGGATGAGCTAACAGAAAGAAAGATGTCTAGTGCAACACCTTTAACAATAATAGAATGAGAAACAAAAAAAAAACCTGCTAATTGAATTAAGATAACTCTCTATGTCATTTGCTGGCCTATTGTCTCTACAGCTATGCACATGTTAGGTATTTGTGACTATGGTTAGGACTTCAGACATTCCAGATCAATGCTTAGCATCCTTGTATTCTAATACTTTAGTTACTTTGCTGTTTATGCATTCTACAGTGCTACCCAACCACATTAAAATTCTGTCCCTGCAGTCAAACTGATTGTGTATTCTACAGGAGCAAGGACCTTCACTCCACTTCACAAATGGCAATATTTTTCATTATGCCCTTACATTGCAAGCAGCAGAAGAGAAAGCCACCCAAGCACCTTGCAAAACAACCAACAGAAATTTATTTTTAAAAAAAAGGAACCTATGCCAGATTTTTTTTCCTTCCATAACCAAAATCAAATAATTTATGAGATTTGCTAGACAGAATGCTTGGTTTGCAATGGCAGCTTCATGGATGTAGAATATATATATTTTTTTTTTATAAAACGTTTGTAAAGAACCTTATCTGGTTAATAAACTGGTAGACTAAATACCTGTTTAGCTGCTCACACGCCAGTTAGATTTTTTGTTTTTAGCTTTCATCTGTTAGGTCAGCAAATTTAACAAATTCTATGTAATGTAAAATCTTACTTAAGCAATAAGTTCATTTTTGCTAAATCCGGTAGGCCGCTGCACAAAAAACGTTTGTGGTACAGTTTTTAAAACTAAAAGAAAATGATGCACGGACAGCTTAACTTAGTTTAGTTCATTTGATAACAAATAGGATAGTAGTTAGCTTTTTTCCTGACGAGATTCTTGACAAGAATCTTGTCCCGGCCGAGTGGACACACGCTCGATTCAAAAGAACTGCCGTTCTTTTGAATGGAACGAACGCGGTGACGTCATCGACTACAACAAGCGTGCGCTTGTCACTTTCGAGGCCGCCGCCGCCATCTTGCTACACCCTACCTATGCCTAGGAAGCTACCGCGCATGCGTCAAAGTCATTTTGAGCATGCGCGGGTTTCCACGGCGACAGGTAAGTATACACATGCTCGGGTTTCTCGTCGGGAAGCAGGCCGACGAGAATCTCAACGAGAAAATAGAGAGCAGGTTCTCTATTTTTCTCGTTGAGATTCTGGCCAGTTTTTTTGACGAGAAACCTGAAAGCCTCGTACACACGGATGGTTTTCTCGGCAAGAAAGCTCTCCCGGCAGTTTTCTTGTCGTTCCTTGACAAGAAAACCGTCCGTGTGTACGAGGCTTAAGAATCTAAACTGGATGTGTGGATATTGTCAAATATAGGTCTTCCCACAGTTGGTGTCTTTCCCTAGCATAGTAGACTCTGCTACTTTGTAAACATGTTGAGCCAGTATGTAGTTGCCATTGGTCCTAAGTGGTCAGTATGCCTTCCTCGATTTCTGGGCTCAATTTTCACTTGTTTTATTTCCAGTTTTTCTGGGACCGGAAATAATTTTAAATACAATTTGTGGTGGTGCCATCTCTTGTACTACTCTGCAGGAAAAGTGCCTATTAACATTTTGTAATTAATTGGTTATATATGCTAGATACTGTAAATGCTGCTTTAATTTTTTTTTATTAAAATAACAAACATTACTTACCTACTATGTGCAATAGTATTGTACAGAGCAACCCTATACCCCCTCTTCTGAGGTCCTCACTTGGGTTCTTGGCTCCTCCTCCTCTTTGTGTGTCCCCAAAGCAAGCTACTTGCTATGGGGGCACACCTGTGGGCTCAATTCCAAGCTGGACTGTGTGCATCCACACAGCATGGCTCAGCCCCGCTCTCTACTCACAGGATTTGACTGACATCAGCAGGAGCAAATGGCTCCCACTGCCGCCTCTGTGAGCAGAGAGAGAGAGGAGAGAGCTGCTGCAGATAGGCACATCAATGGACCGAGATAGGTCTTGCAGGGAATGCATCAAGGTCAAAAATGTCCAGAATGTAGAACCACTTTAAAGTTTTAAACAGATATTCAGGCATTTGAGCATTTCTCTTTTTGAAAGCATTATTATGCATAGTAGCTAATTGGGTAAATTCATTCGCATGAGATTGTTTGGAATTATTTTCACTGTTCAGTTGTTAGGTTTTGAGATGTGTACAGAAAACACATTTAACATCATAATTATGCACTTACATTTTATTGCAACAAAAAAGAATTGTCATTTTCATTCTAAGTAACAATGTGTAGAATCGCTTTCATAACTTCATAATTAGTATTACAAATTAGAGTTTGGTGTGTGATTTACATTTTAATTTATCTGGCTTTACTTTATCCTACTTAGATTTTTTAAACTGGTTTTATTAAGGGGACTTAAACTATGCCCAAACCATAACATTATGGGATTTATGCAGATTCATTTTAAGGACACATTCACAACATAACACATGTTGCAATGCAGATTGAGGTAACGCAAGTTAAGGGATCTTCCAAAGAAGAGGTATTTTATGTGTTTTGTAATCATATGCCTAATGCATTGTAAGGACATTTTTCATTTGAAAGAATTGCTATCTGCATTGCTCTACATTTTCCTTGCTTTGCACAATGTGGGATAACGCTACCAATTTGAATAAGCCCTTGGCATTCTAATATTTTTTTTAAGAATATTATTGAAATCTTAGGTTGACATTCGGTTACTGTGGAAAATCTGTGCAGAAATTTACATTTTAGTCCAATCAAGGAGCTCTGTTACTATAGATATATTACACCTGGACCCCTGAACCAAGTATATGACACATGAAATCAAAATATTGCTATATACACTTTAAATATGGATTCATATTTCATAAAATTTTTATTATTTTGAATTGTTGAATTTATTTTTTTTATTTTTTTTAACTTTAAATTTTTATTTATTGAGAAAACAGAAGTACCATACAGGCATAGTTGCAACAAATGCACATTACTGTAGGAAGCTACATCATCCATAACTGCATAGAAGGAAACAATATGCAAATCATCATAGGAGATTTCCATCTTTCTTGTAACACTATATTGACTCAGGAGTATCAACTCCATTGTATCAGTCCTGGACCTTAAGGCAGATTTAACATTTGGTCATAGAGCCTGTCACCCCTTCCGGGATCACACTGTGAGCAGGCTAGCTATAAGCAAGTCCAGGTACAGAGAGCACGGCCCAGAGTTTGGCCGACTCGAATTGCCCATGGGTTTACTTTATAGCTAAAGTCCTATGACGGAGAAATAGTATAACTGAAGTTATAATCATGTTGTGAACATTAACTATTTTAACACTACTACAATACCTGTATGCAGGCGGATTAAGATACTAGTGCTGGTACCAACTACACTGCTCTGAGAATTCTACTGCACCACAGGACATCATTCTGCTTTTATACTTGCAATCAACATATAGGCTAACCAATGCTAGGGGGTATTATGTAGCGGAGGCCAGGGATCCCAGAATTTGTGGTATACATGTATTCTATCTAGTTTATACGCAAGCATCCTCTCCATTAAACTCTGGGTATTTACTCTGTTTATTACTTCCAATATGGTTGGAGGATTTGTGGTTCTCCATTTTGCTGCTATAGAGATACGGGCAGCATGAAGGATATGTACAATCACTTTTCTACATGTATATGGGAAGAGTTCTATCCCTAATGTAAGAAGAGCTAATTCTGGAGAGGGTACGCATTTCATTTTAGAAATGTCCGATATAAGCTGAAACACGTCTCCCCAAAATTTTCGTAGTATGCTACAGTGCCACATAATGTGAAGGAGATTACCCCTGTTATGGCAGTCCCTCCAACAAAGTGGGGAGAGAGTGGGTCTCATTATGTGTAAGCGTGTCGGCGTGATGTACCACCTATGTAGTATTTTGCACGAGTTGTCCCAATGGTCCACACAGGCTGAGGATGTTCTATTATATTTAATAGCAGTTAGCCATTGAGGAAATGTAAAGGATGTTTGTAGTTCCACCTCCCATTTGAGCATTGCTGGGGTTTTGGAGTATTTTAGTTGTTGGTTACTGAATCTATAGGAGAGTGATATACCCCTAGTGTTTTTTTTTTGCTTTTATTCAGGAGGAAGTTGTTGAATTTATTTTTAATTAAATTGAATTATTGTATAGCGCTTATAAATTTTGTCTTGCATTTCTCTCTCTCTCTCTATGTGTGTGTGTCTGTGTGTGTATATATATATATATATATATACACACTATATTACCATAAGTATTGGGGCACCTGCCTTTAAACAAACATGAACGTTAATGGCATCCCAGTCTTAGTCCTTAGGGTTCAATTTTGAGTTGGCCCACCCTTTGCAGCTATAACAGCTTCAACTCTTCTGGGAAGGCTGTCCACAAGGTTTAGGAGTGTGTCTATGGGAATATTTGACAATTCTTCCAAAAGCGCATTTGTGAGGTCAGGCACTGATGTGGACGAGAAGCCCTAGCTCGCAGTCTCCGCTCTAATTCACCCCAAAGGTGTTCTATCGGGTTGAGGCCAGGACTCTGTGTAGGCCTCCACCCCAAACTCGCTCATCCATGTCTTTATAGACCATGTTTGTGCACTGGTGCGCATTTATCCCCAAACTGTTCCCACAAAGTTGGGAGCATGAAATTGTCCAAAATATCTTGGGTATGCTGATGCCTTAAGAGTTCCCTTCACTGGAACTAAAGGGGCCAAGCCCAACCCCTGAAAAAAAAGCCACCCCATAATCCCCCCTCCCCCAAATGATTTGAATCAGTGCACAAAGCAAGTATATATATATAAATATATATATATATATATAGAGAGAGAGAGAGAGAGAGAGAGAAAGAGGGAGAGAGAGAGAGAGAGAGAGAGAGAGAGAGAGAGAGAGAGAGAGAGAGGGATAGGTTGATTGAAAAGGGTCGTCCAGATACTCAAATATGTGACACCAACGAGCAGTTCTGATTCCCATAGCCATAATCCCTGATAAATCCCTCTTTTGATCAGGCCCCCTCATATCCTCAGGATTTGATATAGCTAATCCCGCTATGTTTAGGCTGTTTACTCACTTTAACCTGCTCTAATTGAGGCCTTTCTTCCATGTTATATATACCGTATATACTCCAGTATAAGCCGACCCGAATACAAGCCGAGGCACCTAATTTTACCACAAAAAACTGGGAAAATGTATTGACTCGAGTATAAGCCTAGGGTGTCCATCTGCATGCCTCACTGTGCCTCACTGTGTCCATGTGAATGCCTCACTGTGTCCATGCCTCACTGTGTCCATGCCTCACTGTGCCCATGCCTCACTGTGTCCATGACTAGACTGACATTTGACATGGGAGTCTATGGAAGGGGAGCCCGGGTTTGAAAAATCAGTGCTCCCCGGCCGTAGGTCCCCCAGACAAAAAACTTTGCACACTTATAGAGGAGAAATTGGGGTTACATGTGTGGCAGGATTCGGGTCCAGGGGGCCTAAGACCGGCCAGCACCAGGTCCCCAAATTCACTGGAGAAATTACCGTTTAACATGGGAGTCTATGGAAGGGGTGCCCGGCTTTGAAAAATCAGTGCTCGCCGGCCGTAGGTCCCCTAGACAAAAAACTTTGCACACTTGTAGAGGAAGATTGGGGCTACATGTGTGCCATGTTTCCAGGGGACCTAAGGCCGGCCAGTACCAGCTCTCCTAAGTCCAGGAGATCAGGCGCAAAAAGGTGACTCGAGTATAAGCCGAGGGGGGCATTTTCAGCACAAAAAAATGTGCTGAAAAACTCGGCTTATACTCGAGTATATGCAGTACCGTATATACTTGAGTATAAGCTGAGTTTCTAAGCACATTTTTTTGTGCTGAAAATGCCCCCCTCGGCTTATACTCGAGTCACCTTTTTGCGCCTGATCTCCTGGATTTTTGGGACCCGGTACCGGACGGCCGTAGGCCCCCTGGACTCCAAACTTGGCACACATGTAGCCCCACTCTTCCTCTACAAGTGTGCAAAGTTTTTTTGTCCGGGAGACCTACGGCCGGGGAGCCCCGATTTTTCAAATCCGGCACCCCTTTCTTAGACTCCCATGTTAAACGGTCATTTCTCCGGTAAGTTTGGGGACCCGGTACCGGCCGGCCGTAGGTCCCTCGGACCCAAATCGTTCTCCTCTAGAAGTGTGCAAAGTTTGCTGTCTAGGGGACCTACGGCCAGGGAGCACCGATTTTTCAAATCCGGGCACCCCTTCCATAGACTCCCATGTTAAATGTCAGTCTAGTCATGGGCACAGAGAGGCATGGGCACAGTGAGGCATGGGCACAGTGAGGCATGCATATGGACACAGTGAGGCACAGTGAGGCATGCAGATGGACACCCTAGGCTTATACTCAAGTCAATACGTTTTCCCATTTTTTTGTGGTAAAATTATTCGGGTCGGCTTATACTCAAGTATATACGGTAAGTGCTTTGTATACCTGTACAACTGTTACCAGTTATGTTTTTATGGCTTATGATCTGCTGATGACATACGTTTGACATGTTTAGAATTTTATTTTGACTAATAATTCTGTATCACATTTTGTTATGCCTCAATAAAATCTTTGAACAAGAAAAAGAGTGGTGATTATATTAATTATTATTATTAATTGTTTTATACAGTATTTATCAATTTACTCTTTTGCACCTATTTGAAGTGCTGTGTAGGTTTTATCCGTTTTTTTTTTTTTTATATTGGAGGGCTGCTGAAAAAAGATGATGGCAATGTAGTGAGTGGAAAAGAGTGTTCTAATAGGTAAGAATCTGGATTTTTCAAAGATCAGACACAAACTGAGGGAGGAACTAGTTTTTTAAGGTCTGGACTTTTCTAATCTTATTGGATTGGAGAAAAGTGAATTTGCACACAGCTGTATTGTTGTTGGATTTAGCAAACTGGGTACTGTTTGAGGTGTTATCATTTATATTCAGCCTCTCATTTGTTTTAGTACCAGTGGGAAAAAAACTGTAGGGAGCACATGTGCGAGCGTCCGGAGCGGATGCATTTCTGAACTGGTCCACACACTACTAGCACTAATATCTATATTTAGCGACTCCCCACCTCACCCCCTTCTGCTAACCACTGGGGCCGCTTGCTAAGGTGTCGGTAACCCACTCTATGCCATTACAGCTGGTGGGGAAGATTTGGGGCGGCTCCCGCAAACCTGACCCACGTGGCGGGTAGAGGAGGCAAGATGGTGATCGGCACCGGCTCCAGCATCCCCCCAGCTACAGAGAGGGAGAAAAGACTGCCACAGAGGAACACATGAGATCCTCTGGTTCTGGGGACTACAGTATGGGTTCTTCAAGTGCCACACAAATACACAAATGAGCTAGCTGATCGGTCCTGCTCCCTTCCCAGCCCTGCCAGCCCCCTATTGCAGGCCTCAGCTCCCTCACCAAGTTGTGAGTCACACACTTCCTCAGCCTTGGACAGGGACATGGCTGACATCTTTTTCAGCCAGACTAGTGCTTCTCCACCTTCAGTTTTCAGATTCAGACTCAGTAATTATTGCCCATTTTACTGATCTGCTACAAAGAGAGCTAGAGAAAGCCACCATTAAACTGACCTCTGAGCTGAAGCAGGACTTTCTGGAGCTAGGGCAATGTCTGGACAGTATTGAATTTAAAGTTGATGAAACAGTCCAGAGTGGCTCAAAATTCCAACAAGATTACCTAGAGGAAGCGTATGCCAAAAGTGATGATCTTGAAAATCGTGCTAGGCACTAAATTTTCCATATTAGGGGCCTCCCTGAAACAGTGAAAGATATCACCTCCATCACCTAAGCTCTTATGTAATCTGTTTTACCAGACAATTATGACCTCTGTATGAAGGTTGACCACATTCACAGGGTCGTAGTTCCTTCAAAACCAGGTGGACCTTCCAGGAATGCGATTGTCAAACCCCACCTCTTCAAGAGTAAGAAAGTGGTTATGCAATATGCTAGAGAACATCTGGATTTGGAAGTTGATGCCTATAAGATCTCTGTTAAATGAGAGCCTAGACTGTCAGGGACTCTCCCTCGGCATTGGCTGAAACAGCAGCGGGTGTCATTGGCTCCCGGTGCTGTCAATAAAAGTCAGTGAGCCAATGAAGAGAGAGACAATGCGGGGCTCAGACACGGCTCCGTGTGTGAATGGACATTCATTTTGTGACATGACCTTTATAAATCGGACACGTTTCTGCACACAGGTAGATGAAACGTACCAGTTAATCTATGGCATGTTCACTTAAAATCACTATGCATTTTAATCTTGTTCAGGGTCATGTGTTAAAGTAGCACAGTGGTTTCTGACCTGCAGTAGGAAAGATTTACTAAAAGAAAAAACTGCACAAGAAATATGATCATATTTGAGATACAATGATATCTAAGTCATGCTTGGCTCTTTTTTGAACTGTAAATTTCAGTAAAAAAAAAAAAACATGGGTGGGGGAGACAAATATTCCCTTTCAACGGGCTGCCAGATCTGGTGAATTTCAACTCTGATGCCTCGTACACACGGCCGAGATTCTCGTCGAAAAAAACATGTCGTTTTTTTTGACGAGATTCTTGGACAAGAAACTTGTCCCGGCCGAGTGTACACACGCTCCTTTCAAAGAACCCGCGGTTCTTTGAATGGAGCGAACGCGGTGACGTCATCGAATATGACGAGCATGCACTTGTCACATTCGATGCCGTCGCCGCCATCTTTGTTCACCCTACCTATGCCTAGGAAGCTACCGCGCATGCGTCAAAGTCATTTCGAGCATGCGCGGGCTTCCCGGCGAAAAGGTAAGTGTACACACACACACAATTTTCTCGTCGAGAAACAGGCTGACGAGAATCTCGATGAGAAAATAGAGAGCAGGTTCTCTATTTTCTCGTCGAGATTCTTGTCGCTTTTCTTGACGAGAAACCATACACACGAACAAATTTCTCGGCAAGAAATCTCTGCCAGCAAGTTTCTTGCTGGTTTTTGCCGAGAAACTCGTTTGTGTGTACGAGGCTTGAGTGTATGTGTTTGGGTGTTTCTGTGTGTTTGTGTTGAGGCGATTATTCATTTTTGGAACCCACTACATGCTTGTTACTTATCTGCTACTGTCTTCTGCATAAAAAAACAGGTTACCACTACAATTTATTGCTGAGAGTCTGAGAAACATTAATTTTAGAATTTGAAATAAAGCTGTGACAACTGAGCCACATGTTTCTTGAGACTGCTGTAAATACATGCATAAGGTAGCTCTGCAAAAGAAATAAAATACTTTTTATACTGACCTCTGGAGTTCACAAATGTGGAATGTACACATTTGTAATCTGTACTTTATTCCTCCCAGGAGTGAGATTTATTTTTATTAGGCCTTCAAAGTCTGCTTCTCTTACAATATTTTAGAAAATAAGCAGCACAGTGACAGCAGGGGCTAGTGACATAAAATTGTAAAGAATAGAGATGAGGCAGCCTGCATAACCTGAACAAACTAGGATGCTTTGGTAATAACAGAATGCATACAAACAACAGGAGCTGACTGTGAGCGTATGTTCCATTCATATTCTGCCCTGTTGCACTGAAAGAGAGTGCATTCAGATAACGTGACTCAGAATTCTATGTGTTTTGCTGACTGATTAAGGCTTTGTAGCCATTCTCTTAAATGCGGATGCCAGGTCCTGCCAGCTGAGTGGTATGAAGGCCTGCAATGTAGAAGGTCGGGAACTAGAAAGAGGATTTATATTTTATTGTAATTTCAAGGGAATGTGGCTATAGTATCCAGGCTTCTCCAACAAAATTGTGCAATGCTGCTTTTCTAACTAACCTTCCTACTGCTGCTGGAAATTCAGGTGCTTAGTCAATCTTTAAGGCAGAATGTCTTCATATTTTTCTTCATAAGAGAATGCTGATGCTGTTGCATAGCAGCTTGGAATCACGGAAGGTCTGAGAGGAGTACATTTCTCTTGTTTGCTGCAGTGCCATAATGCAGACTTCATGTCTCCATCCAGATAAATAAAACGTTTCCTCTCAATGCTGCTTTTAAAATAAAAAAAAATAAAAAAATCCAACAAAAACAAGGCACATGCACAGGATTTTAATGTACTGTAATTCCCACCTGTTTTATTTTACTCAGTTGATATGTTTACAAAGCTTCCTGTACTAGAAAACGAAAAGTGATATGATGCATTAGTATGGGCTCAGACATAATACAGTTTTCCTTGTCTATAAATCACGTTTGATAAATCTCTGAAATTATTTTGGTTACTTACTGTGTCCTTGACATACTTTCAACATGGGTTCCGTGGAACCCCAGTGTTCCCTTCAGAGATTTCCAGGGGTTTCTTGAACAATAATCAGGTAATTAACAATTAAGCCTCGTACACACGATCGGATATCCTATGGATTCTGATCCGATGGTCTTGTCCATCGGAAATCCGATGAAGCTGACTTCCATCAGTCTTGCCTACACACCATCAGTCAAAAAACCGACCGTTCCAAGCGCGGTGACGTAAAACACTCCAATGAGCCAAGAAAAATGAAGTTCAATGCTTCTGAGCATGCGTCAACTTGATTCTGAGCATGCGTGAGTTTTTTATCCGATGGACTTGCCCATAGACGATCGGAATTTGCTATCGGTTTTTGATCCATTGGAAAAATTTAAAACATGTTCTGTTTTTTAAAACCGATGGAAAAAAGACCGATGGGTCCCATACACAATCGGTTTGTCTGATGAAAAAAGTCCATCGGACTGTTTTCATCGGTAAAACCGATCGTGTGTACAGGGCTTAACCAATACTCTTATTAGCTGTCTCTAAGCGTGGCATGCCCATTGACCACTTATGTAAGGGAGCCCAACAAATATTTTATCTTGAGTGCCAAATACTCTAGGGATGCCACATTATTTATTATTTTATTTATTAAAGCTACTTATTGATGAGATGTAGATACAGTATAAATGTTTTTTTTTTTTTAGCAGAGGTTCCCTGGGATCTGAAAATTATTTTGGCATTCCTCTGGGGTACAAAGGTTGAGAAAGGCTGCTGTAGACCATCTTTTATAGCTTAAATAAGCTTTAAAGTGGTTGTAAACCCCCCTGACCTATGTTTACATATAGGTAAGCCTATAATAAGGCTTACCTATATGTACTGAACATATGTCCTAAACGTGCGCCATTTAGGAGATATTTGCCCTGTAGTGCACCGATGATGTCATCGTCGCATGCGCAATAAAGAAACGGCCCTCCGTGTCATTTCTTCCCCAGCGCGTGCCATGACAGGCGGCTCCCGCGTGCATGTGCAGGAGTGACGTCACACAGCTCTGGCCAGAGCCGGAGTCCACAGCCCTGGAAGGAAGAGGGGTGAAGATGGATGCTTCTACCAGTGGGGACATTGCGGACATCGTGGGCTTCATTTGCAGGTAAGTGCCACATAATATGCTAGTATGCAATGCATATTAGCCCATTATGCTTTTACTTTGCAGGGGAATAAAAAGGAAGTAAAACCCATCAGGGTTTTCTTCCTCTTTAATATGCTAATGTGTAGCTTATAACTGGCCCCCCTGGACAATCTCCAGGCTCTAGTTTTTAGACTGGGTTGCCTTGTGAAAGATCTAGGCTTTGTACCCAATGTTTATTTGTTCTCACCTATCAAGCTAATTTTGCTAGCTTGGCATTTGATGTCTTGTGTCTTTCACTAAGTAAATGTATTCAGGTACATTGCAGAGAACTGCAGCACTCTATGGAACTCTATGTGATTAACTGTATTGTTATTGGTTTAGAAATATAATTCCGTTAGTCATGGTGCTCCTCGCTGATCTAAGTGACTCTGAGGTTGGGAATCAAAATATTTTTACTGTGAATTCTCAATTATCAGACTTAAATAAAGTTTATATATTTTTTCCATCAAACCCTATTATGACCTTATTGTCACTAAAGTAACTCCGTTCGTCTTCCTGGTAGTCCTTTACCAGGGATCTATAGTATATTTTATGTCTGGTTACAGTGACAAAACCTCAACGGTTGAGTGGTCTTTGGGCAATCCATGAATTCTAATATTTACTAGGGCCCAATGTTTCATTATTTTTAGGAATATAATAGTATGGTTTGCTATATGTAGAATAGATTCATTTTAGAATGATTCTGTATATAGTTTTCTTTTATTTCTAATTTCTATATTTTTACAACCACATCAGAGACTGGGAGACAAACCTTTGTTACCCAATAGTCACTAACAAAGGTATGCCACTGTGGGCCTGGGAGGGTGCAAGATGATCTAAGTCAACAAATACAGACTTTATTATTTCCACAGAAAAGAGAGACTTTTGCTACTTTATAATAAGTAAGTAGTTTAGGATGCACTGAACCTGATATAATGAAAAGCTGGTAAATTTGTTATGCAACTTGAAAATATGCCTATGCCCTTTAGGAGTAATATATTTAATGTAATATTCAAATTTAGGTTTAAATTACTTTAATTATAGTTGAAAATTGTAAGGTTTATATTAAACTAAGTCCCCATTAACATTTATTTAATATTATTATATAATATTTATTTATACATTAACACTCGTGTTTCAGTTTGCAAGAATGTTCAGTCCATTTCACAGTTAACACTTATGTATCCACTAGATCTTGCTGTGTATTCCACATCCATGTGTTTCTAATATTTGCTTACCAGCCATCGACAACAGCTTTTTTCAATAAATCTATAGAAAGGATCTCTGTAGGTGTGCATAAATGGTGTCAAACAGGTATAAATGAATGTGTATGCAAGCACAGTTTAAGTCTGACTCCATTGAAATCAATGAAATGGTCAGCCAGCAGTCAAATCAATTAAGTAACAAAAAGGTTATTGCAGTGGTGCCAGTTGATATTATTTTTACTTACAGTAATTTAATTTGTTACACATAGGATACGGAAGTACATTTTTTATCCAGAAAATGTACTTATGTACTTATTTCAATATTTAATAGCATTAACATTTTTGTTCACCTATAACAAAAAAAAAAATATATATATATATATATATATATATATATATATATACATTACTGATGTTAGAGGAGCATGTTAGATGGTGCCAGTGTTGCATGCAGTGGCGGCCCCTCCATTAGGGGCGCATGGGCGCCACCCCCCCATGCATGCATCCAGCCCCCTGATCTACATGCAGGGTGCCGGACGCATGAATTCCAATCGGGGCTCTAATAGGCTTCAAAAAAGGGTGGGCTCGGTGCACAGAACACTGTGCCCGAAGCCCACCCAGTTGTGTGACAATAGTAAATTAATTGTCACTATTGTAACACTGATTCCCCTCCCGGCCATTCAGGCCCCATCACCCGATTGGCCGAAAGGAGATCCAATCAGATTGGCCACCAGGAGGAAGAGGGAGGAGACGCAGGGGAACCGAGAAAGCAGCCACAGCCCAGAAAGAAGCTGCCCCCGCCGCCTGGAGCGCTGCCCGCGAGATGGGGTAAGAGAGAGAGTGAGAGAGAGAAACAATATAAATAGAAAACCTCCAAAAGTTTTGTTGTTATTCAGTGTCAATGCAGTGAATAAATAGGTATATCATTATTTATGACAGCATTTATTATAACTAAAGGAGAAGGAAAAGTTCTCTTAGAGTGAGGGCAGAGGAAACTGGGCTAGGGTGAAGAATATAATCCACTCCTTTAAAACAATCAGCTCATTGTTATACTGGTAATATCTGCAATCACATTCTTTAAATGAGGGTTTTACTACATAAGAGGATTTAAAGACTACGGCTGGGTTCACACTGATGCGGTCTGCCACATCGCATGTCATTTGTACAAGAATTGCACCGGATTCTTGTATAAATTACATGCAAATTCAGTGCGGTGCGAATGGAGCCATACATTATGTATGGCTCAGTTCGCACTGGGTCTGCACCAAAAACATGCAGGACCCTCTTTTGTGTTTGCGATGGAATCGGCTTTCATGGGTGTCCAGATCCATATGATCCGATTCCATCTGATTCCATAGTTCGCACTGCATTCTGGGAACCAATTTGGGGGTGTTATTAACTGTATATTGACACCCGCAGCGGTCCACAGAGCACAGTGTGAACTGCCTATGATTCTGATGCGGTGCGGGATCCTCACAGGAATCACTGAGGTTTTCTTCACTGCATCAGTGAGAATCAGGCCTCAGTTCTCCTTTTGGGGAAAAAATTTTTATTGCACATATTTCTGCAGAGATTTTTTCCCACAGGAGCCTGGAAAGCATTGTACCTGTGATCAGTACTGTACATCACAGGTGCAATGTCAGGCTCCTGCAGACTCTAAGTATAGCTGTCTGTCCATACCTCCCATTCTGGCAGACACTTACTGAAAAGCAGATAGATCAATGACGTATGGGAGCACTCACCAGCACCTTCACAGTTCATTGAGAACCGCAAGCCATCAACTGCAATTGCAGATGGTAGTTGTAGTTCATTTATTCACACATGACTGTGCTGTTTTTAGTTTCACAGTAGGATAATTAACCTCTGTCGAAAGCGTTTTCAGTGGAAAATACCATGTTATGACCACTAGATGGCACAAAGAATCATATGATTTAAAATCTTATTTTCTATGATTCTCAGCCCCATTTTGTATGAATGAATAACATTTGACCTTTAGAGGAAAAAGACCATAAGTTCTGCTGGATAAATAGCTACACAATTTTTCTCTTTAAATAAACTCCTAAGTAAATCTCTGCATGTTATATGGTTACGTAGTTTAAAAGATCGAAAAAAGACACAGGTCTATCCAAACTATGTGTGTACGTGTAAATGTGTTTTTTTTTTGTTTGTTTTTTTCATTCTCTACTAATTCCACAGCCCTGTATACTCTCCTTTCTTCGAAAGACATCAAAAAGTTTTTTTTAAGTTGTTGACACTCTTAGCTACTACCACTTTCTGCAGGAGGATGTTCCACTTTGCTGAACATTTTTGGTGACAAAAACTGAACTGCATATTCAAGATGAAATCAGACCAGTGTTTTGTAAACGGGTAGAATTATTGATCCATCTTTTAAATGCTTTCACTTTTTAATATATGACAGTATTTTGCTAGCTTTATGAGCTGCGACATGGCATTGCATGTTATAGCTAAGTCTGTGATCTACAAGCGCCCCATATCCTTTGCCGTCACTGATTCTCACAGAGGAGCCCATCGTAATGTGCATTTTGCATGTGTATTTTTAGGATCCAAGTGCACAACTTCACATTTCCCAATATTGAACCTCACCTGCCATGTTACCCAACCCCATATTTTACCAAGGTCTTACTGTAACGATGCCATATTGTGCTTTAAATTAATTTCCTGCATAATTGGGTTAATTAGCAAACACTCAGCTTGTGCTTTTGATTTCAATAATAAACAAATTGAACAGCAATGGCCTCAACACAGAACCTTGTGCCACACCACTCAGAACCATTCAGAGAATTAGACAAGCTGACTGGTCTTCAGTTTCCTGGTATACGTCCTGACCCTTTTTGTAAATTGGTATCACATTTGCGTTACACCAATTAGTTGGTATCTTTCCAATTAGTAAGGTGTCCTTGAAATTTCAAAATAGCAGCTTGGCTATAACTGAGATAAGTTCCCTAAGGACTCGTGGATATAGCTCTATAGACCTGATGATTTGTTCACATTAATCTTCTCTAGTCTCTTTTGTATCTGGTTTTCTTTCAACCACAGACATACCTTTGGTGAAACATCATTAATACTACTGTACAACTATCAAACCTGTCTTTTTTATCTGTAAAAACAAATTTGATGTACCTTTTCTCTCTCATCTGTGACCAACTTCCCATGTTCATCTGTTATGGGACCTATCTTTGCTTTCATAGCCTTTAACTTTAACCACGTTACCTTAGAATAATGAACATAGGTGAAGGTCCTCCTCCTAAATAGCAATTTGCTTACTGCATGTTAAGCAGAGTCTATGCTGTTATGTACACATACTCAACAAATACACTTTTAAAGGTGTAGAAAGTGGAATGACCTACATTTTAGCCAAACAGACTTTAGGCCTGTCAAATCACCTGATTTCTCCAGACTCATCCAATGCTTGATTGTCCTTCTTCAGGTATCATCTCTCATAATTTTTATGATAATGAGTGGGTTGAAAATGGCACCTAGTGTATTTTTTTAAAACATAGCTGCCCCATTAAGAAAGTGTAAACACTGAACTGTAAAAAAAAATCTAAAGTAAAGATGTTGGCGCTAAAAACATACAAAATGAATGTGAACAATGTAAAAAAAAAAACATATGTTGATTGAAAAAGCAAATAGATATATGAAGTCCAAAGTGACAATCCCAACACCATAAATGAAATCTTCTGGTTTGATGTTTCTTCAAATAAAAGCTTCACCAGGAGTGCTCATGAGGTAGATGGCAACTCACTAAAGGTGACTGACCACTTTTTACAGTGGGTCAAAATACACTTAGGTTGTAGTAAGTTTTAATAAAAAATGTTTAAAAAGGTAACAAAAGATTTTGCACTCACATGTGACTGTGCTATGCCCAGCACTAAGGTGTCTACAGCATGTGCGGGGTGGATATATCGGAATCGTGGTGGCGTGCGATCCACGCCTCGTTCTGGATATACCAAAAGGATGTCGCATAGAGGACCCGGAAGTGACGAGTTTGCGCTTCTACGTACGTTTCACTGTTCACCGAGTGCAAAAACTTTTGTTACTTTTAAAAAAAAAAAAAAATTAAAACTTACTACACCATAAGAGATATATATGTGTGTCCTTAGTGGAGTCTGTTCCCTTATCCTCACAGGCCATCTGGAGGGGGTCACTCAGTGGAGAAATGCATACGTAGGATTCCTCTGGTCCATTCAACCTAAGCGCATTTTGACCTACTGTAAAAAGTGGTCAGACACCTTTGAGTTGCCATCTACCTCATGAGCACTCATGGTGCAGCTTTTATTTGAAGGAACATCAAACCACAAGATTTAATTTATTCATGGTGTTGGGATTGTCACTTTGGACTTTATATATTTATTTGATTTTTCAATCACCATATGCTCCTTCTCATAATTTCAAGGCTTTTTTGATATTAGGACCCAATACATCAGGAAGTGTAAAGTTGTTACAAAGAATAACATTTGGTCTGCACTATAAAGTTATATTTACCGTATTTATCGGCGTGAAAACAGAGGGTAAACAGATATCATGTTTTTCCAACGGGGGGCAGGGATCGGGCGGACATTGGGGGGGGGGTGTCAGGCCGGCCGTCCCGCCTCTCCTGGCCCTGGGACAGCGCTCCCTGCATAGTTGAGAAAAAAAGTTGAGAAAAATAAATCACTTGCCAGCCCCTTGTACACCGCTCCTCCTTGTGTCAGTGTCATTGAAAAACGAAGCTTGTAAATATCTCAATAGCTCTGTTTTTTTCTGGCTGCTCTCCTCCTCCCACTCCTCCTCTGAGTGTAGCTTTTGATTGCAGGAGGAGAGCGGTCACATGACCATCTGTGTAACGTCAGAGGAGAGCAGTCCTGTGACCAGATCAGTGGGAAAAACTGAGCTATTGAGGTATATGGAAGCTTCATTTTACAATAGCAGTGGCACAGGAGGAGCAGTGTGGAAGGGGCTGGCAGTGATTTTTTTCTTAACTGTAGAGAATGCTGGCAGTGCTGTCCCAGGAGACTGGGGGTCTCCTGGGAGTGCAGGGAGGGGGCTGTATACTGGATGGGGGGAGCTGTGTACTAGATGAGAAGCTGTGTACTGGATGAGGAGCTGTGTACTGGATGAGGAGCTGTGTACTGGATGAGGAGCTGTGTACTGGATGAGGAGCTGTGTACTGGATAAGGAGCTATGTACTGGATGAGGAGCTGTGTACTGGATGAGGAGCTGTATACAAGGAGGGGAGCCGTGTTCTAGATGGGGGGCTGGGGACTGTGTACTGTAAAGGGGGCTGTGAAAAAAAATTCCTTAAACTTCCCTCTTAAAATTGGGGTGCGTGTTATACGCCTGTGCATGTTATACACCGATAAATACGGTATTTCTATTGCTGATATTGTAACATTCGTATTACTATTATCAAAAGTTGTAAAAAAGGAAGCAAAAATGCAGCAGAATGGCAGCAGAGATGCAACAAAGGAGGTGGGACTTTGAATGTTATCTCTTTACTGTATATACCAAATTATGAATTTTGGTGGACCCCCTCAATGTATCATGTGATTAATGTTTACAAACATGTTATTATCAGCTACTATCAGCTCAGAAATGGGCACCATGTAATGGGTGTATTTCTTTGTATATGTATTTATTTACTATTAAATATTTTACCTCCACCATCCTATTCAATTTGCCATCATGCGCCTCATTCAAAGTCCCACCTCCTTTGTTGCATCTCTGCTGCCATTCTGCTGCATTTTTGCTTCATTTTTTACAATGACAGGGATGGAGGCACATGACCCTACCTAGTCATGGCTTCATTTAAAATCCCAATTGCCCAAATCCCCTTTTAAATTATTATTATCAAAAGTTAAAATATCCTACTATATATTTTGGAAAAACTTTAGTAATCTGCATTATCTGCCTGTCATCAAAACATCAAAATAGTTGAGACACCAGCAGTTTCTTGTTTTCCATATAGCATTAATTGTATGCAATACTTCCATGTTGAAAGCTGAATATGTTTACATAAGCCTTCTCCTTTGATTATCCAGCACATGGGAAGTATTTAAATGAGTTTATTCAGGAAAGCATAACTATTCCCTGATCGTTACAAAGTAGTTAACATTTGGTAAAATAAAAGGAGAATCTCCACAGTCTGCTTTAATCACATCTAAAGTACTGAATGTCATTAGCAGAGCTAATTCATGTATTTATAATATATTATAAATAAGCATGACATCAGTAAAAAGGAACATACAGATTCAGTTATTTAAAAAAAGATTGTAAAAGCTTACATTTCACATTCATGACTTTTAAAATATGATCTGAGTTTAAAGTGGATCTTTCAGTAACTTGACAAGTCTGCACAAATAAACTCCTGACATCAAGGTAAAAAGATCAGGGCTGCACTCTAATGGCATCAACCACTCAGTTTTATTACAAAAATATTGGCTTCTGCACAGTCCTTACCATTGGCCATGACCCCCTGATGCATTGGTACAGTTAAGCCCAATCCGAGTGAGGCACCGCCAAGGGCAGAGACTGTGCAGACGTCAATGGATTTGTAATAAAATGGAATGATTAATGCCATTAGAGTGTGGCCCTGATTTGCACATATGTGGAGCGGGATGTGCTCCTTTGAGGAACAGAACCCAGCATGCACATTGAACTGAGAGGAAATACACAAGAGGCTTGGCATAATGCTGTCTTGCTCTCCTAAACTCCTGACATGTCACAATATACGGTAACAGTTTAAAGAGTAACTGCAGTCTGCTCACATAATTTGTAATAAAAACATCTTTGTCATTCGGAAGCTTCCCTTCAACCACTGTGATTCTGTGCTTGCCAAATATGCTGCAGAAATCTCCCTCCACTAAGTCGGGCTGCAGCCATTTTAACTGTGGGCAGCTGAAGCTTCTGCCTGTTCACTTCCTGGATTTACACAGACACACAGAAGCACACCTCCAGTTCTGCAGCCCTGCAGCTTTCATTGACCCTCTTATGACTCACTCCCCCTCCCTTCCTAAAAAACTCTCACGAGAGTGAGAGCTGTGCATGATGATAAGCCTAGGCTAATAACCAGACAAGAAACAGGAAGTGGGCTGTATAAGGTATTTATTGGCAGAAAAAAAAATGTTTTACTATCCAAAGTTAAAACAACAAGGGCAGAAGATTTAATAGATGGAAAGTTGAAAAAATTACAGAAGGTCCTCTTTAAGTTTTCTGCTTTAAATCATTAAAAATAAGCCTTTTAGCCTAGAGACTTTGCCTAGGCTGAGATGATGCCATCAGTCTGCTGCATACAGTGCATGATTGAAGTGATTCCTCAGTTTCCTCTCCACCATTGACCAGAATTGCACAAACGCCAAAAAGTACATGCCAGCTTTGGCAATCTCTGAGCTAGTATTACAATCTATGAAGTAGATGCTGACCCTGGTTAAATCTTAAACAAAGGTAGGAGCATCCTGTTGACAAAAGTGGGTGAAGGCATTTTCAGTGGGAGTACTGTGATCTCTGTTAAGGTAACATGTAACTGTAAGTGTAACACTAAAGCCCTGTACACACGATCGGTTTTACTGATGAAAACAGTCCGATGGACTTTTTTCATCGGACAAACCGATCGTGTATGGGACCCATCAGTCTTTTTTCCATCGGTTTTTAAAAATAGAACATGTTTTAAATTTTTCCGATGGATCAAAAACCGATAGCAAATTCCGATCGTCTATGGGCAAGTCCATTGGATAAAAAACCCATGCATGCTCAGAATCAAGTCCACGCATGCTCAGAAGCATTGAACTTCATTTTTCTCGACTCATCTGAGTATTTTACATCACCGCGTTTGGAACGGTCGGTTTTTTGACTGATGGTGTGTAGGCAAGACTGATGGAAGTCAGTTTCATCGGATTTCCGATGGACAAAACCATCGGATTAGAATCCATAGGATATCCCATCGTGTGTACGAGGCTTTACACTTTACTTAGCATGTATACATTTAACATGAAAAATGTATTGAAGGCTATGTCCACTTTAATCTCAGTCATGTTAATAACAGTGTTTTTTTTTTTAGAAACCCACACACAGCATGCTGAACTAATAGATCAAATAATACAGGGAAAGCATGTGAATAATTACATCTTGAAATGAGGAGGATTTCAGATCAGCCCAATCCATCTAAGGGATTCAGCATGCCATGTTAAGTAACATAGAATACAACTTTTGTAAGGACAATTGAAGTACAAATAGTAATTTACAAGTGCTGGCGGTGGGACCAGTTGGGAATGTAATGTCCATTTTTCTGAATCTGGCTTTAGTTGCTAATTAAATTTAAGATTTTATGTACTAGGACATTAAATTAATTGAGCCAACATCTTACACTGGAAGAGGTAGGAGTGCCACTCTGATTTAAGCAGATCTTGCTTTCTTTTCACAGTGCTGGCAGTCTTAAGCTGGGTATACAAGGACCAAAAATCTGCTGTTTTAGCAGGAACTGGTCGAATTTTGATGCGTTTGTACCCCTGCCTCTTAAACAGAAGTCTGTGGTTAGACTGGCTTCTGTTGAACAGTCCTGCTGGAAAACAAACATTGGAGTCCCCGCTGTCAAAATACATTAGTGCAGTGGGGAAGATCCCTGCATCCACATCACTTGTGTGGATGGGGGTAGCTGTGAATTAAATTTTTGTTTGACCCGCCGGAAAAAAAAACTCTGTGCATACCCAGTTTAACTGTAAACATGCCTATAGGAGGAATCAGTAGGCAAGGGTGGGCCTTTGGTCAAGCTCTACTGCCTAACTACTTTGTAGGCCAAGGTTCTTGGTTAGGTTCCTCAAGTATAATATCAAATATATGATTGATGCTGCTCTGCTGTACTCCAATACTAGGGTGCATACTAGACATGTGCACTGCCAAAAAATTCGTTAGTTTTCGTTTTCGTTTCATTCGTTTTTGTTTTTTTTTCGTTTTTCGGGTCATTCGTTATGATCGCAATTCGTAAATTCGTAAATTTGTACATTCGTAAATTTATACATTCGTAAATTTGTACATTCGTAAATTTGTACATTCGTAAATTTATACATTCGTAAATTTGTACATTCGTAAATTTGTACATTCGTAAATTTATACATTCGTAAATTCGTACATTCGTAAATTTATACATTCGTAAATTTATACATTCGTAATTTCGGAAATTTGGAAATTCGATATTTTCGAAAACCCAAAAATTTGAAAATCTGAAAAAATAACTATTAAATTATAGTTGTAATTTCCTTTCAAATTTGGCTGTTAGCGAACGTAACGAATACAAATTTATCTGAAGTTACGCATAACCTGAAATAACAAATGCCGCATCAAAACAAATGGAACGGAACAAATTAATAATAATAATAATAAAACGTTTTTATTATTATTATTGTTATTTATTATTATTATTAATTCATTACGTTCCATTCGTTTAGATACGGCATTCATTATGTCGGAAAACAATTCTTAACTTCATTAAGTTCACTAACAGCCAAATTTGAAAGGAAATTACAATACCTATAATTGAATAGTTAGTAATAGTTAAGTTATTAGTTAATTATTATTTAAGATTTCCGAATTTACTAATTTACGTTTGTACGAATGTACAAATTTACGAATGTACGAATATTCGGAAATTCGTAAATTAAAATTTACGAATTTCCGGATAGTTGTACATTCGTAAATTCGTGCATTGGTAAATTCGTATATTCGTAAATTCGTACATTCGTAAATTTGAATTTACGAATATTCGTTAAAATTAGTTAAATGAGTTTTCGTTAATTCGGATATTTCCAAATTCACGAATTTGTCGAAATTCGTTAAAAAACGAATTCGGAACGAAACGAATTGCACATGTCTAGTGCATACAAATATACCATCAAAATAAAAAAGGTATCGTGAAGCTTAAATACTAAATGCATACAAATAAACCATCTAATTAGTAAGTGTACCGTGAATCTTGATACCTACAATTCATAAAAGTAGAGCGACGCCTTTGCAATATTAAGCTAAATATTCCAAAAATGTATAAAGAAACAAAAATAATAAGTCTGTACAGTTCAATGTAGTGTTAACCACAACTTCACTAATAGTGTAAATCTTGTTCCATAAATTAGCCATCACCACAATCTCTCAACTCCTTTGGTGCCTTTAAAATCCACACAATATGTGCCACCACAGTGCTCTATGCTCACAAATCTCTCACCTCCAGGTTGATGTCACATAACCTGAATATGATAATCCTCTCAGATAGAGATAGTAACCAACTCCCCTTCCTCCTCCGTACCTCTGGGGGCTTTCCGTTTGGGCTTCCTGAAGGTTCCAGTATACAGTGAGGGGTATGTGGTACCTTTAAGGATCTTAAGGATTTTTTATTCATGCTGCTATAATGCCTTGCCCATATGTGGGGAAAATACCAGAAAGCCTCTTATGGTGCAGTATGTTGCTAATGTAAAATGTTTAGTAAAATCACTATGCACTTACATTTAACATTCTTTAAAAGCTCTTCACTTCTGCATGCCATCACTTCCGGTCTGCGTTTGCCTCCGCTCGTGCCCTGTGTGTTACGTCATGGTCACGTGACTTCATCAGGGGGTAGCGGCGGGAGACTCAGTGTCTTTATACATTGTTTGGTTAGATGCCTGTCATAGATACCGGGATGTCAAGTTAAGACTGCCTAAAAAAAAACTTTCACAGGTAATATAGCTCACATATATTTAGCTAAATTATGTTTTAATGATTTGTCTGTGGTTTTAGCTTTAAAAGCCCTTTTATTTGTATGTTTATTATGTCTGATGTCCTTCCTATTCTTAAAGCTGGTTATAGTCAGTATATGGTAGAGTCTTGCAAGCTGTACATAGGCCAGTGTATACCTAACATGGCAGGGTGACTTTATCAGGGCAGTCTAACATGGTAGCGTGTGTCTGGCATTTCAGGGGGACATTAGTATTGCAGTCTAACATGGTAGCGTTTCACTGGCATGAAACGCTTCTTTAAAGCATCAGTTTGTCTTGAGAATAGAAGGACTTGATAAGGTTTCTCTAATATTACCGTTCCTAGTTTTGCAGCATGTGTCTAATAGGCACAAATGCGCCATGAAAATTCAATAACCTCTCAATATTTATTAAAATGTTGTTTTGTGGCCATTTTTAAACAATAACATTTGAACATTCTCAAGTCAGACACCTGTCTGTGATTTTCTTTATTTTCTTATCTTACCAAAGTAGCAATCATTAAATCTTGGAAGAAAATATCAATGTAGGTAAACAATATGGAAATAAAATTGGATTGGATTATGAACAATAATCATCTATTTTGCATCCTTAATGAAAAATTAATTTCTTTGACCCAACCTGGAATTAATGCCATAAGGATCTCCCATTCCCATTTTCTTTTAATTACCATATACTTTACTCTTCATTCACTTAGTTAACCTCCCAACTTTTCCCTTCTATCTTTTATCCTTTTCTTAACAAACGTTTAATTCCTGCCATTTTTTGTGTTCTTTCTGATGAGAATTACACATAGGAATGAAATTACTTAGATAACATCTTTAAATGTTCCTCCTGGTATGACTATATTTATTTTTTAGTTTCTTTTTTTACAACAATATAATTTTTATGCAGTTTGACTTTTGCAATCTTAAAGTGGTTGCAAAGGAACACATTTTCTTTTATCTTAATGCATTCTCTGCATTAAGGTAAAAAACCTTTTAATAGTAGCTCCCTCTCAACCCTCCTAAATACTTACCTGAGCCTGATCTCGATCCTGCGCTGTGCACGTCTGCAGCAGCTTTTCTACCCTCTTTCTGCTCTCACAAGCTTGGCTGAGTTCAGCGGGAACCTTTGGCTCCTGTTGGTGTCAGTTAAAACCTGTGAGCAGAGAGGGGGGGGGCTGAGTCAGACTGTGTGTCTAAGTAGACGCAAACAGCAAACCGTTGCTTTCTATGGTGAGTAGTCTGCGAGAGGGACGATGCAGGAGCGCCATTTGGGGATGCAAGAAGAGGAGGATAGGGACTGCTCTGTTCAAAACCATTACACAAAGCATTACACAGGGCAGGTAAGTACAGTGACGTAGCTAGCACATCTGGCACCCGACCAAGAACATTTTTTGCACCCCACCAAGAAAAATGGTATGTGGCAATATAGCCAACACTGTGGATGTGGTCAGCTTGCATCAAAAGTGGGAGGAGCTTAAAGGACCATATGCTTTAATGACTGTGCCACAAGCGAGTATGTAGCAGACAGTACAAACCTCAGTACACTCATTTTAATAAAACAAAACTGTTCACACAGCTAACCTTAAAATTATATTAAGGTCTTTTTTTGTTTTTGTTTTCTAAATTATGGTTTTGCACAAAGCAGCTTGGATCCTCCTCTTCTTGGGCCCCTCACCGGCACTCCTGGCTCCTCCCTCTTTCTGGATCCCCCCACAGCAAGAAGCTTGCTACGGGGGCACCCAAGCAGGCATGCTCCTGAGCTGTGGCTCTGTGTGTCCATTCCCACAGGTAGCCATAGCTCGACTCCACTCCCTCCCTCTTTTGATTGGCTCACTGGCTGTGATTGACAGCAGTGTGAGCCAATGTCTCCTGCTGCTGCCAAAAGCCAATCAGGGGCGCGAGTCCCCAGACAACCAAGACTCTTATGGACATTGCTGGATCAAGAGGGGCTCAGGTAAGAATTAGGTGGGGCTGGGGGGGGGGCTGATGAACACAGAAGGTTTTTTTTACCTTCATGCATTGAATGCATGAAGATTAAAAAGTGTGTGCCTTTACAACCACTTTAACAAAGAATGTGCTGAACTTAGAATGCAGTTGTCAGGAGTAAGAAATGTAAAACACAGTGAGGGAAATTTATCAAAACTGGTGCAGTCAGAATCTGAAACAGCTGCGCATGGCAACCCATCAGCTTCTATCTTCAGCTTGTTCAGCTTTAAAAATGAAGCTATGAGCTGATTGGTTGCCATGCACAGCTGTTCCAAATTTTGTCTGCTCTAGTTTTGATAAATTCCCCTAAGGTCTCATTCAGACAGGCACTTAGACAGGTCCTGTATGCTGAGGCACTTTTTGCTGCATCTGCATCCACCAGAGAGCTTCGACTATAGAGGTGGGTGCACATACACTGTGCGTTTGGATACATGCATCCCTTCCTGTCTGCATGTCAAATTTTGACATTCGACTATATCCATGCAGGTTCTGTGTCCCAATTGACTTTGACTGGACTACCTGCGCAACGATGCACAGGACCCCATGCATCGGGTACACAACCATTACACTGGGCATGGACGCATATGCTCCATGTGAACGAGGCCTAAATGTCATCATGTGGACCGAATAGCACAAAAGAGGATATGTCGGATAATTAAAAGAGAACTATGGGAATTTTATTTATGAATCATACTTATCTAGGTAGTTGCTGCATCTGTCTGCTGCCAGCTCTAAGGCTGAGAACCGAGTAATCAAACAGCCGATCACTCAGTTCTCAGTGCTCCCTGAGCAGAGAGCTGGTGGCTATCAGTCTTTCTCTCTCTCCCCCCTCCGGTGCTTACTGAAACACTGGGCTGTGGAGGGGGCTTGCTGAGAGGCTGAGCTGGGTGCCGGTCCAGGCATGTGAGTGGATCCCAACCATATGGTTGCGATCTTTCCCCAGCCTGGACCAACTCTTAAGCCCACTGTCAGCTGGAAATGGGTCACAGGAGTGCAAAACAATCTGCACAAACAGGCTTTGGCTGAACTTCTCCTTTAATAAATCTATTACATGACTTGTCTCTCTGCTCCTGTTTGGCATTACTTGCGACAATTGATAAATGTCCCTGTTTATGTTGTGAACTCACCCTTCAGGGCCCAGGCAGGCTCTTCCTCAGCCCAGGCTTTAGATCCAGGCTCTTTCTCCCTAAAGCTGGAAGGTCCTTCAGGCAACCTCTTTCCTAGTCCAGAGGGCCTCCATGACTCCCTCTCATAGTCCAGAGCCTCCAGACACCTGCTTTCCTAGTCCAGGGCCTCCAGGCAACCGCTTTTGCCACACCAACTACCATTTCCTAGTCAATGGCCTCCTCTGCACCCACCTCCCTAGTCCAGGGTCTCCTTTGCACTCCTATCCTAGTCCAAGGCCTCCTTTGCAGCCTGCCCAAAGTTAGAAGCCTCCTCTGCACTCTGCTCTTCGAATCCAAGTACTTTATCAACCCCACTTTTCAAGTCCAGGGCCTACTGTGCACCCCCAGTCCAGGGCCTCCTGTGCACCCCCCCCCACTCCAGCACCTCCTCTGCACCCTCCCAGTCCAGGGGCTCCTCTGCACCCCCCAGTCCAGGGCCTCCCCTGTATCCCTCAAGTCCAGGGTCTCCTATATGCCCCCCCAGGTCAGGGCTTCCTCTGTACCCCCCAGCCCAGGACCTTCTCTGCATCTCCTAAGTCCAGGGTCTCCTCTGCGCCCCCCCCAGGTCAGGGTCTCCTCTAAACCCCGTAGCCCAGGGCCTCCTTCGCACTCCCCATCCCAAGACCTTTTCCACACTCCCATCAGCCTAGGGCCTCCACTGAACCCTCCAGTCTATGGCCTCCTCTGTACCCCCCCCCAGCCCAGGGCCTCCTCCGCATCCCCCCCAGTCCAGGGCCTCCTTTGCACCCCATCATCCAGTTCAGGACTTTATTTGAAGCCTCCCCTTCTCTGAGATGCCTTATGCAGAAAAGACATAGGCTGTTTGGGCACTGGGCAGGACTAGGAGGAAGACCTGCCTGTCCATTACACTTTCTCAGGCAGAAGTGACATCCTGAGAGTATCGGTTCCCAGTGCAGGTGAGGGTGGAACCCCTTGCAGCGCCCCCCTCAATGCGTCACCCGGGGCAGGCGCCCCCCCCTAGTTTCGGCCCTGGGTAAGTATGACATGTTTATTTTAATAAAAAACATGAAACCTTTACAATCACTTTAATACAAATCCCTGTACTATAAATAACTATTTGTACTTTAATAATGAAAACCCCTTTTCTGTAAATGTGCCTGGCTTTTTGAGATAGCTAGATAGATAGATAGATAGATAGATAGATAGATAGATAGATAGATAGATAGATAGATAGATAGATAGATAGATAGATAGATTTATGTTTTCATTTTTGGAAACCCTGCTAATTTTTCAGAAACTACAGAGAATCTCCTTCTGCCTTTTGCAAGAGTACAACAGCAGGGGGGTCTATAGAGATGACAGTGACATGTAAAAGTAGAGTTTGCCAGCATTTTATCTCAATATTTTAATCTCCTGCCGAGCTACAGTACACTTTGACACTCAGTACAGTCTAGTCTATAATGATACAGCAAAGTAGGGCATAGGTTGCTTACTGTATATACACAGAGATATAAAGACATGTTGTTATCTTTTATAAAAAGCACAAAATATGATTTGCGTAGCAGAGAAAGCTATAATATTATATCGCTGAACTGAATGTAGAAGAATTTATTTAAAGGAAAAATGTAACACATCTAGTATGAGGCTTTATTTTGAAATAAAAATGGAGTCAAGGTGTCCAGTTTGGGTACCACATTGCAAAAGGACATATTCGTTTTGGAAAGGGTTCAGAGAAAGGGTTCAGAGAAAGGTTTCAGAGAAAACCTTTCATACAATGTAAGTTTGGAATTGAGATCTCCTAGGGGTGACCTAATTACCATGTTTAAATATATCCCAGGCCAGTCTTAAGATTTACCAAATTAACTCATTTCAAAGACTATAGGATAGGGTGACATCAATTACTTGAATTACTAAAAAGGAAAGGAGATTTTACCAACAATTTGGAAAAAGGTTCTTTAATGACTTCCTGTCTGGCCTATAGCAAAATGACAGCGGGAAGTGGTTCAGTTATCCTGACTGGGCGTCATATGATGTCCAGCAGGATAAGCCATGATCATGCACAGGCGTGGGGGGCGCGCAGCGTAGCGATCTGATGGAGGCTCTTTGCTTTGTGATCAGCTGTGACCAATCACAGCTGATCACAGCATGAATCAGGAAGTGCCGGTAATTAGTTTTCCTTGGTTGGCGCTGACAGGGAGAGCAGATCGGCGGCTCCCCTATCAGAGGGGGGTGTGCACTGACAATCAGCACATTGATTATAAGCGCAGCCCCATCAGAGGTGCCCACCACAACGCCAAGCAGTGCCCATCAGCTGCCAGTCAGTGCCCACCCAAATTGTCAGTAAGTGCCCAACAAAAGGCCAATCAGTGCCCATCAGTAACGCCTGTCAGTGCCCTTCACAGATGCCCATTAGTAATGACTGTCAGTACCTCCTCATCAGTGCTGCCTATCAGTGCCATCTATAAGCGCCCATTAGTGCTGTCTATCAGTGCCCATTAGTGCTGATTATCAATGCCCATCAGTGCCGTCTATCAGTGCCACATAGTGCCCATAAGTGCTGCCTATCTGTGTCCATCATTGCCACCTATCGGGGCCCATCAGTGCTGCCTATTAGTGCCCATTAGTGCCACCTCATCAGTGCCCATCAGTGCTGCCTCATCAGTGCCCATTAGTGCATCCTCCTCAGTGACCATCAGTGAAGGAGAAAACACAATTTTATATCAGAAACTAAGAAAATCACGTTTTTTTTGTTTGTTTTTTGCAAAAAAATAAAAAACCCAGTAGTGATCAAATACCATCAAAAGAAATCTCTATTTGTGGGAAGAAAATTATTAAAATTTAGTTTGGGTACAGTGTGGTATGACTGTGGAATTGTCCTTCAAATGTGATAGCGCTGAAAGCTAAAATTTGTCCTGGGCAGGAAGGGGGAAGTGCCCTGCATTGAAGTGGTTAAAATTGGCATACTTAAGCTGTGGAACACATTACTGCATGAGGTAGCAATGGCAAAACAATAATGGCATTTAAAAAAAGGACTGGATTATTGTAGTTCAACTAGTAATACTCAAAATGCTCCATAATTACTCAAAATGCTCATAATTACTAAAGATTAAAATATCTAAATTGATCCACAGAATTGTGGGGTTCCTGAAAGAAACGTTTTCATCCTGTGTGTCTAAATTTGCAACAGAGACCAAATAGGTTTTGCTTTGCCTTCCTCTGGACCAAAATATAGTTATGAAAGGCTCAACCCAATTGCTATATTTTTTTCCCCCCAAAATGTATAATTAAATATGTCACATGTTTGCCATTCCTTTCTGCCCCCTGGGTGTTCAGAACCTTTTTGAGGGACATCAGGGTAGATGGGAAGGGGTTAAAAACATTTTGTGTGGGTAGGTGTTTTACATGCAAAAATATTTGTAATCAAGACACTCTTGATAACACAGAAGGTCCCTGACTTAACTTTTCTCTGCTTCACTACTTTAAAAATAAATTCAACTTAGTCTTTGAATAAATGAGTACAAATATAAGGTCATCAGTCTTTTTGTTTCTCCCCTAATGCCTCGTACACACGATCACGATTCCCGAAGAGAAAAGTGCGATGTGAGCTCTTTGTCGCGAATTCTGACCGTGTGTATGCTCCATCGCACTTTTTCTGTGAGAATTCCGGCCTAGAAAAGACTGAGAGCAGGATCTCAATCTTCGTGACAGGAAAAATTCCTATAGAGAATCGCCGTCGTCTGTATGCAATTACGACGCGAAAAAAAAACACACATGCTCAGAATCAAGCAGAAGGGCCGAACTGCCTATTGAACTTCATTGAGCTTGGCTCGTCGTACGTGTTGTACGTCACCGAGTTCTTGACGTTCGGAATTTCAGCCAAGATTTGTGTGACCGTGTGTATGCAAGACAATTTTGAGCCATTTTCCGGCTAAAAAAAACCCACGGTTTTCCTGTCAGAAAAACTGATCGTGTGTACAGGGCATTATCAGCAAGATCTGTCTGTTAGATTGGCAGCACTAGTATGCAACACAGTAGACCCCAAATGGTTTACAATGCCGCCCCTTCCCCTCCTAATCTAAATATTGTTGTGCAAGAGATTACAGGAGAATGACCTACAGACAAAACAAAATAACATTTTAGAATGTGTTTAACCACTTGACAACTGGGCACATAACCTTCCCTTCCTGCCCAGGCGAAATTTCAGGTTTCAGCACTGTCACGCTTTGAATGACAATTGCACGGTCGTGCGACGTGGCTCCTAAACAAAATTGCGTCCTTTTTTCCCCTCAAATATAGCTTTCTTTTGGTGGTATTTGATCATTTCCGCGGTTTTTATTTTTTGCGCTATAAACAAAAATAGAGCGACAATTTTGAAAAAAAAACACAATATTTTTTACTTTTTGCTATAATAAATATCCCTTTTTTTTTTTTAAAAAACGTTTTTTTTCTAAGTTTAGGCCGTAACATATTCTTCTACATATTTTAGGTAAAAAAAAATCGCAATAAGCGTATAGTGATTGGTTTGCGCAAAAGTTATAGCGCCTACAAAATAGGGAATAGAATTATGACTTTTTTTTTATTATAATTTTTTTACTAGTAATGGCGGCGATCTACGATTTTTATTGTGACTGCGACATTATGGCAGACACATCGGACACTTTTGGCACTATTTTGGGACCATTCACAATTATACAGCGAACAGTGCTATAAATATGCACTGATTACTGTATAAATGTGACTGGCAGGGAAGGGGTTAACACTAGGGGGCGAGGAAGGGGTTAAATGTGTTCCCTGCTAGGTGATTGTTACTGTGGGGGGATGGGGCTGACTAGGGGAGGAGACCGGTCTGTGTCCCTATGTACAAGGGACACAGCATCGGTCTCCTCTCCCTGACAGGATGTGGATCCCTGTGTTTACACACAGAGATCCACGTCCTTGGCAGTGTTACAGCCGATCGCGGGTACCTGGTAGACATCGCGGCCGCCAGGCACGCGCATCGGCACCCGCGTGACACAGCGGGCACAGCTTTTCTCCGATGCGCGCCCGCGGCGGCGCGCATCGCGGAAGTAAACAGGAAGAGGTCCATGGACGTCCTCCCGGCAATTGAGCGCCGCAATGCAGGCGTCTTTTGCCAATGGCCCGGGCGCGAAGTGGTTAACCACTTGCCTACAGAGCACTTTCACCCCTTTTCAGCCCATGCCATTTTTCAGATTTCAGCGCTGGCTGTCACACTTTGAATGACATTTGCGTGGTCATGCAAAACTGTACCCAAATTCATTTTTAATAATTTTCTTCACACAAATAGAGCTTTCTTTTGGTGGTATTTCATCACTGCTGGGTTTTTTATTTTTTGCAAAAAAAAAGGAAAAAGACCAAAAAATGTGAAAAAAAATAATTTTTTCCTAGTTTCTGTCAGTAAGTTTTGTAAATAAGTATTTTTTCTCCTTCACTAATGGGCGCTGATGAGGCTACACTTATGGGCACTGATAGGCTGCACTGATTGGCACTGATGAGGTGGCACTTATGGGCACTGATGAGGCGGCACTAATGGTCACTGATTAGGTGGCACTGACGAGGAGGCACTAATATGCCACACTGATGGGCACTAATTAGCGGCACTGATAAGCAGAACTAATAGGCGGGCACTGCTAGGTGGCACTGATAGGCGGCACTGGTGGGTGCTGATAGATGGCATTTATACGCGGCACTGATGGGCACAGATAGGCAGCACTGATGGACGGCACTGATGGGCCTTGATGGGCAGCACTGATGAGCAGGCACTGATGGACACTGAAAGGCAGCAGTGACTGGAATTACTAATGGGCACTGATGGTGTCACTGATGGGCACTGATTGGTGTCACTGATGGGCACTGATTGGCGGCACTGGGGGGCTTTACTGTTTTTTGTACTGATGAACAGGGCCCTGATTACATGTACGGGTGTTCCCTGTGAGGAGATGCTGCTGATCGGTGTGAGGCAAGGAGAGCCTATTTACGGCACTTCTGCATTTACATGTCGGTTCACACCTATGCGAATTGGATGCAGCTTACAATGCATCCAATTCGCAAGACATTTTAAAATACATAGATTTGTATGAGGCTGGTTCACATATCTGCGGGGACTTTGCTCTGCGCAGTTCAGAAAAAGCGTGTGCGTTTTCTAGGCATTGCGTTCTGGCTTAGGTGCGAATTCAGGCCAATTATCTTCTATGGACACGCATCTGATTTGCAGATGCATTCCGTTGTGAAGAGGCATTCTCTCCCCCTGCTCACTACACCTCCCCCTCTCCCTGCTCATCTGATCCGCAGCTACAACGCAGAGGAAGTGCTGAACAGCTGCTTATTCTCTTCGCACAGAGAACAAAGCTGGAATTTGCATCGGACTGGTGTGAACCCAGCCTGACCGGCTATGATTGGACAGCTGATCACATGGTTAAAGATCTGCATTATCGGCTCTTTACAGAGATCAGGGTCATGCCGTGTCCTAGCAACATGGCACGGCCGTGATTGCCACGCTGCGTGCCCCTGAAGGCGTGCCAGAACAGCCGGTCTGAGTGCCATCATATGAACAAGAGCCACACCATCCCTTCATCATTTGGCGGTGGGTGGGTGGCAAGCAGTTAAATACTTGTTTGTGTATTCTTAACTTGATTAAATGTGAAGCTATATATAGATAAGTCTGTTATAGTTATGCTTTAAAAACTAAAGGTACAAATCGTTATCAGAACTAGTAGAGATGAGCTTAGCTTAGAGCACTAGAGTTCGGACTGAACCCTGGCTGTTTGGATGTTTGTCCGAACGTTTAGGACATTTGGCATGGACAAACAAGGCAATTTTTGATTGTCAATGGCTACTAAGCTTCTAGCATCTGCTGTGTCCTTACAAACTACTGAAGTCACCTGACCCATTCACTTACATGCCCAGGAATCCCCAACCACTTAAGAAAATGGGTGGAGAAATTAGTGGTTTACATTATTGCCTAAATATGGCCATATTTGGGCAAGGGTTTCACCACACTATCCTGTCTATCAATGGTTGTTAAGGAAGCAGTGGCTGCTTGCACCCACGGTGTCTCTACCAACCACTGACCTGGCCCAAGTCCCTAACAACCAAATCACATGGCCCATTTACTTACATGGGTGGGAATTTCCAGTCACATAAGCAAATGGGTGGTAATTGAGCTTTACAACATTGCCTAAATATGATCACATGGCCATATTTGGGAAATAATGTTACTACTATCCCTTCCCCCTTCCTTATATAGCTGATGGCAGCTCAGGTTGATGTCATTCAGTTAGTGTTACTATTAAGGATAGGTTGTGTGTGGCGGGTCGCCGGGTTTTTCTTTTTCAGCAAGTAGGATGTGGCAGGCATTGTGATTGACAGTAAATTTAACACACGGAAATTTTTCAGGAATTACATTTACGTTTCTTCCAACTCTTGTTATCTTGGTTTATAATAATCTATCATGAAGTAATATTGCAGAGATACTGTATGAATCTATATATTCTAGGCCAGGAGTAGGCAACCTGGGGCCATCCAGCTCTTGTGGAACTACATTTGCCATGAGGCATTGCAAGGCTGGCAGTTACAATTACTCCCAGAGGCATGATGGGACTTGTAGTTCTGCAACAGCTGGAGGGCCCCAGGTTGCCTACCCTTGTTCTAGGTGATCCATTCTGGTCTTTAGAAGATACTAATAGAGCATACTGTTACTTCTTTACATTGATTTGTGTTAAAAGATTTAAAACAATGTTTGGAAACAACTGTCATAGCTATGTGCAACCTCCCATTTCTGTGACACAGTAATAGAATATTTATATATCAATGCAATGCTACTGTAGCAAGAGTTTACTAAAAACATTATATTTAAGTCTACCAAAGATATTTATATATCATGGATCTTTGTGGAAGCCTTTCATTAGCATAGACCTTAATTCATCTACATGCACTAATTTAATTAAGCTAATTGCCTATCAACTCATTAGTATTAGCACGGTATGCTGTTCTAGTATAATACCAGTAAGTCACTAATGAGCCATAGTTCATTTAAAGAACACAGCTCATACACACATTTACCATTACTACTGGTATGAATCTATTGCCATGCAATAAATGAAAATGTGCATAGAAAGAACTTCAAAAAGATCAAAATGAGCCCACAGGGGTTGTTTTATTGTAATGCCCCAGTCCATATATTCTAGGATTCTCTAAACAGGATGAATAGCTTGTGCTTTAACCACTTAAAGACCAGCCACGGCATATATACGTCGGTAGAACGGCACGTACAGGCACAATCACGTACCTGTACGTCCCCTTTAACTGCCTGCCGTGTGGGCCATCCCATGTGAGTCGGACCGTGGGTCCCGCGGACTCGATCGCTGCAGGGATCCCCGCGATCGTCTCATGGAGGGATGGAGCGGGGAAATGGTAATGTAAACACAACATCTCCCCACTCGCCTACTGACACTGTCACTGATTTCTGCTCTGTGTAATCAGAGTGGAGATCAGTGACGTGTCACTCGTAGCCACACCCCCTAACAGTAGTAATCACTCCCTTAGGCACACTTAACCCCTTCAGCGCCCCTATTGGTTAACCCCTTCACTGCCAGTGTCATTTTAACAGTAACCAGTGCATTTTTATAGATCGCTGTAAAAATGACAATGGTCCCAAAAACGTGTCAAGTGTCCGATGTGTCCGCCATAATGTCGCAGTCACGAAAAAAATTGCTGATCGCCGCCATTACTAGTAAAAAAAAAAATTATAAAAATGCCATAAAACTATCCCCTATTTTGTAAACACTATAACTTTTGAGCAAAGCAATCAATAAACGCTGATTGCGATTTTGTTTTACCAAAAATATGTAGAAGAATACGTATCGGCCTAAACAGTTTTTTTAATATTTTTTGGGGGGATATTTATTATAGCAAAAAGTAAAAAATATTTCATTTTTTTTCAAAATTGTCGCTCTGTTTTTGTTAAAAAATAAAAACCGCAGAGGTGATCAAATACCACCAAAAGAAAGCTCTATTTGTGAGAAAAAAAGGACGTCAATTTTGTTTAAGAGCCACGTCGCACGACCGCGCAATTGTCAGTTAAAGCGACGCAGTGCCGAATCGCAAAAAGGGGCCTGGTCATTAACTAGCCAAAATGGTCCGGGGCGGAAGTGGTTAATAAGTGTGTACTGAAGTGAATGGTATCTTCTTTTAGTTGAACTGTGAAGCCACCTACTGCCTCTTGTAACAGCATAATCATTGAGCTAAGCAAACAGAAAGATAAAAGATTAGACATATTACTAACTATGCCACAGACTTATTTATGAATATATTTGTTTATTTTTGGATTTTTATTTTTTTTATTTATTTTTTATAGGGATCCAAGAGATTGCAAAATACAACCTTTCCATTATTTTCTATATAACAAAAATATAGTGAACTGGTAATAAAAATAAGAAAAAACAGTAAACATCCCTATTGCTTAGATACTATACTATTAAACAAATTGAGACCAGATATTATTATAAACATATACTACCATAAATGTAATTTGTTTAAAACTCATACAGTATGTCTTTCATTGTATACAGATCACTTACAACTTCATATAAAACCAATAGCGATCACTAGAATCCATCTTTCAGCTATACTTATGATTTACAGTCATATTGTTCCAATTCCTTCACATCATGTAAGCAGGGAAATCTGTTCACTGGATTGTTTGTCCTAGTTTTTCAGTGAGCCCTATCATATCTGAGTCTGTGCGGGGGGGGGTTGCAGGGAATAAAAACTGATCTGGGATACCAATCCTAACCACACTCAGCCATGTTTTTAAAAACACCAAACACATTTTAAATTAAATAAGAACTTCAGCTTTTCTTCCCCAAAACAACAGGTGCATGTAAATGAATCACAACTCCATCGTCAGTTTATGTGTAACTTACAGTGCCTTGAAAAAGTATCCATACCCCTTAAAATTTTCCACATCTTGTCATGTTATAATTTAAGACATAAATGTATTTTATTGGGATTTTATATGATAGACCAGGGTTTCTCAACTCTAGTCCTCAAGGCGCCCCAACAGGTCATGTTTTCAGGCTTTCCATTATTTTGCACAGGTGATTTGATCAGTTTCACTGCCTTGTAATTACCACAGCTGTTTCATCTGAGGGAAATCCTGAAAACATGACCTGTTGGGGTGCCTTGAGGACTGGAGTTGAGAAACACTGTGATAGACCAACAAAAAGTGGCACATAATTGTGAAGTGGAAGGAAAATGATAAATGGACTTCAGTTTTTTTTTTTTTTTTTTTTTATAAATATGTGAAAAGTGTGGTGTGCATTTGTATTCAGCCCTCCTGAGTCAATACTTTGTAGAACCACCTTTCACTGCAATTACAGCTGCAAGTCTTTTTGGGGATGTCTCTACCCGCTTTGCACGTCTAGAGAGTAACATTTTTGCCCATTCTTCTCTGCAAAATACCTCAAGCTCTGTCAGATTGGATGGAGAGCGTCTGTGAACAGCAATTTTTAAGTCTTGCCACAGATTCTCAATTTGGATTTAGGTCTGGACTTTGGGCCATTCTAACACATAATTATGGTTTGATCTAAACCATTCCATTGTAGCTCTGGCTGTATGTTTAGAGTCATTGTCATGTGAGAAGGTGAATCTCCGCCCTAGTCTCAAGTCTTTTGCAGGCCTGAACAGGTTTTATTTTATGATTGCCCTGTATTTGGCTCGATCCATCTTCTTCCCATCAACTCTGACCAGCTTCCCTGTTGCTGCTGAAGAAAAGCATCTCCACAACATGATGCTACTACCACCATGTTTCACAGTGAGGATGGTGTGTTCAGGGTGATATGCAGTGTTCGTTTTCTGTCATACGCTTGTTTTGCTTTTAGGCCAAAAAGTTCAATTTTGGTCTCATCTGACCAGAGTACCTTCTTCCACATGTTATCTGTGTCCCCCACATGGCTTCTCGCAAACTAAAAACAGGACTTCTTATGGCTTTCTTTCAACAATAGCTTAATTTTTGCCACTCTTCCATAAAGGCCAGATTTGTGAAGTGCACAACTATTGGTTGTCCTGTGGACAGATTGTCCCACCTGAGCTGTGGATCTCTGCATCTCCTCCAGAGTTACCATGGGCCTCTTGGCTGCTTCTCTGATTAATGCTCTCCTTGCCTGGCCTGTCAGTTTAGGTGGACGGCCATGTCTTGGTAGGGTTGCAGTTGTGCCATACTCTTTCCATTTTCGGATGATGGATTGAACAATGCTCTGTGAATTGTTCAAAGCTTAGGATATTTTTTTATAACCTAACCCTGATTTAAACTTCTCTACAACTTTATCCCTGACCTGTCTGGTGTGTTCCTTGGTCTACATGATGCTGTTTGTTCACTAAGGTTCTCTAAGAAACCTCTGAGGGCTTCACAAAACAGCTGAGCTGTATGTATACTGAGATTAAATTGCACACAGGTGGACTCTGTTTACTAATTAGGTGACTTCTGAATGCAATTAGTTGCACTAGATTTTAGTTAGGGATATTAGAGTAAAGGGGGCTGAATACAAATGCATGCCACCGCTTTACAATTATGTGCCAATTTGTGTTGGTATATCACATTAAATTCCTATAAAATACATTTACGTTTTTGGCTGTAACATGAGAAAATGTGGAAAATTTCAAGGGGTATCAATACTTTTTCAAGGCACTGTACCTCCTTTAGATTTATACAGCACGTTTCTGTGTCTGTGATGTCACTCCTCCTCCTGGCTGAATTTCAAAGTTCTCGGACTTCCTGTTTCCCTCCTTTTCCTGATACCACATGTCCCATGACCCTTTGAGCCTCTGTAGTTTCAGGGAAGTCTATGGAAGTCACTTGTACCAGTTCTGGGAGTTGATGTGGATGGGTCCTGGGATTACTGTGGGTTTTTCTGGGCCTTCATGTGGGTGGTGAAAGGTATAAATGTGCCATACCTCCTCCTGCGTCATTCCTGTCTTGCAGCATGCCAAAGAATAATGGCTTACTGCAAGACTACAGAGGAAGGGCCATGGGAGGTTATTATGAAGGTGTTTCCTTCATACAGGATGTAAATGAATTACTTCACAGAGAGCAGGGCACTGGGAGAGTGGGATCTGAGGGGTTGGTCTCTCCCTGTTCACACTGGTCAGCATATTTTACTGGGAAGGATTAAATTCCAATTGTGATCCAATTAATTATGCCCAGCAGCAGCACAGAACAGGCTGTGTATGAAGCATTTCCTTCTTGAATAATGCTGTGATCTGTGAGGTGGGACTTGGGAGGTTTGAACTCTTCCTGTGGGTGTGGCTGGGTGGGATTTAATGCTAATTAGGATGTAGTCAATCACACCCCCATCAGAACTGTGAAGGAAGTTATATCATTTGCAGAGTCTGAAAGTCTACAAAGGGTAGTGTTATAGGCTCTAGCTCTAGCTGCTGCAGGAAGTGGCTATGGAAGGGACAGAGTCTATCAGCAGGATATACAGAGTGTCACATGATACAAAGCCACAACTAAACCCAGAAAACAGGGGATCTGCAGACAACAGAGCAACACAGAACAGACTGTGTATGAAGCATTTCCTTCTTGAATAATGCTGTGATCTGTGAGGTGGGACTTGGGAGGTTTGAACTCTTCCTGTGGGTGTGGCTGGGTGGGATTTAATGCTAATTAGGATGTAGTCAATCACACCCCCATCAGAACTGTGAAGGAAGTTATATCATTTGCAGAGTCTGAAAGTCTACAAAGGGTAGTGTTATAGGCTCTAGCTCTAGCTGCTGCAGGAAGTGGCTATGGAAGGGACAGAGTCTATCAGCAAGATATACAGAGTGTCACATGATACAAAGCCACAACTAAACCCAGAAAACAGGGGATCTGCAGACAACAGAGCAGCACAGAACAGACTGTGTATGAAGCATTTCCTTCTTAAATAATGCTGTGATCTGTGAGGTGGGACTTGGGAGGTTTGAACTCTTCCTGTGGGTGTGGCTGGGTGGGATTTAATGCTAATTAGGATGTAGTCAATCACACCCCCATCAGAACTGTGAAGGAAGTTATATCATTTGCAGAGTCTGAAAGTCTACAAAGGGTAGTGTTATAGGCTCTAGCTCTAGCTGCTGCAGGAAGTGGCTATGGAAGGGACAGAGTCTATCAGCAGGATATACAGAGTGTCACATGATACAAAGCCATAACTAAACCCAGAAAACAGGGGATCTGCAGACAACAGAGCAGCACAGAACAGACTGTGTATGAAGCATTTCCTTCTTGAATAATGCTGTGATCTGTGAGGTGGGACTTGGGAGGTTTGAACTCTTCCTGTGGATCTGCAGACAACAGAGCAACATGATACAGAGGTAAGATCTATGCTGGGATTGATCTTTCCATTCAGTTCTAGTGAAAGGAAATTTGGAGTTCAGCTTTAAATGTACAACTTTTCTACCAAAATTATAGATAGCATGTAAAGTATCACTGTAGTTTGCTTTAGAGAATTTTTTATTATTTTGAATTTGAATGAAACATTTGAATTTTAAAATTGAATAAAATCAATAGAATGTGTTCTCCTTTATTTTTTTTTTATTCTAAATCTTGACCAAATAGATATTATCTAACTACAAGAAGTGTGCCTAATCTTCATTGATTCTAGTGTATTTTTTCTACATTGGTGCCTTAAACCATCATGAAACAAATCCATAGTTTCCTATGTGCACGTGTTTCCTGTAATAAAGACCGGTCACTGCTGCTCGGTCTCTTTGTGAAGGGTGACTGATCTTTTATTCTCTGTAGATTTCTGCGGGCAAATTGTAGTGGACGGACATTCTGAATCACTCCCACAACTCTGCTTTCTGCACAGGCTGTTTGCAGCACAGCAAGACATAGTTCTCCTTGGTGTAGACCTGCAACTTGCTGTTTTGCCAAAAACACAGTGCAGAGTATTTGAACATGTTTTTCAATAGAACACTATAATTTCTAACTGGAGCCATACAATTTAATTTCAATAGTAAATAGCACTGTTGTTGCCATTACATAAGTGTCTGTCATTCCCTGCTAGTTTTTACAATTATTTTACATTATAAAAAATATGACAGTAAGGGTGAGATGGTCAAAACATAGGTTGAAATAGTAACAATTCATAGTGGTTGAACAAAAGCCCGCTATTTGCACATAGCGAATAGTAAGGCAGAACTTTAATCAAAAATAACAAGATAGAATAAATAGCTTGTTAGAGCATAAAATCACAAAACCGTTTTTTGCTACAATATTCACCTTCAACACAGAAATGCCACTTGATTTTCTCAGTCTTATGGCCAGCATCTTTCAACCCACTTCGTCCAGGTCATCCTGGACTCAGTCTTTGACTAAGCAGTGAGAAGCAGCACAGTGTTGAGCTCATCTCTATGTCTCACTGCTTCTCTTCTTATCAGAATGCTTCTTATCACCAGATAAGCTGATAGACCCATTGTACTGTTTCTTCCTTACAAACTCCAGCTCTGCTGTACAGGGACTAAAGCTGATACCAGCTCAAATTCAGGTACTTAAAGCCCAACTCCAAGATATTAGCAGCCCTCTCACATCTCTACCTCCCACCCACCTCTAACTAATCACTGTTATAAAAAAAAAAAAAACTATCCAAATGCCAATTTTACTTACCTAAAGCCATGATCATGTGACAATCCTTCTCTCTTCTTCTGTTTAATTCCTTCTTTTGGTGTCTGCATCACTGCCTGTGTGACATGGATACCTCCTTTTGCTGGAGGTGACATTTCCAGTGACCAGGTCTTCTCTCATAGGCTCCAAAGGCAGGATAACTCACAGGGGCAGTGTGGGGACCCGTGCCCATTAACCACTTGCCGACTGGCTAACGCTGATATAAGTCAGCAGAATGGCATGGCTGCGCAAAGCAACGTACAGCAACGTTGATTTGAATTTGCCGCTGTGCGGGCACGCGCGTGCCCGCCGCAAGCTCTGTGACCGTGCCCGCGGGTCCCGCGGACTCGATGTTTGCCGGTGTCCCACGATCATGTCACGGAGCTGCAGAATGGGGAGATGCCTATATAAACAAGGCATTTCCCTGTTCTGCCTAGTGACAGGACAGTGATCTACTGCTCCCTGTGATCGGGAGCAGTGATCACTGTCGTGTCACTTGTAGCCCATCCCCCTTACAGTTAGAATCACTCCCTAGGACATACTTAACCCCTTCATCGCCCCCTAGTGTTTAACCCCTTCCCTGCCAGTGTCATTTACACAGTAATTAGTGCATTTTTATAGCACTGATCGCTGTATAAATGACAATGGTCCCAAAATGGTGTCAAAAGTGTCTGATGTGTCCGCCATAATGTCGCAGTCATGATAAAAATCACTGATCACCGGAATTACTAATAAAAAAAAGTTAACAATAAAAATGCCATAACACTATCCCCTATTTTGTAGACGCTATAACTTTTGCGCAAACCAATCAATATACGCTTATTGTGATTTTTTTTTTTTTTTTTTACCAAAAATATGTAGAAGAATACATATCTGCCTAAACTGAGAAAAAAAAATGTTTTTTTTATATATTTTTTGGGGATATTTATTATAGCAACAAGTAAAAAATTATAAAAAAAGGGGGTGCACGGATATCTGCACTAACTAAGAAAACAAATAATAATAAAGCAGCTAGCAAAAGTCCAAAATGCAGCGCTTCAGTGAAAAAACACATATGTGATAAAGTCCATGTAATGGAATCAATAAGAGATGAAAAACTGGTATGAACACCTCCACTTCCAAAAATATTGCTTTTTTTTCAAAATTGTGGGTCTTTTTTTGTTTATAGCGCAAAAAATAAAAACCACAGAGGTGATCAAATACCACCAAAAGAAAGCTCTATTTGTGGTAAAAAAAAAGGATGTCAATTTTGTTTGAGTGCAACGTCGCAGGACCGCGCAATTGTCAGTTAAAGTGACGCAGTGACGAATCGCAAAAAGTGCTCTGGTCAGGAAGGGGGTAAATTCTTCCGGGGCTGAAGTGGTTAAGATAAAAAAAAAATGGCTCATGGAGGAATCTTTGACTTTGATCCATTACATGGCAAAATGGCTTAGGAAAAAGTGTTTGGAATAAAGACTGAAGAATAGGGTAATTGATGCACAATTTAAATGTACACACGATCACATTTCCGATGGAATAAAATCCGATGGATTTTTCCATCAGAATTCCGATGAAGCTGACTTTCATCAGTCTTGTCTACACACCATCAGACAAAATTCTGACCGTCCAAAACGCCGTGACGTACAACACGTACGACGGCACTATAAATGGGAAGTTCAAATCCAACGGCGCCACCCTTTGGGCTGCTTTTGCTGATTTCGTGTTACCTTGTGTTAGTAAAAGTTTGGTGTTAGCTGATTCGCGCTTTTCAGTCTCTGTGCTTTTCAGTCTGTTACAGCATGACAAATGTGCTATCTCCCTTACGAACGCTAGTTTTACCAGAACGAGCGCTCCCGTCTTGTAATTTAGTCTGAGCATGCGTGGATTTTTTCCCCACAGACGATCGGAATTTGCTATCGTTTTTTTTTTCCATCGGTAAAATTTAAAACATGTTCTATTTTTTTACAACGATGGAAAAAAGACTGATGGGGCCCACACACAATCGTTTTTTCAGATGAAAAAAGTCCATTAGTCTTTTTTCATCAGAAAAACCGATCGTGTGTAGCATTAGGATGAAACAAGTACCATGTTCCAGCTCCCACAGTGTTTCCCCTTGCTCTCCACCTCCGTATGACAGTGGGCGGGGATTCTTCTCCCCCCACCCACTGTCACAATTCAAAAACAGCACGGCCATGCAGGACGCCGCCCACACAGGCGTGTCATTGATTCACTCACAGTCCTTCCTACTGCGGCTGACAGTAGTAGTTCTGATGAGCGCTCTCGTAGTTCTTTCACAAGCCCTGCAGCTTGTAAACAGACAGTCCATATCACAGGTATGGGCTGAAAGCTGCATGGCTTGTCTGCAGAAGCTTGATCCACAGATCATGGGTGCAATGCATTTTTTTTTTTACTTACAGTGCTCAGAGTTGTAGAGGGGGGGGGGGGGTGCCGCAGGACGGCGGCCTTTTTTTTTTACTTAAACTGCACAGCAGTCATTTGTGATTTGGCGGGGGGGTGCGACAAGGGGGGGGCGGACTTCATTACACAGGGACGTGTCTGTCATATCTTACCTCCTCCTCCTTCCTCTGCCTCCTGTCTCCTGCTGTGGCTGTGCGGGAATACACATGCTATCGCGGGACCGTGGGAAAGTTGTGTCACTGCGGGAAAAACCCGCAGAATCCGTGCGGGTTGGGAGGTATGCCATAGGATGCTGCAAGAGAAAGAAGCCACCTTGTAACAAAAAACCTGGGGCAACTAATCATGTCACCAGCTTAAACTGGAAAATAGACAAGAAGTAAAAGATGAAGAAGCTGCATACTCAGTAGGTACCTAAATTAGATGTTGAAAGTGCTGAAAATGTAGGGTTTCATGTCACTTTAATGATGTATAAATGATTACAGAGCTGTTTTATTTTGTATCTGCCTAAATTGTAGCTTTATAGTGTCTTTTTATGCATTAAAGGGGAGTTCCAGCATTTTTTATGTTTATTACAAGTCAGCAGCTACAAAAAGTAGGATTTTTAAAACAGCTTACCTGTAAAATCCTTTTCTTGGAGTACATCACGGGACACAGAGCAGCATAGTCATTACTATGTGGGTTATATAGAATTACCTTCAGGTGCTGGCACTGGCAACTTCCAAAACAGGAAGTACCCTCCCCTATATAAGCCCCTCCCATCCGGGAGTACCTCAGTTTTGTAGCAAAGCAATACGTGTCCCCAAAAGAGGGGTGGGAGCTCTGTGTCCCGTGATATACTCCAAGAAAAGGATTTTACAGGTAAGCTGTTTTAAAAATCCTACTTTCTTGTTCATACATCACGGGACACAGAGCAGCATAGTCATTACTATGTGGGACGTCCCAAAGCAATGCCACATGAGGGGGGGGATACACCATACATAAGCTGGGCGCCATCAGGCATGAGGATCTTTTGCGGCCTGCAACACACTGCGCCCAAAGGCGACATCCTCCTGACTTCTAACATCCACCTGGTAGAACCTAGTAAACGTGTGTACTGAAGACCATGTTGCGGCCTTACAAATTTGCGCCAGGGAGGCCTGGTGATGCACTGCCCATGAAGTTCCAACTGCTCTCGTGGAGTGCGCCCTAACTTTGAACGGAGGCGGTCTACTTCTCAAGCCATAGGCTTGTATTATGACCTGTCGAATCCACTTGGCTAAAGTAGATTTTGATGCTGCCTGACCCTTTCTGGGGCCTTCCGGCAGAACAAACAAAGAATCCGTTCTACGAATCTGAGCAGTGGCTTTTAGATAAGCTTTAACTGCTCTTACTACATCCAAAGAATGCAATAACTTTTCCTCTACCGAGCTTGGTTTGGGGAAAAAAGAAGGAAGAACCACATCCTGGTTCAAGTGAAACCTCGATACCACCTTAGGAAGAAAGGCTGGGTGAGGACGTAATACTACTCTGTCCTTATGGATAACCAGATATGGCTCTTTACAGGACATGGCGGCTAATTCCGACACTCTTCTAGCCGAGCATATGGCTACTAAAAATATCAATTTCCTGGTGAGTAGAACCAAGGAAATGTGCCGCAAAGGTTCAAATGGCTGCTTCTGCAGAACCGACAGAACCAAATTTAGATCCCATGGGCATATGGGAGCCTTAATCGGTGGAATAATACGAGTCACACCTTGCATAAAGGATTTGACAAGTGAATGCATAGCCAGGGGCCTTTGAAATAGTATTGACAAGGCCGAAACCTGGCCCTTGATAGTACTTAAGGCAAACTTCCTGTCTACAGCCCACTGCAGGAAGTCCAGAATTCTGCCTATAACGTACTTACGTGGATGCCATTTTCTGGCCTCGCACCAAGTGATGTACGCCTTCCAAACTCTATAGTAGATCTGCCTGGATACAGGCTTCCTGGCATTGATTATAGTTGATACCACAGAGTTAGAGAGACCTCTCTTCTTTAGGATGTGGGATTCAATAGCCAGGCCGTTAAACTTAGAGTTAGTAAGGAAGGGTGGTATATCGGTCCTTGCGAAAGCAGGTCCGGACGACGTGGAAGGGTCCAAGGACTCCCCACAGACATTTTGATGATCTCCGCGTACCAGGCCCTTCGGGGCCACGCTGGAGCCACCAGGATCACCGGCTTCTTCTCCAACCTGACTCTGCGAAGGAGTCGAGGCAACAATTGTAGCGGAGGGAATGCATATATCAGTCTGAACTGATCCCAAGGGAACACCAGAGCATCCGAGCCGCAAGCGAGGGGATCCCTTGTCCGGGAGACAAATCTGTCCACCTTTGCGTTGAATCTGGATGCTAGCAGATCTACATCCGGTGTTCCCCACCGCTGACATATTGCTCGGAAGACCTCGGGATGAAGGGACCATTCCCCTGGGCATAACTGTTGGCGACTCAGAAAGTCCGCCTTCCAATTCTCCACCCCTGGAATGAAGACAGCTGATATACATGGGACATGCTTTTCTGCCCATTCCAGGATGTGACTTACTTCCCTCTGGGCTGCACGACTCCTGGTGCCTCCCTGATGATTGATATATGCCACTGCTGTGGCATTGTCTGATTAAATTCTGACAGGGGACCCTTGGAGTCTGGATGTCCAGGCTACTAGAGCGTACCGGGCTGCTCGTATCTCTAAGAGATTGATGGGCAGGGTTTTTACTACATTTGACCATCTGCCCTGGAGAGACCATTGCTCCAGTACTGCCCCCCAGCCTATAAGGCTGGCATCTGTAGTGACCACCTTCCAAGATATCGGGCTGAAGGGTTTTCCCTTCTGGAGATTCTGGGGGATCAACCACCAGCAGAGACTCTTCCGAACGGAAGGGGACAAAGCCATCGGGAAGTCTAGAGCCTGAACTTTTCCGTTCCAGGCTGACAATATGGCCCTTTGTAAATTCCTTGAGTGGAATTGGGCGTATGGCACAGCTTCGAATGATGCTACCATCTTTCCTAGCAGCCTCATGCACAGGCGTATGGACGGCTGTCTTTTTGCACAAAGCAGACGGACCAAGGCCCTCAAAGAGGATACCTTGTCTAGAGGTAAGAAAATCTTCCTCTGGTCTGAATCCAGCCGTAGCCCTAGATATACCAGGTTTTTCACTGGCTGTAGGGCTGACTTGTCCAGGTTGATGACCCAACCGTGAGATTCTAGATACTTGATTGTATCGACAATTACCACTTCTAGCTTGGCAACTGAGTGGTCCATCAACAACAGGTCGTCTAGGTATGCCATTATTGTTACACCCCGTGTTCTTAGATCGGCCAACAGTGGGGCCAGAATTTTTGTGAACACTCGTGGTGCTGTGGCCAGACCGAATGGTAAGGCTCTGAACTGAAAATGGCGCCCTTCTACTGCAAAGCGTAGGAATTTTTGATGACCTGGAAAGATGGGAACATGCAAGTAAGCATCTTTGATGTCGATCGAGGCTAACCATTCCTCCCCTTGTAGGGCAGCGGTGACCGATCGGATCGACTCCATCCGGAAAGACCGGACGTTTAGAAATTTGTTTAGACTCTTTAGGTCCAATATGGGTCTTATGTCCCCGTTTGGCTTCGGGACTGTGAAAAATGTTTGAGTAGAAACCCAACCCCCACTCTTCCATAGGAACCTCCATAATTACTCCTTGGAGCAATAGTTGTTCTAACGCCAATAGGAGAGACCCTCTTTTCAGAGGGTCTCTTGGCATGCCTGACCACATAAAATGGGACGGAGGAGACTCTTTTAACTCCAACTTGTATCCCAGAGTTACTGCGGAGAGCACCCATCTGTCTTTGATCGTCTCCCGCCAGGTCTCTGCGAACAACTGAAGTCTTCCCCCCACCCGTTTGAGTGGGGGCAGCCCTTCATAGGCTTGACTTGGAGGCTGGTTTAGTACCTCTTCGGATCCAGGGCTTTTTATTACCCTGTGGCTGTCCCTGATTTTTACCTCCTGAGTTTGACCGAGGAGGCCGTCGGAACTGCTTAGTAGCAGATGTCGCAGGGATAGGAGAGGTAGTCCTCTTAAAAGATGGACCCCTAGACCTCTTTTTACTCGGTAAGAGAGTACTTTTACCACTGGAAATCTTCTGGATATACTTATCCAGGTCTTCGCCAAAAAGGCGTTCCCCATGAAATGGGAAGCTAACTAAGAGCTTCTTACAGGGAGCTTCAGCAGACCAGTTTTTGAGCCACAGAAGCCTATGCATATGTACCAAAGACAGCGTGAGGCGGGAGGCCTGATGGATAGAATCCTTGATGGCGTCAACCGCAAAGCATAATGCTCTAGGCAGATCAGCCAGAGCCTGGGCCTGCTGGTCTGGCAAATCCCTCAGGACCATTTTCATTTGATCCTTTAAAGCTTGGCAGACCCCAATAGCTGCCACTGCTGGCTGTGTAACAGCCCCTGCTGTGGAAAAAGCAGATTTTAATAAAGAGTCCAATTTTTTATCCACTGGATCTTTGAACATTTGAACATTATCTACTGGACATGTCAGTGATTTGTTCACAGAAGAGATGGCTGCATCCACCGTAGGAACATTCCATCTCTGGGTGAACTTTCCCTCCATGGGATAGATCACCGGAAACCTTTTAGGCGGAACAAATAGTTTATCAGGATGTTCCCAGTCCTGGTATATAAGTCCTTCCAATAATGGATGTATTGGAAAGGAGCAATTAACCTGGGGAGCTTTTAGCGACCCCAATGAGGAGACAGCAGTAGTTGATGGTTCAACAAGAGGCATTTTAAATGCAGATCGAACCATGTCAGTTAGGGTCTGGACCCACAATCTTTCAGTCTGTGATGCTGAAAATGGTTCATCTACTGTCGATTCCTCAAAAACAGAGCTAACCTCCTCCTGATCCCCTTCAGGTAGGTCGGTCCCTTCCTGGGACTGTTGCTCTGCCAACAGGCACTCTAATGGAGGTGATGGAGATCTGGCGCGCTTTCTTTCCTGTAGAGAAGAAGCGATCAATGCAGCCAATCTCTGCTCCAATCCCTCCAGAGTTGAGGAAAAAACCTCCTCTGTTATATATGCAGGAGCAGGTGGACTGAGGACAGCCGCAGTACCTGGCACTCCCGGGGGTTCCTTATGGGTATTAACCTCTGATTTCTCAGGGGAGGAGGGTGCAGATGACTGCTCCAGATCCTCAGAGCCCGATGGAGACCCCCTACACTTCCTGAGAGGTATATCTCGGAGTTTTTTAGGCGGCATATTCCTTAGTTCAAAGCTGAGGTATTCCAGCCGCAATACACCCCTTACTGAAATAGTCTAATGCAATTTGCTGCTATGTACATCAGTGGGTGTCTACTAATGCGTCTTTCTGGGGATGCCTGTATCAACCGCCCGCTGTAAGCCCCTATACCATGCTACCAGCTCCTTTTCATGCTCTGTGTCCATAGCAAGCAGCGTGGACTGAGTCCTTTTATCTTGCTGGGACGCCCGCACATGCGCAGAAGCGCTGGGCGCACAGAGCGCGTCATCCGCCAGGCTCCGCCCCCTTTTTTGAAGCTAAACCTTATAAAAGGAAAGCATGTGTGCGCGCGCGCGTGCACGTGTGCGCTCTTGGCGCCATGTAGGGAGATGAGCCAGGGTCCCTGTTTCACCAGGACTCAGGGATGGAAGGAAACTACTTGGCAGCATGACAGAGGAATGCAGCTTCCCTGATAGAGAGCTCACTCATCTGCCTGGACTTTCACCATGGAAGGAATAGTCCCAAGAAAAAAGACGTTCCACAGCGGCCTCTAGTGGACAAACACAGGTACCGCACCTTTGTCTTTTTTTTTTTTTTAAAAACCTCCTTTATGAAAAAACATTTCCAGGTTTACAGTTTTTTTTTAAAATTTCCCTTATGAAAAAACATTTCTAGGATTTCTTAGGCATATACAGCTATTAGCGGGAATACCCTTTAGGTAACAGGCAGAAAGACATATTAGGCTTGGGGGTCCCCTCAATAGAACCAAGTTCCTGAGGGGCCCCCACTTACCTTTTCCCCACCGCAGGACTTTGTTTGGTCCACAGAAGCCCAAACTTCACCTCTCACGGCAGGCATTGTACTAGACCTTCAGGGACCGGGTTCCCAAGGATTCCACTCCCCTGGACCTGTATAGCACCCTGCACAGATAGCCTCTTGGTTTTGGGTATGACCAGAGCTCTGGATCCCAGGGTCCAGCCCTCCTAAGAGAGGCATTACAGGCAAAACCCTGCTCTTCTCTGCAAGGCCCGGGTACCGACCGTTTAGCTATGAAGCTTTTTTTTTTGGTCGGATCCGGAATAGCTTGCTAAGGCCCAGAGAACCTGTACACAAGCCCAGATGAATACATGTTAACCTTGGCCAACACCTTAGACACTGGCAAAAAACTGAGGTACTCCCGGATGGGAGGGGCTTATATAGGGGAGGGTACTTCCTGTTTTGGAAGTTGCCAGTGCCAGGACCTGAAGGTAATTCTATATAACCCACATAGTAATGACTATGCTGCTCTGTGTCCCGTGATGTATGAACAAGAAAGTGTAGCTGCTGGCTTTTAATAAACAGACACTTAGCTGTTCCACTGTCCAGCGACGCGGCCACCCGGAGCTTCACTTCTCTCCCTCCCCTCCGCCGGCGCCTCCATTTTAACTGTGGGAACCCGGCCATGACAGCTTTCAGCTTCACGGCCGGGCACTCACTGCGTATGCGTGAGCGGTGCTGCGCTCCCTGAGTGGACAGGCGATCGCCTAGGGCCTGTCACGTGTCCCAGGTGATCGCCTACCGGGAGGGGCCGCCAAAAGGCGATATGACGAGTCGCCTAGGTGGTCCCTGGGTGGAAGGAGGAAGTGGGACAGGAAGTCCCACTCCTATTGAAGCCCCCACTCCCCCCCCAAAAAAAATGACATGCCAAATGTGGCATGTAAGGGGGCGAGGAGTGGTTTAAGCGGAAGTTCCACTTTTGGGTGGAACTCCACTTTAACCATTTTATGATGTGGATACAAGATATCAGTTACAATGTAACTGGTAAATGGATAATTCAGATAAGTCACACGTTAATAAAATAAAACAATAAACAAATACTTAAAAAAGCATATTAGAATCCCTTTATAATTTTAAATATTTTAATTCATTTGTGCCTTACTATGCTTTGCAGTTTGCTCTATGTTTCTCATGGTTTGACTTTAGTACCCAAAGACTGATTTCAGGGGTTTGAAAGATAGTTGTAGCTTATATCAAATTCTACTATACGCAATGAAGAAAACTGCTGGTTTGTCTAACATGCAGATATTCCAAGATCTCACACAATTAGTACATTTATTATATCTGGAGTTACATTCCCTAATGTTGTTATGCAAGAAAACAAATTGCACATTCTCCGTATGTCTCCGCATCTTGGTTAATTCAGCAAGATAAATTAGTTAACTGATATTGCGCTACACCTCTACCTAAAGCACTATATTAAGAGCACTTCTCATTTTCAGTAAGTAGGCCTCCAGGAAAAATATTAATCAATTATAATAAGCATTAAATTGAAGCCAAATGCTCTGTCTACTCTGTGAGTCACATGTTCTAGACTGGTTTCAAGTTAGAAGAAAAAAAAATGTTTAAAAAGTACCTGTAACATACACAGAGCTTTAAATTAAACTGAAATCTTGTATATGGATAGGTATATTGTTTCCTCTGTACTTACTTGTAGGTATATACTGTATGCAGTTAGCCATGAGAATATGAAAACTCTGTGTATGAACAGGGATGTGTTCACTATTCTGTTGGAAACTGTACAAATATTTGACTACAAATGTGTATCTGAACTTTCACATTTTATGTTCTAGGTGACAACTTTCACTCATTGTATGCATGTAGAAAGAACATTGTCATCTTAGGGCAGGAAGTATGTTGGGACTACAGGACATTTTCCATTCCCCCCACCTCTGTAACATAGAGGAAGGTGTTATATTTGTCTGTCATTGTCAGCTTACTATTAGGCCTCGTACACACGGACGGTTTTCTCGTCAAGAAACGACAAGAAAACTGCTGGGAGAGCTTTCTTGCTGAGAAAACCGGCCGTGTGTACGAGGCTGTCAGGTTTCTCATCAAGAAAACTGCCCAGAATCTCGACGAGAAAAATAGAAAACCTGCTCTCTATTTTCTCGTCGGGATTCTTGTCGGCCTGTTTCCCGACGAGAAACCCGAGCGTGTGTATACTTACCTGTTGCCGTGGAAACCCGCGCATGCTCGAAATGACTTTGACGCATGCGCGGTAGCATCCTAGGCATAGGTAGGGTGTAGCAAGATGGCGGCGACGGCATTGAATGTGACGAGCGCATGATCGTCATAGTCGATGACGTCACCGCGTTTGTGCCATTCAAAAGAACACTCGACCGGGACAAGATTCTTGTCAAGAATCTCGTCAGGAAAAACAACGGGTTTTTTCCTGACGAGACTCTCGGCCGGGTGTACTAGGCTTAAGAGGTTGTAAGTTCAGTGGATTTCTGACTGAATTAACATGTACAGAATCTCACAAAAGTGAGTACACCCCTCACATTTTTTTAAATATTTTATTATATCTTTTCATGTGACAACACTAAAGAAAATACACTTTGCTACAATGTAAAGTAGTGAATGTACAGCTTGTATAACACTGTAAATTTGCTGCCCCTTCAAAATAACTCAACACAAAGCCATTTATGTCTAAACCGCTGGTAACAAAAGTGAGTACACCCCTAAGTGAAAATATCCAACTTGGGCCCAATTAGCCATTTTCCTGCCCCGGTGTCATGTGACTCGTTAGTGTTACAAGGTCTCAGGTGTTAATGAGGAGCAGGTGTGTTAAATTTGGTGTTATCGCTCTCACTCTCTCATACTGGTCACTGGAAGTTGCACATGGCACCTCATGGCAATGAACACTCTGAGGACCTCAAAAAAATTATTGTTGCTCTACATAAAGATGGCCTAGGCTATAAGAAGATTGCCAAAACCCTGAAACTGATCTGCAGCATGGTGGCCAAGACCATACAGAGAAAAAGTTTACCGCTCTCAAGCCTCCGGATCCATGAAATGCTTCCGCCCCACTCTAAACTCACAGGTGCTGGCTCTGCCCAATGTAGGCAATCAAAAAGAAGAAAAAAATCCTGGACTGACGCACTCTGTGAAAGATGCTGTTTTTTATTGTATAAAATCCAAAACCCAGCACAGCATACAAACTTGAAATGAAGACAGGGAAGCTAACGCGTTTCACATCATATGATGCTTACTCATAGCTAAATGAACAGAAAATTCAATTGTGTATAAGAGGAAAGTGAGACCATACAGCGGTTTAACAGGACAGGTTCCACTCAGAACAGGCCTCACCATGGTCAACCAAAGAAGTTGATTGCATGTGCTCAGTGTCCTATCCAGAGGTTGTCTTTGGAAAATAGACATATGAGTGCTGCCTGCACTGTTGCAGAGGTTGAAGAGGTGGGTGGTCAGCCTGTCAGTGCTCAGACCATACGCCGCACACTGAAATAAATTGGTATGCATGGCTGTCATCCCAGAAGGAAGCCTCTTCTAAACCAATAGTGTGGGAAGAACAGGCAGTGTTTGTAATGACTGATGTGTTTCAAGGGAGAAACCTCTGCATCAGGTCCAAAGTAGTGGGTAGTAGATTCACTAAATTTTCAAATAGATTCTCAAACAAAATGTATTTTATTAATGCGCTTGGTTGGTGCATGCTTCTCTTGTTGTTTTAAATGTGTGCCTAACCAGTGTTTTTGTGTGTTTTTGTGTGCTGCTTTCACTAAGGGATGTGCTGAATTTTATTTCCTGCTTTGCAGGGAAGCAAGATCCAGACCACCCTGGCTGACAAGACGGAGCTCTGCATTGTTTATATATGCAGAGCTCCATCCAGTGTGTCTCCTGGCCAGCACCCACTGATTGGTTCTACTGGTGACTAATCACAGCATAAGCAATGAGCCGGCGGCACGCATACGCGCCCCCTACCCGGAAGTGCAGAAACACGTATATTTATATGTGATTCTGCATAGAGTGGCTGCCCTGTAGCATAGGGTGGTCACGAACTGGATATATTCATCCTTCCTTTGATTTTCCAATGCTATATTTAGAACCAGGAAGCCAAAGATATACTCGGTACTTCCAGGTATGGAGGAACACATAACTCAGCAAAGTGACAGCACTGTACCAATCAGTGTTGCTGTTACAGTGGACTAATTAGCCCTCTGTGAGCTCCAACTTCAGTAAATCATAGCTTACCCAGGTCTTTTAAGTTGCTAATTGACAAGAAGAAAAAAGGAAAAAAGAAAGGCGCACCAGCCTCGTGCATCATCGTTGGATAAATTTATTTTAAAAAAAGGACAAAGGAATCCTACTTACAAGCATACGTAAAAACCATGCGTTTAAAAAGAATCCACAAGGTTGTAGTGATGCGTCCAAAGCTTACCCACTCAAAACGGTCACGGAGGGATTGACAAAGGTCACCGCCGGCTGACGCGTTTCGAAGACAAGTCTTCTTCCTCAGAGCTCAGCCTTTCAAGTTGCTCCTGGTGGCTGAATGTAGCTCCGGGGGGAGTGAAAGTAAGGTACATATATGCATTTGCAGAGGGCTGATTAAAGTGATTGTAAAGTCAGAAGGTTTTTTTATCTTAATGCATTCTATACATTGGGATAAAAAGCCTTCTGTGTGCAGCAGCCCTCTTCATCCCCCCAAACATTTACCTGAGGTTTTTCTCTGTCCAGCGATATCCACGAATGTCTCAGCTGTCCAAAATTCTCCCTCCTCATTGGCTGGGACACAGCAGTGGCGCCATTGGCTGCCGCTGCTGTCAATCAAAGTCAACTTGCTAATCAGGAGAGAGAGGGGGCAGGGTTAGTTGAGAGCTTAGTGTCTGAATGGACACAGGGAGCTGTGACTTGGCTTGGGTGCCACCATAGCAAGCTGCTTGCTGTGGGGGCACTGAACAGGAGGGAGGGGGCAGGATCACAGAAGAGGAGGATCTGGGCTGCTCTGTGCAACTCCACTGCAACAAAGCAGGTAAGTATAACATGTTTGTTATTTTTATAGGGAAAAAAAAAAAAGAATTTACGTTATCACTTTAAAAAGAAGATTTTCTTTGTCCTGTGTGGGCAAAGCACAAATTTACTTTTTAGTGAAATGATTACAAATGAGCAGACATTTTTCAAAACTACATTCCATTTTAGTGCTAGTAGGCACTCTTTAACTCCCAGGGAAAACGAGTTGTGAGTAAGTCATTGTACTTATAAATGATGCCTACTGCTATTTATTAATACAATGTACCTCTCAAAAAAAAATCTGCACAATACATATTCCCTTATATGAGTGTGATTGAGTGATCATGTGTTGTTAAGTGTCACATGAACCTAATTTTAATAATTCCATTTACAAGTATTTATTATCAGTAAAACAAAGCTAAATTGAGAAAATGCTGCCTATTTTCCATACATTGTTTTCTTGAAGAATGTATGAGTTTTATTGGTGAAGCATGTTTTTTTTTTTTTTTTTGAGACGTGGAACTATTTATCTATTTTACTGATCAATGACAAGCAATGTGCTCTTGAAGAGTGAAGGAATGTTCTTGGAGAGGTTCTTTCATTACCGTTCAACAGAACAACATACATTTTAGTTCAATATGTCATAAAAGAATAGGAATATTTAATAATTCATCAAAGGCAGTAAATCTTTGTGGCTATTTGATGCAGGTGCAAGACTCTCTGAATGATATATTTAATGCATAAATAGAGAAAATTGATATGCATATTGTAGCTATGGATAAACCTGCTGGGATGACAGAAAAATACAAGACTTTTAAAACAGACTGAGCAAATGTATAATTCATTTACAGAGGTCCTTTAATGAAGGGATAACGTGCATCTTCTCTAGGGACCTGTAAATGCTGTTAATCTTTGCTGGCATTATCTGCTACATAAGTTTTCAGGTATATAGGACTTTGGGGCTGCAAGTGTTCCTGCAGAGAACATGTCACTTCTGTATATATTTCCTTTTAGAGCTCAATACTGGTACAATAAGAAAATCACAAAGAGGTAACTGAAAAAAGTGTAATTCCTAAAAGGTATCAAAGCAATTAGAGTAAACTAAACACATGGTAGCACAGTAGAAGTGCACCCTCATTTCTAGAGATATTTCATTCTGGACCTATCCATTGTTCCTACGGCAATCTGATTATCTCACCTCCTCCCATCCTCGCCTCCAGGACTTTTCCAGAGCCTCTCCAATCCTATGGAAGGCCTTACCCCAATCTGTCCGATTATTTCCTACTCTACTAGCTTTTGGACAATCCCTGAAAACCCTTCTCTTCAGAGAAGCCTATCCTACCCACACCTAACAACTGCATTTTTTTTTCTCCATGTAGTGGATGGTTGCTACTAGTTACTAACATCCACCATATCACCCTGCTGCCAGACCTCCATATATTACTCCCAGAGACAATGAACAGTCATTTGTGTTGTTTTGTTTTTGTATATTTGGGGTATATAACTTGGTTGGGGGAAAGGGATTATGGGATGCCCATAGAACGGATTACTTTGCCATCGTATTTTAAGAATTAGTTGAATGAGCATTTGAAGAACTGATAGACACTAATAATCACAGTCACTTCCCCTGCATAACTCCTGCAGACCGTTGCTCCTCCTCTACATTCACTCCTGCAGACTGTCACTCCCAGGACCCCTCTCCTCCTGCACAAACTTCCACTGTAAACTATTAGTCTTTCCGCCTCATCATCTTCACTGTACATAAAGGAATCACTCTGAATAGACCTATATGCTTGCTGACTTGCTGAACTGTTGATAGGCCAGGGGCCTGCAGTACCCCTTCTTGCGGCCTAGTTGATTAGCAGTGTAAATAAGTTGGTGGACTACTGATCCCAGCTAGCCCGACTTGCAAATCCTGTGCCTGCAGGCCACATCAATTTGACACAAAACCCCACAGTCTCTACTCTGGCCTCGCACCAAGCTCCCCTGGCATGCCTCTTCCAGATATCAACTTTGTCACACTCCCCAACCTTCTCCTGTCCTGAGTCCATGATGAAGAATTTAATTGGACATGCGTTCCAATCACTTCTCCAGCCCCTCGTTTCCGGGACACCTCCTCCATGACCGTGTAAGGATGCGGCTCCCTCCCAGCTCTCCCAGGCTCCTCCGATGAGGCGCGCATCCCCCCGGATGGGGATGGCCCTCCTGCTGTGATCTAGCACTCCATTCTTCCTGTCTCCCAGCCGACAACTCCCCTCCAGTGGGCTGGACCTGAGCTTATATGGAAGGCCTGCCCCCTGCCAATTCCAGTTGGGGATTGATCAGGGCTCCTCACATGAGCTCCCTGTCACTCCAGCTCTCAGCCCTGCCCCTCTTCCAGAACATTCTCACTGGAAGTAGGGGAAGCGCCCAAGAACTGAAGCACAGGTGGTCACACCCACTGTTACACTAACCACTCCCTGCCCCCAGATCAAAACAAGCAGGCCTAGCATGCAGAATAGGCCTGCCTAAATTTACCTGCCTGGCAGCTTACCTCACAAAAATCCTCACCTCTAGTACCTACCTATGGTAGAGGGTGCTACATTCATCAGCTTCTCCCCCACAGTTATTACCTTTCGTTCCACTTGACCCTCCCTTCTAGATTGTAAGCTCTAATGAGCAGGGCCCTCTGATCCCTCCTGTATTGATTTGTATTGAAAGTGTACTGTCTGCCCCCATGTTGTAAAGCGCTGCGCAAACTGTTGGCGATATATAAATCCTGTATAGTAATAATAATAATAATAATAATCTCTGCTCTTCAGAAACCCACATCTATCTCTCTTTTCTCACCTACAAGGTGATATTCCTTGTAGCCATCACCTCTGAAAAAAAATATTATATAAATAATTAGAGTGCGCTAAGTGAAAACTATAAATGTGAACACAAATTCATTCTGTGAAAAAATATAGTGCAATTGGAAGTCCCCCAGGTGAATAACCACACTAATGACCTTCAAAAAAAACAAAACATTGATGGTGTTACTCGATAATTAATGCTTAATTGATAGGCAATACTTGAGTCCAAAAATATTCAAATAAGTGAGTCCCAATATAAGTGCAATCAGAGATCACAAATCTCCAAACGTTCCAACCAGATGCAAGTAATGGATCCTATAATGCTTCAACCATTGGTTAACAATAAGTCATTTGTTGCTAGTGGAAATCATAATAATCTTCTTAATTTGTGTGATAATTCCTCCACCAAACAGCAGATATCACCCAAAGTGCTCAGACAAATGATGCGCTTACCAGATTTTACTGACCACTTTAATTAAAAAGATGGTCCTTAGAGCTTATGCAGGATAGTGCCTGCATACACATCGACAGTCAGACACGGGAAAATCTCAAACTCCTCCTCTCAGGCATAAAGACAGGATATGCAAATAGAAACAAGAAGTCTCATAGCGTAATACAGTTTATTAAAATAATAAGGAACACAAGGTGCCAAATGTCCTCTTACTTTAAAAAGTGCCTACCCGGCACTGGGGCTGTGAGCTCGTCTGTGTATACACTGCTCCGCTGTTTCCTCCGCAGCAGCGCGCTTGGTGCCCACAGAAGATTCAAACAGGGCGCCGGGATGACATCAGCAAACACGTGACCAGGTACCTAGGCGGCGGTACCTGGTCACGTGTTCGTTTTTTGTTTTGAAGGTCATTAGTGTGGTTATTCACCTGGGGGACTTCCAATTGCACTATATTTTTTCACAGAATGAATTTGTGTTCACATTTATAGTTTTCACTTAGCGCACTCTAATTATGTATATAATAATTTTTTTCACTTGTTCATCTTGGAAGTTTTTTTAGCTTTCATTTTACAGAGTAGCAGCTGTTTATTAAGTAATTGTAATTTGACATTTAGTAGTGTTGGCGCAGAAATTTTTTATTATAGCCATCACCTCTGCCAGTCCAGTGTCAATTGTATTTGTTTTCTTTTTGGCAAGTCAATAGACTAAGGACAATTTTAAGCACCGTACACATGGGCCAAATGGCAGGCGACATCAGCTGGTTCAATAAAAACTGGGCGACATTTGGTCAGTGTGCATGTCAGTGTGCTGACAGAAGCCAGAAAACCAGCAGCTGACCTGCTCCCAATCAGCGCTTTCAGCCAATGGCTCAACGGAGTGTTCTGGCAGGAGGGCCATCCCCCTGTCAGAACACACCAGCTAAGGGGGAGACTGTTGTACTAACGTCGGACCGTTAGTACAGCGGCTTTGACCAGAGCTGACAGTTTTTTTGTTGTTCAACCCGTTGAGTTGAACAGAAATGTGTGTACCAGGCTTAATTGTGTTCATCTGACCCGTCCATGTTGCTCCTTTGTAACAGTTTCCACCTTAGCTGACCTTTCAGTCCTTTAGCTTCTTGCCTGGCTGCCATGGTTTCAGATATTTAGCCAGTGACTCTGACTAAATATCGGCTGGTATTGGCCATTATAACAGAAACTGTCCGACAAGTGGCCAGTATGTACAGCAGCCTGTCATGTGCCTAATTACCGGCTTTTGTCAAAAGGGCATGCTGGCAGTCAATGGCTGTGAGCGCTGACTGGTGTGTTTTGGCAGGGAGCTAGTCCCCCATGCCAGGACACAAAACCTCAGCGGGGAGATTGCTGTACTAACATTGCATAATTAGTACAGCGAGCACTTCACAAATGGCAAAGGTTTTTTTTCATTCAGCTTGCTGGGTTGAATGAAAAAACTGCCTGTGTGTACCAGACATTAGACAAATCTCATTATTGATCTGCTTTTCAACTCTGTTATATGTGTTGTTTAATATTACATTCTTTTTTTTATTGAGTTCCTTGAGTGAGACCTCCTTTGAAACATCAGTATCCATCTTTTACATTAGGTTATCAGTACATTTCTCCACATGATCACTAGAGCCCAGTAATGCACTTATCAAAAGCCAACTCAAAAGCAGTTTTACATATGAGAATTTTTAGCCGATAACAACAGGAAAACTCCTAAGGCCATCTGCATTTACATATAAACCTGCTAAGTCAGCGTACAGACAAGAGGGCTCTCAAGTACATTTTATTTTGACATTGTATTAAATGTTTTTCTTTTAAACAGTTGTGTCACTGGTCAGTTTGTATGAAGTTGAGGGCTTTAACATTCTTCTTTTGTAAGAGTAAACTCTTCTATGGCTTTTAGGCCAGTTCTCGCTGCTACTTCCACTGTTCGAATAAAGCTTAATACCACTGGATAAAATAAAAAATAACCAAAAACTTTTTTCAAGTTCTAATGAATCAAATTTTGAGATGTTGTTGCTCTATTCAACCCAAACAGTAATGTAAAAGTAAAAAAGTGTATTATATATGCAAAATATGTGTTACCAGCCTCCCCCCCCCCCTTAGATTTTAGCCAGGTTTGGATTTAAGTTCACAATTTTCAAATGATAAAAGCCCAGCTAACCAAACCTAGAAATGTATAAAAACTATTTGTAGGTAAAAAACATAGAAGATACATATTGTGGCAGGACAACAAGAATGTAAAAAATAAATAAAATTTGTGGTACCAAAGCCCATCCTTACGGTAAATGTAAAATACAAAAAATGACAGCACTACCTTTTTAAATATACAGGTGCATCTCAAAAAATTAGAATATCATCAAAAAGTTAATTTATCTCAGTAATTAAATTCAAAAAGTGAAACTCATATATTTTATATAGATGCATTACACACAGAGTGATATATTTTAAGCATTTCTTTATTTTTTTTTGATGATTATGGCTTACAGGCAGGGCTTTTTTTTCAGGTGGAACATGGTGGAACTCTGTTCCACCACCTCTGGCTAAGACCCCATGGTGCCTGCTCACCACAATCACTTGTAAACACAGAAGCCCGGTTTCTGTGTTTACAAGTGACAGCTCTGCACTCTGTGTGCAACCCTCCTGCACTCTGTATGTAATTCTATCCTGGTATTTAATGCCCTTTTAAGACCCTCCTACTGTTTGTGAGGTGTGTGTGGGGGCAGAGGTTTTGGGGGGGTTCGTGGTTGAGTTCCAGCACCTGTTTGAGAAAAAAAGCCGTGCTTACAGCTAGTGAAAACTCCAAATTTAATATCTCAAAACACAGTGGACCAACACCAGTAGATGACATGACTCCCCAAATCATCATGGACTGTGGTAAATTTTGCATTTTATATGGAAATCAAAGTCCCAGAGTATGGAGGAAGAGTGGAGAGGCACAGAATCCAAATTGCATGAAGTCCAGTGTGAAGTTTCCACAGTCGGTGATGATTTGAGGAGCCATGTTATCCGCTGGTGTTGGTCCACTGTGTTTTATCAAGTCCAAGCGCAGCCCTCTAGCAGGAAATTCTAGAGCACTTCATACTTCCCTCTGCTGACCAGCTTTATGAAGATGCTGATTTAAATTTCCAACAAGACTTGGCACCTGCTCACACTGCCAAAAGTACCAAAAGTGGAGCACACAAAATCTGGTGCAGCTGTGCATAGTAACCAATCAGTTTTTAGTTAATCCCCCCCCCCCTCCCATTGTAGTTACATATATTGGCTGCACAAATTGACACCATCTATATATCTGAAAAGGTAGCTCTGTGAGTTTTTATTTTATTTTAGTTTGAATGCTTAGACATTATAACAGCAACCGTAATACTATATCGATTTCTGGAAGTCTGGGAGCTTATTATTGTTGCTTATGGTAAATGTGACCAGTCAGCTAACTTCTTAATACAGGACAAGGCCAAAACCTAAGGCCCCTTTCACACGGTTCAGGTCCACCTGTCCGTTTTTTAGGCAGACCTGAACGAACGCTCCATGCAGGTCTATGGAGCGACGGATGTCAGCGATGACATGTCCGCTGACATCCAATCTGCTCTGATCCGCTAAATTCAGATGAATGGAAACCCTATTTTCCATCCATCTGTGGGATCGGATCAGATGAAAACGGACTCTACGGTCCGTCTTCATCCGATCCCCCATAGAGGAGAGCGGCGCTCTGACAGATCGGTCCCTGCACAGTGTACAGAGACGGAGCTGTCATCTGCCTCCTCAGCAGGGATCAACGGAGCGAGCAAAGCGGAGCCCATACACGGACACGTTTGTGTGAAAGAGCCCTTAAAGTATTGTCTGATCAAATGTTTGTACTGTATCGATTGGTCTGTGAACCAAAACCTGCATTTCATCAGGTAATCTTACAACATAATTTAGGTCAAGTTATTGTGGCCTGAAACTGGCCAAAAGCTATTGTTCCCTGCTCCTGAGGATGAGCATACCGTATTTTCCGGCGTAAAAGACGACCTTTTACACTTAAAAAAACTGGCCAAAAACCAGGGGTCGTCTTATACGCCGGGTCAGCTGCTCGAATGCCTGCTGGATGTGCGGTAATACTGTATGTAGCTTCGGCTACATACAGTATGTACCGCTTAGCCAATCCCGGTGAGTGATGTATTCAAATGAATACAGAGCCTGCTCGGATTGGAGTAACAACCTCTGCCAATCTGAGCAGGCTACATACAGTAGCCTGCTCGGATTGGCTTTGAGAGTCAGAGAGGCGCGGGCTGATGATGCTACAGCCTCTGCCAATCCAAGCAGGCTTTGTATTCATTAATAATACAAATTGGCTCCAGCTCCAGCAAGAAGGAAGAAGAATATGGCTCCAGCTCCAGCAAGATTGAAGAAGGATATGGCTCCAGAAGGAAGAAATATGAAGCGTCGGAAGCCTCGGAAGAGAGGTCATCTTATACGGTGAATACAGGAAAAAAATCTTAAAAAACTGTAAAATTAAGGGGTCGTCTTATACGTCCGGTCGCCTTATACATCGGGAAATACGGTACTTGGAACCTTACCTAAAGCGGTTGTATACCCAAAATAATGACATGCACCTACAGGTAAGCCTACATTAAGGCTTACCTGTAGGTGCTTGCAAAACAGTCTGTACCGATATCTACGGCGCATGCGTACCGTAGATAATGGCGCAGGCGCACTGAGCGCGGCGGCTCTTGAATGGGAGCCCGCCGGACACTGCCGGATTTCACACATGCGCGGGGATCGTGCCGTTCCTCGCGCATGTGCGGGAGTGACGTCATCGCCGCTCCGGCCAATCACAGCGCCGGAGCGGCGATACCTGGAAGTCACTCCGGGTATCATGGCGGCGACGGAGGACGTGTCCGAGGACCGCTGCGGGGGCTTCGATCTAAGGTAAGTGATTGATAATGAGCTAGTATGCTAGTCATACTAGCTCATTATCCAGAAAAATGTGTATATCCAGGGCGCTCCAAGCATTTGAATCCTGACAGATAAGGTCTGTGTTGGAGAGGGTAGCAAATCTTCACACACTTTAGGCAGCACTCAGGGAGACAAGCAATCTCTAATGGAAACAGAAAAACAAACAAGGCGCCTCTAAGTGCAGAAGTATAAAACTTTTAATATCTTATACTAGCTCATTATGCCTTTGCCTTGCAGGTTGAAAAAATAAATAAAAAAGTTTTGCGGTATACAACCGCTTTAAACAAGTGAATTTTCTTTTACAGCCACATGTGACATTTTGATAAAAAATTGTGTTGTTGTTAAAGATATGCATACTAGTCCACACAAATCTGAATTCACTGCAGAGCATTGTGATTCCTTTGCTGGTAAAGGATTAATGACTGACTGGAATTTCAATGATTAGGTCACCTCTATGCATATATTTTAAAGGCTGCATCATTTCAGTGGCCAGGAAAATAGAAACACTGTAGAAGTGGGCTTACCTTTTCAGTTTGCATATGTGGAGCTACACAAACAGAGACATACAACATAAGCTTTTCTTTGCATGTAAACCAATTACCGTTAACGGGCTTGAAAACCTCACACATTTAAAAAGACCTGGTCATCGGAACTAGGTATGTGATTTTGATTATCACCTAACAGGTGTGTTATAAGATGTTCGTTGGTTTGTGTAATAGTTGGATTTGCTAGTGAACAGTAATAACCACAGCTAGATTTACCACTAGGCAGCGTAAGCAGCATGTGCCTAAAGGTGGCAGATGCAAAAAGTTGGAATGAACTTATAAAAGAAAACATATGCCCATCAGCCCTACATTTTCAAAGTGCACTGATGTTTGCACCAGAATGCTACAGGACCCTTGTGGAGTTACTGTAATTACAGAATAAACTAACCTCACCTGTTATTCATAGGCACCATTCATGGCTTAAAAGTATAGGTATAATCATTAAAGTGCCTTCACTGCACCCTAGGAATCTTTTGGGTTTCCTAAAGACATTTTTGCAAGGAAAGTTGCACTTTGCAAGGGAATTTTCCTTACAGCTTAGTGAATAAGGTGAAGCTCTGCTAATTTTCATCATCAAATTGTGTGCAAGCAAAAATGCTGTTTTTTTTCTAGCCATACATGTGTGGGTATCACTTTGTGAAGTGAGCTTTCACCACATTCACTAAGCTCTGGGACAAATTCTCTTAAAGTGTTACAAAACCCACAACAGTAATAATCAGTCTGTATATGCAGTAACGCATGCTTGTTATACTCACTGTGGAACCGAATGGGTTTATGCCTCTGCATTGTGTAAAAAGAGCCTAACTTCTCTAATCCTCCCCTTCTTTCACTGTCCCCAATCCATCTCCTGATAAGACCGAGCCTTTAGAGTCAGTTTGGACATGCTCAGTTTGGTGTGTATTGCTAGAGAGTTTTTTGTTTCTTGGGAGGGTGCTTGTGATCAGCGCAGAGCCAATCGAGACTGTCCAGACAGAGGATCAGGGGTCATGCAGCAATCAGAGCATAATGAAAACGCCTCCTTCAAGCTTTAACCACACACTGATAGAAGTCACAAGACTGCTATATACTGTATTGCTGATGAGAAAGGGTATTTAGGAGTTTATGTTTATTAAAATAATTGCATTTTCATGTTCTGTGTATTGTGGGAGACCAGATATCGTGAATGCACGGTCCTGGGTTTAGTAACACTTTACCAAGTGCAACTTTCCTTGCAAAGTGAACATCCTATTTGTCTTTTGTAAATCTATCCCTTTGCATCCCAATATGCAGATGTTGTAGCAACTAATTGAGATGAAAGACTGTCTACCTCAATACTAAATACAGGGGGTCCCCGACTTACGAACATCCGAGTTGCGAACGACCCCTACTTACAAATGGGGCCCAAGTGATGTCACTACCAGCCGACGCCATCTTCCTCTGCCTGTGCGCCTTGCTGGAGTGAGGTGTTCCTCTGTTCCTGGCCTGTCTGCGAGATTATGGGGCCCCCCTCGTCATCCTGCCTGCCCATCCACAGGCCTGGTACGGTCCGGTGGCCTGGCCAGGTCGCTAAAACTGCCTGTCGTGGCCACGGCCTTGTCCGGCCTAGTGCGGCCTCCAGATCCCCGGTCATTCCTGCGCCGCTGCCCCGCGGCCGGCCTGCCTAGACTCGGATCGCATCCATCTCCCTGCTGTGCCATCAGGTGAGCTGCCCGGCATATATGCATATGTATACAGTACAGTACTTGTACCCGATGTCGCCGAAATCACTGTGCTGCCGTCCATCCTCCCCTCTCCTCCCCACATACATCTCTCTGTAAGGCTCTGTCTTCGGGACTCCGTCCCCCCGCCGCCGAGTCTGTCTCCTGTCCCTGCCACCTTTATACACGGTGAGAGAGGTGAGCTGTGCTCTTCCAATCTCAGCTGTGACAGGAGTTCTCTAGCACAGTGCTAGGACTCCTGTTTTGGAGGCGACAGGGTCAATAAAGAGAATCTGTCACCTCCAATTGCTATCACACAGGGAATTGTTTTCTCCTGTCTGATAGCAATAAAGTTAAGTGAAAAAAATTGATAAAAAAAAATTAAAATTAAAAAATAATAAGAAATAATAATTAAATTAATAAAAAAAGTAATTAAAAAGTAAAGAATAAGAAAAATAATATTAAAAATAATAAGAAAATAAATGACAAGCTACAAAAAAAAAGTGATAAAGTAAAAAAAATAATGTTTTTACTGCTGTCTGTATTCTGTCTCTGAGACTGGATTTGCACTTAAAAAAAGGTACTGTTCCGACTTACAAACAAATTCGACTTAAGAACAAACCTACAGTCCCTATCTTGTTCGTAACCCGAGGACCCCCTGTAGCGGTTTCTATTTTTTTGCCACCTAAAATGGAATAATTCACATGCATCCAGATTAACAATGTATTTAGAGATCACAGCTAAAAGATACACAGAATTGTATAAATCATTTATCTGTGTATTCTGTATCCTGCAACTTATGTGTTCCAGGATAGATGGAAATACATGGTACAATCTGATATCAAAATAATATGCAGTGTTTTCAGTTCAAGTGGTTATAAACGATCACCTTGTAAACAACCCATTCAATTTAAAAAAGAAATGAAAGGCAAAACATTTTTCTATAGATATAAAAAACATTATAAATACGGTACCTTTTATTCCTTTTTTTTTTAAGTGATCACATTCCCTCTGTTCTCAGCTGCATGCTTGGGTCAGAGAAGCAGTAGTACACTAAGATTCCCAGTGACAGGCTGTACGGGGAGGGGGGGGTAATATGTCAGGACATGTCTGATCATTGGAGGAGAACAGTTTGAGTTCCCAGCATAGCTACAGAACTGACCACGGGTGTTCTGCTGCTTAGTAGTGTGGTCAGTTTTTAATTCGGAAAGCAAGGGGACTAGCAGGAATGCCAAGGATTTCACACAAATGAAGCATACAAGTACATGGTACAGCAAGCACATATCAGGAATAGGAAGTGTTGGGGTAACACATGCTTTAATCTTCATCTCTGTTAAGAGGTGTTCTTCATAATGACGGTACTCAGGCAAAGAAAGGCTGTGAGTAAGCATTAAGTGTACTTCCTTCAGTGATAGCACCCTTAACCTTTAACCTTTGTGTGTGTGTGTGTGTGTGTGTGTGTGTGTCGTTGTGGTGTTTGGGTGGGGGGAAAGTTACCTGACAAACACCCAATAAAGTATAATATTTATCAAGAATTTTTCTTGTTACTTACTAGTGCTTACAGCAGGCGTGATTTACTTGACTACACATTTTAACGTAATAGCTTCACAGGAAAGGAAGAGGTTAATGTAAACCGTGTGCTGTGTCTATGCTTTAAATGTGTGTTGTGTCTATGCTTATCATGGTGATAATAGCCAGATTTACAGATTAACCTTTTATGCAGACTGAAGATAATTTTTGACCTTATGTTGGAGCAATACTGACATCTCATCAGTCAACAGCAGGCAAAAAAGAACTGTCATAGTAATAAGCATAATTAATTACTTTTTATTCAAAGTTTTTTTTTTATGAATTAGTTTCTGTTATAACTGCGCTTGGTGACTTCCATGTCCTGTGACAAATTGGATACACAGCTGCTAGCAAGCTGATTTAAAAGAATAAAAATACAGCAACCAGCAAGTTAGTAAGATCATTGCTTTTATTGACTAAGCTTAGGCCAGTCACGCCAGAGTATTATGAGCTCCACACTTCCACCATAGGTGACTTGTAGACATAGGACTGTAGTCTGATAGACTATGCTGTTCCATAAATAGCAATCAATTTTATCAAATAAAAAAAAAAATAATGTAAAAAAATTGTGCAACAATGCTACAAGGTTTCCAGGCAGAAGGCATACGTGGGTCATGCCAAACATCTCATGGGTGGGCCCCAGATCCTGCAGGAAAACAGGTACTATTTTATACTATATGGCATTTCGGTGTCCCTATTTAGTTAGGCATAGCAATAGATCACCATGAATGATATAGATATGTTTCTAAAAATAGCAAGACTAATTTTAAATAGACACACACATGAGAGGGTGACACCATTATTGCTAAATACTTAGTATATTAATAGAAGGCTATTGGGACACTTCTCTGTGGAGGGTATCACCACTATTCCTCACTACATATATTTTCATAATTTTTTCTCTTTTTACACGTTTCATTTATACTTGTATATACAGCTTAGTAGGTTGTTAGTGGGGTATCCATCACAAGTGTATGTAATTTTGTATACAATTAATGAACACCGATTATCATTGCACATATGTAGCTCTGCACTTTTTTCCTTTGCGTCTTTACAGGTGTGGAGACACAATTTTCAATGTTGGCAGCTAACCATATACCGTATTTATCGGTGTATAACACTCACAGGCGTATAACATGCACCCTAACTTTAAAAAGGGAAGTTTCAGAAAAAAATTATTCCACAGCCCCCTGTGTATAACACGCAGGCACAGTTTACTCTCTATTTTCAGGGTAAAAAAGTGAGTGTTATACGCCAATAAATACAGTATTTACAATAATGTGATTGTGAAGTAGTTTTAATTTTTGTGTCTGTTATAGGAATTGGGGGGATTTTGCATAATTTCCTGACCCTATCACAGCAGGAAAAGGAATGGGGTGAACTGTCATCAGTAATGCCCCGTACACACGATCGGAAATTCCGACATGAAAACCGTGTATTTTTTCTGACGGAATGTTGGCTCAAACTTGTGTTGCATACACATGGTCACACAGATCTTGTCGGAAATTCCGACCGCCAAGAACGCGGTGACGTACAAGACATACAACGAGCCAAGATCAATGAAGTTCAATAGGCAGTTTGGCTCTTCTGCTTGATTCTGAGCATGCATGTTTTTTTGCGCGTCGGAATTGCATACAGACGAGCGGATTTCCCGATAGAAACTTTTTCCGTCAGAAAAATAGAGAACCTGCTCTCAATCTTTTGTTGGCGGAAATTCCGACAGAAAAAGTCCGATGGAGCCTACACATGGTTGGAATTTCCGACAAAACGCTCACATCTGACTTTTCTTGTCGGAATTTACGATCGTGTGTACGCAGCATTAAGGTATAGATCTTTCCCCACTCCATTAAACTCCTCCTCACTAAAAAAATGTTTTGTGTTTTCCTCATTTGGGTAAATTTACCAACATTTATATCCTTGCAGGACATGTTCCAAAAAACAGATAGCAAACCAAACCAAAATGAATAAAAGGTAGTTGTATTCAACTGGGCTTGTTCTGTAATGTTAAAGGCATTTTAGGGCTCATCCAAGTTGAAGCAGTTGTGAAACATTTTCAACATTACAGAACAAGTCCAGATGAATGAGACCAGATGTACCATGACCTGGATAAGTGAGTACTTTCTCATTGGTATATTATTCTATATATAACTGCTTCTGATGCTACCTGAAGCTGCTATTTAACTAGCAGTGCAAGTGAGGTTCTGAGCTGTGTGAGGTTTGCTATTTAAAGTGCATTGTTTTTTCAAGTGTTTACTCTTATAACAAGGAGATAGCTCAATACAAGGAGTAACAGAGCAAGGTAATTCATTGAAACTATCATCTATAATACAGTATAATGTTGTGTGGGGACTGTGTTTACTTTGAGGGCTGTGTGATGCTTTTTGTAAAGTATAGTTCCATAATAGAAGCAAAGTAAAACAAACACATAAGAGCCCATTCACACAGGGACGACTTTTGATCCGACTTCAAGTCGCCCCAAGTCGCCCCTAGTCGCCTCAAGTCGCGCTGCATGAGAAAATCAATGTAAGTGAATAGAGCCGTCTTAATGCACACTACTGCAGTCGCTCCGACTTCAGAAAAGGTTCCTGTACTACTTCAATCCGACTTGTAGGTGACTTGTAGGCAACTTGTACCCATTGATTTCAATGGAAGTCGCCTCAGAAGTCAGATCACTGTCTTAACAGAAGCAACAATACAGAAAGAGAACATACATTTCTCAGGCAAACCCCTCCCTCCCACAGAGCTGATTCTTGTTTGATTGGCCACTGGAATGTCTCCTGTCCTGGAGGCAACTTGAAGTTGCCTTGTAAGTTGCTTCATGTCGCGCTGTGATTTATACTCAAGTCGTGTCCAAGTTGCCTCCCAAAGTCGCGCTGGAAGTCGTGTTGCCCCTGTGTGAATGGAGTCTAACACTCCCCGGGGGATAACAAAACAGGTTTAAAACTTATAGCATTACTGTAATTTGTACCAGAGTTTCAATTTCAAAATATCCTCATATAGCTAGACGTTACCACATGGGGAATTTACTAAGACTGGAACATCCAGACTGTGAACAGCTGTTCCTAACAACCATTTAGCTTCTATCTTTCATCTTTAAGACTTAACTGAACAAGCTGAAGGTAGAAGCTGATTGGTTGAAAAGCACAGCTGCTCCCAATTCTGCATGTTCCAGTATTAGTAAATTCCCCCAACATGTCTTCCCAGATTGGTAATATGATTCCTTGTACATCCTGCTTTATGTATGTGTTTCTGGAACAGCAGTTTCAAGGTAAATATTGTTGTGCAACATGTTAGCAAGTTGTTCATTTGGAAGCCCAGATCTTGGATCTAAAGCATCATCTGGTAACACTGCAGAGCAATAACAGCTTGGAGAGCAGTGGGGACCTCATCTATCAGATGCTGGCTGGAGGAATGGTTTGACAGACTGTTGGGTGGGGCTGGGTAAGACACAGCTGTAATTGTACGCATTTGTACAAATGACAAAATTGGTGGAAGATGAAGCATCCTAAAAAAGATTCAGAAACATAGGTGCCAAGTCAAGGAAAAGGACCTCCAAGGTGCCATGGGCCACACCAGAGAGGCAATTGGAGCTTAGAGAGATGAGCATGTGGTTACTAACTCTAATGTAGGGACCAACTGCATCTAAATGGGAAGGGTGCAGCTCTGTTGGGAAAAAAATGGTTAGGAGGCTGGGGAGAAGCTTTGGATTAGGATGTGGAGGGGGGGGGGATCAGAAAAGACAATGCCAAATGGAGAGCAAGGGTCTACATGGGAATGTGATATAGAGGGGGTGGAATAGTGGAATGACTGGGCACAAACTATTCAGAAGAGGAATTACAGCACCTCCAAAAAGAATAGTGGCATCAAGTTATAGCCAAACAATGAGTAATAATAGGATATTAAATGTTAATACAAAATTAAAGGTTTTGTTTACAAATGCAAGAAGCCGGACAAGAAAAATGTATTAAGTAGAACTTCTGTTATTCAAGAAACGCTTTGACTTTGTGAGAATATCATAAACCTGTTTGCAGCTCACATGACTGTGCAGCAAATATCAAGGGGCACATTCTATGTCAGAGGAACGGAATTGGCAGAAGAGGTAGAGGGGTAGGTATGTATGTATTTGAAGAGCAATCACTTCCCTTCTTTTTGGTCGATACATTTATATATATTTTAATAATATTAAAACATAGATTATTAAGGAGTCTCATATTCTGTCTCAGTAATGGTGTAAAACATATGTGATGATTTCACACAAATCGATTATATTTTTTTAATTATTGTTCGATTAAACATAATGATTTTAATGGTAGTGAAAATGTTAGAAGAATTGCTTCATGATGTTCAAAAATAGGTAATATGATCTGAGAATATGTAGTTATTGAACTTAGAAAGATAGCTTCTCCTGATGCACAGAGATACACGTGCAGATTTGTTTTCACTAAGTTTTAAAATATAGACAGGAAGAACTCTATCACAATACCAATGTAAGTTTTAATACAATTTAGTCATGCGTAAAAGTCTGTGATATTTCGGGACATTAGTGAATAATGTATCCTTGTGAAGTGGTGAATTTGTGTTCAATATATATCACGGTATAGCAATGAAGTGGGAAAGAAAAGAGCCCTGGACTGCCGCACTCTGTATAAACGATTTATTTTCAAAATTCCAAAATTAAAATCCAAAGTTAATCCATAGATTCAAAAGTCCAAATACAGACAAAAACAGAAAACTGACATGCAGGGGTGGATGGCTGACGCGTTTCACATCAAAGATAGATGCTTACAGCTATGAGTAAGCATCTATCTTTTTTTTTTAAAATTGTTTATTTATAGTTTTTCAAAGTATACAAAATAAGCCTGTAATCAAGACTCCAGCATACAATCAGACATGGTAAACATAAAAAGGCATAAAAAACAATGCAACAAAGATCTTGGATATACATCTCCAGGTATAGGACAGCAAGTGGTACAATCAGAACATACTCCAAAGGCACAAGCAGCGAATCGGAGGTCTAATGTGACTAGTGAATCATAGGTATATTTGTTGAAAGTGAACAAACATGGGACGGGTCAGAGGGAAGGTATAAAACCTTCCCTGTCGTATAATCATAGGGAACCCAGGAATAATATCCTGGAATCAGCAAGGGTTTGGATCCGGATCAGCACTGTATGTCGAGGAGTCCCAGCTGTCCCAAATGCATTCGAACTTGGGGAGGCTGTCAGCGACCACAGCGGTGAGGCGTTCCATCCTCCTAATGTCAGCCACAGCTACTAGAAAGTGTGCAAACGTGGGAGGTGCAGTATCTCGCCAACGTTGGGGGATAACTCGCTTGGCAGCTAACAAGAGAAAGGCCATCAACTTATGATGACATTTGGGCAATCTCGGGAGGGGAAGACCTAATAACATATGCAGGGGTTGGAAAGGGACAGAGACCCCAAGAACCTTTTCCAGACAAACATGGACTTGCGTCCAAAAGGGGATTAATATCGAACATTCCCAAAAAATGTGGATATGCGTGCCTGTTTCGGAACCACACCTCCAACACTGGCTGTGGGGGGTCAGCTTCCGGGCTGCAAGGAACTCTGGGGTCCTATACCAAAACATAAGTATCTTATAAGTGGTTTCTTTGTGGGCCACACATCTGGAGACCTTAGATGCCGCGACCCATATTTTCCCCCAATCTAATAGTGATATAGGCCTGGCCAAAACGTCGGACCATTTTTTCATATATGAATGTAGCTGTCCGGTGAGCGGGGGGGCTGAGTGTATGATTCGGTAAATAGTAGATATTTGATGTGGCTCATACGGTCCCTGGGAACACAGCCTTTTAAATGCAGTGGGGGGTTCCAATGTCAGGTTGGGGGCCTTGGAAGCAAAAAAATGTCTGATTTGGAGAAATGAGAAAAAAAGGGATTTCGGGACTTGGTGTTTGGACTGTATATCAGAAAACGAGAGAAGCTTACGTGTTACCGGGTGTACAAGATGGCGGATTTGAAAAATACCCGCCTGGGTCCATGGCAGCATAGATTCATATGAGAGGCTATCAGGAATGTCTGGATTAAAAAGCACATTTGTAAGGGGGGGGCATGGAGAAGACAGGGAATACCTACTGGAACACCTCTTCCAAATGGAGAGGGTAAAAAGCATAGGGTTCAAACATATTTTGCGCAGTTGAGGAGTATATTTATCAGAGGAAGGCCATAACATGGAGCATGGGTGAGCAGGGACAGTAATTCCCATCTCAATCTCCGACCACCTATTCGGAGCTTTTCTAGATGTCCATGAGGTTACAGCTCTCAGATGAGTGGCATAATAGTACTTTATGACATCTGGAGCTCCCAGACCGCCACGAGAGCGTGGAGCCAAAAGGACTGTGCTAGCTATCCTGTGGGAGGCATCATTCCAAATAAAATTGAGAAAATATCTATGAATGGTTTTCAGCTGTGTCATCGGGATCGGGATGGGGAGAGTCTCAAAGAAATATAGCAATTTAGGGAGTATGGACATTTTGAGAACGTTTATCCTCCCAAGCAGAGACAGGGGTAGTTTTGTCCAGGACTTTAATAATCTATGTATTTCTGAGAACAATGAGGGGAAATTCACCTGGTATAAGGTAGAGTAGGAGGGAGATATGTGTATACCTAAGTATTTAAGGGATTGAGTGCACCAACGGTATCTAAAGGTGTTTTGTAGGTGAGTAAGTGTATCAGGTGGGATATTTATTGGCAAGGCTTCTGTTTTGGATGGATTTACTTTAAAACCCGAGAGGTTGCCAAATAGGTCAAGGAGTTTGTGGAGAGAGGGTAAAGATATGTGTAGGCGTGTGATGGTTAACAGAATATCATCTGCAAAGAGGGACAGCTTGTACTCCCTGTGTCTCAACGCCACCCCCCCTATATCGGGATGGAGTCTGATGGCAGTAGCTAAAGGTTCCAGGCTAAGGATAAACAATAAAGGGGATAAGGGGCAACCCTGTCTAGTCCCATTACTAAGGGGGAATGGCGAAGAGACAGAAGAAGACAGCTGGACCTGGGAAGTGGGGGTAGAGTATAATGCAGTAAGGGCTTGGATAAATGGACCCGAAAAACCATATGTTGACAGAGTAGCAAACATGAAGGACCAATTTAAACGATCGAATGCTTTTTGAGCATCTAAGCTCAATATCAGAGCTGGCTTACCAGTCTTGGTTAACAGGTCAATGAGATCTATAGTTCGTCTGGTATTATCCCCAGCATGTCTAGAAGGAACAAATCCCACCTGATCCTTGTGTATTAAAGTAGGGAGGAGAAGGGATAACCTATTTGCCAATACCTTAGTGAATATTTTATAATCGGAATTTAAAAGGGCTATTGGGCGATAGTTATCTGGTAGAGAGGGGTCCTTACCCGGCTTCGGGATAACCGTAATGTAGGCATGAAGAAATTGGGGGTGGGGGACTGTTCCGGCCATCAGAGATTCAAAAAGGGTCAGCATATGGGGGAGTAAAATTGGGAGAAACTTCTTGTAGTAGGAGTAAGGGAGACCATCTGGGCCTGGGACTTTGTGTGTTGGGAGGTGCTTAATTATCTGGGAGATCTCTTCAGCTGTGATAGGTGAATTAAGTCCTTCACGGTCTGCCTGGGATAATTTAGGTAAATTTAAGGATTCAACAAAGGAATCATATTTCTCATGGGCGAACTGGGATCCAGATTCTGAGGAGATACAATTATAAAGTTTCCTATAATATGACTCAAAGACCCTGGTCATGGTTCTAGGGCAGTAAGTAGGTTTCCCGTCTGGCTGAATTATAAAATCCGGTATGGAATTATTGGGACGAGGTTTTAGGCGATTGACCAGGATACTGTGGGGTTTATTAGCAAACTCATAATATTTTTGCTTTGACCAAAGCATTGATTTAGAGGTTGCACTCTTATCCAAAGATTTGATACGGTTTCTCAAAGATACCACTTTACGAAGGTTCCCCACTGTGGGATGTACAAGAAGGTATTTTTCAGCCCTCACCAGGTCGGCTAAGAGGGTCGAGCGCTGTAGAGCACGATCCCTCTTAAGGCGGGATCCAGAGGCTATACATTCACCCCTGAAGACCGCCTTGTGAGCCTCCCAAAGGGTGGAGGTCTTTGAAACTGAACCAGCATTGATTTGGAAAAATTCGATCAGGCTGCGTTCCAGGTGTGAGTGGGCTTCGGGGATACTCAGGAGGGATTCGTTAAGACGCCAGTGGCAGGTCCTAGGTGTGGGTGTGGACAGTATGAGATTTAGGGTAATAGGTGCATGATCAGACCATGTGATCAGGTGAATATTAGAGTCTACCAGATGTGTCACCAACGGTGGTGAAATAAAGAAATGATCTAATCTCGTGTATAACCTGTGTGGAGGTGAGAAAAAAGTGAATTTCTTAGCTATCGGATGTTTCACTCTCCAAGAGTCTAGCAACTTGTGGGTTCTAAGTAATCTACGAAATGCCGTAGAGGATTTTTGTACCCGTGTCGAGGGTGGATGTTTAAGCAGGGAGAGCCTATCTTTGGTTGGGGACATACACAAATTAAAGTCTCCACCTATTATCATGAAGGGCTGGGAGAAAGTCTGGAGCTTCTCAAAAAAAACTTCAAGGAACCCAATCTGTTTCGAGTTGGGAGCATATATGTTTGCAAGTTTGAAGGATGTGTTCATGTGGTCACAGTTCAGGAGAATAAAACGACCATGTGGATCCAAAAATGAAGACTTGACCCGAATGGCCGAAGTCTTCCTAAACAGGATGGCCACCCCTGCTTTACCAGAGGGGTCAGAGGCCACAAAAGTAGTGGGGAAGTGCTTAGATGCGAATTTAAATGAGCCATCAGCCTTAAAATGGGTCTCCTGGACCATGACCACATCCGCATCTGAAGATCTAAACTCCTTCAATGCCATCCAGCGTTTGGAAATGGAGCCCAGGCCCTTAACATTGTAAGATAATACATTTATGGCCATTCAGAGGTATGAACAGGAAGGCATATGTCATCGTTAAATACCATGTCGAGAGCACTAACCATGATGCAGTGGTACTAGAATCTGGGTCAGTACTTTCGTATTTTAGAAAAAAATGAAATGAGGTGGAAACACATCTGTGTTTCTTGGATAGGTCAAAAATGGACCTATAGACAGTTAGATAATACCAGGAACATAAACAGTTAAATTTAAACAGTACAGATAAGATCCAACAACAGTGAAGGAGGTAGTTAGAGTCCAAAAAAAAATGGACAAAAAATATAGAGCTCACGTGGTGTCCATGTAAAAATTGGACCAGGAGAAAATGGAAGCACAGAAAAAAGAAAACAAAAAACCAGCAACAACAAAAAAAAAAGAACCATAAAGGCATAGTGCCCGAAGGGGGAAAGTCCCCCTGGGGGTTATGATCACAGTCACGGATCATGAAAAGTAGGTGAGGGCACGGCAGCCCGCAGGGACCATCCCACCAGCCCCAATCCCCCTCAGACATCATTGTCAGCATTAAAGGGAACTAAACGGGAGTTCGTCATCGTAGGACAGTACAGGGACTGTCAACTTAGTGGAAGAAGACGCAATCAAACGTTCAAGCCTTAGGCCGCAGGTAGTAGTAAAAAAAAAAACTGAAAATATGGAAGTGATGACAGGAAAGGACAATCCAGGTATGGATCGAAATCTCTTTTCAAGAGAATATACAATTACATTTCAGCGTGGGTAAGATCAGAATGGACCTTTCAGTGAAGGAGCTCTCTGGGGGGTGAAAGTAGTATTGCGGGGTCTCCGGCGTGCAGGGGTCCATATCTTTCCGGGGGTGGAAAGGGGTCTGGATAGTGTTGATTGCGGTAGCAAATTCTCTTCAGGAATAGGGGGAAGACCCAGGCTTCTGATGAAAGGGTCACATTCCTGCAAATCTCTCAGAGAGTGTTGTGAGCCATCCATAGTAACAGTGAGACGGAATGGGAAACCCCAGCGATAGGGAACCTGGTGATTTTGTAGATGAGCTGTGACAGGTTTCAAAGCACGGCGTTTAGTCAGAGTGATGGGGGACAAATCACTAAACAGCTGAATCTTCGCTCCCTTAAAATCAATTCTTGATCTGTTGCGGGTGGCTACGGTCAGAGCTTCTTTACTTTCATAAAAATGGAAGCGCACTATTATATCTCTAGGGTTCGCTCCTTGGGGGGGTTTTGGAGCCAGAGACCTGTGTGCCCTGTCAAGCCTCCAGTCTATATCTGGTATGTCAGGGGCTAGATGGATGAATAGGGCCAGCAAATATGAACGGATGTCTTTGTCAGTAACTGCTTCTGGGACCCCACGTATTCTCAGGTTCTGTCTCCTTTCCCTGTTCTCGAGATCTTCTTGTTGCCAACTGCGCCACTGTATTTTTCAGGGAAGCATTCTCGTCTTCTATGACATGAACATAATTGATCATATCATCAAACTTAGTCTCTAGGGTGTTTGTACGTTCCCCTAGGTGATCTTTCTCCCCTCTGAGCTCGTGGGCTAGTTTGCTTACCGCCTTAGTAATGTTGTCCGTGAGGCCTTGGAGCAGGGCCTGGAGCCGGAGATCTAGTACTTCCACAGTCACCAGGGCTGTCATCGGAGGCTGTGATGAGATCTGCGGATGTTGCTGCACGGGCAGGGTAGGAGAAAGCTCACCCAATGGAGTTGCGTCCGGAATTTCCTCCACGGTCGTCATATTACCCGAGGCCGGGGATTGAGGCCTATACGCGAAGCGATCCATGAGGGAAAGATGGGGTGCGGCCTGCGGCGCGGTCGTCTTGTAGAAGCGTCGCTGATCTCCGATCTTACCCATAAACGGGATCACTCGATGGCTGAGTAGTTCCCGGAGCTATTGAGACTGCTCCCGGGGCGATTGGCGCGGATGTAGCGGAGCGGGAGTCGTTTAGGGACGGGATGAGGCCGGAGCTCTGGTCCTACACGTCCACCATCTTCACGAGCCGCGCATGCGCCCCGTAAGCATCTATCTTTGATGTGAAACGCGTCAGCCATCCACCCCTGCATGTCAGTTTTCTGTTTTTGTCTGTTTTTGGACTTTTGAATCTATGGATTAACTTTGGATTTTAATTTTGGAATTTTGAAAATAAATCGTTTATACAGAGTGCGGCAGTCCAGGGCTCTTTTCTTTCCCATGCATTAGTGCAGAGCCAGCACCTGTTCCAGTATCAGGGCGGGAGCATTCCTTGGAGCTTCACAGCTTGGAGCGGTACACACCTTTCATTATAGCAATGAAGTGTCTGACCTCATGAGCCATCCATAGAGTTAATTCATTGGTTTTAATGGTCACAGGCCGGGAAACCTTGATATAAGGGTAGCTCTCACCTTGTGATCTTCACCCTATATGTGAGCTCTGGTTAGAGTGAAACGTGTTGGGTTTCCTGTGAACAAAGTGGAACAAGTCTGTATGTTGAAGAGCTAAAGAATTCTGAACAAGGCTTTTAAATGCCTTTCCGTTCTCTTAAGTTTTTGGGATGGATTCTTTTGAGTGGCCAGTGACCGCTGGGAGCCAGCACTCTGAGTTGGAGGATTTGTGAGGAGGTGTGCCTGTTGCAGAACATTATCCTTTGCACTACACTAATTTAACTATACAGTATATACAGTATAATATATATATATACAGGTCCTTCTCAAAAAATTAGCATATTGTGATAAAGTTCATTATTTTCTGTAATGTACTGATAAACATTAGACTTTCATATATTTTAGATTCATTACACACAACTGAAGTAGTTCAAGCCTTTTCTTGTTTTAATATTGATGATTTTGGCATACAGCTCATGAAAACCCAAAAATCCTATCTCAAAAAATTAGCATATCATGAAAAGGTTCTCTAAACAAGCTATTAACCTAATCATCTGAATCAACTAATTAACTCTAAACACCTGCAAAAGATTCCTGAGGCTTTTAAAAACTCCCAGCCTGGTTCATTACTCAAAACCGCAATCATGGGTAAGACTGCCGACCTGACTGCTGTCCAGAAGGCCATCATTGACACCCTCAAGCAAGAGGGTAAGACACAGAAAGAAATTTCTGAACGAATAGGCTGTTCCCAGAGTTCTGTATCAAGGCACCTCAGTGGGAAGTCTGTGGGAAGGAAAAAGTGTGGCAGAAAACGCTGCACAACGAGAAGAGGTGACCGGACCCTGAAGAAGATTGTGGAGAAGGACCGATTCCAGACCTTGGAGGACCTGCGGAAGCAGTGGACTGAGTCTGGAGTAGAAACATCCAGAGCCACCGTGAACAGGCATGTGCAGGAAATGGGCTACAGGTGCCGCATTCCCCAGGTCAAGCCACTTTTGAACCAGAAACAGCGGCAGAAGCGCCTGACCTGGGCTACAGAGAAGCAGCACTGGACTGTTGCTCAGTGGTCCAAAGTACATTCGGAAATCAAGGTGCCAGAGTCTGGAGAAAGACTGGGGAGAGGGAAATGCCAAAATGCCTGAAGTCCAGTGTCAAGTACCCACAGTCAGTGATGGTTTGGGGTGCCATGTCAGCTGCTGGTGTTGGTCCACTGTGTTTTATCAAGGGCAGGGTCAATGCAGCTAGCTATCAGGAGATTTTGGAGCACTTCATGCTTCCATCTGCTGAAAAGCTTTATGGAGATGAAGATTTCATTTTTCAGCACGACCTGGCACCTGCTCACAGTGCCAAAACCACTGGTAAATGGTTTACTGACCATGGTATTACTGTGCTCAATTGGCCTGCCAACTCTCCTGACCTGAACCCCATAGAGAATCTGTGGGATATTGGGAAGAGAAAGTTGAGAGACGCAAGACCCAACACTCTGGATGAGCTTAAGGCCGCTATCGAAGCATCCTGGGCCTCCATAACACCTCAGCAGTGCCACAGGCTGGTTGCCTCCATGCCACGCCGCATTGAAGCAGTCATTTCTGAAAAAGGATTCCCGACCAAGTATTGAGTGCATAACTGAACATAATTATTTGAAGGTTGACTTTTTTTGTATTAAAAACACTTTTCTTTTATTGGTCGGATGAAATATGCTAATTTTTTGAGATAGGATTTTTGGGTTTTCATGAGCTGTATGCCAAAATCATCAATATTAAAACAAGAAAAGGCTTGAACTACTTCAGTTGTGTGTAATGAATCTAAAATATATGAAAGTCTAATGTTTATCAGTACATTACAGAAAATAATGAACTTTATCACAATATGCTAATTTTTTGAGAAGGACCTGTATATATATATATATATATATATATATATATATATTGTGAGGGGGTTAGCTCGGCAGCGGGTGTGTGTGACCCCCGGGATGGGCTCCCCACACAAAAACAGGCCCAGCAAACGGAGGTTGTGGTTTTCAAAATCAAAAAAAGGTGCGGTTTATTTTCTATTTACAGTGACAAAACACAGCAAAGCCAAAAGAAACATAAACAAAATAAATCCTGGTCAACTTGACCTCTGACTAAACATACAGGTTTCCTAACTAACAACTGGGATCAGCCTAGTGCTGTCCTAGTCCCTAAGTCCCTGGTTTTAAATGTCCAAGCAAATAGCCACACAGGCTTTGTCTCACCGCACAGGGGTTCACTCTCCCTAGACAGTCCACACAGGTCTGGGTCCAGGCATGAGCTAACATCTAATGAAGCTGGGAGTTCTTATAGAGGCCTAAATGAGCTGACAAGCTTCAGCTGGTCTCATCAACTCCCTGTCTGCACGACGCCCCACACTCTCCCTAGAGGTATGAGTCATCCATGAGCCCACTAGCCTTAGCGGGGCTTATACAACTCTCCACCTAGTTGTATAAGTCGGCGTAAAGCCTGAATCTGGGCGAAATATATCTACCCCCCTGGATGCAACCAGGTGACTTTACCTTCCTGCTGTCACATACCCCCCCCTCTTGTTTTAACCTCGAGGTTGGAACACCAGCAATCAGGCATTCATGTACTCGAGACAAAGCATCCACATTCCCCATTTGAACGCCAGGGCGATGCTTTACTGTGAAGTTGAATTCCTGGAGGGCCAGGAACCACCTATTCACTCTTCTATTTGTTTCCTTGTTTTGAGCCATCCACTTTAACGGAGCGTGATCCGTAACCATGTCAAAGTGCCTACCTAGCAGGTAGTACCAAAGGGAATCTAGAGCCCACTTCACCGCTAAACACTCCTTTTCAACGGTGGCGTAATTTACCTCATGGGACTTCAACTTCCTGCTGAGGTAAATGACTGGGTGCTCTTCCCCGTTACAGACCTGGGACAATACTGCTCCTAACCCCACATCTGACGCATCACTTTGTACGACAAAGTCTTTAGAGAAGTCGGGTGAGTACAACACTGGCTGGCTACATAAGGCTTGTTTCAAGAATTGGAATGCTGCCTCAGCCTCGGGGGTCCATTTAATCATGACCGACCCTTTCCCCTTCGTTAGGTTGGTTAGGGGCACAGCCTTAGAAGCAAAGTGGGGAATGAATCGCCGATAATACCCAGCGATTCCCAGAAAGGCTCGTACCTGCTTCTTGCTGTTGGGACGTGGCCAACTCTGGATGGCCTCGACTTTGTTGAGTTGGGGTTTTATTACTCCCCTCCCAATGGTGTACCCAAGATATTTGGCCTCCTCCTGCCCAATGGTACACTTCTTGGGGTTAGCCGTAAACCCCGCTTCCCGAACAGAGTCCAGGACTGCTTGCACTTTTGGCAGATGTGAGGCCCAATCTGTGCTATGGACAATTACGTCATCCAGGTAAGCCGCAGCATACTTCCGATGGGGCCTCAGCATCTGGTCCATTTTCCGCTGGAATGTGGCCGGCGCATTCTGTAACCCGAACGGCATTCTTTTATATTGGAACGCCCCGTCTGGGGTTACAAATGCGGTTTTCTCTTTGGCCAATTTGGCCAGGGGGATTTGCCAATACCCTTTTGTGAGGTCAAGAGTCGTCATGTATCGGGCTGTTCCCAGCCGGTCGATCAACTCATCTATACGTGGCATGGGGTAGGTGTCAAATTTTGTAACTTTGATCAACTGACGAAAATCGTTACAAAATCGCCAGCTCCCATCCAGTTTAGGCACCAACACAATGGGACTAGACCAATCACTTTGGGACTCCTCTATCACCCCTAAGTTCAGCATTTTCTGTACTTCCTCCCGTATTGCCTCCCGTCGGGCCTCTGGGATCCGATAGGGTTTTAACTTCACCCTTTCACCGGGCGGGGTAATGATGTCATGCTCTACCCCAAATGTTTGTCCCGGCAGCTCAGAGAATACCTCCTTGTTGCGAAGCACAAACTCCTTAACCTCCTGTTGTTGGGGTTGTGACAAGGTGGCTGCTATTCCAACCTCAGGAATCACGCAACCAGTTTGAGCTGGTGACCAAGTGTCTGCGACTAGGGACTCTCTATCCCTCCAGGCTTTCAACAGATTAACGTGATAGATCTGTTCGGGCTTTCGCCTTCCTGGTTGTCTGACCTTGTAATTCACTTCGCTCACTTTTTCCATTATCTCGTAGGGGCCTTGCCATTTGGCAAGGAATTTACTTTCAACCGTAGGGACAAGTACCAGTATCCTATCCCCCGGGGAAAAGGTACGGGTCTTGGCTCCACGGTTGTACACTCTCTGCTGTGCTAACTGCGCTTGGGCCAAATGTTCCTTCACGATGGGCATTACCTGTGCAATTCGGTCTTGCATCAGGGCGACATGCTCAATCACACTCCTGTGGGGAGAACTCTCACTTTCCCAAGTTTCCTTGGCAATATCCAACAGCCCTCTTGGGTGTCTCCCATACAGTAACTCAAAGGGGGAGAATCCCGTAGAGGATTGGGGCACCTCCCTAATAGCAAACATCAGATAAGGAAGTAGACAGTCCCAATCCTTTCCATCTCTATCCACCACTTTCTTCAACATTTGTTTTAGGGTTTTGTTGAATCTTTCAACCAGCCCATCGGTTTGGGGGTGATACACAGATGTACGTAATTGCGTCACTTTGAACAATTTACACAGCTCCTTCATAACCCGGGACATAAAGGGTGTACCTTGGTCCGTAAGCAGTTCTTTACAAATACCCACCCGGCTAAACACAAGAGATAGCTCTTTGGCTATGGTTTTGGCCGAGGTATTTCGGAGAGGGATCGCTTCTGGATAACGGGTGGCATAGTCCATTATAACTAATATGTACTGGTGCCCCCTAGCGGACTTGATTATAGGACCTACCAAATCCATGGCGATCCTCTCAAACGGGACCTCAATGATGGGTAGAGGGACCAGCGGGCTACGGAAATGTGGCATCGGGGCCGACCTCTGACAAACAGGGCAGGAGGAACAATAATTTTCTATGTCCTTCATCACCCCCGGCCAATAGAATCTCTGTAATACCCTCTCTCGGGTTTTCTCTGTCCCCAGATGACCTCCAAGAATGTGCCCATGGGCCAACTCCAACACCAACTTCCTGTAAGGTTTGGGCACCACAAGCTGCTCAACGGTTTCTTCTGCCCTTTTTGCCACCCGATACAGTAGGTCCTTCTCTACGCTGAAGTATGGGTAAGTGCAGGTATTATCTGGGTTCACTAACTCGCCATCTATTTTCACTACGTTTTCCCGTGCCTTTATTAGGGCGGGGTCTTTCAACTGTTCTGTGGCAAAGTTTTCCCTGTGAACCTCAAGATCAGAAATCTCCACAGACGGTAGGTTTTCGTCTGAGGAGGTGGGCTCCTCTCCAGTTTCTTGAGTCTCCCCTGCCAATACTGATAAGGGAAATTCCGGAGAGTCCTCACCACTCTCAGGGGAGTTCTGGCTATCACATTCCTGGTACATAGGGGCACCAGTGGGGGGCTCAGGATCATCCCACAGTTCCCAGAACTTCGGAAAATCCCTTCCCACAATGGCGTCATACGGTAACTGAGATACTAAGCCCACTGGATGAGAGAGGGTACCTTTGGGGGTCTCGAAACACACTGTAGTCACTGGATACTCTCGGGTGTCCCCATGCACACAAATAACAGCTACCTTGCTATTCCCAGAGACCTCTGTTTTAACTAACTCAGCCTTTATCAGGGTCACAAGGCTACCTGAATCCAGCAATACCACAACATTTCTACCATTAACACACATTTTGCATAAATGTTTCTCAGTTCCTCGAATGGCAGTGCATGCGACTGTCGCACACAGCGACTGACGTCTGCCCGTCAGAAAGTCACACTGCATGGGTTCCTCCACAACCGGGCAATTGGCTGCAATATGTCCCGCTTGCCGGCAGCGGTAGCAAACGATCCTTCTTGCCGCCTCTTGAGCCGCTGATTTCCCAGGCTGTTCTCGCCAAACTTGGGGTAGAGCTCCCACCCTCTCACTCTCTCCACCCTTACCCCTTGGAATCCTCTTATCCGCCCCTGGGGATGGTCTGGTCTTAGGGTGGAAAGTCCGAGTGTCTCTGGAAGAGGCCGTCAGGTTCTCTGTAGCCAAGTATTTCTCCACACGATCCACAAGACCATCGGCCGTCTCTGGGTCTCCATGGCTTACCCACTTTTGGATGGCAGTAGGAAGAGCTCTCAAAAACCGATCCATTACAACACGTTCCACAATCTTTGGTGCGGACAAAGTCTCTGGCTGTAGCCACTTTCTGCTCAGGTGAATGAGATCATACATTTGAGACCTGGGGGGTTTTCCAAGCTGGAAAGTCCAGTTATGCACACGCTGAGCCCGGACAGCCTGGGTGACACCCAGCCTTGCCAATATTTCAGCTTTTAGCATCACATAGTCTTTTGCTTGGTCAGGCTCTAGGTCATAGTAAGCTTTCTGCGATTCACCAGTTAACAGAGGAGCCACCAGTCCAGCCCACTGCTCCTCAGGCCACTTTTCTCTTTCAGCAGTCCTTTCAAATGTGGTCAAAAATACCTCTGGATCATCCTCTCCAGTCATTTTTGTCAATAAACGACTCACCCCAAAGGACGCGGTATTAGTGGGACGGCTTTCCTCACTGGTCTGCGGACGTTGCTGCATTACTGCTTCCATTTGTTGTAGTCTCTGCTCTTGCTTCTGTAACAGGTCTATGAAGCGGGCCTCAGATTGCTGCTGGGCTTGTTGCTGAGCTTCCAGACTCTGTTGGTGAGCTTGCTGCTGGGCTGCAAGGCTCTGTTGATGAGCTTGCTGCTGGGCTGCGAAGTTCTGTTGTTGAGCTGCAAGGCTCTGTTGATGAGCTGCAAGGCTCTTTTGCAAACCTGCATTTGTCTGCTGTTGATTGGCATTTGCTAGAGCCAGCTGCTTCAGTATCTCCTCCATGCTGGCTTAAAAAAACTGCCACTGGTTCTCCACCAACTGTGAGGGGGTTAGCTCGGCAGCGGGTGTGTGTGACCCCCGGGATGGGCTCCCCACACAAAAACAGGCCCAGCAAACGGAGGTTGTGGTTTTCAAAATCAAAAAAAGGTGCGGTTTATTTTCTATTTACAGTGACAAAACACAGCAAAGCCAAAAGAAACATAAACAAAATAAATCCTGGTCAACTTGACCTCTGACTAAACATACAGGTTTCCTAACTAACAACTGGGATCAGCCTAGTGCTGTCCTAGTCCCTAAGTCCCTGGTTTTAAATGTCCAAGCAAATAGCCACACAGGCTTTGTCTCACCGCACAGGGGTTCACTCTCCCTAGACAGTCCACACAGGTCTGGGTCCAGGCATGAGCTAACATCTAATGAAGCTGGGAGTTCTTATAGAGGCCTAAATGAGCTGACAAGCTTCAGCTGGTCTCATCAACTCCCTGTCTGCACGACGCCCCACACTCTCCCTAGAGGTATGAGTCATCCATGAGCCCACTAGCCTTAGCTGGGCTTATACAACTCTCCACCTAGTTGTATAAGTCGGCGTAAAGCCTGAATCTGGGCGAAATATATCTACCCCCCTGGATGCAACCAGGTGACTTTACCTTCCTGCTGTCACAATATATATATATATATATATCTTTATTTTTATTTTTTATATCGTGGCTCAAAGCAAGAGTATCTATGGAATTCAGCATTCACTATTACATCTGAGTTTGACATCTCTGACCTAGCTTGCATTAGAAAAATGCTGTAATTTAATTTGTTTTTATGTCTAACACAAACATTTCTCATTGCACCTTATTTTCACTGGAGAAAAATACATATACAGGTCAGCCAGATGCCAGTGTCTCCAACAGTGGTGTTTTCATCTTATGTTTTACGTCATGGAAACATAATGACTCGAAATGGTGCAATTATATATTTTTTCCTGAGGTAAATCTATGCTAACAATGTCCATTTATTTTCACGTTTTCACATTATGATTGCAGGGGATATACATACATTTAAACTTTGGCCAGAAGACAAGAACGTAATGTAAATATTTTTAATGTATCCTAATGTTTTGTCTTTTACAAAACCAATAAAATGCAGCAAAACACAAATAGGATAATCAACTGTTTCCCTTCATGTAGTCTTAAAGCAGACCTTGCATTAAAATCAAGGATTGGCTATTTTGCAGCCCCCCTTTCAGCATTTAAAAACACTAGTTAAATAACGTGAAAATAATGACCAGTATAATTTGAACCATGGCTTTTGGTCATTTCACCAAAGGAACATGACATCACTCATCACACAAGCCTGATTACAGGAGCCTGAGAAAGCTAAGAATATAAAATTTTGAGAGTGCACCCATGAACAATGATTTACCTTACTTACTAACATTGACTTTAAAAGGTGAATATATGTGAAATTTGTGAATATTCTCAATTTTCCAGGGCTTTGCAAAGTGAACCATATTAAATAAGGTGTACTCACTTTGAATACCCAACAATGTGCTTAAAATTATTTATTTTTTTCATTAAAATAATAAACATGTTATACGTTCCTGCTCTGTGCAGTGGTCCTCCTCTTCTCCTCTTCCTGGCCCATCCTTCCTGTCGGATGCCCTCACAGCAAGCAGCTTGCTATGTGGGCACCCGAGTCGAGCCGCTGCTCTGTGTCCATTCACATGCGCAGCCACGGTTTGGCCCCGCCCCTCCGTCTCCTGATTGGCTTACTGGCTGTGATTGACTCCCGCTGCTGCCAATAGCCAATCCGAAGTGCGAGTCTCCGGAGTGGCAAGGCTCTCCTGGACATCGCTGGATCAAGAGGGGGCTCAGGTAAGTATTAGGAGGGGCTGCTGCACACAGAAGTATTTTTTTTTTACCTTGTGCCTTTACAACCACTTTAATTTCCCTCACACATGATTGGGTATTCAAAGAGAACAAAACTTTGCCTTTTTTGCTGTCTGTTAGCTGTCTGTCATTCTCCCTTGTAATGAAATAGATGACAATTAAAATCCTTGAAATTATTTTGAACCTTCCCCACTGTACTTCCTAGAAGGCTTTCTTACTGTATGTGCCCTCACTGGAGATGTTTGCTCACTGAGTTATCATATTTACTGATATTCACTTTGCAAGATGATCAGCCTCTAACTTATTTTGTAAAACAATCCATTTAGTATTGCTATAACAAAGTGGAGTTGATTTACTTAAGGAGTAGAGACTATTCACTTAGATACAGTGAACAGCCTTTACTCCTTTATTAAATCAACCCTATTAGGCCCCTTTCACACGGGCCTAACCGTATGTCCGTTTTTCACCCATCCGTTTTTGGATGAAAAACGGACATACATGTATCCCTATGGGATAGCGGATGTCAGCGGATCATCCGCTGGCATCCGCTATCCCATAGGGATACATGTATGTCCGTTTTTCATCCAAAAACGGATGGGTGAAAAACGGGCATACGGTTAGGATGAACATCCGCTGACACCCAATCTCACCCGTGTCCGCTATGCTCCATTTTTCTTGATATAAAAATTTATATTTTTCTATCCGTCTGCGGAGCGGATTGGATGAACACGGACAGACGGTCCGTGTTCATCCGATCCCCCATAGGGGAGAGCGGAGATATGACAGGGCGGTCCCTGCACAGTGTGCAGGGACCGCCCAGTCATCCGCCGGCTCAGCAGGGATCAACGGAGCGATCCCCGCTGATCAAGCGGAGGTTCACAGGGCGGATCATGACTGATCCATCCCGTGTGAAAGGGGCCTTAGAGAGGTAGCAGAATAAAATTGGGCCATATCCATTCTTCACATTTAAAGTGGTTGTAAACCCACTAACTTTTTTTTTTGCCAACCTGCAAGAGGAAGGCATAATGAGCTAGTATGACTAGCATACTAGCTCATTATGTACCACTTACCTTAGATCGGGGCCCCCGAAGCAGTCCGCGTCCCTCTGTCCAGACGCAGACATCACTGCGGCGATAGCCGGAATGTTACTTCCGGGTATCGCCGCACCAGCCAATCACAGCGCCGCTCCGGCGCTGTAATTGGCCGGAGCGGCGAAGACGTGACTCCGCGCATGCACGCGGGAGCCGTCACATTCGGCTACGCCCAGCGATTGCTGGGAAGTAGCTGATTTTGTGAATGGGATTAACCCCATGAATGCGCCGTTGTCTACGGTGCGCATGCGCCGTAGACAGCGGCACCTGTCTTTTTAGTAAATATCTCCTAAACCGTGTAGGTTTAGGAGATATTTCTTGCACCTACAGGTAAGCCTTAATCTAGGCTTACCTGTAGGTGCAAGTTGAAAAAGTGGGTTTACAACCACTTTAAGATCCATGACATACATATTAAATCCATACTTGTATTTAAAGCAATGAAATATAAATTTATAATGGATAATTATGTTAAAATCTACAAGCTTGAATACTTTGAATTGGGGTCCTCCATCCAGTTATCTGTTAATTATGTTTAGCAACATTAGCATTAATATACATGGCATATTGGTAAACATATATTTTCCTTTGTAATCAGTTGATTTTTAAGGTTATTTGTTGTTTGCTGTAAATCTCCTGTGCTCCACTTTATAGTATTTCTTTATTAGAAGTCTATAGGGAGCCTACATTTTCCATCTCTTTAAGCCAAATCTAGGTTAGGCTAAATGTGCCACAAATTTCATTATTTTGACAACTGTACAAAGCATTTCTGGGGTGACAACACTACTGTAATCCTGCAGTTTAAACATTGCTTAGCTTCAGCATGTTTAAATTCTCTAGCAAACTAAAATCTTAATATTTTTTTGAAATGCAGTAGAAAGTGATTTTTTTAGGTACTTTTTAATAATAAAAGAAAAAATTGCGTATAAGAGGGTAACAATAATTTTTTCATAAATTAAAACATAATGATAAAAATGATAAAAAATGTACTTTGCTTTTTGGAGTTAAAGAGAGTTGCTCAAAACCTGTTCAGTGGAAAGAGAGTTTGGGAAGGTGGGTCCAATATCTCCATGTCTCTGCTCTTGCTGTTCGGCATTTTAAAGGTTCCGATATGAGGGTCTCAGGCTTTATAAGGCATGTGCCACTCTGCCCATTTAAAAGCTTCTGATAAAAACACAAATAAAAGAAAAAAATCTTTAGAATGGAACATGTAGAATGAAAAAGAAGATGTTATTGGAAGAAAGAAAAAGAACATGAATAAACATAAAGCAGGGGTGCTCAACCTGTGGCCTGGGGGCTACATGTGGCCCTCTGTGCCCTCTGATGTGTCTCTCGACCTCAAAACAGGGAAGCGCATGCCCATGCTCTGGGATGGTGGGTCGGAAAGCCCAGATTGTAATTAATGGGTTGCTGACCCGCCATCAATGAGCATCAGAGTGCATGGAACCAGCGCCAGCAGTGGCAGAAGCAGGCATGCTTCCTCTGTAGCACTGGCTCCTGTCCCACGCATAGAGATACCAAGTGCACTTCGCCTGGGACCTTTCTAGCAGCCTGGAGAGCAATGGCTGCAGAAGCTGGAAGAGGAAAAAGGTCAGTGTATTAAATATCACATACACTGCACTTTTGCAATGGGCAAAATTAGCACTTAAAAAACAGGTTTATTAGGCTGCTTTCACACTGACAGCAGTGTGATCGTGCATGAAACAAGAAAAGCTGCTCCAGGTGAGTGAGTCTCTGGTCAATCCCCATACACACTAGTCAGGTGCCAGCCCAGCTTGCATGCTGTGTAACGTGAAGAAATAATTCTGGACGGCTGCACTTCCAAAAATCCTTTTATTGAAGCTTCATATGACAAGTGGTTGACGGATGGAGCAGGGGACAAAGAGGTAGGCGCATTTCGCGCGAATGTCAGCGCTTAGTAAGTGCTGACATTTGCGCGAAACACGTCTACCTCTTTGTCCCCTGCTCCATCCGTCAACCACTTGTCATATGAAGCTTCAATAAAAGGATAAGCGCTGACATTTGCGCGAAACGCACCTACCTCTTTGTCCCCTGCTCCATCCGTCAACCATTTGTCATATGAAGCTTCAATAAAAGGATTTTTGGAAGTGCAGCCGTCCGGAATTATTTCTTCAAGTGTGATCGTGCAGTGCTGAAGGGGCTGTCCAGCTTATGAAAATCATGTTGATGGTTATTCATTCTTTGTTGTATCTCAGTGCTGCTAATCCCCAGCAACCTCTTATCAGCCACTTTGTGTCTATATGCATGCAGTCCAGCAATGACTGCATGGCATTTCTCAGGGCAGCTTTCATGGTGACAATCATGGACCAGCCCTGTGTAATGTGTGCTGAAACCATCACTTGTAAATGGTGAACTTCTGAATGCCACTTTATTTAAGAGGTGATACAGGACATATGTGTAAAGGTTGGAGAAACCCATGAGTGCAATGAAAGACACAAGTAATTGACACTCACTGGCCATTTGTCTTCAGTAGAGCCAAATTCGTTGGCACAGGCAACAGAAGAGGAAGGTATACTGTATAATTTGTTTTACATTTTTATTTGGGGACTATTTGTATGGTGACATATTCAAATTACATTCCACTTTTTGTTGTTACCATTCACAGGCAGTTAACAATCATAGGTCTTGCTATTCTGTATGTCCTATTTTTTTTTTTTTTTTAAAGTACCAGGTTAATATTTAGAAAACATTTTGAAACAAACAGCATGTCTTATGAGATAATTCAAATTCCAGCCAAGACAGGGATGAACACACTCCCAGGGCCCAGGGATAGATAGGTAGTTGCTGGAAAAGGTGCACTTCACATCATATTCTACAAGTGAATGGAGGAAGATAGAAGTCTATTTGCTACTTTCGTGACACACTTGATCTCTATGGAGTACCTAACAAGCAGCCTATCACATTTTCTAAGAACATGTACATTATCTAGATTTGAGCTATTGATCTGAAACTTCAGAAGAAGGAAAAAATGAATCCATTAGCTCTATTTATAACACAGTGAGCAGTGAAAATATTTCAGATCTGTGTTATTTAACCCTAGATTTCCCACCTATTCCAATGTTAACAAAATTAAAAAATGTTTTTTACCCTAATTGAAATGTTCAATTTTCTTTTTACAAAGCCTACCTGTAAATGCTCCCAAACCTATTGAAGAATACCAGACCTGTTATCAGAGAATATAAAATACCAGTAGTAATAATGTAAGAATTTAAAGAAAAACTGTGCTGATCTCCTGTTAAAAACGCTACCTTCCTAGCTGTCATGGTGATTGAATACAGATCCGAATTTGTGAGCAGGGATGAGCCGAACACCCCCCTGTTCGGTTCGCACCAGAACCTGCGAACAGACAAAATGTTCGTGTGAAATTTAGAACCCTATTAAATACAATGGACTCGAACGTTCAAAATCTAAAGTGTTAATTATAAAGGCTAATATGCAAGTTATTGTCCTAAAAAGTGTTTGGGGACCTGGGTCCTGCCCCAGGGGACATGTATCAATGCAAAAAAAAGTTTTAAAAACGGCCGTTTTTTCGGGAGCAGTGATTTTAATAATGCTTAAAATGAAAAAATAAAAGTGAAATATTCCTTTAAATTTCGTACCTGGGAGGTGTGTATGATATGCATGTAAAGTGGCGCATGTTTCCCGTGCTTAGAACTGTCCCTGCAAAAAATGTCATTTTTGAAAGAAAAAAAGTCATTTAAAACTGACTCGCGGCTATTAATGAATTGTCGGCTCCCGGCAATACATTCAAAAGTCATTGATAAAAAAAAAAAAAAAAAGCGTGGGGGTTCCCCAGAATTCAATTACCAGGCCCTTCAGGTCTGGAATGGATATTAAGGGGAACCCCGCCGCAAATTTAAAAAAAAATTGACGTGGGGTTCCCCCAAATATCCATTCCAGGCCCTTCAGATCTGGCATGGATTTTAAGGGGAACTCCACCCCAAATTTTAAAAAAAATGGCGTGGAGTCCCCCTAAAAATCCATACCAGACCCCTTATCCGAGCAAGCAACCTGGCCGGCCGCAGGGGAAAAGGGGGGGACGAGAGAGCGGCCCCCCCTCCCTCCTGAACCGTACCAGGCCACATGCCCTCAACATGGGGAGGATGTCCCCATGTTGATGGGGACAAGGGCCTCATCCCCACAACCCTTGCCCGGTGGTTGTGGAGGTCTGCGGGCGGGGGGCTTATCGGAATCTGGAAGACCCCTTTAACAAAGGGGACCCCCAGATCCCACCCCCCCTATGTGAATTGGTAAGGGGTACATTGTACCCCTACCATTTCACGAAGAAAGCGTAAAAAAATGTTAAAAAAAACACACAAACACCTTGAAAAAGTCCTTTATTTAAAAAAAAAAAAAAAAAACATTCCAGCGGTGAAATCAAGTGTCCCGCGGCGATCCCGACGTCCAGCGCTGTCCTTCATTGGTTGTGCCTGAGCGGACCTGATGGGGAACTCCCTCTCAGTATTTTAAATGTATAGACCCGCCCCTTCTAAAGTTCCCCATCAGGTCCGCTCAGCGGACCAGATGCGGAACATGAGAAGGGGCGGGTCTATACATGTATTACCAAAGTGAGAGCAGTTCCCCATCAGGTCCGCCCCCTCGGTATGTCGGACCCGCCTACGTCATTGGCTTGAGCGGGGAACTTCCTTCACTATGTAAATTTAAATTACACAGTGAAGGAAGTTCCCCGCTCAAGCCAATGACGTAGGCGGGTCCGACATACCGAGGGGGCGGACCTGATGGGGAACTGCTCTCACTTTGGTAATACATGTATAGACCCGCCCCTTGTCATGTTCCGCATCTGGTCCGCCGAGCGGACCTGATGGGGAACTTTAGAAGGGGCGGGTCTATACATTTAAAATACTGAGAGGGAGTTCCCCATCAGGTCCGCTCAGGCACAACCAATGAAGGACAGCGCTGGACATCGGGATCGCCGCGGGACACTGGATTTCACCGCTGGAATGTTTTTGTTTTTTTTAAATAAAGGACTTTTTCAAGGTGTTTGTGTGTTTTTTTTAAACATTTTTTTACGCTTTCTTCATGAAATGGTAGGGGTACAATGTACCCCTTACCAATTCACATAGGGGGGGCCGGGATCTGGGGGTCCCCTTTGTTAAAGGGGTCTTCCAGATTCCGATAAGCCCCCCACCCGCAGACCCCCACAACCACCGGGCAAGGGTTGTGGGGATGAGGCCCTTGTCCCCATCAACATGGGGACATCCTCCCCATGTTGAGGGCATGTGGCCTGGTACGGTTCAGGAGGGAGGGGGGGCCGCTCTCTTCGTCCCCCCCTTTTCCCCTGCGGCCGGCCAGGTTGCGTGCTCGGATAAGGGGTCTGGTATGGATTTTTAGGGGGACTCCACGCCATTTTTTTTTAAATTTGGGGTGGAGTTCCCCTTAAAATCCATGCCAGATCTGAAGGGCCTGGAATGGATATTTGGGGGAACCCCACGTCAATTTTTTTTTTAATTTGCGGCGGGGTTCCCCTTAATATCCATTCCAGACCTGAAGGGCCTGGTAATGGAATTCTGGGGAACCCCCATGCTTTTTTTTTTTTTTTATCAATGACTTTTGTATGTATTGCCGGAAGCCGACAATTCATTAATAGCCGCGAGTCAGTTTTAAACGACTTTTTTTCTTTCAAAAATGACATTTTTTGAAGGGACAGTTCTAAGCACGGGAAACATGCGCCACTTCACATGCATATCATACACACCCCCCAGGTACGAAATTTAAAGGAATATTTCACTTTTATTTTTTCATTTTAAGCATTATTAAAATCACCGCTCCCAAAAAAAGGGCAGTTTTTAAAACTTCTTTTTGCATTGATACATGTCCCCTGGGGCAGGACCCAGGTCCCCAAACACTTTTTAGGACAATAACTTGCATATAAGCCTTTATAATTAGCACTTTAGATTTCTCCCATAGATTTTTCGAATTTGCCGCGAACACCCCAATTTGTTCGCTGTTCGGCGAACGGGCGAACAGGCAATGTTCGAGTCGAACATGAGTTCGACTCGAACTCGAAGCTCATCCCTATTTGTGAGTTTGCAATGCTCCATTTGCAGATTTCCTTCCACTTCCTGTTACAAAGCCACACCAGTAAGTGAGAAGTAGTATCTTCAAAGGGAGGGTTAATCTTGTCTGACCAGTGGCAACTGGTGAAGTTTTAGGATGGGGGGCAGGACCCCGTCCTTTCTTTTTGACCCTATCATTCCTTTTTGACCCATCCCACTTCTCATAAGACCCACCCCTTATAGAATCCACCCACTCCGTTCCCTGTATTCCACCCATAGTGTCAGGAGTATACAGCTCAGCATCACAGGACAGGAGTATACAGCCCCAGCATCACAGGACAGAGTATACAGCTCAGCATCACAGGACAGAGTATACAGCCCAGCCTCACAGATCAGGGTATATAGTTCAGCCTCACAGATCAGGGTATATAGCTCCGCCTCACAGATCAGGGTATATAGCTCAACATAACAGATCAGGGTATATAGCTCAGCCTCACAGATCAGGGTATATAACTCAGCATTACAGATCAGGGTATATAGCTCAGCATTACAGATCAGGGTATATAGCTCAGCAATACAGATCAGGGTATATAGCTCAACATCACAGATCAGGGTATATAGCTCAGCCTCACAGATCAGGGTATATAGCTCAGAATTACAGATCAGGGTTTATAGCTCAGGATTACAAATCAGGGTATATATGAGGATGATGATGATCATCATCATCATCATCCTGACCATTGTAAAATACACCCATCATCGCTATCCTCATCATTGAAAAAAAAACACCCATCATCATCCCATTGTGTAATACACCCGGCGTCATCGCTATCTTCATCTTGTGACCACTGCCAGGACATCTGCCCTGGCCTGGGCCCAGTCTGCACTCACTGAGTAGGGAGACCTCATCGAGCAGAGAAGCATAGGGAACTGACTAAGGGAAGTGTGCGCACCGGAGCGGAGGGGCAGCTCATGGCTGTCAGACAGTCAGCTTACTCAGCTAGGACTCTGAGGAGAGGAGAGGGTGAGCCTGAGGCCCATGGCATCTTTAGCTTTACCTACCTTTACTGCGCCGCTCAGCTCAGGCTGGCTTCCACCACGCGTCAGTCGCACAGTCAGTCAGTATCAGAGTCCACTCCACAGCACAGTGAGACAGCCGGGAAACTGGAAGTGGCGCCGCGGTGCCACAAAAAGCACCACACAGTCTTCCTCCGGTCCCCACCCAAAAAAAAGGACAGGAGCCAGAGACAAATTATTGTAGAGTGGGAGTGTTTGCGGGCGCATCGCTTGTGCCCCAAACACTCCCTAAACACAGGCAAATCAGCTTCTCAGTTGCAATCAGCTTATTGCAAGCTGGGAAAGCTTCCCATAGACTGCTGTGTGTCTGGCGCCTGGACACTTTTAAACTGACTACATGTTTTTGTAAAATGCTTCTGATGGGGGGGGGTCGGCGCCCATGCACCCCACATTGACGGGCCGCCACTGTGTCTGACACAGTTATTGTCAGATCATATGTGCCATTGAGAGATTTCCCTCATCTTCTGTTACCATGACAACCATAAAAATGTGCATTTCTCATCTCCCACTGACTATGGTCACCAGGACAAATAGATGAGTGGCTCTTCCCAGTGGGGAACACAGACCGCAGAAAAAAACGGATTTTTAATCTGTTACTCTCTCTCCAAAGCTAAACAAAAAAGTTTTCACGAGAAATACACGTTCAACATAGGGGTCAATAAAACAAAGACAAGCTTAGGTACATGCAATATTTGTATTTATTCTGCACTTTGATGATGTTTAAAAATGCATACATTAATGAATTCTTGCTTTTAACATCTGCTTGGAGTTTAGCTTTAAATAGAAATCATTCAGCTCCACATTTTTTCTCCACTTTGATACTATAGTGTTAATATAGATCTTCAATATTTCCTGACAGTTTTTAATACAGAGCTTCATTATAGTACCAGGAGTATGTAACAACATTTCTTGTTGAGTGAATGAAGAAAATATTGAATAACAGAGTGGGGACTGGAATCCTCCAGCTAATATAATGAATGTTTATGAGCTTTATTCTTTATGTGATTAGAAACTCCAAAGCCTCAAAGCGAAGACACCAGGGAAACCTGATGTGAAACAGGGAAGATTGAAGACTGCCCCTTAAAGATTTTTTAAAACTGATGATTTTTTTAACCCAGCGTCCAAGTATCTTTTTTTAACTTAGAGGAACTCCAGTCTGTTCACATAATTTGTAATAAAAACATCTTTGCCATTCTGAATCCTCCATCGAACCACTTTGCATATTATTTTATATATACTGTGATTCTGTACTTGCCAAATATGCTGCAGAAATCTCCTTTAGTCTGGCTGCAGCCATTTTAACTGTGGGCAGCTGAAGCTGCTGCCTGTTCACTTCCTGGATTTAAACAGACACACAGAGGCACACCTTCAGCTCTGCAGCCCTGCAACTTTTATTGGCCCTCTTAGGACTCATCCCCTCTCCCTTCCTGGCAAACTCTCACGAGAGTGAGAGAGCGAGAGCTGTGCATGATCTCATAAGCCAAGGGAAATGACCAGACAAGAAACAGGAAGTGGACTGTGTAAGGTATTTACTGGCAGAAAAAATGTTTTACTATCCAAAGTTAAAAAAACAAGGGCAGAAGATTTATTAGATGGAAAGTTGAAAAAATGGTCCGCTTTAACTTCTATAAGGGAAAATACTTCACCTGCATTATTTGGTGTTTTGTGAGAGAGCTCTTTTTTATTGGGAAACTTCTTGTTGAAGAAATACAAACTTGTTTGTCTGGTGGGTGGGTATGCTGGGCTATTACCAATGGGAAGAGCACACTTTTTTATTTAAAGCGGAGTTCCACCCAAATTTGGAACTTCTGCTAAATCCACTCCTCGCCCCCTTACATGCCACATTTGGCATGTCATTTTTTTGGGGGGGGAGTGGGGGCTTCAGTAGGAGTGGGACTTCCTGTCCCACTTCCTCCTTCCGCCCTGGGGTCGCCTAGGCGATACGTCATGTCGCCTTTTGGCAGCCCCTCCCTGTAGGCGATCACCTGGGACGTGACAGGTCCCAGGCGATCGCCTGTCCACTCAGAGAGCGCTGCGCCGTTCGTGCATGCGCAGTGAGTGCCCGGCCGTAAAGCTGAAAGCTGTCATGGCCTGGGTGCCCACACTATGAATGGAGGCGCCAGTGGAGAAGGAGGGAGAGGAGCGGAGCTCCGGGCGTTGCGTCGCTGGACAGTGGAACAGGTAAGTGTATGTTTATTAAAAGCCAGCAGCTACACTTTTTGTAGCTGCTGACTTTTAATAAACATAAAAAAAGTCTGGAACTCCCCTTTAAATAAATGCTAAAACTCTATTAAAATGGAGCTGGAAACTGTCAGGAGTGGTGTGCTCCACATTAAGTAAATAGACCCTATTTCAGATCTGACTGCACCACCTGCACCAGTTTCGATTTAAGAGTGGTCTAGAAACGAGTGCAGGTCCAAATAGAAACCTGTTGCAGATTCCTGTCAGGTGTGATCTGTTGTATGAGATATGCATTGTCAGAAGACTGCTGACACCTTTCTCCCTGCTCATGCAGTGGTAACATTACATAGGCAAAGCCTGCAGTGTGCAACTTCATCTCTCATGTTTTCTGTGCTCTTTTTTTAGACATGGCCGAACAGAGAACTTATTGCTCCTAATTAACAAAAGGGCTCATGCCCCTTTGTTATTTGGTGCAGCATCTGCTCCATTTTTTATTTTTAGAAGAGTGGTGCAAGCATTGAACTTGAATTACTCTTTGTTACTTCCTCCATCCATGTCTGCAGTTATGGACTGTATTATAAACTACATCTTGTGTAAATCTTATACTATAGCACTGGAATATGTATTGATGCTGTTTCAAATAAAATAGTAAATACCAGTGACTTTGTTATACTGGGGCACCTAGGATGCCTGCACACTAATGAGGCCATTAACCAGATTCCCCTGCTGTGAAGGTCTAAAATGTTCCCTTATCCATAGTGATATAGACAAGGCCTTTGGATGTGAACGTGTAAACATGTATTGCACATTGATATGTAGTAACAAAACCATCAACAGCAGAATTACATAAAATAAATATATACTTTTATCATTTAACTGCACTTTTCTCCAATTTTTTTACCACTTTCCCTGGCTGCTCGTGTATGTAGAGATCAGTGACATATGACTGAAATGACATTGGAATATTTTTTACATGAATGTTGGGATTGACAATTTGGCATCACTTTCTCTATGTTGTGTGATAGTCAAGATAGCAATGTCCAAACTGAGAATAACTGGGTCTCTGGGTACAGACTTGAGCTGAGTTTTTTGTGCATATATGTGCTTACAACCTTGATAGATCTCATTTAAAAAACAGTTTCTGTAAATAATGAAAAAGAACAGGGTTTTGTGGTTTCCTTATACGTACATTATTTCAGTTCTTGAAATTAGTTCTGAAAGATTTTCTTTCCTGCAATAATTGTACTCATTTACATTTAAACTCTTTCTAACCATGTAAATGCAATTTTTTGCAAGGCACATTCGACTTTGCTGTAGGCAACAGGGATTCAGACCTGAGATCTAAAACCACAAACAACACATTGGTACTATTCATTTGGGAATATACAGGACATGATGCTGCTGCTTCAACACTTTTGGCACAAAATAAATAGTTAACTACATCAAACTGGCAAAAATCATAGAGATACGCATTCTGTAGGACGAACAGGAGTATTAATATTCATAGGCACCTAGCTGAGCACTGGAAGCAACTTAGAAACTGCAAGCACTTTTCGCACCCAGAGCTTTGACCAGTGTCAGTAAGCATAGACACCCAAATCTATTTTAAAGTATAGTTGTCTTTAAGGAAACCTCAGTGTGGATGTGTAGGAGACAATGACAGGATATGTTGAAACCACATACTGTAAATAAAAAAAATAAAAATAAAAATAAGGCTTGTCCTGCATATAGGGATCACAGCCTACCTGCACAGTGTGAGATTTCCATACAGGAATCTTTGTAAAATATGTATTTGATGCTTGGACACCATGATTTCTGTCTTTCATATACAGAAAGCCTTATGTAAAAAATAAATAAAAATTCTTACAGCAATCAATTAGATTCAATCCTGCTCCTTTGCTCATGGTATTATTTCCAAACACACAAGCACTAATCGAGCATTCCCTTGCCTACTCTGTAATGAAGGCAGCTGAAACCCTTCTCCTTTGAGGCAGGGTTCACACTTGTGCGACACGACAGCCGTCCTACTTTGGATCCGACTTTGCCCTGCGACTTGAAGCTGACTTACGTCTGACTTTCAATGAACGGGGATCCGACTTGGATCCCCGCCAATACCAGGCACTGTGTTTGGTATGAATCTTGAGGGGAACTCCACGCCAAACTTTAATAAAAAAAAACGGCATGGGTTCCCCTCCAGGAGCATACCAGGCCCTTCGGTCTGGTATGGATTTTAAGGGAAACCCCCTAAGCCGAAAAAACGGCGTGGGGGTCCCCCTCAAAATCCAAACCAGACCCTTATCCGAGCACGCAGCCTGGCAGGCCGCAGGAAAAGAGGGGGGGCGAGAGAGCGGCCCCCCTCCCTCCTGAACCGTACCAGGCCACATGCCCTCAACATGGGGGGTTTGGTGCTTTGGGGCAGGGGGGCGACCTGCGGCTCCCCCACCCCAAAGCACCCTGCCCCCATGTTGATGGGGACAGGGGCCTTGTCCCGACAACCCAGTCCGTTGGTTGTCGGGGTCTGCGGGCGGGGGGCTTATCGGAATGCAGGAACCCCCTTTAATAAGAGGGCCCACAGATCCCGGCCCCCCCACCCTATGTGAATGAGTATAGGGTACATTGTACCCCTACCCATTCACCTGGTGAAAAAAAAGTAAATAAAAAAACACTACACAGGTTTTTAAAGTAATTTATTACACAGCTCCGGGGGTCTTCTTCCGACTTCGGGGGTCTTCTTCCAACTTCAGGGGTCTCTTCCGATATCGTGGGTCTCCGGTTCTTCTCTCGCTCTCCGGTTCTTTCTTCCTTCTGCCGGGCCTCCGCTATCTTCTTCCAGCTCTTTTGAAAGATCAGCAGAGCACAAGTCGCATGCCAAAGTCGGATCATGCACGACCGTGGTCCGACTTTGATCCGACTTCAATGATAGTCAATGGGCTGAAGTAGGATCAAAGTCGGACCAAAGTAGTACAGGGAGCATCTTCAAAGTCGGACCGACATGTGTCGGACCAGTTAAGACAGCTCCCATAGGGAAACATTGATTTTCACACGTCATGCGACATGAGCTCCCAATGTCGGAGCGTTTGTCGGACAAGTGTGAACCCGGCCTTAAAGTCCTTGACATCACCTTTTTTTTTTTTTTTTTTGACCAGAGCAATTTTAAATACGTGTTACAATCTCAAATATTTATTCTGGGTACCAAAAGAAATGCCCCATAACTTTTTATCTTGGTGATAATTACAGAGATGAATATAAGTAGCGAGGCTATAGTATATATATAATTCTATATATATAATCCTTTATGATTCTCAAAAACTATTTTTTAGCTGTACACTTTATTGGCTACTTATAGTCTGAATTAATTTGTTAAATTAAAGGAATATGGAAACATGAATGTCCTTCCATTTCCTGCTTGTAAGGTTAGTACAGGTAGTGTTTGTGCAGACTGTGTTTACAACACAATTGTCTATATTGATGTTTGTGGTAGACCATAGCTCAGTGGAGCAATATTAATTAACAAAGAGAGTTCGGTATCCCCTGGCCCTGAACACTGAATTGGGCCTGAGCTGCTATGCCCTATAAAAAATAAATTTGTGCCTCCAGATACTATATATGTGCTTTGGAATCATTTCAGTAACCCCCGCTTTGAGTTTTTCTCTTAGTGATGTCATACTACTTTCATTGTGACATATAATGGCTACTTATGGTAAACCTTTGCCAAAAATAGCATACTAATGAATTTGTAAATCATTGTGCTTTATGTACCTGGAAATCAGATCATATAGTAGCTCTCCATATGACATTGCTAAGTGCTGTCAATGACACAGTTCTGATTTAGAGAAGTCGTTGCCTAGAAATGCACCATTTTAGTGTGACACTAGATATATTGCAAATTAACAAAACAGTGGTGCTTCACATTCTTTTGCTTAATTTATTATTTAGTTTCATATATATCAATTTTGACAAACTATTTAACCAATTACCCCACATACTCTACAGTTCGTACAAAAAGAATTCACAATCTGCCTTGCTTTGAAGTTCTAGCTGATATTCTTGATTATGAGCACATGTGATTGCCTGTGCCTCTGAGTGCCCTGCATGAAGCCATTGTGATGATCAGCATTCAGAGGCCTATACATCAGGATGGGTATTCGTCAAAACACAGGTCATATTCCATATAATATGAAACTCTTTCTGTACATTAAATCCCCTTTTGATATGTTAAAAGCACTTTCATATCACCTAACCTCCATATCATTAAGTCTTTTATATAGAGATCTCATTATGGCTGTATCACTTGCAGAATAAAATGAAAAATTCAAGAACAGTATAACAGGAACTTTTTTCCCTTGTCGTTACTCTTTTTTTTCTTTCTTGCAAACTTACCTTCCTTTTTTCTTTCCTTAAAGGAACACTAAACTGTGGCTAAAAAATTATATTAAAAAATTATTCTATTTAAGTTTGTTTTTTTAACTTCAAAAAGTGCATTTGATTTCTTTCAGCCTCCCTCCAATCTGCAAATTGCTATTTTTATTTTTTGCTGCTGTGATCCGACTTACTGTTAGAGGGTGACTATGGGGGTTATTTACGAAAGGCAAATCCACTTTGCACTACAAGTGCAAACTACAAGTGAAAAGTGCACTGAAATTGCACTGAAAGTGCACTTGGAAGTGCAGTCGCTGTAGACCTGAGGGGGACATGCAAGGAAAATAAAAAACAGCATTTTAGCTTGCACATGATTGGATAATAAAATCAGCAGAGCTTCCCCTCATTTTAGATCTACCCCTCATATTTACAGCGACTGCACTTCCAAGTGCACTTTCAGTGCAATTTCAAGTGCACTTTGCACTTGTAGTGCAAAGTGGATTTGCCTTTCGTAAATAACCCCCAATGTTTGCTGTCTATGGTCCCAAAGTATTTAAGAACACAGCCACGCTCTCTTGCTCACTCCTAGGATGCACTACTAGGTAGGCTTGTGCAATTCGTTTCGTAACAAATCAAAATTTGTCCGAATTGAGCAACTTTCGGACATTCGGAAGCATTCGAATTTCCGAACAAAGCAATAACGAATAAAACCGATTCCAAAATAAATTATATCGCAAATAGCGAATGCCCGAATGTCTTCGGCATAATTCGTTATGAAAAAAGTTACGAATGTACGAATCCATTCGAAGCACAATAACACTCTGCTCTGCTCTCTGCTTCTCCCTCACTGTACTGAACTCCCTCTTAAAATGGTGTACTGGGGCGGAGGCTATAGCCGCATGTAAAAAACGAAAGTAAAATACGAGATTTTGAATCCATTCGAAGCACAATAACACTCTGCTCTGCTCTCTGCTTCTCCCTCACCGTGCTGAACTCCCTCTCAAAATGGTGTACAGGGGCGGAGGCTATAGCCGCATATAAAAAACAAAAGTAAAATACGAAATTTCGAATCGTTACAAATAACCGCTATGTATTTAGAAAAGTACAAATCCATTCGAAGCACATTAGGCATAATAGGCAGCGTCGTTGTGAGAGAGACACTGAAAATTACGAATCAACAAACCCAAAAAAAGTTACGAAAGTAGGAGTTGTGTCCAGAATCAACAAAAAAAAATGTACTCTACCGAAAGTACGAATTATAAATCAACTAAATATAAGGTTTACATTAATACGAATCATTCCAATTCAACTAAGAATGTCGCTTGCGAAAATCCGAATTAGTCCGAACACGAAAAATCCCGTCTAGCAAAATTACGAATGATTACGAATCAACAGGACCGAAAAGAAACGAACCAAAACGAAACAAATTTTTCCATTGTGCACAAGAAACAAACCGAAACTAAACAAATGTTTCCGTTGTGCACAAGTCTACTACTAGGGACTATGGAATATGGGCTATGAGATTTGTAGCATGCATTAATCCGTACACACAACCTCAATAATGTACACTGCTCATTCCAAACAAATAGAAGTAAGAGGAAAAGGAGAGATTTAAAAGCTCACACAAGACGTTCCAAGGAGACAGAAAAAACCCCATTAAGAAATGATTTCATGAAAAATAGATTACAAGGCTATTAAGTAGTGGATGTATATTGTAACGACAGGGGTTAACGTCGTTTAGATATATTCCATTTCCGAACACACAGCAGCTACCAGACACTCCACAGTCAGGCAACCGCTTCCCATAGGAATAATCCTCCCAGATATACAAGACAAACACTCTGTATGAAGTTTCCAGCAGGTCTGACATTCTTTATTGACAAACTTCAAGTTTTATACACACAGAGAGGAGGTTCTTACATTCCTCATTTTCCTCTGTCAATACACCTTTGACCAGACCTAATTTACATGAGCTAATTAACTACAGCTGATGACTCAGATACATGACCTTTAGGCTAGCCTCACTGTCTTTTAAACTACAGTACCCATTATCAAAGGACTTCACACAATAGTTACATAACAAGCTCCCAATACACATCTGACAGCTCTTAGCAGACAACAGGTGGGTTTATTAGCTAATCCCTTTACATCTTAAATGATTATGCATAACCTTTATGTTCCTCAGACTGTCTGTCTGCTAGTTTATAATACCTATAATTACAGACTTAATTACCACAAGCCACAATAGAATGCAATCACACCCTACCCCATCACAGCAATTAGTACACAGCAGCCAACACACAATATACACACAATATATATAATGTATATACAGCATTGAATCTGACTAGCACAGATCATAGTGGGGTTCTCATTCACCCTGTGCCCAAAGTGACCCCTGTCACACATCTCCCCTTTCGGCAGGAGACTAACACAGGAAGAGACCCCAGACGGGTTGAATCCGAAGTTAGTCCATAGTTCCATTCCTCTAATGCCTGGACAACCCATCAGCATTGCCGTTTTGCTTACCGGGTCAGTAGCTGATGGGGAAGTTGTAAGGTTGTAGGGCGAATAATAGAATTCAGTTCTGGAACAGTCACTTGCTTTGCTCTCTCAATGGCTCCCAAAACTTGTTGCTGATGCTCTTGGGAAAGGTAAGGCAAAACCTGGGCGCAAATCCCATTTAACCTTTTGATAATTTCAGCCTATTTGTGCATTTCAATGTTCAAGCCATGGGACATTTCATAATACATGACGTAGTGTCGTTGCATCTCCGATTTCTCCCTGGCCAACTTGTCATATTCCAATTCTAGACTGTGATATTTTTACTGATCTAAGGTACATGTCGGGGGCGATAGTCTTACCCAGTTCTCAGCCATAAGCGGGCCGGTTCCAGCAGCATGGGTCTGGGCACAGGTAGTCACTGGGTTGGCTTCATCGGGGCGTAAGCAGAAACAAGGGGGGCCAAATCATTCCCCAGTAGTACATCCGCTGGCAAATCCTTCATCACCCCACATTCACGTGTCCCGAACCAACCCCCCAATCCAGGTGAACACGGGCAACGGTAGCCGGAAGATGGTACCTCCCGCTACTCTTACGGCTACAGTGTCTCCGGTGTGTTGGCTCTCTGGGATGAGGTTCTTCTGTAGTAGGGTCATGGTAGCGCCACTATCACGTAGGCCAGGGATATGCAATTAGCGGACCTCCAGCTGTTGCCAAACTACAAGTCCCATGAGGCATAGCGAGACTCTGACAGCAGCAAGCATGACACCCAGAGGCAGAGGCATGATGGGACTTGTAGTTTTGCAACAGCTGGAGGTCCGCTAATTGCATATCCCTGACGTAGGCCATTGGCTACTGTTCCATTAACCCGGACAGTCTTCCTGTGTTGTTGCCTGTTGTCCCGGTTAGCTGCTTGTATTGGATCAGCCTTGTGCAGGACGCCCCAATGTTCTTCCTCCTCAACGCAGTGGGCCGCAGGCATGGATGTGTGGGGGTTCCCCCTTGCTGGCTGTCTCCACGACTGGGACTGCCTGGCTGGATTCAATGGACAGTCTGGCTTTTTGTGCCCTAGCTGTTTACACCCGAAACACCTGATGGGTTGTGAGTAGTCCTGGGAGTTGAACCTGGGCTGCTGAGGATAAGTGGCCGCTGGAGGTGGTGCTGAAGTTGGGTTAGAGGCTGGTAAACTGGGCCGAGATAGTGGATAGCGCTCGCTTTTGCCTGACCTTCGAGAGTCCAGATGTTCATCGGCCAAAGTAGCTGCTTGCTGTACAGTCCGTGGTCGCTTATCTCACACCCAATCCCGTAATACCGGAGGGGTGTGGTTAAAGAACTGTTCTAAGAGTACTAGCTGGGTGATGTCCTCTATGGTATGAGCGTGGCTTCCCTGGAACCAGCCCTTAAGGTCTCGCTGCAGACGATGTGCCCACTCCACGTATGTTATGTGGGTTTGTTTCCGGGATTCTCAAAACTTAATCCGGCTGGCTTCGGGTGTAATGGCAAATCGGGCTAGCAGAGCTTCTTTTACCCGGTCATAGTCTTTAGCGTCCTCATCCTCCAGGGCCCGATACGCATCCGTTGCTCTGCCAGTTAAATTACTCGCCAGTAAGGTGATCCAATCTTGGGGCCGTACTGCATGTATCTGGCATAGTCTCTCAACGTCCTGCAGGAACGCTTCAATTTCCTCCTCAACTTCCTTAAATAGTTTGAACGCCCGAAAGGGCAACTTACGGAAAGGCGCTGCATCTTTAGGTGTTGTCTCCGATTTCCGTATTTTCGCCATTCTCCGCTCATGTTGCCGCTCTAGTTCTCTCTCTTGTCGCTCATCCTGCAGCTGGATGTCTCTAATGGCATTCTGTATGGTGGTCTCTGATGGGTTAGCACCATATAATGCCAACCGCTCTCAAACTCGTTGCTGAAACAAGTCTTCAACTGACCGGGGTCCTGCATCAGCATCCCTCTGATCCATCTCGGCTAGCTCACTGCAGGCTGCATAGCTGGTCATTCACTGTGGTGGTTTAGAGTATCCTCCTGTAGCTGTCCTTCCGGCTGTGGGAATCAATCCGCTGCTTGCCACCAATGTAACGACAGGGGTTAACGTCGTTTAGATATATTCCATTTCCGAACACACAGCAGCTACCAGACACTCCACAGTCAGGCGACCGCTTCCCATAGGAATAATCCTCCCAGATATACGAGACAAACACTCTGTATGAAGTTTCCAGCAGGTCTGACATTCTTTATTGACAAACTTCAAGTTTTATACACACAGAGAGGAGGTTCTTACATTCCTCATTTTCCTCTGACAATACACCTTTGACCAGACCTAATTTACATGAGCTAATTAACTACAGCTGATGACTCAGACACATGACCTTTAGGCTAGCCTCACTGTCTTTTAAACTACAGTACCCATTATCAAAGGACTTCACACAATAGTTACATAACAAGCTCCCAATACACATCTGACAGCTCTTAGCAGACAACAGGTGGGTTTATTAGCTAATCCCTTTACATCTTAAATGATTATGCATAACCTTTATGTTCCTCAGACTGTCTGTCTGCTAGTTTATAATACCTATAATTACAGACTTAATTACCACAAGCCACAATAGAATGCAATCACACCCTACCCCATCACAGCAATTAGTACACAGCAGCCAACACACAATATACACACAATATATATAATGTATATACAGCATTGAATCTGACTAGCACAGATCATAGTGGGGTTCTCATTCACCCTGTGCCCAAAGTGACCCCTGTCACACATCTCCCCTTTCGGCAGGAGACTAACACAGGAAGAGACCCCAGACGGGTTGAATCCGAAGTTAGTCCATAGTTCCATTCCTCTAATGCCTGGACAACCCATCAGCATTGCCGTTTTGCTTACCGGGTCAGTAGCTGATGGGGAAGTTGTAAGGTTGTAGGGCGAATAATAGAATTCAGTTCTGGAACAGTCACTTGCTTTGCTCTCTCAATGGCTCCCAAAACTTGTTGCTGATGCTCTTGGGAAAGGTAAGGCAAAACCTGGGCGCAAATCCCATTTAACCTTTTGATAATTTCAGCCTATTTGTGCATTTCAATGTTCAAGCCATGGGACATTTCATAATACATGACGTAGTGTCGTTGCATCTCCGATTTCTCCCTGGCCAACTTGTCATTTTCCAATTCTAGACTGTGATATTTTTACTGATCTAAGGTACATGTCGGGGGAGATAGTCTTACCCAGTTCTCAGCCATAAGCGCGCCGGTTCCAGCAGCATGGGTCTGGGCACAGGTAGTCACTGGGTTGGCTTCATCGGGGCGTAAGCAGAAACAAGGGGGGCCAAATCATTCCCCAGTAGTACATCCGCTGGCAAATCCTTCATCACCCCACATTCACGTGTCCCGAACCAACCCCCCAATCCAGGTGAACACGGGCAACGGTAGCCGGAAGATGGTACCTCCCGCTACTCTTACGGCTACAGTGTCTCCGGTGTGTTGGCTCTCTGGGATGAGGTTCTTCTGTAGTAGGGTCATGGTAGCGCCACTATCACGTAGGCCAGGGATATGCAATTAGCGGACCTCCAGCTGTTGCCAAACTACAAGTCCCATGAGGCATAGCGAGACTCTGACAGCAGCAAGCATGACACCCAGAGGCAGAGGCATGATGGGACTTGTAGTTTTGCAACAGCTGGAGGTCCGCTAATTGCATATCCCTGACGTAGGCCATTGGCTACTGTTCCATTAACCCGGACAGTCTTCCTGTGTTGTTGCCTGTTGTCCCGGTTAGCTGCTTGTATTGGATCAGCCTTGTGCAGGACGCCCCAATGTTCTTCCTCCTCAACGCAGTGGGCCGCAGGCATGGATGTGTGGGGGTTCCCCCTTGCTGGCTGTCTCCACGACTGGGACTGCCTGGCTGGATTCAATGGACAGTCTGGCTTTTTGTGCCCTAGCTGTTTACACCCGAAACACCTGATGGGTTGTGAGTAGTCCTGGGAGTTGAACCTGGGCTGCTGAGGATAAGTGGCCGCTGGAGGTGGTGCTGAAGTTGGGTTAGAGGCTGGTAAACTGGGCCGAGATAGTGGATAGCGCTCGCTTTTGCCTGACCTTCGAGAGTCCAGATGTTCATCGGCCAAAGTAGCTGCTTGCTGTACAGTCCGTGGTCGCTTATCTCACACCCAATCCCATAATACCGGAGGGGTGTGGTTAAAGAACTGTTCTAAGAGTACTAGCTGGGTGATGTCCTCTATGGTATGAGCGTGGCTTCCCTGGAACCAGCCCTTAAGGTCTCGCTGCAGACGATGTGCCCACTCCACGTATGTTATGTGGGTTTGTTTCCGGGATTCTCAAAACTTAATCCGGCTGGCTTCGGGTGTAATGGCAAATCGGGCTAGCAGAGCTTCTTTTACCCGGTCATAGTCTTTAGCGTCCTCATCCTCCAGGGCCCGATACGCATCCGTTGCTCTGCCAGTTAAATTACTCGCCAGTAAGGTGATCCAATCTTGGGGCCGTACTTCATGTATCTGGCATAGTCTCTCAACGTCCTGCAGGAACGCTTCAATTTCCTCCTCTCCTTCCTTAAATAGTTTGAACGCCCGAAAGGGCAACTTACGGAAAGGCGCTGCATCTTTAGGTGTTGTCTCCGATTTCCGTATTTTCGCCATTCTCCGCTCATGTTGCCGCTCTAGTTCTCTCTCTTGTCGCTCATCCTGCAGCTGGATGTCTCTAATGGCATTCTGTATGGTGGTCTCTGATGGGTTAGCACCATATAATGCCAACCGCTCTCAAACTCGTTGCTGAAACAAGTCTTCAACTGACCGGGGTCCTGCATCAGCATCCCTCTGATCCATCTCGGCTAGCTCACTGCAGGCTGCATAGCTGGTCATTCACTGTGGTGGTTTAGAGTATCCTCCTGTAGCTGTCCTTCCGGCTGTGGGAATCAATCCGCTGCTTGCCACCAATGTAACGACAGGGGTTAACGTCGTTTAGATATATTCCATTTCCGAACACACAGCAGCTACCAGACACTCCACAGTCAGGCGACCGCTTCCCATAGGAATAATCCTCCCAGATATACGAGACAAACACTCTGTATGAAGTTTCCAGCAGGTCTGACATTCTTTATTGACAAACTTCAAGTTTTATACACACAGAGAGGAGGTTCTTACATTCCTCATTTTCCTCTGACAATACACCTTTGACCAGACCTAATTTACATGAGCTAATTAACTACAGCTGATGACTCAGACACATGACCTTTAGGCTAGCCTCACTGTCTTTTAAACTACAGTACCCATTATCAAAGGACTTCACACAATAGTTACATAACGAGCTCCCAATACACATCTGACAGCTCTTAGCAGACAACAGGTGGGTTTATTAGCTAATCCCTTTACATCTTAAATGACTATGCATAACCTTTATGTTCCTCAGACTGTCTGTCTGCTAGTTTATAATACCTATAATTACAGACTTAATTACCACAAGCCACAATAGACAATAGAATGCAATCACACCCTACCCCATCACAGCAATTAGTACACAGCAGCCAACACACAATATATATAATGTATATACAGCATTGAATCTGACTAGCACAGATCATAGTGGGGTTCTCATTCACCCTGTGCCCAAAGTGACCCCTGTCACATATATGAATTTTTTTTTGAGTAAAAAGTATATTGTTTGGTGTCACTTTAACCACTTTACGCCGGCGCTATAGACGAAAGACGTCTACAGCGCAGCGCTCAATTGCCGGGAGGGCGTCCCTGGATGTCCTCCTGTTTGCAAGTTTCCTGCGTCCCGCCGCGGGCGCACATCGGGGAAAAGCTATGCCCGCCGTGTCACGCGGGTGCCGATGCGGTTACCTGGCGGCAGCAATGTTCGCCAGGTACCCGCGATCGGCCGTTACCGAGCCAGGGACGTGGATCTCTGTGTGTAAACATAGAGATCCACGTCCTGTCAGGGAGAGGAGACTGATGGTGTGTCCCTTGTACATAGGGACACCGATCAGTCACCTCCCCTTTAGAGTCCCCTCCCCCCACAGTAAGAATCACTCCCAGGGAACACATTTAACCCCTTGAACGCCCCCTAGTGTTAACCCCTTCCCTGCCAGTCACATTTATACAGTAATCAGTGCATATTTATTGCACTGTTCACTGTATAAATGTGAATGATCCCAAAATAGTGTCAAAAGTGTCCGATCTGTCCGCCGCAATATCGCAGTCCTGACAAAAATCGCAGATAACCGTCATTACTAGTAAAAAAAAAAAAATGGCATAAATCTATCCCCTATTTTGTAGGCGCTATAACTTTTGCGCAAACCAATCACTAAACGCTTATTGCGATTTTTTTTTTACCAATAATATGTAGAAGAATATATATCGGCCTAAACTGAGAAAAAAATATGCTTTTTTTTTTTTTTTTTTTAAATGGGATATTTTTTATAGCAATAAGTAAAAAATATAGGTGTTTTTTGTTTATAGCGCAAAAAATAAAAACCGCAGAGATGATCAAATACCCCCAAAAGAAAGCTCTATTTATGGGAAAAAAAGGACGTCAATTTTGTTTGGGAGCCACGTCGCACGACCACGCTATATTCATTCAAAGCGTGACAGTGCTGAAAACTGAAAATTGGTCTGGGCAGGAAGGGGGTGAAAATGCCCGGTATTGAAGTGGTTAAAGGGAGAGATTAATGAAGGGGGGAGATTTATTAAAACGGGAGCACTCTGCAGCTGTGCATGATAGCCAATCAGCTTCTAACTTCAGCTTGTTCAATTAAGCTTTTTCAATAACACCTGGATACTAATTGGTTTCTGTGCAGAGCTGCAGCTCCAGATTTTGTACTCTCCAGTTTTAGTAAGTCAACCCCAGTGAGCCAATCAGGTTCTACTGGTCTGCTCAGTTTTGTCAGTCTAACACTGGTCATTTGTAGATAGATGAAAAGAGCTGCAGGAACAAAGTAACAACCTATATGGTCCATTGATGCTATTTTATGGTCCAATCTTCAGGCTGGGTTAGTAATCAGGCTAGATTGTTTAACTGCACTGAACAAAAGAGTAGTCACTGACTTGGCTGTATTGTCTTGAGAGGTGGCTGGATCACAAGATTGGCTCATCATTCATGTCCCCTTGTCAGTGAATGAGACACTGCAGTGCATCTTTGGAGATCTCTGGAATTTGAAAGATAAATGTTGGTAAAAAAAAAAGAATATGTTGACTAGAGACTAAAAAGAGAGTGGTGCATAAACTGTTAATGGGTGATGGATAGGGATTCCTGTGTGATGAAGGCATTGTAATGACTGTATGTGATGGCACACTGTTCATGTTATTGATAGAATTGTGGCTTTATTTTAATGTAAGTTGTTGTCTTTGGGTACCTCACAGTCAGTTTGCCCTTTTTCTTTTGATGCTTAAAAAAAAAAGGTTAAAAACACTTTTACCTGCATGCTCAGTGAACTCGTAAGGGGTCTGAGGGACTTCAGAAACCAGTCCAACAGGGAAGGGGCAACTACCTACTTGCCCTTAATGATGGGAAGGTGAAGGTGCATAAGCCACCCTCCACCTTGCCAAAACCTTTTCCAGAGCACTGGGTGTGCTAAAGAGCCAGTGCTTTTGGGAGAGAAGCCCCATTTTTGGATATACCCCTCTCAAAGGACCTCACCAATGCTGAAGGTCAGGTTGCTGGTATTGGAATAGCATTGGAGGCTGCTCCATTGCTATGGGGATACCAGCTTGCATGCTTGGTGTGTTGGGCTGGTTAGTTTCTGACCAAGGGAGGCACGCTGTTTTTCTTTTGCTAATTTGTATGACGTTTAAAAAATAAATAAAAAAAATGGTAATTAACACTCCTAATGCTGAAAATGTGTATAACCACAATTTTAGCACAATAGATACCTCCTGTATTTGTTTGGTGTACATTCATCTTATTGTCAGTAGGATATGGTATATCCCAAGACTATGGAATATCAGAACTGTGAAATTCTAGGCAAATTCTATTGAATTCAAGTAAAGTATCACTTGATGAATCTTTCATAAATATACCCCTTAATATTATTCAGTTCTTTTGATTAAAATTTGTCTGCACTATTTGATGCCTTTATATCTTCTTGGACATTCTTCTTCTTAGGTGAACTCAAGTTGGCCAGGTCAGATTACAGAGCTCACTAAACAAGGGGTATATATCAGTGGACTATAGAGTAAATTAAAATTTTACCAAAAAAATAAGGTTAATAAATGTATTACTGAAAAATAATTAGTAAGCATACAATCAAGAATCTGACTGTTCCATTTTTAAAATTATTCTGTTTGTTTAATTAACTTTATGCAGTACTTTGTGTAATGAAATGTTATAATTCCTAGAAATACATAAGATATATGATGAGCTGAACATACCTGGGTTCGTTTTAGGGTTTATTTGGTGAACTTTACTGAAGTTTAGATGCCACATTTGCAGTTAAAGTATTTGTGAACTAAGTGCTATTAAAACTCATAGCAGACATTATTTTGAATTACCATTTCATTAAGTTTTATAAAATATAATGGTTATGTAACTTTTTAAATCTTTAATTTCCAGTCACGTGCAGGCACAGTCTCCCTCTATGTTAATTTCTCCAAAGCGGTGGGCATGTCTCTGTTAGAAGGTGGGCAGAGTGACAGGCTAGTGGGTGGGCAGAGTGACATCACATACAGTAGGAAAGTACATTCCCACTCTGTATATACTTTCAGCTTTGAGAGCAAGGATCCTGTTGGGAGCCGCTGACAATCGATACAGCAGGGTGGGGTATGGAGTGTGCCAACTAAACTGACTATGGAGATACAGGCATCCAGTATCTCCTAGGAGGAACAAGAAATATGCAAACTAACTACACCAACACAAATGTGCATCAATACTTGGTATAGTCAGAATGAAAAGGTACCGAAGGGGAAATAGCAGGACCACCAGGTGTTTATTAGCAAATAAAATGCTCACAAAAAAAAGACTACATTAAAAAAAAACAACATAAAACACAGCTGTATGTACAGTATATGATTTTCATTTTGAGGTAACATACAATTTAACCCTTGGTAGTGCGGGTGCAGCACTACTGTAAGGTAGGACTTTTCATTTTCTTGAAGTTCAGCTTTAAAGAGGAAGTAAACCCTGATGGGTTTTACTTCCTCTTTATTCCCCTTCAAAGTAAAAGCATAATGGGCTAATATGCATAGCATACTAGCCCATTAAGTGCCACTTACCTGCAAACGAAGCCTGCAATGTCCCTGCTGGTGGCTGCGTTCATCTTCACCCCTCTTCCTCCCTGCTCTGTGACAGGCTGGAGTCGCGTGACGTTACTCCCACGCATGCGCGCAGGAGCCGATGGTCACGGCACGGGCCATATAAGAAACAACACGATCGTGTCCTTTCTTTAGTGCACATGCGCCGATGACATTGTCACAAGTGCCACTTGCAGTTTCTCCAGACCATAGTAAATACAGGGAAGCTCTGCTGACTTCCATCATCCAATAATGTGCAAGCAAAAATGTTGTTTAATTTTTTTCTTGCATGTGATTGGGTACTCTTTGCAAAGTCTACAAAGAAGGCTAGGCACTGAACCCCAACACAAGCATGTAAACTGTAACCACAGTCAGGTGCCTGGGTAGCTTTGGGCAGCCTTGAAAGTGGCCACTAGGGTAGTGGCACAGATAAATGGCAAGAAAGAACAGAAAACCAACGCTCCAGCGTAAAAAATCCAGGAAACTCTTTGTATGTATAGGGAACGTAATAGCTGGACTCAAAGCATATTCACACAGCTTTGGGCTAAATAAAGTTCCACAGAAAAAATGATGTCCAAGAAATATGCCAAGTTTATTGATGTTTATTGACGTTTAGTGTTCTTGCTTGCCACTCTTTGCAAAGTGAAGCTTTACCTCATTTACTAAGCTCTGGAGCAACTGCACTTTCAAAGTACACAATCTATTTGCCTTTAGTCGTTTAGTAAATGATTCTTTTAGGAAAGGATTATATAATCGTCATAATTGAGTGGACGCTTTAGGTTACAACAGCCACCCTACAGTGGATACCAACTGATGAATTTTCATTTGTCAGTTAGGCTCCTATATGGACCACAACTGATTTTTTGAAAGTACATTGTGCTTGATACAGACATGAATATCCTCAGGGGAGCAATGACTATTCTTAAATATCTTAAAGTATGGACTAGAGCAGGGATATGCAATTAGCGGACCTCCAGCTGTTGCCAAACTACAAGTCCCATCATGCCTCTGCCTCTGGTTGTCTTGCTTGGTGCTGTCAGAGTCTCGCTATGCCTCATGGGACTTGTAGTTTGGCAACAGCTGGAGGTTCGCTAATTGCATATCCCTGGACTAGAGCCATGATCTAAAGTGAATGTGCTTTAATATCACTATTCTGGTATTATACTTTAGGCCCCTTTCACACTGGGGCGGTTTGCAGGTGCTATTTTGCTAAAAATAGCGCCTGCAAACCGAGCCTAAACAGCGGCTCCTGTCTCTCCAATGTGAAAGCCCCGAGGGCTTTCACACTGGAGCGGTGCGCTAACAGGACTTAAAAAAAAGTCCTGCTAGCCGCATCTTTGGAGCGGTGAGAGGAGCAGTGTGTTTACCGCTTCTACACTGCTCCTTCCCATTGAAATGAATGGGATACCGCGGTAATACCGCCCGCAAACCGCGGCTGTAGCCGCGGTTTGCGGGTGGTATTACCCTTTTTCGGCCGCTAGCGGGGGTTAAAACCGCACCGCTAGCGGCCGAATACCTCTGTGATCCCGACGGTATAGCGCCGCTAAAAATAGCGGCGCTATACCGCCACTGCCCCCACCGCCCCAGTGTGAAACTAGCCTTACATATAGAGAGATTATTTCTCCTTATAGGTCATAAATGCATAACTGTAAAATGTTTTTATATGTCTGGATGTTTTTTATATAGGAGAATATTCCTGGGTTATGAGATACATAGTGGGGGGTTGGCAGGTGATTTGGAAGGATTATCATTACCATGGTAATTCATGTATGTAGCTTTGTAAAATAAGTGGATAAATGGTATTTAAGGGGAAATAACGTTGACAAGATTTATGTTGCTTCTTATACTGTATATTAGACCATCTTAGTCCACAAACTGTATTTTTATTGTTGTATGTTATTTATACTGATACATACTGATGACTCCAGCCTTACTTTGGGGTTTGTAGGGCATCAATTGATAAACTTTGGTAGAATGTATTATAAACATAAGCTGTGTCCACAGACCAATATGATCCTTGTATTCATGGGCACTGTTATCAAATACATCTATTGATGAACATTACATTGTGAAATTGTGGGATCAATTGCATGTGATTTATGAATGCAAACGTATAATGTAAGTTAGTGGAAATCCATTTTTACTGACTCACTGTTTGGTATTTAATTAAAAATGTTCTTCTTTTTAATTACCTTATGGATATCTTTAAGTATAGTTAACATATAATGAAATTTGGGACTTGTGTGCTAAATAATATCATAATTAATTTTCCTCAGCCATACGTTAACAACCTCTAGAGGTATGCAAATCATTATTGTGAAAATCAGTTGTTTGCTGTAGACTGACATTAACCTTGCTTTTAAGAAGTACAAGGCACAGCATATGACACAGTCATTTGTTAGCACAATGAAATCAGGTATCAGTGTATTCCGCATGACCCACACTACTGTCAGTTATCCACTTAAGACCACTTTGAATAAAATTGTGTTGACATGCTCTGGCTGACTCCCACAGTGGTCCACATGAATCCTTCAACACATGTTATCTTGAAAAGCGGCATTCCTTTTCTGTCAGAAACTGATGCAATCAAGCTGCTCTGCCACTAGCACAGACTACCCACTTCCTGTGCAAGTGATGGAACACGTACATTTATTCAAGCTCATAGTCTGAATGCATCATTGTCATACACATCTGTCCTTGAACAAGGTAAAAGCTGCACGTAGCATTGCTAGATAAAAATATGTTTTTGATTTACTGGGAATAGGATTTATTTCCAAAAACATACTTTAATGTTAAACATTGGAGTAATGGGACTATTTAAAGTGGTCCTGTCAGTATAAAAACCTAATAAATTAGCTCTGCAAAAGAATAGCTCTTATACCCATATCATGGAGATAGTAGACCCTCTGCATCACCAAACAAATGTAGGCCCTTAAGAGGGCCGAGGCACAGAGTCTAAGGAACTGCCTGGTATTCACCAGAGCACCCTGCAAGGGATTAAGAATTTTTCTGCAGATGGCTCCCAGATTGCTGCCCTTGTTTATGTTCCAAGTGTCTGACAGCAGGTAAAAATGAAGCATGATACAAAATCTGAAGGCAAGGATGTGGTCAAACAGGCAAAAAGTCGGTGCTGCAAGATAAAAATAATTGTCGAAAAACAGGCAAAAGTCAAGTTTGAGTAGCAGAACTACGCGGGAGGTCCCAGGCACAGGAGCTTGAGAACAGATTCTCAGAGAGGTCTAATAGAGTAAATAAATAATGAAGCAAATTTCAGAAAATGTTTCAGACATCACAGGAAGTGTCCAGCACCCACTTATTAATAAGTGCCAGCGGAGGGGGGGTTAATGGTAGTTTGCGTAAGGTCACAGGACAGTTTTCCAGAGAACACAAAAGCTATAGCACAGGTACTGATAATCAGGAAGCACAGGCCCCAGGGAAGAATCAACATACAGGTCCTGCAGAAACTGTGCTGCAATAGGAACTGCTGTATGCAGCGGCACAAGTACAGTGAACTTTGAGTACTCACCTCTTTGGTGGCCTGGGTCTCCTATCTTCCCACCATTCTGGTACTACAGCCTTTAGCGGGTCCTTTGGCATTGAACATTTCCAGGATTATTGGATAGGGATGTCGGATGCCCACATCACTGCTTAGTTATGGAGGGGGGGGGGTTAAGAGATATGGCCACAAGAGAAGTGAGTATATGAATTATTCCCCTATAGGTCACCTTTGTTTGGATTTTTTTCTAAAAAGGTTGCTTTTAATTGCTTATTTTTATCATTCTATGGAAAGTTCAATAATTTGACTTTTCTATGACAGTATCTTTATTAATTTCAAACTCTTAGATGTATTGCACATGTAACTAAAATGTTCTGCCTGGCAGAGGATTTTTGATTTAATTTAGCTTGTGGTTTACGTACCATACATTCCATAATGAATAACCAGACAGGGGACACCGCTTTTTTCTACTTTAATTTCTTCCTGCATAACCTGTACTTTTTGGACAAAAAATCATGTGTGTGATTAAGCTGGCCTGTTGTTCATTGAACGGGCCAATGACACGGTAAGATGCAAAGATAAAATAGAAAATGTTGCCTGATATATTTTCTTTTAGTGTGAATGGAGGAGCCTGTTAGATTTTTTTCTGTTCAGCCTGCAGACTGAACAAAAAATCTATAAAGCCCTGTACATACGATCGGATTTCCTATGGATTCTAATCCGATGGATTTTTCCATCGGAAATCTGATGAAGCTGACTTCCATCAGTCTTGCCTACACACCATCAGTCAAAAATCCGACCTTCCCAAACGCTGTGACGTAAAACACTCTGACAAGCCGAGAAAAATGAAGTTCAATGCTTCTGAGCATGCGTCGACTTGATTCTGAGCATGCGTGGGTTTTTTGTCCCTTGGAGTTCTACACAGACGATCGGAATTTGCTATCGTTTTTTTTCCCATCGGATAAATTTAAAACATGTTCTATTTTTTCTCATCGATGGAAAAAAGACCAATGGGGCCCATACACAATCGGTTTGTCCGATGAGAAAAGTGCATCGGACTGTTTTCATTGGTAAAACTGATCGTGTGTACACGGCAATAGAGTTTGGCCAGCTTAAACTATCTCTATAACTAGAACTTTTTTTAGATAGAATGATTAAAACCCACGTCAGGTTTTTTTTTGTCATCTTTGATCCACTGGGTAGACTTTCTATGTCTTATAGATACAACAGCATGAAAGAGGAATTCTCTTCAAAATGAAGGAACTCCCCTATTAGAAAATTGTAACTGGAACAAGTGCCTCTGTTGTAAGATTTGCCCTCTATTCCTGTTCTGGTTGTAACTAAAAATTTGGAGGTTTACCTTCAATTTCTTCCCTATTAACAGTAGTCACCTGTGGTGGAGGTCAATTGCAAAAGCGGTAGTACTCTCCGCTTTTTTATTTATACCTACAGGTGAGTATATAATAAGACTTACCTGCAGGTACAGTAAATATCTCCTACACATGCACTATTTAGGAAATATTTACTTTAGTAGCAGCTGGTGATGTCACCGGGGGAATGCGTACTGCACTCTCAATGAATGCGTGCTTGCGTGCGGGAATGACGTCATTGAAGCTCGACCATTAAAATGGACCTAACGCGAAAGGAAGACTGGTTGAGTATGGAAGCCCTGTCAGCGGTGACAGTGTGCCGCTGGAGGGCTTTGTTTTAAGGTAAGTCTGTCATTATGAGATGCATACTAGCACATTATGACATTGTCCTACTGGGGCCCAATTTTATATTTTTTTTGCAGTTTACTACAGATTTAATGCCTCACTTTAGTTGTTAGGTTAAGTATTAGGGCTAGTGCCTATATACGTGTTAAACAACAGGTTAGGAAATTAAGGTTGGGAGAATAAGGGCTTATTTTAGGGCTTAGGTTTTGTGTTAAGCGTTCAGGTAGGGGGGAATTCAATGTAAGTAGGTGCTTTACAAACTGTTTTACCAAGGAGGGACCTTTAAAGTAATATTTAGGCCTCAGAGAGCCAATGCTAAATATTATTAATATCACGGTACATTAGTTACACCACATTGGTGGTCAGTAGGAGAAGGCTCCCTTACTCTTGTGGTCAGTGGGAGAAGGCTCCCCTTACCCTAGTGGTCAATGGAAGGAATGGCCTTTTACATTGGTAGTCACTGCCTCTTACCTTGGTTTTCAATGTCGTATCCACTTACATTGGTGGTAGTAGTTAGTTATCTGTGGACACATACCTGAGAGAAAATCGAAGAAGCTTCCCTGGTCCCATTCTGATAGTTTTGCAAAGTGGCATTCCAGAATTTTTCAGGCACCATCAAGCATGATCACTCCAACACTGCTCACAGCTCCAGGAAAACCTATAAACCTTTGGAGGAACCTTAGGGATACAAAGAAGTATAGCCAAGGAAGGCTGGTGTGGGGATTCTTTATTGGTTAGAAAAACGCTTGGCAGCTACAGTTTTCATTCTATTTCTTAGTGACGGGAGCCTTGCGCCAAAACCTACTATTTTAAAACTCCAAGCACCAAGCAAAATAGAGTTAGCTTGTAAAATTGAATGGTTATACACTTTACCACACAGAGCTGTTATCCTAACAGTCACACAGTCGAGGCTTTCAGAACAGTGACAGCTTTACGCTGTCCTGTATATCAACTGAAATACATTCCAGCTTTCCGCAGTAACTACTGAATACACTAGGTTTAATTCATTACAGAGCACAGAGTGGTCAAAATTAATAGATTCAGATGACCCTGATGTATGTTATAGTTGTGACAATGCTCCTTTGATGAAAAATGATCAAGGGACATTTAGAGCAGGCACATTTATAATCAAAGATTCACAAAGTAAGTACTTGTTAAAGTAGAGTGTCATCTTCTTTGACTTCTAAAGCACATTTAAACATCGCAAGTCATGTACATCTCATCAATTTATTCTGAATTGTGGCATCTGTTTTCACTCAGTGCTATTATGGTAAGGACTATTTTCAATAGATTAGCTAGTGATTACTGACAATATTAGGAAAATTTAAAAGACACCCATTCCGTAAGAAGAGATATCAATCCAATACATTTTTCCATAGAAAACTGCCCAAAAATTTACAGATACCGATTGGCCCATGCTGATTGAATGAACTGCAGGCAGCTTTTACATGTGCTGGCTGCAGGGAAATTGGTATCACTTTACCACCACTGGAGAGACCTTTGTACCCTATCTATTGATGTACTTTCTGTGGTTCTGAAAACCTAATAACTCATAACTACTATACATTGCTTTACACAGTTAAAATAACTAATGCTGAAGACTGAATGCATTGAGGAATTTAAAAAGAGCGTAAATATGCCTTGAAAGACCTAACATAGAGGAGAGCTATTCATATTTTGGTCTTTTCAGGACCAGCTACTAAGCTTAACAAAATATGTGTATCACAGTTCTGTAGAAGTGTGAAGGTTTAACGTTTTTGCCAAGTCTAAACATTCCTATAGAAATGAAATTATCATGTAACTGATGGCTCCTCATATCAAATTGAAGAGTTGGCGCCCAGCAACTGTACTCTTATCTAAACAGTACAAAGTCAGCTGTTTGAAATTCAATAATGGCCCATATTCATGGGATCCAGATTCTGGAGCATAAGAGAACTTTGGGAGTGAATTGGCATCGCTTGCTCCTCCTTAATGTTATTTTACTCTGTAATTACTGTATTTATTGGCGTATAACACTCACTTTTTTACCCTGAAAATAGAGGGTAAACTGTCCCTGCGTGTTAAACGCATGGGCTGTGGAATTTTTTTTTCCTGAAACTTCCCCCTTAAAGTTAAGGTGCGTGTTATACGCCTGTGCGTGTTATACGCCGATAAATACAGTAATAACCTGTGAACTTATTGTAGAACTTGATAACTAAATATTAAAGGAGTTAATTCTTATACCAACTTAATGGTCATAAACCAAATAAATGAAATACGTGTAAGTAATACAGTGACAATATTACATCATAACTTAAAGTGCATATATTAATAAACAATAATTAATATTTATATTGTGGCAAGATAAATTAATAGATGATAAAGTGACAGTAGTACAACATATCTTAAAGTGCATATAGTGGTATAGTGCAAATAATATTTTTTTTTGTGCCAACAAGTGCTATAGTGCTGCAAGTCCCATTGATGTGGTTATCCACCTCTTGGGGATAGTTTAAAATTTGAAACTCACCAGATGTGTTGGACTCTTTTGCCTTATAGCAAACAGAGTCAGTCGTGCCTGTAGGTCTTTTTTGGGAACCTAACCCAATACCATGGACTCTGGTTACTTCCGGTGTCTCCTCTGGGATGAATATCCTCTGGCTATGGCTCCCCCCTCACCCCCAGACCTTGACTTTATCTGGGGTCTTGCTGATCCTTATTGCTTGACTTTGGTTCAACTGAGATGATTGGGCCATGAACTGAAAATTAAGAGTGGGTGATTGGGGAAACTTCCTCGTCACCCAAACTTTCCAGAATACCCAGCAGCCCTCACAGGAATTTATCTTGTCACAATATAAATATTAATTATTGTTTATTAACATATGCGCTTTAAGTTATGATGTAATATTGTCACTGTATTACTTATTTAATTTATTTGGTTTATAAACATTACGTTGGTATAAGGATGAACTCCTTTGATATTTAGTTATCAAGTTCTACAATAATTTCCCAGGTTATAAATTACAGAGTAAAATAACATTAATGCCGCGTACACATGATCTGAATTTCTGCCAACAAATGTTCGATGTGAGCTTTGTTTCTTGTCGGAAATTCCGATCGTGTGTAGCCATTTCCGACGCACCACAAAAGTGCTGCGCATGCTCGGAACCAATTTGACGCAAACTCAGAATCATTGTACTTCATTTTTCTCAGCTTGTCGTAGTGTTGTATGTCTCCGCGTTCTTGACCATCGGAATTTCGGAGCAACATTTGTGCGACCGTGTGTAGGCAAGACAAGTTTGAGCCAACATCCGTCGGAAAAAAAAAAACGGTTTTGTTGTCGGAAATTCCGATCATGTGTACGCAGCATTAGGAGGAGCAAGCGCCATCAATTAACTTCCATTTACCTTGCCCCACCCTGTGGGGATAATTTTGGACAGCAGCGACCCATACACATAGGCCACTTCAATTCCAAGGCGCAAGTGTCTCATCATACAATAAGAGTACTTAGGTAATCTTTCTGAATGTTTTTCCAGTTTAAACAGTTAAAGCTGAACGCCAGAAAAAAATATATATTTGTGGGGATATTCTATGTAAAACTAAATTATCTCTAATAATGGGTGTTCTATGTGTGGATGTTCCTGCATTAGTTAAAACTCTTAGTTCCTTCATCCTGTACAATTCTTTAAGCATTACTGAACTAGTAGAATAGTCATAGTAAGTCACTCACTTTCACCTCATCCATTCACAAAATGTCATATATTCTTTTCACAGTCTACATTGTGTTCTGTAAATGGAATAATGGAGAGGAGGAGTGAATAAATGTCACAATCTCTCTTCGTCCATTCAGATAATGCTTTGTATTCTTTGACAGGAATACAAGAAGGTGCATGAATAGATGGGGTGGAGAGTGAGCGACCCACTATCACCACTAGAGCTGGAACTGTAAGTTTTAGTGCCAAAATTTTTGACTTACAGTAGTGTTTGGGATGAATGAAGCTAATGCCTGGTACACACTACCAACTGACAGCTCTGGTCAGCCACTGTACTAACCATCCAAAGTTAGTACAGGGATCACCCAAACTGAGCTGTTGTGTTCTGACAGGGGGACAGCCCTCCCACCAGAACACTCCGATCAGCACTTTCAGTCATTGGCTGAGAGCACTGATCGAGAGTAGTGATGAGCCGAACACCCCCGGGTTCGGTTCGCACCAGAACCCGCGAACGGACCGAAAGTTCGCACGAACATTAGAACCCTATTAAATACAATGGATGCGAACGTTCGGATTCTAAAGTGCTAATTATAACGACTATTATCCATGTTATTGTCCGAAACAGAGTTTGGGAACCCGGGTTCTGCACCAGGGGACATGTATCAATGCAAAAAGAAGTTTTAAAAACGGACGTTTTCCGGGAGCAGTCATTTTAATGATGCATAAAGTGAAAAAAAAAAAGTCAAATATTCCTTTAAATATTGTACCTGGGGGGTGTCTAAAGTATGCCTGTGAAGTGCCACGTGTTTCCCGTGTTTAGAACTGTCCCTGCACAAAATAACATTTCTAAAGGAAAAAAAGCCATTTAAAACTGCTTGCGGCTTTAATGCAATGTCTGGTCCCGGTAATATGGATGAAAATCTTTAGGAAAAATGGCATAGCTACCCCATCAACCCCCCCCCCTACCCCAGCCCATTACCAGCCCCTTTGGGTCTTGTATGGATATTAAGGGGAACCCCGCACACAAAATAAAAAAGGACCTATATACTCTGAACAGCCGTATACAGGCGGTGCATACAAGACAGGGACTGTAGGTTTGTTCTTATGTAGAATCTGTTTGTAATTTTGAACAGCTGCATTGTTTAAGTGTAGCTCCATGCCAAATTCCTTTTTTTTTGCTTTTTGGAAAACATAGGGAACGGTTATCACCCCTGTCACATTTTTTTTGCTGTCTGTGCCCCTGTTCAGAACATTTCACCTCACTTTGCGTCCCAATGACAACTGTTTTTGAAATGTGGTGTTTTTATTGAAACAAGGATTGGTGATAAAGCATCAGTAGAGAGGAGACACCTTTCTCCCATATTAATTCTTACAGGAGAGAATTTTCCTTCCAAGGGGTAGATTTCCTCTCACTTCCTGTTGTCTTCTTCCGTTTGCAAGTAGTAGTCGTTTGTAAGTTGGATGTTTGAAAGTAGGGACCTGCCGTATATACTCTGCAGAAATTGGCCCCTTAGGTGTTGGTGTTGGCACAACACTGAAAGCACTCACAGTTATTCTTGGTGGGTGCTGGAACGCCCTGCTGTCAGCTATTATATCAGGAATTGTAATAACATATAATTGTTGATCAGTGGTAGTAAAAATTGGGCCTTTGATGGTGGTGTTGGTGCCACAATACTGTAAGGCCTGACAGTTACTCTTGTTGGGCGCAGCAATGGGCCCTGCTGTGAATTATTCGATCAATAATTATAATTGCATGCCCCTGTTGAACAGGGGCTGAAAAATTGGGCCTTTGGTGGTGGTGGTGGTGGTGATGGTGGTGCTGGTGCCACAACACTGTAAGGCCTGACAGTTACTCTTGGTGGGCGCAGCAATGGGCCCTGCTGTGAATTATTAGATCAATAATTATAATTGCATGCCCCTGTTGAATAGGGGCTGAAAAATTGGGCCTTTGGTGGTGGTGGTGGTGGTGGTGGTGGTGATGGTGGTGTTGGTGCCACAACACTGTAAGGCCTGACAGTTACTCTTGGTGGGCGCAGAAATGGGCCCTGCTGTGAATAATTCGATCAATAATTATAATTGCATGCCCCTGTTGAACAGGGGCTGAAAAATTGGGCCTTTGGTGGTGGTGGTGGTGGTGATGGTGGTGCTGGTGCCACAACACTGTAAGGCCTGACAGTTACTCTTGGTGGGCGCAGCAATGGGCCCTGCTGTGAATTATTAGATCAATAATTATAATTGCATGCCCCTGTTGAACAGGGGCTGAAAAATTAGGCCTTTGGTGGTGGTGGTGATGGTGGTGCTGGTGCCACAACACTGTAAGGCCTGACAGTTACTCTTGGTGGGCGCAGCAATGGGCCCTGCTGTGAATTATTAGATCAATAATTATAATTGCATGCCCCTGTTGAATAGGGGCTGAAAAATTGGGCCTTTGGTGGTGGTGGTGGTGGTGATGGTGGTGCTGGTGCCACAACACTGTAAGGCCTGACAGTTACTCTTGGTGGGCGCAGCAATGGGCCCTGCTGTGAATTATTCGATCAATAAGTATAATTGCATGCCCCTGTTGAACAGGGGCTGAAAAATTGGGCCTTTGGTGGTGGTGGTGGTGGTGGTGATGGTGGTGCTGGTGCCACAACACTGTAAGGCCTGACAGTTACTCTTGGTGGGCGCAGCAATGGGCCCTGCTGTGAATTATTAGATCAATAATTATAATTGCATGCCCCTGTTGAACAGGGGCTGAAAAATTAGGCCTTTGGTGGTGGTGGTGATGGTGGTGCTGGTGCCACAACACTGTAAGGCCTGACAGTTACTCTTGGTGGGCGCAGCAATGGGCCCTGCTGTGAATTATTAGATCAATAATTATAATTGCATGCCCCTGTTGAACAGGGGCTGAAAAATTGGGCCTTAGGCACTGATGGCACAACACTGCAACCCCTCACAGATACTGTACTTGGAGCACAGCAATGAGGCCTGTTGCAAAGTATTGCATCCAAAATTTTAATTACACGCCCCTGTTAAACAGGGGCTGAAAAATTGGGCCTTAGCCACTGGTGGCGTCACCCATAAACCAAAATGATCTTCCAAGCTATCATCATTAATCGTATCATTGAGGAGGAGGAGGAGGATAGCCAGTCAACATAACAGCACAGGCACTCAGCATCAGCATCAGTCTTGAAGGGATGTGACATTTTAAAATCAATTCGTCTGTTATATCAGCATCAGGTGTGTGGTAGCTGGTGGTGATCCAAGACTGGTTCATCTTGATGAAAGTCAGTCGATCAACCGAGTCGGTGGACAGGCGCACCCTGTGATCCGTGACAAATCCTCCAGCAGCACTGAATGTGCGTTCTGAAAGAACGCTGGATGCAGGACAGGCCAGTAGCTCAATTGCATACTGTGCAAGCTCTGGCCAGTGATCCATCCTCAAGACCCAGTAAGCCAGAGGATTTTCGGTGGGGAAGGTGTCCAAGTCTGACCTTGCCCCTAGGTATTCCTGCACCATGTATATCAGACGCTGGCGATGGTTGCTGGAACCGATCATACTTTGGGGCTGCGGACTAAAGAATTGTCTGAACGCATCGGTCAGACGGCCACCTTCCCCACCGCTCCTTCTTTGACTGCCCGAAGCCTCAGCAACTCGTTGTCCAGGACCAGGAGTTTGTAACCTCCCAGTCTCTGGGAACGCGTTGCACAGACCTTTCTGCAAGGCCTCCCGGAGTTGTCTCATCCTCTGCTCCCTCTGCGACGGTAAGATAAGGTCCGCAACCTTACCCTTGTACCGTGGATCAAGGAGAGTGGCCAGCCAGTAATGGTCCCTCTCCTTGATCCGAAGAATACGAGGATCCTTCCGCAGACTTTGCAGGATCAGGGAGGCCATGCAGCGTAGGTTAGCTGAGGCATTCAGTCCGGAGTCCTCTGGGTCACTAAGGACGACATGATCCGCAGCCACCTCCTCCCAGCCACGTACAAGTCCACTGGTTTCTTGGGACTGTAAATCATCCCTAAAAGACTGCTGCTGATGATGCTGAGTGCCAGCCTCCACCTCCATGCTGACACAATCCTCCTCCTCCTCCTCCTCCTCCTCTTCCTGTGCGATGGGTGGGACAGAAGGAACACTGTCTGGGTAAATGGGGCCTTGAGAGGCAAGGAAGTCCTCCTCTTCCTGCCTCTGTTCTGCCTCAAGTGCCCTGTCCATTATTCCACGCAGCGTGTGCTCCAACAGGTGGACAAGAGGTACAGTGTCACTGATGCATGCACTGTCACTGCTCACCATCCTCGTGGCCTCCTCAAATGGTGCCAGGACAGTGCATGCATCCCTGATCATGCCCCACTGGCGTGGTGAAAAAAACCCGAGCTCCCCTGACCCTGTCCTGGTGCCGTAGTCGCACAGTTACTCATTGATGGCCCTCTGCTGCGTGTGCAGCCGCTGCAGCATGGCCAACGTTGAGTTCCACCTGGTGGGCATGTCACATATAAGGCGGTTCTTGGGCAGGTTCAACTCCTTTTGCAGCTCAGCCAGGCGAGCACTGGCATTATAAGATCTGCGGAAATGCACACAGACTTTCCTGGCCTGCCTCAGGACATCCTGTAAGCCCGGGTACCTGCCCAAGAACCGCTGCACCACCAGGTTAAGGACGTGAGCCATACAGGGCACATGGGTCAGTTGTCCCTGTCGGAGGGCGGAGAGGAAGTTGGTGCCATTGTCGCAAACCACCATTCCTGGCTTAAGCTGGCGTGGCGTCAACCACCTCTCGGCCTGCCCCTGCAGAGCAGACAGGACCTCTGCCCCAGTGTGGCTCCTGTCCCCCAAACACACCAGCGCAAGCACGGCATGGCATCTTTTTGCCTGCGTACTTGCGTAGCCCCTTGAACGCCTACGGAGCACAGCTGGTTCCGAGGACAAATCACAGGAAGAGGCCATGGAGGAAGAAGAAGAGGAGGGGGTGGAGGAGAGAGGTGTGTCACAACCAGTAGTAGCATTTTGGAGGCGTGGCGGTGGAACAACCTCCAACACTACTGCACCTTGTCCTGCATCCTTCCCAGCTGCCAAAAGAGTGACCCAATGGGCCGTGAAAGAAAGGTAACGTCCCTGTCCATGCCTGCTGGACCATGAGTCAGCGGTAATATGCACCTTACCGCTGACTGCCCTGTCCAGCGAGGCCAAGACATTGCCTTCCACATGCCTGTAGAGAGCCGGAATCGCCTTCCATGCGAAAAAGTGGCGTTTGGGAACCTGTCACTGAGGAACCGCACATTGCACAAACTCACGGAAGGGGGCCGAGTCTACCAACTGAAAAGGCAGCAGTTGAAGCGCTAGCAATTTAGCCAAGCTAGCATTCAACCGCTGGGCATGTGGATGGCTGGGAGTGAACTTCTTTCGACGGTCCAGCAGCTGGGGCAGGGAAATTTGCCTGCTAGAATCGGACGTTGGTGTACTGCTAGCAGAGTGCCCGCAAGTACTTGGCTGTGACACACCTAATTCTACACCTTCATTCCTCTCAGAGCAGGTTTCAGAGAGGACTGAAGGTATACTGGGGTTGGAGATCCCAGCTGATGCGGTGCAAGAAGAGGTCAGCTTTGTTCTTTGGTGTGGGTCTTTAAGGTAGGCTTGCCAATGAGCTGCATGGCAGGTCAACATATGTCTGATCAAGCATGTGGTGCCCAAGCGGCTGATGTTTTGGCCACGCGATATACGCTTGAGACATATGTTGCAAACAGCAGCTGTGCGAAATGATGCACTCGCCTCAAAAAAGGCCCACACCAAAGAACTTTTTGAATGACGGGCAGAGGCAGCGCCCTGCACAGGCGGAGCTCTGCGGTGTGATTCCGTCGGTGTGCTGCCCATACGCTGGCCACTCAAGGGCATCCTGCCTCGTTGGAGATGTGCCTCCTCCTCATCCTCCTCCTCCTCCTCTCTCCTATTAGGCACCCACGTGGAGTCAGTGACCTCATCATCCCCTCCCTCCTCATCACTGGAGCCAATCTGGCAGTATGCTGCAGCTGCTGGAGCATGACTGCCAGATTGGTGTCCTTCTTGAGCATCCCCTCTCTCTGCTCTCACGCTACTGCCTTCCTCTAGCTGGGTATCATCATCAGATCCTTCGAAACGCTGGGCATCCTCCTGGAGCATGTACCCAACACTGTGCTCAAACAGTTCGGGGGACTCCTCAGGAGGAGGACATGGTGGGTCTAGGGAAGGATTGACTAATGAAGATAATGATACCAGAGAAGAGGACGCTTTGGCAGCTGCTTTGCCAGTACCCTGAGCCTGGGTGAGAGAGGATGAGGAGGATGAGGTGGGCTTGGTCATCCACTCTACCAAGTCTTCGGCATGATGTGGCTCAACATGTCCAGCTGCCGAAAAGAAGGACAAGCGTGTCCCATGGCCATGTGCTGATGACAATGCACCGCGTCCACGACCAGCACTGTTGCCCCCAGACACAGAGCCTGCTTGCCCTCTTTTTTTGCCTCCTGACTGTCTGCCTCTCCTTGTTTGCCTTCCAGACATTTTAATGGATGGCCTGCAGGGAGATGGGAAAAAGAGCAATAAGGGCTACCTTCAGGTGTATACTGTGCAGGAGGCTTAGCAACAATGACACTGACACTGTCCCCTGCCTATCCTTCTCTGTCCCTAAACTCAAGGATTTCAAATATGGTTCAGCAAAATTGGTTTAGAACAGAATAGCACACTGACACTTTCCCTCACTGTCCTACTCTGTCCCTCCCTACAAACAAGATTTAGCACAGAATAGCACACTGATAGTTTCCACGAGTGTCCTTCTCTGTCCCTAAACTCAAGGATTTCAAATATGGTTCAGCAAAATTGGTTTAGAACAGAATAGCACACTGACACTTTCCCTCACTGTCCTACTCTGTCCCTCCCTACAAACAAGATTTAGCACAGAATAGCACACTGATAGTTTCCACGAGTGTCCTTCTCTGTCCCTAAACTCAAGGATTTCAAATATGGAACAGCAAAATTGGTTTAGAACAGAATAGCACACTGACACTTTCCCTCACTGTCCTACTCTGTCCCTCCCTACAAACAAGATTTAGCACAGAATAGCACACTGATAGTTTCCACGAGTGTCCTTCTCTGTCCCTAAACTCAAGGATTGAAAATATGGAACAGCAAAATTGGTTTAGAACAGAATAGCACACTGACACTTTCCCTCACTGTCCTACTCTGTCCCTCCCTACAAACAAGATTTAGCACAGAATAGCACACTGATAGTTTCCACGAGTGTCCTTCTCTGTCCCTAAACTCAAGGCTTTCAAATATGGAACAGCAAAATTGGTTTAGAACAGAATAGCACACTGTCAGTTTCACTCACTCTACCTCTCTGTCCCTAAACTCAAGGATTTCAAATATGGTTCAGCAAAATTGGTTTAGAACAGAATAGCACACTGACACTTTCCCTCACTGTCCTACTCTGTCCCTCCCTACAAACAAGATTTAGCACAGAATAGCACACTGATAGTTTCCACGAGTGTCCTTCTCTGTCCCTAAACTCAAGGATTGAAAATATGGTTCAGCAAAATTGGTTTAGAACAGAATAGCACACTGACACTTTCCCTCACTGTCCTACTCTGTCCCTCCCTACAAACAAGATTTAGCACAGAATAGCACACTGATAGTTTACACGAGTGTCCTTCTCTGTCCCTAAACTCAAGGATTGAAAATATGGTTCAGCAAAATTGGTTTAGAACAGAATAGCACACTGACACTTTCCCTCACTGTCCTACTCTGTCCCTCCCTACAAACAAGATTTAGCACAGAATAGCACACTGATAGTTTCCACAAGTGTCCTTCTCTGTCCCTAAACTCAAGGATTTCAAATATGGAACAGCAAAATTGGTTTAGAACAGAATAGCACACTGACACTTTCCCTCACTGTCCTACTCTGTCCCTCCCTACAAACAAGATTTAGCACAGAATAGCACACTGATAGTTTCCACGAGTGTCCTTCTCTGTCCCTAAACTCAAGGATTTCAAATATGGAACAGCAAAATTGGTTTAGAACAGAATAGCACACTGACACTTTCCCTCACTGTCCTACTCTGTCCCTCCCTACAAACAAGATTTAGCACAGAATAGCACACTGATAGTTTCCACGAGTGTCCTTCTCTGTCCCTAAACTCAAGGATTGAAAATATGGAACAGCAAAATTGGTTTAGAACAGAATAGCACACTGACACTTTCCCTCACTGTCCTACTCTGTCCCTCCCTACAAACAAGATTTAGCACAGAATAGCACACTGATAGTTTCCACGAGTGTCCTTCTCTGTCCCTAAACTCAAGGATTGAAAATATGGTTCAGCAAAATTGGTTTAGAACAGAATAGCACACTGACACTTTCCCTCACTGTCCTACTCTGTCCCTCCCTACAAACAAGATTTAGCACAGAATAGCACACTGATAGTTTCCACAAGTGTCCTTCTCTGTCCCTAAACTCAAGGATTGAAAATATGGAACAGCAAAATTGGTTTAGAACAGAATAGCACACTGACACTTTCCCTCACTGTCCTACTCTGTCCCTCCCTACAAACAAGATTTAGCACAGAATAGCACACTGATAGTTTCCACGAGTGTCCTTCTCTGTCCCTAAACTCAAGGATTTCAAATATGGAACAGCAAAATTGGTTTAGAACAGAATAGCACACTGTCAGTTTCACTCACTGTACCGCTCTGTCCCTAAACTCAAGGATTTCAAATATGGTTCAGCAAAATTGGTTTAGAACAGAATAGCACACTGACACTTTCCCTCACTGTCCTACTCTGTCCCTCCCTACAAACAAGATTTAGCACAGAATAGCACACTGATAGTTTCCACGAGTGTCCTTCTCTGTCCCTAAACTCAAGGATTTCAAATATGGAACAGCAAAATTTGTTTAGAACAGAATAGCACACTGACACTTTCCCTCACTGTCCTACTCTGTCCCTCCCTACAAACAAGATTTAGCACAGAATAGCACACTGATAGTTTCCACGAGTGTCCTTCTCTGTCCCTAAACTCAAGGATTGAAAATATGGTTCAGCAAAATTGGTTTAGAACAGAATAGCACACTGACACTTTCCCTCACTGTCCTACTCTGTCCCTCCCTACAAACAAGATTTAGCACAGAATAGCACACTGATAGTTTCCACAAGTGTCCTTCTCTGTCCCTAAACTCAAGGATTGAAAATATGGAACAGCAAAATTGGTTTAGAACAGAATAGCACACTGACACTTTCCCTCACTGTCCTACTCTGTCCCTCCCTACAAACAAGATTTAGCACAGAATAGCACACTGATAGTTTCCACAAGTGTCCTTCTCTGTCCCTAAACTCAAGGATTTCAAATATGGTTCAGCAAAATTGGTTTAGAACAGAATAGCACACTGACACTTTCCCTCACTGTCCTACTCTGTCCCTCCCTACAAACAAGATTTAGCACAGAATAGCACACTGATAGTTTCCACGAGTGTCCTTCTCTGTCCCTAAACTCAAGGATTTCAAATATGGTTCAGCAAGATTGGTTTAGAACAGAATAGCACACTGTCAGTTTCACTCACTGTCCTACTCTGTCCCTACAAACAAGATTTAGCACAGAATAGCACACTGACACTTTCCCTCACTTTCCCTCACTGTACCTTTCTGTCCCTAAACTCAAGGATTGAAAATATGGTTCAGCAAGATTGGTTTAGAACAGAATAGCACACTGACACTTTCCCTCACTGTACCTCTCTGTCCCTACAAACAAGGATTAGCACAGAATAGCACACTGACACTTTCCCTCACTTTACCTCTCTGTCCCCACAAACAAGGTTTAGCACAGAATAACACACTGACACTCTCCCTACCTATCCTTATTTGTCCCTAAACACAAGGAATCCAGGATTAGTAAAGGAAAAAAAATGACACTGTCCCTGCCTATGCTTCTCTTTCCCTGCTCCGGAACACACTACACAAGGCCGCCGCGCTGGCGGCCTTTTATAGTGTGGGGCGTGTACTAAACCCCCTCAGCAATAATTGGCCACAGGCATCCTGCCTGTGGCCAATCATTGCTCTCCTCGCTGCCGGCGCTGTGATTGGCCAAGCATGCGGGGTCACAGTGCATGCTTGGCCAATCACAGCGCCTGGATGACACTGCGATGGCGTAGTGCATTGTGGGCCGTTCGCGTCACTCGAATTTGGCGCAAACGGCCCAAATCGTTCGATCTTCGTCGAACGATCGAACAGCCGATGTTCGAGTCGAACGTATGTTCGACTCGAACACGAAGCTCATCCCTAATCAAGAGTCATTTGGCTGCTGGTTTTCAAGCATGTTCGTCCGACAGAAGCTGGCCAAATGGCTGGCTTTTGTCGGACAGACTCACATACACACGGGCTGAATGTCAGCTGGTTTTTATTAAACCGGCCGATGTCTCCCGACATTTGGCCTGTGTGTACAGTGCTTGAAGTGTTGCACTTTGCAAGGGCAGCATCACTCTGCAAGGGAATTTACTCCTAAATGAAGTAAAGCTTCACTATGCAAAGAATATTAAATCATGGGCAATGAAAATAAAAAAAACTGCATTATTGCTTGCACAAGATTGAATGATGGAAGTCAGCAAAGCTTCCCCTCATTTATTAAGCTCTGGAGAAAATGCCCTTGCAGAGTGCACATGCACTGGAAAAGTGCACAGTCTGTTTACCTTTAGTAAATTAACCCCTAAACGTTTTACCTAATGCAGTGTCATCCACACATGGGACACCCATCATTGGAGGTAATTTAATTTTACACAGCAAGTGTCCAAATGTTTTTTTTTTTTACTTTCAACTGATAGAGAATGCAGCGTATGTGTTTACGAAAACCTGTCAACTAGCCTGTTATCTGCAGAACACAGCTTTCTGAATAGAAGTGTCTGGTAGCTGCCTGTGTATGTGTGTGTGTGTGTGTTTGGTCACTGACAATTTTTAGAAAATAAAAATTTTCCCCTTTTTCCTTTGCTCCTTCCTGCCTGTGACAGATGAGACGCCCCCAAATGAGGTGCACCAATGTGTTAGCTACACCAGCAACAGATAAGATGTTGTAAAGACACCTAACTTTTTTTGAGGGGGGAGTAATGTAAATCTGTTGTTTTTTTTTTTTAGCCCCGAGTTTTCTTAAAGCGTTACACTTTTGTTGAGAAAAAAACATTTCCCTCTGGGTGATCTATGTACATTGCAAGGACTATAACAAACTTTGTTTCAGATTCCTACCTTTTGTTATTCTGAAGAAGTGCCTGTGTTCTGAGCAGTGGTTGCTGGTGCTCAAAATTTTTGGGGTGGGCGCAAACAAACTGAAAAAAAAAAAAATCATCAATTGCCGCCACTGTGCCCATTAAACGCAGCCACTGTGCCTAAACGCCACCAGTTTGCCCCCTCAAATGCAGCCAGTTTCCTCCCAAATACAGCCAGTTTGTCCCCAAATACAGCCAGGTTCCCCCAAATGCAGCCAGTTTGTCCCCAAATGCATTCAGTTTCCCCCCAAATACAGCCAGTTTGTCCCCAAATACAGCTAGGTTACCCCCAAATACAGCCAGTTTGTCCCCAAATACAGCCAGGTTCCCCCCAAATGCAGCCAGTTTGTCCCTAAATGCAGCCAGTTTGTCCCCAAATGCAGCCAGTTTCCTCCCAAATACAGCCAGTTTGTCCCCAAATACAGCTAGGTTCCCCCCAAATTCAGCCAGTTTATCCCCAAATGCAGCCAGTTTGTCCCCAAATGCAGCCAGTTTGTCTCCAAATACAGCCAGGTTCCCCCCAAATACAGCCAGTTTGTCCCCAAATACAGCCAGTTTTCCCCCAAATACAGCCAGTTTGTCCTCAAATGCAGCCCGTTTGTCCTCAAATACAGCCCGTTTGTCCTCAAATACAGCCAGTTTGTCCCCAAATACAGCCAGGTTCCCCCCAAATACAGCCAGTTTGTCCCCAAATGCAGCCAGTTTGCCCCCAAATACAGCCAGTTTCCCCCCATATACAGCCAGTTTCCCCCCATATACAGCCAGTTTCCCCCCAAATACAGCCAGTTTGTCCCCAAATACAGCCAGTTTGTCCCCAAATGCAGCCAGTTTGTCCCCAAATGCAGCCAGTTTGTCCCAAAATGCAGGCAGTTTGTTTTCAAATGCAGCCAGTTTCCCCCCAAATGCAGGCAATTTGTCCCCAAATGCAGCCAGTTTCCCTCCAGCCCTGCACTTACCTTCCTTGGGTCAGCACCGTCCTTCTCCCATCCTCGATGTCTTCTCCCGCCCTCAATGTCACTTCAGCCAATCAGGTTACCCGTAACCAGACCCGGTGAACCCGATTGGCTGAGACGCCTGTCAGTGTTAACCAAGGAACGCACCCCCGGGCTGTAATCGGGAAGCCTATCAGAGCCGCTGGCTCTGATAGGCACTTCCAAACACCAACCAGCCGCTGTTATTCAGATGTATGAACCTATGTATTGTTGTGAGTGACGGGCGCAGGAGCGAGAGGGGGTGGCGCTCCTACACCCACTATGGATGCACTGCCACTGGTTCTGAGTGGGTCTAATGGGAGTGGTTTCATAATTAACTGTCAGGTGTGGAGCTGCAGGGCACTAATGAGGAAATCTGCTGGGCCTGCATCCCTTTAGATGTGTTCCTATTGAAAGTATCTCTCAGAAAATGACATTTTTGTTGCAAGGGATGCCTGAAATCTGTTTTGTATCTTAGGCAGATGTCTGGGAAAATCAGTGAGCCAATCACACAAGCAGGACATTATGTTTCTGGGGGGTGGTCAGTGCACATTCTGTGTACAGAACAACTCCAGGTAGCCATATTACAATGTATTCTCAGAAAATGACATTGGCTGCAGATTGAAAAGAAAAGGTAATTTTTAATAACATTCAATTACAATATGATTAGTGTCGAAATTATGTGCTATATTATTTTTTTCTTTATTTGTCACTAGTATGCTGCCATGTTGGCGTCAGGAAAACTGAAAATTGTATCAAATACTTACCGTAATTTTCCTTTCCTGATGCCACACCATGGCAGCATATGAGCCCATCCATGTGCGTTCCGGTATGTGGCTTGTTACAAAGAATGGGGTGGTGACTAACCATGCCTTTATTTATGCTATTCACTGGTCCTGAGGGAGGGGTCAAGAGGCGGAGCTCTATCACTAGTATGCTGCTATGGTTTGGCATCAGGAAAGGTTAATTGCGGTAAGTATTTGAAACAATTTTCCGTTTTGCAGGCTCCTAGTCAAAAAAAAAATGCACTTTCTTTTTTTACCTGCCAAAAGATGTGCATTTATTATTGTTTTTTTTACAAAGGTAAACTTATCCTTTAACAGACCCAGTAAAATGTTTATTTTGAAGCTATTTCATAGACTCAAATGTGAAATAGTAGTGTGATTTTGCATTTTCTAATTTGATTTTTAATTCAAGTTGATGATCTATTTCTATATTGTGTAAAAGTGTCCTACGCGCTACTAGGAGTAAATGTTTAAAATGTTCCAAAGTAACAGAAAAAGTGATAATATTACCCAAAACATGCAACAAGATCTAGTAGTGTTCACAATAAATAAAATAAATATAAGTATATAAAGTGATCTTGCGCAGTAATGTATTAACACTAAAAACACTGAATATTAGAACTTCCATTTTTTTTTATAAAAATCCAAAATATGTGTGTTATAAAAGTGAATACAAAAGGATGAATAATAGTTAAACATGTATAGTCCAAAAAAAATAATTATGTATCAAAAAATATTGATGCGAGTCACTGCTATCCTATACTGATCCTTAACCACTTAATGACCGCTCACTGTATATATACGTCGGCACAATGGCACCGACAGGCACAATCACGCAGAGTGTACGTGATTGCCTTTGTACAGTTGGGGGGTCCAATCGGACCCCCCTTCTGTACAGTGAGCGGTCGGTATTCGTTGGGGAGCGATCCGACATGAGGGGACGGCCGTTCGATTCCGGCCACCCCCCCGCTCCGTTTACACAGACAGAGAAAGCAGGAGGAAGTGATGTCATCTCCTGTGCGGCACTCACATATACCGAGCGCCGTACAAGAGAAGACACACAGGTCAGTGCACAAACACTACACTAACACCAGCACACATAGGCACATAAATCGCCTTCCCAGGCCCCCCCAGATCACCCCCAGCCCCCCAGTCACAGTGTCACTGATTGCAGTGACCATTTATTTACTGATCACTGCAATCAGTGACATTTGTGACTGTAAAAGTGTCACTACATTTCGTTTTAGGTCCAGTGTAGCCCCCTAACCCCCCCTAATAAAGGTTTAACCCCTTGATCACCCCCCAGATAACCCTTTCACCCCCTAGCACCGCCGTCGCTAAGCGATCATTTTTCTGATCGCTGTCTTAGCGTCTGTGATGCAGATCGGTACCCAGTAATTTTTTTTAGGTTCGCCGCAGGTTTTTATAGCGTCGGGTACCCCCATAAATTATCTAATAAAGGTTTAACCCCCTTGATCGCCCCCCAGGTAACCCTTTCACCCCCTATCACCACTGTCGCTAAGCGATCATTTTTCTGATCGATGTCTTAGCGTCGGCGATGCAGATCGGTAGCCAGTATTTTTTTTTAGGTTCGCCGCAGGTTTTTATAGCGTCGGGTACCCCCATAAATTATCTAATAAAGGTTTAACCCCCTTGATCGCCCCCCAGGTAACCCTTTCACCCCCTATCACCACTGTCGCTAAGCGATCATTTTTCTGATCGCTGTCTTAGCGTCGGTGATGCAGATCGGTAGCCAGTAATTTTTTTTAGGTTCGCCGCAGGTTTTTATAGCGTCAGGTACCCCCATAAATTATCGAATAAAGGTTTAACCCCCTTGATCGCCCCCCAGGTAACCCTTTCACCCCTATCACCACTGTCGCTAAGCGATAATTTTTCTGATCGCTGTCTTAGTGTCGGTGATGCAGATCAGTAGCCAGTATTTTTTTTTTAGGTTCGCCGCAGGTTTTTATAGCGTCAGGTACCCCCATAAATTATCTAATAAAGGTTTAACCCCCTTGATCGCCCCCCAGGTAACCCTTTCACCCCCTATCACCACTGTCGCTAAGCGATCATTTTTCTGATCGCTGTCTTAGCGTCGGTGATGCAGATCGGTAGCCAGTATTTTTTTTAGGTTCGCCGCAGGTTTTTATAGCGTCAGGTACCCCCATATATTATCTAATAAAGGTTTTAACCCCCTAATTGCCCCTAGTTAACCCTTTCACCAGTGATCATCATATAAGTGTTAAGGGTGACGCTGGTTAGTTAGTTTGCTTTTTATAGTGGCAGGGCACCCGCCGTGTATAACCCAATAAAGGTTTAACCCCCTGATCGCCCGGCGGGTGATATCAATTAGGTTTTAGCGTCAGAGAGGGTCTGCGTCACACCCCAGGCAGCGTCAGGTTAGTGCCAGTAACGCTAACACCCACGCGTGAAGCATACACCTCCCTTAGTGGTATAGTATCTGAACAGATCAATATCTGATCTGATCAGATCTATACTAGCGTCCCCAGCAGTTTAGGGTTCCCAAAAACGCAGCGTTAGCGGGATCAGCCCAGATACCTGCTAGCACCTGCGTTTTGCCCCTCGGTCCAGCCCAGGCCACCCAAGTGCAGTATCGATCGATCACTGTCACTTACAAAACACAACACACATAACTGCAGCGTTCGCAGAGACAGGCCTGATCCCTGCGACTCCAGTGCTGTAGGAGGTGATTTCACCACCACAGTTAAAAAAAAAGCAAATATGCCGAAGCATTGGGGCAGCAGGGGCGGAGGAGTGATTTTTCTCCTAATGCCGCATACATACGGTCGAAATTCCGACGGAGGCTTGCCCGTGGAAAAGTCCGACCATGTGTGTGCGGCATAACTTTTTTGCGGGATGATGCCCCCATGCTTCGGCATATATAAATGGTGCATGTATGCCCATCATTAGAAGTGGGTGGATGAAGGGAGGTATTCTAATGGTGGGCATACCCACCGATCAATCTCTTTTTTCGTTCAGCCACCTAGCTGCATGAAAAAAAAAGATTACAATACATGTCCAACAAGGACCAGCAACGTACTGGTATGTTGCTGGACTTTGAATGGTTATACCAGATTGATGCCTGCGGGTTTAGGTATCATCTTGGTATCATTCTTTTCAGCCAGCGGCCGGCTTTCATGTAAAAGCAATCCTAGTGGCTAATTAGCCTCTGGACTGCTTTTACAAGCAGTGGGAGGGAATGCCCCCCCGGATATAAAAAGCGCCAATGGGAAATTGGGAAAGCATTTTATCACACCGATCTTGGTGTGGTCAGATGCTTTGAGGGCAGAGGAAAGATCTAGGGTCTAGACCCCAGTTTTTTCAAAAAAAGAGTACCTGTCACTACCTATTGCTATCATAGGGGATATTTACATTCCCTGAGATAACAATAAAAATGATAAAAAAAAAAATATGGAAGGAACAATTTAAAAATAAAATAAAAAAGCAAAATTAATAATAATAAAAAAAAAAAAAAAAGCACCCCTGTCCTGCCCTGCTCTTGCCCAATGGCGAACGCAAGCGTCGGTCTGGCGTCATATGTAAACAGCAATTGCATCATGCATGTGAGGTATCACCGCGAAGGTCAGATCGAGGGCAGTAATTTTAGCAGTAGACCTCCTCTGTAAATCTAACGGGGTAACCTGTAAAGGCTTTTAAAAATGTATGTAGTTTGTCGCCAATGCGCGTTTGTGCGAAATTTTAAAGCATGTCGTGTTTGGTATCTATGTACTCGGCCTAAGATCATCTTTTTTATTTCACCAAACATTTGGGCAATATAGTGTGTTTTAGTGCATTAAAATTAAAAAAGTGTATTTTTCCCCAAAAAATGCGTTTGAAAAATTGCTGCGCAAATACTAGAAGAAAAAAAAATTCAACACCCACCATTTTATTCTGTAGGGCCTTTGCTTTAAAAATATATATAATGTTTGGGGGTTCAACATAATTTTCCTGCAAAAAAAAATATGTTTTCATGTAAACAAAAAGTGTCAAAAAAGGCTTTGTCTTCAAGTGGTTAGAAGAGTGGATGTAAGCTTCCTAATGTTGTGTATAAAATGCCAGAACAGTTCAAAACCCCCCAAATGACCCCATTTTGGAAAGTAGACACCCCAAGCTATATACTGAGAGGCATGTCGAGTCCATGGAATATTTTATATGTTGACACAAGTTGCGGAAAAAAGACAATTTTTTATTTATTTATTTATTTTTTGCACAAAGTTGTCACTAAATGATATATTGCTCAAACATGCCATGGGCATATGTGGAATTACACCCCAAAATACATTCTGTTGCTTCTCCTGAGTACGGGGATACCACATGTGTGCCTAGCCGCGTACGGGACCCCAAAAACCAATCACCGCCTTCAGGCTTTCTAAGGGTGTAAATTTTTGATTTCACTTCTCACTGCCTATCACAGTTTCGGAGGCCATGGAATGCGCAGATGGCACAAAACCCCCCCAAATGACCCCATTTTGGAAAGTAGACACCCCAAGCTATTTGCTGAGAGGTATTGTGAGTATTTTGCAGATCTCGCTTTTTGTCACAAAGTTTTGAAAATTGAAAAAAAAAAGAAAAAAAAATGTCTTTCTTCATTTTCAAAAACAAATGAGAGCTGTAAAATACTCACCATGCCTCTCAACAAACAGTTTGGGGTGTCTACTTTCTAAAATGGGGTCATTTTGGGGGGTTTTGTGCTATTTTGGCATTTTATGGCCTTCAAAACTGTGATAGGTAGTGAGGAGTGAAATCAAAAATTTGCGCCCTTAGAAATCCTGAAGGCAGTGCTTGGTTTCTGGGGTCCCGTACGTGGCTAGGCTCCTAAAAAGTCCCACACATGTGGTATCCCCGTACTCAGGAGAAGCAGCAGAATGTATTTTGGGGTGCAATTCCACATATAACCATGGCATGTGTGAGCAATATATCATTTAGTGACAACTTTTTGTAATTTTTTTTTTTGTCATTATTCAATCACTTGGGACAAAAAAAAAAATTCAATGGGCTCAACATGCCTCTCAGCAATTTCCTTGGGGTGTCTACTTTCCAAAATGGGGTAATTTGGGGGTGTTTTGTACTGCTCTGCCATTTTAGCACCTCAAGAAATGAGATAGGCAGTCATAAATTTAAAGCTGTGTAAATTCCAGAAAATGTACCCTAGTTTGTAAACGCTATAACTTTTGCGCAAACCAATAAATATACACTTATTGACATTTTTTTTTACTAAAGACATGTGGCTGAATACATTTTGGCCTAAATGTATGACTAAAATTGAGTTTATTCAATTTTTCTTATAACAAAAAGTAGAAAATATCATTTTTTTTTCAAAATTTTCGGTCTTTTTCCATTTATATCACAAAAAATAAAAATCGCAGAGGCAATCAAATACCATTAAAAGAAAGCTCTATTTGTGGGAAGAAAAGGACGCAAATTTCGTTTGGGTACAACATTGCATGTCTGCACAATTTACAGTTAAAGCAGCGCAGTGCAAAATTATGAATTCACCTCTGGTCCTTTAGCTACCAAATGGTCCGGGGCTTAAGTGGTTAAGGCCCCTTTCACACTGGGATAGGAGGTGCGGTGGTAGCGGCGCTTTACCTTCGGAATTGTGTGCTAGCGGCCGAAAAAGGGTTAATACCGCCGGCAATGCGCCTCTGCAGAGGCGCATTGCCGCCGGTATAGCCACGGTTTCCCATTGCTTTCAATGGGAAGGAGCAGTGGAGGAGCACTTCCAAAGATGCAGCTAGCAGGACTTTTGGAGCGATCCTGCTAGTGCACCGCTCCAGTATGAAAGCCCTTGGGCTTTCACACTGGAGAAACAGCAGCCGATGTTTAGGGTCGGTTTGCAGGCGCTATTTTTAGCGCAATAGCGCCTGCCAACTGCCCCAGTGTGAAAGGGGTCTAAGCCGTATATTTCATCCACAGGATCATCCTTTTTTTTTCTTTTCTTCTGTAAACCATCAAAAAAAACCTTAGGCAAGTTGTGCTGTGCAATGCCTATATTCACCATTTTCTAGATTTATATATAGATTTGGACTTTTTGCTTGAGTTTTTTATATATATTTTTTATATTTTTATATATATATATTTTTTTATACATATTTTTTTTTTTGGACTATACACGTTTAACTATTATTAATCCTTTTGTATTCACCTTTATAACACACATATTTTGGATTTTTATAATTTTTTTTGAAAGTTCTAATATTCAGTGTTTTTAGTGTTAATACATTACTGCGTGAGATCACTTTATATACTTATTTCTATATTGTGTTGAATAGTTTTATTGTACAAAGGTGGATTGTTATATAAAGTTTTTTCCTGAACATGTACTTCAGTTTTGCGGACCAGTCTGGATAATTGTCTCCCGTTGAGTTTTCCTCTAGCCTCAGGGACATGAATTGATTTCTAAAGGCACTTCACAGTGTGTGCAACATAATCCAGAGCTTCAGGGCTTCCAGCACAAACTATGATTCTTGACTCAGCTGGAAATGCTGGAAAATGAAATATAGCCTCCAGAGAACAGTAAGCTGTGAAATAATACACTCATTAATATCACTTTGATGGCTTTCTTTGTGTCTTGTGAAAAATGATTAAGGTAAGTTTATTATTGTTTTGGTGCACAATTTAGTGTTCTCTTAGGTTTTCACAGTAGACCCTAACATTTAGGACTTTAATGTTATCCAGCAAAGTAAAATGTTATCATTGTAAGACTTTTTCCCTTAAAGCCCAACTTCACAGGCTATTCAGAAGCAATTTTAGATGTGTGACTAGAAATTACTTTAGACTGAACATCCATTCCCATATTCACAAGCTACAGCCTGTTGCCTCACTATTGACTAGACATGTGCACACTGAAATATTTCGTTTCGGAATTTCGTTTTCGTGCAAAAAATAAATTTATTTAGTTACTCCCGAAATTCGTTTTTATTTATTTCGTTTTTCGTTAAAAATTGCATTCGTCCGAAAATCTGAATTAATTAAGGTCGAATCTGTCATTGAAGGCTTATGGTGTCTGTCGAATGTTCCGCCCACAAGCAGTGATCTTTTATCTCTATGTCGAATCTTTTCTCTCTATAATGTCGAATCTTTTCTCTCCTATGTCGAATCTTTTCTCTCTATAATGTCAAATCTTTTCTCTCTATAATGTCGAATCTTTTCTCTCCTATGTCGAATCTTTTCTCTCTATAATGTCAAATCTTTTCTCTCTATAATGTCAAATCTTTTCTCTCCTATGCCGAATCTTTCCTCTCCTATGTCGAATCTTTCCTCTCCTATGTCGAATCTTTCCTCTCCTATGTCGAATCTTTCCTCTCCTATGTCGAATCTTTCCTCTCCTATGTCGAATCTTTCCTCTCCTATGTCGAATCTTTCTCTCCTATGTCGAATCTTTTATCTTTATAATGTCGAATCTTTTCTCTCCTATGTAGAATAATCTTGGACTAATAGAGTTAAGGTTAGGCACATTCGACCACAGATTCGATAGACACAGATTGTTATTGTCAGCGTCACGTCAAATCTCCTATCTATATCGAACTGTTGTAGCAACGAAAACGAAAATAAAGCATTTGTTTATGTCGGATCTTTCGGTTTTCGGATTCTGTGCTTTCGTTTTCGTTTGTTAAAACGATAACGAAAGTAGCTGAAATTCGGACGAAAATGCATTCGGACGAAAACGAATGCACATGTCTACTATTGACCTGTATTGTGATTGCTTGGGGATGGTCCACCAGTGGCGGAGCACAATTCCACAGTCATATGTGATTATAATAGACGTCAGTAGATAGCGAACTGGAACAATTATTGTGGGGATTTGTGACCCATTAGGTTTGCACGCAATTTATAGTTACACGGCTGAGCTTCTCCTCAAAATTCTCTATGCAATTTGGATTAGAGGCGAAATTAGAATTTTACTCTCCTAGACTGTAGTCATATTGCCTTTCCATCAAGTCAAGCCTACATACATTCCAGAAATAAATTATGTTACACAGTTCTTTGGTTCACATTGGTGTAAACCTATTTTGGCATTAAAATTGGCCAAAGTAAAAATAGTGCTGGAGTACAGTTACCTTGTGGTACTGGAAATACCTCTGTTAGTTTCCAAATTAACCATTGTGTCCTTAAGAAAGCAATCTTGGATCATTAGCACAAGCAGTACTTAGGACCTTGAATTCTCTTCAAGTATAGATTAAAGTGTAGCACTACCCCCGAAGGAGCTGCTAGTTTAATTTGGGTCAGTACTCTGTTTGCAACCCCCTCAACTGGCCCAGACCCTCTCTTGGCACAACTGGTGTAACTGGCAATTGTGAGTCCCACTGAATGCTGGGAACACAATTTGACATATATATATATATATATATATATATATATCATAATAACATGTAAGAATATGGTTACCTTCCTTTGGTAGCAGTCTCACAGGAAACAAAGATACTCCAACAAAGTGTTTCACTTAACCAAGGGCAACTTTACTTGGTATGAAGGAAAAGGGACAGTATTACACATATGCATACAGTTGACTCAGCAGGGCCCTGCAGGAGTCAATGAGGATAAAGAAAAGAAAGAGTTTCTAAAACAATGTTAAAATCTACTTACAATCTAATGAAACTGGTATAATGCTCGCAAGCTCCCCCTAATGGGCAATACTACCCTATGTCCCTCAGTGTTAGTTCCAGTCAGGTCTGACAATGATCACCAACACAAGTTCCTCAATGGTGGGAGTCTTCGCTAGCAACGTTGGTGCTGTAATCCAAAGGGAATAAAGATGCAATTAAACCTTGACAATGTTTGTGGAAGTGAACTTTCAGTTAGTATAACTTTAACCCAAACTGCGTAGTTATCACGTCCTAATATGCGCGTGGCGTACTATTCTGCTGCTGGTTTGCCTTCAAGAGTCAATGGGCCTAGAACAGTTCTAGAATATAGGCAGGTGCCCTCTCACCAGAACAGGCTTAGTCCACCTGATTTGCTCCGCTGCTGGTGATTCGATCTGTGGCCTCTCCGCAACGTGCAATCTCCGGTCCCTCCCTTGGCAGCAGTAGATATCAGTCGATGGACGACTTCGGTCTCTGGGAAGCGCGAGCTGGACACACAGAAAGAGATCACCCTCCGGGCTTGGTGATCCTCCGCAAGGTTGTAGGCCCAGGCTTCAGGCCTAGTCCCTTTGGCAGCAGGCCTCACGCTCAAATCATCCTGCAGAGAGGGGGTGAAGATCCCAAGAGACCAAACAAAGCTGCTCCCCACCTTTAAGTAACCTCTCCCACAAAGTTCTGCGGGGATGCAATGCACTCTGGGAGGACAACTGCACTGTGGGTATGGTAGTCTATTACCTACTCATGTCAATGGAGTCCTGTTCTCCTGGTACCGTAAGTTCCACAATGCATCGCTTCACAATGTAAATTACAGTTTTATATTACATTACAAACCGCCACCCCCGCTACAAAAGTATATCAAAACCCAAAACTATCTTTTTTAGTTTGGAATAAAGTAGGCAACCTGTCAAGTTCTAACAAAACCAAAGAAAATTTACAGCTCAGCTTACCGACCAGCCTACAACCAACCAAATTATCCTGTCTAACAGTATGCGTTAAAAACAGGGGTTTAGTTTGCACACATTTGCAAATACATGCGTAAGCTGCAGAACCACTTAAGGCTACCCCAGTATTATCTGCAGTCTTAACTCTATACATTTTTGAGAGCCTCCATAGTAGAAGCACATGTATTATAATGGATAGATAGAGGGCAGGTGAGCCTGGAGCGAGCCCACCCCTCCTTAAGGGCACAGGGGTGCATTGAACCCCCAGCATATAGCACAATGGCAGCAAAGGTGTCCAGTGTGTCCCCTCACCAGTATTCCAACATAACAAACAAATGGCCACTGCCCCCACCAATAACTGGCCTTTGCAGCAAGGAGCACATGGAAGGGCGACGCATGTCAAACAAAACCAAAGAAAATTTCCAGCTCAACTTACTAACCAGCCTGCAACCAACCAAATGATTGTGTCCAACAGTATGAATTAAAAACAGGGTTTTCTTATCCTATCCCCATACATGTATCAAAATTTGATCAGTTCATCAGGAACCGGATGAATTTAGAACCATGTATGGGCAGGCTGGTTGTACTGCAGCCGATCCAATGGTTAACTTTAGTACAACCAGCCTGTCTGATTTTTTTAATGCGATCACTGCTGATGGCTATAGCTGCCAGCGGTGATGATTGTATTCTAATTAATGGGAAACCTCCAACTGTCAAAATACAATAGGTCCATGGGAGGGATTCCCTCATCAACACTGACCGTGGTGGAAGGAAAGAAAACTGCATAATGTATAGCCTGCTTAACCCCTTGCCAACCGCCGCACGCCGATTTACATTGGCAGAATGGCACGGGCAGGCAAATGGGCGTACCTGTACGTCCTATTAAATTTGCCACCTAGTGTGCCCGCGGGTCCCGCAAACTCGATGTTCACCGGTGGCCCGTGATCGTGACACGGAGAGGCAGAACGGGGAGATGCCTATGTAAACAAGACATTTCCCTGTTCTACCTAGCAACATGACAGGGATCTACTGCTCCCTGTCATCTGAAGCAGTGATCTCTGTCATGTTGTAGTGAGACCATTCCCCCTACAGTTATAACACCTCCCTAGGACACACTTAACCCCTTGATTGCCCCCTAGTATTTAACCCCTTCCATGCCAGTGTCATTTATACAGTAATTAGGGGCTATGTGTAGCTCTGATCACTGTATAAATGACAATGGTCCCAAAATAGTGTCAAAAGTGTCTGATGTGTCTGCCATAATTAAGTAAGGAACAGTTCTGGACAGCCGCACTCAAAATCAATGCCTTTAAGTTTATTGTAAAAAAGATGATATTCCAAAGGTACAAGCCACAGCAAAAAACAGAACACAGGACTGACGCGTTTCACACGTTCAACAGTGCTTATTCATAGCTACAGAACCACAAACATTAACTGCAAATATATACTGATCCATATGTGATTAATTAAAACCAAATAAAACTAATTGATACATGAAGTGAATTAATTAGTATATATGGCTAACATGTGTGGTTAAATGTGAGAGCACATATTGTTATTCAAATAAATGAGAATAAAACCCAGAAAGTGATGGAAAATCCATTAGATGTAAAAAAATGAATACTAGATTACCGTGCATATATGATAAAATTATATAAAATTAAATGAGCATGAGTGTTAAATAAATATTTATATGTTTTATTTTAATGTGAAGTAAAATAACTTGAAAATAAATGTGAAATTAAATAATAATGAATAAATGTTCATATGTCAGTAGTGATGAGCCGAACACCCCCGGGTTCGGTTCGCACCAGAACCCGCGAACGGACCGAAAGTTTGCACGAACTTTCGAACCCTATTAAATACAATGGATGCGAACGTTTGAAATCTAAAGTGATAATTATAACGACTATTATGCATGTTATTGTCCTAAAAAGGGTTTGGGAACCCGGGTTCTGCACCAGGGGACATGTATCAATCCAAAAAAAAGTTTTAAAAACGGCCGTTTTTTGGGAGCAGTCATTTTAATGATGCATAAAGTGAAAAAAAAAAAGTCAAATATTCCTTTAAATATCGTACCTGGGGGGTGTCTAAAGTATGCCTGTGAAGTGCCACGTGTTTCCCGTGTTTAGAACTGTCCCTGCACAAAATTACATTTCTAAAGGAAAAAAAGCCATTTAAACTGCTTGCGGCTTTAATGTAATGTCTGGTCCCGGTAATATGGATGAAAATCTTTAAGAAAAATGGCATAGCTACCCCTTCACCCCCCCCCCACCCCAGCCCATTACCAGCCCCTTTGGGTCTTGTATGGATATTAAGGGGAACCCCGCACACAAAATAAAAAAGGCCCTATATACTCTAAACAGCCGTATACAGGCGGTGCATACAAGACAGGGACTGTAGGTTTGTTCTTATGTAGAATCTGTTTGTAATTTTGAACAGGTACATTGTTTAAGTGTAGCTCCAGCCAAGAAATCTGTTTTTAAGCTTTTTGGAAAACATAGGGAAGGGTTATCACCCCTGTAACATTTGTTTTGCTGTCTGTGCAGTGTGCACCTGTTCAGAACAGTTCACCTCACTTTCCGTCCTAATGACAAATGTTTTTTGAAAATTTGGGGTTTTTATTAAAACAAGAATTGGTGATAAAGCATCAGTGGAGAGGAGACACTTTTTTTCCCATATTAACTCTTACAGGAGAGAATTTGCCTTCCTAGGGGTAGATTTCCTCTCACTTCCTGTTGTATCCTTCCGTTTGCAAGGAGGAGTCGTTTGTAAGTTGGATGTTTGAAAGTAGGGGCCTGCCGTATATACTCAGCTGAAATTTGCCCCTTACATGTTGGTGTTGCCACAACACTGTGAGCCCTCACAGTTACTCTTGGTGGGCGCATGAATGGGCCCTGCTGTGAATTATTAGATCAAGAATTGTAATTGCATGCCCCTGTTGAACAGGGGCTGAAAAATTGGGCCTTTGGTGGTGGTGGTGGTGGTGTTGACACAACACTGTAAGGCCTCACAGTTACTCTTGGTGGGCGCAGGAATGGGCCCTGCTGTGAATTATTAGATCAAGAATTGTAATTGCATGCCCCTGTTGAACAGGGGCTGAAAAATTGGGCCTTTGGTGGTGGTGGTGGTGGTGTTGACACAACACTGTAAGGCCTCACAGTTACTCTTGGTGGGCGCAGGAATGGGCCCTGCTGTGAATTATTAGATCAAGAATTGTAATTACATACCCCTGTTAAACAGGGGCAGAAAAATTGGGCCTTAGGCACTGGTGCCACAACACTGCAACCCCTCACAGATACTGTACTTGGAGCACAGCAATGAGCCCTGTTGCAAAGTATTGCATCAAAAATTGTAATTACACGCCCCTGTTAAACAGGGGCTGAAAAATTGGGCCTTAGCCACTGGTGCTGGTGCCACGACAATGCAACCTCTCCCAGATACTCTAGTTGGAGTGCAGGAATGAGCCATGCTGCAAAGCATTGCATAAAATTTTTTAATTACATGCCCCTGTTAAACAGGGGCTGAAAAATTGGGCCTTAGCCACTGGTGGCGGCACCCAGAAACAAAAATGTTCTTCCAAGCTATCATCATCAATCGGATCATTGAGGAGGAGGAGGATAGTCAGTCAACATAACAGGACAGTCTCTCAGCATCAGCATCAGTCTTGAAGGGATGTGACATTTGAAAATAAATTAGTCTGTTATATCAGCTTCAGGTGTTTGGTAGCTGGTGGTGATCCAAGACTGGTTCATCTTTATGAAGGTCAGTCGATCAACAGAGTCGGTGGACAGGCACACCCTGTGATCCGTGACAAATCCTCCAGCAGCACTGAATGTGCGTTCTGAAAGAACGCTGGATGCAGGACAGGCCAGTAGCTCAATTGCATACTGTGCAAGCTCTGGCCAGTGATCCATCCTCAAGACCCAGTAAGCCAGAGGGTTTTCGGTGGGGAAGGTGTCCAAGTCTGACCTTGCCCCTAGGTATTCCTGCACCATGTATATCAGACGCTGGCGATAGTTGCTGGAACCGATCATACCTTGGGGCTGCGGACTAAAGAATTGTCTGAACGCATCGGTCAGATGGCCACCTTCCCCACCGCTCCTTCTTTGACTGACCGAAGCCTCAGCAACTCGTTGTCCAGGACCAGGAGTTTGTAACCTCCCAGTCTCTGGGAACGCGTTGCACAGACCTTTCTGCAAGGCCTCCCGGAGTTGTCTCATCCTCTGCTCCCTCTGCGACGGTAAGATAAGGTCCGCAACCTTACCCTTGTACCGTGGATCAAGGAGAGTGGCCAGCCAGTAATGGTCCCTCTCCTTGATCCGAAGAATACGAGGATCCTTCCGCAGACTTTGCAGGATCAGGGAGGCCATGCAGCGTAGGTTAGCTGAGGCATTCGGTCCGGAGTCCTCTGGGTCACTAAGGACGACATGATCCGCAGCCACCTCCTCCCAGCCACGTACAAGTCCACTGGTTTCTTGGGACTGTAAATCATCCCTAAAAGACTGCTGCTGATGATGCTGAGTGCCAGGCTCCACCTCCATGCTGACACAATCCTCCTCCTCCTCCTCCTCCTCCTCTTTTTCCTGTGCGATGGGTGGGACAGAAGGAACACTGTCTGGGTAAAGGGGGCCTTGAGAGGCAAGGAAGTCCTCCTCTTCCTGCCTCTGTTCTACCTCAAGTGCCCTGTCCATTATTCCACGCAGCGTATGTTCCAACAGGTGGACAAGAGGTACAGTGTCACTGATGCATGCACTGTCACTGCTCACCATCCGCGTGGCCTCCTCAAATGGTGCCAGGACAGTGCATGCATCCCTGATCATGCCCCACTGGCGTGGTGAAAAAAACCTGAGCTCCCCTGACCCTGTCCTGGTGCCGTAGTCGCACAGGTACTCATTGATGGCCCTCTGCTGCGTGTGCAGCCGCTGCAGCATGGCCAACGTTGAGTTCCACCTGGTGGGCATGTCACATATAAGGCGGTTCTTGGGCAGGTTCAACTCCTTTTGCAGCTCAGCCAGGCGAGCACTGGCATTATAAGATCTGCGGAAATGCACACAGACTTTCCTGGCCTGCCTCAGGACATCCTGTAAGCCCGGGTACCTGCCCAAGAACCGCTGCACCACCAGGTTAAGGACATGAGCCACACAGGGCAAATGGGTCAGTTGTCCCTGTCGGAGAGCGGAGAGGAGGTTGGTGCCATTGTCGCAAACTACCATTCCTGGCTTAAGCTGGCGTGGCGTCAACCACCTCTCGGCCTTGCCCCTGCCGAGCAGACAGAACCTCTGCCCCAGTGTGGCTCCTGTCCCCCAAACACACCAGCGCAAGCACGGCATGGCATCTTTTTGCCTGCGTAATTGCGTAGCCCCTTGAACGCCTACGGAGCACCGCTGGTTCCGAGGACAAAGCACAGGAAGAGGCCATGGAGGAAGAAGAGGAGGGGGTGGAGGACAGAGGTGTGTCACAACCAGTAGTAGCATTTTGGAGGCGTGGCGATGGAACAACCTCCAACACTACTGCACATTGTCCTGCATCCTTCCCAGCTGCCAAAAGAGTGACCCAATGGGCCGTGAAAGAAAGGTAACGTCCCTGTCCATGCCTGCTGGACCATGAGTCAGCGGTAATATGCACCTTACCGCTGACCGCCCTGTCCAGCGAGGCCAAGACATTGCCTTCCACATGCCGGTAGAGAGACGGAATCGCCTTCCGTGAGAAAAAGTGGTGCTTGGGAACCTGCCACTGAGGAACTGCACATTGCACAAACTCACGGAAGGGGGCCGAGTCTACCAACTGAAAAGGCAGCAGTTGAAGCGCTAGCAATTTAGCCAAGCTAGCATTCAACCGCTGGGCATGTGGATGGCTGGGAGTGAACTTCTTTCGACGGTCCAGCAGCTGGGGCAGGGAAATTTGCCTGCTAGAATCGGACGTCGGTGTACTGCTAGCAGAGTGCCCGCAAGTACTTGGCTGTGACACACCTAATTCTACACCTTCATTCCTCTCAGTGCAGGTTTCAGAGAGGACTGAAGGTATAGTGGGGTTGGAGATCCCAGCTGATGCGGTGCAAGGAGAGGTCCGCTTTGTTCTTTGGTGTGGGTCTTTAAGGTAGGCTTGCCAACGAGCTGCATGGCAGGTCAACATATGTCTGGTCAAGCATGTGGTGCCCAAGCGGGTGATGTTTTGGCCACGCGATATACGCTTGAGACATATGTTGCAAACAGCAGCTGTGCGATCTGATGCACTCGACTCAAAAAAGGCCCACACCAAAGAACTTTTTGAATAACGGGCAGAGGCAGCGCCCTGCACAGGCGGAGCTCTGCGGTGTGATTCCGTTGGTGTGCTGCCCTTACGCTGGCCCCCCGAGGGCATCCTGCCTCGTTGGAGATGTGCCTCCTCCTCATCCTCCTCCTCTCTCCTATTAGGCATCCACGTGGAGTCAGTGACCTCATCATCCCCTCCCTCCTCATCACTGGAGCCAATCAGGCAGTATGCTGCAGCTGCTGGAACATGACTGCCAGATTGGTGTCCTTCTTGAGCATCCCCTCTCTCTGCTCTCACGCTACTGCCTTCCTCTAGCTGGGTATCATCATCAGACCCTTCGAAACGCTGGGCATCCTCCTGGAGCATGTACCCAACACTGTGCTCAAACAGTTCGGGGGACTCCTCAGGAGGACATGGTTGGTCTAGGGAAGGAGTGACTGATGATGACATTGATACCAGGGAAGAAGACGCTTTGGCAGCTGCTTTGCCAGTACCCTGAGCCTGGGTGAGAGAGGATGAGGAGGGTGAGGAGGGCTTGGTCATCCACTCTACCAAGTCTTCGGCACGATGCAGCTCAACACGTCCAGCTGCCGAAAAGAAGGACAAGCGTGTCCCATGGCCACGTGCTGATGGCGATGCACCGCGTCCACGAGCAGCACTGTTGTCTCTAGACACAGAGCCTACTTGTCCTCTTTTATTGGCTCCTGACTGTCTGCCTCTCCTTGTTTGCCTTCCAGACATTCTAAAGGCCTGCAGGGAAATGGGAAAACCAGCAATAAGGCCTAGCTTCAGGAGTATATTTTGCAGGAATCACACTATGCCTGCTGTAGGTGCTGCAAATGCCTGATGGTGTAACACACCAGGAAAAAGCAGCAATACAGGCTAACTTCAGGTGTAATATGATCAGGAGGCACACTCCGCCCGCTGTAAGTGCCGCAAATGCCTGTTGGTGTAACACACCAGGAAAAAGCAGCAATACAGGCTAACTTCAGGTGTAATATGATCAGGAGGCACACTCCGCCCGCTGTAAGTGCCGTAAATGCCTGTTGGTGTAACACACCAGGAAAAAGCAGCAACACAGGCTAACTTCAGGTGTAATATGATCAGGAGGCACACTCCGCCCGCTGTAAGTGCCGCAAATGCCTGTTGGTGTAACACACCAGGAAAAAGAAGCAATACAGGCTAACTTCAGGTGTAATATGATTAGGAGGCACACTCCGCCCGCTGTAAGTGCTGCAAATGCCTGTTGGTGTAACACACCAGGAAAAAGCAGCAATACAGGCTAACTTCAGGTGTAATATGATCAGGAGGCACACTCCGCCCGCTGTAAGTGCCGCAAATGCCTGTTGGTGTAACACACCAGGAAAAAGCAGCAATACAGGCTAACTTCAGGTGTAATATGATCAGGAGGCACACTCCGCCCGATGTAAGTGCCGCAAATGCCTGTTGGTGTAACACACCAGGAAAAAGCAGCAATACAGGCTAACTTCAGGTGTAATATGATCAGGAGGCACGCTCCGCCCGCTGTAAGTGCCGCAAATGCCTGTTGGTGTAACACACCAGGAAAAAGCAGCAATACAGGCTAACTTCAGGTGTAATATGATCAGGAGGCACACTCCGCCCGCTGTAAGTGCCGCAAATGCCTATTGGTGTAACACACCAGGAAAAAGCAGCAATACAGGCTAACTTCAGGTGTAATATGATCAGGAGGCACACTCCATCCGCTGTAAGTGCTGCAAATGCCTGTTGGTGTAACACACCAGGAAAAAGCAGCAATACGGGCTAACTTCAGGTGTATAATGTGCAGGAGGCTTAGCAACAATGACACTGACACTGTCCCCTGCCTATCCTTCTCTCTCCCTGCACACAAGGTTTATCAAAGTATATGACACTGACACTCTCCCTGTCTATCCTTCTCTCTCCCTGCACACAAGGTTTAGCAAAGAATATGACACTGACACTGTCCCCTGCCTATCCTTCTCTCTCCCTGCACACAAGGTTTAGCAAAGAATATGACACTGACACTCTCCCTGCCTATCCTTCTCTCTCCCTGCACACAAGGTTTAGCAAAAAATGTGACACTGACACTGTCCCCTGCCTATCCTTCTCTCTCCCTGCACACAAGGTTTAGCAAAGAATATGACACTGACACTCTCCCTGCCTATCGTTCTCTCTCCCTACACACAAGTTTGAGGTACAAATAGCACTGACACTGTCCCTGCCTATGTAACTCTTTCCCTACGCCGGAACACACTACACAAGGCCGCCGCGCTGGCGGCCTTTTATAGTGTGGGGCGTGTGCTAAACCCCCTGAGCTATAATTGGCCACAGGCAACCTGCCTGTGGCCAATTATGGCTCTCCTAGCTGCCGGCGCTGTGATTGGCCAAGCATGCGGGGTCACAGTGCATGCTTGGACAATCACAGCGCCGGGATTGCACTGCGATGGCACAGTGTATTGTGGGCCGTCCGCGTCACTCGAATTTGGCGCGAATGGCCCAAATCGTTCGATGTTCGCCGAACGGTCGAACAGCCGATGTTCGAGTCGAACTTATGTTCGACTCGAACACCGAGCTCATCCCTATATGTCAGTATGAATGTAAAAATGTAGCGCTAGGTTGTAGGAGAGATATTGTTATCTCACTGGGTGAAGTGTGACCCACTCAGTTAGTGCAGTAAAAATATGTGCTAATAAGTCCACATAACAAAAATGGAAAAAACACAAATGTAAAAGTCCATAAACATATACTGAAGCCTCCCAGGTGAAAAGAAAAAAAACGTGTAACCGTGTAGATCATCACATGCATTTCAAATGGATAAGATTGGATACGCTTACCGGAACAGGTGGATCTACCTGTTAGCGACAGCAGATCATTCAGGCATATGAAATCCCAACGGATAGTAGGTTTGGCTTGTCTGAAGGCTCTGGGTGATGAAGACCACGAACGTAGCCCCTGGACCCGGCAGTCCACGGCTGGAAATCCTGGTGAATGGTATCCTGGACTTGTGGAAGACTCAGAGCTCCCAGGGTATCCACCCTGTTTTCAGACGGTGCCAAGACAGCTCCAGATGGGAAAACCCCTTGTCGGGTCAATGAATGCATGATGAAACAACTCAAAAAAACTGAATGTAAGGGGCTGAGGCTTTCTGACATGTGACGTCTGCAGACAGAACTCCTGTCCCTTCCACGGAAAAGAGGGCTCCCTTCCCTAAAAACTGAGCAAACACTGTGTTTATTAGGGAACTCAACTTTGTTAACAACATGACATTACTGTTACTATTTTTATATGTTTCCATTAGAAAATACTGTAACTGCGACAATATACACCATATTGATAGCTACTGTACTAAGTATAGAGATCTATACACAATATATGTCACACACTTAATGTTGGATATTGGATCCTAACTTGTTTAACCACTTAACGACCGCCCACTGTAAATATACGTCGGCAGAATGGCACCGACAGGCACAATCACGTATATATACGTGATTGCCTTTGTATAGTTGGGGGGTCCGATCGGACCCCCCTACTTTACAGTGAGCGGTCGTTTTACCTTCGGGAGCGATCCGGCATGAGGGGGCGGCCGTTCGATTCCGGCCACCCCCTCTCGATCTCTCCCGGCGAATGAGAGAGCTTCCCCTGCCTGCCAGGAAGGAGGAAGTGATGTCATCTCTCCTGGGGCGCTCACATATACCGAGCGCCGTACAGGAGAAGATGCCAGGTTAGTACACACAACACTACACTGATACCAGGACACATAGGCACATAAATCGCCCCCCCCAGGCCCCCCCAGACACCCCCAGATCACCCCCCAGCCCCCCCCAGCCCCCAGTCACAGTGTCACTGATTGCAGTGACCATTTATTTAGTGATCACTGCAATCAGTGACATTTGTGACTGTAAAAGTGTCACCAAAGTTTAGTCTTAGGTCCAGTGTAGCCCCCTAACCCCCCCTAATAAAGGTTTAACCCCCTGATCACCCCCCAGATAACCCTTTCACCCCCTATCACCACTGTCACTAAGCAATCATTTTTCTGATCGATGTCTTAGCGTCGGTGATGCTGATCGGTAGCCAGTAATTTTTTTTAGGTTCGCCGCAGGTTTTTATAGCGTCGGGTACCCCCATATATTACCTAATAAAGGTTTAACCCCCTTGATCGCCCCCCAGGTAACCCTTTCACCCCCTATCACCACTGTCACTAAGTTATAATTTTTCTGATCGATGTCTTAGCGTCGGCGATGCTGATCTGTAGCCAGTAATTTTTTTTAGGTTCGCCACAGGTTTTTATAGCGTCGGGTACCCCCATATATTACCTAATAAAGGTTTAACCCCCTTGATCACTCCCCAGGTAACCCTTTCACCCCCTAGCACTGCCGTGGCTATGCGATCATTTTTCTGATCGATGTCTTAGCGTCGGTGATGCTAATCGGTAGCCAGTAATTTTTTTTAGGTTCACCGCAGGTTTTTATAGCGTCGGGTACCCCCATATATTACCTAATAAAGGTTTAACCCCCTTGATCGCCCCCCGAGGTAAACCCTTTCACCCCCTATCACCACTGTCACTAAGCGATAATTTTTCTGATCGATGTCTTAGCGTCGGCGATGCTGATCGGTAGCCAGTAATTTTTTTTAGGTTCGCCGCAGGTTTTTATAGCGTCAGGTACCCCAATATATTACCTAATAAAGGTGTAACCCCCTTGATCACCCCCCAGGTAACCCTTTCACCCCCTAGCACCGCCGTCACTATGCGATCATTTTTCTGATCGATGTCTTAGCGTCGGTGATGCTGATCGGTAGCCAGTAATTTTTTTTAGGTTCGCCGCAGGTTTTTATAGCGTCAGGTACCCCCATATATTATCTAATAAAGGTTTAACCCCCTGATCGCCCCCCGGGTAACCCTTTCACCCCCTATCACCACTGTCGCTAAGCAATCGTTTTTATGATCGTTGTCTTAGTGTCGGTGATGCCGATAGGTAGCCAGTAATTTTTTTTTAGGTTCGCCGTCAGGTTTTTATATAGCGTCAGGTACCCCCATATATTATCTAATAAAGGTTTTAACCCCCTAATTGCCCCTAGTTAACCCTTTCACCAGTAATCATCATATAAGTGTTACGGGTGACGCTGGTTAGTTAGTTTGCTTTTTATAGTGTCAGGGCACCCGCCGTATATAACCCAATAAAGGTTTAACCCCCTGATCGCCCGGCGGGTGATATCAATTAGGTTTTAGCATCAGAGAGGGTCTGCGTCACACCCCAGGCAGCGTCAGGTTAGTGCCAGTAGCGCTAACACCCACGCGTGAAGCATACACCCCCCTTAGTGGTATAGTATCTGATCAGCTCAATATCTGATCTGATCAGATCTATACTAGCGTCCCCAGCAGTTTAGGGTTCCCAAAAACGCAGTGTTAGCGGGATCAGCCCAGATACCTGCTAGCACCTGCGTTTTGCCCCTCCGTCCAGCCCAGGCCACCGAAGTGCAGTATCGATCGATCACTGTCACTTGCAAAACAAAAACACACATAACTGCAGCGTTCGCAGAGACAGGCCTGATCCCTGCGACTCCAGTGCTGTAGGAGGTAATTTCACCACCACAGTTAAAAAAAAAAAAAGCATATATGCCGAAGCATTGGGGCAGCAGGAGTGGAGGAGCGATTTTGCTCCTAATACCGCGTACATACGGTCGAAATTCCGACGGAGGCTTGCCCGTGGAAAAGTCTGACCATGTGTACGCGGCATAACTTTTGCGAGAAGATGCCCCCATGCTTCGGCATATATAAATGGTGCATGTATGCCCATCATTAGAAGTGGGTGGATGAAGGGCAGTACTCTAATGGTGGGCATACCCACCGATCAATCTTTTTTTTTCGTTCAGCCAACAGGCTGCATGAAAAAAAAGATTACAATACATGTCCAACAAGGACCAGCAACGTACTGGTATGTTGCTGGACTTTGAATGTTTATACCAGAATGATGCCTGCGGGTTTAGGTATCATCTTGGTATCATTCTTTTCAGCCAGCGGCCGGCTTTCATGTAAAAGCAATCCTAGTGGCTAATTAGCCTCTGGACTGCTTTTACAAGCAGTGGGAGGGAATGTCCCCCCCCCCGGATATAAAAAGCGCCATTGGGAAATTGGGAAAGCATTTTATCACACCGATCTTGGTGTGGTCAGATGCTTTGAGGGCAGAGGAAAGATCTAGGGTCCAATAGACCCCAGTTTTTTCAAAAAAGAGTACCTGTCATTACCTATTGCTATCATAGGGGATATTTACATTCCCTGAGATAACAATAAAAGTGATAAAAATAAATAAATATGGAAGCAACAGTTTAAAAATAAAATAAAAAAGCAAAATTAATAATAAAAAAAAAAAAAAAAAAAAAGCACCCCTGTCCTGCCCTGCTCTTGCCCAATGGCGAACGCAAGCGTCGGTCTGGCGTCATATGTAAACAGCAATTGCACCATGCATGTGAGGTATCACCGCAAAGGTCAGATCGAGGGCAGTAATTTTAGCAGTAGACCTCCTCTGTAAATCTAACGGGGTAACCTGTAAATGCTTTTAAAGGCTTTTAAAAATGTATGTAGTTTGTCGCCAATGCGCGTTTGTGCGAAATTTTAAAGCATGTCGTGTTTGGTATCTATGTACTCGGCCTAAGATCATCTTTTTTTATTTCATCAAACATTTGGGCAATATAGTGTGTTTTAGTGCAATAAAATTAAAAAAAGTGTATTTTTTCCCCAAAAAATGCGTTTGAAAAATCGCTGCGCAAATACTGTGTAGAAAAAAAAAATGCAACACCCACCATTTTATTCTGTAGGGCCTTTGCTTTAAAAATATATATAATGTTTGGGGGTTCAACATAATTTTCTTGCAAAAAAAAATATGTTTTCATGTAAACAAAAAGTGTCAAAAAGGGCTTTGTCTTCAAGTGGTTAGAAGAGTGGATGTAAGCTTCCTAATGTTGTGTATAAAATGCCAGAACAGTTCAAAACCCCCCCAAATGACCCCATTTTGGAAAGTAGACACCCCAAGCTATATACTGAGAGGCATGTCGAGTCCATGGAATATTTTATATGTTGACACAAGTTGCGGAAAAAATATTTTTTTTTTTTTGCACAAAGTTGTCACTAAATGATATATTGCTCAAACATGCCATGGGCATATGTGGAATTACACCCCAAAATACATTCTGTTGCTTCTCCTGAGTACGGGGATACCACATGTGTGAGACTTTTTGGGAGCCTAGCCGCGTACGGGACCCCAAAAACCAAGCACCGCCTTCAGGCTTTCTAAGGGTGTCAATTTTTGATTTCACTTCTCACTGCCTATCACAGTTTCGGAGGCCATGGAATGCCCAGATGGCACAAAACCCCCCCAAATGACCCCATTTTGGAAAGTAGACACCCCAAGCTATTTGCTGAGAGGTATTGTGAGTATTTTACAGATCTCGCTTTTTGTCACAAAGTTTTGAAAATTGAAAAAAAAAAGAAAAAAAAAAATGTTCTTTCTTCATTTTCAAAAACAAATGAGAGCTGTAAAATACTCACCATGCCTCTCAGCAAACAGCTTGGGGTGTCTACTTTCCAAAATGGGGTCATTTGGGGGGGTTTTGTGCTATTTTGGCATTTTATGGCCTTCAAAACTGTGATAGGTAGTGAGGAGTGAAATCAAAAATTTGCGCCCTTAGAAATCCTGGAGGCGGTGCTTGGTTTCCGGGGTCCCGTACGTGGCTAGGCTCCTAAAAAGTCCCACACATGTGGTATCCCAGTACTCAGGAGAAGCAGCAGAATGTATTTTGGGGTGCAATTCCACATATAACCATGGCATGTGTGAGCAATATATCATTTAGTGACAACTTTTTGTAGTTTTTTTTTTTTGTCATTATTCAATCACTTGGGACAAAAAAAAAATATTCAATGGGCTCAACAGGCCTCTCAGCAATTTCCTTGGGGTGTCTACTTTCTAAAATGGGGTCATTTGGGGGGGTTTTGTGCTATTTTGGCATTTTATGGCCTTCAAAACTGTGATAGGTAGTGAGGAGTGAAATCAAAAATTTGCGCCCTTAGAAATCCTGAAGGCGGTGCTTGGTTTCCGGGGTCCCATACGTGGCTAGGCTCCTAAAAAGTCCCACACATGTGGTATCCCCGTACTCAGGAGAAGCAGCAGAATGTATTTTGGGGTGCAATTCCACATATAACCATAGCATGTGTGAGCAATATATCAGTTAGTGACAACTTTTTGTAATTTTTTTTTTTTTTTTTTTTTTTGTCATTATTCAATCACTTGGGACAAAAAAAAAATATTCAATGGGCTCAACATGCCTCTCAGCAATTTCCTTGGGGTGTCTACTTTCTAAAATGGGGTCATTTGGGGGGGTTTTGTACTGCCCTGTCATTTTAGCACCTCAAAAAATGAGATAGGCAGTCATAAATTAAAAGCTGTGTAAATTCCAGAAAATGTACCCTAGTTTGTAAACGCTATAACTTTTGCGCAAACCGATAAATATACGCTTATTGACATTTTTTTTTACTAAAGACATGTGGCTGAATACATTTTGGCCTAAATGTATGACTAAAATTGAGTTTATTCGATTTTTCTTATAACAAAAAGTAGAAAATATCATTTTTTTTCAAAATTTTCGGTCTTTTTCCGTTTATATCGCAAAAAATAAAAATCGCAGAGGCAATCAAATACCATTAAAAGAAAGCTCTATTTGTGGGAAGAAAAGGACGCAAATTTCGTTTGGGTACAACATTGCATATCCGCACAATTTACAGTTAAAGCAGCGCAGTGCAAAATTCTGAATTCACCTCTGGTCCTCTAGCTACCAAATGGTCCGGGGCTTAAGTGGTTAACACTCTCATCAGGCTATGTTGGCCTGCAGGAGGGTACTTTATCTGTATTGTCACTTTTTACATTTATTCTAAAAATCTCAATAAATATATTGAAAAAAAAAATATGAAATGTATGAACAAAAAAAGGATTTAAAAATATATTAGATACGGTCTTTTACATTAAGATGACCGCTTTCATCTAAAAAAAAACAAAAAACTATAGCTCCTCTTTAATCCTTGTTTGAAACAATCCCCAACCCCAATTTAAATGACTAATCTAGGGGCCAGAAAACAGCACTGTGCATCGAGGGAAAGATCATCTGAGGGCATGATAAAGTTGTAGAATTCATATGAACTGTTTTTCCATGAATCCCAATCAAGTGAGCCCACCCTCATGGTAGTCAGGGGGCAGAAACCCCTATCTGAGTGGACTGGTTCTCCTAAGACTCTCATCTTGCACTGCTCTTCTCAATATAAACGTGTCAGAGCAGGGAAGATGGCTGCGTCTCGTGTTTATGAACCAAAGCGGAGTTCGTGTACCGAAGCAAATTTTTGTGAACGCTTCTGTTTGCAAACCGAGATGTTCGTGAACAGAAGCGTTCGTGAACCGAGTTATCACTGTAGTTACCTTAGAACGAAGCCCTCCAGCGGTGCCCACACACTGCTGAGATTGCTGACATCTTTCCCGGTGATTATTCTGGGTTTGTGGGCTCCGGCACTGTGAGTGTCCGGAGCCACGGCGATGTCACTCCCATGCATTCACCTAGGAGCCGCTGTTTATGGCACAGGCTCTGAATTTTCGGCACGGTAAGCCAAACCTTGAGAGCACATGGCCCGATGACGTTATCGGCTGCATGCACTCTGAATATCTACTAAACTGTGCAAGTTTAGGAGATATTCACAGTACCTACAGGTAAGCCTTATTATAGGCTTAACTGTAGTTACAATTAAAAAATAAGTCTTTACTGCCTCTTTAACAAGCCCTTCCAGTTTTTTCTTGGTATACAGAATACATGCTATCAATATTGTGAAATGGTGAGGGGGTAGAGAGTCAGTAGTTTATCAAAAGACAACTGAACATTGTTTTTTGTTATTTCAGTCCACAGAATCATGTGTGTAGTCAGTGTACAATAGGGAATTAGTATCTGCATCCATGTATGACAGTTAAACAGATATCTTCTGTACTTGTAGGAAAAAACATAGGAAGTATTTTATAAAGATGTAATCGTTCCATTTGTTCCTCCCAAGACCTCCTGCTCTCTAACATCCTCGTCACCTTCTCCCTTGCTCACTTCCAGGACTTTTCCAGAGCCACTCCCTTCCTATGGAACTCCCTACCCCAATCTGTCTGATTGTCTCCTACTCTGTTTGCTTTTAGATGATCCCTGAAAACCCTCTTCTTCAGAGAAGCCTATCTTGCCACACCTAGCAACTGTACTTTATTTTATCCATCATCTCATCCCCCACAGCTATTACCTTTTGTATCACTTGACCCTCCCTCCTAGATTGTAAGCTCTAACGAGCAGGGCCCTCTGATTCTTCCTGTATTGAATTGTATTGTAACTGTACTGTCTGTCGTCATGCTGTAAAGCGCTACGCAAACTGTTGGCACTATATAAATCATGTATAATAATAATAATAATAAAGATGTACTACATATTTTTTTATTATTTGTAGCGGGGTATCGTTTCACCCGCAAGACTACAGTTCCCAGCATGCTTTGGGGCACCCAGGGTGCATTTCCCCACGCAAGGACTGCTGGGGTGGACTTTAAAAGGGAGAGGAGGGGCCTCGTTCTTTCTCTTGGAATGCCGCCCTCCTTGCAAGAGGATCCCTGCACTCACCTGCTGCGCGTGCTAGGCCTGAAGCCTGGGCCTCGCACTTTGTTCCAGAGAGCCTTCCGTTCCGCTGGGGAGCCTGCGAGACATCCGATCCACCTGAGGTGCCACCATCTTCTGGAGGACCGAAGACCCGGTGCATCGTGGGCACTGTGAAGCCACTCACAGTAGCGGAGGAGCCGGACAGGAGTCGGTCCGGTCTGGGTGAGAGAGCGCCAGCTCAGAACCACATCTAAGTCACTTGTTGCCTATTAACTTTGCCTAGGCCCATCATTGACCACAGTTATACTTTGGAGAGACTGTTTTCTGAACTGAGTTTGTTCAGTCTCTCCAGCTTTGCCAAGTTAGCGATTATCTGCTACCCCTATTGGATTACAGTTTGTTCTTTTATGTGCACCACCGACAGTTGCTAGCGAAGATTCTTCAACAAACTATACCCCAAGTTATAGTCAGGCCTGACTGGGTAGTATAGGACATTGCTGGGCGCCATTTTTATGCTCACGAGGGAGGATAGCTGCAGCGGGGTTGATATATGTTCATTGCATTATTGAATGTCATACCCTTTTAATGTGTACACCTATATTGCAGGGATCTGCATAAGATATTGTATACAAATTACCCTTTTATATTTTTACCTACAGTAAAAAGTTATAGTTAAGTAATTTGGTTGTGAGTGTCAATTACTGTACTGGTATACAAAGGGGGTTGTACCGTATAATAGTATAGTGATAATACAGTTATACCACTTCTTCCCCCTTTTCCTAACTGTGTCACGAGAGGTTAGAGCCGATTGCCAGGGGTTGATAGCGGTGCATTACAGGGCCCAAAACAAACAAGCAGCCCTCTTAAACTGAGGGTACCGCTACATATTATTTTGCATACAGTACACTTTAATTTGTATTCCTTTTCTAACTTTCTAAATGGGTGGTGAAGATGTGTGATTTCTTCTGTGATTAGGACTGCAGGAAGCTAAAGTAAACGTATAATAAGGCTTTTATACTAGATTGAAATGGAGTAAACAGCATTTTAAAGGATACATAACTAAATGAAAATGTGTGCTTTTAAATATTTGTCAGCCATCCGTGCTTAGTTTTGCATGTATGAAAACATATAAACATCCCGTCCATCACCTAAGAAAACATACATATGACTAATAAAAAAAAAAAAGTTAAAAATGATGTTGCTAGACTCCTTTAATGTACACAATGTACATATGTACAATGTACGTATTTATTAGCACGCTGAAGGTAGACTAGATAAAATAGGATTTCTGATTTGTTGTTTTGAATGATATTTGCACATGATCATTGCAGTTTGCACTGCTTAATTAATAAGATGATCATTTTCATAGGATAATGCAAGACTGGATGAGTTTCTAGAGTCTGGAAACAAATCCATCTAAAAATAGAACCGATTACTTTATTTCTGAGGCGTTTCTATTACCAATGGAAGCATATTTGCTTTGTTCACACTATACTATTTTGCATATGAACTACAAGAATTTCTGCACTATTGTGCTAGCTTATGATTCGCCATGTATTTTTTAAACCTGTGTCATAAATGTATGCTTCTAGAGCAGGATGAGTTCTTAAATTATTGGTACAGAATTTGATTCCTTTTTTTCTCAGATAGGAGAGATATGTAGTTTTGTTGCAGCTCATTGGATTCTTTATTTCTTTTTAATTTAGGCATTATAATATCCATTACCTTAACATCCTGTAACAATAAAAATGGCATAACTATGGATTATGTGTTATGATATATATCATGTTTCAAAGTAGATATAAACTTTAACTTAGGCTGTGTTTTAATTTTTTTTTTTCACTCCATTTTGCATCTCAGTGCTGCCGATCTCCTCCAGTCTCTTTCAGACACTTAATTTTCTACATGCAGTCACTTCATCATCAGCTTCACCCCATCTTTGCTGGAACCTGCTTGGTGATAGTGACAAAGGAGGACCATGTCAATGCAGTGTGTGTCAGTATGGCCAATTGTAGTCTCAACCGGAGAACAGTAGTCACCACATAATAGAAAGTGCCCAAACAAGGGCTTTCCTTCTTTTAATGAAAGCTGCAGAATTCAACACATTGGGGACATGCTGATGCAGCAGGCCAAGCTATCATATACACACTAAATGAAGATTTTCAAATTGTCTTTATTTCAGGTGGTGAAAGTCTATTTAAAAAGAACATGTTTAAACATAAGGTAATTTAAAGCTACACATTGATCATCATTTCCCAACCTTAAATTCTCCTTATAGTTTTAAATTGTCTGTGGAGGTTATTATTTAAATCAGTCTTGGCCAATGTAAGATTTCTACAAGTAATAATTATAGGTCATAGGTCCTCACTATAAACCTGAATAGATTATGAAATAGTTATTCAATCCACCATAAAAATGCTTGCCAATATTTTTTGGCATTCATTCAGTGATTTGATTTCATCTTTATTTTTGATGCATCTGGAAGGAAATCCTAGTATATTGCAGGGAAGTTTTTTCCTTCTAAAAACGTGTTAACATCTATGCACTTTTAATACCTTGATGTCTGTGTTATAAATATGGTAGTAGCATACACTGATATGTTTCCCTTGACACTTGCAGGAAGATGTATATTTTAGTTTAGCCTTGAAATTGCTCCTTTGGATCAGTAAGGTTTCTCCTGCATCTGGGCTCTGTGGAAATCCCCCTCCCCTTTGACAGTACAACATTGGCTGTGCCGTGTTGAGCAAATCAATCTCATGAAGGATTTGACTAGCTCCCTTCAAAGACCGGAACACCAAGTTTTGTAACACTTGGTTCTATTGGTTGGAAATTTCCTCTACAGATACATTTAAAGACTTCTTGGTTGACTGACTCAGATCTGATGCATCTTTCTGCTAACCTCTCCCCCTTATGAGCGTTTTAGCAACAAGCATGTTCCTGCACATTTTGCTCCTCAAGTAACATTACCCCGTATCCAGAGATATCCCCCACACAGTCCCTATACCCGTTGTACCCTCCTTTATTTAGGTTTAAAGCATTTAAGATATAGTGGAAATCCCCACATGGTACACCACCTATCTCTCTATGTATCACCCCCCCCCCCATCCAGTTGTAATACCTTCCCTGCTTGCTCTTACTATCACCCTTCTCTTGATCAATATTATTATTATTTTACAGGATTTATATAGCACCAACAGTTTGTGCAGTGCTTAGATATTCAAACGCAGTTGGCTAATACCACATCAGACAAGGGCTAACCTGCTAACATTCCATTATTCTTCTTTGGATAATTTCAGATACTATTCTTCACCTAACTAAAGTTCTGGTCACTACTCTAATGTACTTGTATTGCATCTTATTGTATTCCATAGTTGCATCTATAGATCTGTGAATTGTGAAACATTATGTATGACCACAGTCTCTATTTTAAACTGTGATGTTACTTTCCTGTGCCTATATTGCTATAAAAAAACATAACAAATAATGCTTAACCACTTAAGCCCCGGACCATTTGGTAGCTAAAGGATCAGAGGTGATTTCAGAATTTTGCACTGCGCTGCAAATTGTGCGGACATGCAATGTTGTACCCAAACGAAATTTGCATCCTTTTCTTCCCACAAATAGAGCTTTCTTTTAATGGTATTTGATTGCCTCTGCGATTTTTATTTTTTGCGATATAAACGGAAAAATACCGAAAATTTTGAAAAAAAATGATATTTTCTAATTTTTGTTATAAGAAAAATCGAATAAACTCAATTTTAGTCATACATTTAGGCCAAAATGTATTCAGCCACATGTCTTTAGTAAAAAAAATGTCAATAAGCATATATTTATTGGTTTGCGCAAAAGTTATAGCGTTTACAAACTAGGGTACATTTTCTGGAATTTACAGAGCTTTAAATTTATGACTGCCTATCTCATTACTTGAGGTGCTAAAATGGCAGGGCAGTACAACCCCCCCCCCAAATGATCCCATTTTGGAAAGTAGACACCCCAAGGAAATTGCTGAGAGGCATGTTGAGCCCATTGAATATTTTTTTTTTTGTCCCAAGTGATTGTATAATGACAAAAAAAAAAAAAAAATTACAAAAAGTTGTCACTAAATGATATATTGCTCACACATGCCATAGTTATATGTGGAATTGCACCCCAAAATACATTCTGCTGCTTCTCCTGAGTACGGAGATACCACATGTGTGGGACTTTTTAGGAGCCTAGCCACCCCGGAAACCAAGCACCGCCTTCAGGATTTCTAAGGGCGCAAATTTTTGATTTCACTCCTCACTACCTATCACAGTTTCGAAGGCCATAAAATGCCAAAATAGCACAAAACCCCCCCAAATTACCCCATTTTGGAAAGTAGACACCCCAAGCTATTTACTGAGAGGCATGTTCAGTCCATGGAATATTTTGCCACAAGTTGCGGGAATATGACAAACTTTTTTTTTTTGCACAAAGTTGTCACTAAATGATATATTGCTCACACATGCCATGGGCATATGTGAAATTACACCCCAAAATACATTCTGTTGCTTCTCCTGAGTACGGGGATACCACATGTGTGGGACTTTTTGGGAGCCTAGTCGCGTACGGGACCCCAAAAACCAAGCACTGCCTTCAAGGTTTCTAAGGGCATAAATTTTTGATTTCACTCCTCACTACCTATCACAGTTTTGAAGGCCATAAAATGCCAAGATGGCACAAAAACCCCCTAAATGACCCCATTTTGGAAAGTAGACACCCCAAGCTATTTGCTGAGAGGCATGTTGAGCCCATTGAATATTTTTTTTTGTCCCAAATGATTGAATAATGACAAAAAGAAAAAAAAATGTACAAAAAGTTGTCACTAAATTATATATTGCTCACACATGCCATGGTTATATGTGGAATTGCACCCCAAAATACATTCTGCTGCTTCTCCTGAGTACGGGGATACCACATGTGTGGGACTTTTTGGGAGCCTAGCCGTGTACGGGGCCCCAAAAACCAAGCACCGCCTTCAGGATTTCTAAGGGCGTAAATTTTTGATTTCACTCCTCAATACCTATCACAGTTTTGAAGGCAATAAAATGCCAAAATAGCACAACCCCCCCCCCCCAAATGACCCCATTTTGGAAAGTAGACACCCCAAGCTATTTACTGAGAGGCATGTTGGGTTCATGGAATATTTTATATTTTGCCACAAGTTGCGGGAATATGACAAACTTTTTTTTTTTTGGCACAAAGTTGTCACTAAATGATATATTGCTCACACATGCCATGGGCATATGTGAAATAACACCCCAAAATACATTCTGCTGCTTCTCCTGAGTACGGGGATACCACATGTGTGGGACTTTTTGGGAGCCTAGCCGCGTACGGGACCCCAAAAACCAAGCACCGCCTTCAAGGTTTCTAAGGGCATACATTTTTGATTTCACTCCTCACTACCTATCACAGTTTTGAAGGCCATAAAATGCCAAGATAGCACAAAACCCCCCAAAATGACCCCATTTTGGAAAGTAGACACCCCAAGGAAATTGCTGAGAGGCATGTTGAGCCCATTGAATATTTTTTTTTGTCCCAAGTGATTGAATAATGACAAAAAGAAAAAAAAATGTACAAAAAGTTGTCACTAAATGATATATTGCTCAAACATGCCATGGTTATATGCGGAATTGCACCCCAAAATACATTTGGCTGGTTCTCCTGAGTACGGGGATACCACATGTGTGGGACTTTTTGAGAGCCTAGCCGCGTACGGGCCCCCGAAAACCAAGCACCGCCTTCAGGATTTCTAAGGGCACAAATTTTTGATTTCACTCCTCACTACCTATCACAGTTTTGAAGGCCATAAAATGCCAAGATAGCCAAAAACCCCCACAAATGACCCCATTTTGGAAAGTAGACACCCCAAGCTATTTGCTGAGAGGCATAGTGAGTATTTTACAGCTCTCATTTGTTTTTGAAAATGAAGAAAGACATATTTTTTTTTTCTTTTTTCAATTTTCAAAACTTTGTGACAAAAATCAAGATCTGCAAAATACTCAACATACCTCTCAGCAAATAGTTTGGGGTGTCTACTTTCCAAAATGGGGTCATTTGGGGGGGTTTTGTGCCATCTGGGCATTCCATGGCCTCCGAAACTGTGATAGGCAGTGAGGAGTGAAATCAAAAATTTACACCCATAGAAATCCTGAAGGCGGTGCTTGGTTTGCGGGGTCCTGTACGGGGCTAGGCTCCCAAAATGTCTCACACATCTGGTATCCCCGTACTCAGGAGAAGCAACAGAATGTATTTTGGGGTGCAATTCCACATATAACCATGGCATGTTTGAGCAATATATATTTTAGTGACAACTTTTTGTACATTTTTTTTTCTTTTTGTCATTATTCAATCACTTGGGGCAAAAAAAAAAAAAGATTCAATGGGCTCAACATGCCTCTCAGCAAATAGCTTGAGGTGTCTACTTTCCAAAATGGGGTCATTTGGGGGGGTTTTGAACTGTCCTGGCATTTTATGCACAACATTAGGAAGCTTATGTCACACATCATCCACTCTTCTAACCACTTGAAGACAAAGCCCTTTCTGACACTTTTTGTTTACATGAAAAAAAAAAAAATTGGGCAAGAAAATTATGTTGAACCCCCAAACATTATATATTTTTTTAAAGCAAAGGCCCTACAGATTAAAATAGTGGGTGTTGCATTTTTTTTCACACAGTATTTGCGCAGCGATTTTTCAAACGCATTTTTTGGGGGAAAAACACACTTTTTTTATTTTTAATGCACTAAAAAACACTATATTGCCCAAATGTTTGATGAAATAAAAAAGATGATCTTAGCACGAGTACATGGATACCAAACACGACATGCTTTAAAATTGCGCACAAACGCGCAGCGGCGACAAACTACATTCATTTTTAAAAGCATTTAAAAGCCTTTACATGTTACCACGTTAGATTTACAGAGGAGGTCTACTGCTAAAATTACTGCCCTCGATCTGACCTTCGCGGTGATACCTCACATGCATGATGCAATTGCTGTTTACATTAGACGCTAGACCGACACTTGCGTTCGCCTTTGCGCAAGAGCAGCAGGGGACAGCGGTGCTTTATTTTTTATTTTTTTATTATTTATTTTGCTTTTTTATTTTATTTTTAAACTGTTCCTTCCATATTTTTTTTTTACCATTTTTATTGTTATCTCAGGGAATGTAAATATCCCCTATGATTGCAATAAGTAGTGACAGGTACTCTTTTTTTGAAAAAAATTGGGGGGTTAGACCCTAGATCTTTCCTCTGCCCTCAAAGCATCTGACCACACCAAGATCGGTGTGATAAAATGCTTTCCCAATTTCCCAATGGCGCTGTTTATATCCGGGGGGGGCATTCCCTCCCACTGCTTGTAAAAGCAGTCTAGAGGCTAATTATCTGCTAGAATTGCTTTTACATGAAAGCCGGCCACTGGCTGAAAAGAATGATACCAAGATGATACCTAAACCTGCAGGCATAATTCTGGTATAAACATTCAAAGTCCAGCAACATACCAGTACGTTGCTGGTCCTTGTTGGACATGTATTGTAATCTTTTTTTTCATGCAGCCTGTTGGCTGAACGAAAAAAAGAGATTGATCGGTGGGTATGCCCACCATTAGAATACCTCCCTTCATCCACCCACTTCTAATGATGGGCATATATGCCGAAGCATGGGGGCATCCTCCCGCAAAAAAGTTATGCCGCGTACACACGGTCGGACTTTTCCACGGGCAAGCCTCCGTCGGAATTTCGACCGTATATACGCGGCATTAGGAGCAAAATTGCTCCTCCGCCCCTGCTGCCCCCATGCTTCAGCATATATGCTCTTTTTTTAACTGTGGTGGTGAAATCACCTCCTTGAAGCATTGGAGTCACGGCTTTATGTATCGTGGGAGCAAACGCTGTTGCTGTCAAGATAAATAGATCCGCTCTGCAACTGAATGGTGTACCTGCTAGGAATGAGCTTCGTGTTCGAGTCGAACATACGTTCGACTCGAACATCGGCTGTTCGATCGTTCGACGAAGATCGAACGATTTGGGCCGTTCGCGCCAAATTCGAGTGACGCAAACGGCCCACAATGCACTACGCCATCGCAGTGTCATCCAGGCGCTGTGATTGGCCAAGCATGCACTGTGACCCCGCATGCTTGGCCAATCACAGCGCCGGCAGCGAGGAGAGCAATGATTGGCCACAGGCAGGATGCCTGTGGCCAATTATTGCTGAGGGTGTTTAGTACACGCCCCACACTATAAAAGGCCGCCAGCACGGCGGCCTAGTGTAGTGTGTTCCGGAGCAGGGATAGAGCAGCATAGGCAGGGACAGTGACTGTTATTTCTTTCTTGCTTAACCTGGATTCCTTTAGTTTAGGGAAAGAGAAGGATAGGTAGGGAGAGTGTCAGTGTGTTTTGTGCTTGTGCTATAGTGTGCTTAAAAAAAACATTTATTCTAGGGACAGAAAACTGTAGGTAGGGACAGTGTCAGTTTCTTTCACTCTGCAAGTCCTTGTTTCCAGGGACCTGGAAGGACAGTGAGTGAATTGTCCTTGTGCTATATTGTGCTTAAAAAAACATTTATTCTAGGGACAGAAAACTGTAGGTAGGGAGAGTGTCAGTTTCTTTCACTCTGCAAGTCCTTGTTTCCAGGGACCTGTAAGGACAGTGAGTGAATTGTCCTTGTGCTATATTGTGCTTAAAAAAAACATTTATTCTAGGGACAGAAAACTGTAGGTAGGGAGAGTGTCAGTTTATTTCACTCTGCAAGTCCTTGTTTCCAGGGACCTGGAAGGACAGTGACTGAATTGTCCTTGTGCTATATTGTGATTAAAAAAAACATTTATTCTAGGGACAGAAAACTGTAGGTAGGGAGAGTGTCAGTTTATTTCACTCTGCAAGTCCTTGTTTCCAGGGACCTGGAAGGACAGTGAGTGAATTGTCCTTGTGTTATATTGTGATTAAAAAAAACATTTTTTCTAGGGACAGAAAACTGTAGGTAGGGAGAGTGTTTTTTTTCTTTCACTCTGCAAGTCCTTGTTTCCAGGGACCTGGAAGGACAGTGAGTGAATTCTCCTTGTGCTATATTGTGCTTAAAAAAAACATTTATTCTAGGGACAGAAAACTGTAGGTAGGGAGAGTGTCAGTTTATTTCACTCTGCAAGTCCTTGTTTCCAGGGACCTGTAAGGACAGTGAGTGAATTGTCCTTGTGCTATATTGTGATTAAAAAAAACATTTATTCTAGGGACAGAAAACTGTAGGTAGGGAGAGTGTCAGTTTATTTCACTCTGCAAGTCCTTGTTTCCAGGGACCTGGAAGGACAGTGACTGAATTGTCCTTGTGCTATATTGTGATTAAAAAAAACATTTATTCTAGGGACAGAAAACTGTAGGTAGGGAGAGTGTCAGTTTATTTCACTCTGCAAGTCCTTGTTTCCAGGGACCTGGAAGGACAGTGAGTGAATTGTCCTTGTGTTATATTGTGATTAAAAACAACATTTTTTCTAGGGACAGAAAACTGTAGGTAGGGAGAGTGTTTTTTTTCTTTCACTCTGCAAGTCCTTGTTTCCAGGGACCTGTAAGGACAGTGAGTGAATTGTCCTTGTGCTATATTGTGCTTAAAAAAAACATTTATTCTAGGGACAGAAAACTGTAGGTAGGGAGAGTGTCAGTTTATTTCACTCTGCAAGTCCTTGTTTCCAGGGACCTGGAAGGACAGTGACTGAATTGTCCTTGTGCTATATTGTGATTAAAAAAAACATTTATTCTAGGGACAGAAAACTGTAGGTAGGGAGAGTGTCAGTTTATTTCACTCTGCAAGTCCTTGTTTCCAGGGACCTGGAAGGACAGTGACTGAATTGTCCTTGTGCTATATTGTGATTAAAAAAAACATTTATTCTAGGGACAGAAAACTGTAGGTAGGGAGAGTGTCAGTTTATTTCACTCTGCAAGTCCTTGTTTCCAGGGACCTGGAAGGACAGTGAGTGAATTGTCCTTGTGTTATATTGTGATTAAAAAAAACATTTTTTCTAGGGACAGAAAACTGTAGGTAGGGAGAGTGTTTTTTTTCTTTCACTCTGCAAGTCCTTGTTTCCAGGGACCTGTAAGGACAGTGAGTGAATTGTCCTTGTGCTATATTGTGCTTAAAAAAAACATTTATTCTAGGGACAGAAAACTGTAGGTAGGGAGAGTGTCAGTTTATTTCACTCTGCAAGTCCTTGTTTCCAGGGACCTGGAAGGACAGTGACTGAATTGTCCTTGTGCTATATTGTGATTAAAAAAAACATTTATTCTAGGGACAGAAAACTGTAGGTAGGGAGAGTGTCAGTTTATTTCACTCTGCAAGTCCTTGTTTCCAGGGACCTGGAAGGACAGTGAGTGAATTGTCCTTGTGTTATATTGTGATTAAAAAAAACATTTTTTCTAGGGACAGAAAACTGTAGGTAGGGAGAGTGTTTTTTTTCTTTCACTCTGCAAGTCCTTGTTTCCAGGGACCTGTAAGGACAGTGAGTGAATTGTCCTTGTGCTATATTGTGCTTAAAAAAAACATTTATTCTAGGGACAGAAAACTGTAGGTAGGGAGAGTGTCAGTTTATTTCACTCTGCAAGTCCTTGTTTCCAGGGACCTGGAAGGACAGTGACTGAATTGTCCTTGTGCTATATTGTGATTAAAAAAAACATTTATTCTAGGGACAGAAAACTGTAGGTAGGGAGAGTGTTTTTTTTCTTTCACTCTGCAAGTCCTTGTTTCCAGGGACCTGTAAGGACAGTGAGTGAATTGTCCTTGTGCTATATTGTGCTTAAAAAAAACATTTATTCTAGGGACAGAAAACTGTAGGTAGGGAGAGTGTCAGTTTATTTCACTCTGCAAGTCCTTGTTTCCAGGGACCTGGAAGGACAGTGAGTGAATTGTCCTTGTGTTATATTGTGATTAAAAAAAACATTTTTTCTAGGGACAGAAAACTGTAGGTAGGGAGAGTGTCAGTTTATTTCACTCTGCAAGTCCTTGTTTCCAGGGACCTGGAAGGACAGTGAGTGAATTGTCCTTGTGTTATATTGTGATTAAAAAAAACATTTTTTCTAGGGACAGAAAACTGTAGGTAGGGAGAGTGTTTTTTTTCTTTCACTCTGCAAGTCCTTGTTTCCAGGGACCTGGAAGGACAGTGAGTGAATTCTCCTTGTGCTATATTGTGCTTAAAAAAAACATTTATTCTAGGGACAGAAAACTGTAGGTAGGGAGAGTGTCAGTTTATTTCACTCTGCAAGTCCTTGTTTCCAGGGACCTGTAAGGACAGTGAGTGAATTGTCCTTGTGCTATATTGTGATTAAAAAAAACATTTATTCTAGGGACAGAAAACTGTAGGTAGGGAGAGTGTCAGTTTATTTCACTCTGCAAGTCCTTGTTTCCAGGGACCTGGAAGGACAGTGACTGAATTGTCCTTGTGCTATATTGTGATTAAAAAAAACATTTATTCTAGGGACAGAAAACTGTAGGTAGGGAGAGTGTCAGTTTATTTCACTCTGCAAGTCCTTGTTTCCAGGGACCTGGAAGGACAGTGAGTGAATTGTCCTTGTGTTATATTGTGATTAAAAAAAACATTTTTTCTAGGGACAGAAAACTGTAGGTAGGGAGAGTGTTTTTTTTCTTTCACTCTGCAAGTCCTTGTTTCCAGGGACCTGTAAGGACAGTGAGTGAATTGTCCTTGTGCTATATTGTGCTTAAAAAAAACATTTATTCTAGGGACAGAAAACTGTAGGTAGGGAGAGTGTCAGTTTATTTCACTCTGCAAGTCCTTGTTTCCAGGGACCTGGAAGGACAGTGACTGAATTGTCCTTGTGCTATATTGTGATTAAAAAAAACATTTATTCTAGGGACAGAAAACTGTAGGTAGGGAGAGTGTCAGTTTATTTCACTCTGCAAGTCCTTGTTTCCAGGGACCTGGAAGGACAGTGACTGAATTGTCCTTGTGCTATATTGTGATTAAAAAAAACATTTATTCTAGGGACAGAAAACTGTAGGTAGGGAGAGTGTCAGTTTATTTCACTCTGCAAGTCCTTGTTTCCAGGGACCTGGAAGGACAGTGAGTGAATTGTCCTTGTGTTATATTGTGATTAAAAAAAACATTTTTTCTAGGGACAGAAAACTGTAGGTAGGGAGAGTGTTTTTTTTCTTTCACTCTGCAAGTCCTTGTTTCCAGGGACCTGTAAGGACAGTGAGTGAATTGTCCTTGTGCTATATTGTGCTTAAAAAAAACATTTATTCTAGGGACAGAAAACTGTAGGTAGGGAGAGTGTCAGTTTATTTCACTCTGCAAGTCCTTGTTTCCAGGGACCTGGAAGGACAGTGACTGAATTGTCCTTGTGCTATATTGTGATTAAAAAAAACATTTATTCTAGGGACAGAAAACTGTAGGTAGGGAGAGTGTCAGTTTATTTCACTCTGCAAGTCCTTGTTTCCAGGGACCTGGAAGGACAGTGAGTGAATTGTCCTTGTGTTATATTGTGATTAAAAAAAACATTTTTTCTAGGGACAGAAAACTGTAGGTAGGGAGAGTGTTTTTTTTCTTTCACTCTGCAAGTCCTTGTTTCCAGGGACCTGTAAGGACAGTGAGTGAATTGTCCTTGTGCTATATTGTGCTTAAAAAAAACATTTATTCTAGGGACAGAAAACTGTAGGTAGGGAGAGTGTCAGTTTATTTCACTCTGCAAGTCCTTGTTTCCAGGGACCTGGAAGGACAGTGACTGAATTGTCCTTGTGCTATATTGTGATTAAAAAAAACATTTATTCTAGGGACAGAAAACTGTAGGTAGGGAGAGTGTTTTTTTTCTTTCACTCTGCAAGTCCTTGTTTCCAGGGACCTGTAAGGACAGTGAGTGAATTGTCCTTGTGCTATATTGTGCTTAAAAAAAACATTTATTCTAGGGACAGAAAACTGTAGGTAGGGAGAGTGTCAGTTTATTTCACTCTGCAAGTCCTTGTTTCCAGGGACCTGGAAGGACAGTGAGTGAATTGTCCTTGTGTTATATTGTGATTAAAAAAAACATTTTTTCTAGGGACAGAAAACTGTAGGTAGGGAGAGTGTTTTTTTTCTTTCACTCTGCAAGTCCTTGTTTCCAGGGACCTGTAAGGACAGTGAGTGAATTGTCCTTGTGCTATATTGTGCTTAAAAAAAACATTTATTCTAGGGACAGAAAACTGTAGGTAGGGAGAGTGTCAGTTTATTTCACTCTGCAAGTCCTTGTTTCCAGGGACCTGGAAGGACAGTGAGTGAATTGTCCTTGTGTTATATTGTGATTAAAAAAAACATTTTTTCTAGGGACAGAAAACTGTAGGTAGGGAGAGTGTTTTTTTTCTTTCACTCTGCAAGTCCTTGTTTCCAGGGACCTGTAAGGACAGTGAGTGAATTGTCCTTGTGCTATATTGTGCTTAAAAAAAACATTTATTCTAGGGACAGAAAACTGTAGGTAGGGAGAGTGTCAGTTTATTTCACTCTGCAAGTCCTTGTTTCCAGGGACCTGTAAGGACAGTGAGTGAATTGTCCTTGTGCTATATTGTGCTTAAAAAAAACATTTATTCTAGGGACAGAAAACTGTAGGTAGGGAGAGTGTCAGTTTATTTCACTCTGCAAGTCCTTGTTTCCAGGGACCTGGAAGGACAGTGACTGAATTGTCCTTGTGCTATATTGTGCTTAAAAAAAACATTTATTCTAGGGACAGAAAACTGTAGGTAGGGAGAGTGTCAGTTTATTTCACTCTGCAAGTCCTTGTTTCCAGGGACCTGGAAGGACAGTGAGTGAATTGTCCTTGTGTTATATTGTGATTAAAAAAAACATTTTTTCTAGGGACAGAAAACTGTAGGTAGGGAGAGTGTTTTTTTTCTTTCACTCTGCAAGTCCTTGTTTCCAGGGACCTGTAAGGACAGTGAGTGAATTGTCCTTGTGCTATATTGTGCTTAAAAAAAACATTTATTCTAGGGACAGAAAACTGTAGGTAGGGAGAGTGTCAGTTTATTTCACTCTGCAAGTCCTTGTTTCCAGGGACCTGGAAGGACAGTGAGTGAATTGTCCTTGTGTTATATTGTGATTAAAAAAAACATTTATTCTAGGGACAGAAAACTGTAGGTAGGGAGAGTGTCAGTTTATTTCACTCTGCAAGTCCTTGTTTCCAGGGACCTGTAAGGACAGTGAGTGAATTGTCCTTGTGCTATATTGTGCTTAAAAAAAACATTTATTCTAGGGACAGAAAACTGTAGGTAGGGAGAGTGTCAGTTTATTTCACTCTGCAAGTCCTTGTTTCCAGGGACCTGGAAGGACAGTGACTGAATTGTCCTTGTGCTATATTGTGCTTAAAAAAAACATTTATTCTAGGGACAGAAAACTGTAGGTAGGGAGAGTGTCAGTTTATTTCACTCTGCAAGTCCTTGTTTCCAGGGACCTGGAAGGACAGTGAGTGAATTGTCCTTGTGTTATATTGTGATTAAAAAAAACATTTTTTCTAGGGACAGAAAACTGTAGGTAGGGAGAGTGTTTTTTTTCTTTCACTCTGCAAGTCCTTGTTTCCAGGGACCTGTAAGGACAGTGAGTGAATTGTCCTTGTGCTATATTGTGCTTAAAAAAAACATTTATTCTAGGGACAGAAAACTGTAGGTAGGGAGAGTGTCAGTTTATTTCACTCTGCAAGTCCTTGTTTCCAGGGACCTGGAAGGACAGTGACTGAATTGTCCTTGTGCTATATTGTGATTAAAAAAAACATTTATTCTAGGGACAGAAAACTGTAGGTAGGGAGAGTGTCAGTTTATTTCACTCTGCAAGTCCTTGTTTCAAGGGACAGAGAAGGACACCTGAAGGTAGCCCTTATTGCTTTTTTCCCATCTCCCTGCAGGCCATCTATTAGAATGTCTGGAAGGCAAACAAGGAGAGGCAGACAGTCAGGAGGCAATAAAAGAGGGCAAGCAGGCTCTGTGTCTGGGGGCAACAGTGCTGGTCGTGGACGCGGTGCATTGTCATCAGCACATGGCCATGGGACACGCTTGTCCTTCTTTTCGGCAGCTGGACATGTTGAGCCACATCATGCCGAAGACTTGGTAGAGTGGATGACCAAGCCCTCCTCCTCCTCCTCATCCTCTCTCACCCAGGCTCAGGGTACTGGAAAAGCAGCTGCCAAAGCGTCGTCTTCCCTGGTATCAATGTCAGACAAATCATCAGTCACTCCTTCCCTAGACCCACCATGTCCTCCTCCTGAGGAGTCCCCCGAACTGTTTCAGCACAGTGTTGGGTACATGCTCCAGGAGGATGCCCAGCGTTTCGAAGGGTCTGATGATGAAACCCAGCTAGAGGAAGGCAGTAGCGTGAGAGCAGACAGAGGGGATGCTCAAGAAGGACACCAATCTGGCAGTCATGTTCCAGCAGCTGCAGCATACTGCCAGATTGGCTCCAGTGATGAGGAGGGAGGGGATGATGAGGTCACTGACTCCACGTGGGTGCCTAATAGGAGAGAGGAGGAGGAGGAGGATGAGGAGGAGGCACATCTCCAACGAGGCAGGATGCCCTTTGGTGGCCAGCGTAAGGGCAGTACACCGACGGAATCACACCGCAGAGCTCCGCCTGTGCAGGGCGCTGCCTCTGCCCGTCATTCAAAAAGTTCTTTGGTGTGGGCCTTTTTTGAGGCTAGTGCATCAGATCGCACAGCTGCTGTTTGCAACATATGTCTCAAGCGTATATCGCGTGGCCAAAACATCAGCCGCTTGGGTACCACATGCCTGACCAGACATATGTTGACCTGCCATGCAGCTCGTTGGCAAGCCTACCTCAAAGACCCACACCAAAGAACAAAGCGGACCTCTCCTTGCACCGCATCAGCTGGGATCTCCAACCCCACTATAACTTCAGTCCTCTCTGAAACATGCACTGAGAGGAATGAAGGTGTAGAATTAGGTGTGTCACAGCCAAGTACTTGCGCCCACTCTGCTAGCAGTACACCGACGTCCGATTCTAGCAGGCAAATTTCCCTGCCCCAGCTGCTGGACCGTCGAAAGAAGTTCACTCCCAGCCATCCACATGCCCAGCGGTTGAATGCTAGCTTGGCTAAATTGCTAGCGCTTCAACTGCTGCCTTTTCAGTTGGTAGACTCGGCCCCCTTCCGTGAGTTTGTGCAATGTGCAGTTCCTCAGTGGCAGGTTCCCAAACGCCACTTTTTCTCACGGAAGGCTATTCCGGCTCTCTACCGGCATGTGGAAGGCAATGTCTTGGCCTCGCTGGACAGGGCGGTCAGCGGTAAGGTGCATATTACCGCTGACTCATGGTCCAGCAGGCATGGACAGGGACGTTACCTTTCTTTCACGGCCCATTGGGTCACTCTTTTGGCAGCTGGGAAGGATTCAGGACAAGGTGCAGTAGTGTTGGAGGTTGTCCCACCGCCACGCCTCCAAAATGCTACTACTGGTTGTGACACACCTCTCTCCTCCACCCCCTCCTCTTCTTCTTCCTCCATGGCCTCTTCCTGTGGTTTGTCCTATGAACCAGCGGTGCTCCGTAGCCGTTCACGGGGCTACGCAAGTACGCAGGCAAAAAGATGCCATGCCGTGCTTGCGCTGGTGTGTTTGGGGGACAGAAGCCACACTGGGGCAGAGGTCCTGTCTGCTCTGCAGGGCCAGGCCGAGAGGTGGTTGACGCCACGCCAGCTTAAGCCAGGAATGGTGGTTTGCGACAATGGCACCAACCTCCTCTCCGCCCTCCGACAGGGACAACTGACCCATGTGCCCTGTGTGGCTCACGTCCTTAACCTGGTGGTGCAGCGCTTCTTGGGCAGGTACCCGGGCTTACAGGATGTCCTGAGGCAGGCCAGGAAAGTCTGTGTGCATTTCCGCAGATCTTATAATGCCAGTGCTCGCCTGGCTGAGCTGCAAAAGGAGTTGAACCTGCCCAAGAACCGCCTTATATGTGACATGCCCACCAGGTGGAACTCAACGTTGGCCATGCTGCAGCGGCTGCACACGCAGCAGAGGGCCATCAATGAGTACCTGTGCGACTACGGCACCAGGACAGGGTCAGGGGAGCTTGGTTTTTTTTCTCCACGCCAGTGGGGCATGATCAGGGATGCATGCACTGTCCTGGCACCATTTGAGGAGGCCACGAGGATGGTGAGCAGTGACAGTGCATGCATCAGTGACACTGTACCTCTTGTCCACCTGTTGGAGCACACGCTGCGTGGAATAATGGACAGGGCACTTGAGGCAGAACAGAGGCAGGAAGAGGAGGACTTCCTTGCCTCTCAAGGCCCCCTTTACCCAGACAGTGTTCCTTCTGTCCCACCCATCGCACAGGAAGAGGAGGAGGAGGAGGAGGAGGAGGAGGAGGAGGAGGATTGTGTCAGCATGGAGGTGGAGGCTGGCACTCAGCATCATCAGCAGCAGTCTTTTAGGGATGATTTACAGTCCCAAGAAACCAGTGGACTTGTACGTGGCTGGGAGGAGGTGGCTGCGGATCATGTCGTCCTTAGTGACCCAGAGGACTCCGGAGCGAATGCCTCAGCAAACCTACGCTGCATGGCCTCCCTGATCCTGCAAAGTCTGCGGAAGGATCCTCGTATTCTTCGGATCAAGGAGAGGGACCATTACTGGCTGGCCACTCTCCTTGATCCACGGTACAAGGGTAAGGTTGCGGACCTTATGTTACCGTCGCAGAGGGAGCAGAGGATGAGACAACTCCGGGAGGCCTTGCAGAAAGGTCTGTGCAACGCGTTCCCAGAGACTGGGAGGTTGCAAACTCCTGGTCCTGGACAACGAGTTGCTGAGGCTTCGGCCAGTCAAAGAAGGAGCGGTGGGGAAGGTGGCCGTCTGACCGATGCGTTCAGACAATTCTTTAGTCCGCAGCCCCAAAGTATGATCGGTTCCAGCAACCATCGCCAGCGTCTGATAAACATGGTGCAGGAATATCTAGGGGCAAGGTCAGACTTGGACACCTTCCCCACCGAAAATCCTCTGGCTTACTGGGTCTTGAGGATGGATCACTGGCCAGAGCTTGCACAGTATGCAATTGAGCTACTGGCCTGTCCTGCATCCAGCGTTCTTTCGGAACGCACATTCAGTGCTGCTGGAGGATTTGTCACGGATCACAGGGTGCGCCTGTCCACCGACTCGGTTGATCGACTGACTTTCATCAAGATGAACCAGTCTTGGATCACCACCAGCTACCACACACCTGATGCTGATATAACAGACTAATTGATTTTAACATGTCACATCCCTTCAAGACTGATGCTGATGCTGAGTGCCTGTGCTGTTATGTTGACTGGCTATCCTCCTCCTCCGAGTCCTCAATGATACGATTGATGATGATAGCTTGTAAGATCATTTTTGTTTATGGGTGCCGCCACCAGTGCCTAACGCCCAATTTTTCAGCCCCTGTTTAACAGGGGCGTGTAATTACAATTTTTGAAGCAATACTTTGCAACAGGGCTCATTGCTGTGCTCCAAGTACAGTATCTGTGAGGAGTTGCAGTGTTGTGCCACCAGTGCCTAACGCCCAATTTTTCAGCCCCTGTTTAACAGGGGCGTGTAATTACAATTTTTGAAGCAATACTTTGCAACAGGGCTCATTGCTGTGCTCCAAGTACAGTATCTGTGAGGAGTTGCAGTGTTGTGCCACCAGTGCCTAAGGCCCAATTTTTCAGCCCCTGTTTAACAGGGGCGTGTCATTACAATTTTTGAAGCAATACTTTGCAACAGGGCTCATTGGTGTGCTCCAAGTACAGTATCTGTGAGGAGTTGCAGTGTTGTGCCACCAGTGCCTAAGGCCCAATTTTTCAGCCCCTGTTTAACAGGGGCGTGTCATTACAATTTTTGAAGCAATACTTTGCAACAGGGCTCATTGCTGTGCTCCAAGTACAGTATCTGTGAGGGGTTGCAGTGTTGTGCCACCAGTGCCTAAGGCCCAATTTTTCAGCCCCTGTTCAACAGGGGCATGTAATTACAATTCTTGATCTAATAATTCACAGCAGGGCCCATTGCTGCACCCACCAAGAGTAACTGTCAGGGCTTACAGTGTTGTGGCACCAGCACCACCATCAAAGGCCCAATTTTTACTACCACTGTTCAACAATTATATGTAATTAAAATTCCTGATATAATAGTTGACAGCAGGGCGTTCCAGCACCAACCAAGAGTAACTGTGAGTGCTTACAGTGTTGTGCCAACACCAACAACTAAGGGGCCTATTTCTGCAGAGTATATACGGCAGGTCCCTACTTTCAAACATCCAACTTACAAACGACTCCTACTTGCAAACGCAAGAAGACAACAGGAAGTGAGAGGAAATCTACCACTAGGAAGGAAAATTCTCTCCTGTAAGAATAAATATGGGAGAAAGGTGTCTCCTCTGTACTGATGCTTTATCAGCAATCCTTGTTTCAAGAAAAACACCACATTTCAAAAACAGTTGTCATTGGGACGGAAAGTGAGGTGAAATGTTCTGAACAGGGGCACAGACAGCAAAACAAATGTTACAGGGGTGATAACCCTTACCTATGTTTTCCAAAAAGTTTAAAAATAGATTTTTGGTCTGGAGCTACACTTCAACAATGTACCTGTTCAAAATTACAAACAGACTCTACATAAGAACAAACCTACAGTCCCTGTCTTGTATGCACCACCTGTATAGGGCTGTTCAGAGTATATAGGGCCTTTTTTATTTTATGTGCGGGGTTCCCCTTAATATCCATACAAGACCCAAAGGGGCTGGTAATGGGCTGGGGTAGGGGGGGGGTCATGGGGTAGCTATGCCATTTTTCTTAAAGAATTTCATCCATATTACCGGGACCAGACATTACATTAAAGCCGCAAGCAGTTTTAAATGGCTTTTTTTTCCTTTAGAAGTGTCATTTTGTGCAGGGACAGTTCTAAACACGGGAAACACGTGGCACTTCACAGGCATACTTTAGACACCCCCCAGGTACGATATTTAAAGGAATATTTGACTTTTTTTTTTTCACTTTATGCATCATTAAAATGACTGCTCCCGAAAAACGACCGTTTTTAAAACTTCTTTTTGCATTGATACATGTCCCCTGGTGCAGAACCCGGGTTCCCAAACCCTTTTTAGGACAATAACATGCATAATAGTTGTTATAATTAGCACTTTAGAATTCGAACGTTCGCATCCATTGTATTTAATAGGGTTCTAATGTTCGTTCGAACTTTCGGTCCGTTCGCGGGTTCTGGTGCGAACCGAACCCGGGGGTGTTCGGCTCATCACTAGTACCTGCTAAGCAAATGATGGTTAACATTAAAACAAAGTAACATTACAGTACAACAGTAAGACCTTACCATACCATACCTGCAAAGCAAATACCAAAACAAAACCTAGTAAAAAATAAAACATTTTTTTAACGCAACCTGTGCCTAAAATATATATATGCCGAAGCATGGGGGCATCCTCCCGCAAAAAAGTTATGCCGCGTACACACGGTCGGACTTTTCCACGGGCAAGCCTTTGTTGGAATTTCGACCGTATGTACGCGGCATAAAAGGTTATGCCACGTACACACGGTCAGACTTTTCCACGGGCAAGCCTCCGTCGGAATTTCGACCGTATGTACGCGGCATTAGGAGCAAAATCGCTCCTCCGCCCCTGCTGCCCCCATGCTTCGGCATATATGCTCTTTTTTTAAACTGTGGTGGTGAAATCACCTGCTACAGCACTGGAGTCACGGCTTTATGTATCGTGGGAGCAAACGCTGTTGCTGTCAAGATAAATAATTCCGCGCTGCAGTTGAATGGCGCACCTGAAAACAAAAAATTACATACCTGAAAAGCAAGCATGATAAAACATTGCAGAATGGAATACAGTAAAAAAGAGCAGAACAATAGAGAGAAAATAGAGAGAGAGAGAGAACAATAAAACGACAACTATTTTTGGTTTTTTTCTTTTATATTTTTTTTGTGTTTTGTTTTTTCCTTTTTTTTTTCTTTTTTACACTTTTTTTTGTAAATTTAACAACTGTAATGGTTCGGGTCTCTCAAAATGTAATGGCATCTTGGGAGACCCTGTGTAAGTGTGTCCTAGTCTGTGAAATGCTGTACCCTACGCTAAAACTTCACTTTTGAGTGGTAGCGTTCAAAACATTCACCAAGGCAAAGACCAGGCTTGTCAGGACAGAGCGGACAATAATGACGGGTGTCACGCCTAAATCCGCGCTTGCTACAGACACAACATCTTTTTTGGGGGGCTCGTTGGGTAGGGGTACTCGGGAGGACATACGTATAATGCCTCTCATGCAGCCGGCTTACTGCATTTGGTTGGGGATGGTGAGGTGCAGAACCGCCTGGATACAGGAGTTCTGTGACAATCTCATTCTGGAATTTTAGAAGAGATAAAGTCCCGCCTGAAGCTCTGTATAGCACATGAGCGTTCAGCAAAGCCAATTGAAATAAGGATAGAGACACTTTTTTGTACCAGCGTCTCGCCTTACGGTCAATTAGATACGGCGCCAACAACTGGTCGTTGAGGTCCACCCCTCCCATATTTTTGTTATATTCGTGGACACAGAGGGGTTTCTCCACAACACCATTTGCCGTAGGAATTTGGACTGTCGTGTCTGCATGAAGGGAGGTAAGAAGGAAAACATTCTTATTGTCCCTCCACTTCATAGCGAGCAAATTATTACACTTTACGCAGGCTCTCTCCCCCAGCCTAAGACGGGCATCTACAAGCCGCTGGGGAAAGCCCCGGCGATTAGGTCGCACGTTGCCACATGCTCCAATCTAATGATCAAACAAGTGACTAAACAGTGGCACGCTCGTGTAATAATTGTTCACATACAAGTGGTACCCCTTTCCGAATAAGGGTGACACCAATTTCCACACTATCTTGCCAGCGCTCCCTATGTAATCCGGGCAGTTGACCGGCTGAACCTGACTATCTTTTGCCTCATAAACCATAAAGCTCCATACATAGCCTGTTGCCCTGTCACAGAACTTATAGAGCTTGACCCCGTATCTGGCACGCTTGCTGGGAAGGTGCTGCTTGAAAGACAAGCGGGCAGAAAATTTAATCAGGGACTCATCAACGCAGACAACTTGATCGGGAATAAACAAGGCTGCAAAACGTTTGTTGAAGTGGTTTATGAGGGGCCGAATTTTATAGAGCCGGTCGTATTCAGGGTCCCCACGTGGATGACAAAGTTCATTGTCGTTGAAGTGCATAAACCGCAAAATCTGCTCGTATCGTTTCCTGGGCATGGAGGCAGAGAACACGGGCATGTGGTCAATTGGGTGCGTGGACCAATAAGCACGCAATGACAGGAATTTATGTGTGCCCATGTTGAGGGAAAGGCCCAGAAAGGTCTTCAATTCGGAAACCGTAATTGGTTTCCAATCTTTGGCAATGGAAGGCAACTGGGGATTAGCGGCGATGAATTGACCAGCATATAAATTACTCTGGTCCACAATAGATCTATAGAGATCTTCCGTGAAAAACAGTGAATAATAATCGATTGGCATAAAATCAGCTGTTTCCACCTGAATACCGGGTTGGGCAGTGAATGGGGGAAGTACGGGTTCTGCAGAAGTGGTGGGGACCCAATCAGGATAGGCGAATTCTGCAGGAAGGGCACTATGGGTACGACGGGCCTGCCTTTGTCTTCTTATTGGTGGCAGCGGGACACTACTTGTGCTTGCCACCTCGCCAGCTTGAACTGCACTTATGGGGCTCGCCACATCACCACGTGATACTGCAGTGCTGGATGTACGCCCAGGCTGTACTAGGCCGCTGGTGCTTGCCAATTCACCAGAAGGAATAGCGGCGCTAGTACTACTCTGCTCCATGATACGAGAGCCCTGCGGTTCTTGCTCCTCAACAACCTCAGAAGATCGGGATCGGGTACGCCTGACCTTAGCAGGGACCTCAACTTCGTCGTCAGAGCTATCTGACGTGGGGCCGCTGATGTCACTGTCTTCTACGGGAAGATATTCTGAGCCTGAATCTGACAGATACGTGACCTCCTCTTCACTATGTGTCATGCTCAGAATCTCGTAGGCCTCTTTACTAGTGTACCTTCGACTTGGCATTTTGGGCTCTAAATTTAGGGGTACACTAGTAAGATTCACAGGAAAAAAAGCACCTGACTGTCGTCAGCAAATATATCAAACGCTACAAAAAAAACTGTTAGCGATCGCAGGGATCAGGCCTGTCTCTGCGAACACTGCAGTTATGTGTTTTGTGTTTGGTAAGTGACAGTGATCGATCGATACTGCACTTGGGTGGGCTGGGCTGGGCGCAGGTGCTAGCAGGTATCTGGGCTGATCCCGCTAACACTGTGTTTTTGGGAACCCTAAACCGCTGGGGACGCTAGTATAGATCTGATCAGATCAGATATTGATCTGTTCAGATACTATACCACTAAGGGAGGTGTATGCTTTGCGCGTGAGTGTTAGCGTTACTGGCACTAACCTAACGCTGCCTGGGGCGACGCAGACCCTCTCTGGCGCTAAAACCTAATTGATATCACCCGCCGGGCGATCAGGGGGTTAAACCTTTATTGGGTTATATACGGCGGGTGCCCTGATGCTATAAAAAGCAAACTAACCAACCAGCGTCACCCGTAACCTTTATATGGTGATCACTGGTGAAAGGGTTAACTAGGGGCAATCAGGGGGTTAAAACCTTTATTAGGTTAAATATGGGGGTACCCGATGCTATATAAAAACCTGACGGGTTACCTAAATAACTAAATAACTAACTGTTTAACCAGTGTCACCAGTGACGCTTATACGGTGATCACTGGTGAAATGGTTAACTCTAGGGGCAATCAGGGGGTTAAAATATTATATGGGGGTACCTGACGCTATAAAAACCTGCGGCGAAACTAAAAATAAATAACTGGCTATCTAGGGCACCACCGGCACTAAATACAGCGATCGAAAATACGATCGCTTAGTGACGCTGGCGTTAGGGGGTGAAAGGGTTACCTGGGGGGCGATCAAGGGGTTAAACCTTTATTAGGGGGGGTTAGGGGGCTACCCTGGACCTAAAGGGGCCTAAACCTAACTGCCCTGACACTTTTTACTGTCACAGATGACACTAAATGCAGTGATCAGTAAAATAAATGATCACTGCAATCAGTGACACTGTGATTGGGGGCTGGGGGGTGACCTGGGGGGTGATCTGGGGGTGACTGGGGGGTGAAATATGTGCCTATGTGTACCTAAGTGTCAGTGGACTGTTGGTGCACTAACCTGCGTCTTCTCTCCTCGGCACTGCGGACGAAAAGACCGCCGCGAGGAGAGATGACATCACTTCCTCCTGCTTCCTCTGCCTGTGTTTACATTACACGGGCAGAGGGAGCATTTTCATTCGCCGGGAGCGATTGTGAGGGGGTGTCCGGAATCGAATGGCCGTCCCCTCATCTCGGATCGCTCCCCAACGATAAACGGCCGCTCACTGTATAGGAGGGGGGTCCGATCGGACCCCCCAACTGTACAAAGGCGATCACGTACACTGTACGTGATTGTGCCTGTCGGTGCCATTCTGCCGACGTACATATACAGTGAGCGGTCGTTAAGTGGTTAATAACAGATCAGTGATACTTATTTTTTCAGCCATGGTATGATTCTATGCAAAAAGAAAATCTGTTTTGGGTATGCTTGCCATTCTCTGACATCTGGGTGCCTTGCCCTATCCATTTTCCTTGACTTTTATGGGGAGTCTCTCTCTTGTGGATGTTGTCTATATAATTATTCTACCTTATCAGGTATAAAAAAGAATGAGTGAAACTCACTTGCTTGGCTTCTGTAAGACTTAAGCCTCGTACACACGACCAGTTTTCTTGGCAAGAAAAGGGCTGGGAGAGCTTTTTGCCGAGAAAACCATTCGTGTGTATGGTTTCTCGAAAAACTGAGAAAACTTTATCGGAAAACTGCCAGAAATCTCGACGAGAAAAATAGAGAACCTGCTCTCTATTTTTCTCGTCGGGATTCTCGGCAGAGTTTTCCTGCCGAGAAAACCGTTTGTGAGTATGCTTACCTGTCCCAGGTAAGCCCGCACATGCTCGATGAGACTTTGACGCATGCGCGGTAGCATACAAGGGTAGTGTAGGGTGTAGCAAGATGGCGACAACGGCATTAAATGTGACGAGCGCCGAATCGTCGTAGTCGATGACGTCACCGCGTTCTTGCCATTCAAAAGAATGGCGGTTGTTTTGAATGGCCGTCAGTACACAGGGCTTGGCAAGACAAGCTTGCCAGGGATCCCCTCGAGAAAACCGACGTTTTTCAAATAGACGGGATTCCCGCCCGTGTGTACAGGGCTTTAGACCTGGATTAGAGTTGATTCTATGCAAACATTTTTTTCTGTTTTGGGTATGCTTGCCATTCTTTTACATCTGGGTGCTTTGCCCCATGCATTTTCCTTGACTTTTATGGGGAGTCTCTCTCTTGTGGATGCAGTCTATATAATTATTTTACCTTATCGGGTATAAAAAAGAATGTGTGAAACTCCCTTGCTTGGCTTCTGTAAGACTTAAGGCCCGTACACACGGTCTGACTTTTTGCCAACAAACTTCAAAATTAGCACGTTTTCCAAAAAATCCAACCGTGTGTATGCTCCATCGGACAAACTTTTTCGGTTTTCATCGGACAAAAGTTCGCTCTGCAAACGGACAAACTTTTTGGCAACAAAAGTCTGATGGTGCAAAGTCCGACCGTGTGTACAGAAATCCATCTTACTTTTGTCCAAAGTTCAAATACGCATGCCCAGAACCAATGTTAAAATCAACAAAGAATTTTGAGAAGTTGACCAAAGGGTGACGGTAAAGAGCAGAAAAGAGCAGAAAACCCACGTGATGTTGGGAAAGTTTTGGGAAAGTTTGCAGAAAAGTCCTGCCGTGTGTATGCTATGGGTGTGCCCGGCCAACTCCCTTCGGACAAAAATCCACGGAAAAGTTTGTTTGAAGTCCGACCATGTGTACGAGGCTTTAGACCTGGATTAGAGTCTGGAACTCTCAATGGGAGAAGTTGTTGCTGGAGATCCCAAGACATATAGGATTGCAATAATTCAAACAAATGACATACTCAAAACTGAATAATTGTTGTGTAGAGCCCCCCTTTAACATAAAAGGTGCCCTTTTTTCAACAAAGGCTTTATTCATTAAAAACATTTTTATTGCATTATAATTTAAATTTGGACTACTGTATATTTCTTTCTACATTTCTAATAATGAATTACATCATGAAAATAATGAAACAATCACAAACTAAAAAATTTTTTTTTTGTTGCCCAGCTCATAGTATTCAGAGCTTTTTGGATGAGATCTCTGGTTTTACATTTTGAAATAATTTGGGAACAAGCAGGAGATAATTTTACTAAGGGTTACATAGTATGATTTTTTTAACCTCTTCCTGCCCGCCATATAGCAATATGACGTGCGCAAAGTGGTTGTGTTATCCTGACCGGAGGTCATATGACGTGATCAGGAAAACAAGCCGGTGTGCGCCCGCGGTGGCACGCATCACGGAAGATTGGTGGTGCTGTGTGTCAACAGCTATGTGTCCAGTTATATTATCTACACCTAGGAAACAATCCAGGCCTTTTTTTAAACAATCTACTGAGCTGGAAATTACCAACTCTTGAGGGAGACCAGTCCACATTTTCACAGCTCTTACTGTGAAGAAACCTTTCCTTATTTGGAGATTAAATCTCTTTTCCTCCAGGCGTAAAGAGCGCCCCCTTGTCCTCTGTGATGACTTTACAGTGAATAACTCAACACCAAGTTCACTATATGGACCACTTATGTATTTGTACATGTTGATCACATCCCCCCTTAATCTCCTCTTCTCAAGAGGGAATAAATTCAGTTCCTCTAATCTTTCCTCATAGCTGAATTCCTCCATGCCTCTTATCAGTTTGGTTGCCCTTCTCTGCACTTTCTCCAGTTCCCCGATATTCTTTTTGTGAACTGGTGCCAGAAACTGAACTGTATATTCCAGATGAAGTCTTACTAATGATTTTTACAGGAGTAAAATTATATCTCTCTCTGAAGCCCATACCTCTCTTAATACACAAAACGATTTTGTTTGTTTTGGAAACAGCTACTTGGCATTACATGTTATTATTAAGCTTATGATCTACTAAAACCCCCAGATCATTCTCCACTTGTACTCCCCCTAGTATGTATGCTGCATGCATATTCTTAGCCCCCAAGTGCATAATCATACATTTATCAACATTAAACCTCATCTGCCACCCAGCTACCCAATTAAACAATGCATTGAGATCAGTGTGTAAGTATTACTTACGTAAGTATAAGACCCGTATGTGAATTGTATATATTTTTTGCATTTGCCCTGCACTTTTCTTTTTTTACTTTTTGGATGTCTATAGACATTAAAATCTATAATTAATAAGTTGTTATAGAAGAACAAACCCAGTGGTGTCTCATACACAGCCTTGTTAATAGTAATCTGGTAAGAGAGCTCTGATTCTAAAATAAAACAAAATAAAAAAAAAAGAACATCAGCTTACATTTGCTAAAGAAACTTTCAAAGTACAGTATATGTAAAACCTCACCTCGTAAAACAACTCAGTTTAAAATAGAAATGAAAGGCAAAACATTTGTGTGTACATATAAAAAAATATATAAATACCTTTCTCCCATTTTTTTATACGTGATCACATAACCTCTGTTCTCAGCTGCATAAGGATCTTAGAAAGTTGAGGGAAGAGAAACAGCCGCACACTGGTCCTCCCAGTGAATGGTTGTGTAAGAGGGAGTGTCAGCATAAGTCTGATTATTAAAGGAGAGCAGTCAGAGCTCCCAGCACAGACAGAAATCTGACCACACTGTGCTCTAATGCTTAGTGTGGTCAATTTACCGGCTTACTGTAAATGTATGTCATTAATTTGACATTAAATACCATTGTTATGGCAGCAGGTAGCTGCCATAATCCTGGTATATATATATATTTTTCATTAGACAGCTGACTTCCCAACAAAAGTGATTCCAGCGGCGCATTCACCACAAGATCACTTTTATAGGCGGCGGGAGAGGTGCCCCCCCGCCAGCTTACCAAAATCCAATGGTAAGCCTGTAACCAATCCAGTGTGGCCGATGGCTAGGCAGGAAGTCGAGTGAGGGCAAGATAGCCCCCACGCGGCTCTATGCCCTTGGAGAACCGAAGCGACCTCCGACATCACCATTTTTTTAAAGTTTCTTTTTTTTGCTTTTTTTTGGGGGTTTTAAGGGTAATTTCTTTTTTTTTCGTTTTGGATAGAGTGGAGAGGTATTGAAAATCTTATTGGGTTTTTAATGTTGTCTTTTCGCCCATTAGGGAGAACTCAATTTTTAGGCTGTCACCAGAACAGGTTTAGAGGGGAAATCTTCCAATGGGGATACTAGCTCTAGAGACCCTGGATGTTCGCTCACTTCCAGTTTTGCCTTTAGTTCTACTGTAACATAACATAATAAATATGATGCTAGGTTCATTTTACGAATAGTGATAAGGAGTTAGTAGCTCTGTCAGAATTTATTTTCTGTGTCACCATAGAGCAAGTCTCCCTTCACCGTGCATCCTGTTTGACCATAGGACAGGAAGTAAGGGGATTTCTCCCAAATGGGAATACAGACAGAAATGAAAGTCTCACAAAGGTTTTAACCTTTTCAATGCTATAAAAAATGTAAATAAAAAAGTTTTGGTTAGAGTTGAGCTTTAAATGCTGATTTTTAAAATGACTAATACATAGCAAAATGCTTTAGTATGAGTGGTAAGAGATGTAAGGTGAGCAGTGTAGAAAGCTTCCCTGAAAAAATCTCAGTTTTTACAAATTCTAATAAAGGTTTGCATAGCTGTTGCTTTGTTACACTCATAATATTGACATATCTTTCCAGCTGTTCCATATTCATGTCACTGAATTAACATAATGACTCAATCACAAATTTGTGATGTGGATACACAGGTTTCCAGCATATGAACTTTTCACAACAGAGGCTGCAACGGAATAATAACAATCCAGAGTATATCATTTACCAAAAGCACAATAGTGCAAATGTACGCTGCTTTGTAAAAGTCTCCTAAGAGTACTGTGAATTTCGAATTAAATGATTTACGGGGAGGAAAAGACATAGCAATGATCCTAGCAAAATATTTCTTCTTACAGTAACCTCTTATACTTCCAAAAATGTAGTAGCTTGTCCTTTGTGACTCCAGTGAGCACCAAATTTTTCAACGTGTCATGAGAAATCTTGGTACAATATATAAAACATTTCAAAAAGGACCTTGATAGGCCTTTTGTCAAAAAGTAAGTGCAGCAGGAAGGAAACTCCATTAAATAAGAACATAGCCCAATAACCAAAGGCAACGCGTATCCTTAAGCTACATTAAGCTGTGATTTAACACGACACCATAAAAGACAGATTGCAGTAGATTGTCGAACTGAAAAGTAAGGTTGAGTTAATATCTGGAATTCTTCATAAAATGGTGAATAGAACATTTCCTGGCATTTTCTTTCTTTCTTTCTTTCTTCTTTTGTTTCTTACCCTTTCATAGGGAGCCAAACAAAAGGAACTTAAAAGACTAACTCCACTTTTGTTGAGAAAAAAACATTCCACTCTGGGTGATCTATGTACATTGCAAGGATTTTACCAAACTTTGTTGCAGAGTCCTACCTTTTCTTATTATGAAGGAATAGCAGTTTGTTTGTTTTGTGTCCTTGTGCATCCTTTTTGGCAGTATCTCACCAAACGTGCAATTTTTGTTGCCGGGGATGCTCAAAATTGGATTTGTGTCTTAGAGCAGACTTCTGGGAGAATCACCCAAGCAGGAAATTATATATCTGGGGGGCGTACTGTGGCGTATTGCATTGTGTTTTACAGAAAATTACAGCACTGCAGATTGAAAAGGAAAGGTCATTTTTAATAACATTTAATCGCAATACAGTATGTATACTCTATATTATTATTTTTTATTTTTTGCAAATTGTTTTTCCCACAAAAGAGGAGTTGCCTTTTAAGATACCCAACAAAACCTTTAAACTTAAAATTGATTTGTTTTAATAATATCACAATGAAATATAGTAAAATCACATTACTCACTATGAACTGATAATACATTGACTCAGTATTTATAATACCACACCAGATTGAAAAGGAAAGGTCATTTTTAATAACATTAAATCACACTATGACTTGTGTCACAATTGTATACCCTATATTATTATTATTATTATTATGATTTGATAATTATTTTCCCAAAAAAGTGGAGTTACCCTTTAACCACTTCAGCCCCGGACCATTTTGGCTGGTTAAAGACCAGGCCCTTTTTGCGATTCGGCACTGCGTCGCTTTAACTGACAATTGCGTCGTGCGACATGGCTCCCAAACAAAATTGACGTCCTTTTTTTCCCAAAAATAGAGCTTTCTTTTGGTGGTATTTGATCACCTCTGCGTTTTTGTTTTTTTTGCGCTATAAACAAAAATAGAGCGAAAATTTTGAAAAAAAATACATATTTTTTGACTTTTTGCTATAATAAATATCCCCCAAAAATATATAAAAAAACATTTTTTTTCCTCAGTTTAGGCTGATACGTATTCTTCTTCATATTTTTGGTAAAAAAAAATTGCAATAAGCGTTTATTGATTGGTTTGCGCAAAAGTTATAGTATCTACAAAATAGGGGGTAGTTTTATGGCATTTTTATTAATATTTTTTTTTTTTACTAGTAATGGCGGCGATCAGCGAGTTTTATCGTGACTGCAACATTATAGCGGACACATCGGACACTTTTGACACATTTTTGGGACCATTGTCATTTTTACAGTGATCAGTGCTTTAAAAATGCACTGATTACTGTGAAAATTACACTTGCAGTGACAGGTTTAACCTCTAGGTGGCGCTGTAGGGGTTAAGTGTGACCTAATGAGTGATTCTAACTGAAGGGTGGCGTGGCTTGGCGTGTGACATCACTGATCATCGTTCCCTGTGACAGGGAACAGACGATCAGTGGCACTGCCACTAGGAAGAACGGGGAAAGGTTTGTTTACACTTACCTCTCCCCGTTCTTCAGCTCTGTGACCTGATCGCGGGACACCGGCGGCGATCGGGTCCGCAGGTCCCGCGGGCGCGGTCACGGAGCTTTGGACCGGGTCACGAGCGCGACCCACGGACAGGTTCTTAATGGGGACGTACCTGTACGCCCTTGTGCTTGTCCGTGCCATTCTGTCGACGTACATCGTCGTGCAGCGGTCCTTAAGTGGTTAAGGTACCAAACCAAACCTCTAAAGTTAAAATCAATTAAATTTAATAATATCACAATAAAATATAGTAAAATCACATTACTCACAGTATGAATTGATATAACATTGCCTCAGTATTTATAATACCACACCTATCCCCTCTCTATATACTCATATAGCTTTTATCCAGTGGTCAAATGACTTATAGTGCCAGCAGTATATATTGTACATCTGCTAGACAGGTAATGGGGTCTATCAGTACAATATATACTGCTGACACTACAAGTAGTTTTGACTACTGGATAAAAACTATATGAGTATCTAGAGAGTGGATGGGTGTGTGTTGGGAATCATTATAAATCTTGAGGCAATTCCGTGAGTAATGTGATTTTACTATATCTTATTATTTTAATAAAAGCTATTTGATATTATCTGTAAAGGTTTAGTTGGGTATTGTAAAAGTCAGATTTTGCTCAGCTCCCCATTTAAGGTTTTTATATTCTAGATGTGGTGCCCTAATATACCAGCCCACTCTTCTAAATAAATATTTTACCCTTTCAGCAAATCTGGTTCAAGATTCTCTTTTGAAATTTTTCACCAAATTTTGTTGAAAAGAACATTTGACCAATTAAAGACCCTTACTTCACTATTCTCCTCTTCTTTAGAAAAAAACTCCTTAAGCCCTGTACACACGGCCAGGAATCCCGTCTATTTGAAACCGTTGGTTTTCCTGACGGGATTCCTGGCAAGCTTGCCTTGCAAAGCCGTTCTTTTGAATGGCAAGAATGCGGTGACGTCAACGACTACGACGAGCCGGAGTCTCGTCACATTCAGCTCCCCATGTGAAGTGACGTTCCGTCGCCGCCATCTTTCTACACCCCACACTAACGTTGTAAGCTACTGCGCATGCGTCGAAGTGTTATCGAGCATGCGCGGTTTTTCTCCCCTGCAGGTAAGCATACAGACGACCGATTTTCTCGGCAGGAAACACTCTGCCGGGAATCCCAACGGGAAAATAGAGAGCAGGTTTCCTGTCGGGAAAATTGCTAGGGAGCATACACACGGCCGGGATTCCCGGCCAAAAGCTCTCCTGGCAGTTTTCCTGCCGGGAAAACCGGTCGTGTGTACGAGGCTTTAAAAAAAATGAAAGGAATACCACTGAGCTATAGGTGACCAAGGGCTCATATCAGATTGCCATGGTCTAGTCTGTAGGCTTACATTTAGCATTCCAATGGGCAGCAAGTCCTAACTTTGCTCTTGTCAAATGTCGAAATCTCTAGCAGAATCTTTACATCTGACACACTTACCAGTGTGCCTGGTTTCCCGCTGTGCACTGCCAGCCAATATGTCACTGTGGGCAGCAGATTGGACCACAATGTGCAGTGCAGGGGACACAGGATTTTGACGTACCAGGAAGTCAAATATGGAAGATTCTGTGTTAACATTTAAGTGAAGTGAAGTAAGAGTCTTTTGCAGGAAAATTTTATTTAGAGTCCTCACATTAACATTGATTTCATCAGTCATCCATAATTACACACTCTGGCTTTTATGATCTAATTGGTTAAATGTTTTATTATAGTGTTGTATTCTGTTCTTTTTTTTTTTTAGATCTGCTTTCACTTCACTGCAATCTACAGTTCTTTAGCAGCCTTCAATTATACTATTTTTTTTGTTTGTTTTCTTTTAGTACAATGCATTTCTATTCTGTTTTGTAGTTATACAGAACAAACAAAGGGTATTGCAGCATGTAAAATATAACATATACAGAAAAAAAACAACATCAATATTCAATAGTGCAAGCATTGGATTGGCCGTACCATAGGTATAAACACTCAGTGTGTAGATAATAGATTAGGATTAACAGGAAAGGAGAGCTATCTGTTGTTCCATATGTCCCATATTCGGGACAATTTGGTGAGGCTTAGAGAGTTAAACGCTAGTAATTACTTAAATGTGTAGTTAGAGTTTACCATAGTCACTACATCTGATATGTTTGCTTTTCATTTACTCAGAATTGTGAGCTGGGCTGCTTCCAGGATGTGGGTTACTACTGGTCTGTGTAAATTCGGATACTGGTCGATACCAATGTTAAGTAGGGCTAAGGCTGGCTATGGTTTATGTAATATGTGCAAGAGGTGATAAGGTGAAATGTTTGGGACCAAAAGCTAGTGAGGTTGGGACAGTTCCATAAGACATGCAAAAGGTAGAGGTGTTGGGGGAAAATGTGGCCAGTCGGTAAGGTGTATAGTACCACCTATTGGTAATCTTGATTGTCACCTCTTGGTGGCTAGAGCAGTGGGAATTTTTGGATATAGAGCTGAGTGTGGTGTTCCATTGTTTGGGGGTGAAGGTACTTTTCCCATTTTAACATATGAGTGGACCTAAATAGTGTGCGTTTGTCTTGTAAAATATTGTAAAAAAAGTGAAATTCTCTTCTTTTCTTGTACAGGTTGGTTGTGGAAATGCCAGGAGGCAGATGGTAGGGACATTGAGGGAATTTGGTGTTTAACCATGTAGTGTAGGATTTGCACACATGTGTAGTGGAGACATCTAGGGATACAGTGTGTCTTAATTAATTCTTCTAGAGATAAAAGGGTGTTATCCTTGAAGAGTGTATTGATTTTGTGAATGCCAAGAGTCAGAAGGGGTTTGACTGTAATAGATGGAATCAGGGCTTCAAAAATTTGAATGGGGTAAGTAATATGGACTGGAGATCTAGGACTTGACATAGCATGAATAAGATGTCTCCAAGCCATCAGTGATGCCTGCATGGGATCAGAGAGGGGTTTGAGGTCCCATGGTTCCCCGGTGACCTGTAGAAGAAATAGGTTCAGGTTTGAGCTGGGAGAAAGATTACTTTCTATGTCCATCCATAGTGGAGGTGTTGTGGAAGAGAACCAATTCTTAATTAATCTAGTTGCACAACCCAGTAGTAGTCCTTAACATACGGAAAGCCCGCTCCGCCAATCGTTTTGTATATAAGAAAAAGATTAACAGAATCTGAATAGAGAATCTGTGCTCATTCTAGCTCCAAGCTGCAGCAATCTCAAAGGAAAAGATCCATAAGCCACACATCATGAAGCAGGCCCATGTGCAAGTAAAATGCATGGCTGCCTCAGCCCGGACTCCAGCCAGGCCACGCCCTCAACACATTTCTATCTGCCCCTTGGAGCTTAATCTTCTATCTGCCACAGAAGTTGTATTTCTGTCCTGGCATTCACATGGATCAAATAGACAACACAACAAGCTTGGAGATATAAGCAACACACAACAACAACAACAAAAGTTAAGCAACGTAGCTTGTGACACTATTTACCACATTAGGTCAGGTACATCATGAGCATCCACACCCCTTTGCGTACATACAACTGCAGGGCAGGGAGTAGTTGTGATCTATCAATACCTGCCTGTGTTTCTGCAACTTCAAATTCAATAAACATACATGCACTATTGCAGTCATTGGTGTTAGTTTACTAAACAAGCCGAGACTGTTCACTTATATTAGTGAAAAATGTAAATCTGTGCTCAGTACATTCAAGCACACCAGACTAAGTGAATAGTTTCTACCCTTTTAGTAATTTAACCCCAGTGCTCTGTCCTCGCTACATGTTACCTTATGGTCTGTGTGCAGCTTGACATACAGGCAAATTGATCTATCCTCCCAAAAAGTAGACTATGTAAATATATCTTGAGGCATTATTGAAAAGAACAGGGTGGAAAAAATTGAGAAAATTACACATGTAATATAACAAAAAAACAGAGCTGCTGATGGATGGATGTAACACATAAAGTACAGGTGTAAGTCCAAAGCAGAATTGCACAGAATTGCACTTTTTTGGCCCCTTTTAAATGGGAGCTCCTGATAAACACAAGTACGTATATTCAAGCAATCACATGTAAGTGTTTTAGGCAAAAACGTGCAACTTTGCCCCAAAGACACTCATGTACTTTTTTAAGCTTCATAAAACAGGTGACAAGTGAAACAATGCTCAATTGTTAATGAGCTCATTAAGAATAATGGGATTCTTCATCTTGAGCATTGCTGCACTTCAGGAATGGTGGCTAAGAGCAGACACAGATGTTTTCTACATGAGTTCCTCATCCTCCACATGAGCACAAGCATGTGGACTAGGTTTCTAAATACTTCTAACTCCTCTGAGTAAGGAATCATGAGAGATATGGGGTCATGGTATGGTCAAACATTGCTAAAACAGAATTATAAAAGGATCAGTGTTGTTTGGCCACTGGGGGAGCCCAAGACAAGGTCAATAAGAACAACGACATCATTTAATTAATTCTCTATGCTGGATGCATTACACCCATTACCAAAATGCCCTCTTAAAGAGCTTAAAGCTTTTGCAAGAGAAAGCAAGGGCCTCATCCCCTTTAAAAATCCCAGTATGATGTATACTAAAATGCCCCTGTAGAGAGAAAACTGATGATATATTCTTACTTTATCCCAACTTTTACACAGCAGAGGATAATGACATTATCCTTCTGGCAAGATTCCTGATGAATGCTCAGTACCCCAAATCTTGCAAGATGACTCTGTGATACAGTGTTGGAGGGTATTTTCATGAGACTTGACATCCTCATCATCCCCAAGATCTTGCCAAGAAGGATCGTGACAACCTCTCTTAGGTGTGGCAGGTGGAGGCTGAAGGTAAGTACAGCATGTATTCCAAATTTTGCTTCTTTACGGATGCATTTTTGTACATATATCATATGGCAATTCAAGTGGAAGGAGCTCTGATAAAATGAGCAAACCTTACTTTCTAGTGCAAGACCTACTTTAAAGGCACATTTTTCATATTTGGCTTAAGGGCATGTTTATTAGGTTGAAATAACAAGAAAAACGGTCATGATTTGGCATTTGTAAAAATCGGAATATTCAGTTTGATACGATCCTACATGTGCAAACTTAAACATACTCTTATATTTTTGCTTTATTTATTCTGTATGAGGATGATTTTAGGCGGAGAGTGTGAGGGAAATGGTCACTCAAGCTTTGCTCTGCCAACTGTCTGCCATAATTCTGATAACAAAGTCATGCATTGACCTTTATACCTTTCATTTCTGCAGGAATATCCTAAGGTTACGGCAAGAGCTAATTAGATTTATAGAGCATTGACTGAACAGTACTATCACTCTTGCAAAGACGTATAACATTTTTTTTTGTGTGTGAACAATGCTTATAAAAACCAGCCTTATAGAGGGAGTGTTAGTGATTGAAAATTAGTGGAACAATAAGGTCCTACATATGCCTCAAAGTGATTAGAAGAAGGACAGCGGTCCATTTAAACACACAGACCTTTTTAGACCTTTTTAGACCATATGGAGGGTTTTATGTCTCATTTTGAAAAAGGAAGAAAGGGTAGGATTTGAAATTCACCTCTGGCCTTTCCTATCATTTTAAAGCAAAATTACAATCTCAAGGACCACACACTGTAGATGTGCTTTTATGATTTAAGTCAGGAGGATGATTTTATATATATATATATATATATATACTGTATATATACATATATATATATATGTATATATATATAATGAGATTGAGGTGATTAGACCCAAGCGGTAGGTGTGTTTTCAATAACTTGCACCAGTCCAAAACTGTATTTTAAAGGGGTTCCACCATTACTGTAACTTGCACAATCAGAATACTTCAGCCTCCTGGCTTACTCTCTTGACACACGTCTGCTTAAGACCTCAAGCCTAGGTCCTAGGTCTGCTCCTTAGAGTCAAGCTCTCTCATAGCTTACTTACGCTCAACTCCTTGCTGCTCTGTCACAGACTAAATCTGCCTCCTGTAGACATGCAGCCTCTCTGACTCCTAGAGAGAATGGGGGGAATCCTCCTGACTCCCATGCACAGACCTTCTGTTTGTTGGGTGGAGCCCTGAGTTCTAGCTATGGGCTATTATTAATCCAGCCCACACCTGCATAATCAGAGTGCCTTTTTCTTCAAGAATCTGGCGTAAACCACCCATCTTCCGAGTAGCACGGGGTGCAACTGCTTCTATATATATATATATATATATATATTGTGACAGCAGGCAGGTAAAGTCGCCAGGTTGCATCCAGGATGGAAGGTATATATGTCCTAGATTCAGGCTTTATGCCGATTTATACCACTAGGGGGAGTGCTGGGAGTCTTGCACGGGAAGAGTTAATGAGCCCAGCTGAATTAAGTGGCTCATTGAGGCCTCTACAAGAACTCCCAGCATGCTAAGGGAGATGCTCCAACCTGGAACCAGATCTGTGTGGATAGTCTGGGGAGTGTGATCTCTGTGCGGTGAGCCAAAGCCTGTGTGGTTATTGTAAGAACTTCAAAAAGCAGGGAGCTAGGGACTGGGACAGCACAAGGCTGTACCCAGTTGTTAGTTAGGGACACCAACGTGTGTAGTGAGCGGTCAAGTTGACCAGGATTTCTTTTCATGTTTCTTTTTGTTTTGCTGTATTTCCCTTGTAAATAGTTTGAATAAACCACACCTTTCGTTTTTGCAACTACAAACTCTGTCTGCTGTGCCTGTTTTGTGTGGTGAACCCATCCAGGGGGTAACACACACCCGCTGCCGAGTTAACCCCCTCACAGTTGGTGGAGAACCAGTGGCAGTTTTTTTAAGGCCAGCATGGAGGAGATACTGAAACAGCTGGCTCTAGCAAATGCCAATCAGCAGCAGACAAATGCAGGTTTGCAAAAGAGCCTTGCAGCTCAACAACAGAGCTTCGCATCCCAGCAGCAAGCTTATCAACAGAGCCTTGCAGCCCAGCAGCAGACGAATGCAACTTTGCAACAGAGCCTCGCAGCCCAGCAGCAAGCTCAGCAACAAGCCCAGCAGCAATATGAGGCCCGCTTTATAGACCTGTTACAGAAGCAAGAGCAGAGACTACAACAAATGGAAATGTTAATGCAGCAACATCCGCAGACCAGTGAGGCAAGTCATTCCACTAATACCGCGTCCTTTGGGGTGAGTCGTTTATTGACAAAAATGACTGGAGAGGATGATCCAGAGGTGTTTTTGACCACATTTGAAAGGGCTGCTGAAAGAGAAAAGTGGCCTAAGGAGCAGTGGGCTGGACTGGTGGCTCCTCTGTTAACTGGTGAATCTCAGAAAGCTTACTATGACCTAGAGCCTGACCAAGCAAAAGACTATGTGATGCTAAAAACTGAAATATTGGCACGGCTGGGTGTCACCTTGGCTGTCTGGGCTCAGCGTGTGCATAACTGGACTTTCCGGCTTGGAAAACCCCCCAGGTCTCAAATGTATGATCTCATTCACCCGAGCAGGAAGTGGCTACAGCCAGAGACTTTGTCCGCACCAAAGATTGTGGAACGTGTTGTGATGGATCGTTTCTTGAGAGCTCTTCCTACTGCCATCCAAAAGTGGGTAAGCCATGGAGACTCAGAAACGGCTGAAAATCTTGTGGATCGAGTAGAGAAGTACTTGGCTACAGAGAACCTGACTGCCTCTTCCAGAGACTCAGACTTTCCACCCTAAGACCAGACCATCCCCAGTAGCGGGTAAGATGATTCCAAGGGGTGAGGGTGGAGAGAGTGAGAGGGTGGGAGTTATACCCAAGGTTTGGCGAGAACAGCCTGGGAAGTCAGGGGCTCAAGAGGCAGCAAGAAGGATTGTTTGTTACCGCTGCCGACAAGAGGGACATATTGCAGCAAATTGCCCAGTTGTGGATGAACCCATGCAATGTGACTTTTTAAGGGACAGACGTCAGTCGCTGTTTGCGACAGTCGCATGCACTGCCATTCGGGGAACTGAGAAACATTTATGCAAAATGTGTATTAATGGTAGAAATGTTGTTGTGTTGCTGGATTCAGGTAGCCTGGTGACACTGATAAAGGCTGAATTAGTTACTACAGAGGTCTCTGGGAATAACAAGGTAGCTGTTATTTGTGTGCATGGGGACACCCGAGAGTATCCGGTGACTACAGTGTGTTTTGAGACCCCCAAAGGTACCCTCTCTCATCGGGTGGGACTAGTGTCTCACTTGCCTCATGATGCCATTGTGGGAAGGGATTTTCCAAAGTTCTGGGAACTATGGGATTGTCCTGAGCCCCCCACTGGGGCCCCTATATACCAGGAATGTGATAGCCAGAATTCCTCTGAGAGTGGTGAGGACTCTCCAGAATTTCCCTTGTCGGTATTGGCAGGGGAGACTCGAGAAACTGGGGAGGAGCCAACATCCTCAGACGAAAACATGCCGTCTGTGGAGTTTTCTGATCTCGAGGTTCACAAGGAAAATTTTGCCACAGAACAGTTAAAAGACCCCACCCTAATAAAGGCACGGGAAAACGTAGTGGAAATAGATGGCGAGTTAGTGAACCCAGATGAGACCTGCACTTACCCATACTTCATCGTGGAAAAGGACCTACTGTATCGGGTGGCTAAAAGGGCAGAAGAAACCATTGAGCAGCTTGTGGTGCCCAAACCTTACAGGAAGTTGGTGTTAGAGTTGGCCCATGGGCACATTCTTGGAGGTCATCTAGGGACAGAGAAAACCCGAGAGAGAGTATTGCAGAGGTTCTATTGGCCTAGGGTCATGACGGAAACAGAAAGTTATTGTTCCTCCTGCCCTGTGTGTCAGAGGTCGGCACCAATGCCACATTTCCGTAACCCGCTGGTACCTCTTCCCATCATTGAGGTCCCCTTTGAGAGGATCGCAATGGATTTGGTAGGTCCGATAATGAAGTCCGCTAGGGGGCACCAGTACATCTTGGTTATAATGGACTATGCCACCCGTTATCCGGAAGCGATTCCTCTCCGAAATACCTCGGCCAAAACCATAGCCAAAGAGCTATCTCTTGTTTTTAGCCGTGTGGGTATTTGTAAAGAACTGCTTACGGACCAAGGTACACCCTTTATGTCCCGGGTTATGAAAGAGCTGTGTAAGTTGTTCAAAGTGACACAATTGCGTGCATCTGTGTATCACCCCCAAACAGATGGGTTGGTTGAAAGATTCAACAAAACCCTAAAACAAATGTTAAAGAAAGTGGTGGATAGAGATGGAAAGGATTGGGACTGTCTAATTCCCTATTTAATGTTTGCTATTAGGGAGGTACCCCAATCCTCTACGGGTTTCTCACCCTTTGAGTTACTTTATGGGAGACACCCCAGAGGGCTGTTGGATATCGCCAAGGAAACCTGGGAAAGTGAGAGTTCTCCCCACAGGAGTGTGATTGAGCATGTCGCCCTGATGCAAGATAGAATTGCACAGGTAATGCCAATCGTAAAGGAACATTTGGCCCAAGCGCAGTTGGCACAGCAGAGAGTGTACAACCGTGGAGCCAGGACCCGTACCTTTTCCCCGGGAGATAGGGTATTGGTACTTGTCCCTACGGTTGAAAGCAAATTCCTCGCCAAATGGCAAGGCCCCTATGAGATAATGGAAAAAGTGAGCAAAGTGAATTACAAGGTCAGACAACCAGGAAGGCGAAAGCCCGAACAGATCTATCACGTTAATCTGTTGAAAGCCTGGAGGGATAGGGAATCCCTAGTCGTGGAAACTTTGTCACCAGCTCACACTGAATGTGGGATTCCTGAGGTTGGAATAGCAGTCACCTTGTCAAACCCCCAACAACAGGAGGTTAAGGAGTTTGTGCTTCGCAACAAGGAGGTTTTCTCTGAGCTGCCGGGACAAACGTCTGGCGTAGAGCATGATATTATTACCCCGCCTGGTGAAAGGGTGAAACTAAAACCCTATCGGATCCCAGAGGCCCGACGGAAGGCAATACGTGAGGAAGTACAGAAAATGCTTAAGTTAGGGGTGATAGAGGAGTCCCAAAGTGATTGGTCAAGTCCCATTGTGTTAGTGCCTAAACCGGATGGGAGCTGGCGATTTTGTAACGATTTTCGACAACTGAACAAAGTTACAAAATTTGACACCTACCCCATGCCACGTATAGATGAGTTGATCGACCGGCTGGGAACAGCCCGATACATGACAACTCTTGATCTCACAAAAGGGTATTGGCAAATTCCCCTGGCCAAGTCGGCCAAGGAGAAAACCGCATTTGTAACCCCAGATGGGGCGTTCCAATATAAAAGAATGCCGTTTGGGTTACAGAATGCGCCCGCCACATTCCAGCGGAAAATGGACCAGATACTGAGGCCCCATCAGAAGTATGCCGCGGCTTACCTGAATGATGTAATTATCTACAGCACAGATTGGGCCTCACATCTGCCAAAAGTGCAAGCAGTCATAGACTCTATCCGGGAAGATGGGTTTACGGCCAACCCCAAGAAATGTACCATTGGGCAGGAGGAGGCCAAATATCTTGGGTACACCATTGGGAGGGGAGTAATAAAACCTCAAGTCAACAAAGTCGAGGCCATACAGAATTGGCCACGTCCCAACAGCAAGAAGCAGGTACGAGCCTTTCTGGGAATCGCTGGTTATTATCGGCGATTCATTCCCCACTTTACTTCTCAGGCTGTGCCCCTAACCAACCTGACAAAAGGGAAATAGTCGGTCATGGTTAAATAGACCCCAGAGGCTGAGGCATTATTCCAATTCTTAAAAAAAGTCTTATGTAGCCAGCCAGTGTTGTACTCACCAGACTTCTCTAGGGACTTTGTCGTACAAAGTGATGCATCAGACGTTGGGTTAGGAGCAGTATTGTCCCAGGTCTGGAACGGGGAAGAGCACCCAGTCATTTACCTCAGCAGGAAATTGAAGTCCCATGAGATAAATTATGCCACGATTGAGAAGGAGTGTTTAGCTGTGAAGTGGGCTCTAGATTCCCTTCGGTACTATCTGCTAGGTAGGCACTTTGACATGATTACTGATCACGCTCCTTTAAAGTGGATGGCTCAAAACAAAGAGACAAATAGAAGAGTGAATAGGTGGTTCCTGGCCCTACAGGAATTCAACTTTACAGTAAAGCATCGCCCTGGCGTTCAAATGGGGAATGTGGATGCTTTGTCTCGAGTACATGCATGCCTGATTGCTTGTGTTCCAACCCCAAGGTTAAAACAAGAGGGGGGGTATGTGACAGCAGGCAGGTAAAGTCGCCAGGTTGCATCCAGGATGGAAGGTATATATGTCCTAGATTCAGGCTTTATGCCGATTTATACCACTAGGGGGAGTGCTGGGAGTCTTGCAGGGGAAGAGTTAATGAGCCCAGCTGAATCAAGTGGCTCATTGAGGCCTCTACAAGAACTCCCAGCATGCTAAGGGAGATGCTCCAACCTGGAACCAGATCTGTGTGGATAGTCTGGGGAGTGTGATCTCTGTGCGGTGAGCCAAAGCCTGTGTGGTTATTGTAAGAACTTCAAAAAGCAGGGAGCTAGGGACTGGGACAGCACAAGGCTGTACCCAGTTGTCAGTTAGGGACACCAACGTGTGTAGTGAGCGGTCAAGTTGACCAGGATTTCTTTTCATGTTTCTTTTTGTTTTGCTGTTTTTCCCTTGTAAATAGTTTGAATAAACCACACTTTTGGTTTTTGCAACTACAAACTCTGTCTGTTGTGCCTGTTTTGTGTGGTGAACCCATCCAGGGGGTCACACACACCCGCTGCCGAGTTAACCCCCTCACAATATATATATGTATTTGTATTTTTTATATGTGTTATATTACAAACATTGGGTGTACTGTTAAAAATATGCTACCCTTCTTAGTAAATCAATGTTTGCAAAGTGTTAAGTGCTGGTGCTAAAGTATAGCTGTCATAAATATGGTGCTCCCTTGCTGAGATTGTTTTAAAAATGGTTAGTTGCCTGACTTCAATACTGATGTGTCTGTCTGTAGAAAACTATTCCTCACAGAAGATTATTTAAAGATTAATTCATGATTAAAGCCCAACTCCTGGCTCCACCCCTCCAACCTCCCAGTATTATTGTTCATCCTCTAAGACCACCTTTTCACCCCTTCGGCTGTATTTTTTTCTTTACTTTTTGTATACTGTTTATGTGACATGCTGAGTTCTCCTTCCCTTTTCTCTGGCAGAAGTTGGTCTTCTGTGATGCAGAGAAGGGCACTGATATTATTAACTCAGTGTTGTACTCTGTATCATTGTATGTGGGTGCAGGGCATCATGATGAGGCCTCCTTGGGACTATTTCTTAATGCCCTGTACTCACAAAATGTCTTCAGTCTTCCAGGTTAGATGACAATAATCAATGAACCTGGAAGTCTGGAGAAATGCAGTTACAGACTTTTTATTTTGCCTGGACTTGGCTTCAAGATTTGAGGGATTATACTGAATTTGGATTTGACCCTAATGTCAAACAGTGAAAAGTTAGAAGTTATAATTTGAAAAGTGTTGTGGATGGAATATGTTGAACAGAAAATAAGAAAAAGAGATTTACATTATGTGTGTTTTCATGAATTATGTAATCTGAATAGAGTTCCCCTTTAACCCTTTCTAACCCATACTCAGCCAGCAAAAAAGCAATGGATTGTTGAATTTAAAGTTCTGTTAATGCATAAATTATATCCTTTTCAGCCCACATGTTTTCACATTTAGAGCCAAATCACAGCTAATCATACATTTTTAGAACATTTTCTCCTACTCTGTTTTCTGTTTAGCAAATGGAATATTCCACCTGTTCAAAAATATTTTAATAAACTTGTTCAGTATTTTGCATAAAATAGCACCTCTACTAGCACAAGTGCCAATTTTCTTGCCAAGTATGCTTATAGATTATTATTGGATTGTAAAGGAGTTTATTATTATTAAAACTTTTAATGTATAATATAACTGCAGCAAATATTGTGCTTAGAATGAGCATCCTATGTGTGAAAATCAGAAATGTGAAAAATGGCAGTTAGTCAACAATTTTCACAGTTCAAAGTTTTTATAAGACTTTTGAAAACAGAATGTATTACCATTTAGTGCACAACACTTAAACTGTGATGTTTGTAATCTTTTGTTGATTGAATCCTAAAGAATTTAAAGTGGAAAAAGACTCTAAAAAGCTACACTTTGATTCTAGAAAAGTTTTTTTTTTTATTATTGTGACATGCTCAGGTTTGCAGTCTTCTGGCCTGGTCAGGTCATCACAGTCGGGTGACTGTCTGTTTTATTTATTTATTTATTATTTTAGGAGAGTTGCAGAGTTTTTATTTATATCCAGCGGTGAGAGACTCATGACAAAACGAAAACTACCTGTGCTGGATTCCGTGAGCTGAAGACAAGCGTTCTGTTGCAGTAGTGTCACTTCAGCACATCAAAATTGTTCACACCTATTGTGGGTCCATAAGACCTATAGGGCAAGAGTAATTTAAATGTATGGCTGGGCAAATAACTTTCTATTTGAGCTAAAAATACAGTGCCCTGCTGCACTGACAACACAAACAGTTATGTCTGCCGTGCCCAGTTCTATTATGCTGGACAGCACACCTCCCCTTCTTCTCATCTCCATTACATAAGAAAGAGAAATTCTGTAGTGTCGGAAGGAAAACTCAGGTAGGGCTGGTAACACTGGCTGGGATTCCAGTGCAGCAAAGGCACTTTGTTGGTTCAAAAAGCAAATTGGGAGCTCATTGAATTTCTGTCAGGATCACCAAGTATTTTTCTGTGCATGCAGCTTTTAAAGAAGCAAAATATGGAGAATGTGTACGCATTGCAGCATTGCAAATACAGTATGTACTGCCTGTGTGTTTTTTTTTGTTTTTGTTTTTGTTTTTTACATTTTGCCCAGACATTCAGTTTAACAGCTCTGTTCAGTATGAAATTGCAAACTATTAAAGCAGTCTTAAAAGACCTCTGACATTTTTTTACTGGCTGTATGTGGGAATGTTTACCTGCTTTAGCTAGGAATTCTTGTTATGCAGTAGTGAGATTTCCTAACCAGTGCAACTTGGCTGCCAACAGCTTAAAGGGGTTGTAAACCCTAGTGTTTTTTCACCTTAATGCATAGGATGACAGTGACCGGGCTCCCAGCCCCTCCGTTTTACTCATCTGAACCTTTGATCCCTCGGCAGATACGCACTCTTCCTCTCTGCCCGGGGTTCTCGGCTCTTGATTTGATAGATTGATAGCAGCGAAACCATTGGCTCCCGCTGCTGTCAATCAAATCCAATGATGCGGGTGCTGGGGGCAGGGCGGGACCGAGTCCGGCATTCTGTGTCCATAGATGCAAGATAACCCCCAGGGAGCGCGCTTCTTCCAGGGGGTTTACCGATGCGAGGAGGAGCTGCAAGCGCCACCGGGGAACCTCAGAAGAGGAGGTTCGGGCCCACACTGTGCAAAACGAACTGCACAGTGGAGGTAAGTATGATATGTTTGTTGTTTAAAAAAAATAAAAATAAGGTTTAGTGTCACTTTAAGGTATACGTGTTGGCACAATTTGATATTTAGCAGTATAAAATAAATTGTACTGCATATTTAAGAAATGTACAGTGGAACCTCGGATTACAAGCATAATCCGTTCCAGGAGAATGCTCGTAATTCAAAGTACTCGCATATAAAAGCGAGTTTCCCGATTGAAGTTAATGGAAACTAAATTAATTTGTTCCTCATTGACTTCAATGGCATGCAATACCGCATGCGGTCAGAGGTGGGGGGCGCAGGAGAGCCTCGGAAATGGCCAGAAAGGCCCGAGGACACCTCGGCTGACCTCGGAAAGGCTCGGAAATTGAGTATTTTCATGTCTTCCCGAGCATTGCCGAACGCCGCCGATCGGCGGCGATCGGCACCATTCGGCTCTGCTCGGCTTCCGGCGCCCCCGCACCTCAGGCCAAATGCGGTACTACAGGCCCTATTAGCTTGAATTCTGCTCGTCTTGCGAGACAACACTCGCAAACCGAAGCAGAATTAAAAAAAAAAAGTTGCTTGTCTTTCAAAATGCTCGTTAACCGCGTTACTCGTAAACCGAGGTTCCACTGTATTGTTTTCTGTTTTATCCATTTCTTTCCTGACAAACATACCTGTTGATCCTGCTAGTACTATGGTACAGATATTGTTTCATTCCCATATAAGTTTGACAATGCTTTATACAGCCAAACTAATTATCCCTAGAATTGTCACTCTTATGTTAAGCCACTTCTGGATTTAAGGCTGTGTGGTAATGCAGCCTTATCCCCCAGAAGCAAGGTGTTCCTAGCTCCACCACCATCTGCAGCAGTGATCAAACACAGACCAGGCTGTATGGCAAATGTAGTAAAAGACACAACCAAAACACCAAAACGCCATACTATACAATGTTATGTTTTCAGCACTGCCTGCTTACTGACACAGCAAGTAAGATAGTGGAAGTGGTCATTTGTCAGGTTCCAAAAAAGAAGGCAAAAGGGTATGTTTGGACATTGTGAAATCGAAATACATAAACTATTAGGTACTGTGGATTCTTCCCTGCATTAGAGAATCATTTTTGGTAAGACTTGCATTATACTTCACACAAAATGAAAACGTTTAAGGCCAGGCATCCAACCTATCAACCAAGGAAGCCAGTGCATATCAGAGCCCTCTGCATATTGGGCTCTAGGGGTACTTACTCATAGAAGTCACCTTGAGGTAAGTCAAGTCATCCCTGATTCCTGTAGATCACAAAGGAGTTTGTGATTCCTCCTGAAAATCACAATACATTTAGTCTACAACTGTAGGGGCACAAACATTTCTTACTCACTTTTCATGGAAATGTTTGAGCTAGGAAAGAGACCACTCAGACTTTAAGCACTGCATTGTAGGGGAGTTAATCTCCCCACATCAGGAGAACAGATTTAAAAAAGACTGAGAGCAACTTTTAAAATTACATTATATGAGAGTGTATTGTTTGAGTTTAGATTTAATTTAGTAAAGATATATGTGATTTGATAAGTTTTATAGTCTCTTGAGGTCTGTGAAAAGAATTTTCCAAAATTACACCAGCCACTGACTACCATTGTGTTAAATTGAAAATAACTCTTTACGTCTGGGGAAAAAAAGGTCTTACAGTTACAGTTCAATATGAATATGTGTTTGGCATTGAAACATATGCAAATTTAAATGTCTTTAAAAATAGCATACAGAAATGAAAAATGCTCATGCCAACTGACAACAAGGATTTCTATGAAACTGTGTAAAGTGTGATTTAATAGAATCACATTTAATTGAATGAACCTTTTTGCACATCGCTAATATACCAACTGTTTCTTCAATCTGTGGATTGTCAATTGAACATGTTTAACTACTTTCCGACCAGCCGCCATCATTATACGGCAGCAGGTTGGCTCCTCTGCGCAAATCACCATAGCTGTACAGTGGACGCTTTAAGGGGTATAGGGGGCACGCGCTGCGCGACCCTGGAGCCGATACGCGTGGCCAGCGGCCACGATGTCTGCTGGCCACCCGCGATCGCTCCACAGAGAGCAAGAATGGGGATCTGTCAATGTAAACAGACAGATCCCTGTTCTGACAGGGAATTAGAGCGAGATCAGGAACAGCGATCTCTGTCTACTTCCAGTCAGTACACTCCCCCCACAGTTAGAAACACCACCCTATGGAACACTTAACCCCTTGATCGCCCCCTTCCCTGCCAGTGACATTTATACAGTAATCAGTGGCTATTTTTAGCTCTGATCACTGTATAAATGTCACTGGTCCCAAAAAAGTGTCAAAAATGTCCAATCTGCCCGCCGCAATGTTGCAGTCCTGCTAAAAATCGCTGATCAGTGCCATTACTAGTAAAAAAAATAATAATAAAAATGCCATACATATATTCCCTATTTTGTAGATGCTATAACTTTTGTGCAAACCAATCAATATACACTTATTGCGATTTTTTTTTTTTTTACCAAAAATATGTAGAATACATATTGGCCTAAACTGATGAAGAAATTTGTTTGTTTTTATTTATTTTTTGGATATTTATTATAGCAAAAAGTAAAAAATATTGTTTTAAAAAAAAAAATTGTCACTATTTTTTTGTTTATAGTGCAAAAAATAAAAACCGCAGAGGTGATCAAATGCCACCAAAATAAAGTTCTATTTGTGGGAAAAAAAGGACGTAAATTTTGTTTGGGGTACAACATCGCACGACCGCGCAATTGTCAGTTAATGCGATGCAGTGCTGTATCACAAAAATGGACCTGTCATTAAGGGGGCAAATCTTCCGGTCCTTAAGTGGTTAAATACTTTCAGGTTATTTTTTTAGTAATTACTATTACTATTATGCATAAATATGTCAAAGCTAGAAATATAATTGTTTTTTTCTTATATGTATAATAAAAAAAATGAATGATATTTTAAGGCATACACCATTCTAAAAAATGTGTTTAGCACTTAAAGGAGAAGTATGGGATAGGCTAAATACTTAAGAAATATTACCATAATCATGAATCGGCTGTCACTTCTTTCCTCCCTCCTTTTATTTTTCCAGCAGGGGCAATAGGAAATGTTGGGTTACCATCACCTGTTATAAGTGTGTATTTATACAATTGAGAACCTGGAGCATGCAACTCTGTTAATATTCCTATAAGCGTTGAAATAAGACTGAGTCGTTAAAAAAGGAGTTATCAAGGTGGTTGTTGCTTAGTTCTAAAAGGCAACTGTCCATTTCACAACATTTAAATCAATACAGCAAACAATAAACATTATAAGCCACAGTACTGTAGGAATTGAAAGTCATGAGATGATTGAGCAGAAAATGCAGAGTGAGATTGTAAAATGGAATTGGATTCCTTGTTAATACCTTGTCACAACATCTCCAGACGCTGCTATAATCACAGATGACTGATCACTGAATGCAGACTATGGTGATTATCTTACACTGTTAGCAAGAAGTGCACCAAAGCAGAACACTGTGGAAGGTTTGCCTTTGCTTTGCTGTACTATGGACTATCATTCTATCATCCATCTTTGTAGCAGAAATATAATAGATGTCAACTGACTTCTCTCTTTAAAACCTATATACAGTATATATAGAGTGTCCCTCTGAGTTTAAACAAAATATGACAGTGTTTCTGTGTATGGTATGTGTTTATGGTGTGTATGGTTATGGTTGTTGTTTCAAATGTTATTTTTCTACAAGTCTACATAACTTATTCTTCCTTATAATGCTTACTTTGCCTACTTACTCCAATAATGAGAATGTACATTTCCTTCATATTTTAGATGTACTGTACATATACATAAGATCAGATATATGCCAATATTAAACTAAGAAAAACTTATTTTTTTCTAAATTTTCGGTCTTTTAGGAAAAAATAAAAAACAGAAAAGTGATTAAATACCACCAAAAGAAGGCTCTATTTGTGTGAAGAAAATGATAAAAAATTTCACATGGTTACTCAATTGTCATTCAAAGTGTAACAGCGCTGAAAGCTGAAAAATGGCTTGGGCAGGAAGGGGATGTAAGTGCCCTTAATTGAGGTGGTTAAAATCCTTGCACGTGCATTACCTTATGGTCTGCAGAGATCTAACATGTTACGTCACAACTCCAATTCTGCAATTGGCTTTGTTCATGCTTCCCTAGCATATAGATCTGTAGTTATGACAAGCATAAGTCATGTTGTTCTGCTGCAGGTTCCCTGCTGCTTTTGGGTGCATTGGGTTTTAACTGAAGCCTGTATAGTGGTACAGGCAGTTTTACTAGCACTGAGCTACTTTATGAGGTAATCAAAAGTAATGCCGTGTACACACGACCGTTTTTAATGTCATTGAAAAAAACTGCATTTTTCTCAAAGTGATTTTTTGTGTTTCCTCTCAAGCCTGCCTTGCCGACACACTATCGTGGAAAAAAATGTTTGAGTAAAGCGCTGTGACGTACAACACGTACGACGGCACTATAAAGGGGAAGTTCCATTCGGATGGCGCCACCCTTCATGTTAGTAAAGTTTATTGCGCGACGATTCACGCTTTTCAGCCTCGTGCTTTTCAGTCCGTTACAGCGTGACGAGTGTGCTATCTCCATTATGAACGCTAGTTTTACCAGAACGAGCGCTCCTGTCTCATACTTGATTCTGAGCATGCGCATTTTTTTTCAGGTCGTTAAAGGAGCACTAAAGCTTCCCTTTTTTTTGCTTAAAAATAACAAACATGTTATACTTACCTCCACTGTGCAGCTCGTTTTGCACACAGTGGCCCCGATCCTGGTCTTCTGGGGTCCCTCGGCGGCTGTCTTGGCTCCTCCCCGCAAGGACTCCACACCTTAATGCGAGTGAGCTCGCATGGTGTGGAGTGATTGCGGGCGCGCTCCCGTGATACAGCGGCGGCCATAGCCGCCGACTGTATCACTCGGCCCCGCCCCCCGCGCGCCGCGTCATTGGATGTGATTGACAGCAGCGCCAGCCAATGGCTGCGCTGCTTTCAATCCATCCAGTGTAGCCAATCGGCGGCCAGGCTGAAAAACTAAGAGGATGACGGGACGAGCATGGGACTTTTGAGGGTCCAGGTAAGAAAAACGGGGGCTCGGGGGGGGGGGCGGTATTGTCGAATGTTTTTTCACCTTAATGCATAGGATGCATTAAGGTGAAAAAACATGTAACTTTACTACTCCTTTAAAGCCCACACATGGCCGTTTTTCATGACGAGAAAAATGACGATGTAAAAAACGACGTGAAAAATGAGAGCATGTTCCAATTTTTCTCGTCGTGATTGTCTGCGTTTTTCTCGTTGGGAAGCCCACACACGATCATTTTTAATGACCATTTTAAAAAATTTAATTTTTCTCGTTATTAAAAACGGTCGTGTGTACGCGGCATAAGACATTGATAATTACTGTTTGGCCTCATTCTGAGTTTATATATCCACTTTTAAGAAAAATATCAGCTGGGCTTTTAAAACCTTGGGATGTATTTATAAATACCATTTTTCATGTTAAAGTGCGTGTGAATTGCGTGTGCAAGCATTCTGTGTGAATAAGGGCAAAAAACATATGTGTTTAGGCTATTTTCTCTCCAGGTCGAAAGTTATACATAGATTAGTAGTTGAATAGAGTGAATCAGGAAAATACCACCCTATGGAATAGCACACTCTATTCTCTACTCTAGGTCTATTTAGTGGCCATAATATGGTATTTTCCTAATTTACTATTCTAAATGAGGACTAACATTCGACCTAGACCAAACAATAAAAAGTGCGCTATCCTTGTGCTTGGTATAAGTTAATAAGGCTATCTTGGCTTAAGAGATCGTGCAACCTTTGCATGCAAGATCGTGGTATATATGGCTGCTATGCAGCAAGGTGTCTGATGGTCTCCTTGTGGGATTGGAGTAGCTGGTAAGGAACTAATTGTGGTAATTCCTTTTGGAACCACTCTTTCTTTGTTGGTGCACATTATCATCATTATTTCATGGAAAAGAAAAAGGGACTATTGAAGTGTAGAAAATCTGAGCACCTTTTTGCATATAATATATTTCTTTACACAGTATATTACTTTACACAGCAAATTTTATATGGACTTTATTTGCACAGATATGTCAATTTAGGATGAGTTCATGATATGTTTAATGCACTTTTATGATGTCTGTTATGTGATTTATTAACTTGGACCTAGAACAAGGAGAGCACACTTTTTATTGTTTGGTTGGAGCTTGTTACACATCCTACTCGGGTTGGTTATTTAGATGCTGCTGTCCATTCGATCTAATTGAGTTTTTATTGTGTTTGTTTTACTTAGTTTTTTTTTGTCACTAAGGTTTACAGGTTTTCTGCAAGCACACAAATATTATCTTGGGTTTAGTAACATTTATGTTTGCCCTCATTTGCACAAAATGAAGGGTACTTGTCAACAGTTCCAGATTTTCTGGGACAGTCCCGCTTTTTACTTTGCTGTCCCTTATCCAAGCTGAGTCCCAGGAACAGTGTGAGGTATAGGCATCCTTAGTTTCTGGAACTCAAAGCATGCACCCCTGATCTCTTCCTGAGACCACAAACTACAAATAACAGGCACATTTTAGGACACCCAACAGCAGACGGGCCCCCTCCAGCAACTGAGGGACCTCCCTTGCTTCTTTCTGATGCTGTCCTATGTCTCTCATGCTGCTGAGGAGACACTTCATGGCTTCAAAGAGCCATGCCCAGAAGCAGCACTTGTTGGAGCTAAATAGGAATCACTGAGAGGATTTTAACCATGGTACCATCAACAGCAGATGGAGCTCCCCAGAAGCCTAAAAAATAGTAATGCTTGAACCAGGTATTCAGTCTTCCACTGGACATCACTTCCCCTCTGCCTCTGCCCCTCTTCATTGAGCACCTCTGTCCCCTGTTCACAGCACTGCCCCCCTGGCCTGCCCACTGAGAACCACTGCCCTCTGTGCACCCAATGCCTTCCTGTCCACCCCACTGCCTGCCTCTCTACCCCACTGATCACCTCTGCTCCTTGTCCACACTACTCTCCCTACTGCCAACACCAATGCTCCCTGTCTACCTCATTGAGCACCTCTGCCTCCATGTCAACACCACTGCCCCCTGGCCCTCTCACTAAACACCACTGACCCTCTGTGTTCCCACTCTTCTGAAGGATCAGGACGACACTGGATGCAAGCGCCTTGAGGCGATTTAGTTCGCATTTGTAGCGCTATATAAGTTACTCACTCACTCACTCGCTCGCTCACTGCCCACCCCACTGCCCCCTGTCCCTCCCACTGGACCCCTGTCTATCCAACTGAGCACCACCAACCCCCTGTCCACCCCAATTATCATCACTGGTCATCTTTCCACCCCACTGCCTCCCTGGCTTTCCCACTGAGAACCGTTTCCCTCTGTCCACTCAATGCCTTCCTTTCCACTCCATTTCCTGCCTCTCTACCCCACTGATCACCTCTGCCCCCTGTTCACACCACTCCCCCCCACTTCCCATGTCAATGCTCCCCTGTCTTCCTCATTGAGCACCTTTGCCACCCTGTCAACACCACTGCCCCCTGTCTTCCTTGCTAAACACCACTGCCCCTCTGTGTCCCCACACTGCCCACTCCACTGTCCGCTGTCCCTCCCACTGGTACCTGTCCATCCCACTGAGCACCACCAACCCCCATTCCACCCCAGTGTCCACCACAGTCCACCTTTCCACCTCACTGCCTCCCTGTCTACCCACTGCCCCCTTGTTCACCACACCAAACACCGCTGCCCCCTTGTCCACCCCCTTCTCCTATCCCCTTGTCAACTCAATTGAGTACCACTGCCCCCTGCCCCCTCCTGAACCCCACTGCCCCATTGTCTACCCCACTGCCCCCCCCCAATATCACTGCTCCCCATCTTCCTATCGGCTAAATAAGAACCACTGGCGGAGGTCATCCTCACTGAACCACTGTCTCTACCACTGATCATCAATGCTCACATGTCCACGCCTCTGTGCCTTGTCTTTACTGACCACCACTGGTCCCCTGGTATCACCTTATTCTGTACAATAGCTGCTGGGTTGCTTCTATACAGACTAAAAGTTGTACCTAACTAAACATTACATAAATAATTTTAAAATGAGCAATACTTTATTGTCTATGTTTCTGTCCTTATTATGATAACTTGTCCTATACTTTAATATCCAATTGTAGAATAGGTTAACAATATGACTCTTGTAGAACCATGTAAATTTTAAATGAATGCCCAGCCCCAATGAAAGTTATTCTCTCTCCACAATGGCTTGCTGGATGCACAGCAATAGCAAAGGTGTCCCTGATTTTTTATTTTTTTTGGCAATTATGCATGTGGGTATACAGGACCAATAACTATGCACATTTTTTTATAAATACACTGCTTGGTGTATAGGCAAAGGTATTGTATCTGATTTATTTATTCTACTGCGTAGTAGTTCACAATTAGAATACAATCTAATTTTAGGACAGAAATAATGTAATATTTCTTGGATAACACTGTATTAAACCAACCTTTCTCAACCAGGATTATGCAGAATCCTAGGGTTCCTCCTGAATCACAAATTGATCTCCTACCTACACTGACCACCAATGCAAGGGGAGACTTTTATAATGATCACTGATGTTAGGGGACATCACAATTTATACTGTGCATGTTCCTTTTCTGTTATTATTATGATTTATGTAATTTTAAGATTATTCCCAAAATGTTGTGCAGAGCAGATTACGGTATATGCCCAGGGTGTCAAATATGTTAGGTTTGCTGTATTATTTATTTTTACATACAAAATGTTTTACAAATTAGTGTTCACTTAGGTATGCAGTATTTATTTTTAGCAGGGCTTCTCCAAGACCTGAAAAAAAATTCAAGGATTTCTCCGGGCTAAAAAGGTTGAGAAAGACTGTGTTAAACTGTGAGCTGCTGAACTTGTTACAGTTGCATGATTCATCCCAGTCTGTGTAAAGTGTGGTTTAGTTAGCGTGTTGGCTGGCTGTAGAAAAATACAAGTGTTCTGATGTCTATGACTTTCCCGTGTCTTACAGTACATATTATGTGGTCTAAAGAAGTCATTTGTCCTTCAGATTTTTTGTTATAAACCACCATCTAGGCAGCAATGCTATTTCACAATAAAAACTTTAACAATGATTCCTTTTTCAGTAGATCCTATTAACATCCAATCATGGGTAAAAGAAAACAAAAATCCCTGTGTTTTAAATAGTAATTAATAACCCCATGCCATGCCTTATAGCACTGTAGTTTAGAAAACTGTCACTTCACATCTGATGTAATGTTAACTGAATACATGCCCTAGTGAGTATTTCCTGTTAAGCTATTCATTGCTTTTCCTGATGGCAAAGCTAAAGAGCAGTATGTCAACCACAAGCATTTTGGCCAACATGCCTCTTAGCGTGAGCCCTGTGTTATTTACAACCAAAAGGAAGTTGAACAGAATGTAATGTTCTGTACTGGGAACTGCTATTAAGTCATTATATAGTATACTATACAGAAAAAAAATAAAATTTGTGCAGCTTGTACTATAAAATGTCTTATGTTTTAAAACAAGAATAGACCTTTCAATAAAAAAAAAGACTCTTTTTCAATTGTATAAGAATATTAAGTTAACGAAAAAATTGTAGCGCTAATGAAACCAAAAATACATAACACCCAAGTGAATGAATGAAAATAAATAATATCAGTCCAAAATTCAACACATAATATGTGAATGTACACAAAAACGAAAGTCTCTGGTAGGAGATTCTCTGATGGTTAAATCAAACAATCCAAGGTGAAAAATAATTATCCAAAGAATCCTGATAAGGTGAATATAGAATGACCACCACCGAATCAAAAGAGGCTTACCGAAATGAGTGGACCCGATAAACGTACGTCTATGGGGTCAGCCCTGTAGAGGTTAGATCCTCTGCTGGAAGTGCCAAGAATGAACTCTTCAACGACTCAAGACAGATGATTGAACTGTGGTGACACCTCCAAGAGTATTTTTATAAGAGTATTTTTATAAGAATATTAAGTTAACATTAATTTACTTAATTGTGAAAAAAAACATTAATTGTATATAACTATATAATGATATTCAGTCATTAAATTAAAATTGTAGATGTTGTATAGGAAATGTGACACATTATTGGAAGGCCAGTGTTTGCATTCTCACCTTTAACTGTAGCATTGACAGAAAGCACTGGCAATAGTGATGATTGACTACATGATGACTACAGACAATGATATTATTCAAATATGCACGCACAATTTGGTCCAGAATTCACATCTGTCTTGTTCACTTTTCCATGCATAGTTGAAGCAAGCAGATTATGCACTTGCATCAGATATGTTGAAATACCCAGGAGGAACTATGATCACTGTAGTGCACATTGCATCTGGACGAAAGTTTTCTGAATTCTCTTTGTTTTTTTTGGAGTCATGCCAAAATGAAAATGGGAGGAAGTGCAAATATATGGTGTCTTGTACTATTAGTTGTACTCGTAATCTGAAGTTTTTTAAAATCCACAAGATTCATGGGTGAACATATCACCCAGATGTAAAAAAACTAAAACAATGAAAGATACCTGTTTCACTAACACAAGCAGTTATTAGACTATTCGTACATTTTTATTTGGCAAACCTTTTAAATTAAAAAATATCAGGTAAAGGCAAAGGGTAAAAATAAGGGACTGTTGAGAGAAGCATTATTTATTTTCTAGCAGACATAAGATTATTGCTTTACCATGGACTTTTGAAACATAATCAAAAACTGCAATCAGACATCTTTGATCCTATGATTATTTTTTTTCAAATTTGCACCCATAATTTTAAATCATAACCGTAACAAAACAGCAGTAAATGCAACATTGGCTTGCATTTTAATAAAACAAATTTGAACTCTTAATTTATTACTCGTTTTTTTGTGCATCTCTTATATATATATATATATATATATATATATATATATATATATATATATATATATATATATATATATATATATAATAATGAAATCTGTGTACTGTGATTCCTCATTGTGTGATTCTGAAATGGTAATCCTTGTGCTTTCTTACTAATCAACAGAAAACTGCTGTGTGGTGAGTTAGAACAAAATTAATCATTTCATGCCTGGCTAATCAAGCTCCATGTCCTAATGTAATCATGAAAGCAGCATTCTAAAAGGTCTGATAAGTTCAGTATTAAAAAGACCAACAATAGAGTAAAACAATCTTACTTCCCATCTTAAGTGATTGAGGAAGACTGTATTTAAGCCCTGTATTTTATTCTCCATATTTTAATGCAAATATTAGTGTTGCATTTCTATGTATGTATGTTGCATGAAAAAGCAAGAAGAAGTGCGGTAGAGCCAACAAAATTTGTGGCAGCTTCTGTGAATTCAGGAGGGGACAGCCGATACAATTGTAAGGGGCCCGAGGGGCCCAGCACGGCCAGGAGAAGGCAGGAAGGGGGAGGGGAACCGTGTTGTGTAGTACAGAAACTATCTTGGCGGCTTCTGCTGCTCTGTGTCATTGAGCTCAGACATCAAGCCTTTTATGGCCACCTCTGGCGACTATGTGCATGTGCACCCCCCGTGTCAGCTGCCTGTACTATGCTATGTACTGTGATCGGCTGCAGCTTCTGTGTCTCAGCAACATGTCAGCTTTGTGGAAACAAGAGCTGGGACTAGGTAGGGAGATCTCCTTTACAAGTAGGGGCTGTGAAGGAAATGGTGAGGGGCTGTTTGTGTACAGGGAGGGGCCAGAACTTTGTGTGTTTACAGATTGTGTATATTTGGGGGGCTGACATATATACAGGTGAGGGGGGCTGACATATATACAGGTGTGAGGAGGGGCTGACTTATATACAGGTGTGAGGGGGGCTGACATATATACAGGTGGGAGGGGGGCTGACATATATACATGTTTGAGGGGGGTGACATATATACATGTGTGAGGGGAGCTGACATATATACATTTGTGAGGGGGGCTGACATATGTACAGGTGTGAGGGGGGCTGACATATATACATGTGTGAGGGGTGTGTGACATATATATATGTGTGAGGGGGGCTGACATATGTACATGTGTAAGGGGGGCTGGCATATATACAGGTGTGAGGGGGGTTGACATATATACAGTTGTGAGGGGGGCTGACATATATACATGTGTGAGGGGTGTGTGACATATATACATGTGTGAGGAGGGCTAACATATATACAGGTGTGAGGGGGGCTGACATATATGCAGGTGTGAGGGGGGACTGACATATATACAGGTGTGAGGGGGGATGACATATATACATGTGTGAGTGGGGATGACATATACACATGTGTGAGGGGGGCTGACATATATACATGTGTGAGGGGGCTGACATATATACATGTGTGAGGGGGCCTGACATATTTACAGGTGTGAGGGGGGCTGACATATATACATGTGTGAGGGGGCCTGACAGATTTACAGGTGTGAGGTGGCTGACATATATACAGGTGTGAGGGGGGCTGACATATATACAGATGTGAGGCTGGCTGACATATATACAGGTGTGAGGGGGGCTGACATATATACATGTGTGAGGGGGGCTGACATATATACATGTGTGAGGGGGCCTGACATATATACAGGTGTGGGGGGGGGCTGATATATTTACATGTGTGAGGGGGGCTGACATATACACATGTGTGAGGGGGGCTGACATATATATAGGTGTGAGGGGGGCTGAGTTCGTACAGGTTGGGTGGCCGGTGTGCGGATTCAGTGGGATGATCCGTGGGCAGGCCCTGGGGAATGTTGGTAGTTAGGCTTGGGGGGTGGGGGGCAGGCCTCAAGTTGTGTAAGTAGCCCAAAAATTTCTGATGACTGCCCTGTGTGTAGTTCTCGTGCTCTGTGGCAATAATATGAATAGAGTTGGGAAGCTAATGCTTCCATTGACAGATCCACCCTGCAGCAAACCTGTGTTTTTCTCATTCAGGGAATAGCAACAGCTTTGCTTTAGTTTCCTACATCGTAAGCAGAACATTTTTACCTTTTCTTTTCCCCCTTTGAAATAGTATACGTGAAGAGAGTGTGGAAAGTTGACTGCACTCTGGTTGGTAATATGTCATATGTCATTAACAGATGTGTATTACATTCACGGTAGCCCTGTGGAAGTTATGATGGAAAATGGCAACGGGTAAAAACACTTATCTATTGCAAATGACAGTGTTAAGCCCTGTACACACGATCGGATATCCTATGGATTCTAATCCGATGTTTTTTTCCATCGGAAATCCGATGAAACTGTCTTCCATCAGTCTAGCTCACACACCATCAGTCAAAAAACGGACCGTTTCAAACGCGGTGACGTAAAACACTTTGATGAGCCGAGAAAAATTAAGTTCAATGCTTCTGAGCATGCGTCGACTTGATTCTGAGCATGCCTGGGTTTTTTATCCGATGGATTTCCACACAGATGATCAGATTTTGCTATCGTTTTTTTTCCCATCGGATACATTTAAAACATGTTCTATTTTTTCACACCGATGGAAAAAAAAAAAAATGGGTCCCATACACGATCGGTTCGTCCGATGAAAACAGTCCATCGGACTGTTTTCATCGGTAAAACCGATCGTGTGTACACGGCTTCACAGTGCTGAAACCTATGTCAAGCCATCAGGTTTAAAGCTTACCTGCATTTTCAGTTTAAATACATTTCAAGGGTATCAAAACAAAATATATATATATAGTTTTTTTTTTTTTTTTTTAGAAAACCGTTACAGTCTAGAAAACCATGTCCCCTATCAGCACGCTAAAGAGAAAGTAACCTTGCTTTGTGTGTGAAAAAAAAGTGGTCTCTCTGCAAATATCCAACACATCCCCTTGCTGAGTAAGAGCAATAGCTCACAAATCAACATGGAACATGAACTTTGCTGAATTTAGAGCTTTTGATCTGACCACTGTTTTTACACAGAGAGCAAGGGTCCCTATTTTCTGCATGTTGGCAGGAGACAGACTTTTTCTTCTCAAGCTGTGGCTGCATAAAAAAAAAAAATGTTGTTTTAGAGATACATGGAATGCATTATGCTGCTTTAAACCAAAAGTTCAATTGAGCTTTCAAGTTACTGTAATCTTGTCGGTACAGGCAAAGTGTAATTGGTAGAAGTGGATCACTGCACTTAGCACATTGGTCTCGGCCCTAAAAAGACAAAAATTGCTTCTACAATCACTACTACAGTGGCGGCTGGTAAGTTTCCTGTCAGGTTTGAGGTTTGCTCTTCACATCCTTATAAACTTCAGTGTGCTTTCTTTGAAATACAATGTATTCTCAGCTGGAATATGCCTTTCGTTTCAGACAAAAAAAAACTATTACTAAGCTGTAGGATTTTCCAAATGGGTTCACTCTGCAAATAGTTTTAAAAGCCATTCACTGTTTTTAATATTGTATTACTGTAGAGCGCAAGTAAATGAGATACTTGCAAAGTAATTAGAAATCATTGTATTGAAAGTATTAGGGAAGGCATTAAAATATACTGAGATTTTCTGAAAATGAGAGAGTATCATCTCTGGCAAGAACGGATTTCTGTAAAGCTGAGGAAATATTGAAATGAGATTTCTGAGATGTAAAATAACGTATTTGCCATCTGAAGTGTTTACTGATAATGCCAAGAATATTACACTTGGAAGCAGCTTTAACATATTACATGGGCATTACATCTTATATACAATTAGGAAAATTTTACAGTACAGTTCTCATGACATGAAGCTTATAATGTATAATGTAAATAGTTTTAATGTATTACTCCTCCTTCCCTGATGATCAAACCTGTTGTCACCAGTAGTATGTTTGTGGTTCCATGGAGGCCAAGGAATGTCCAGTTGTATCCAAGATTCCCTGAAAAATAAGTATATGTTTTACCATGTAATGATATTAAAGTGGAACTTCACCCTAAATGGGAAGTCCACTTTTAAGAATCCCCTCCTCCCTCTCTAACAATATTAGAGGTTTTAATTTGTGGGGGGGGCTAGTTTTGGCAGATATCTGCTCCTAATTCCACTGTAATCACCTAGGTGATTCCACTGTAAGTTGCCCCTCCTCCCCCCCATGCCTGCAACCTCTTGGGACACGTTACTGGTCCCAAGAGGCTGCGGGACCATTCAAATGCGACTTGTGCATGCTCAGTTGGAAGCCAGCTATGAAGCTGCAAGGAGTCACAGCTGACTTCCCACGCTAAACATGCCAGGGACCCAAAGACTGGCTCAGGTGAGGATGGTACTGGATCCCTGGACAGGTAAGTGTCCTTATATTAAAAGTCAACAGCTATGGTATTTGTAGCTGCTGACTTTGAATTTTTTTCTAGGGAATGAAGAACTTCTTCAAGTCACAACTCTCAGGTTATCTGTCATGTACCAGTTAGACCCAATAATTGTAGAATATGTGGTGCAGGTATTGTTTAGGAAGAATCATAGCACACACAAGTAAGAATTGGCACTAGACAAATTGGAATAAGCAAGGACAGTCAGCAGACAAAATACAAACTCCAGAAGACAAAACCTGGATGGCAACAACAACTAAAGATTAGCAAAGCATCACAAAAGATGCTACTGGACTTTTTTGGATAGACACTTTCCCAGAAATGTGTTGCAGTTTTCATAATAACTACTAAGTTGTGATAGAAGTAGTGTGTATGGGTCCAACTGTAGAAATGTTGGATTAGTGTGAGTTGGGATGAGACAGGAATGGATGATAGCTGTCCATGTGATGTGTTTTATAGTTGGTGGTTCCCTATAGCATGATAGGTACAGGTTTAATTTAATGTACATGTAAAGTACGTTGGAACAGTGAGACCAGATTATGCTATATCAAGTATAAATACAGAGCTGTTTCTAAGGCCTGGTTCACACTAGTGTGATTTCAGATGTGAAAAAGTTCCTGTATTACTTTGGTGCAATTCCAATGTGATTTTGGCCCCATAGATTATACAAACCTTATCAAAGTTGCATCCAAGATGCACCAAAGTAACACTACATAATCGCACTGAAAGTCAGATTGTAATCATATCGCAGCAGTGTGAACCTAGCCTAAAGGACAAAAGGCCCCATAGCCATTCTGATCTCCCTCCCACCTACTTGATGTCCTCCTTCCACTGTACCCAGCATGTTGACAGATTGTTGACATTTTTTTTTTGTGGAATTGCCACTGTACGTTGACCTTCAGTGAAACTACCTGGTATTTACTATCTTCTTGCAGCATTGCTCTGATACATTGGTGTTTAGTGCTGGAAGGGTCCCTTTTTTATTGATGTCCAGTGATTAAAGAATCTACTTTAGATTGGCTCACAGTGGAATTGTCCCCTTTACATAGGAGTGTTCAGAGGTAGAAGGACTTTCTCTACAATGCTTTAAAGGGTCTTCTTTACACTGGCATGGTGGAATAGCCTCCTATACATTGGTGTGTAGAAGTGAAAGGCTTCTCTTTTTGGATAAGATGTCCCTTTTTACTACCGTGTTTCCCGGAAAGTAAGACCTACCCCGAAAATAAGACCTACCCCGGTTTTCCAGGAGGGCTGCAATATAAGCCCTACCCTGAAAATAAGCCCTAGTTTAGGCTGGTTGTGGGCTGCTGGAGTCCTCTCTATAGCTGCTGGAGTCATACCCTTCCCCCAGCTGTCAGCAGGGGAATTCAGCCCCCCCTCTGCAAGGCTAAGAGCGGGTATAAGAGCTCAGGCGGGTCACGGAAGCGCCGAGCCATGCTCAGATGATCCCCACTGCTCTCCTCTTTTGCCAGCTGTCATTGGGGAATCTTGGCCCCCCGCCCTCTGCAAAGCTCGGAGCGGGTAAGAGAGCTCAGGTGGATCACGGAAGTGCCGAGCCGCACTCAGCTGATCCCCACTGCTCTCCTCTTCTGCCAGCTGTCATCAGGGGACCTCGGGGCCCCCCTCCCTCTGCAGTGCTTGTGCCAGGGTAGATTGATCAGGCAGGTCACAGAAGCATCAAGCGGCGCTGTGGGAAGGTATGTGACACGGTTAGATTGCAAAGACACATACCCTTTGCATTATATTCTGCTGTGGTGGCAAAGATTCTGGCAGTTTGCAAGCACTTTTACGCTGTGCACACTGGGGATTAAATTGCAAGCCCTACCCGAAAATAAGCCCTAGTGTGTTTTTGGTTTTAAAAAATAATATAAGACCGGGCTTATTTTCGGGAAAACATGGTATGGTTTTAGTGTGGCTACTTACTTTATGCAGGTAAGGTCCTTTTTCTTAAGGCAGGTATGCCTAAGGTCAGAGAGATGGTAGTGCAGCAATTTTTACTAAATGACATAGATGCAGCTGCTAAACAATGGAACTATGTGGACACAGGAAAACAGATCAAATCATAGAAAAGTACATCACCTTTCAAGCCTATGCCAGCAGTACTTCTGTGCCAGGCCTAGATCCTCCAACACACAAGGCAAGGATGCCAAAATGCTCCTCTCCGAAGCTGAGAATCATTGGGTTGAATAGTGATGGGGGAAGTTGAAAAACCTTGTCTAATCACTATTTTATCATAGTCTGTAGTCATTCGCATTTGTAGGCTTAAATGTGAATTGCCACACATAGCAGGATTGTGCCCACTAGTTCAGTAACTGGGCCAGCACAGTGCATGGAAATGACAGCTGGTAAACCAGCTAGTATTGACCAGCCATATATTTTGTCACATTTTGGTCAATAAAGAACAAGAAGTGGGGTGCTTAACCCCCCTCAGTTGAATGGAGCTCACCAAAAGTGTGATTTAATCATAATGAGAAAGGTAAAACAGACCCAGATTTTAATATGATGATAACCAACATTTTTTTTGCTCCAACTTGGTACTAAGGTAAGCTGTTCTGTGATTTGCCACTTAAAGTGATACTTAAGTCTCATCTGCTTTGTGCAGTGATTTTGCAAAGAGCAGCCCAGATCCTCCTCTTCTCGGGTCCCTCTTCGGCTCTCCTGGCCCCTCCCTCCTTTTGAGTGCCTCCACAGCAAGAAGCTTGCTATGGGGGAACCTGAGCAGTGTGTCCATTCAGACATGGAGCCGTGCTTCAGCCCCTTCTCTCTCATTGTCTCACTGACTTTGATTGACAGCAGTGAGAGCCAATGGCGCTTCGCTGCTGTCTCAGCCAACGAAGAGGGAGCGTCCCGGACAGCTAAGTCTCTCGTGCAACATTGCTGGATGGGGCTCAGGTAAGTATTAGGGGGACCGAGGGGGGCTGCTGCACACAGAAGGCTTTTTATCTTAATGCATTAAGGCTAAAATCCTTCTGCCTTTACAATCACTTAAGCCACTAAAATGATGTCTCCAACACAAAGCACTGTTAAGTTATATACATGTTTCTTCTAGGTTCTTCTCTCCCAAGGCATTTATATTTCTTAAACCTCTCCTGGGCTCCCTTTCAGGGCATTTATGATGGCAGTTATGCTGCTGATGAAAATACTATTAGTCCCTTCCTTGTGACCCATACTGTGCATAGTATATTTTCAGTGGCTTAGTACTGGTTTGGAGTAGCAATTTAAAAGCCACCTTGGGGAGCAGCAAGCCTCAGAACACACCCAAATGACGAATATGGCTGTAAAGAATGTTATTTTTTGGGGTAGCCTCCATAACTTCAAGAACATTGAATGTACTGGTTTGATATATTTAAGGATAGGGAGTTGGACAAAAAGACAAGAACAAAGTGCATAGGAAAATTAAATGCTTTTCAACAAAGGGACCAATTATTTCAACAAATCCTAATCTCTAGTGAACAAGGTATGCAGCTGGAGTTCATGCTGGTAAGACACTAGTGCAAATTAACAGACACCATCACACAGCTACAGTGACCTATGGCACCATGATCTTTTCAGAGGGGAGCCTAAGCATATGTAGAGACTAAGCTGTCCGTGGAGATACACTGCATTCATTTGAACTGCTAAATATTTTACAGTATAATGTCATAGTATTAAATGATTTATTATGAAATAACCAAAGCAATGCTCATGTCTTGGATGTTTAATATTATTTTTTTTTTTTAATGTTTTAAGCAAACACAAGGGTGGACAAAAAAACAGAAACACTTAAAATTATGTTACTTTCAGGTTCAAATAATAGGACCAAACTTGACCTTCAAGCCTCGTACACACGACCGAGTTTCTCGTCGTAAAAATCTTGTCGTTTTTTTCGACGAGATTTTTGTTAACCTTGACGAGTTTCTCGTCAAGCTTTCCATGCGTACACACTGACATTTGCCAATTTCCTCGTTGTTCTCTGTGGTCACGTCCAGCACGTACGACGGCACTATAAAGGGGAAGATCGATTTCCTTGGCGCCACCCCTTGGGCTGCTTTTGCTGATCTCGTGTTACCGCGTGTGAAGTAAAAGTTTGGGAAGAGACGATTCGCGCTTTTCAGTCTTCGTGGTTTTCAGTTCGTTTTCTGAGGTTCAGTTTGTGCTTGTGGGTTCGTATCTTGACTTTCAGGGCGTCTAGGCAGGTCGTGTCTGTTTTACAGTGCGTTCTTGCCCGTTCGTTTCTGATTTTCAGTTCGTTATTCATAGGCCTTGCTGTTCTAAAGTGCGTTCTGTTCTGTACGTTCTGATAAGACGACAGTTTCCTAGCCATGTCGCCTGGACGTTCTCGTCGTCGAGTTCGTGCTGTGCGTGCGCTTGGTGTTTGTCTGCTTGTTTTGGACCAAGACCAGTCCATGAACCGTGTGAGGAGGAGTTCATGGACCAAGAATTGGTTGCTCCAGCGGGACCAATTCTGCCATATGCCTCTGCTGCGGGAGATCGTCGAGAATAATCCTGAGGACTACAGGAATTTTCTGCGGATGTCTGACCCTGTTTTTCAGGAACTGTTGGCTTTGGTGTCCCCCTACATTACCAGGAAGGACACCGTTATGCGGGAAGCCATCAGTGCTGAGCAGAGGCTCATCGCCACGTTACGTTATCTGGCGACAGGGAGAAGTCTGCAGGACTTGAAGTTCACAACAGGCATCTCCCCCCAGGCTCTGGGCCTCATAATCCCAGACACCTGTTCTGCCATTATACAAGTCCTGCAGGAGGACTATATTAGGGTAAGTTTTCTCCTTTAACATCACATTTTATGTATTTAATGTATGCTAATGTCTTGTATTTCTTTCATCATTCCCTAATTACCATGATTGTAATATGCTGAGAATGTCCCCTTTGTCCCCATGCATGCTGGAAGCTTTAGATTGCCCCTTTTTTTTCATCCATGCATATTTCCCTTCACTAACCTTTCCAGCAGGGGCGCCTGGTGCTCAAAATGTTTGGGGGTCCAACCCCAATTTAGGAACTAAACTTCCTCCTTTTTTGCAACTGTGCCTATTAAGCGCCCCCAGTTGCCCCCTCCAATGCAGCCATTTTGTTCCCTCCAATGCAGCCATTTTGTTCCCTCCAATGCAGCCATTTTCCCCCCAGCCCTGCACTTACCTTCTTGTGGTCAGCGCCATCCTTCTTCTGTCCTTGATGTCTTCTCCTGCCCTTGATGTTGCATCAGCCAATCATGTTACCATTAAACAGACTTGGTGAACATGATTGGCAGAGCAGCCTGTCAGTGTTTACCCAAGGAATGCCCCCCCCCCCCTGCGTCACCTATTTAACTTTTATGAAGCCAATTACATCCCTCAGGCTGTAATGTGCAAGCCTATTTGCCTCCCTGTTTCTGATATGCAATTTTCACCCCATAAATGCTGCAGTTATTCATTTGTTGGTCGCTTAACAGGGGGCCATCCACCTGAATAGTGGGCGGCATTGATAATACATAGGTTAATGCAAGGCATGAACCGATGTATTGTTCGGAGTGACGGGCACAGGAGAGAGGGGGCAGTGCTCCAGCGCCCACTCTGGACGCACCGCCACTGCAATGCTATCCTGTGGCCAAACACATCTACCCCCCCAAAATATTTTTTAATGGACCATCAGAGGGGGTGAATAATATGAAACATGAGCCTTCCATTATACTTCTTAAAAACAGATTATAAATGGAGAATTTGATTGATGTCGGCCTCTAATGTTTTTTATTATAATCTCCTTGTAATGTAATATTTTAAAATTCTAATTTTCTTTCATCTTGTTTGACTCCCCAGCTTCCTTCCACGCCACAGGAATGGCAGACTGTGGCATCGGAGTTTGCCACGCGGTGGGACTTCCCCAACTGCGGTGGTGCCATAGACGGGAAGCACGTCTGCATCGTGCCGCCACCACGTTCTGGGTCCTACTACTTCAACTACAAGGGGTTTCATAGCATTGTGCTGATGGCGGTGGTGTCAGCACGGTATGAATTCCTCTATGTTGATGTAGGGAAGAATGGCCGGATGTCCGATGGGGGATCCTTCATCCAGACGGAGTTTGCCCTCCGTCTCCAGAGTGACGACCTTGCATTGCCACTGGATGCAGGGAATGTTGAAGGACTCCCCTTTGTTTTTTTGGCTGATGAAGCCTTCGGACCGCATCTTATGAGGCCATTTCCTCAGAGGACCCTGACCCCAGAGAAGAGGGTGTTCAATTACCGGCTGGCCAGGGGCCGAAGAGTCGTTGAAAATGCCTTTGGCATAATGGCCAGCCGGTTCCGCATTTTTATGACTTCCATCCACTTGGCGGACTACAAAATAAACTATGTAGTTTTATGCTGCTGTGTGCTACACAACTTTCTCAGCAGAAAATCCACTTCTTATATGGCCACAGTATTGCCTGAGGCTGGACTTTCATCTGCAAATCCCCTGCCGGGCCTTGAATCTGCCCGTCCTGGCTTGCCCCCCCAAAATGCCTGTCACGTACCTAGCGGTGATGAGCCCGGACTTGCAGAGGAAGGCCTCCCTTACGGCTCCCACCAGCGGCCCCTGGTAAGGTAACAGCAGGTGCGGAGGTAGGAGGGGTACGAGTGCCTGGCAGGATCAACCAAGGTGAAGGTAGTTATGCAGACTTGGTAGACACACTGGAACACAGCAGGTAGAACTGGAATCAGGAACACTCAGCAAACTGGAATCGTTCAGCAGACTGGACCGGAACCAGGAACACAGGAACTCAGCAAACTGAATCAGCTTAGCAGACTGGACCGGAACCAGGAACACAGGAACTCAGCAAACTGGATCAGCTTAGCAGACTGGACCGGAACCAGGAACACAGGAACTCAGCAAACTGGATCAGCTTAGCAGACTGGACCGGAACTAGGAACAGTGAGATTGGTCAGACAAGCCGGGTCGGGTAACTGGCTGGCAGCAAGGTACAGAGGGATCAGACAGAGGAGAGGTCACAACAAGCCAGGGGTCGGATGCAGGCAGAAAACTGGAGAAGTAACAGGCAGGCCGGGTCAAACACAGGTAAGTCTTCAGATCAGGTTTTCAGGTACTCAACGCTGTAGAGCAGACAGCAGGGACTGTCTGCGATTGACAGGTTTAAATAGCCCCTCTGGCGCCACCTGCAGGGCGGAGCATGCGCAACCGAGAATCAGGAAGACCGGGACGCCTGCTTCTGGCAGGATCTCCATGACAATGCCCGTGAGGTTCGGGAGAAATATATGCAATATTTCACGGGTAGGGGGGCAATTTCTATGCCAGGCTATGCCTAAAGATTCATGGAGAATGAGCTAAATAAAAATCTGATTTCAACTTTTAACTTTTGTTTGTTTCCTGTCTCCTAGTTTGTCTTAGTGCATTTGTACTGCCAAGTGTATTTTCCTTTAGTAAATAACAACCATTTCACTATGTAACCTTAAAAAAAACACAAATAAGGTTAGAGCGTATTGGAAAAAGAAGCTACACGTTGTTTGTGTTCAAACATTTTACTCTGTGCACATTCACACACATGGTTACTTTATTTTTTTTGCCTGGCCACAAACCGCCAATTCTTTTCTTAGGAAAATACAAAAACAACAGTTGCATTCCAAAAAGTACAACATTGGATATCTCTGAGCAATCTGAGACATTCACTTACACAAACTATGTCTCTATGTGCCCGTCCTAATAATGGGGTCTTGCCACCCCTTGCCCAGCCAAAAATTGAATATGCACACATTTTGTAGTAATTTTCAATAGGGATTTTAGACTCCTGATCCCTATTGTCAACATGTGCTATCTGCCATCAGGGGTGATCAATGGACGTGTTTTGGGGGTGCAACCCCTTCCTCAGTTCACCTACTTTAGATACGAGGAAGGGGTTGCACCCCCAAAAGACGTACATGGATATCCCCTGATGGCAGATAGCACATGTTGACACACTGTGTGCATATTCAATTTTTGGCTGGTTTGATTGTCAAAAAGAGTTTAAAAGGTTGAAGAACAGTCATTCCTGAAACAAAAATGTGGGTTTGGTTGCCTTATTCGATTCTCCCCAATACATCTAGAATGTCTTTAAATGTTTGATCCATCACATTTATTCTTTGTTTTATTCTGTCCAGTTCCGTGCTACATTCCATCACTTGCTGTATTATTCGGAGGGCACTGTCAGCAGAGAAACGTGTACTATCCTTCACCACAACATTTACATCCCCTAAAAACAAAATACAAAAGGTATTATAACTCTGCAGGCCTACATCTCTTACCTGAAGCTGTGGTGACAGATACTGACCTGTTGTGGTGACCAGTTCCACCACGTCATCCACTTCTCCTTCCTGCACTTCTCCTTCCTCCACCTCAACTTCCTCAACATCCTTCGTTTGTGGGTCTTTGGGAGTTTGGGGTTGTTGTGAAGCTGTGGGGTTCCTGTGCTCCCTGGAGTGTTCTCCTCCCAGTCTTCTCTCCCCTATGAGAATCAAACAAAAGGTCTGTTTATCACACTGAAATTCTCTATGAAAAATAAAAACAGGCTAAATTGTTTGGAAGTGGGGTACAAGTGTGTGTTTGTGCAGAATTTAAAGATGGATGCATTATTTGGAAACAAAAATATGTTTCCTTTTGGATGTAAATTTTTAGACATGGAGGCACCACAAAAATTCACTGATGCACCTGTGTGGGACACCCAAAAAAGGCGGTTATGGTGGCACACACTATAGTGCTCCAAAGTACAGATGTGGTACCAGCTGCTGAGTGTCCTCTCCTTTACACTGATTAAAGTTTGCATTTCATTCTCTTTACAAACACATCATCTAGCCTAAAATTTAGGAACAACAATTTGTAAAAAACAGGCAGATGTCTAATTTCTTTTGTGGCTGTAAAATAAGCCAAAACAGCGGATAGTGGCCGAACGAAGTGTCTGTAACGTAACGAACGATTACTGTGCCAAACCAAGTTCAAAATAGGAAATTTTGGAAGGGAGTCCAATATGAAAAATAAAAAAAAAGGAGCAACATGTAATTTGAGAAAAACATTAATAGCAGAAAAGTGTACATTTTACTTACTTTTTGCTAGCATTCTCTTAATGCTCCTTAACTGCTCTGGCTCCCTCAGTTTGAGGTCTGACCACCTCTTTCTGAGCTGCTCATTTGAGCGTTTCACCCCGAAATTCTTCTTCAGACTCTTCACGACTTTCTTCAGGATTTTGGCCTTCCTTCTATTAGGTTTGCTATACGGCCCATGCTTTGCGTCATAATCCGACTTGAGCAATATGTCCACCATCTCCGCAAAAGACATATTAGATGCCTTGAATCTCCTCCCTGGTCGTGACGTTTCCTCAGTCTCCGGGCTTGTCTCCTCCTCGTTATTTGAGGAATTATCAGACACCTGCTGTAAATCCGCCATATCTGTCTGCGCGCCGAAAGAGAAGGGGCGGGGAAAAGATGTTAGTTAGAACGTCATGGGCGGGCAACGTGTGCGGAGCGACGTGTACGTAGTTTGACGCATGCGTGGTGTATATATAGCAAACACACATGTGACTATACTACGTTCGGTGTGCGGAGAGAGGAGTTCAAGTGACGGACGTGCGAACGAAGGTATGTGATTTTGTGACTTTGACAAATTGTTGGCCTATACTGTCTGGAGAATGTTGTAGGATATATATGGTGACTACGATTTTAAGGAGGTTAGACTGTGTGCCTCACATTAGTTATATATTATTTATTTTACTTGCAGATACAATATGAATGTCTTTATTAGCGACAAAGAATTCCTGGCGGAATTTATAGACCGGGTAAGGGAGCTGCCCGCTCTGTGGGAGACCAAAAACCCAATACACAAAAAAAAAGGGGTGAGAAAAGCAGCGCTGGAGACCCTGCTCCCATTTGTGCATACCAAGGTGCCCACAGCCACAGCAAAACAGGTGGATGCTAAAATTGGGAGCTTGAGAGGCACATACAGGAATGAAGCTCTAAGGTCCTGGCTTCTCAGAGGTCAGGAGCAGCAGCAGATGATGTGTATGTCCACAATTTGTGGTACTACAGCAGGATGTCCTTTCTGGATGACCACATTGAGGCAAGGCCATCACTATCCACTCTTCCCCCCAGACTTCCCTGCAGCCAACCTGAGCCTTCTCTGGAGCAAGAGGAGGCAGCCATCCTGGATGAACCTGATTTGGCCATCTGGAGCCAGGTATAGTATTTAGAGAGAATGTATTGGGATAAAATTAATGTTTGACAAATATGTCAAGATGACAAACATAAACTATTTTGGGTTCCACAAGTGAAATCAAGATCTCGAGACATTAGTCTGGCCTAAATTGGGTGCAAAATAGTCAATCTGATGTAGTTGTAAATTGGTCAAAATGATTTCTGGATTTACATTCGAATTGCTTCAATCATGATCTGAATTTTGGATGCAAAGATTAAACCAACATAAATTAACTATGTCCCTTTTTCATACACAGGATGAAATCAGCCAGGAGGAGGGTCTGGAAACTGTCAGGCAGGAGGAGGCAGGGCCCAGTGGCAGGCAGGAGGTGGCAGGGCCCAGTGGCAGCCAGGAGGGGGCAGGGCCCAGTGGCAGCCAGGAGGTGGCAGGGCAAAGGAGAAGCACCTGATCACAGGTGCCTCCCATCCAACTTCCCAAAAGAAGCAGGAGGGACAGGACCACCAGTGAGGCAGCAATGGCCCTTATTCGAGAGGCCCATGCCACCCTCAAGGAGCCCACATCCCCTGAAGAGGCCATTGCCGGCCTAGTGGAGGCAAAGTTCAAGGTGATGAGCATAGAGCAACGCCTCCTATGCAAGCCCCTGCTCATCACCTTGCTGAACAAGGGGGTGATGGAAAAAATTACCCCCAATACCGCAATTTGTGAGGTGGCACAACTTTCCCAACCTCAACCTCCTCCTCCACCTCCACCTTCTTCTTCTGCCCCACCCCCTTCTCCTCAACCTCCACCTCCACCTTGTTCTTCTGCCCCACCCCCTTCTCCTCCACCTCCACCTTGTTCTTCTGCCCCACCCCCTTCTCCTCCACCTCCACCTTCTTCTTCTGCCCCACCCCCTTCTCCTCCACCTCCACCTTGTTCTTCTGCCCCACCCCCTTCTCCTCCACCTCCACCTTGTTCTTCTGCGCCACCCCCTTCTCCTCCACCTCCTCCTCCTCCTGACAGGAGTACCCCTCCAGTGGCCCAGCCTCCAGCCACACGAAGAAGGAAGGCTGCAGAGAAGGCTTCAGGGAAGGTTGCAGGGAAGGTTGCCAGGAAGACGAGGAAGTGATGGCCTTGCTTCATTGTGGTGGGACAGAAGGCAGCCTGTTGTAGTACCACAGACTTGGGACATATATCTCACCTGCTGCTGTTCCTGACCTCTGGGAGGCCAGCATCAGATTGTGCTCAGAAATGTTGGCCTTCTCTCAAGCTCCCAATTTTAGTGTCCACACAGGGTTGATGTGTGCTCTGGGGTCCCTGGGATGCACAAATGGCAGCAGGTTCTCCAGCGCTGCCTTCTCTTTATTTTACTTCAAACTTGAATAAATGTTATTTTTGTTTAAGTTCATACTTGACTAAGTGTATTTTTAAATATTTTAAATTTAGCTTTGGAGTAAGCAGAGACATTTGACAGCCAAAAAAAGGGACAGATAACAACCCCAAAAAAAGAATAACAATCTGATTTAAAAAAAAAGAGGGTGTAAAATTTAACAAATATATATTAAAATATTCAATGGGAGATCACTATCAAAACATTGCCAAATATCAATTAACATCAGTTAGAAAAATCTAAAAATGTAAAATATTCAGAAGATCTTGCACGATATAATACACCTAAATCTTCTTAAGAGCAGCATGAAAAAGGATAAAAAAAGATAGTAATAACTCATAAGAAGTTCATTCGTTTGGATTAATGTAACATTCTAAAGAAGATTTCAATGCACAACATTTAAACGATGCAATAATTTCGAGCGTGACGAATGTGCTATCTCCATTACGAAGGCTTGTTTTACCAGAAGATGCGCTCCCGTCTCATACTTGCTTCTGAGCATGCGCGCTTTTGGAAGAGTCGTAAAAGCATACACACGAACCATTTTCTCGTCACAAAACAGGCCGACGAGAAACACGACAAGGAAATCTGGAATCCTGACGAGAAAATAGAGAACAGGTTCTCTATTTTCTCACCGAGATTCACTGCAATTTTCTCGTCGTAAAACCATACACACGAACGGTTTTCTCGAGGAAAAAGCTCTCGCGACACTTTTCTTGCCGGTTTTGGACGAGAAACTCGGTCATGTGTACGAGGCTTTTGAACAGTTTCTGTTCTGAAAGTCCTTAGTGAAGTTGGTTGATGCCTCATTCTGTAAGAAGAAAAGCCTCCAGATATTGAAAATCTATTCCACATGATGCCTAGAATTTACCATAAATGTTTGGTGATATATGGATATGATTGTTGAGTAGGTCATGGATGATGTAGGACTTTATCTTCGCTTCCCTCTTGAATATCTTTAGATATGGCGATAGATATGGAATATGGAAACATTGAGGGAAAATTGGTTCTCCCTCAAAGTGTATGCATGTATACCCTGACACATTTTTTTTCTTAGTTTTGGATGCAGTGCAGAAAGAATAAACACCTGTCAAGTTTTTACAGTAAAGAGTAGGGATGAGCTTCGAGTTCGAGTCGAACTCATGTTCGACTCGAACATTGCCTGTTCGCCGAACAGCGAACAAATTGGGGTGTTCGCGGCAAATTCGAAAAATCTATGGGAGAAATCTAAAGTGTTAATTATAAAGGCTAATATGCAAGTTATTGTCCTAAAAAGTGTTTGGGGACCGGGGTCCTGCCCCAGGGGACATGTATCAATGCAAAAATAAGTTTTAAAAACGGCCGTTTTTTTGGGAGCAGTGATTTTAATAATGCTTAAAATGAAAAAATAAAAGTGAAATATTCCTTTAAATTTCATACCTGGGGGGTGTGTATGATATGCATGTGAAGTGGCGCATGTTTCCCGTGCTTAGAACTGTCCCTGCAAAAAATGACATTTTTGAAAGAAAAAAAGTCTTTTAAAACTGACTCGCGGCTATTAATGAATTGTCGGCTCCCGGCAATACATACAAAAGTCATTGATAAAAAAGCGTGGGGGTTCCCCAGAATTCAATTACCAGGCCCTTTAGGTCTGGAATGGATATTAAGGGGAACCCCGCCGCAAATTTAAAAAAAAATTGACGTGGGGTTCCCCCAAATATCCATTCCAGGCCCTTCAGATCTGGCATGGATTTTAAGGGGAACTCCACCCCAAATTTAAAAAAAAAATGGCGTGGAGTCCCCCTAAAAATCCATACCAGACCCCTTATCCGAGCACGCAACCTGGCCGGCCGCAGGGGAAAAGGGGGGGATGAAAGAGCGGCCCCCCTCCCTCCTGAACCGTACCAAGCCACATGCCCTCAACATGGGGAGGATGTCCCCATGTTGATGGGGACAAGGGCCTCATCCCCACAACCCTTGCCCGGTGGTTGTGGGGGTCTGCGGGCGGGGGGCTTATCGGAATCTGGAAGACCCCTTTAACAAAGGGGACCCCCAGATCCCGGCCCCCCCCCTATGTGAATTGGTAAGGGGTACGTTGTACCCCTACCATTTCACGAAGAAAGCGTAAAAAAATGTTTAAAAAAACACACAAACACCTTGAAAAAGTCCTTTATTAAAAAAAAAAAAAAAAAAAAACATTCCAGCGGTGAAATCCAGTGTCCCGCGGCGATCCCGATGTCCAGCGCTGTCCTTCATTGGTTGTGCCTGAGCGGACCTGATGGGGAACTCCCTCTCAGTATTTTAAATATATAGACCCGCCCCTTCTAAAGTTCCCCATCAGGTCCGCTCCCTCGGTATGTCGGACCCGCCTACGTCATTGGCTTGAGCGGGGAACTTCGTTCACTGTGTAATTTAAATTTACATAGTGAAGGAAGTTCCCCACTCAAGCCAATGACGTAGGCGGGTCTGACATACCGAGGGGGCGGACCTGATGGGGGACTGCTCTCACTTTGGTAATACATGTATAGACCCGCCCCTTCTCATGTTCCGCATCTGGTCCGCTGAGCGGACCTGATGGGGAACTTTAGAAGGGGCGGGTCTATACATTTAAAATACTGAGAGGGAGTTCCCCATCAGGTCCGCTCAGGCACAACCAATGAAGGACAGCGCTGGACATCGGGATCGCCGCGGGACACTGGATTTCACCGCTGGAATGTTTTTTTTTTTTTTTAAATAAAGGACTTTTTCAAGGTGTTTGTGTGTTTTTTTAAACATTTTTTTACGCTTTCTTCGTGAAATGGTAGGGGTACAATGTACCCCTTACCAATTCACATAGGGGGGGCCGGGATCTGGGGGTCCCCTTTGTTAAAGGGGTCTTCCAGATTCCGATAAGCCCCCCGACCGCAGACCCCCACAACCACCGGGCAAGGGTTGTGGGGATGAGGCCCTTGTCCCCATCAACATGGGGACATCCTCCCCATGTTGAGGGCATGTGGCCTGGTACGGTTCAGGAGGGAGGGGGGCCGCTCTCTCGTCCCCCCCTTTTCCCCTGCGGCCGGCCAGGTTGCGTGCTCGGATAAGGGGTCTGGTATGGATTTTTAGGGGGACTCCACGCCATTTTTTTTTAAATTTGGGGTGGAGTTCCCCTTAAAATCCATGCCAGATCTGAAGGGCCTGGAATGGATATTTGGGGGAACCCCACGTCATTTTTTTTTTTAATTTGCGGCAGGGTTCCCCTTAATATCCATTCCAGACCTGAAGGGCCTGGTAATTGAATTCTGGGGAACACCCACGCTTTTTTTTTTTTTTTATCAATGACTTTTGTATGTATTGCCGGGAGCCGACAATTCATTAATAGCCGCGAGTCAGTTTTAAATGCATTTTTTTCTTTCAAAAAAAAATTTTTGCAGGGACAGTTCTAAGCACGGGAAACATGCGCCACTTCACATGCATATCATACACACCCCCCAGGTACGAAATTTAAAGGAATATTTCACTTTTATTTTTTAATTTTAAGCATTATTAAAATCACTGCTCCCAAAAAAACGGCCGTTTTTAAAACTTCTTTTTGCATTGATACATGTCCCCTGGGGCAGGACCCGGGTCCCCAAACACTTTTTAGGACAATAACTTGCATATTAGCCTTTATAATTAACACTTTAGATTTCGAACGTTCGAGTCCATTGTATTTAATAGGGTTCTAAAGTTTACACAAACATTTTGTCTGTTCGCAGGTTCTGGTGCGAACCGAACAGGGGGGTGTTCGGCTCATCCCTGGTAAAGAGATATACCCTCACTTCCTTGTCTGTTGACAGTGTTTCACCAGACAGAAAGTAAAGGAATACTCCAAAGGTGACAGACAGATTTTTTTATCTTTAATACAATAGGGGAAGGCTAGAATTCCTGTCTGCTTTTTATTTCTGACCATGTTCCTGTTGCAGATTTTCCCTCACCTTCTGTCTGGTGACTTGTTGTGGCCAGTGACAGTAAAGAGGGGACACCTTCCTGACAGACCAGATAACAGTAAAAACCTGACAAGAGTTGTAATCCTTAACCATGCCACTCCTCAAAACTAGAAAAAAAAAGTGTGCCTTAAAGTTTACCAGATTCCATAAATTAGCATGCAGAGAAATGTTTATGCCGCGTACACACAATCGGATTTTCTGTCGGGAAAACCTTGGATGGTTTTTCCGACGGAATTTCGCTCAAGCTTGTCTTGCATACACACGGTCACACAAAAGTTCTCTGAACTTTCGACCGTCAAGAACGCGGTGACGTACAACACTACGACGAGCCGGGAAGAGGAAGTTCAGTGCTTCCAAGCATGCGTAGAATTGTTTCCGAGCATACGTCGGAATTTTGCACGTCGGAATTGCTACAGATGATCAGAATTTCCAATCAGAATTTTTTCCATCTGGAAATTTGAGAACCAGCTCTCAAATTTTTGTTGGCGGAAATTCCGACACGACCAAAACCTCACATCCGACTTTTCTTGTCGGAAATTCTGACCGTGTACGGGGCATTAGAACTAATGACTTTCTAAAGGTGGTTGAGCATACAATTATGGAATTCCCATCATGGTTAAAGAAGAAGAATGGACAAACCTTTATTTGCATTTACTACTGACCCAAGTTAGTTCTGGGACCTGGAGCCTGGAGATTTCAAAGTTATCTGGGTGGGATGAAATCTCCAATCCCGGGTCCAGGTATTCAGAAAAGCCAGCATACTAATTTGTCAGGTGTGTGCTAAGCTTTTAGTAATAACCTGACCATGGTTCTGAGCTCCACCCTGGCAGACAGGAGGTCTGGCCCAGGAGTCAAGAGGGCTCCATGTGGGAGCCAGTGCAGCAAAAGGCTGCCATCTGTGTGCACCAAGTTGGTCGGTGAACAGTCTGTAGGAGACAGACAAGGGCTTGAAGTATAAGGCGAGAGCGGCAGTCCTGCAAGTGTTTATGTTGATAAGAGAAGAAATGCTGAAAACTCCTGCAAGGGAAACCTATGTTTATGTTTGCTGAACTTTCTTTTAATAAAAATGGGCAAAAAAAGCCCTTAAAAATAAGAAACAGCGAGTGGCTGAGTCCTTAAAGCTCTACATTTGATACTAGTTTTTACAATATACTAATATATACAGTAAATATGCAATTTACATGTCAATAAATGATCATTGGATCTATCACCAACTAAATAGAAACTGTTGTTGCAAATTTTAAAATAAGGATACCTTTAAGGGCCATTTCGCTAGAAACTGATATTTTCATGTTTGGTAGATGCTCAAATGAAACCACCCAAGCATTTCCTTTATCTTTTGGTGAAATGTTGGTGAGAAATCCGAGATCTATTGGTGAGATCTCTTGAACCTACCTAAACTCCCAGGCAGGTGCAAAGAAATAATTTGAGAACTATTGAAGGGCGAGCTTGCTTTTTGCATACAAAAACAAATAAGAAGTCAGGGTTTGATACATCCTACCATGCTCCACTTGGAATAAAAATATCATAAAATAAAGAAACATAGGAAGCTGATGACAGAAAATACCCTATTCAATCTGACAATTATATATATATATATATATATATATATATATATATATATATATATATATATCAAGCCTATGCTGTCAAAGTGCCTCACATTGTGAGTTAAGATGATGAAACTGGTCATACTTCACTGTGTTCTTTTACATTATATGCCTATTGTTAGAATTTGCCAAAAGGCAAATTATCACAGAACGTGGGTTTTCATAAAGTCAGGATCTGTTAGTAGCAAGCTTTGCCCACCTGTCCTGCTTAATCCATTATATTAAATAATGCACATTTATATCTAGCTGATTTTATATGCATAACTTAATGCTAGCAGTATGACAGCTGGGAGCAGAAACATACTTCAGTTTTTTTTTTCTAAATTCACTACTTTTGAACTGTGATTAAGATTTATTTATTATGATAGTGATAATACTATTACTAATATTATTAAAATCTTGTTTGAACATAAGGACTGTAACACCAACTGAGAGAAATTATACAACAGTTAATGAGATAAGTCGTTTTTTTTTTTTTTTTTCATTTTTTAACAATATATCACCAACAATAGAGATATATCATAAAAATGTATTAAAAAATAAATGTAATGTAATGCTGTTATAATGTAATTTCTTCTTCTTGGCAATGGGGGAGCTAGAGAGAGGGAGCACCTGAACTGTTGCTGCAGGGAGACTGGAGCACCCACCCACCTCTGTTTCCCACTGCTAATCACTGGAGGCTTTTTGAGAGAGATCGTGGGGGGCCCCCTTCTACAGCGAGAGCTCACCACACCTCCCTGGGAACTGGTTATAGGGCTAATCGCCCATTGCTGATACTGCTAGCAGGGACTGAGTCACGGGAGATCAGGACACCAAGTGTATCCAATCAATGCTGCACCTATACTGAACTCTATACTGCACTTATTCCAAACCTAGACTGCACCTATACCAACCCTATACCTCATTATACCAAAAGTTTACTGCATCTGAACCACATCTACCTTGCACATGTGCAGAGACTATGTTGTGCCTAAACTGTATCTATACTGCATGCAGGTTAATTGGGACTGTTGTTAAGTGCACCCATGCTCTTAAAGGGCCCCAACAATAGCTGGCAGAAGAACATCTCACAGGAATGCCCCTCCCATTATAATTATTCTGCAAGCCCCCTTTGTTTCCCTGCCCCCTCCCCTGCCACCCTCCTTTTCTTTTGGACAGTTCATATCCAGTTGGTTTAGGACTAGCATCATTTCCATGAATTCACTATAATTCCAGCACTTGATAGATTAAACTTTACCACTTTTCACTACTGCACTTAAGGTGGCCTTGCTACTGTTTATGCTGATCTGGGCGCCAAAGGTCATCTTATGCCTAGTTCCTACTGTTAATGACTTTGTATGCTAAATTGTATTATGACCATTATTAATCAATTTTATGGCTGCCTAGTTACCAACCATATTGCCTTTACTACCTGGTTTGGTGCCTGTTTTCTTTGATAAACCCTACTATTGGGTATTAAGTATTACTTTTAGTGAATTCCTTTTAATATTGTATGTTTGTACACTCAACCTGGTGTGTCAGAGGAGCTTAGGTTCTTGAGAAGGTCGAGGCAAAGAAAAAAGGACCCATCCTACCCAGTTTCTTCTTCAGGGGTAGCGCTACATAGGGAATACAAATATATATTTTTTTTTTGGGGGGGGGGGGGCAAAGTCTTTCTTTTGGCAGTCTAGCTTTTCAAAAAAATTAAATAAAAAAATTCTATGCAATCTAGAGCCAACAACACATACTTTTTTTAATCTATTTTGAGTTTAACTGCTTCCTGCCCAGTCTATGGTCAAATGACAGCCGGGCAGGAGCTCTCCCATCCTGGGTGGACGTCATATGACATCCTCCCAGTCATGCACCTTGTGTGTGTCCTTGGGGCCATGCTGCAGTGCAATCTGTCACCCGTCTGTCCACCAGACATAGTGGATAATAAATTTGCAAAAAACTAAAAAAAGAATGCAAACACCCAAAGGCTATCTGATCAAAAATGTATGTTTATTAAATGAAAAAGATCACAGCATAAAACAGAGGTTGCTATACCCTACAAAATCACCCCCTCCCCCAGAAAACCCACACTGTCACGCACCAAGTGTGACCAGAACTGTGCGGCTAACAACAGAGGAACACCAAACACATATAAGTGAAAATATAAAGATTTATTAAAGATAAGTGAAATAATATAGATACAACCACCTCCAATACCACACAGTGCACAACAACCAATACCAAACAGAACCCACAAATAATAACAGTAACAGACAAATATGTATAAGTAATGGGGAAAACCAGAATCATAAACAGGGCCAGGCCAGGGTCATACACAGCAGGTAGGCAGATGGACAAAGGGATATTCCAGAAGCATAAACGTTAGCCAGGCCAAGGTCATACACAGGGAGATCAGCAGATGGGGTAAGAAACACAGGACAGGGAGAGGATGGATGGATGGGTCAGGACAGGGAGACAGGATCAAGCAGGGGGCAACCAGGCTGCAGAGCAAGGCTCCAGGGATCAGGGATTAAGACAGACACAACAGGTACAGGTTCAGGTACAGGTTCAGGTTCAGGTTACAGGAATCAAGGTTCAGGTAGACAGGCTACAGGTCAGGGCACAAGGACGATACCAGGGCAAGGAGTGCTTGTGCTTGCCGGGTATTTATAGGAAGGCTAATTGGCTTCAGGTCACAGCTGAACGGAGGAAGGGCAGTTTGCTCCACACTGCCAGGATCCATCCGCTGGTGGAAACCAGTACTGCGTCCAAGGAATAATACAACACCAGCAGGGAAAGATTCTCCTGACAGTTCCAAACTGCCAGGAGACACCTGCTGGTGGACCACAGTACTGCAAAACAAATAACACCAGCGGATGGAACCATTCCTGACAGTACCCCCCTCAAAGGAGCGGCCTCCGGACGCTCCAACTAACTGTTGCCGGGGAAAGTTCATGGCAAAAAGCTGGATAATAGGCAAAGTCACATCAAGCTGGGCAGCAGACAGGGGCACACCAGGCCAGGCAGCAGACGGTGGCACATCAGGCTGGGCAGCAGACAGGAACTCATCGAGCTGGGCAGCAGGCTCCGGGTCATCGAGCTGGGCAGCAGGCTCCGGGTCATCGAGCTGAGCAGCAGGCAGGAACACATCGGGCTGGGCAGCAGGCTCCGGATCATCGAGCTGGGCAGCAGGCTCCGGGTCATCGAGCTGGGCAGCAGGCTCCGGGTCATCGAGCTGGGCAGCAGGCAGGAACACATTGGGCTGGGCAGCAGGCTCCAGGTCATTGAGCTGGGCAGCAGGCTCCGGGTCATCGAGCTGGGCAGCAGGCTCCGGGTCATCGAGCTGGGCAGCAGGCAGGAACACATCGGGCTGGGCAGCAGGCTCTGGATCATCGAGCTGGGCAGCAGGCTCCGGGTCATCGAGCTGGGCAGCAGGCTCCGGGTCATCGAGCTGGGCAGCAGGCTCCGGGTCATCGAGCTGGGCAGCAGGCAGTGGCACATCCGGTTGAGCAGCAGGCTCCTCAGGCCAGGAAATGGGCACCATAACTTCAGGCTGGGAAACGGGCACCACAACCTCAAGCCGGGAAATGGGCACAACAACCTCAAGCCGGGAAACGGGCACCACAACCTCAAGCCGGGAAACGGGCACCATAACCTCAAGCCGGGAAACGAGCACCACAACCTCAAGCTGGGAAACGGGCACCACAACCTCAAGCCGGGAAGTGGGCTCCACAACCTCAAGCTGGGAAGCGGGCACCACAACCTCAGGCCGGGAAACGGGCACCACAACCTCAAGCCGGGAAACGGGCACCACAATCTCAAGCTGGGAAACGGGCACCGGATCTTCAGGCTGGCACGGGGACTTCAGGCTGGCAGGCTGTCACAAGAGCTTCAGGTTGGCAGGCTGGCACAAGAACTTCAGGCTGGCAGGCTGGTACAAGAACTTCAGGCTGGCAGGCTAGTACAAGAACTTCAGGCTGGCAGGCTGGCACAAGAACTTCAGGCTGACAGGCTGGCACAAGAACTTCAGACTGGCAGACTGGTACAAGAGCTTCAGACTGGCAGACTGGTACAGAGAATTCAGGCTGGCAAACTGGCACAGGAGCTTCAGGCTGGGCAAAAGGAGCCGCAGGTTGGAAGGCTGGCTCAGGAGCCGCAGGCTGGAAGGCTGGCTCGGGAACCGCAGGCTGGAAGGCTGGCTTGGGAACCGCAGGCTGGAAGGCTGGCTCGGGAACCGCAAGCTGGAAGGCTGGCTCGGGAACTGCAGGCTGGAAGGCTGGCTCGGGAACTGCAGGCTGGAAGGCTGGCTCGGGAACTGCAGGCTGGAAGGCTGGTTCTGGAACTGCAAGCTGGAAGGCTGGTTCTGGAACTGCAAGCTGGAAGGCTGGCTCTGGAACTGTGAGCTGGAAGGCTGGCTCGGGAACTGCAGGCTGGAAGGCTGGTTCTGGAACTGCAAGCTGGAAGGCTGGTTCTGGAACTGCAAGCTGGAAGGCTGGCTCTGGAACTGCAGGCTGGAAGGCTGGCTCGGGAACTGCAGGCTGCAAGGCTGGTTCTGGAACTGCAAGCTGGAAGGCTGGTTCTTGAACTGCAAGCTGGAAGGCTGGCTCTGGAACTGCGAGCTGGAAGGTTGGCTCTGAAACTGCAGGCTGGAAGGCTGGCTCTGAAACTGCAGGCTGGAAGGCTGGCTCTGAAACTACAGGCTGGAAGGCTGGCTCTGAAACTGCAGGCTGGAAGGTTGGCTCTGAAACTGCAGGCTGGAAGGCTGGCTCTGAAACTGCAGGCTGGAAGGCTGGCTCTGGGACTGCAGGCTGGGAAGCTGGCTCGAAGGCTGGTTCTGGAACTGCAGGCTGGAGCAGGTTGGTTGGTGTGGAGGTAGGTGGGATTACTGGTTGGATTGTGTGGGTCGGGAAATACTTCCGCTTCTTTTTAGATTTAGTCACTGCAGGTTTGCACATAACGGGGGGGGGGGTATATGAAAAAGATGGAATCGAGCAAATGGAAGACTATGGCAGGGATACGGGGACAGTGGCTGGAGGAGGTTCTTGTGAGTTTGCAGGCAGCTGAGAAGAGGCAGGTGGGTTGAATGCAGGATAGGTACAGGGAGCAGAGACTGGATATTGATACCGGGTGGGAAGTAGTGTGTACTGAACTGCGACTGGGGTTGCCATGGGTGATGGAGAAACATACATTTGGGTAGGTTGGTGTCTGATGGCAGAGGTGGTTTGTTGGGGGCTGGCTGGGGCTGATTGCAAAATATCAGACCATGCTAAGAGCAGTGGTTGCACAAACTGCGGGTTACATACTGCCTGTCTGACAAGGGATTGTACAGAATCAATACATTCTATTATCATCTGCTGGAAACAAGCTGTGTAATGTTCAAAAAAGTAAGGGGAGTCATCCTCCAGAAGCCATACCAGTGATGTGACCTGATTAATACTGAAAGGGGGAGAAAAATCATCATGGCCCTCTGGGATGCAAGGCAAAGCCAGCTCTGTGCAGATTTGGATTAAAGGCTGAACCTCCCCAAACAGCATACAGCCCTGATCAACCCAGGAGTGAGCTAAACAAATGATTTCTAGCAGCTGATCACTGGTCCACTCTTTCAGTGCCTGGCGGAGATATGCACTACTCTCAGACGCCAGCAGAGCATAATAACGAATCACATCCAAATTCATTTCAGCAAAGCAGCCTGAACCAAGATGGTTCCTCTGTGTTGGCCCTGGTATACTGTCACGTACCAAGTGTGACCAGAACTGTGCGGCTAGCAACAGAGGAACACCAAACACATATAAGTGAAAATATAAAGATTTATTAAAGATAAGTGAAATAATATAGATACAACCACCTCCAATACCACACAGTGCACAACAACCAATACCAAACAGAACCCACAAATAATAACAGTAACAGACAAATATGTATAAGTAATGGGGAAAACCAGAATCATAAACAGGGCCAGGCCAGGGTCATACACAGCAGGTAGGCAGATGGACAAAGGGATATTCCAGAAGCATAAACGTTAGCCAGGCCAAGGTCATACACAGGGAGATCAGCAGATGGGGTAAGGAACACAGGACAGGGAGAGGATGGATGGATGGGTCAGGACAGGGAGACAGGATCAAGCAGGGGGCAACCAGGCTGCAGAGCAAGGCTCCAGGGATCAGGGATTAGGACAGACACAACAGGTACAGGTACAGGTTCAGGTACAGGTACAGGTTCAGGTTCAGGTTACAGGAATCAAGGTTCAGGTAGACAGGCTACAGGTCAGGGCACAAGGACGATACCAGGGCAAGGAGTGCTTGTGCTTGCCGGGTATTTATAGGAAGGCTAATTGGCTTCAGGTCACAGCTGAACGGAGGAAGGGCAGTTTGCTCCACACTGCCAGGATCCATCCGCTGGTGGAAACCAGTACTGTGTCCAAGGAATAATACAACACCAGCAGGGAAAGATTCTCCTGACAGTTCCAAACTGCCAGGAGACACCTGCTGGTGGACCACAGTACTGCAAAACAAATAACAAATAACACCAGCGGATGGAACCATTCCTGACACACACACTTCCCATCCATATACCTACACGCTCCCACTAAGAATATGGATCCCCAACACTGACTCCCCTACAGGAGCCCAGAGCAGCCCTCCTGGGGAGATAGGACAGTGCGACCACAACCCCCCGAAAAATGGATCCCCTATAACATCAGCACCTGAACGCTTATTGGACCACGGTCCTTGTATAGTGGTACTGGTAACACAGGGTCCTGAATGTGGTGAGCCTGCACCTTAAAACCACAATGGGCGAATGCAGTGGAACCAAAAAACAGGAATCCTGAGACCGGTATCCAGAACACTGTTAAACAGCTGGGTCGGTAATAGCGAGCTGACAATCAATGGATGACAGTCCATAAATACGGGATAGAATAAATGTCAGATGAGAATCTCTATAACAAATGCAGAAATAAAGCTGCTGTTCCACTGATGCATGTCAGTCAGTGAACTACATCATGTGCTGTATGTGCTGCTGATTGCTCCACACCTGAAATGGTCTCAGGGATACAGAAAGGATAAGGTGAAGATTGACAGACAGGATCTATGTGAGCCAGTATAAAAAATGACAGAGAAGTTTCTCCTGCTGCATGTGGTCCGGCCAGTGCTGTCACTGGGTCCCAACTGACTGGGTAGTCAAATGGTAAAGCCGATGTGACCAGTGTGCAGGCTGTCAGGCTGTCATATGCTCACTATCCCGTGATTGCCGTCTAGCGATTCCTCTATGTGCGCTGTGCACTGAACAGACATGTCCTGCTGAAATCTCAGATGTACAAACAGGGTGGTAGCCGTGAGTCACGTATCACACTGATTTGAACACGTGTCTCAAATCTGTGTCAGCCTGCAATGGTTGAGAGCATGTTGTAATCCCATAATGGTGTCAATAAGCTCAGCAATGTCCTGAACACCAGCCGGTCCCCCAGTGGGGAAATGAAAGCAGAGTTCAGATGAAACAGCATCAGGGGATGAGAGAGGGTCTGTTCCTTGTTTACATGTTTCGTTCCTCTCTGGAATTTCTTCAGAACATACGGGCTCTCTTCCTGTCTCTGAGTTATAGTAAGTCAAGGCCACCGCCCATTGATTGATTTCTTAAAGTGACAGTCCATGTAAGAGCCCTCTCTAAGATGCATTAGTTTGGGGATTCCATCATATCATTAGTGCACTATACACAATAAAATATTAATCATCTACAAAAGGGCATACCAGGAATATTGTACAGTCAAAAAATCATCATCCATAAAATATATGGTAAGAACACACATATATATATATATATATATATATATATATATATATATATATATATCTATATGCGGAGGAATGTATCTGGTTATATTATAGCTCAGAAAGCACAGCACCAAACAACTATAGCATATATTCCTCAAGGGAATACTTTACTTTTACCTCATTTTATGCAGCCATGTCCTATATACAGAGTCATATCCTATATACAAAGTCATTCCCCCCTCACTCAATGATTTGTTTAGGAGGGGCCTATTAATTTACTGGTTATGTCACTATAGGAAACAGTGCAAGGACAAATCATTATTTATGCCTTTTGTCGACATTGAATCCAAGAGAAATATCAATTTTGCTTCCTTTTGTAGCAGTATTTTATCTATATCCCCTCATCTATCAGATAATTTAAGTTTATAGATGGCTGCACATTTAAATACCTTTGTTGATGCCCCATGTGAGTCTCTAAACTGGTGATTTATCATCTTTTTGTATTATACTAGACAGATGTTCACCAATTCTTTTGCAAAATTCTCGCCTGGTCTTCCCAATATATATCTTCCCACATGGGCATGATAATTGATACACAACGTTACTGGAGCAGCAGTTAATTAAATACTGTATATGGTATGAGCGATTACCCTTCTGAGTCAGTGAATTGTCTTTGTCTTAACCCCATGTTTGCATACACTGCAGTGCCCACAAGAGTACATGCCATTTAGCAAGCCTGTGGCCCACGGAAGTGTATTAAGCTGTTTTCTACACGTGTATTTGCTCCTAACTAGAGTGTCACCTATAGTAGGAGCCCGTTTTGCTATTAGGTTTAGTCTAGGGCCCAAAATTTCTTTCAGTCTGTTGTTAAGGAGGAGGATGTTCCAGTGTTTGTTCAAAACTGTTTTTGTTTTTTTCAAATTCTTTTATTATGGCAAAGCATCTCAGATACAACAAGTCAAGTCATCTTTACAAATCACCAAGCTTAACAGAGGAACCCGAAAGGCATACACCAGATACTGAATACAGACAAGGCCTATGTATAAGTTTGTTGACAGTTTATGTATAGCTTTGCATATACTATAACATCTATAATCAGCGAAGCCAAGGGGCCTGAAGGCCCAAAAGTACATATACCAAAAATCAAACATTGAAGGTACAACAAATGAAATTGAGTAAATCTAGTAAAAGGAGAAAACAGATATGCTAGCATTTCTAACTTTGTGCATCATTTATTTATCCCCAAATATTATCTTATAATACATATCTTCTGATAAGTCTACCGATTTCCATATTTGCAGTTACAACGACTAAGTAGCAAGAGTTTAGCAGAAAATAAAGGAAGAAAGTGTGGGGGGGGGGACAAAACAAAGCAAATGAAAGTAGGGGGAACACAATAGCGCCCCCTACCTATGGGAATAGGGACAAATCAATAGGGCAGTTAGAAGTCTAAAAAAAATAAAGTTATTCAATTGGTCACTTACCTGTCAGCTGACATTTGAGTTCTAGAAGATTCCACAGTTGTCAGGTGATTTAACGAACCTATAAGAAGAAAGAAGAGGTTATAAAAGAAATCAGACCAACGGTTTTTATCAGAACAACGGCTACAGCAGAAGAAAAGGCATCCCTCCCCCCCCTTGTCGCGGTCCTTCCCTAGTTTAATATCCTTTCTGTTGAATGGGATAGTGGTTTTATTGTTATTAATTGGTTGGTTCGAGCTTAAAAAGCTGAACCATTGGTATGTTAATCTATGTAAGGTTATAAAAATGTTATATCGTCAAAAAAATATTGGTTATTATTGGTAATATATTGTCATACCAGTAATAAAGGGCCACGGCCATTCATACCTCATTTTAAGACTAATCGTTTTTATTATATTTAAAATATTTAAAGATTAAGATAATATTGAGTTTAGTCCCATGGGTCACTCTCCCGAAAGGTAAACAAAAGCCCAAGCATTAAAATATGGGCAAAACTGTTTTAAGATCGTTCCAATGTGTCCCATAGGTAGTAACAATTCCTATTCTATCAGGTTTTTGTTTGGGCAAGGAACTGTCTTGTGTTCAAGGCCAAGGGTACATTCCCTACTTTTATGTAATGCCTACTTCATCCCATGTCTAATTTCAGAATTAGGATAGCCACGTGCCCTGAATCTGTGTCTAAGCTCTTTACTTTTTACAAATCACAATAGTACACATAGGTGCCATTCATAAAATGTATTGCTTATAACAGAGATAATGGTGATCATCGCTGTTAAAAGCAATAATAGTACAAAAAAAATTCTGATCACCTCCCTAGAGCAGTGCTATGTCACTATGGTAACACTGTACTGCTCAGGCCACAGTATGTAAAAAAAGAACTGTAAAAAAAGAAAAATAATGTTGGGAAAAAATGTAAAAAACGTTTTTCTTGTACATACAGTCACCATTCTGTCTAGTGACAGTATGTATAAAAAAATTGTGAAAAAAATAAACTAATTTACCAGAAAAATGTAGTAGAATACATTTTGGGCTAAATTTATGAAGAGAGATTATTTATTTGCAAAATTTTATAAGAGATATAAAGAAAAACATGTTTTTTTTTCAAAACCTTTGGTATTTTTTATTTATTTAGCAAATACCACCAAAAGTGGTACTGTAGCTAAAAGTTATTCATGTTATTCTATAATTTTGCTCCATTTATGATAACACTGAAACTACATTTTTAAATTACAAATAATTTTTTTTTTTTTTTTTTTTAAGATTTAGTATTTGTTCATGCAGCATTAAAAAAATAATATTTATATATATATATATATATATATATATATATATATATATATATATGTAGCGGGGTGTTCCCCTTTAATGCAGAGAGATAAGAAGTTCCAGGTGAGAGGTGAGTCGGGAGGAAGTAAAGAGACATTACTGGAAGTGAAAGCAGAGGAGAGAAAGAGACTACATCTCCCAGTACATCTTGCAGCACCCAGGGTGCATTGCTCCAGAACAGAGACTGCTGGGGCAGACTTTATAAAGGGGAGGCAGAGTTTTGGTCGCTCTCTTTGGACCCCCCTCTCCTAGCAAGAGGATGTCTGTGCTGAACTGCTGTGTGCACAAGGCCTGAAGCCCGGGCCGTGTGCTCCTTTCCAAAGAGCCCTCTGCCAGCCTAGCAGAGCCTTAGAGACATCTAATCCTCCTTGCTGCAGTACACCAGAAGGATTGAAGACTTGGATGTCGGTGGATTCCTGTTCCTAGACGAATCGATGGAAGAAACGGACTTGGACTTGTCCAGGTGGTGAGAGCTGTTTAAAGACAGATACTTTATCTTTACTATTCGTTGGGATTACAAAGTTGTTCTTCAAGTGCACCACCGAGAGATTGCTAGCGAATATTGTTTCACTGAACTTCCATTTAGATCAGTCAGGCCTGACTGCATAGGTAGACATTGCTGGGTGTTAGTCTACCCATGAGGGGAAGTAGCTGTAAAAGGGCAGCGCTAGAGTTGCATAGCAATACTTTATTATTCTGATTACTCTGTTTATCTTTATTACTGTTTATTGCAGGGATCTGCAACTTGTTATACTGTTGTTTATTACTTGCCCATTAGCCTCAGTAAAATATCTGGGTAAAGTACATTTGGTGTCAGTTCCGCTTACTTTAATAGGAGTTTTAAAGTATATTCTGTGTATGTTTGTTATAGGACTGCGTCACCAACAGTTGCGATCACGCGGTCCTATCTCTCTATCACCAGCTGTGCCACGGGAGGTTAGAGCCGATTGCCGGGGGTTGACAGCGGTGCACTGCAGGGCCCAAATCAATATCAGCGGCTCTCTTAACTGGGGGTAGCTAGCTTAACCACTGCCCCAGTCCTGGCCTACGCCGGCCCTACCAGACCTTATGAATTACATGTGGATGCCAGCCATGAGGGTCTAGGTGGTGTACTCTACCAAGAACATGAAGGACAACTGCGACCAGTGGCCTATGTGAGCAGGAGCCTGACCCCCTCAGAAAAGAATTACCCCACTCATAAGCTGGAATTCCTGGCCCTCAAATGGGCGGTAGTAGACAAGCTAAAAGACTACTTGTATGGGGCAGAGTTTACTGTGAAGACAGACAACAACCCCCTGACCTACCTCTTCACCACCGCAAAACTAGATGCCACCGGACACAGGTGGTTGGCCGCATTGTCTGGATTCAACTTCAGTCTGAAGTACAGACCAGGAGCCGGAAATAGGGATGCAGATGCCCTGTCCCGGAGGTCTCATGCCACGACAAATGACTGGGAAGATTGGACCCAAGTGGCACCGGACGGGGTGCGGGCCCTTTGTCAAGGGGCTGAATTCCAAGCCAGAGGAGGCTCCAGAGCAGAAGAAATAGGGGTTACCATGGTAGGAGTCCCCAAACACTATTGTGGGGTAACTCAACTGGAGGAAGACAACCTACCGAGACTGTCCAAGAAGGAGTTGAGGTGTGACCAATTGGAAGACCCCATGGGGAGATTGGTCCTCGAAGCCCTGGAGAATCAGGATCCCAACAAATTCCTACATCACCCCTCAAAGGAGGCTCGCCTGTTGAGGAAGGAATTGGACAGGCTACAGGTACATCAGGGAGTGGTCTACCGAAGGGGCCCCTCTGATGACTCAGAAGATAAGTGGCAGTTATTTCTTCCAGAGAAGCACCGAGAGACTGTACTAATTGCCCTGCATGACCATCATGGTCACCTAGGGGCAGAAAGGACCTTCCAGCTTGTCAGAAATCGGTTCTATTGGCCCTGCATGAGGGCAGAAGTAGAGGAGTATTGCCATTCCTGTGCACGATGCATTCAGAGAAAGACCCTACCCCATCAAGCTGCCCCAATGGGCCACTTACAGAGTCAAGGCCCAATGGATCTGGTATGCATTGACTTTCTCTGCCTCGAACCCGACCTGAGTGGATTGGGGAATGTTCTGGTAATAACCGACCATTTCACCCGCTATGCTCAAGCTTTCCCAACCAAAGACCAGAAGGCATCCACCGTGGCCAAGATACTTATGGAGAAGTATTTTGTCCATTACGGACTACCACAGAGACTCCACTCAGATCAAGGAAGGGACTTTGAGAGTCGGTTGATCCGAAGACTTTTGGATTCATTAGGAATAAAGAAGACCAGAACCACGCCTTACCACCCACAAGGAGATGCTCAGCCGGAGAGATTTAACCGGACCCTGCTCAACATGTTGGGAACCTTAGAAACAGAGAAGAAGCAACACTGGAGTCAGCACATATCAGCCCTAGTACATGCCTATAACTGTACCACAAGTGACGCCACTGGCTACTCCCCTTATCGACTTATGTTTGGGAGAGAAGCAAGGCTACCTGTGGACCTGGCCTTTGGCACTTCTATAGACAATACCTCAGCTGCATCCCACAAGGGATACGTGGACAGACTTAGACGTAGCTTGCAGGTGGCCTATGAACAAGCCCAGGCGGCTTCGGATCAAAGGGGGGCCCGCAACAAGAGAAATTTTGATCTGAAGGTTCGAGTGCAAGATCTGCAGCCCGGGGACCGAGTACTGCTACGCAATCTGGGGGTCCCTGGAAAACACAAGCTTGCCGACAGGTGGAGATCTGAGCCCTATGTTGTCTGTAGGAAGTTGCCCGGTTTGCCTGTCTACAAACTAAAGCCAGAAGGAAAGGTGGGTCCACTGAAGACGTGGCATCGGAACCACCTGCTCCCACTTGCTGAGGCAGTCAGAATACCTCCCGTGAGAGACTCCCCTGAACCGGCCTCTATCCTGGATATTCCTAGGCCGAACACTCGGTCCCAGACCTCTCGAGCCAAAGATGGGGAGGCCTCCCAATTGAGTACAGAAGAAGGTGGAGAGCTGGACTGGCTGTGGCCTCCCTCGACTCTGGGAACGTCCGCCATAGATCTCCCAAATGGAGGGGATACCCCAGATGCAACGCTGAATCCGGAGGCTACTGAATTCATACCCTTCAGTCCCTCAGCTGATTACTGGGAAGATGTTCCTGACACTTGCGCAGAGGAGGACTCTAGAGATTCCATACGTCAGTCGACTTCTGAATCAGAGGTTCCAGAACCAGCAATGTTACCTGAACTTACTCCTGAAGAAGAGCCTGTGGTGCCAGAGTCAGAAGCACCAAGAGAGCAGAGGGCTCACAGAGTCATCAGGCCTCCCAAGAAACAAACTTACCCCCAAATGGGGACGAGCTCAGAGGACTCTGTTGTAACGGCTAGGAGAAGTGTTGAACAACCTGATCCTTCCACCGTCCATTTGGTGGAGGGCAACCCCAGCTCACTCTCTGGCACAGTTAGGCAGGCCACTCATGGTAGTGTGACCTGTGGGCAAGAGAGTTCCATCCCAAAGTTTTGGTGGGAATTCCCTATGCCAACATCATGCTCGACATTGTCCAAAATGGTAAACAGTATTTGTTGAAGTTTATCTTTGGGGACCAAAGAGTTCAAGTGGGGGGAGTGTGTAGCGGGGTGTTCCCCTTTAATGCAGAGAGATAAGAAGTTCCAGGTGAGAGGTGAGTCGGGAGGAAGTAAAGAGACATTACTGGAAGTGAAAGCAGAGGAGAGAAAGAGACTACATCTCCCAGTACATCTTGCAGCACCCAGGGTGCATTGCTCCAGAACAGAGACTGCTGGGGCAGACTTTATAAAGGGGAGGTGGAGTTTTGGTCGCTCTCTTTGGACCCCCCTCTCCTAGCAAGAGGATGTCTGTGCTGAACTGCTGTGTGCACAAGGCCTGAAGCCTGGGCCGTGTGCTCCTTTCCAAAGAGCCCTCTGCCAGCCTAGCAGAGCCTTAGAGACATCTAATCCTCCTTGCTGCAGTACACCAGAAGGATTGAAGACTTGGATGTCGGTGGATTCCTGTTCCTAGACGAATCGATGGAGGAAACGGACTTGGACTTGTCCAGGTGGTGAGAGCTGTTTAAAGACAGATACTTTATCTTTACTATTCGTTGGGATTACAAAGTTGTTCTTCAAGTGCACCACCGAGAGATTGCTAGCGAATATTGTTTCACTGAACTTCCATTTAGATCAGTCAGGCCTGACTGCATAGGTAGACATTGCTGGGTGTTAGTCTACCCATGAGGGGAAGTAGCTGTAAAAGGGCAGCGCTAGAGTTGCATAGCAATACTTTATTATTCTGATTACTCTGTTTATCTTTATTACTGTTTATTGCAGGGATCTGCAACTTGTTATACTGTTGTTTATTACTTGCCCATTAGCCTCAGTAAAATATCTGGGTAAAGTACATTTGGTGTCAGTTCCGCTTACTTTAATAGGAGTTTTAAAGTATATTCTGTGTATGTTTGTTATAGGACTGCGTCACCAACAGTTGCGATCACGCGGTCCTATCTCTCTATCACCAGCTGTGCCACGGGAGGTTAGAGCCGATTGCCGGGGGTTGACAGCGGTGCACTGCAGGGCCCAAATCAATATCAGCGGCTCTCTTAACTGGGGGTAGCGCTACATATATAAAAAGAAACAAATTATTTAAAACAATATAAATATAAGAAAATGCTGTAAAAGAAATTCTGCAGTGTTATCTCAAGAAGTGTTCCCAGTTCACTTGTGTGGACTACATAACTCCTCCCCCAATGTTATGGCGATGAAGAGAGTCCTAGCACACTTTCTATTCTAGGGTGACAATGGTGCTGCTCTATAAATACAGTACCATGAATAAGCATTGCCATCATAAGACAGGAAGTATTTTTAACAGGATTGCTCAATACAAATGGGGGAAAAGTAAGATCAAACAAATTCATCCATCATATCTAAAGTCTGTTAAGCTGCAATACAGTATATAAACTGTTATTTATATATTGATATAACTACACCCTATATAACTTATGTTGTTACAATGTTGTGTACGGTCCTAAGCATTACAAGTATACAAAAAACTAAATACAGCTATTGTTTCAGCTAAGCATGGCATGCAAGTGTGCTAATGCTACATTAGCAATGACATTATTTATTCAAATAAATAATGCTTGTTTTTGCTGTATCTAATAAATGGAAAAAAAAAGATTGTTATCCACTCTTACCCTCACTAAGCTGGTATTTGAGCTTCAGTTTATGTATTTGAACTCCTCAAATCATCTTTCATTCATCTTCCTGGTTGCTAGGCAACTGTTACAATGTTGTTGCTGAAACAGATTACATATTAGGCACGAGTTATTGATGCATTTCCATTTTTATTTTATTTGATAATCAATATGTGTAAATTGAGGTGAAAACTACATAATGATTTTTTGTATTCTTAAAATGAAATTATTTGTACAGTTCTGCAATGCAGAATAATTAAATGGATTAATGTAGGCTCTCTGCATTGTAGTACAGGCAATTAAGAGACGCATAGGATTCCAACAGTTGATTTAATGTGTCTCAACCTTCCCCAAATATAATTGTTTACTCTTATTATTCATAATCCCCATCCATATGTAGTAAGTAGTATGTGTTACCCCGCTTTCCAATTAATGTGGTATAAGAAGCGGGTGCAGGAAAGCCAAAAACTTTTAACATTTATTTATTACAGGTACTTATATAGTGCATATATATGTGTATATATATATATACTGCTCAAAAATATTAATGGAAAACTTTTTAATCAGAGTTTAGCATCAAGTCAATTAAACTCCTGGGATATTGATCTGGTCAGTTAAGTAGCAGAGGAGGTTGTTAATCAGTTTCAGCTGCTTTGGTGTTAATGAAATTAACAACTGTTTTTTTCCCCACTCATCTTTTTGGACCGTTTATCAGTAGCTTTGCATTTGGCTAGGGTCAGTGCCAATACTGGTAGCCTGTGGCGATATCTGGACCCTATAGAGGTTGCACAGGTAGTCCATCTCCTCCAGGATGACATATCAATATGTGTCATTGCCAGAAGGTTTGCTGTGTCCCCAGCACAGTCTCAAGAGCATTGAAGAGATTCCAGGAGACAGGCAGTTACAATAGGAGAGCTGGACAGGGCCTTAGAAGGTCCTTAGTCCATCAGCCGGACCTTTATCTCCTCCTTTGTGCAAGGAGAAGCAGGATGAGCACTGCCAGAGCCCTACAAAATGACCTCCACTGGTGTGAATGTCTCTGACCAAATAATCAGAAACAGACTTCATGAGGGTGGCCTGAGGGCCCAACGTTCTCTAGTGGGCCCTGTGCTCACTGCCCGGCACTGTGGAGCTTGATTAGCATTTGCCATTGAACACCAGATTTGTCAGATTTGCCACTGGCGCCGTGCTTTTCAAAGATGAGAGCAGGTTCACCCTGAGCACATGTGACAGACATGAAAGGGTCTGGAGATGCAGCGGAGAATGTTATGCTGCTTGCAACATTGTTCAGCATGACCGGTTTGATGGTAGGTCAGTGATGGTCTAGGGAGGCATATCCATGGGGGAACGCACAGACCTCTACTGGTTACACAATGGTACCCTGACTGCCATTAGGTATTGGGATGAAATTCTTGGAACCATTGTCAGGCCCTTCGCTGGTGCAGTGGGTCCTGGGTTCCTCCTGGTGCATGACAATGCCTGGCCTCATGCGGCGAGAGTATGCAGCCAGGTCCTGGAGGATGAAGTAATTGATACCTTTGAATGGCCCTCACGCTTGTCTTACCTAAATCCAATAGAACGCCTCTTGGACATTATGTTTTGGTCCATCCGACGCACCTCAGTCTGTGCAGGAGCTCAGTGATGCTCTGGTCCAGATCTAGAAGAAAATACCCCAGGACACCATCCGTTATCTCATTAAGAGCATACCCCGACATTGTCAGGCATGTGGGGGCCATACAAACTACTGAGTACCATTTTGAGTTGCTGCAATTAAATTTCAGCAAAATGGACTAGCCTGATGCATAATTTTTTCACGTTGATTTCGGGGGTGTTTTTGAATTTAGCCCTCTGTAGTTTGATCATTTTCATGTGGCATCCTTTCGCTCCTAACACATTTTCCAGTCCATATCAATATAGATATCCAGCATGATATTTTTCCCCATTGAGATCTGATGTGTTTTCAAAGTGTTTCTTTCATTTTTTAAGCAGTGTATATATACAATGTACGCAGTGCTATACATATACTGTATATACTGTACATTCACATCAGTACCTGCCCTCAAGGAGCTTACAGTCTAAAGCCGGTCATTGTGCGATTTTCCTCCTGTCAGGAGAACACAATGATTAGAGCCACTGGCAATAATCACATGAAAAATCCAACCGGCTGGGTGTACCCAAGTTGTACAACAATTGAATTGGGTAATATCAGCCAGCCCATAGATGGTTTAAATCTCGCCTGGTCCCTGCTGAACTGGCCAAATTTGTAACCATTTATGACAGACGTAAGGTCCATAACTCACATGCATACTAGAGTCATCTTAGACAGGAGCCAATTAACCTATCAACATGGAAAAAGAGGGGATAAGGGGGATAGAGGGGGATTGTGGGACTTTATATGAAACACACTACTGAAAAATGAATCAATTGATATTAGATAACATATTTAATGATAACTGTGGGCATATATGTATATACATGTATATCAATAAAATTCATCTTTGGTAAAAAAACATACAAAGTAAGTGAACATTATTGGTTACACATATAGTATACCCACATATATTTCATAGTAATACAAAGGTTTTTATCTAGAATTTAATACAAACATGATAACATTAAATCAGGGGAATAAGGGGAAGTGGGACTTTTTGCGAGGTCATGACCGGGTAGGGCCCTGTACCTCCATCCCTATCATATTGAAAAAAGAAGGAGCAAAGAAGAGGCCGGTAGGGCAGCAAAATTGCACCAAGGGGGAAAGGGTGGGACTTTAAATGAAGCCCATGGTAACAAATGAAAGCAAATATGGTGGATATAAAATATTTAATAGTACATATTAACATGTTACAATACATGGGTTACATAAACAATACAACAATTGCACACTGGCGGATACCAGTACCTGACACGGTAATGCCAGGTGGCAACATGTCTGTAGACAATGTAGGGAATTGCACACTGGCAAATGCTAGCTCCTGACACGGTAATGACAGGCGGCAACATGTCCAAAACAATGTACACATGCAAGCACTCCTGGGGGGGGGGGGGGGCATGAAAGATATGTTGTGAGTGTAAGTGTAATAGAAACTATACTGAATGATTAAAGTGAGTGAAAACAATTAAATAAATAAAGTGTCAAAGTGCGGCAGTGGAGAAAAAAGTGTGGAAGGGGGTGTTGGTAGAGGACCATGGAGGAGGCCGACCCCAACACACCAAGTGACTATAATGGGGAAGTGAGGGAAGGGAAAGTGAAAGAGAGTCTACGGTGCAGTGAAGTGCCGGTGCCGAGAAGAAAGAAAGTGGTGCAATCAAGGAGGGAAGTGTGGGATAGTGATTGGAGGGGGCGTGCAGGTGGAGGGCCATGGAAAAGGCCGACCCCAACACACCAGGTGGCGGGAAAGAGAGGTGAAGGAAGAGTGAGCAGTGAAGTGGGTTACCTAGTGCCAACCTATATCTACAGCAGGGATATGCAATTAGCGGACCTCCAGCTGTTGCCAAACTACAAGTCCCATGAGGCATAGCGAGACTCTGACAGCATCAAGCACGACACCCAGAGGCAGAGGCATGATGGGACTTGTAGTTTGGCAACAGCTGGAGGTCCGCTAATTGCATATCCCTGATCTACAGGGATTAGTCAATATTAGACCATTCAGATTGTATGCGTTCCAAATTTATACCCAATTAATGAACACAGGTGGACCCTTTAACCACTTAAGCCCCGGACCATTTGGTAGCTAGAGGACCAGAGGTGAATTCAGAATTTTGCACTGCGCTGCTTTAACTGTAAATTGTGCGGACATGCAATGTTGTACCCAAACGAAATTTGCGTCCTTTTCTTCCCACAAATAGAGCTTTCTTTTAATGGTATTTGATTGCCTCTGCGATTTTTATTTTTTGCGATATAAACGGAAAAAGACCGAAAATTTTGAAAAAAAATGATATTTTCTACTTTTTGTTATAAGAAAAATCGAATAAACTCAATTTTAGTCATACATTTAGGCCAAAATGTATTCAGCCACATGTCTTTAGTAAAAAAAATGTCAATAAGCGTATATTTATCGGTTTGCGCAAAAGTTATAGCGTTTACAAACTAGGGTACATTTTCTGGAATTTACACAGCTTTTAATTTATGACTGCCTATCTCATTTCTTGAGGTGCTAAAATGACAGGGCAGTACAAAACCCCCCAAATGACCCCATTTTAGAAAGTAGACACCCCAAGGAAATTTCTGAGAGGCATGTTGAGCCCATTGAATATTTTTTTTTTTTGTCCCAAGTGATTGAATAATGACAAAAAAATAAAATAAAATAAAAAATACAAAAAGTTGTCACTAAATTATATATTGCTCACACATGCCATGGTTATATGTGGAATTGCACCCCAAAATACATTCTGCTGCTTCTCCTGAGTACGGGGATACCACATGTGTGGGACTTTTTAGGAGCCTAGCCACGTACGGGACCCCGGAAACCAAGCACCGCCTTCAGGATTTCTAAGGGCGCAAATTTTTGATTTCACTCCTCACTACCTATCACAGTTTTGAAGGCCATAAAATGCCAAAATAGCACAAAACCCCCCCAAATGACCCCATTTTAGAAAGTAGACACCCCAAGGAAATTGCTGAGAGGCCTGTTGAGCCCATTGAATATTTTTTTTTTGTCCCAAGTGATTGAATAATGACAAAAAAAAATAAAAATTACAAAAAGTTGTCACTAAATGATATATTGCTCACACATGCCATGGTTATATGTGGAATTGCACCCCAAAATACATTCTGCTGCTTCTCCTGAGTACGGGGATACCACATGTGTGGGACTTTTTAGGAGCCTAGCCACGTACGGGACCCCGGAAACCAAGCACCGCCTCCAGGATTTCTAAGGGCGCAAATTTTTGATTTCACTCCTCACTACCTATCACAGTTTTGAAGGCCATAAAATGCCAAAATAGCACAAAACCCCCCCAAATGACCCCATTTTGGAAAGTAGACACCCCAAGCTGTTTGCTGAGAGGCATGGTGAGTATTTTACAGCTCTCATTTGTTTTTGAAAATGAAGAAAGAACATTTTTTTTTTTTCTTTTTTTTTTCAATTTTCAAAACTTTGTGACAAAAAGCGAGATCTGCAAAATACTCACAATACCTCTCAGCAAATAGCTTGGGGTGTCTACTTTCCAAAATGGGGTCATTTGGGGGGGGGTTTGTGCCATCTGGGCATTCCATGGCCTCCGAAACTGTGATAGGCAGTGAGAAGTGAAATCAAAAATTGACACCCTTAGAAAGCCTGAAGGCGGTGCTTGGTTTTTGGGGTCCCGTAGGCTCCCAAAAAGTCTCACACATGTGGTATCCCCGTACTCAGGAGAAGCAACAGAATGTATTTTGGGGTGTAATTCCACATATGCCCATGGCATGTTTGAGCAATATATCATTTAGTGACAACTTTGTGCAAAAAAAAAAAAAAATTATTTTTTCCGCAACTTGTGTCAACATATAAAATATTCCATGGACTCGACATGCCTCTCAGTATATAGCTTGGGGTGTCTACTTTCCAAAATGGGGTCATTTGGGGGGGTTTTGAACTGTTCTGGCATTTTATACACAACATTAGGAAGCTTACATCCACTCTTCTAACCACTTGAAGACAAAGCCCTTTTTGACACTTTTTGTTTACATGAAAACATATTTTTTTTGCAAGAAAATTATGTTGAACCCCCAAACATTATATATATTTTTAAAGCAAAGGCCCTACAGAATAAAATGGTGGGTGTTGCATTTTTTTTTTCTACACAGTATTTGCGCAGCGATTTTTCAAACGCATTTTTGGGGAAAAAATACACTTTTTTTCATTTTAATGCACTAAAACACACTATATTGCCCAAATGTTTGATGAAATAAAAAAGATGATCTTAGGCCAAGTACATAGATACCAAACACGACATGCTTTAAAATTTTGCACAAACGCGCATTGGCGACAAACTACATACATTTTTAAAAGCCTTTAAAAGCATTTACAGGTTACCCCGTTAGATTTACAGAGGAGGTCTACTGCTAAAATTACTGCCCTCGATCTGACCTTCGCGGTGATACCTCACATGCATGGTGCAATTGCTGTTTACATATGACGCCAGACCGACGCTTGCGTTCGCCATTGGGCAAGAGCAGGGCAGGACAGGGGTGCTTTTTTTTTTTTTTATTATTAATTTTGCTTTTTTATTTTATTTTTAAACTGTTGCTTCCATATTTATTTATTTTTATCACTTTTATTGTTATCTCAGGGAATGTAAATATCCCCTATGATAGCAATAGGTAATGACAGGTACTCTTTTTTGAAAAAAACTGGGGTCTATTGGACCCTAGATCTTTCCTCTGCCCTCAAAGCATCTGACCACACCAAGATCGGTGTGATAAAATGCTTTCCCAATTTCCCAATGGCGCTTTTTATATCCGGGGGGGGACATTCCCTCCCACTGCTTGTAAAAGCAGTCCAGAGGCTAATTAGCCACTAGGATTGCTTTTACATGAAAGCCGGCCGCTGGCTGAAAAGAATGATACCAAGATGATACCTAAACCCGCAGGCATCATTCTGGTATAAACATTCAAAGTCCAGCAACATACCAGTACGTTGCTGGTCCTTGTTGGACATGTATTGTAATCTTTTTTTTCATGCAGCCTGTTGGCTGAACGAAAAAAAAAGATTGATCGGTGGGTATTCCCACCATTAGAATACCGCGCTTCATCCACCCACTTCTAATGATGGGCATACATGCACCATTTATATATGCCGAAGCATGGGGGCATCTTCTCGCAAAAGTTATGCCGCGTACACATGGTCAGACTTTTCCACGGGCAAGCCTCCGTCGGAATTTCGACCGTATGTACGCGGCATTAGGAGCAAAATCGCTCCTCCGCTCCTGCTGCCCCAATGCTTCGGCATATATGCTTTTTTTTTTAACTGTGGTGGTGAAATTACCTCCTACAGCACTGGAGTCGCAGGGATCAGGCCTGTCTCTGCGAACGCTGCAGTTATGTTTGTTGTGTTTTGTAAGTGACAGTGATCGATCGATACTGCACTTGGGTGGCCTGGGCTGGACGGAGGGGCAAAACGCAGGTGCTAGCAGGTATCTGGGCTGATCCCGCTAACACTGCGTTTTTGGGAACCCTAAACTGCTGGGGACGCTAGTATAGATCTGATCAGATCAGATATTGATCTGATCAGATACTATACCACTAAGGGGGGTGTATGCTTTACGCGTGGGTGTTAGCGTTACTGGCACTAACCTGACGCTGCCTGGGGTGTGACGCAGACCCTCTCTGACGCTAAAACCTAACTGATATCACCCGCCGGGCGATCAGGGGGTTAAACCTTTATTGGGTTATATACGGCGGGTGCCCTGACACTATAAAAAGCAAACTAACTAACCAGCATCACCCGTAACACTTATATGATGATCACTGGTGAAAGGGTTAACTAGGGGCAATTAGGGGGTTAAAACCTTTATTAGGGTAATAGTTGGGGGTACCTGACGCTATATAAAAACCTGACAGCGAACCTAAAAAAAAATTACTGGCTACCGATCTGCATCACTGACGCTAAGACATCGATCAGAAAAATTATCGCATAGTGACAGTGGTGATAGGGGGTGAAAGGGTTACCTGGGGGAGGCGATCAAGGGGGTTAAACCTTTATTAGGTAATATATGGGGGTACCCGACGCTATAAAAACCTGCGGCGAACCTAAAAAAAATTACTGGCTACCGATCAGCATCACCGACGCTAAGACATCGATCAGAAAAATGATCGCATAGCCACGGCGGTGCTAGGGGGTGAAAGGGTTACCTGGGGGGTGATCAAGGGGGTTAAACCTTTATTAGGTAATATATGGGGGTACCCGACGCTATAAAAACCTGCGGCGAACCTAAAAAAAATTACTGGCTACCGATCAGCATCGCCGACGCTAAGACATCGATCAGAAAAATTATAACTTAGTGACAGTGGTGATAGGGGGTGAAAGGGTTACCTGGGGGGTGATCAAGGGGGTTAAACCTTTATTAGGTAATATATGGGGGTACCCGACGCTATAAAAACCTGCGGCGAACCTAAAAAAAATTACTGGCTACCGATCAGCATCACCGACGCTAAGACATCGATCAGAAAAATGATTGCTTAGTGACAGTGGTGATAGGGGGTGAAAGGGTTATCTGGGGGGTGATCAGGGGGTTAAACCTTTATTAGGGGGGGTTAGGGGGCTACTCTGGACCTAAGACTAAACTTTGGTGACACTTTTACAGTCACAAATGTCACTGATTGCAGTGATCACTAAATAAATGGTCACTGCAATCAGTGACACTGTGACTGGGGGCTGGGGGGGGCTGGGGGGGTGATCTGGGGGTGTCTGGGGGGGCCTGGAGGGGCGATTTATGTGCCTATGTGTCCTGGTGTCAGTGTAGTGTTGTGTGTACTAACCTGGCATCTTCTCCTGTACGGCGCTCGGTATATGTGAGCGCCCCAGGAGAGATGACATCACTTCCTCCTTCCTGGCAGGCAGGGGAAGCTCTCTCATTCGCCGGGAGCGATCGAGAGGGGGTGGCCGGAATCGAACGGCCGTCCCCTCATGCCGGATCGCTCCCGAAGGTAAAACGACCGCTCACTGTAAAGAAGGGGGGTCCGATCGGACCCCCCAACTATACAAGGGCAATCACGTATATATACGTGATTGTGCCTGTCGGTGCCATTCTGCCGACGTATATTTACAGTGGGCGGTCGTTAAGTGGTTAACTTATCATGTGTACATTGTTTTTGACATGTTGCCGCCTGGCATTACCGTGTCAGGAGCTGGCATTTGCCAGTGTGCAATTCCCTACATTGTCTACAGACATGTTGCCACCTGGCATTACCGTGTTAGGTACTGGTATCCGCCAGTGTGCAATTGTTGTATTGTTTATGTAACCCATGTATTGTAACATGTTAATATGTACTATTAAATATTTTATATCCACCATATTTGTTCTCCTTTGTTACCATGGGCTTCATTTAAAGTCCCACCCTTTCCCCCTTGGTGCAATTTTGCTGCCAAACATGATAACATGATTGATTATAGCCATGATAATATACGATATATTCATATTTTTAAAAAGGGTAATAATCACATAAAGAATGCATGATGGCTGTGACGTAGCATCAAAAAAACTCTACGTGTTTCGTGGATAACTTCCACTCATCAGGAGCAGATGCATTACAGTAGGTGCCGCCGATATTGTGTCAATCTCGCCTCTTCTAGCGGCGAGATTGACACCCTACGAGCTCCATTGCGAGTGCCAGCGCCGAGCTGTCTCTGCGGACCGAAGATTTAGCATTACAGCGAGAGGAAGCAACGAGTCAACATCCAGGAGGAGAAGAGGGAAGAAGACGCCGACGGTGATGACGGGAAGACCGGCCCCTCCACTAGCAAAAGAGCTGGAAGAAGATAGTGGAGGGGCCGGCAGAAGGACAACGGAGAGCCGGACGAGACGACGGGAAGTCCGAGCCTCCGCTAGCAAAAGAGCTGGAAGAAGATAGCGGAGGCCCGGCAGAAGGAAGAAAGAACCGGAGAGGAGAAGAGGGAAGAAGGCGACGGAGAAGACCGGGCCCCGCTAGCAAAAGAGCTGGAAGAAGATAGCGGAGGCCCGGCAGAAGGAAGAAAGAACAGGAGAGCGCGGCGACGACACCGGAGACCCCCGAAGTCGGAAGAAGACCCCCGGAGCTGTGTAATAAATTACTTTAAAAAGCTGTGTGTGTATTTTTTATTGCCATTTTTTCCACCAGGTGAATGGGTAGGGGTACGATGTACCCCATACTCATTCACATAGGGTGGTGGGCCGGCATCTGGGGGGCCCCTTATTGAAGGGGGCTCCCGGGCTCCCGGATTCCGATCAGCCCCCGCCCGCAGACCCCGACAACCAATGGCCAGGGTTGTCGGGAAGAGGCCCTGTCCTCATCAACATGGGGACAGGGTGCTTTGTGGTGGGGGGGGCCGCAGGTCACCCCCCTGCCCCAGAGCACCAAACCCCCCATGTTGAGGGCATGCGGCCTGGTACGGTTCAGGAGGGAGGGGGCCGCTCTCTCATCCCCCCTCTTCCCCTGCGGCCTGCCAGGTTGCGTGCTCGGATAAGGGTCTGGTTTGGACTTTGAGGGGGACCCCCACGCCGATTTTTCGGCTATGGGGAGTCCCCTTCAAATCCAGACCAGACCTAAGGGCCTGGTATGCTCCTGGAGGGGGAACCCATGCCGTTTTTTTATTTAAAAATTGGCGTGGAGTTCCCGCTCAGGATTCATACCAAACACAGTGCCTGGTATTGGCGGGAATCCACGTCGGATCCCCGTTCAATACAGTGCCGCGTCTCCTCGCTATTGCAGCGAGCGCGAGATGTGTCGCCACCCTGTCGCCGAGATGTCGGCACCCCTGTCGCCGAGAATCTCTGTGATAGGATCGCGATGAATATACAATGTCGGCGGCACCTACTGTATATATGTGTCTGTAATAAAATATATAATTGCCATGAATGGTATAATAATTAATATAGCAGGAAGAGGGGGAACAAAGGTTAGATCCCAACACTCTTACCTATGGGTAGACTCAAGGATCAAGAAGCGGTAATATTAGCAGCTGGGAGCACTGTGGGAACATCAACCCCGGGAGCTGAGGTAATGGTATCTGTGGCAACACGAGTTATGCCTTGTACACACGATCGGAATTTCCGATGGAAAAAGTCTGACGGAATTTTTTCATCGGATATTCCGACCATGTGTGTGCCCCATCGGCCTTTTTTCCATCTGAATTTAGAAAGAGAACATGTTCTCTTTTTTTCCGAAGGAAAAAATTCCTATTGGAAATTCCGTTCGTCTTTGTGGAACTCCGACGGAGAAAAAATCACACATGCTCAGAATCAAGTCGACGCATGCTCAGAAGAATTGAACTTAATTTTTATTGGCTCGGCGTAGTGTTGTATGTCACCGCGTTCTTGACGGTCAGAATTTGGTGTGACAGTGTGTATGCAAGACAGCTTGAACGGAATTCCCGACGAAAAATCCGATTGTGTGTACAAGGCATAACAGGGATGGAGACATATGAACTCTAGTAGTCTTTGCCTCATATAAAGTCTCAAAATAATTTTTCTCTTATAACCTACCAACATGTCTTTGGTGTGTGGGAGGAAACTAGAGTGACTGGAGGAAACGCACGCAGGCATTGGGAGAATATGAAAACTCTAGCCAGGTAGTGCCATGGTTGGGATTCACACCAATGACCCTAGTGCTGCCAGGTGAAATTGCTAGCCACTTAGTCACTGTGCTGCCCCACAATATTAATTATTTATCTTGTTGATGTCCATGTACCTGATTTTTTAAGGAACGGCTCTGCAAATAAAGGATTTTTATTTTAGTTATGCCAACTTTTATTTGTTGGTGAGCAGGTAGCTAAGTAGCCATCTTAAAAGGTTGTTACACCCAAACCTGATATATCCATTTTTTATTTTTTTTTGTTAAATGCTAAAGAGTTTAATCAGTTTGTATTGTCTCTTAATTATTCTAATGGTAAAATCTTTGGACATAAATTCCCAGGATTCTGCATCTGTAACCATTTCCCACCTCTTTTCCAAAAGATTTCTAATTTGTTTTATAGTATGGAAAATGCAACACCAAATGTGAACACCGGCGTTTTACTGCTAGTAAATCCATTAAAACACCTAGCGCATTTAATGTTTGTCATTAAACACTTTGGTTATGATCAGACTCTAAATGCAGGATGCACACAGCAAAAGGTTGGATTGAATTGGATGGTCAAATTAAAAATATTCATGTTTCTTGGAGAAAATAAAGGCTAAGGCTCTTGATGAATACGAATACTACAGAGATTTAGGTTGTCCAGAAGGCTACAGACCTAGCTATACGATGTTAAAATATATGTAAAGCCCACATTACTTTGAATTGAGTAGGAACAGGTTAAAACCCCATCCTAGGTTATTCTTTGTTGTCAGTGTTCTGCTGGGAGGTTTCCCTTTATTTCCTGTACTGAAAATCAAACAGAAAAGTTCTTGTGTCAGACAGTTATCACCAGAACAAATGTCCCCATCAGATAGTTTATGCTTACCCCATGGTCTGGTATTATTTATTTATTTCTGTTTTTCTGTCTTGATGACAAGGAAAGGGGTAGATTTTCCTAACAGGGGCAAATACAGTAAAAATTAATGTACAGGTCTGAATCCGATACATTTTATCCATATCCTTTATATACACTTTTATCAATAGCAGGTAAACATATAACAGTCAGACAATCACAGTACAGATAGCAAAGTTTTGGGCCTTACATAAAAGTTCATCTTGGTAATAGGGCCAGATTGCAGCCACGTGCCTATGGTCAACTTTTATTTGTAAACACACGATCTAGTAAAATGTTATTTATGTGTGAAAAATCGTTTAACATTGTAATTTACTCCAATTAAAACTGGCATAGGAATGAAAATCTGAAAAACTCCTGTGCTAAATTTGTTAAATAAAATAGTGGATAAATTAAAAACTATAAATCAGTTGTATAGGCACAGTGATATGACCCAAATTCCTAAATAAGCATCCATGCAGCTGCTAACATCAACATGCATTCCCACATGCGTAAATGCAAATGAGGGATAAGAAACAATGCTGTGCTGCCCTGGTTGATGATTAGTGAGGTAAAACAGAAAATGTAGCAATGCAATGCCTTAATTGCACATGTAACACATTTATAGCATCAATACATATGATGTGAATCATAAGTCATGTGAACAACAGTGACAGCTCATATGCTCAGTTTATTTGAATCAGTGATAAAACAGTCCTCCCAAGCATATATATTCAGCGGCCAGAAGGCAAATACAATTATGCCCAAATTAACATGTGGAAGAAACACCACCAACTACATGTACACCACACCTCTGTTCTCACAGTCCCCTCACCTTCCTTTAATGCCTAAAAATCAATTCAGGTCATAAAATGTTAATGATAGTTGGAATGCATCAGCTTCCAATCTTCCAACTTCACCAGGCCCTCTTTCAGTATTAACCAATATATGCAGTATCTGGCCTTTTAAGACTTTGGACCTCTCCACAGGGTAGTTCTATGTACACCCAGACAATATAACAAGAGGGCAGGAGAACCGCTATAGTGTAGTACCTGATAAGTTCATTACTGGCACTCCCTCACCTACCTGCCCAGGCCAATTTTTACCTTTTAGTTCTGTTGCAATTTGAATTGAGCAGTCATGCAACAGTGTACCCAAATTACACGTTAATCATTTTTTTTGAGACAGATAGAGCTTTCTTTTGGTGATATTTAATCACAACAGTTTTTTTATTTTTTGCTAAACAAACAAAAAAATACCAAACATTTTGAAAATAAAAGTTTTCTTAGTATCTGTTCTTAGTTCTGAGGCTGCACTGATGGGTACTGATGAGGCTGCACTAATGCGCACTGATAAGGCAGCACTGAATGGCGCGGATGAAGTGGCACTAGTGAGCACTGGTAGGTGGCACTGATGGGCATTGATTGGGGCACTGATTGGCAGCACTGATGGGCACTGATTGGCACTGATGGGGTTGCACTGATCATCAGGACACTGATGATTCGTGTCCTGATTATCAGTGTAAACAGTGTGCAGACAGCATTGACGTTATCATCACTCCTTTCAGCATACAGACACAGGTCGTGAGGAAAGGACTGCCGATTACCGGCAAGTCTGTTTACATGTGATTAGCTGTGATTGGACACAGCTGATCACATGTAAAGTGCCACTATGATTGGTCCTTTTACACAGATCTTTGATCATGTGTGCCTGAAAGACACAGCAGTCACAGAACACACCCAATGCATGTCACATGGGGCAGGTTCTGGGAGGACACCTATGGACACCCTCTCGGAACTATAGTACCATGCTGTAGCCATCTTTTGCTTAAAATCACCTTCATTTATTTTATAAAAATGCACTTACATGTATAAAATAAGAACAAGTATAATGGCTGATAGTATAGCTTAAAAAATACCAGCTGACCCTGTTCACTCTGAAGAAGTCATGTGACTCATGGCGTAATGTGTAGGGAGAAGCCGGGTGACATCAAATGCATGACCTGCTGCAGGTGGCAATAGATTACTAACAGCACCCCAATTGTAGATCACAAATGCAGTTTGTTTGCCTGCACCAGATCACATGGTACTGCTATACCATACAATCCGGCTGCACTGTGTTTTTAAAAGTAGTGCATGCACTACTTTTGGAGCGATCCAGTGCGATTTTCCATTATAGTGAATCGCACAGGAATTGCACATGAATCACACAGGAACGCCTTTTTTAAATGTTTCTTATATATATATATATATATATATATATATATATATATATATATATATATATATAACTAAAAAATTGCAGCAACATTTGGCACATTGGCAAAAAAGTAGTGTATACTAATGGAGCAATTGCTCAGCCACAATGAAATATGAAGATAGCTTCTGACAAGTTGATTTATTACTTCAAAGGAAAAGTATGTGGTGTCATGAGCTCTCTAGTGGTTATAAAAGAATATTATCATTATGTTTTGTAGTATAAGTAACATCACTTTCATTAAATATCATTTAAAGCTTAATGCCAGCAGATGCATTGTTCTAATATCCCAACTGGCCTTCAGATCATTTTAATTAGTGATTAGTTTGGATCACTGAAAGGTTAATGTTGTTCTTATAATTTATTGCAGCTAGTTAGCAGACCTTTATTTTGAAAATGACAGCAACACCAGTGGCTTATTTATCAAATGGAGCTTAAAACAAACATCAAAAATTATGAAAATGTTTCTAGCATACTGTTTTGGGAATCATAACAGTCCCTTTACATCTAACTGCAATGTATATTTACTGTACATTTACTGTTAAATAGAAAAGTATTAACCCTAGAGCAGAAAAGCAGGCACACTCTGAGGTCGTGTCTTACTTTTTGATTGCAACAGAAATAAAAATTGACAGAGATTCTGACTTTCCCCTTCTGTTTAAAAATGTGTTTTTATTTTTCTCTGTGTTGGTTTTGTCGAGTTCTCCCCACTGTGTGTCTGATAAAACATTGTCAGTAAGAGAGGATGTAAGGAGACATCGTTTTATTGGCTTTGGATATCAGGTGGGATTTAAACTCTTCCCTACTCTAATAAAACTAACAAAAATAAGTTTGGCTGAAATGTTCATACACTTTAAATGTGACTTTATGAACAAGGGAGGGTACATTTTTGTTTATTACATAAAGGTTAAAATAGTAGGGCCTACTTGCTGCATTATACAAATGGTTGTACTTTACTGCAATTTCTTACAAAGCAAATCTATGAGATGGCTGACTTGATGAAAGCTCAGATGAGAGCTCCCTCTTGATCCAACAAGGTGAACGAGAGCTTCAGCTATTGGCTCCGAATGCTGTCAATCACAGCCAGTGAACCAATGAGGAGAGAGCAGGGGTGGGGTCAAGCTGTGACTCTAAGGCCCCTTTCACACTGAGGCACTTTGCAGGCGCTATTGCGCTAAAAATAGCGCCTGCAATGCGCCCCAAAAAAAGCCGCTCAATTGTATCCAATGTGAAAGCCCGAGGGCTTTCACACTGGAGAGTTGCGCTTGCAGGAGGGTCAAAAAACTCCTGCAAGCCGCATCTTTGAGGCGCAATATGAGCGGTAAAAATACCGCTCCTATAGCGCCCCTGCCCATTGAAATCAATGGGGTAGCCCCTCCAAAACGCCGCAAAGAGGCGTTATTGCGGGTGTTTTTAACCCATTTTCGGCCGCTAGCGGGGATTAAAATCCCCCCGCTAGCGCCCGCAAATCGCGGGAAAAAATACGGTATAGCGGCGCTAAAAATAGCGCCGCTATACCGCCAGCGCTAAAAATAGCACCGCTATACCGCCAGCGCATCCAGCGCCTCAGTGTGAAAGTAGCCTAAGTGTCTTATGAATGCATAGAGCAGTGCTCAGGAGCGAGCAGGCACCAGTGCCCCCATAGCAAGTGGCTTGCTATTGGAGACACTGGTCAAGGAAAATTAACCAGGAGAGCCAATGGGGGACCAGAGAAGAAAAGGATAGAGCAGGTAAGTATAACCTTTAGACCTCATGCACACTGGACATTTTTGGACGTTTTTACAGCAGCTATTTTTGGCAGTAGACGTTTTTTCCTACAGTCATTAAACTCTCCATCATGTTATTATATGTGTCCATGCACACATGGGCTGTTAGCAGTTTTGGGCAGTGGCGTTTTTGAGCAGTAAAAAACCCCCAAAACTAGTGGGTTCTGAGAGACGTCTAACGCTGATAAACGTCGATAAAGGTCGATAAACGCTAAAAACGTCGCTCACCAGCATTTTTTACGTTTTTGATCTATTGAAAAAAAAAATTCTTTAAAAAAAACGCAAAAAAACGCTAACGCGGAAAAACGCTAAAAACGCTAATAAATGCTAAAAACCGCTATTGCAAAAACGTTGAAAAAAAGCTGAAAAAAGTTGAAAAAAGTTGAAAAACTCACTGCAAAGCTACTGGCGATTTTATAACGTTATTTTAACGTCCAGTGTGCATGAGGCCTTAGGACCACTTTAAGCATAAAAGCTTAGTCGCATGCAGAGCCCCATCTAGTGGCTAGTATGAACATTGTGTATATATAATGCAAAAGTAAAAATACCAAGCATGTTTAAATGTAAAGGCGATCAATTAAAATACACTATAATTTCCTTGTAACTGTCTAAAAATTGGGCTTGGTTTTTGCTAGCAGTATTCAGGGGATAGGCTTTCACAGATGAAGCTGTTTCCTTTCAGGCTGTCTCTGTCTAAGGCAGGGTAACTATCTGAGGACTGGGCTTGGCTTTTCAGGGCTAGATATATACTTTCTGTCCTTTTACTGTAGGTCTTTTGCTTCCCATCCCCACCCAGTACTGTCTTTTGATGATTTTATAGGTATTTCCTACATATACACACACATCTGTCCAACCTAAAGTACTCCTCAGCCTCTGACTGGGAGGGTAGTTGGGTCTGACCAGGATTTATATTTCCTGTTTGTATCATTGAATGTAATGACATATTCAGCATTATACTTAATATGGCAAAATAACTAATATCGTGATTATTCTTATTATGATGTAAGCAGGTAACATGCGTAGAGATGTCTTTAGAACTGTTCCCTGGACAAAGTTTCAGGCTCAAGTTTTGGAAGTGAAGAAGGAAAACTTGAACTTCATGGATGGTTATATAGTCTGACTGGGATTGTAAAAGATATTAGTTAGGTGTAATCTATAAAACAACAACAAAAGGACTTTGAAAAAGCGCACATAGCGCAAAACCCGTTGTCAAGGCAACGCCGCCTCCCTTTCAAGATTTTATTCATCTTTACTATGACCTGTTCTGTTTAGGAACTTTACAGCAGCCGAATTGTCCTGTCTATGAGCCGGTCTATGTACTTAGGATTCATCTCATTGAAATGGACAGTTTTCAACATCTCCACTAGAGAGCAGTAACGTCGCACCAACATCTATAGTGGAGGAGCATGCCTAACGGCACTACCCGCTCCACAAAGCTGCCCGAATCCTGAAATATCAGCCAGCGTTGCAGTGGTGTGACGTCACCTATCTGGAAGGACGGAGAGTGTGAGTTATCCCATCCCAGCTGTGTCACGGTCCCGGTTTCGCTTCCCTCATGTTGGAGGGCCCTCCACATGTCGGCCTGCATGTCCTAGTCATCTTAAGGTACTGTGTCCACACTGTTTTCATGACACAGGATTACCGAACTATGCTTTGAAATTTTAACCCCTCCTTGCTCTATGGATTGTGGGTAATATTATTGCAAGTTGAGATCACTGCAATCTGTGACTATTGTGAATATTCAATCCGTTTTCTGCCCATCTGGGATCGGATTCTTTTTAATTTTGATAAATAAATGGACAAAGTTCTTCATCTTAATTAAGAGTCTACATGTGTCATTATGTATGTTCCATGAGCGCTGGATGTTAGCGTTTGAAGGTAGGTGTAATCTATCATAAATCAGGTAAGTTTGAAATATTGTATATTAAAATTTAATTTACCACTTGCAGCCAGTAGTTGGTTATCCCAAGGCAAGAGGACTGTTTTTTTCCAAGCTGACTTAAGCTGGCCATAGACAGGTACAGTACTTGCCGCCGATATTGTGTTTCCAGCGCGATGGGATCGCGCTGGAAATCACCGCTGTGAGGCTGTGCTTCTCGCGCTTGCCGCCCCCACGAGATGCCGCGCATCCATAGGAATCCAATGGGGGCGGCGAGCGGGAGGAGTGACAGAGCTCGTCGCTGGCTCCCGCGACGGGGCTAACAGCGGCGAGATTGACACAATATTGGCGGCACCTACTGTAGGAAGAAGGTGGACAGAGAAATCCCAACCCCCCCATTTTTTTCCCACGGGACAGCATACTCTATCAGCAGGACTCACTGCTGTCAGAAGGACACTGATCAGTATACAGTGGGGCAAAAAAGTATTTAGTCAGCCACCAATTGTGAAAATTCTCCCACTTAAAAAGATGAGAGAGGCCTGTAATTGTCATCATAGGTATACCTCAACTATGAGAGACAAAATGTGGAAACAAATCCAGACAATCACATTGTCTGATTTGGAAAGAATTTATTTGAAAATTATGGTGGAAAATAAGTATTTGGTCAAAATCAAAAGTTCATCTCAATACTTTGTTATATATGCTTTGTTGGCAATGACAGAGGTCAAACGTTTTCTGTAAGTCTTCACAAGGTTGACACACACTGTTGCTGGTATGTTGGCCCATTCCTCCATGCAGATCTCCTCTAGAGCAGTGATGTTTTGGGGCTGTCGCTGGGCAACACAGACTTTCAACTCCCTCCAAAGGTTTTCTATGGGGTTGAGATCTGGAGACTGGCTAGGCCACTCCAGGACCTTGAAATGCTTCTTACGCAGCCACTCCTTCGTTGACCGGGCTTGTGTTTGGGATCATTGTCATGCTGAAAGACCCAGCCACGTTTCATCTTCAATGCCCTTGCTGATGGGAGGAGGTTTGCACTCAAAATCTCACGATACATGGACCCATTCATTCTTTCATGTACACGGATCAGTCATCCTGTTCCCTTTGCAGAGAAACAGCCCCAAAGCATGATGTTGCCACCCCCATGCTTCACAGTAGGTATGGTGTTCTTTGGTTGCAGCTCAGCATCCTCTCTCCTCCAAACACGACGATTTGTGTTTCTACCAAATAGTTCTACTTTGGTTTCATCTGACCATATGACATTCTCCCAATCCTCTTCTGGATCATCCAAATGCTCTCTAGCAAACCTCAGATGGGCCCGGACATGTACTGGCTTAAGCAGGGCACTGCAGGATCTGAGTCCCTGGCGGCGTAGTGTGTTACTGATGGTAGCCTTTGTTACGTTGGTCCCAGCTCTCTGCAGGTCATTCACTAGGTCCTCCCATGTGGTTCTGGGATTTTCTGCTCACCGTTCTTGTGATAATTTTGACCCCACGGGGTGAGATATTGCGTGGAGCCCCAGATCGAGGGAGATTATCAGTGGTCTTGTATGTCTTCCATTTTCTAATTATTGCTCCCACAGTTGATTTCTTCACACCAAGCTGCTTGCCTATTGCAGATTCAGTCTTCCCAGCCTGGTGTAGGTCTACAATTTTGTTTCTGGTGTCCTTTGACAGCTCTTTGGTCTTCACCAAAGTGGAGTTTGGAGTGTGACTGTTTGAGGTTTTGGACAGGTGTCTTTTATACTGATAACAAGTTCAAACAGGTGCCATTAATACAGGTAATGAGTGGAGGACAGAGGAGCCTCTTAAAGAAGAAGATACAGGTCTGTGAGAGACAGAAATCTTGCTTGTTTGTAGGTGACCAAATACTTATTTTCCATCATAATTTGCAAAAAAAAATCTTTCCAAATCAGACAATGTGATTGTCTGGATTTGTTACCACATTTTGTCTCTCATAGTTGAGGTATACCTATGATTACACTTACAGGCCTCTCTCATCTTTTTAAGTGGGAGAACTTGTACAATTGGTGGCTGACTAAATACTTTTTTGCCCCACTGTATAACCTATAAAGGGGCTTAAATTAAACATGTATGATATATTTGTTGTATTATTATCTTATTGTAGACAGGCTATTTGTGAATTGTAATATTATACAGGTATGTAGCAATATTGAAATTACATTGCATAGGCATGTGCATGATCGTAATATTCATATTAGGCCTGGATTGGCCTTCTGGCACCTCTGACATTGCGATTTATATTTAGGTGATTATCTTCTATAGATAGCTGTTTTCTTTTAGACTGTGTCTATCTCTAAGGAGAAGGGAATTTACACTTTGAGTGTTTACTTTGCTTAGTGAACAGTGTAGGTAAAACTATGTTCATTTGATGTGTGTATGTGAGACAATGCTGCAAAGATGGAAATTAAAATTGGTTCTGATGGATCTACCGTAAAGTGATTTTTCCTTTAAAGAAGCAGATCTGTGATTCAAATTTTGTATGATTGTGCCCTGTTCTGGTCCTAGGATCCTACTTTTCTGATATTGATGTAGTAAGCGCTCGCCAGACGGTAAATTCTTAGATGTGTACAGAGTGCTTGGTACAAAAGTTTATTCCACTTCAAGGACTTTTTGAAACAAATATTAGTTAAGAGCATCATATATATCCAACACATTTTGGGGGAAAAATAAATGCTTCCCTCTTTTTCAGGGCTTGAGCAGTTGATATTTATAAAATCCGGACAGGATGTACTAAGGAACCTGTGTTAAGGCATGAGGATGTCTAGCATCTCTGAATGGCTTCTCCTCACTTTGGAGAGGTTTCTTCCCACTTCCTGTCTACAGTAAACGAAGTAACAAGAAATTACCTAAATAGAAAAAACACAGCAAAATAAAAAATTGACAGGGGTTATAACCCTTACCCACTCTATACAAGACATAGAATGCATATAGTCCAGAAAAAAGCTCCTTCTGCTGTCTAGAAATTATTATACACAATATTAATTTACAATATTTTTAATTTAACAGGCTCATTTTCCAACATTGTATGTTTGAGTCATGAATATAATAAATAAACAAATAAAAAAAATAAAAAATAAAACAGAACTGCAGATTCCCCTTTCTCCTAGTCTAGCTAACATTTTGCTTAGATGTTATCCTTTTAAGAAATTCCTCAGAAAGCTCATAACTGCTGTTAGTTGATACTCACCTAGGGAGTGGCCCTTTCCCTGTTTTACTGACATATCATGTCTAACAGAGCTGTCACAAAGGTGTTCCCATGCAATTAAAAGTATAGTCCATCAGTGACCGCTGCTTTGAAAGTAGTAGGCTAATGAAGCTGGGAAAGAAAATGAAGTGTATAGATGAAGCCGTGCATTTATTTGTCAGCCCTTCATTAATAATATCCCAGTAATTCTGAACTTCTCATTAGATATGACAAGAGGTAATAGCTGTGTGTCTGGGAGGAAATGATTATGTGCTCAGGAAAGGATGTGGGCCAGGGATTTTCCATCTTTTGTGCATTCATGATATTTAATTAAGACATTCTAAATAAAAAAATAAAAATATTCCGAATTTGTATAACAAAATATTGTTTTTTGTTTGGATTCTGGAACAAGAGTAAACAGAGCCGATTTTTTATCTTTTTATCTAAATAATCTAAACAGCTTTAATTTTTGCATACAATCAAATAGGTGTCATAGAAAACTATTTTAGAATTTATAAAGAAACTAGGGAGGACTTTTCAGCTATACTATAAATAAGAATTTGGTCTAGCAGTGGAGATATCAGATTAACACTTTTTATCTGCCATTGAGAAAATAGCTATTAAGAAACCCAGTACCTGAAACCCTTGAAAATAATAGGTTTGTGCCTATTGCTTCCACCACATCATGCTGATAGACAGTACAGCTTAAATATAGCAAAACATTGAAGCACTTATCACATTGCTTGGGCTGATTCAGAACATGCTCAATTGTAAGATGATAAGGAGGAGTGGATGCTCATCTGAGCATTTAAATATATCCATGTTTCCAAGCAGTTTGAGCCATGGGCAACTCTGCAAGTTCAGTATAGCAAGCATTGATGGGCTTGTCGTTCTTTATTTAACCGTCAATAGGGCTTCAAACTGCCCTTCATTGTCTATTACCTTTTGCCATAGTCTAATAATGCTAATTATTATAAACATGTGGGCCCTCAGAGCAGTCAAAACTGAAAGTCATTATTGTTATAATGTGTATATATATATATATGTAGCGCTACCCCCAGTTAAGAGAGCCGCTGGATTTGTTTTCGGGCCCTGTGTACAGCACCGCCAACCCCCGGCAATATACTTGACCCACTCTGGCACAGCTAGTCTAGGGATTGTTCTCGTATCACAATCTAACAGTATATGCACACAATCTATCTGTATTGCAAGGGTAACCTCCTCTTTGCATGAAGATAACACACTGATAGCAAGTGATAAAATATAATGTTTCTTTACTTTGGATACAAGGCACAAGGTTAGCACATAACACATATATGTCGGCAGAGCCCTGCAGACAGAAAGTATAATACAGGCGATTATCCGCCAAGTGCAGCTATCTCTATCTATGTGCCCTTATGGCGCAGCAACAAAAGTTCCACCTACGGATCAGGCCTGACCCAGCTTTAGACTCAGTCTCTGGAAGATCAATTTCTTCACATGCAACTTGACTGGTGGTGCACAACAGGAACAGTAATTTGTAATCCAACGGGTAGGAAAATTAAAAAGGAGAATGGACCACTCACAGGAGACTACTCAACTTAGTTCCTCCACTAGTCTCCTGTGGGACAGTAAATAGAACCAGGAGGGCCAAGGCAGTCTCTAGGCCTAGTTAAAGTACAGTTTATATGAATGAGCAGGTGCTCGCTCACCACTCCGGACGCGATCCCAGTCCGGGACTTCCACCTACTGTGTCTCCGCACACAGTGTCCGCAACGGCCGGGTCCCCGGTCCAACTGATGTCCAAACTCGACAAGTCAGGTGCCACCCAGGCTCCGCAGTGGGATGGAAGGCTCTCTGGAAGTTTGTGCAAGGCCCCTGCACTGCAGCAGATCCGCACAGGAAGACCCGTTGATTGCAGCGCGGTGTCCCAAAGAGGCCGAGCTCCGCCTCGCCCTCTCCTTATATAGCCCCCTCCCATGAGTCTCTGCGGTGGCTAAATGCACCCTGGGTGCCGAACGGGGTTCTGGGTAACGTAGTCCCGGGGCCTAAAAGGAGACCCTGCTACATATATATATATATATATATATATATATATATGAGTGAGTAACTTGTATAGCGCTACAAATGCGAACTAAATCGCCTCAAGGCACTTATTCCATCCGGTGTCGTCCTTATCCTTCAGAAGAGGTGGGTCTTAAGTTTTTTTCCTGAGGGCCCCATTATATATATACTGTATATATATATTTTTTTTTTTTTTTTTTTTACTGTGTTTTTATTCTTTGTATATTTATTTATAATTATTTATTTTTTATGTAGCACCGTGGCCCTAAACTAAAGCTGGACTTGACTTATTCATGACAATAAATAAAGTTCCCCTAATACTAAAATGTTAATAAAGCTATGTAATCATATTATTTTAGAATATGTTTTATGATTAATAAACATAAAATTTATTTTCTGGCATTTTAGGGCCTGGATCAAAGGGCTTTGCGCTTGCAATCAGTCCCTGATTTTGAGGGACTGTCCCTGATTTGGAATTCCCTCTGTCCCTCTTTCCTCCTCATTTGTCCCTCATTTTGGTCTGATCTATAATGTTGTATATAAAATGTACTACTTATCTTTCAAAAATGGTTTCACAGTGCTAAGACATTGATCATATTTCTAAATTTCTTCATTTGTAAATTGTAAAAGCCTTTATAAAGGAATACAGTAGTAGTGGTAAAAAAAATAAATAAAAAAAAAACACTTGTGGGTTTAACTTATCATTTTTGGTATACTACTCCTTTAAATGGATGTGGCAGGGGGCCTACATGCTTTTGCTTATGTAGCGGGTATGTACTTTTAAAACTGGTGAGGACACCAGTGATGCATGGTTTCCTGCGGCCCAGCAGCTGGCGCTGTCACTTTGGGCTGGGGTTGAACCATCGCAGCCAGTGTCGTACCCTTTGTGACCTCTCGCGTCGGTTGTACGGCGGGGCGGGGAACCCGCCATGCTTGCTGGGAGAAGATATAAAGGGGCGGACATCTTCGCCACGAGGTGGGAGTCCCGGGCACCTTCAGCCTGAGGGCTGTTGTTGCGGTCGGTGTCCAGGCGGCCTAGGCCTGGACACTTGGAGTTCGTGTTCCATCCCAGATACCTTCAGTCTGGGGTGAGGTGCTCAGCCGGAGGCCTGGGGCCCAGTACCTTCCGCTGGGTCCCGCGAGGGAGGGATTGTCCTAGGGGGCCCCCGGGAGTGGGGCACCCGAATCCAGAGGTGTAAGGGACTGGAGGAGGGACTCACCCGAAGACCTGGTGCAGCAGATTGCCAGTGCCGGGTAAACCTCTGGAGACCGCCCAGAGGGATATCTTTCCCGAACAGGGGCCAAGTTCAGAGAGGAAGTTCAGTCCACGTTCAATGACCAGTCCAACTATTCCAATCAGGTCAGTGGCAGAGACCTGCTATTAGGCCTGTGGCAGGGGCCTCAACAGTTCATCTGGTCGGTGGCAGCGACCAACACTCACGGACGGTGGCAGAGACCGTGCGCCAGGCCTATTCGCTAGCAAAGGGATAGGAGAGTTCAGTTGTGCCTGGGCCTACTCGTTCCCACACCCCCATGTTCGTCTGTTATTGGAAGTTCAACTGATTGTGTTCACCCTATTGTACGGGAAATAAATAAAGGAGTGTTGGACTTTCTATTGGTATGGGGCTCTATTATTGGCAGACATGTCTCCATGGAACAACTGAGGCTTCGTATGCAGTGGACAGACCCGGAGGTAAAGGTACTAACTTTGCTCAACCCTCCTATACAAACGAGGGGAGAGCTTGGCGTAGTGTTCCTGCACTTTCCTCTCCCATGTACCCCTAGACACAAGCCATGCACAATAGGTGAGAGGGGGAGTAAGGCTCCGCTACACTTATAAGTGTCCCTCGTTCCTATCGCAAAAAGTTGGGAGGTATGCACTCAACGTTAGCTTGAAATGCTTCTTAGATCATTCAGAATTCATTGACAAGTTCATTTGGCTTGCAGTTTACCTCCTTCTGACCTGCTTTAACCTCCCTGGCGGTAATTCCGAGTGTGGCTCTGGGTGAATTTTCAGTACCAAATGCAGTAACCCCAAGCCACACTCGGGATTGCCTCGCAGGATCCATGTAGAGGTTACTTACCTTGTCCCCTTGATACTGCGATGTGTCCCCGCTGTGATCTGCGAGCCGCCGTGTCTCGCTCAATTCACAGTGCCGAGCCCTGTTCCCTGCGAGCGTTGTGACGCACGGGGACGGAGTTCGGCGCCAAATTCAAAAAGTAAAAAACACAAAACACATACAGTACACTGTAATCTTACAGATTACAGTACTGTATCAAATAATTACACACACCCTTTGTCCCTAGTGGTTTGTCCAGTGCCCTGCATGCAGTTTTTCATTACAAATACTTTTCTTTCTTCCTGGAAACTGGAAATTGTCCATAGCAACCAAAAAGTGTCCCTTTATGTCAAAAGTGGTTTTAGACCAGCTAGAAAACAGCGATAATAAATTAGAATCACTTGCAGAATTGAGCGATAGTGATTTGTGGGGAAATTCTTCATCAAACACTGAAAAACACTTTTATTATTATTATATTATTATTTGTTATAATTATTTTATAGTTATTTATTATACTATAATTTATGATTTTGTGTTTCAAACTTTATCATACCCGTGATGTCTACTAGACTCCTGTTTGGACAGATTTGAGTGAGTTATTCCTAAGAATTACGGGCCTACAAACGCCAAATTTCCATGCAAATTAATGGTACCGCTTTCAGCACCTAAACGCTGAAATAATCATACCGCCAGGGAGGTTAAATGAGTTTTGCCTTCCCATAGATTTGTATGTGAATGCAAAACCTGTTTGAAGCAAACAAACCCTTTGACTTGGGCCCTTAGAATCACCAACTTACTTACTGTGGTGCATTAGGGTATTGAAAACTTTTCTGTAGCCCTTATAATTTTGTTAATTGGTTCAGGATACTGTATACAGTATACACCTAATTTTTAATGTACTCTATAATTTTTCCTATTTACTTTCGCAAATGTAGAAGAAACACACAGCTAGTTAATATCCATGATGCTTGATGCTTTTGTTGCTAGCTCAGCTAAAAGTACAAATAACAGTGCTCATGCACAAGCTCAGCTTTGGGTAGACTCTAGTTGTTTTATGCATATGCTGGGGGTGCTTGCTGCATGGCCAGTTCACTGACCAATGGTCACTGGTACTTTTTAGGAATCAACATGAAAACTGTGGCAGCAATGGGCACAAATGGTGGTGAATGGACTCTAGATCAGCATGAACATGCATCCTTCTGAGGAAGGATTACACTCCTTATATTACTGACTAAAACTCCATGTTAACCACTTCAGATCCGCGCTATAGCCGAAAGACGGCTGCAGCGTGGACCTGAACTGCAGGGTGGACGTCCTCTTGTTTACTTACGCAATGCGCGCCCGCGGCGGCGCGCATCGCGGAAGAGCTGTGACCGCTGTGTCACGCGGGTGCCGATGCGCATGCCTGGCGGCCGCGATGTCCGCCAGGTACCCACGATCGGCTGTCACAGAGCCAGGGACGTGGATATCTGTGTGTAAACACAGAGATCCACGTCCTGCTAGGGAGAGAAAACTGATGGTGTGTCCCTTGTACATAGGGACAACCATCGGTCACCTCCCCCAGTCAGTCCCCTCCCCCCACAGTAAGAATCACTCATGAGGGAACATATTTAACCCCTTCCCGTCCCCTAGTGGTTAACCCCTTCACTGCCAGTCACATTTATACAGTAATCAGTGCATTTTTATAGCACTGTTCGTTGTATAAATGTGAATGGTCCCAAAATAGTGTCAAAAGTGTCCGATGTGTCCACCGCAATATCGCAGTCCTGACAAGAATTGCAGATCACCGATATTACTAGTGGAAAGAAATAAAAAATAAAAATGTCATAAATCTATCCCCTATTTTGTAGGCGCTATAACTTTTGCGCAAACCAATCAATAAACGCTTATTGCAAATTTTTTTTTTACCAAAAATATGTAGAAGAATACGTATCAGACTAAACTAAAAGAAAAGTTTTTTTTTCAAAATTGTTTTTTTTTCAAAATTGACGCTCTTTTTTTGTTTATAGCGCAAAAAATAAAAACCGCAGAGGTGATCAGATACCACCAAAAGAAAGCTCTATTTGTGAAAAAAAAAATGATAAAATGTAATTTGGGTGCAGTGTTGTATGACCGTGCAATTGTCATTCAAAGTGCGTCAGCGCTGAAAGCTGAAAATTGGTCTGGGCAGGAGGGGGGTTTAAGTGCCCAGTAAGGAAGTGGTTAATACTCTCACTTTCAAGGTTCACTTTTAGTTCTTTTAGCTGGCAGCTGAGAAAGCTGTAGAAATTTGGTTTTATCACTTTAAATATCACTGATTTTGAACTGAAATCTACTAAATCATTTTTATGGTACTTTCAGTTTGTGACCTCTGCTAATACTATCTTGGCCTCTTAAAGATCAACTCCAACCAAAAGATTTCTGTTGGTACCTGAGGCTAAAAATACAAAATAACAGTGCCCATGCACAAGCTCAGATTTTGGCACACTCGGTTGTTTTGTGCATGTGCAGGAGGCACTTGCTGCATGACCAGTTCACTGACCAATGGGTAATAATGTGAAATGGAACTGGGTGTTGGGTTTGACAATCAATTGTTCTACCTATACGAGGTAGTAATAATACATCTACCAGTTTTTTTTCTAAATGGATAGGTTCTGGAAAATTCTCTGCATGTCCTATTAATGAGTGTGTAGCGGGGTCTCCTTTAAGGCCCCATGGACTACATTACCCAGAACCCCATTTGGCACCCAGGGTGCATTGTTGCCACCGCAGAGACTCATGGGTGGGTTATAAAAGGAAGGGGCGAGGCTAAGCTCGGCCTCTTTGGACACCGTGCTGCAATCAACGGGTCTTCCTGTGCAGATCTGCTGTAGTGCAGGGCCTGAAGCCTGGGGCCTTGCACACCTTCCAAAGAGCCTTCCACCCCACTGTGAGCCTGGGTGGCATCTGACTGTTCAAGTTGCTGACATTGTTGGATCGGAGACCCGACCGTTGCAGATGCTGTGCGCGGAGACACAGCAGGTGGAAGTCCCGGACTGGGATCGCGTCCGGAGTGGTGAGCGAGCACCTGCTCAATCCAATAGACTGTACTGTTATTAGGCCTAGAGACTGCCTTGGCCCAACAGGTTTTATTTACTGTTCCACTGGAGACTAGTAGCGGAACTGAGTTGAGAAGTCTCCAGTGAAGTGTTCCTCTTTGATTGCCTACCTTGTGGATTACAAATACTGTTCCTGTATGTGCATCACCACTCAAGTTGCATGCGAATAAATTATTACCCTAAGACTGAGTTAGATCTGTGTCAGGCCTGACCAGGGGTAGAACTTTGATTGATGCGCTGCATGGCGCAAGTTTAATTATAGCTGCACGTGGCGTGTGATCGCTCTGCACTATTAGTGTGTGGTATAGTTACTGCTGCAGGGCTCTGTAAGCAACTTATGTGTTATGTTCTAACCTATGCCTTTTACACAAGAGTAAAACCGTTATACCTTACCATTGCTATTAGTGTGTTGTCATTGCACATAGCGTTATCTCTCAATACTGTTAGATTGTGTGTATAACCAGGTATAGGGTGTAAGAGGTACAACCCCTAGACTAACTGTGCCGGAGTGGGTCGAGTAGATTGCCGGGGGTTGGCGGAGCTGTATACAGGGCCCGAAACAAATCCAGCGGCTCTCTTAACTGGGGGTAGCGCTACAAGTGTAATTATGACAAATCATCTGCATTTGAATTTGCCTTCTGCACGTTGCTAAAAAGTCCTATATGATTAAAAATACGTTTTAAAAAAAAATACCAATATTTGTATGTGTTAAGTTAGAATCATAATTCTCCCCTGTGCTTATACTCAGACTGATTACAGCTTATATAAATGCAAGTATTATCATGACTGTTAAGCAGAACTGATGCAGCATACTAATTTATTCATTAAAGTGTAAATGAGCAAATTATAATCTAAGGTAGTTGCATGTTATTTCTTGTCAGTATCCTTGTAGGAAGCTTGAGTATTTTCCCAGGCTATTATTAAAAGATTGCTCCAACCATGGACAAGCATTACAATGTTAGGAAAATTAAGGCATAATAACAAATCTCTTTGCTCTCATCAGTAATCATCTAAATATGGTACATCCATTAATATTATCATACCTTGCAAGATGTTCAGATTGATAGTTTTTTTTCTTTCAAGGAATCTTTGAAGTGATTGCTTCATTTGTGAGTTACAGTAATAATTATTGGGACAGATGTAGATGTACTGTATGACTAGTTTGTACTGGCGGCAGGTAAGAAAACCAATTTCTACAACTGCCTTTTAAGTATGTGGCTATATAAAGTTTTCTCTCCCAGTTTATGTTATCAAATTTTAATTGGGCAGTATAGTCTTAGTACTAGATGTCTATTTTAAGGGGCACCTATTTATTTATTTATTTTAAATTAATGTACTGTACCAAAAAACAAATGTGTTACAAATCTTGTTTCATAATATTTACTGGCCATTTGTTGAAAACTTTTCTGTAGCCCTTATAATTGTATTAATTGGTTCAATTGGTTAATTGTCAAAGATCACTTTGTATTTTTTAACAAAATTACAGTATAACAGAAGACTAGCTGCATGTCCTGCAGGGCTATTTTTTGCCAGCATGGGGATGCACAGGAGATCCCTGTGCCCGTGTCCCATCTTTGTCTATTGGGACACATGGCTGCATGGACACAGCCGTTATGTCCCAATATGACATCCCGGAGAATGCGGGTGCAGGTCCTCGAGCACACACAAGATGAATTTGGGGAAACACATCCACATGTGTCCACATATCATGTTGGGACACAGTGGTTGTGAGCCTTTGATAACACCCTGGGGGAGGGGCAAAACACATCAGTTGACCGCTGGTGTCATTTCCGGCCAGTGAGACCCATGCCGATGCGAACTTCTGGTTCGGCATTTTGCTTGCATTTTTCTTTTATACAAATGAGTGTAATTATTTTTAACTATGCAATTTTAATAAACATGATTTATGCTATTTTGTATCTTTTCTGCTATTTACCCTATGTTCGTTCATGAGTTTAATATAACGGCATGGCATGCTGTTGTGGAATTTAATTATTAAGGAGGACCACAAGTTCCAGAATAGCCAGGAACATCAATAAGTGCTTATGAATCTTATAATATAGGAGTCCATTCCAGTTGGTGAGTGAGTGGGCACAATTTGCACTTTATTTAACCGCTTGCCGACCGCCTCCTGTACATGTACGTCGGCAGAATGGCACGGCTGCAGCTGGCACGGCACAGCTGCGTGCTCCGTGACCGTGCCCGAGGGACCCGTGGACTCGATTTCCGCCAGTGTCCCGTGATTGTGTTACGGAGAGGCAGAACGGGGAGATGTAAACAAGGCATTTCCCTGTTCTGCCTAGTGACAGGACAGTGATCTACTGCTCTGTCATCGGGAGCAGTGATCACTGTCATGTCACTTGTAGCCCAGCCCCCACACAGTTAGAATTACTCCCTAGGACACACTTAACCCCTTTTTAGCCCCCTAGTGGTTAACCCCTTCCCTGCCAGTGTCATTTACACAGAAATCAGTGCATTTTTATATAAATGACAATGGTCCCAAAATAGTGTCAAAAGTGCCCGATCTGTCTGCCATAATGTCGCAGTCATGATAAAAATCGCTGATCGCCGCCATTACAAATAAAAAAAATTAACTAATAATAAAAATGGCATAAAACTATCCCCTATTTTGTAGACACTATAACTTTTGCGCAAGCCAATCAATATACGCTTATTGTGATATTTTTTACCATAAATAGGTAGAAGAATACATATCGGCCTAAACTGAGAAAGAAATTCTTTTTTTTATATATTTTTTGGGGATATTTATTATAGCAAAAAGTAAAAAATATTATTTTGTTTTTTCAAAATTGTCGCTATTTATTTTTTTATAGCGCAAAAAATAAAAACCGCAGAAGTGATCAAATACCACCAAAAGAAAGCTTTATTTGTGGGAAAAAAAGGACATCAATTTTGTTTGGGTACCACATTGCACGACCGCGTAATTGTCAGTTAAAGCGACGCAGTGTCGAATCGCAAAAAGTGCTCTGGTCAGGAAGGGGGTAAATTCTTCTGGGGCTGAAGTGGTTAAAGAGACAACACCTGGCACAGTTAAAGACTGCATGATCGATTGTCACAATTTGAATGCATGAAGAAATGCAAGGATATGGACTAATTTATGAATGTCACGTGTTTATTTTATCAAAATTGTTTATTGTATATTTAATTTATTTTATGGCTGAATTTATGTTGGTATTTTTATGATATTTACGGGACCAGGCAGCGCTTAAGGCCCCTTTCACACTACTGCGACTTCAAAGTCGCACGAGTTTACCGTGATATCGTGAGGTGATTTTGCCGCGATTTCAGGGAATGCCTGTGTAAGTGGCATCAAAATCGGACCAAAGTAGTGCAGGGACTACTTTGAAGTCGGAACGACTTGAAGTCGTACTAATATGAATGGTTGTCATTGGAAAGCATGGGAAATGACTTGTCATGCTACTTTGCCATCACAAATCGTGGGACAAGTCGTAATAGTGTGAAAGGGGCCTAAACCAACATATTATTATTGAAAAAGTACAGTAACTTAAGGGTCCTTTCACACGGGGCGGATCCGTGCAGATCCGCCCCGTGAAGCTCCGCTTGCTCAGCGGGGATCACTCCGTTGATCCCCGCTGAGCCGACGGATGACTGGGCGGTCCCCGCACACTGTGCAGGGACCGCCCTGTCAGAGCGCCGCTCTCCCCTATGGGGAATCGGATGACGACGGACCGTAGAGTCCGTTGTCATCCGATCCGCTCCGCCGACGGAAGGAAAAATAGGGTTTTCCTCCGTCACACTTTGGCGGAGCGGAGCGGATGTCAGCGGACATGTCTCCGCTGACATCCGTGCCTCCATAGGGGTACATGGAGGATCCGTTTCAGGTCCGCCTAAAAAACTGACAGGCGGACCTGAACGGACCTCCGTGTGAAAGAGCCCTAAGAGAGCTGCAGCTGGTCATTGTTGTGTTTGCACATTGGTACAGGTGTAGAATAATATCTTCCTAAGCACAGGAACACACAATTAGTTTAAGATATAAATAATGCTATGTACAACATAGGTTTGGTGTGTTTTTTTAAATGTTTTCCACAATAGTAGATGATGGGCAACCTGCACTTCCATTCACTTGTAGCATCTGAGGTCTAAGATGGTATAGATGCTTGAAGAAGTAGTGTACAAATGGTACAAGTAAATGTTTATTTGTCACTACACTATACCTGCGCTTATAAGCATGATCCTACTGCATGACACTACTTGCTGTAAAATCCAGCTTTGCATAGAGACATACACTATAAACCTTTTTTCGTGGCAGGAGACTAAAGCCTCATACACACGACCGATTTTCTCTGCAAAAAACGTCAAGAAAACTGGGAGAGCTTTCTTGACGAGAAAACCGTTCGTGTGTACGAGAAAACTGCCGGGAATCTCGATCAGAAAAATAGAGAACCTGCTCTCTATTTTCTCGTTAGGATTCTCGTTTTTCTCATCGAGATTTCCCGACGAGAAAACCGGTCGTGTGTACGCTTTTCCGAGTCTTAAAAAATTGTGCATGCTCAGAATCAAGTATAAGACAGGAGCGCTCCTTCTGGTAAAACTAGCGTTCGTAATGGAGATAGCACATTCGTCACGCAAAAAAGAACTGAAAGCGCAAAGACTGAAAAGCGCGAATCGTCTCTTCCCAAACTTTTACTAACACGCGGTAACACGAGATCAGCAAAAGCAGCCCAAGGGGTGGTGCCATTGGAATAGAACTTCCCCTTTATACTGCCGTCGTACGTGCTGTACGTGACCGCACTTTCCAACAACGAGATTTGGAATTGACAGTGTGTATGCAAGGAGAGCTTTACAAGAAGCTCGTCAAGCTTGACAAGAAGCTTGTCGAGAAAAACAACGTTTTTTTTACGACGAGATTCTCGGTTGTGTGTACGAGGCTTTACATTTGGACATGGGTGGAAATCCATGATTTTACACTAGAAATCAAACCTAGTACCCATTTCTGCAAGGCCACTAGGCAACTGAACTGTCAGTATATAACAACTTGAGAAGCTTGCCTCTAATCTTAGAGATAATGTATCCAATTTTTTATAAAATAATAGAATGAGAGAAGTTCCACTGGAACATTGTGAATGACAGAGTGATGTATGTGGACCCACTTATATAGACAATATATCTGACTAGATTCATATTTCTTTTTTTCATATTAACCACTTAAGCCCCGGACCAATACGGGCCATTATTGTTAGGCCCCTTTTTGCGATTCGGCACTGCGTCGCTTTAACTGACAATTGCGCGGTCGTGCAACGTGGCTCCCAAACAAAATTGGCGTCCTTTTTTTCCCACAAATAGAGCTTTCTTTTGGTGGTATTTGATCACCTCTGCAGTTTTAATTTTTTGCGCTATAAACAAAAATAGAGCGAAAATTTCGAAAAAAAATTACATATTTTTTACTTTTTTCTATAATAAATATCCCCAAAAAATATATAAAAAACATTTTTTTCCTCAGTTTAGGCCGATACGTATTCTTCTACATATTTTTGGTAAAAAAAATCGCAATCGCCGTTTCATTTTTTTCATGACTGCGCCCTTATGGCGGACACATTGGACACTTTTGACACATTTTTGGGACCATTGTCATTTTCACAGCGATCAGTGCAATAAAAATGCACTGGTTACTGTGAAAATTACACTAGCAGTGAAGGGGTTAACCACTAGGGGCGCTGAAGGGGTTAAGTGTGCCTAGGGGCGTGTTACTAACTGAGGGGGGGCATGGCTACGACTGACATGTCACCGATCTCCGCTCTGATTACACAGAGCGGAGATCGGTGACATTGTCATTAGAGGAGCGGGGAGATGCTGCGTTTACACACACATCTCCCCGCTCCGAGCCTCCGTGACACGATCGCGGGGATCCCCACGGCGATCGAGTCCGCGGGACCCGCGGTCCCACTCACGGGGAAGGCGGTTAAAGGGCCACGTACAGGTACGTGATTGTGCCTGTACGAGCCATTCTGCCGACGTATATATGCCGTGATCAGTCGGCAAGTGGTTAAATACGTTAAAGATGATGTAATTACTGTATACTGTATCTAGCTTTATATTAACTTTAATTAAGGCAGGGTAATTTATTCACAGTGAATACAAAGCCAGTTTTTGAACATATGTATATATGTTTGTCTGTACATAAATTTTACTGTTGTATATATAATGGAAATAGGGGGAAGAAGAGACAACACACATCATTAGTAATGCTGTATTTTTAGCATATGTGATGTCATTTAAAGAACAGACATATCGCTAAATGCTATCAGATCTTCTAAGATCACCTGCACTTAAACAGTTTGTAGATGGAAAAGTGTCAAATCACATTACATATGCTATATTTAGCCTTTCTTGTCACTTGAGTGATTAAATTGGGAGTCGAAGGATGGTAAGGAACTGTCTGATAAAGTCAGTTCTAGTATGAATATTCAAGAACTGAGCTGCTGTTAATCATTAAAGTCAATAAACACATCTGGGGAATAAATTGGACAACTACAAAACAAACAAGTCAAGTTAAATATATTTTATCAATGCTGGTTGGTATATTAACAATACTTGAATAAGTAGGCCTAATATTCCAGAAGCTAAAGTATTCTCATTTGTCTAACATTAACCATGTCTGTATGTAAAAAGTCAAGGAATAATATTTTTATAATAAAAATGAAATATATTCCTTTCCTAGTCACACATTGTATGTGATGACATCAGAAAGCCTGCAGCCAATGAAACAGCAAAAAAAAGTTTTGGTCATGCAGCTGAGATGAAGTCTGCGAAAGTGAGGGATAAGGCAGGTGTAACCGATGTTTATGTTCTCCCTAGACAAAAGCGAACGTTTAAAATGTAAATTCAGATTTTACCCAGAGTTCAGCTTAAAAGCTAGAATATATACCGTATATACTCGAGTATAAGCTGACTTTTTCAGCAAATTTTTTATGCTGAAAAAGCCCCCCTCAGCTTATACTCGAGTGAGGGTCTCCCGCTGTGTCATGCAGTCTTAACTGTTCAGTGGCCGTCCACTGTAACAAAGCCCCGCCTCCTCCTCGTCCATGATAGACGGAACACAGATAACAATGCTGGGAAACTGAATCAGTGTTCCGTCTATCACGGACGAGGAATAGGCGGGGCTTTGTTACAGTGGACGGCCACCGACTGCAGTTGCATGACACAGCGGGAGATCAAAGGTACATGAGGCTGCAGGTGGGCACAGTGAGACTGCAGATGGGCATTGTTGACCCTCTTTTCCACTTACAGTAGCTGCTGCATTTCCCATCCTAGGCTTTTACTCGAGTTAATAACCTTTCCCAGTTTTTTGTGGTAAAATTAGGTGCCTCGGCTTATATTCGGGTTGGCTTATACTCGAGTATATGCGTTAATGAAATATATGTTAAAGAAAAAAAAATCATAGTAGAGGAAGGACCATGCAAATCATTCCTTTATGCCCCTGTAATCAAATGTACATCCACAATAGCGGTGTTTGTACAGACACAGTCAAATATATTAGAGTCATTTATTGCGAACATCACACAGCTGTTTCAGGCTATTTGGTAATTCTAAGGAATAGAGCTTATGGACTGACACAATGGCGCAACTAGACACCTTATGGGGAGTGGGTTAACCACTTCCCATCCAGCCTATAGCAGAATGACGGCCGGCGGTGGTTCAATTATCCTGACTGGCCGTCATATGACATCCTGCAGGATAACAGCCGCCGCGAGCCCGTGGGAATTGTCATTTAAACAGCGACAGCGATGAAAGCTGAAAATTGGCTTGGGCAGGAAGGGTGGGAAGTGCCTGGTATTGAAGTGGTTAAAATACGCCAAAAAGACTCCACTTAATAGTCTCCCAAAAACAGAAAATATTTGTTTGTTTCTCTTCATTCACAGATCCAAAAAATAAGAAATGTATTCTTCATTTTGGATAGTTGGCGGAGCTATGCATATAATTTCTTTATGCCCCTGTGGTCAAATGTACATCCATAACCCTTGGCTTAAAGCAAGATACAGCCTAATATTATCTATATTATTATACAGTTACGTTTTATCTGTATTATACAACCTCAGGTTCTGAATGTACATTTGGACACAGGGACATAAAGGAATGCCCTCCTAAAATGAGGAATAAACCTTTTTCTTTGGACCTGAGATGGAAGTGAGATAGATAACATAAATATACTTTTAATTCCAATAAGTGTAAGTACCTGCATTTGAGTTTTATCAGCCTATTTTAACCCCTTGTAAGGCAGCACTAATAATGAGAGGAAAGGGCAGTATTAGGTGTCAGTCACTTGTTCTGAAAAAGAACTGCTTTGCATTTGTGGGTGTGTACGGGGCATACGGGGGTTATAAAAACAAATTTTAAGATAATTGTATTTTTTTTATTGTAATTTCTTATTTTTAATGTAACTTTATTGCTATCACAAGGGGTTAACAAACCCCAACCCCAAGTGACAGGTACTCTTTATGGAGAAATCGGGGGTCCAATAGACACCAATGTCTCCCCTGCCCTCCAAACCAGCTAAATAAACACAGATCTGCTTGGTTAGACGCTCCCCTGCCTGTACCGGGCAGAGAATGGAAGCTCTAAAACTGGAAGTGACCAGAATCACCTCGTCGATTATAGCTTCATTCAGTGAAAATCGAGGAATGGATGTTCCTCCGGTTCCTCCCACTCACCAGACTGAAGCAGTTGGATGTGGTCCTGTACTCCCAGTAAGAGCGGGAGAGCCCAGGAACCATGCGGGGAACGTAGGAAGGGGAAAGGGGGAGGCCGCCATGTAGCCGCCAGATCACTTTCACTTTCCAGCCAGGAGCAGCTGAGAAAATAAGCTGATCAGATTGTGCCTAAAAGTTTACTCTTTGCGAAGATGGGCTTTAAAGAATATGCAAGTCCAACAGTTCATATTCCTGATATAGGTATTTGCCTGCTGTACCATGTACTTGTATGAATAATGTCCTATTCTCTTTGTATTTATTAATTTGTGTGAAATCCCTGGTGTTCCTGTCAGTCCCTCTGCTTTCCTATTACAAACTGACCACACTAAGACCACACCATGGTCATTTCTCTAGTTGTGCTGGGAACTCAGCCTGCTCTCCTCCAATGATCAGACTTGCCCTGACAACCCCCCCCCCTCGAACAGCCTTTAACTGGGAAGATCACTGTGCTGCTGCTTCTCCTCCCCCAGCTGTGAGGCCCCATTATTGTCTCACAATATAGGATTGTGGATGGAATCTCTGCAATTCTGCCCACAATTACAAATTGTACTGCAATGGTGGCAAATGCAGCATGCCTGTTCTGGTGCCATTCATTTTCAATGGCACCTAACCGCAGTGTTGTTTTGACACGATAAATTGTGCTGAAAACGCAGCAAAGCAGTACCGCATTTAGATGCCATTGAAAATTTTTGCCACCCAAACAAATGCGCTGTCTTTTCCAAGCTTTGCAGTGCAATTTTGAATCAGGGGCAGAATTGTGGCAATTCCACCTGCAATCCCACATCTCTAGATGTAAACGGGGCCTTATGCAGCTGAGAACAGAGAATATGTGATCACTAATAAAAAAGGTAAAAAAAGTATTTATAATGTATTTCTAAATCTATACACAAATGTTTTTCTGCCTTTCATTTCTATTTTAAACCAAATGGGTTGTTTTACATGGTGATCGTTTACAATCACTTTAAGCCAAAATTAAAGATGATTTTAACAATCATCTTCATACCCACTGATTTACAATTGCATACATTATTTAAATTCATGTAAATTCAGTTTTAGCTAAAGCTTAAATTTATTCTGCTTATATCTTGCTTTATCTTGTTCCTCCCTTCTGCCCTCATCAACATTAACCGCTTCAGCCCCAGAAGGTTTTACCCCATTCCTGACCAGAGCTCTTTGCACAATTTGGCCCTTGCGTCGCTTTAACTGACAATTACGCGGTTGTGCGACGCTGTACTCAAACAAAATTTGCGTCATATTTTGTCCCACAAATAGAGCTTTCTTTTGGTGGTATTTGATCACCTCTGCGGTTATTGTTTTTTGCGCTATAAACAAAAAAAGAGCATACATTTTTGAAAAAAAACTAAAAATTTTTAACTTTTTGCTATAATAAATATCCCCCAAAGTTTTTTTTTTTTAAAAACATTTTTTTTTTCTCAGTTTAGGCCAATATATATTCTTCTACATATTTTTGGTTAAAAATATCGCAATAAGCGTATTTTGATTGGTTTGCGCAAAAGTTATAGCGTCTGCAAACTTTGGGAATTTTTTTGGGCATTTTTATGGCATTTTTATTATTATTCGCTTTTTACTAGTAATGGCGGTGATCTGCGATTTTTAGAGGTACTGCGACAATGCGATGCACAGATTGGAGACTTTTGACACTTTTTTTGGGACCATTGGCATTAATGCAGTGATCAGTGCTATAAAAATTCACTGATTACTGTGTAAATGTCACTGGCAGGGGAGGGTTAACACTAGAGGGCGATCAAGGGGTTAAATATGTGTTCCCTCTGCATGTTCTAACTGTGTGCGGATGTGAGTGACTAGGAGAGAAGCCCTATCGTTTTATCCTACTTCGTAGGAAGAAACAATAAGGCTCCTCTCCTCTGACAGCACAGGGATTTGTGTGTTTACACATACAAATCCTTGTGCTGGCGCTCGTGCACGCGATCGTGAGTGGCCGCCTCGTGTTTCCCGTGTGCGCCTTCTGGTGGCCGAAAACGGGTAAGACGTACCCGTACGGGATTTTGATCAGCAGTACCATTGTGCCCCAGTATATCGTTTTTTTTTTACATTACATATCTTATTTCAGGCCCAGTGATGTCATCACTTGGTCTCTGTCATTCTGTTTGCATTGCAGACAGATCAAGACTGGTGGGAAGGACTAACAAGGTGCTGTACATATCTTCCTGTAAACATTACAGCATTCTTCCTTGGTGCTCCTCTCAAGTGGGCTTGTTCCTGGGAGGAATTATGCAAATATCAGAATACCCTTGTAGGTGGATGTCAGTTTGGAGTAGTAGGATTTTCCTGGAAAGCTTTATTTGCATGCAGACAACCCTAGGTAATACCTACATTGTGATGATGAACCTCTATGATTGTAAATCCCATGGATTAAAGGGGCAGGCCTGGGAAAGTAAGGCTGGGGAGGAAAGTAATAGCTGATGCTAGTCCTCTAGCCCAGAAATGTCTTGGTGCAGCTCCTAATGAAAACTGTGAAAAGCTCACAGTATACAGTGAAATCAGAGTAAGCTATTTTTTTTACAGGAGAGGAGTCTAAACAGTACATATGTGCAAAACTGAATGCATGACTGGCAGAGATTTAGACCTTGGGGGGCCCTGGGAAATTTAGGTTCAGGGGGCCCCTTATACACAGAGTTTGTTTACATTCTCAATGATAGTCACACTTTCTTAAAATGCAAGGCACAATGTCATTCTGAGGTCACACATGCCCATACACACGCAGTCATAGTGCTCTATGTGTGGTTTACTTGAGACGCCAAAATATTTTTTTTTAAAAACAATACCGCATACTAGTCCAAAGTTTTACAGATAATGGCCTGGCAAAATGTGACTTCACAAGATACATTTAATAAAATAATTATTTTTTTCTTATACTTTTTTATATTATTTTATTATTGTTAATTTTTTTGTTATTTTATATATAATCTTTTTGCATTGTTTTATATAATTTTTGTATGAAGGGGGGCTTCTGTCAGGGGGGCCCAGGGTAATTTCCCCTTTTGCCCCCTATAAATCTGGTCTTAATGATTGGAGTTCGCATTTAACTTTACCTGGTATATTTATAAGCTATTAAAATCTACTCCACCCTTTTTTGCGAGTGGGGAAATACAGTCGATAGTAGCTGAATCCCAAGCTGTTTGGACCAGTATATATATATACTTTGCTCACAAAACCAGGCATTATTTTGAAGATGTAACTGGTGTAGACGGTTTGGATAACGTTAAACGAATTCTGTTTATTGGAATTTTCTATGTCATCATTTTTATAGCATAAGACTAAGTGATGTTTTCCCTTAGTATATGTTTAAGCAAATGTATAGGGTTCCTGGAATAATGTCTTAATTAATAAAGACTCAAGTAAGTTAACGTAGTTTAAAAGTTCCCTATCGTCATCTAGCCTTAGGTAAAGACATTGCATTCTTTTCAAGGCATCTTGTTACAATTTTGAGTTTGTTATGTATTTACCCTGCAGGTGGACAGTGTGTAAAAATTTCTGCTAATAATTAACATTTTAATTAAGAGTTTTTAAATTGGATCTATTCCTTTCTCAGCAGGTTTATTTTGATCCTTATCCCCTTCAGGGTGGAAAGAACTATTTAGTATGATTTCACAGAATGCCTTCCAGCATTTATTCATAGCATACTCAGACAGATCCCATCTACTTTCATTTGTGTATTTCAGACTCGTTATTAAGTATTTTATTGTATTAAAAATAAAGAGGGTGATTTACTCAAATGAGGAGACTTTTTTGCCAGTCCTCTGAATCCTTGTCTTCTACCAAACTCAGTCTGCATAAGGAGTTATTCATTTTATTTTAATTTTTTAGGTAAGCCTGTGGCCAAATACACTATATTACCAAAAGTATTGGGAGATCTGCCTTAATGCCGCATACACACGGCCGGACTTTGCCACGGCAAAACTAATTTCCGACGGAAAAATAGAGAACCTGCGTTCTATCTAAATCCGTCGGAAATTCCGTTAGGAATTTCCGATGGGGCATACACGGCCGGAATATCGGATGAAAAGCTCCCATCTGACTTTTTCCATTGGAAATTACGACCGTGTATAAGTGGCATTACACTAACATGCACTTTAATGGCATCCCAGTCTTAGTCTGTAGGGTCCAATATTGATTTGGCCCACCCTTTGCAGCTATAACAGCTTCAATTCTTCAGGGATGACTGTCTCCTGGGGGCATGCCATACACGTCTAGCGACATCTACTCTATCTGGATCCATTACAAGGCGGGCTCTCATTGTACCTCACTATTTCTTCATTGAATTGCTGGCTGTCTTGTTTGACGTCTGTGTACCTCGAGCGCCTTGCACCTGGGATGTCTGCCCCCATCATATGATATATGCATACTTTTTCCAAAATATGAGTGACATACCTATCGCTGCCTAATCGATGATTTTTCCCAAAGTGGAAGCAACTGCATGTTCATACTTAGCTTATGAACAGACACACATGGTGTTATTGCTACTTCTTGAGGAAGTTTCCTGTTTGTACATAGATTTCCCGATATTCGGATGTTTATACACTAGATCCTGTCCATTCCAAGATAGTGAGACTTGTTTTGTTCGGCTCTTGCTACTTTGTTCGTCCTGAAGAAGCCTCATGGCGAAACGCATAGACGTACAAGGGACTGAATCAAGACTGTGTACTTTTTTGTATGGTTTTAATTCTTGAACACTGTATTTGTAAGACGTTTCCTCACTCTAATAAATATATATTTTTTGTAATCTCTATTGTTTTCTTGCCTTAAAAGTCCGACCTTGGTTACTTCTCCTGTAGTAACTTTCTATGTTTCCCTCTTCTGGGAAGGCTGTCCACAAGGTTTAGGAGTGTGTCTATGGGAATGTTTGGCCATTCTTCCAGAAACGCATTTGTGAGGTCAGGCACTGATGTTGGACAAGAGGGCCTGGCTCGCAGTCTCCGCTCTAACTTATCCTAAAGGTGTTCTATCGGGTTGAGGTAAAGACTCTGTGCAGGCCAGTTTCCTCCACCCCAAGCTCCTTGCTTTGTGCACTGGTTCATATAATTAGGTGGAGGGGGGATTATGGTGTGGGGTTGTTTTTCAGGGGTTGGGCTTGGCTCCTTAGTTCCAGTGAAGGGAAATCTTAAGGCGTCATCATACCAAGATATTTTGGACATATTAATGCTCCCAACTTTGTGGGGATAGTTTGGGGATGGCCCCTTCCTGTTCCAACATGGCTGTGTAGCAGTGCACAAATTAGGGTCCATAAGAACATTGATGAGCGAGTTTGAGGTGGTGGAACTTGACTGGCCTGTACAGAGTCCTGACCTCAACCCGATAGAATACCTTTGGGATGAATTAGAGCGGAGACTGAAAGCCAGGCCTTCTCCTTGTCCACATCAGTGCCTGACCTCACAAATGCGCTTTTGGAAGAATGGTCATACATTCTTATAGACACACTGCTAAACCTTGTGGACAGCCTTCCCAGAAGAGTTGAAGCTGTTATAGCTGCAAAGGGTGGGCCAACTCAATATTAAACCCTACGGACTAAGACTGGGATGCCATTAAAGTTCATGTTCGTGTAAAGGCAGGTGTACCAATACTTTTGGTAATATAGTGTATTTCAAGAAATAATGACACACAAAGTGCCCACAGGCATAATTTCACATTTACTGATTCTGGGCTGCCCATTTCCTGCTCCCTCGTCCTAAATATTTGGCCAATTGCAAGCCCCCTTAGCACATTTTTGCACATATGAATCTTCAGTTAGACTGGGATGGCCATACCCTATGTGAATGTTGTTCCGTTCCTGATGAACTGGCCCAATTTTGCTATGTAGATTGCCCTGATGTTGTGCCCTACATCTTTTGACTAAAAAAATTTAAGGAGCTAAACAGAAGATTTTCACCTGAGCAGCAGCTGCATCCAATCAGATGCAGCCGCTGTTCATAAATTCTGACTACAGTCCTCAGTAACTGTCACAATAAAATAGCATGGATGGTTGAATCTGAATTTTTTTTTCATTCAGCTCACAGGTTGTATGAAAAAAAATCTAACAGTGTTTGACTAAGTGTGAGCAACCAGTGCTGGTCTTTCTCCTCAGAAAAGTTGTTCCCAAAAAATTGCTTTTGAAAAACCGCTGCACAAACACTGTGTGGCATAAAAAATTGCAACAATAGCCATTTTATTCCTTAGGGTGTCTGCTAAAAAATATATATAACGTTTGGGGGTTATAAGTAAATTTCTAGCAAAAAATTCTGATTTAAACCTGTAAACAAAATGAAAAAGCTTGGTCCAGAACATATGTGTTAAAAAATAAATCTAATGTTAATAGAAAAAATAAATAAAAAAGGCTCACTATACAACAAATTATGCATACACCAAGCAAAGCAGCATGTGAAAAAACCTATATGTCATGCTCATGTTTATTTTAACCACCCTATCACTTAGCTAGGGTATGTTTAAATGCTAAAGCACACACTCTATAGAAAACCACACATGTTAGTAAATTCACTGTATGTACACTGTTGTCCGTGTGTACGCACTCATTGTGGGTCCATAGTAAATATTGTAATAATACACTTTGCTTGTCTGCATACAACAAATACACTACATGCATACTATTTAGTATACCACACTGTATTAGCAGTAAAGGTGGGTTAGATGTGGTTCATCTTTTTTTTTTTTTTTGTATTTAACATTGATGTGTATAATGATCTAACAGCTTGAGAAAATATATTATTATAACTTAAGGTGGTTGTAAACCCGGATTTTTTTTTTCTTTTTTAAAAGACACCTGCAAGACAAAGCCATAATGAGCTAGTATGACTAGCATACTAGCTCATTATGCATCACTTACCTTAGATCGGGGCCCCCGAAGCCGCCCTCGTCTCCCCCTCCAGCCGCAGCCATCGCTCCACAGATACCCGGAAGGTTACTTCCGGGTATCGCTGCTCTGGCCAATCTCAGCGCCGCTCCGGCGCTGTGATTGGCCGGAGCGGCGAAGACGTCATTCCGCGCATGCGCGCAGGAGCCGGCAAATCCGGCAAAGCCGGATTTGTAAATGGGATTAACCCTGTGAATGCACTGTAGACATCGGTGCATGTTTTTTTTGTGCAAATATCTCCTAAACCGTGTAGGTTTAGGAGATATTTCTTGTACCTACAGGTAAGCCTTAATCTAGGCTTACCTGTAGGTGCAAGTTGCATAAGTGGGTTTGCAACCACTTTAAGTGCTACTTTAATGCATGTCAATATGAGGTGTTAAGGTGCCAGTGTTTTCAGTAATGATTATGGGTAATGTCTTCCAAAGTTTCAGTAGTACTAGAGAAAATTGCTTTTTTTTCTGTAATTCCTTTTTAGAGAATTACAGTGCTTAACACATGCAGGAAAAGTTGCTAGTGACTTCTGTACTGCTGCTATAAATTATGTTTTTAGGTGAGCACAAAAAAGTGTAGCCATTGTGGGTTATTTACTAAAACTGTGTGTGCAAAATCTGGTGCAGCTCTGCATAGTAACCAATCAGCTTCCAGTTTTTAACGCTAAAGCTTAATTGAACAAGCTGAAGTTGATTGGCTACTATGCACAGCTGCACCAGATTCTGAGTTCTCCAGTTTTAGTAAATCTCCCCCATTGTGTTTTTATTGTTTTTCAGTTTGACTGATAAAGTATTATTGCCTCCTCCACTGACAGAAGATAAGTGCGCTTATACCTTCAACCACTTTAACTACTTAAGGACCGCCTCACGCCGATATACGTTGGATGAATGGCACGGCTGGACACATCAACGTACAGGTACATTGCCCTTTAAGAGCCCAGCTGTGGGTAGTGCGCGCGCCGCCGCCAGCGGTGTGCTCGAGACCTGGTCCTGAGCTCCGTTACCGCGCCTGCAGGACCCGCGGACCCGATCGCCGCCGGTGTCCCCCGATCGGGTCACAGAGCTGAAGAACGGGGAGAGGTGAGTGTAAACAAACCTTTCCCCCGTTCTTCTCCGTGGCATGTCAGTGATCGTCTGTTCCCTGTCATCGGAACAGATGATCAGTGACGTGTAACGTGTAGCCATGCCCCCTACAGTAAGAATCACTTCCTAGGGAACACTTAACCCCTACAGCGCCACCTAGAGGTTAAACCCTTCACTGCCAGTGTCATTTTCACAGTAATCAGTGCATTTTTATAGCACTGATCAATGTAAAAATGACAATGGCCCCAAAATGGTGTCAAAAGTCTCCGATGTGTCCGCCATAATGTCGCAGTCATGATAAAAATCGCTTAACTAGTAAAAAAAAAATAGTATTAAAAATGCCATAAAACAGTCCCCTATTCTGTAGAAGCTATAACTTTTGCGCAAACCAATCAATAAACGCCTATTGCCATTTTTTTTTACCAAAAATATGTAGAAGAATACGTATCAGACTAAACTGTGGAAAAAAATAGTTTTTATTTATATATTTTGTGGGATATTTATTATCGCAAAAAGTAAAAAATATTGAATTTTTAAAAAAAATTGTCGCTCTATTTTTGTTTATAGCGCAAAAAATAAAAACCGCAGAGGTGATCAAATACCACCAAAAGAAAGCTCTATTTGTGGGGAAAAAAAGGACGCCAATTTTGTTGGGGAGCCACGTTGCACGACTGGGCAATTGTCAGTTAAAGTGTTGCAAAAAGTGGCCTGGTCCTTTAGCTGCATAATGGCCCGGGGCTTAAGTGGTTTAAGCACAGAGCTAATGGCAAGCAGCGGCTCCAAGCTTGGTGTCCAGACTCTTCTGTTCGTTCTAGTAAGCTATGAAGATTCAAGAATATCAAAATTTGTATTAGTATTATCGCATCTCTTTTCATAAAATGTGGCACTTTCATTCAAACTTTAACTGGAATATCATTAGCTCATAATATGTTTTGTTCTGTATAGTATTATGTGTAACTTGCATTCTGTGTACATAGTATTTCTGTCAATAAATTTTTATTGGATTTTACAAGATACAAGAAATAGAATACATATATCTTACAATTCCACATCAATGTAGATGACAAAAGCATTAGTCTAGGAATACAGGTAAGAATGTATATTGCATAATATTGCTGTGAAATATTAAGTGGCATATTGTGAAACCATTTATCAGACCACCCCAGTGGGTGCAAGCTGTGGTCTGAAATAACTGAACCTGTACAGCTTAATGTGGATTCTCTAAACAGTGGCAATGAAAATCACCAACATATTGCGTATCTACTCAGTTTATATTACTATCAAAGGTGCCTATGCATTCACTTCGATAATCATCTTTTATAGAAATATTTCGGGTTAGAGAACTTGGACAGGGAAAAATAATAAGTAGAACTAAAGTAAAAGGAACGGAGGTAAAAGGAACGGAACAGCGGAACCAGCACCAGATGCAAATTAAAGCTACCGAGCAGTGTCATCAATATACTTCATTGTATGCTCTTCTTCCAACAGACAGAATGAGGGCCCAAAAAGAATCAGCGAAGGTGTCTATTATAGGACTTGTACCACTCCATCCACGGGTTCCATTGTGGATAGAAATCTGCATATCTGCCTTCTATAGATGCTAACATGCTTTCATATGTGTAATGGATGGATAGCGTTCAAATGACTTCTCCTACCCCGGGTGTATCCGGGGTCCTCCAAAGTCTAAGTATGACTAATTTAGCAGCTAGAAGTAAATGTATCGTAAACTTCCTGAGGAAAGGCGGTATATCTTCTATGCCTAAGTGTAAAATGGCTAGTGATGGAGAGGGAGTTATATGCAGGCCTGTGACCTGTTGAAGAATTAGGAATACACTAGACCAGAATTTAGCTAATTTCCCACAGGACCATAGGATATGTGATAGCGTTCCCACCTGTGAACATTGCCTCCAGCACAATGGGGATGTGTGTGGATCGAATTTGGCTATCCTGGATGGCGTTAAGTACCATCTATGCGTAACTTTGTGAGCTAGCTCCCAAAGGTTCGCACACTTAGTAGCTGAGTGAGTATATTGGAGGGCTCTGACCCACTGATCAGCTGTATATAAGGTTTCCAGCTCTCTCTCCCAGGCCAGTATTGAGTTAGATTTCTCAAACACCAATTTATCATTCAAGAAGTTGTAAAAAAGTGAAATACCCCCTCTACGGCTAATTTTTGAAGTGATAAATGTGTGTAATTTCCAGAACAATTTATATGTTCTAAAGTGGCCTTTTTTAAGGAATGAAATCACTCTGAAATAGTTGAATTGTTCAGAGGCCGGGAGATTAAATTCTTGTTGTGCGAGAGGGAAAGACTTCAAAGTGTCATTCGAATAAAGGTCCGAGACCCAGTGAAGTCCTCCCACGGTCCATTTATTAAGATTTAGTTCAGGTATTAGTAGTGCTATGGTGTTGATGGGTACTTCAATGGCGATGTTAGGTGCCAAGGTGGTCCTGGTCAGCACTAGTTGCTTCCAAGCGACTAGGGTTGCTGTCATTGGTGGGGACAGGTACTTATATTTGGTTCTAGCAAGGGGATAAGCAAGCAGAAATTCTTTCAAATTTCCATTAGGTATTAAGGATTGTTCTATGAGACCCCATAGTGGCAAGGGCTGGATGTTAAACCACCCCCTAATCTGTGCTAGTATTGCCGCTTTGTGGTAGTCAGAGAAATCTGGTACGCCCGCCCCCCCCTGCCCTTTTGTGTTTCCTAAGTTTGGAGAAAGTGCACCTCGCCTTCTTACCTTGCCAAAGAAAACCCGAAAGCATTTTTTGTAAACCGCTAAAGAAAGTTTTGGGAATCGGAACAGGGACTGTCCGAAAGACGTATAGGATTTGGGCTAGAATCTGCATTTTGAAAGCCGCCAGTCGACCTGTCCATGATAATATATGTTTGCTCAGTATACTTAGCCTATCCGATATTTGTGTTACCAATGGTTGGTAGTTGGCTTTATATAGTTGTTCAGGGTGAGAGGTGAGCTGGATCCCTAGGTAGCTTATGGCATAACTCGACCAGATATATGGGTAATTGGATTGTAATGTAGTTTTGTCGTGATGGGGCACCCCCAAATCCAGAATATAAGATTTAGATTCATTCACCTTGTAATAAGATATTTGGCTATATTCCTGAAGTACTTGCGAGACCTTTTCCAAGGAAGATATTGGATTGGTCAGCATTAGAATCACGTCATCAGCAAAAAGGCTGACGACATGTTTTTTATTGTTGATTGTGAAACCCTGTATCTCTGATGTCTGTCTGATGCGAGCAGCAAGTGGCTCCATCAGGAGATTAAAAATGAGGGGAGAGAGAGGACAACCCTGTCTCGTGCCATTAGTAATCCCAAAGGATCTGGATAGCATCCCCGACGTGTAAACTTTGGCTGATGGTGAAGTATATAAAGCCAGGATTGCGGAAAGCAGAAGATCTTTGAACCCAAATTTTAATAGAGCTTGCTGTAGGTACACCCAGTGTACTCTGTCGAACGCCTTCTCCGCATCCAACGCTAGGAGCAGAGAAGGCGTGCGTCATTTCCTGGCAACATAGGTAATATCAATCAAGCGTCTCGTGGCGTCCGATGCCTGTCTGCCCTTTGTAAACCCCGATTGGTCGGGATCGATCAAAGTAGGTAAAATATTAATTAACCTCAAGGCTATCATCTTGGCATATATTTTAAGGTCAACATTTAATAATGAAATCGGTCTAAAATTCTGGGGTGCATCAGGTGTCTTCCCCGGTTTGGGGAGTGTGACCACCAAGGCTTCCAGCATCTCAGCAGGAAAAGAGGCAGAGGCAGCTGCAGTATCAAAAACTTTTAGAAGGTGAGGTCCCAAAGTTGTTTGAAATGTTTTGTAGTAATCACCTATAAGTCCGTCAGGGCCCGGGGATTTGTTACTCTGGAGGGTTTTTATGGCTTGCAGAACTTCGTCGAGAGTGAAGGTGGAATTTATGTCTCGTAACTGTTCTTGTGACAGGGTAGGTAAGTTAATGTCCGCCAGAAACCCCTCAATGGTTGATAAGGAAGGTTGGTGGGTGTCTTTATCTAAATGAAGATTATAAAGGGAGCTATAATAATCGCTGAAGGCATCAGCGATGCCCTGGGGGTCATATACCTTCTCCTTGCTCGTAGGGTGAATAATATAAGCTAACCTAGATTTAAAACGTTGTCCCTGTAAGCGTCTCGCTAGCGCTTTCCCTGCTTTATTATTAGTGGAGTAGAAGGACATTTTCAATCTTTTTTCGTGTTGTTCAAAAGTTTGGAGAAGAAGTAATCTAAGATCATGTCTTAGTGTAGTGAGTTTGGCGCTGACGGGGGATGAAGGGTTTATCTTGTTCTGGGTTTCTAAGGAATCAATTTCTGACATTAATGCAGAGATTTTCATCTGCCTCTGCCTCCTGAGCCTAGCGCCTAATTGAATAAATATGCCTCTTATGTATGCCTTATGGGCATTCCAAAGCAAAAAAGCATCATCCGTGGAAGAGGAATTGATTTGGAAATAGTCCGACAGGTGGTCTTTCAGGATTGAATTAGTGTTTGGGTTTTGAATAATTTGAGCGTTGGCACGCCAGACAAATGTAGTGTTGTCGGGATAAGAATCTCTCAGTTCGAGGAGAATAGGAGCGTGGTCTGACCACGTTATCGTGTCAATTTTTATTTGGGAAACTTTTTGAAGCACCCACCTGTCTAATAAAAACAAATCAATCCTTGAATATGAGCAATGTCTATGTGAGAAAAATGAATAATCCCTTTCACTGGCGTGTGTGCAACGCCAAGCATCATATAGGTCATGCGAGCGAAGAAAGTTCCCCAAACATGGTATCCTGGTAGACTGGATCGTGGTAGAATCCAGAGTTGGATTGGGAACTACATTGAAGTCTCCGCATAGTACAAGGGAGCCCTGTCTCACCTTTTCAACTTTGTGCATGAGCCTGTTGAGAAATCGAATTTGACGTTTGTTGGGCGCATACAGATTTACTAGAGTATAGCGGGTGTTGTTTATGTCACAAATTAGTATCAGATATCGACCCTGAGGGTCAGTGAATTCCGAAATTAAATTGAAAGATATTGTGTCCCTAATCGCAATGAGTACTCCTCTCCGCTTCGCTGCCATGTTAGAGAAGAAGTAATGCTGGAAAGACTTGTAAGTGCATTTAGGTGGAGCATTAATGTGGAAGTGGGTCTCCTGTGCGCAGAGTATATCACATTGCGAAGATACAGCCTCTCTCCAAAGGGATGCTCTCTTAGCTGGGTGGTTTAAGCCATGGGCGTTAATTGAGAGAATTTTAACTGGCATGTAGGTCCGTCAAGAATGCTATGTGTGGCGTATAGTGGAAGTACTTACAAACAATGTTCGTAGTATGCGATTCTTTGAGGGGGACCCATCCCCGTCCGATTCGAAGATTCCATGTAGCGATGCTATAGCAGTAGTGGGGATGGAATAGAAGAGAGGTAGTGGTGGTTCTTAGATGAGTTGGTCGGTGCTGTTCCTGGAAAAAAAACTGGTAAACAAAATGAAAAGTACGAAAACTAAGACGTAAAACATGGGTCATCACAACCCTGAGGCAGAACATTTCTGCTCAAAAGATTGGGAGCTTGAGTCGTGGAGGCAGCTCCGATATGCGGGGCCCTGGTAATGGGCATTTGTTATAAGGCCTTGGGGTTTCTCTTTTATCACACGGAATCATCCCTTTGTTTTTGATCTCGGGAACTCCTGCTGGAGTTACCTGCTCTAGGAGGTTCCTCTGGCCCCTCCGGTAGGATTTTCCATTTCTGTAGCAATCGGTACCCCTTAGACGGGGACGTGATTGCATGCGTTGTACCGTCTTTAGTCACCAATAGCTTCGTGGGATATCCCCACCTGTAATCAATACTATGGTTTCTCAATGCCTTGGTGACATTATTCAAATTTTTATGAAGTTGTAGCGTGAACTGAGACAGATCCGCATAAAATTGTAAAGTGGAGTATTCAGTGTTGCGGTGCTCCCCTTTGCGTGTTATTGTCATTAGTCTCTCTTTGGTTTGATAGAAGTTGATTCGGAATAGAACATCTCTAGGGACATTATCTGGGATGAAAGACGGCTTAGGTAGTCTATGAATTCTGTCTATAGAGAGTTCAATGGCGGAAAGATCAGGCATGAGCGTGGTGAGCATGGTAGTAGCATAAGAGCGCAGGTCAGAAGGGGTTACAGCTTCAGGTATTCCTCTTATCTTAACGTTATGTCTCCTAGATCTGTCTTCCAAATCAGCTAATTTCGCTCTCATCCATGCTTGTTCATCCTCCACTGTGTCGTTTGCATCCACCAAATCATTAATGGTGGTAGCATATTCCCCCATTTTTGTCTCAATATGGTCAACTCTATCTCCCACTTCTGCAAGCTCAGTGCTAAATCTCCTCATGCAGGCCATCATATCACTGTGAATCGAGCTCCTGAGTGAAATAAGCATGTATTTTAGTGTAGTGTCCAGCACTGGTTGGTGCAGCGTGGGGAATGAGACTATCGAATCTGGAAGCTCCCTAGTGTCATCCTGTGAGTCTGCAGTGGATCTTACTTCACACTGCTGCAGATCAGGCTCTTCCGTCCTAAAGCGGGTCTTAGCCGGGCTACCGCTCAGTGGAGAGGGGGTCAGGTAAGCCTGGGGTGTATCAGTGTTATCGAGGGACTTTCTGGTCGATATCCCCTTACCGCTCTGAGGATGTCCTCTAGCCGCTCTGGAAGCTGGAGAGGCGCCGGCGCCATCTTGTCCTCGAGGCTGCGACGGCAGCATGTAGTAATCCGTCAGTTTCTTCGGTCTGCGTTCAGCTGGCCGTTTTCTAGTCATGTTAGCCGGGTGGAGGGGAGTCAAACCGCTGCTTTTAGACTCTTTGTATGTGCCTTTCTTTGCTTTTAGCCGCTTATTGTCCCGCTGTCCGCCGGAGCTCAGGGATCACACCGCCATCTCGGTGGAGTCCAAGCCACGCCCCCCTGTGTACATAGTATTTACCTGCGTTAGCTGTTGCACCTGTGTATCCTTATGAACTAGAGCTATTTGTTTACTTCTGCTATGGTCCTGTTTATTCAAAAATAATTTGTAACTTCTTAAAGCAAAAAGGGAGACAAGAAAAAAATGAAAACACACACACAGTTATTTCTACTTTTATCAGTATTAGTGTTAAAAAATCTGTTACTACAGGTAAAGGATACATGCACAGGGGTGTATAAAAAACAAAACAAAAAAACAAGTACTCTGGATCTGGCTGGCAGCAAGATTCAGCAAAATAAGTGCATATACAGTTTAAGCATACTTTACATGCGTACAAGCATACAGTGTTAATGCGGCAAATTGGACAAACGTGAATCTTGCCTCTTTGGATCCTGCTTTGCTAGGATGCAGGTGGCCGTTGATGCCTAGCATCCTCTGTTGCTAGGACACAGGCAGCTATTGACACCTAGTGGTTGATTTACTAAAGCTGGAGAGTGCAAAATCTGATGCAGTTGTGCATGGTAACCAATTAGCTTTTAACTTCAGCTTCAAAAAAATCTAGCAGCTGATTGGTTTCTCTGCATTTTTTTTTTTGCTAGAAAATTACTTAGAACCCCCAAACATTATAAAAAAAATTCTAACACCCTAGAGAATAAAAATCTCCATAGGCAACGTTTAAAAAATTCTACAAGTTGCATGCTTTGAGTTACAGAGGAGGTCTAGGGCTAAAATTATTGCTCTCAATCTAACGATCGCGGCGATACCTCACATGTGTGGTTTGAACACCGTTTTCATATGCGGACACTGCTCACGTGTGCATTCGCTTCTGCATGCGAGCTCTGTGGGACGGGGCACGTTTAATTATTTTTTATTTTTTATTATTCATTTTACCTTTTATTTATTTTTGCTCTTATGTCCATGGACAGACACAGCTTCCTTATATTCTTGACATTAGGGTTATGTTCCGTCTATTAGGAGAGGACTAGGCAGACATGTTAGATATTTAAAAACATGTAACTATAGCAAAGCTGAACAGGGGGCGGTCCCTCTTGTCATAACCCCTCACCCTGCACTCAGCAGCGCAGTTTTTTTCTGCCTAGTGTAGGAGAAGGACCTGGCTCCCTAGGGGCCCATTGGTCCTGGAGAACTTTTTATGTTTATTTTTACTTTTTGATCCTGAGATCTACTATCAACTGCCGGCTGGGTGACAGGCTGGATAATATAGATCCTTGTAGTCCCCCCAGAATGGCCATCGAGCGTGAGCAGGCCTTTAGCTATGCACTGGGTCGGCCATGACATATCCCGTTTGCTCCAGGGGTGGCCGGTGAGCTATATGCTCTGGGGCTCACATATGATCGGGCTACTGCTGTCCGAGTCACAGTGGGCTGTGGCCGACAGCCACTCCTTACTGCTCGATGATGGGTCTGTCAGGAACGTGTCCAGCAGTCCTCGCAGGGACGGGTAAGTAAGGTTCCTCCTGTCTTGGCAGGATGGAACAGCTAGGTATTCCTGGGGTGGTCGATTAGGGGGTCTCTCGGCCTCCCTTTCCTTTCTCCCCATCCATCCCTCCTCCCCATGCATTTGTGAGCCTGCTGTGTACCTCACCGAGGGGTCCCTGAGGGGGGGCTCCGGGTCCAGGCTGGGGGCTGGACCCGCTCTAGGGTGGGTGGTCTGCCTTGTGGGGGGCCTCCGCTCGGAGGCCCAGTGTTTTTGCGGCCTTTTATTTTACCTCAGAGCGATCAGCGTCATTTTGGATGCGCCGGCGCCATTTTTCTGTAGCCGCGGTGTTCCTAATGCTAATACAGCTGGCGGCCATTTTCTTGTAGCCGTGCTGTTTCTATTGCTCATATAGCGGGCGACTATTTTCTTGTAGCTCGCGCTCTTTTTTCCTGAGTCAGCCGGCGACCATCTTTTTGTGGCTTTAACATTGGTTTTGGCCTCTAGCGCTGGTTTTGTCATTCTGAAAGGCGCAAATGGCACAGATCACCTCGGAGACACCTTAGGCACACACTGTGCAGTAGTTAGAGCAGACCGCAGTGCTGAGCAGTGCCTGGGTCAGGGCGATGAGTCCTCTGGGAATACCCCTCGGTCTGTAGCAGCTAGGAGGGTGGGCCTTTTTTGTACCTTGATTTAGTCCCGGAGTGGCTGTCAGGTGAGCGGGTTAGCATGGCGTCGGAAGCTGGCGCTTCTTCCCCAGACATTCCGGTGGTAACAACCGGTGCCCCTGCACCTGTGGTACCTATGGACGCTTTGTCAGCGGTCCTGGAAACATTTGTTGTCAGGGTGGAGGCGGTGTGCGGGCGAAAGGGGGGTAAAAAATGCCCCCTCCCCCACCATCTTCTGGGGAAAGCTCTGACTCAGACTCGGGCCTGGCTGTGACACAGGACCCCTGTTCTGAAGTGTCAGAGTATGCGGACCAGGACCATTCGGACAGTGAGGAAGACTCTGTGTCCGGGTCAGCGCAGGAGAAGGCGATTGTTGGAGCACTTATCACCACAGTGCGGGAAACCCTCAAGCTGGAGGATGCAGCTGGGGCATCTACTGAGGTGGCGGTCCCTTTTGGGTCCCACAAGCCGACCCGCACTACTAAGGTGTTTCCTTATGTAACTTATTTTAAATAAGTTTATAGACAAAGAATGGGAACAACCGCAGAGGACCTTTTCGGTCCCAAAACGCATGGCGGTCCGTTACCCTTTTGAGAAGAGCCTTCTGAAAAAATGGGCATCTCCCCCGGTTGTGGACCCCCCAGTATCCAGGTCAAACAAGGTAACCACGATTCTGGTAGAGGGGACCCCTGCATTTAAGAATCCTGCAGATAGGTCCGAAGCGGTGGCCCGGTCCATGTTCACCATGCTGGGGTCAGCATTGTGGCCAGTATTGGCTGCGGCCCTGGTGTCACAGACACTTACTGAATGGGCAAAATTGTTGCACCGGGAGTTGGAGAAGCAACGGGTTTCCCCAGTCTGCATAGAACTGGCCAACCAGTTGGTGCATGGCTTTAAATATATCTGCGATGCAGCCCTGGATACAGCTCCCCTGTTTTCCAGAGCCTCAGTATCTGCTGTGGTACTGTGTCGCCTGATTTGGCTAATATGCTGGTCCACGGACCAGACTTCCAAGAAGGCTCTGGCGGATTTGGACTTCCAGGGAGAGAGGCTATTTGGAGCCTCGCTGGACGACATTATTAAGAATGTCACTGGGGGTAAGAGCACGCTGCTCCCACAATCCAGTAATCCAGTAAGAATAAGGTAAGGAGCCACGCCGCAGGCCAGGGCCCTCCTTTTCCACTCAGAAGCGGGGTTTTTTCGTCAGTCTGGGCCCGCAGGTAAGTGTTCCCAGGCCGACAAGGGGTCAGCTGAGGGACAAAAGTCGCTGCACTCCATCCGGGGGATTTTCTGGCGTCCTTGGACATCAAGGACGCATACTTGCATGTCCTCATATATGACGGGCATCAGAGATTTCTGCGCTTTGCAGTCGGGGACGATCACTACCAATTTGTGGCTCTCCCTTTTGGCCTGGCATCGGCACCAAGGGTTTTCACCAAGGTGCTCGCCCCGATTCTGTCCTTCCTGAGACAGTGAGGAATCGCTATCGTGGGCTACCTGGACGACCTCCTTCTGAGAGCTGCTTCAGACTCAGAATTAGAGGAGGATGTGGCGATTGCCAGTCAGACCCTTCAAGAATTTGGTTGGGTACTGAACATCCAGAAGTCGGTGTTGGTGCCGACTCAGCTCCTGGAATACCTGGGCTTTATTCTGGACTCCTCACTCCTCAGATGCAAGAGTTTTTCTCCCTTTGGAAAAATTTCAGGCTCTTCAGGCGGCGGTGAAGCTGTTGGCATCCCGCAGGTGGTCATCACTGCACTTTTGCATGCGAGTCCTGGGTCTCATGGTAGCCTCCTTCGAGACAGTACCGTATGCTCAATTCCACACTCGAGTCTTGCAGAAGGAGATCAACTAGTTAGGTCTTCCCTGGTTTGGTGGCTGAGATCTCCGGCCCTTCAGTCCGTAAAGTCGTTCCTTCCCTTTCACTGGACGGTGATCACGACGGACGCCAGCCTGACCGGTTGGGGGGGGAGTTTGGGGTGTTCAGTTGACACAAGGTTGCTGGACGCAGGAAGAATCCTGCCTGCCGATCAATGTGCTGGAACTTCGGGCGATCAGACAGTGCTTCTCCACATGGTCACAGAGGCTACAGGGGCGTCCAGTCAGGATCCAGTCGGACAACGCCACTGCCTGGCGTATGTCAACCATCAAGGAGGAACAAGAAGCTCGGCTGCAGCATTGGTGGTCGCTCACATCCTGTGTTGGGCAGAACGGAGTGTGCCGGCTCTATCGGCCATACACATTCCGGGCGTAGAAAACTGGCAAGCGGACTACCTAAGTCGCCAGATGCTGGACCAAGGAGAATGGTCGCTACACCCGGATGTGTTTCGACTTCTTTGCTTGAGATGGGGCACGCCAGACGTGGATCTCCTGGCTTCTCGACTCAATCGGAAGGTATTGAGGTTTGTGGCCAGGTCAAAAGATCCCTGGGCGGACGCGACAGACGCGTTGGTGGCTCCGTGGGGACAGTATCGGCTAATTTATGCCTTTCCTCCACTAAAACTTCTTTCTCGTCTGCTCCGCAGAGTGGAGACCAAGATTGGCCTCGGCGTCCCTGGTACACCGACCTACTGCGCCTGGTGCCGGATGTCCCTTGGCGACTGCCGATGCAAGAGGACCTTCTGTCGCAAGGTCCTATACTTTATCCTGCTTTACAGTCGCTGGCTTTAACGGCATGGCTGTTGAAAGTCAGGTTCTGAGGGACCGAGGCCTGTCGGATTCAGTAATTTCCACCATGCTGAGGGCACGGAAGTCTTCTTCTCGGAAGATCTATCATCGCACGTGGAAGGCTTACATCTCTATGTGTGAGGAGATGGGGTGGCGTCCATGGGCATATTCGGTTTCCAGGATCCTGCTGTGCTTACAGCATGGAATGAATCAAAAACTTGCCCTAAGCACCATTAAGGGGCAGATATCAGCCTTGGCTGTTTTCTTTCAGCGTACCTTGGCGGCTCATTCACTGGGGAGTACGTTTGTGCAAGGGGTCCGACATGTGGCTCCTCCGGTTCGACCACCACTACCCAGTGGGATTTGAGTCTGGTGCTCTCGGTGTTTCAGAAACCTCCCTTTGAGAACATCAGAGAGATTCCTCTTTTGACACTCTCTCAGAAAGTTGCCTTTCTGGTGGCTATTACATCTGTCAGGAGGGTTTCTGAGTTGGCGGCCTTGTCTTGCAAGTCCCCCTACTTGATCCTCCATAAGGATAAAGCGTGTGCTACGCCCGCAGCCTTCGTTTCTTCCAAAGGTGGTTTCGGCTTTTCATCTAAATGAGGACATTGTACTTCCACCCTTGTGTCCTTGGCCGTCGCATCCCAAAGAGGTTGTGTTACATTCCTTGAATGTGGTACGTGCTCTGTGGGTGTATCTGTCTGCTACAGCTCCGTTTCAGAGGCCAGACTCACTGTTTGTGTCGGTGACTCCAAAGAAAGGCCTGGCGGTCTCGTCGGCCACCATTTCTCGGTGGATCAGACAGATCGTGATTCAGGCTTATGCCCAAAAATGGCGGGCGCCTCCCTTTCCTGTCACGCGCATTCAACCAGGGCAATTGGTGCCTCCTGGGCTTTCTGTCATCAAGCATCTGTCTCACAGGTGTGTAAGGCGGCGACCTGGTCGTCCGTTCACAGTTTCACTAAGTTTTACAAGGTTGACGTGCATGCATCTGCGGATGCCTGCTTCGGCTGCAAGGTTTTGCAGGCGGCTGTTTAAGGTTGCAACTCCTCCATTGAGGAGCTCTGTTTGTTTTGGGGTGAAGTTTATTTGATTGTTGTTCCCACCCCTCGGTTTTTTGACACTGCTTGGGGACGTCCCTAATGTCAAGAATATAAGGAAGCTGTGTCCGTCCACGGACGAAAGAGAAATTAGGAATTTTGTACTCACCGTAAAATCTTTTTCTCTGAAGTCCATGGACGGATACAGCACCAACCCCTCCTTTTTACGTTTGTACTGCTTTTGGACGAACTGAGCTGCTGAGTGCAGGGTGAGGGGTTATGACCAGAGGGACCGCCCCCTGGACGGGGCTGTTCAGCTTTGCTATAGTTACATGTTTTTAAATATCTAACATGTCTGCCTAGTCCTCTCCTAATAGACGGAACATAACCCTAATATCAAGAATATAAGGAAGCTGTGTCCGTCCATGGACTTCAGAGAAAAGGATTTTACGGTGAGTACAAAAATCTTATTTTTTACACTGTTCTTTAAAAAATCATTCATTTTAATTCCTATTACAAGGAATGTAAACATCCCTTGTAATAGAAAAAGGCATGACAGGTCCTCTTAAATATGAGATCTGGGGTCAAAAAGACCTCAGATCTCATATTTACACTAAAATACAATAAAAAAAAACTACAAGGACCCGATCACCTCCCCCGCTACCGACGGCTCCGGTTAGCGGCGGAGGGCACGGGAGAGCGGCGGGGGCCCTTTCCCTCCACGATAACGATGATATTGTGGTGAATCCGCTGCAGAGACCACCATTATCGAAAACCGGACCGCCGGCTGAAGATGAGGATATCTGGGTTACGGCAGCTAGCTGCTGCCATTACAGAGATATCCCTCTTCAAAGAGAGGATGTATATAGTCGTGCGGCGGTCTGGAAGTGGTTATGAAAGTAAACATTGCAACAAATGTTTACATGCCTACAGCATAAAATAAGGTCCATACAAATGACCTTAGGTGCAGAATTTTATAATGGGCCCATAGAAAACAACACACCTGCAATCAGATAGGCAGCTGTGTTCACAGGGCCCAATTTTCCAATATAATTCATTTTTAATGGAACATTTAAAAAATGTACATACAAAACTAATAAAAATGACCAAAGTTTAAATAATATTGGTTTAAATAAATAGAAATGTTTACTAAACCAACTGGCAAGATCCTAGTACATATTATAAAAGACCAATCTAGCATATGTCAGAGGAGTAGCATACACTCTCTAAATTTCATTGTCTAGTTACTGTTCATTCGCAAAAAAAATTAAATAAGTAAAAATATAAATAGAAAAAATAAGAGCAGGTTAAAGAGTAGGCTGATTATTAAAGTAATTTCATGGTTGGTTGCTAATTATAGTGAGAACTTTGATAAGTTGATATCCTTGTCGTGACCTGACAATTTTATCTCTAATTTACACTTGCTATCTACAACTATTATGAAGTTATCCAACATGTCCAAGCACATCAGTTTTTTGTGATGTGTCTCAAATATTCTATTTATATTTTATTTATCTAATTTTACCCAAATTTTTTAAAGAACTCGACTCTTCTAAAACCCAAATTATCTATTTACCCTAGTAAATTCATCTACACAATTATTACCTAGCTCTAAATCAGGGACATACATTTATCATGATGGTTGATGTATGCTTTATCTGATGGACAAGATGGAGTCCTCATTTGGTCAAACACACATTGATGGCCACTCAATCTTCTCATGGAGCTGTGTTGTGAGCACCAAAAAGCCACATGATCAGGTGGACTCTTACCAATATTTCCACTTCATGTTTGCAGTTCATGATTGCTCACTTCCTGCCAAAATATTTTTTTGTTTAACCACTTGACCTCTGGAAGATTCACCTCCCTTCATGACCAGGACATTTTTTGTTATACGCCACTGTGTTACTTTAAGTGACAATTGCACAGTCATCCAATGCTGTACCCAAACAAAATTTATGTTGAATTTTCAACACAAATAGTGCTTTATTTTTATGGTATTTTATCACTTTCAATATGTTATGGATGGGGGAAAATTTTGGCCCTCGTTTATTCTAAGCAATTAGATGTGTTTCTGGAAAAGTGAAAAGAATAAGCCTCTGACTCTCTCTGTTGTGTCTTGGAAGCACTGGCTGCTGATGGTCAATATTTACAGCATGGCAGTCTCTCATCATGGTCTATGACAACAAAAACATCTGACTATCTGACAGGACTGAACTCACTAATGTCAGCCATTAGATGCCACCCCTTAAGCAAATCTGGCATAGGGGTCCCACCAACTTCCTCTCTAAAAAACCCTACCCTAAATATACCAGTCCACAGCTTTCTCCTTGACATCATAGGCCTTGCTTTCCTATTGTCTGATTAAACTCACCATCATTATTTAAGTTGGTCAGATTCACAGCTTTGGGCTTATGGGAAAGAACAGTGATTGCAGCTTAGACTATTAATGCTCTGCTTTTCAAATCATTTGCTTTGCTAGCCTAAAACCAGAGGTGTAACCAGAACCTTCAGGGCCACAGTGCAAGAAATTATGAAGGGCCCCCCTGGCCCTTGACTGGGCCCTTCCCACTGATCCCAGGGTCCTTTACTCCCATCGTGGGGCCCTTTATTATGGTCCTGTAGTGGGCCACCTTCCTGACAACTTGGGGTCCCTCCATGGGACCATTTTACCATTTTTTACCATTTTATTTATATATTTAAAAAAACAAAATTATGTTTATTTTACATATTTTTCAGGACTCATGTTGGGGAGCTTTGGTGAAAGATCAGGGGTCCAAACAGACCCCTGATGTCTCATATTTGAGACAGAGAAAGAGACTGAGCACAGATTTATCAGCCCCTTTCTCTGCAGCCTCAGCTACACAGAGTGAATGAACAGGAATATCTCTGTACAGAGCAGGGATGAGCCGAACACCCCCCTGTTCGGTTCGCACCAGAACCTGCGAACAGACAAAATGTTCGTGTAAACTTTAGAACCCTATTAAATACAATGGACTCGAACGTTCGAAATCTAAAGTGTTAATTATAAAGGCTAATATGCAAGTTATTGTCCTAAAAAGTGTTTGGGGACCTGGGTCCTGCCCCAGGGGACATGTATCAATGCAAAAAGAAGTTTTAAAAACGGCCGTTTTTTCGGGAGCAGTGATTTTAATAATGCTTAAAATGAAAAAATAAAAGTGAAATATTCCTTTAAATTTCGTACCTGGGAGATGTGTATGATATGCATGTAAAGTGGCGCATGTTTCCCGTGCTTAGAACTGTCCCTGCAAAAAATGTCATTTTTGAAAGAAAAAAAATGCATTTAAAACTGACTCGCGGCTATTAATGAATTGTCGGCTCCCGGCAATACATACAAAAGTCATTGAGAAAAAAAAAAAAAAAAAGCGTGGGGGTTCCCCAGAATTCAATTACCAGGCCCTTCAGATCTGGCATGGATTTTAAGGGGAACTCCACCCCAAGTTTAAAAAAAAATGGCGTGGAGTCCCCCTAAAAATCCATACCAGACCCCTTATCCGAGCACGCAACCTGGCCGGCCGCAGGGGAAAAGGGGGGGACGAGAGAGCGGCCCCCCCTCCCTCCTGAACCGTACCAGGCCACATGCCCTCAACATGGGGAGGATGTCCCCATGTTGATGGGGACAAGGGCCTCATCCCCACAACCCTTGCCCGGTGGTTGTGGGGGTCTGCGGGCGGGGGGCTTATCGGAATCTGGAAGACCCCTTTAACAAAGGGGACCCCCAGATCCCGCCCCCCCCCCCTATGTGAATTGGTAACGGGTACATTGTACCCCTACCATTTCACGAAGAAAGCGTAAAAAAAATGTTTAAAAAAACACACAAACACCTTGAAAAAGTCCTTTATTTAAAAAAATAAATAAATAAACATTCCAGCGGTGAAATCCAGTGTCCCGCGGCGATCCCGATGTCCAGCGCTGTCCTTCATTGGTTGTGCCTGAGCGGACCTGATGGGGAACTCCCTCTCAGTATTTTAAATGTATAGACCCGCCCCTTCTAATGTTCCCCATCAGGTCCGCTCAGCGGACGAGATGCAGAACATGAGAAGGGGCGGGTCTATACATGTATTACCAAAGTGAGAGCAGTTCCCCATCAGGTCCGCCCCCTCGGTATGTCAGACCCGCCTACGTCATTGGCTTGAGCGGGGAACTTCCTTCACTATGTAAATTTAAATTACACAGTGAAGGAAGTTCCCCGCTCAAGCCAATGACGTAGGCGGGTCCGACATACCGAGGGGGCGGACCTGATGGGGAACTGCTCTCACTTTGGTAATACATGTATAGACCCGCCCCTTCTCATGTTCCGCATCTGGTCCGCTGAGCGGACCTGATGGGGAACTTTAGAAGGGGCGGGTCTATACATTTAAAATACTGAGAGGGAGTTCCCCATCAGGTCCGCTCAGGCACAACCAATGACGGACAGCGCTGGACATCGGGATCGCCGCGGGACACTGGATTTCACCGCTGGAATGGGTTTTTTTTTTTTTTTTTTTTTTAATAAAGGACTTTTTCAACGTGTTTGTGTGTTTTTTTAAACATTTTTTTACGCTTTCTTCGTGAAATGGTAGGGGTACAATGTACCCCTTACCAATTCACATAGGGGGGGGCCGGGATCTGGGGGTCCTCTTTGTTAAAGGGGTCTTCCAGATTCCGATAAGCCCCCCGCCCGCAGACCCCCACAACCACCGGGCAAGGGTTGTGGGGATGAGGCCCATGGGGACATCCTCCCCATGTTGAGGGCATGTGGCTTGGTACGGTTCAGGAGGGAGGGGGGGCCGCTCTCTCGTCCCCCCCTTTTCCCCTGCGGCCGGCCAGGTTGCATGCTCGGATAAGGGGTCTGGTATGGATTTTTAGGGGGACTCCACGCCATTTTTTTTTTTATTTGGGGTGGAGTTCCCCTTAAAATCCATGCCAGATCTGAAGGGCCTGGAATGGATATTTGGGGGAACCCCACGTCAATTTTTTTTTTATTTGCGGCGGGGTTCCCCTTAATATCCATTCCAGACCTGAAGGGCCTGGTAATTGAATTCTGGGGAACCCCCACGCTTTTTTTTTTTTTTTATCAATGACTTTTTTATGTATTGCCGGGAGCCGACAATTCATTAATAGCCGCGAGTCAGTTTTAAATGCATTTTTTTCTTTCAAAAATGACACTTTTTGCAGGGACAGTTCTAAGCACGGGAAACATGCGCCACTTTACATGCATATCATACACACCCCCCAGGTACGAAATTTAAAGGAATATTTCACTTTTATTTTTTCATTTTAAGCATTATTAAAATCACTGCTCCCGAAAAAACGGCCGTTTTTAAAACTTCTTTTTGCATTGATACATGTCCCCTGGGGCAGGACCCGGGTCCCCAAACACTTTTTAGGACAATAACTTGCATATAAGCCTTTATAATTAGCACTTTAGATTTCTCCCATAGATTTTTCGAATTTGCCGCGAACACCCCAATTTGTTTGCTGTTCGGCGAACGGGCGAACAGGCAATGTTCGAGTCGAACATGAGTTCGACTCGAACTCGAAGCTCATCCCTAGTACAGAGCTTTCCATTTATTAAAAAAAACCGAGGCACAGTAAACAGTTTACTACGCCCCAGCTATGAATGAAAAAAAAAAGTGATCATTACCAATCTCTGACTTTATTCACTAAGACAAGGAAGGGGCCGGTAAATTACACATTCCCCTCTCTCCATCCTGGCAAATCCCCAGCATCAGCTGGCAGGAGGTGGGAAGGGGAAACCTGGCAGCACTGTAGGGGGTGAGGGGGCCAGGGTAGGACACAGGAGCCCATGGCAGCAGAACAGGGATAGGGAGGTAGCAGGGGTGGCATATGGAGGAACCGATGCCCTCCATTTCCCTTCTGCAGCTGCTGAATGTCTGCGGGAGGGAGAGAAGGAGGAGCAGGCATTCAGCAGCCGCATGGAGGGATCAATTCCTCTACATGGTGCTGCCCTCCTATTCAGGCAATGGCAACTCCTGTATGTACGCCCCTGCCTAAAACTCTTTGGGATAAAATCTGCAGAAAGATCTTAAACTCCATCACACCCAGCTCTATTCAAAGGAGAAGCACATTTAACAAGCTCCTTTGCAACAGACATCCATGGACTATCTTTTTCCCATACAGGCAGGTTGCACGCCTCCTGCTTTTCACAGATTTTCTCTGCCTGCTTGCTATCATATAACAATGTGAACAGCATCTTTAATCAGTAGTTATCAAAAGTAATGCCCACTTCAATCGATAATCAGTGGATTCCTGGGCTAGCACCCAACTTTTTTACTTTTTAAAATATTTGTCTCAAGTTGTACAGCTCTCTTCAAGAAAGTATAACCATTTACTCAAACAGTGTATAAAAAGGGATATAGCTATAAAATTGAAGCTAAATTGGATATTGCATACTTTCAACAAAATGGCCATAAAATGTGATCATGTTAAACAACTTTCAAAGTAAACTTACACTTTTTTTCTTAGTTCTTTATTTATAAGGTTTGCATCCAAAAATTGCAGCAGTGGCATAGGTAGTTTGTAAGACATCAGAGGTGGCAAAGAGAAGAGTAGTAAATACGGCATAACATTTTTTATGATAAACCACTAATTGAAGGGTGTTTTCTGCAACGTAAAAAAATGTGAATGATAAACAGTGTGGTACAGCAATGAGAACTTGTCAATGCTGCAACATGGGATATTCATTAGTTTAGTTGGTGCTCTATCAGCCATACAGTCAGAGCTAGAGTGCTCCAAAAGTTTTTAGATATTTTGTAATTTTTCACTGTACTACGTAAGTTTTCACTTACCTCAGTGAAAGGGGTTAATCAAAGTGAAAATATACTTGCATGTGCAAGGCGAATAAAAAACAAAAAACAGGATTTTGCTTGCACAATTAAGATCAGCACAACTTCATCTCATTCACTAAAGGAAATGTAGTGCTAAGAATAGTGTACAATAAACTACTGTATTTTTCAGTGTATAAGGCGCCCCCATGTACAAGACGCCCCCTCACTTTTCCAACCCAAAATTAAGAAATCAATATTTTACACATAGGTAAAACAGAACACATTTTTATTTAGTAATTTCCGCAGGTAACGTTTAAATACCAGTATATTATGCAGGGGTTGTTCTTCCTGTTTTCTCCACTGTGTGATCATACACTCAGTGGAGGCGAGTCCAAACTGTTTCTCTGCAGCTCTATTCCCATGCTATTTTGCATAGCTGGCTACATTTGGTTTGATTTTGCAGAGTAAGACAATCACTTACTTTTACTATTTTCTGACATCTTGGGCTCAGAACACTCCGGTCCCTGTTGCATCTGTGCACTCTCCTCTTCCAATGGCATCGCATCTGCTCACTCTCCACCTCCACCCCCACCTCTAGCTCCAGCTGACGTCAGTAACATACGGCTCATAATTGGAGGAAGCCGCTTGACAAGCTATGGGCCGTGACGCACCTGCGCGGCTGTCTCCCAGGCTGACTGACCGTGTATAAGACGCAGCTCGTATTACAGGCTATTATTTTAGGAAAAAATAGCGTCTTATACATGGAAAAATACGGTATGTACCAATAATATATAAACAATAATTTTGTGAAATTTTTTTGCCTCTAATATAATCATATATGTAATGAATAAGAACACAGATGAAAAAAGTCCAAAAGATGAATAAATCCTGAGGTAAGCATATAAAGTCCACCACAAAATGGTTGTTGCTCAGAAGTAAAATACAATGGCTTTGACAAGCATGTAGAACGTCAGGGGTAATATATCATCCAACGACAATGAGGAGTATATATACTCTTACCGGAAATGGTGGACTCGAGTGTCAGCGACAACAAGTCAATCAAGCAGGGGTGCCCAAATCGGCAGATCTCCAGAATGATCGAAGAAACCCAAAGAACTCCAAGAGCGACTCCAGAGGATCGTGCAGATAACCGCCAAGCTTAGACAAATGTACTGCAAAGGTCAATACCACAACCAAGCATTAAACATTAATACACATTAAGTTAATTCTGTAGTCGCTCTTTAGCCCTGTAAACACGATAGGATTTCCTATGGATTCTAATCCAATGGATTTTTCCATCGGAAATCCGATGAAGCTGACTTCCATCAGTCTTGCCTACACACCATCAGTCAAAAATCCGACCGTCCCAAACGCTGTGACGTAAAACACTCCGACAAGCTGAGAAAAATTAAGTTCAATGCTTCTGAGCATGCGTCGACTTGATTCTGAGCATGCCTGCGTTTTTTGTCCGATGGAGTTCCCCACAGACGATCGGAATTTGCTATAGTTTTTTTCCCATCGGATAAATTTAAAACATGTTCTATTTTTTCTCACCGGTGGAAAAAAGACCGATGGGGCCCATACACGATCGGTTTGTCCGATGAGAAAAGTCCATCGGACTGTTTTCATCTGTAAAACCGATTGTGTGTACACGGCATTGGAGTTATTTGGGTTTCTTCAATCATTCTGGAGATCTGACGATTTGAGCACCACTGCTTGATTGACTTGTCGCTGACACTCGAGTCCACCATTTCTGGTAAGAGTATATACTCCTCATTGTCATTGGATGATATATTACCCCTGACGTTCTACATGCTTGTCAAAGCCATTGTGTTTGGGCACCTCATTCATTTGAATGGGCTGCCCAATGAACCACTACAGACGAAAAATGTGCATGCAGCATTTTCAGCAGTACACCAGAATGCACAACAGGTGCAATGCAGGTGCTTTGGGATTGTGTGTTGGGGTGCCATTGAGAATGATTGGCAACAACGCATATAATTGCAGTACATTAGCATAACACAAAGTTGTAAGTGGGTCCTTCTTTTCATTGTCAAACTTGTGTTAGAAAATTTACCTTTTAAGTTTGGTTTTATGAAAGACACATCCACAATGAGGTTAATTTACTAAAACGGGAGCACTCAGAATCTGGTGCAGCTCTGCATAGAAACCAATCAGCTTCCAGGTATTCTGTAAAAGCTTAACTGAACAAGCTGAAGTTATAAGCTGATTGGCTACCATACAGAGCTGCACCAGATTCTGAGTGCTCCAGTTTTAGTAGATTAACTCCAATGTTTTTTGAGTGGAAAGCATTATTGGTTCTTGCATATGCTCGTCAATTTATCTGACTTAGAAAAAATTCTAGCATAAATCGAAATATAAATTGGAATAGTAATAATAAATTACACTATCTCCACAGCTTCTGTGACACTCTCAGTGAATCACCACACCTAATATAGACTATAATAATGTACTGAGGAAGCCCTCTCATTGGGCGTACTCAGTACTGAGGAAGCCCAATGAGAGGGTGAATCGCCAATAGAGGGGGAAGCCGAATCTGTGAGAACACATTAGTCACTGTGGGTGAGACCTGCGCTGAACAAGACAATGTTTTATATGCTTATCTGATGTTTTTACTTTGTAAGTGTAACTCTTTGGGGGTGGTTTAATATGTAGTAACAGAGAAACACTATGGTAGTTGTGTTTGTTGTTCCATGTTACAAAACCACACTGATTAAAGAGGAGCTGAACCTGAGTGAGAGAGAGAAGGAGGGTGTTCCCTGGAATCAGCTGTAGTGAAGCCACCAGCGTGAACAGGCAGTCTAAGGAGCATAAGATTCTTACCACCACCAATAAGCCGAGAAAAAGAAAGGAATGAGGAGAATTTGAAAGCGAGATCTTTTCTATGAGTTTTTAACTCATCCTTGAGGTGAGTGGGCATTTTGGCTGGTGATGGTGTGTACATAGCATTATACTCAAGAGAGAAAGGATCTGCACAGCGGTGTTTCTGTTTACAACACATTTTATAATAAAAAAAAAAGAAAATACAGGAGTTGCTTTTTTCACTATTATTATTATTATTTTTATTATTTTTTCGTTAATATTTTTGAGCGGTCACACAAGGACTGACTAGAGTGTGAGACAATCACTATTAATAAGCATTGTACACTTTATATTTTATGTATATTTTAGAGTTTATTTCATAGCGCTGCACTATTTAACAATTATTATAATTTATCTGACTTGATCTGACTGAAGATAGGACCAGCTTATCCTGAACTTTGCCTTTCTATGCTCTTATCTTTTAATCCTCAGACCCATACCTGCCCATCATACACTTGTATTTCTTCTAACATTACTACTGGCTTCTCCTTGGTTTCTACTTTTCTTCACTGTACCGATCCTAGCCAAAACCTGACCCTTATCGATAGGCTAGTGTCTCTTATGTTCTGACCATTGTGTATTAACTCTGGCCTGTTTGACTTTGCTTCTGCTCATAATCTTCACATCTTGTAGCTCAGTTCCAAAATGCCCTTGTTATCAGTTATCAGAGAAGTGAGTCTGGTCATTACACTGTCATAAATCTAAATTTCACCCCCACCATCCCACAATTTTATATTTTGAGTTTTATATATGCTTTAAGGAGAAGTGGATGATACCTGCATGGCTTAAAGAATCATGGCTGGAGACAATGAGTGTTCATAAGCTAGCAACAGAGGCCAGGACAGCAGGAAAGACAGCAGAAAGCTAAAATGTAGAGTTTGCAGGAGCTCTGGATCAGCTATGTGCAGCACATCTAAGATACTTTCATGCAGTGTTGATGCCTAAAATCAGTCTCTTCCTCTTTATTTTCTGACTTTGACTCAATTCTTAGAAATAAAATGATAAAAAAACTGTATTTGCTATTTTTGTGTTTAAGTTTCATGCACATGCAGTACTACACTGTGTCTAAATGTACTAGTATAAAACTCATAGTGGATATCTTGGAAGTATTTCAATAAGAGAGCAAACTGTATCATTTTCCATGCAGACATCAATTTTCTGTCACATGCTTTGCTATGTGCACAGCATTCTTGACAATAGAAAAAGTAAGTAACAATCTCCCATTCAACAGAAAGATCTTATTGTACCATCACCTTTTATATCATATCATTGTGTAAAATTGGATGGGAGAGTCAAGTGCAGACAGTATTATTTTTCCTTTCATTTCTTTTTTTGTTTCTGTCTATTTTTATTTTCAGCAATAATTATTCTCAGACTTTTAAAAGACTATGATTCCCTTACTCAATATCATTTGAATGTACTCTTATTGGAGTGATTTTTTTTATTCTATTACCGACTAGACATGTGCATTAGTTTTCGTCCGAATGCATTTTCGTCCGAATTTCAGGTATTTTCGTTATCGTTTTAACAAACGAAAACGGAAGCACAGAATCCAAAAACCGAAAGATCAGACATAAACAAATGCTTTATTTTAGTTTTCGTTACAACAACAGTTCAATATAGATAGGAGATTCGACATGACGCTGACAATAACAATCTGTGTCCATCGAACCTGTGGTCGAATGTGCCTAACCTTAACTCTATTAGTCCAAGATTATTCTACATAGAGAGAAAAGATTCGACATAGAGAGAAAAGATTCGACATTATAGAGAGAAAAGATTTGACATTATAGAGAGAAAAGATCGCTGCTGGAATTGGGTGGGGGAAGTCAAATAGAAATAATGATGATGATGAATGTTATTGGCTGATTGTAACCAAAGAGGAGGAGCAGTAAAATAGCTAGAACTAACTTGACAATTCAACATACAACGAAGATTCGACAAAGCATCGAAAAACATACAAACATCGAATCTGTCATTGAAGGCTTATAGTGTCTGTCGAAAGTTCTAAGAAGATTCGACGGAGCAGCTAAACTGTACGAAGCTGCAATCGTACATTTCTGGTCAAATGCATCTGCCCATAGGCTATAGAATAATTCTAATGTTGGTTGACTAGTAATAATAATTAATAAATATAATTATTACTAGTCATACAACATTAGAATTCTACTATAGCTTGTAGGCGGAACATTCGACCGGAAATGTATGATTGCGGCGTCGTACAGTTTCGCTGCTCCGTCAAATCTTTTTTGAACATTCGACAGACACCATAAGCCTTCAATGACAGATTTGATCTTAATTAATTCAGATTTTCGGACGAATGCAATTTCTACCGAAAAACGAAATGAATAAAAACGAATTTCGGGAGTAACTAAATAAATTTATTTTTCGGACGAAAACGAAATTCCGAAACAAAATATTTCAGTGTGCACATGTCTATTACCGACAGTCTGTGGGATTGATTTACTAAATGCAAATCCACTTTGCACTGCAAGTGCACTTGGAAGTGCACTTGGAAGTGCAGTCGCTTTAGATCTGAGGGGAAGATCTGAAATGAGGGGAAGCTCTGCTGATTTTATCATCCAATCATGTACAAGTAAAAATACTGTTTCATCATGTTTCACAGTTTATACTTTTTTAAGCAAATCATATTGATGATTATGTTACAAAGTTTTTTTTTTACTGTGAGATCCTGCCAGTAGTAGCACTTTCTGTTTCAGGTTGACAACAATAGCAATTTGTGCTGTGGAAGAGGTACCCCAATGACAACCTCCTCCGGTGGGATGGCAGCCATGACTCCCTCTCATCTTTTATGCAAGAATTCAATTCTAATGATAGGGGTATAGTTTTACATTTTGAGGCTAGTTCCTCACAAATACATTTCTTTGATTTACTGATTTCTGTGAATGAGAGTAGATTCAATACCAGTCCCCTTTTCAAACCTACAAATAGGAACTCCTTCATGCAAAGTCAGTTTGTACATTTGAGACAAAATTGTTCTCAACTACAAGATTTCCATATACATGCAGATAAGGTTTATAGATAAGGGCTATAGTGGTATGGAGTTACACTAGACCATTTTTGAGGTTAATAGGTTGGAGAGAGAAGATTTACTTGAGGCCAAGATGAGTATGGGTAACCAACAAAATGTTGCTTTTTCCACCTCTTTTTCCACCTCTTTTATCACTACATTTTTTTCGGTTCGACATTATTTAAAAAGGAATATTTTAAAGAGACACTGGCCTATCCTTAAAGTCTCAAGACCTCTATTACCTAATAAACCCCAAGTTTTATTTCAAGGTGTTTCAGGGTTGCAAGATAAGATTGCATGTAATGTCGTAGATCTCCCTTCAAGGCTTATGTTTTTCCAAGACCTAATTGGTTTTTATCCTTGCAAGAAGTGTTCTGTCTTCAAATGAATAAGACAGGAATTAGGAGGGTTAATACCTTCTAATCCATGGTTACATCTAAGAAATACTCTATTAGACCTTTCATCGCATGTGCCACTCATAATGTAATCTTCTTATTGCAGTGCCCTTGTGACCCGCAACATGTGGGCGTGACTATCTGTGCTTTACATGCTCGACTAAACAAACATATTTGCACCATCAAATGGGGTCTTTGTATAGTGTGTCTAAACACTACACTTTGGCACATGATAAAAATCCAGAAAGTACACTGTTTTTGGGGATAAATAAATAAATACCCACTTAGCGACGAGGTTGGATTAGGAGAGAAATATCTAAAATGGAGACCAAGTGGATCTACGAATTGTGTTTTCTCCCCCATGGTTTAAAAGTGGAGTGGGATGTTAAAGCTATCATTAATAATACAAGCTAAAGAACAGAAAGTGACCTAATATTGCCCAAACACAGCAGAGACATGCCTCCATCCCTAAAAATATGCAAAAACACAAGAGAAATGGATGCGGGACTTTGAATGAGGTATGTCTCAGGACCTCTATTACCTAGAGAAAATTGGTTGTCACCAATCCCCTGGGGATTGGTGACAATCAGTTTTCTCTATTAATATAATCAATTAGTTTATACATCTATTCTTACCAACAGAGACATGCCTCATTTAAAGTTTGCATTTTAAGCTGCAACCAACTACTTTCTAAAACTTCTTCAAGAAATAAGATTTCTTCAACCATAACAACTATACTCTGTACTGTATTGTACAAAATTTCCCAAAAATGCCACCATTTGTCTTACTCAGTTTCAAAAAAGCCTGCACAGTACTTTCAGTCATATTACAGACAAATAAAATGATGGTTATAATGACAGACCATCCTACTTAGCTGTCAAATTCAGATAGTTTTAAAAATACAATAATAGAAGCAGGTAAGCATTTGAAAGAATGCACGGGTAGGCAATCTTTGCACTCTGGCTGTTCTGAAACTAAAATTCTGTGAGTCCTGTGAGGCATTGCAAGAATCTTACAGCCACAGGCATGACTTTTAGAGGCAGAGGTATAGTACTTCAAGAGGGGATTTTTTTCCTGAAAATCCTACTCATTACATCCTTGAACCTCTTGATTGTTAAAGTAAGGGTGCAATGCCAAATAGATTATGTTTTTTCATGCTATCACATATTGCTTCATTGATATAATTTAATTTTATCCCAAAGGATTGTATGAAGATAATGTTTTTATTTTATTTTCCAAGAAAACAGATCACTATAATGAAGGTCGTAAGGACACACATTGCAGAATACTAATGTTAATCATAGAGAACAATGAGCAGAGATAACCTATAGGTTTTATTGTAATCAATGTGCTTTTGAAAATACAGAATATGGTAGGTCTTTTTATTTCACAATACATTTAACATAAAAGATGCTTTATACATTTAGAAAGGTTTTGCCTCTTTATTCAGGTTGATAACACAATTATCTCGAGAGGGTTAATGTTATTTTAGTGTAAACATTATTTACAGATTATTATGGAAATATACTTGTTTCAAATCATTTGTTGGCACATTTTAAAAAAAATATATGCATAGGAAAAAAGGACATATAAGACAAAAAATCAGATATTTGTTTTTTGCTTTATATTTCTTTATTCAATTTAAATTCAGCGTCTCAATGTTCTCAAAATGGATGTTATCCCACACTTCCTTTACCTGTTACAGACAATCCCAATTTATCTTCCCTCATCCTATTTCCGGAAATTATGTTGCCTATTTTTCAAAATTATTTGGAATGTAGCCTGCCGACAATTTTCTAAAAAATCCCTGGATCTGCCAAAGCCTCAGGGAGGGGCTCAGGGTGGAGCCAGATGCCTCTCTTTATCACAAGGAAGCAATCTTCACCAGAATAATTCCATTCTAAACTATGGGCTCAACTAGGACTTCACATGAATCTAATTGATCTTTGTGCTCTTCCCTGGATTTCACCTACATTACATAAAAGCCCTCTGGTTTCCACCTATCTTGCGTGACAGATGCTGTGTATTTGGAATAATTCTCTCCCCTCCCTTTACCTGTCTAAATACTTTGGTCCTATGATTCCCTTTTTCAATAACCTGGCCTTCTCACCAGCCCTGCGATCCTCCACCTTTGGCCCTTGGAACAAACATGACCACCAATGGCTCTTTGAAGTCCTCCACTCAGACCCTTCATTGTCTGTAGCTTACCTATCTAGTAGCCCCATGCTCACCCCCCTACAATGATTACAGAGACAATGGACCTTATCTTTCACATGAACTCTCCATCCACTAATGGATATTAATACTGGGCCGGCCACATTTGATTCCCTACTATTACAGAAAGACCCACTGACACATACTACAGGTATTTCACAGCTATACTCCATTATCCTACCTACTGCACATGTAGACCTCCCCAAATATACACGGACTTGGGAAAAAGACCTCCAGCTTACCAATACTTCTGTTTCGTTGTGGCCCACAAATTATCGCTTGTGACCAAGACTCAAGAAAAAAGGGTTAAAACGTATAGCCAGATGGCATAGATGGCCCTCCATTCTTCACCTCTTCAATCATGCAGCCTCTGATACATGCTGGTGGTGTCTTGTGTTCAAAGGCACCATGCTCAATATATAGTGGGTCTGTCCCCCTATCCAAGTATTTTGGCTGCAAATCCTTACCCTATACTGTAAACTCATGGCAACTCAAATCCCTCTTTTACCAATTTGGTTGTGCTGTCTACTTCCTAGTTACTCTCTAGACGACCTGCAATAGTAGTGCTTCAGCATTAATACCTTCTGTCTTGTAACACCAGCAACAGAGTACCTAAGCAATATTTTTTTTATGTATACGTTCTATCACTAGTGGAAGCTTTGAAATATACCACCTTTGTACTTTCCATATTCCTTGTATATGTAACATCTGTTATAAAATTTTAATAATGCAAAAAAATCATCTCCTGTTACATTATTATTCTGGAGTTTTAAAATCTATAGGTACAATTGTATATATTATATTGTAAGCCCGCTATATATATATATATATATATATATATATATATATATATATATATATATATAACCCAGTTCCAGTTTTTTATCCTCTAATAGCCAATTTTTTTTATTTTTTGGGCTGATTTCTGATTTAAAAGGTAATGATTCTATCTATCTATCTATCTATTGCTAATTCACCTAGGCTAATGCTGAAGGTTAAGTTGGGATGAGTGAGCAAAATTCCACTTTTCTGCCAACTATTTAAATAAGAACCAATATGTTCAACTTCAGCTGCTCCAATTTCATGTTTCCCTGATTGTGATTGAATGAAGAATAATGAATGTCATGCTATGATTCTTTGCATTACAAAGGATCTATTCCACTCTGTGTTTGGAAAAGTTAGATGCGTTATGCCCACACATAATATAAGTATCCCAAAAAGCTCTGGTGCATGCATCTCTGCAGGATAGTCTAAATACTACTTGTCTACATGTAAAAGAAATATATTTATTTTTATACTTACCGATACTTTTTCACCACTTTCAGGTTTCCGGAGACATTGGTAATAGGGATGAGCTTCGAGTTCGAGTCAAACTCATGTTAGACTCAAACATTGCCTGTTCGCCAGTTCGCCGAGCAGCGAACAATTTGGGGTGTTCGTGGCAAATTCGAAAAGCCGCGGAACACCCTGCAAAACTCTATGGGAGAAATCTAAAGTGCTAATTTTAAAGGCTTATATGCAAGTTATTGTCATAAAAAGTGTTTGTGGACCTGGGTCCTGCCCCAGGGGACATGTATCAATGCAAAAAAAGTTTTAAAAACGTCAGTTTTTTTGGGAGCAGTGAAACAAGAAAAGTGAAATATTCCTTTAAATTTCGTACCTAGGGAGTGTGTATAGTATGCCTGTAAAGTAGCGCTTGTTTCCCATCCTGAGAACTGTCCCTGCACAAAATGTCATTTCTGAGGGAAAAAAAGTCATTTAAAAATACTTGCGGCTATAATGAATTGTCGGCTCCCGGCAATACAGAGAAAAGTCATTGAAAGTCATTGATAAAAAAAATAACTATGCGTGGGGGTCCCCCCAAATTCAATTACCAGGCCCTTCAGGTCTGGTATGGATATTAAGGGGAACCCTGAGTCAATTTTTTTTTTAAAAAGACATGAGGTTCCCCCCAAATATCCATTTCAGACCCTTTATCCGAGCACGCGAGTGCTTTTAAATGACTTTTTTTCCTTCAGAAATGACACTTTGTGCAGGGACAGTTCTAAGCATGGGAAACAAGCTTTACACGCGTACTATACACACCCACCTCCCCCCCCCCCAGGTACGAAATTTAAAGGAATATTTCACTTTCATTGTTTCACTTTAAGCATTATTAAAATCACTGCTCCCGAAAAAACTGACGTTTTTAAATCTTTTATTTGCATTGATACATGTCCCTTGGGGCAGGACCCGGGTCCCCAAACACTTTTTATGACAATAACTTGCATACAAGCCTTTAAAATTAGCACTTTAGATTTTTCATGTTTGAGTCCCATAGACTTTAACGGTGTTCGGATGTTCGAACAAATTTATTGCCTGTTCGCAAGTTCTGGTGCGACCAGAACTGGGGGGTGTTGGGCTCATCCCTAATTGGTAATATAGCAAGGTTGATCGCAATTGTAGGTCTCAGGGAAAATACTTAGTTTGCTAGTATTTGCTATTTTTTAAACATTGCAGCAAATTGAGTGTTGGCTGGCATGATGAAGCTCATGTTGTTATAATCGGATTGAACAAACAATACTAAATTGTGCCTGATCTTATACGCACATACAAAAGATCAGGTGCAGATAGCATCGGTGGGCCAGAAGAAAAGCAAGAAGAAGCCAGCCACCAATGAAGTTTCCTTTTTAAATGGCACCATGGGTTTCTGACCTAGGGGGGATACAGACCAAAGACAACTTTCTATTAATAGCATTAGAACCTACCCACAGTAGTGAGCCTGGGTGATTTGCTGGGTGGGAATGAATCTATTGTTTTACCAATTACTTGGGCAGTGAAGGGGACATTTAGACATGCCAGGTGGTTCTCAGAAAGTGTTGGAAGTTGCTATTTAGGTAAGAAGGTAGCTGTCTCTGGCTCAGAGGGTTGAGGGGTTTGTGAGTCACCTTTAAGGTTATATAAGGTACCAAAGTAGTTTGCAAATGAATCCGAAATTTCCTGAGGATTTAGAATTTTATGTTTGGTATGGGGGTGTAGAAGGTGGTGTTAACCTGATTAATATATATTTAAGATTTAATATCTCAAAGATATGATGTGGGTTAATTGAAAGTTCTTTTGACCAAGAGTGAAAGTTTAAACATAATAATTTTTATTAGGAAGTAGTTCAAAGCATCTATCTAATACACAAACATCTATCTATAGTCTTACACCAAAGGAGGAAATAGTAGGTTAAAATACAAGAATACAATGTATATTCATCAAAATACAAACAGCAACAGTGGGAAATTGTCACCTTAAGTTTTTATGTTTTAATCTGTTAGCCAAGAATTTCTACACTTTGAAACAGAGAAACAGCGTTTTACTGGCATAAGGATAAGGATGATACTTTTTTTTTAGGTTTGATTTTATCTTATGCTCCAAATCGTGTATGCCAGCTAGGACAATGTTAAGACATGGATAGTATTGTATTTTGGTTCTTGCACTGTGTTGTATGATAATACCTCTCATGTACGCTTTGTGTGAGTTCCAAAGGGTGAAGTTGTCTAAGACTGATGGGGAGTTACAATGGAAATATTCCCAGAGGTGCTGGAAGAGTACATCCCTATTATCAGGAGTTTGGGTAACCTTGGAGTTTCAATGCCAATTATACACAGAGGCACAGGTATCCTTCTCCTCCATGGTGATAGTAATTACTGCATGGTCTGACCAGGTTATTTTAGAAATGGTGGATTGTTATTTATTGTAATAACCACTTATCTACTACAACCACCTCTTTTCATAAGTACGGATTATGTCTCAGCTTAATTGGCATGGAGGCAACAACAGGCAACATATACATTTTCTATGTAGAATAAAGCCCTTAAAGGCTTTTTTTTTTTTTAATTCCGGCTTCCCTATGTACCAATATGCCATTAATGTATAAAGCTTTCTCTATCTTTTATGACAAGCTCTACCACAGCCACCTGTATAAAACCCCACAATTACCCATCTTGAAATTTGAGACAGAAAAACCATTACAAGGAAATACTCAATATAGCATCTGACCTCAGTAACACACACCCTGTACCTGCTCTCCCCCTCCAGAAGATTTCTCACACCCACCTCAGTTACATGCTAATTCAATGCATGCAATGTTTATCACTGTCCTCACTAAATACACATTCTGGGTCCCTTGTTTGGTATGTTACATTCATCTTGCATAAATTGTTGCTTTGGGCAGACTGTGAAGGAGTTGAACTATCACATAACAGCCTATGTGTAGCAGACCTGTAGTATTGAAAGCATGAGGCACGTGTTCCCAGTCTGTAAAGCCTGTAAAGCTCTTCCAAATTGGCTGTTTTAGCTTTAAACCAGGTCAGATCCTAAATGTGTGCTGCATGTGCATCTGCCAACGTGTTAATGGATGAGGCGTATTCACACATTTTTTTTTTCAATGTGCCCAACTCTTTTTCCCAAATCTTCTTTAAATTGGTGAATTCAGGAGAGCATATACGAGTGTAAGGAAACTCTGAGAGATAGCAGCATAGCCTTTAAATTAGTGTCAGAGACAAGCTTGTAAGATGTATGAAAGGATATAGGATATATGAAATTATATATGATCAGTGAGGTCTGTGTTTGGTAGTGTTAGGGCTCTGCTGGTTACTCCCCTCCATGTCCACATTCACATCTGGGCTCCAGTAGAGCCTCAGCAAGGCTTTTGTTGGGCTTTGTGTGGATGTCATGGAGAAGCCTGAGTTGGCTGGACCCTGTGTAAGACATTGTGCTGATGTTCCTGTTTGTTTCTTTAACCTGGAGAGGCTGTGGCATGAGGTGGAAGGTGTCGGCCACTGCCATTATGTTGTAGCCCTCTGGGTAGCATTGGGCAAAACCCAGTGAGTTTTAGTGGCTGCGGGTTCTCTCTCCACCTTCAGGGTATGGTGCTGTGGTGCCCAAGGTGCAGAGGTGAAGGAGAGCTTAATGATATTCACTGATATGGGTTATTTTCATCAAAGAAATGTAGCAGAATATTTTGACCTAAACTTATGAAGAAACATTCTTTATTTGCAAAATTTTATAACAGAGACAAAGAAAAACGTGTTTTATTCCAAATGTTTGGCATTTTTTCATTCATTTAGCAAAGAATAGAAAACCCAGTGGTGATTAAATACCACCAAAAGAAAGCTCTATGTGTGTGAAAATAATGATAAAAATTTCATATGGGTACAGTTTTGTATGAACCCGCAATTGTCATTGCTGCATTTTTGTTATCAGGAAGCAAAAATAGGCCTCACAGGACATGAAGAGAGTGGGAGGAATCAGTGAGAGTTGAAGGAGACCCAGTATATTGATACTCCTGGAAGGGTCGGTTTCCCAGTGGACCTCGGGGATATGGACCTTACAGCATCCCTTATCTTAAAGGGAAATTATTGCCAAACATCAGAAAAAGGCCATTTTATGTAATGCTAAACTTAACTTAAAATAATTTCTACATGCCTTTTGCCATTGTTGCCTTGTTCACATATTTTATTGAGGAATTGAATAATTAAAGGTGCAACCACAAATGACATCAAAGAGAAAAAACTTTATGTGATGGAGTGTTCGGGGTGATCATTTTTCACAGCATCAGAGCACTATTTGATGGTGCAGGTAGGTGGAAAGGTGAGCATTTACTCCCTTCTTTTGCATGTATCAAATCTTTTAATATTTTTTTTGTGACAGGATCACTTTAAATAAAATGTATGGACATGAATGACAGGATGGTCTTGGGGTTAATGCAAATAAATGCTCATGAAAATTTACGTGAATCTATTTCCATATTGAGATAAATTAGGTTTTAAATTATAATTCTGGCAGTAATTCCTAAGCTCATATCAAATTACCTACAGCTGTTGTTGTGCCAACAGTTTTTAAATGAAGAGAACTAATATACTTGGCCAGCCTTTCTACTCTTGAATATTATGTGAAAAGGCTGTAACAAATTTTAGTGAAAGACCCAAGACAGTTCTAATTGAGTTGTAAAAATATTGCCTAAGGATAATAGAGTCCACCTGGTAGTTCACATATTCATGCAAAAAAGACAGATCAATTTCAAATGTGTAGGTAAATAATTGAGTAAGAGAAACACACACACATTACTGTATGAATGTTATAAATGGGAAATTTCCTAAACTTTTCAGAAGCGTGGATGAATATTCAAAAACATATTTTCATAAAACAGTATCTTACTAACTCATAATATTTAGCGATTAGAAAAGCTGTGGTGGTGCCTGCTTTGCAATTCGAATCAAACATATTGCCATTAATGTTGAAAAAATAAAAAAATTAGTTTTTTGTATGGTGTTGTTTTAGCTTAGGCACTAGCACTAGTTTTTAGCTTAGTGTTTAAGAAAGAACAATACATAAACCTAATCATTATTAGGAAGGTAAAAGGTACTTGAGGTGATTGTGAACTTTATAAACTGACAGCAGCAGTTAAAGTGGGGGTTGTAATTGCTGACTTCTTTTGGTACAAGAGAGGAGCCTGTATGATTGTGTGTTCAGCTTTGGGAGCTAAGTAAGTGTTAGGAGTCAGAAGGTTAGCTTTTATGGCTTAGGTTAGGGGTTATGAGTTAACTTTTATCAAATTTATAGCATGAAAACACATATCTGTTTTGCCGTGTTTAGGGGGTGCCATCAACAACGAATGGCCCCACAAGCATGGCACCACAAGCATGTTTTTTTGTGTGTTTCGTAATGGCTCATGAAATGCTCTAGTATAAATGCAGCCTTAGGAAGAATAACTACTTTTGTTAAGTTATTGTTGCTGTCTGTGACACTGTTGGGGAGATTTCACATAATTTTATATCCTTGTTATAGAATCCAGTAACAACAGAACAAAAAGTTAAGGCACAAGTTAGTAATAATAAATGGACAGAGATGCTAACTCACATTTTAATTAGAAAGTGTTTTATTGTAGTCTGTGTCTTTACAGTGGGGTCACAGATCACAATAAAACACTCATAGGGGTTCTATTCCTTCCCCACTTTTTCCACAATGAAAAAATGTTTTGGCTAAAGTTGGGCATCGCGGTTATTGGGAGGAATAGGGTTTCGTATTAGGGTCAGGTAATTATTGGATATAGGTCATAAATGTGGTAAATAGCTTCATACACATTACATTTGTATTTTTCCCTGAAAGTCTTTATTGCATTGTACTGTATTTAGAGAGTACTGGAATAATGAAACAGAAAATTAGGAAATACTTGAGAAATTGGATGACGTTACCCATGATCTCTGACCGTTACAGCAGCTGGGGATTAAGACAGACAAAATTGGAAAATTTTGGCCTAATCGTTGCCAGCTCTGCAAACATCAAAGTCAAACAATGTAAATCTCATCCCTAATGCAAACTTTAGTTATGAGACAAAGAGTTTTGAGTGTTTCTGTCCATCTTTGCTTCTCCCAGCTCCACGTGTTCCATTTTGCATAAGATAGAATGAATAAATAAAGCCAGGGAGAGTGATAATATCTTATAATGGCCAGGATAAGTGTACAAACAGAGGAATTGCAGTGCAGAGAACTGACTAATAGTGTCCCCGATGGATATACATAATTGTCAGATATTTATTTCTTCACCACCTTTTAATACATGCAATATCAGTTTTGGACTGAACATTTAAAAAAGTAACAAATCCAATTCTTATAGTAAAACAAATATAACTGAGTTGTACTGAGTGGCTCTTTAAATAATTATTGTATCATGATGGTTTACTGAGCATTTAAAGGTGAAAAAATGTTATGTTACAATTCAAACATATGGCACATAGAGAAAGGATGTAAGATTTTGTAATCCTTAGGGTGAGATTACCATCAATATTTAGTATTATATATTAATGGTCCATGTCAGTGAACTTTTAATCCTGGAATTGTAGCATCTAGCTGCTTGGATCTATCAATGGAACTAGAGCAGAAAATAAGAGAAAAGAAGATTATGCTGAAAGGAATTCAGCTTCAAGGATTTCATTGGCATATCATTTCCATGTATGACATTGTCACTGCTCTTTCTACTGAATATTGTCACTTGAAACAAAATAAGCACTGCAGAATCATTAGAAAAGAATAAATGATCTCTGAGGGTGATTTTTAGTATCTGTCAGAAAGGGTAATGTTGAATTGCTGCATCTTTGGCTAAGATCAAGTGTACTGTCTGTCCTTCTTAATGTTCAGGGGTGATCTGCCATCATTCTGGTCTTTAGCCTTGGCTGGCTGTATAATATTCCTGTTGGTATGATGGGGGTTCTGAGGGATCTCCCTTGTGGAAGGAATACGAATCATATGCCCACCACATAAGGTGGGGTCAGCAGTAGTCAGCAATCGACACACTCTCGGAGTCTTTTGTGTACGTGTTTACATAATTTTTTATCCGTAATATATTTGTTGATTTTTTCAAGTATAACATAGCAAGTAAGAAATTGGAGTGTTACAAAAAGGAAAATGTTTTACTTATTTTAGTAAATGGTGTGAAATAAAATAAAAATTCACTGCAAAGACTGCCCAACCATGTGCAAGGAAGATTTAAAAAAAAGGATTTTTGCTTGCACTTGTTTAAAGTGGTTGTAAACCCTTTTGTCGTTTTTTTTTTTTTTTTCTAACCTGCAAGACAAAGCTATAATGAGCTAGTATGACTAGCATACTAGCTCATTATGTACCACTTACCTTCGATCGGGGCCCCCGAAGTCGTCCGTGTCCCTCCTCTAGCCGCATCCATCGCTGCGGCGATAGCCGGAATGTTACTTCCGGGTATCGCCACTGCAGCCAATCACAGCGCCGCTCCGGCGCTGTGATTGGCCGGAGCGGCGAAGACGTGACTCCGCGCATGCGCGCGTGAGCTGTCAAATTCGGCTACGTCGTCGAATGTTGCGACCTAGCCGAATTTGTGAATGGGGTGACGTCAGCGTCGCCGCATTTACATACAAATATCTCCTTAACCGTGTAGGTTAAGGAGATATTTCATGCACCTACAGGTAAGCCTTAATCTAGGCTTACCTGTAGGTCTTTGTTTAAAAAGTGGGTTTACAACCACTTTAATGATTAAAGTAATCACTTTATTCACTAAGTGTAATAAAAATTCCCTTTGCAAAGAGAAAATCCATTTAGCATAGTGAATAAAGTGATATTGTGTTGACTTCAAGCATCCAGTCATGTATGCGCAAATTTTTTTATTTTATTAAAATGTTTAACCACTTAAGACCTGGACAATTATGCAGCTTAAAGACCAGGCTACTTTTTGCGATTCGGCACTGCGTTGCTTTAACTGACAATTGCACAGTCGTGCGACGTGGCTCCCAAACAAAATTGGCGTACTTTTTTCCCCACAAATAGAGCTTTCTTTTGGTGGTATTTGATCACCTCTGAGGTTTTTAGTTTTTGCGCTATAAACAAAAATAGAGCGACAATTTAAAAAAAAATGCAATATATTTTACTTTTTGCTATAATAAATATCCCCCAAAAATATATAAAAAAACATATTTTTCCTCAGTTTAGGCCGATACGTATTCTTCTACATATTTTTGGTAAAAAAAATCACAATAAGCGTTTATTGATTGGTTTGTGCAAAATTTATAGCGTCTACCAAATAGGGCAGGGATATGCAATTAGTGGACCTCCAGCTGTTGCCAAACTACAAGTCCCATGAGGCATAGCGAGACTCTGACAGCAGCAAGCATGACACCCAGAGGCAGAGGCATGATGGGACTTGTAGTTTTGCAACAGCTGGAGGTCCGCTAATTGCATATCCCTGAAATAGGGGATAGTTTTATTGCATTTTTCTGAATATTTTTTTTTTCTAGTAATGGCGGCGATCAGCGATTTTTATCTTGACTGCGACATTATGGCGGACACATCGGACACTTTTGACACTATTTTGGGACCATTGTAATTTTTACAGCGAACAGTCCTAAAAAAATGCACTGATTACTGTAAAAATGACACTGGCAGTGAAGGGGTTAACTAGGAGGGGGTGCTGTAGGGGTTAAGTGTGCCCTGATGTGTGTTTCTTACTGTGGGGGGGCGTGGCTTAGTGTGTGACATCACTGATCGTCGTTCCCTATGACAGGGAACAGACGATCGGTGACAGGCTCAATAGGAAGCACGGGGAGAGGTTTGTTTACACTTACCTCTCCCCGTTCTTCCTCTCTGACCCGATCGCGGGACACCAGCGGTGATCGGGTCCGCTGTTCCCGCGGGGACGGTCATGGGGAAGAGGACCGAGTCGCGAGCGCGCCGCCGGCGGCGCGCTTCGCGACCCACAGCTGGGCTCTTAAAGGGGACGTACCTGTACGCCCTTGTGCCCAGCTGTGCCATTCTGCCGACGTACATCGGCGTGCGGCGGTCCTTAAGTAGTTAATTTGTTTCACCGCTTTTACTAAGATAAGTGGAAATTCACTTTGTAAAGTCCTCTACTGCTTTAGTAAATTACCCCAACTATATGCCAAGATCACCATTTTGCATTCGATATGGCATTATGTATAATTTGTTTTGGTGCATTACAATGTTTGTGTGAAAGTATTGCTATTTATTTTTTTGTCGTGATAGAATAATAAAATTAGCAATGCAAAGACTTTTTTTTGAGAATGAGAATAAAGAACAATTCAGACCTATAGTCTGTGCTACCTTTTGCCTTCTGTTACCATAATGCATGAAACACAGTTAGATGCATTGCAGTGCCCTTCATTTAGAATAGACCCCAATGCTCAACTGAAGAAGCACCCGTTCTGCTGGGAACCACAACTCCTATGCTGTGTGTTGGGGTGTACTGCATTAAAAAATGTATGTCTTTTTTTTAATGTTAAGGTCCGCTGTAAACCTATTCAAAATAAATGCAGCACACCTAAATGCACAATAACGTGTTCTGTTAACACACGTGCATAGTATGAATGAGTCCTTAGGTTTGGGGAGAGGTGGAGGTTAAATCAAGTTGAGGTCTACAAGTAAGGTTGAGGTTACAGGTAACCATTATATTTTTAGATGTGGCAAAGTAACTTTTTTGTGCGATAAATAAGCCTGTGATGACTGCCGAGAAATAACACTTGCTTTATAAGTTTTAATGTAGAATTCCTGTTAGGGGTGAAAATGTACTCATGCAATTTGTTGGGTTCTGTACAACTGAAGATAAAAACATAATGTATTGAACCCTTTTCATTGCACCAGAGACTTTCAGCTCTCAAATACAATGGTGAGGGAGGGGTGTTATATTCTGTGGTGCCCATTTTCAGTACCATCCATGATCCTTTTTATTTGGTAGTTCAGGGGGCGTACCCTATTGACACGTGCAGTCTCTGTCTTTCTTTGTACTGCTTCTCCTTTTTTGCCGTTATATCTTCTGCTTATTAGTGTTTCTTCTTACCTGTGCTCTTCTCAGTTTCCTAGCAACAAAAAGTAGTCTTAATTGGTGCAGATAATGCATGAGCAATAGACTTTTACCACTATGCAGCGTAACCAGGACAGGGGTCACTGACATAAGAAGTTATATTAAAAATATTTTCCTGAAGTTGTCATGCTTTTGGGTATTTATTCCATATATATATGTACTATATGTGCACTGGTTTTGTTGTGAGAGTGTGTCTTCACTTTGATTATGGGGTCTGTTTTATCCTCTAAAAGTCAAGGTGCTGTCACATTCTGTACAGAAGTAGATCATACACTGAAGAACTGATACTCTCACTAATATGTTCTGTACAGGTGTTTGTTAGTGCATCCGTTAGCATTTCAAAATGTCGTTGAATGTATGCTGTACAGAATGACTTAATATTTGCATAAGATATGATCAACAGAAGTAACTAACAATATCCCTAATTTTTTCTGAATTTAGTTAGGGCAGTCCATCAAAGTGTGCGATTGACTCCCCCTCATTCAAGATATAATGCTATGTAGCACCCCCTCACAGTGCATTGAGGGCAGAATGCAGACCCTATTTATTGGGCCCATACAACTAATTTATTTACTTTTTTGCTACACGCCCAGGCAACTTGTGGCTTCAAGCTGTTGTGGTATTACAAGTGTAACCATGACCCAGGATGGTCACATGTACTTTACAACACATAAAGGACATTATACAATGTGACTTTTCAGTAGTTCACCTTTGTGTCTTCATGCCTGCTATCATTATGCCCTTATAAAATATAATTGGTTTGATTAAAAAATACTGGGCCTGCTACCCATATGCAGCAATTAAATTCCTGGCTGTCTTTGAAAAAAGAAACATGACTAGTTTAATAGGTTACTGTTCCACTTGCTCCAGACCTTGTAACACTAACGAGTCACATGATAACGGGGAGGGAAAATTACTAATTGGGCCCAATTTGGACATTTTCACTTAGGGAGGTACTCACTTTTGTTGCCAGCGGTTTAGACAGTAATCACTTCAGCCCTGGAAGATTTTAACCCCTTAATGATCAGAGCATTTTGCGATACGGCACTGCGTTGCCGTGCGATGCTGTACCCGAACAAAATTGACGTCCATTTTTTCTCAAAAATAGAGATTTCTTTTGGTCATATTTGATCACCTCTGCAGTTTACATTTGTTGTCCCCTCAAAATAACTCAATACACAGCCATTAACCACTTCCTGACCGGCTCCAGTACATATACGGCGGCAGGATAGCTCTCCTGCTCAAATTGCCGTATATGTATGGCAGCTCCATCACGGGCACAGAACGGGGATTTGTGTGTGTAAACACAGGGGAGGAGAAACAGATCGTCTGTTTCTACTAAGCAGGAACAACGATCTGGCTCCTCCTCTGGTCAGCAACAACCCCTCACAGTTAGAAACACACCTAGGGAACACATTTAACCCCTTGATCGCCCCCTAGTGTTAACCCCTTCCCTGCCAGTGACATTTACACAGTAATCAGTGCATTTTTATAGCAGTGATCGCTGTGTAAGTGTCAATGGTCCCAAAAAAGTGTCAAAAATGTCCAATCTGTCTGCTGCAATGTCACAGTCCCGCTAAAAATTGCAGATCGCCACCATTACAAGTAAAAATAAATAATAATAAAAATGCCATAAATCTATTTCCTATTTTGTAGATGCTATAACTTTTGCGCAAACCAATCAATATACGCTTATAAGATTTTTTTAGCAAAAATATGTAGAATAGTACATATTGGCCTCAACTGATAATGAAAATAGTTTTTTAAAAACACTTTTGGGATATTTTATTATAGCAAAAAGTAAAAAATATATATTTTATTTTCAAAATCTTTTTTTGTTTATAGCGCAAAAAATAAAAGCCACAGAGGTGATCAAATACTACAAAAAAGGCTCTATTTGTGGGAAGAAAAGGACGTCAATTTTACTTGGGTACAGCATCACATGATCACGCAATTGTTAGTTAAAGTAGCGCAATGCTGTATCATAAAAAATGGCCTGGTCATGAAGGGGGTAAAACCTTCTGGGGCTGAAGTAGTTAGTAGTTAGTTAGTTATTTTTTTTTTCTAACACCATAGAGAATAAAATGGCAGTCATTGCAATACTTTTTGTCACACCGTATTTGCGCAGCGGTCTTACAAGCGCACTTTTTTGGGAAAAAAAAATATTTTTTGAATAAAAAAAAGGGGACAGTAAAGTTAGCCCAATTTTTTTTATATTGTGAAAGATAATGCTACGCCAAGTAAATTGATACCCAATATGTCATGTTTCAAAATTGCGCCCGCTCGTGGAATGGCATCAAACTTGTACCCTTAAAAATCTCCATAGGCGACGTTTAAAAAATTCTACAGGTTGCATATGGCTCGGGGTTACTGCTTTTGATACTGAAATTTAACCCCGAGCCACACACAAGAATACCGCTAAGGAGGTTAAAATATATTTGGTAGATGTTGGAGAGTTCAACCATGTAATAGATTCCTAAATCTGTTAGGGATTCTGGTGGTGCCAGAATTGCTTTCAAATTTTCAGGTCTGCATACCTGTGGTAGTCTTTAAGAAATGGTTCAGTTATCCCTGCTGGATTTTATATTGTAGAGAATACAAAAGCAGAATACACTCTACATTTTCAAGGGGGCAGAGGGTAGAAACATAGTTTGAAAGGCAAATTTTATGGCTGTAGGTCCTAAGAGATATTCAAAACCTGCAAGTGACTCAGCCCTACAAGTGTATCCTATAATTAAAATATTTGTTTTGTAAGGACTGGCCCTTTAAGAAAGGGTTCCTACTTGTATCCACTTTATTTTACTGGAGATTAAAATTAAGTTTTCTCTTGCCAGTTACACACTTAATTATAAGTAGATGGAGACTAGGGCTTAGACTGACATTAAACCATTCACAAGCACACATAAAGTTGTGAATCATGTCACTCCACAGTAATTAATAAACTGCCTTTTTAAAGGGCTGTCTCCTTCATCACTAAGCAATGGATGAATAGGCATTTACCCAATCTTGGCTGAGAGTCCTACCTATAACAAGTGTATTTGATGAGGCATGGATGTGGTCCGTTTGCTGTCTCTGTTCCTTCCCATCTGCTTGGATGGCAAGATGCCAATGTCAGTTAATTTTACAAGGGTAAGAGGGATGGAGAACTGCAATTTCAGCTGCTTACTTTGAATAATGAAAGGCATGCAATGCATTCTTCCAAAACGCAACATGTGGCGTTATATAATTATGCAATTTGATAACTATTATTTTTATCAACTTGTGTATGGTGCCTATTTCCCAAGGATGTTGAGACCTTAGTGATAATCCTAGCATCCTGCATTTAATTCTAAAGCCTTCTACATGTGCAGTGATATGTTCTGAGAGTATCCAAAACAACTAAAAATTATATGTCCATTCCCGTTAATAGAATACTGCCTCCTCATGGCCTTATGGTCATGTAAAGAATGTACTTATTGGCATCAGTAAGTTGCCATTTTAAAATTATAGAAACATTTTTGGCCCCTTTTTATCTCAAAAGCAATCTTGATACCAAAACCTGAACAATGCTAAGCAAAATAAAAAAAATACAGTTCCCATTTGTGGTAACCATTCATGTTCCTCCTTACAGAAGCCTTCTATTATGCTGATTCATTTTTATATTTATTTTTTTCCACACTAAAAAGCAAAAAATCACAGTTTATAAAAGTTTTAGGTTTAATACGATCCCATATCTTATCATGAATAAGGCCTTCTCTTTTTATTTAAGCTGTGTAGAAAGGATTAATATGAATTCTGGAGAGCATAGTCCTACCAAAAGCTGTTTTCTCATGCTACTGTATATATATATATATTTACAGGTTGAAATATTTTTGGGTACCTCTGTTGGTTCATGCTTAATTGTCTCATATATTTAATAGGTATATAGGGAATTATTGCACCCCCATCATAGTGTATATAGTAATAATAGAATATGGGGACTTTAAAGGTGCATAGCATCTAAAGTTAACAGTCAATTAGTATCTAGATAATATTTCTAAAATTCATTTGTATTAATATTACACAATAAAACATTAGCTGTTTAAAAAATATTGTACAACATACTATCCATATCTTAAACACATAATCTCCTAATAATACCCCCACAAATTAGATGTTTTATTACAAAAAGTCTAACAATGTTCAAATGATGGGGTATTATAACATTATGCACATTTTGACAAACAGTTCCACTTCTTCACAAAGGTTGCAAGTTCTGAAGAGAGTATATAATCATATATTTTAGTATAATAATATACGTGCCATATACTTAGGTTTCTCTGATATGTGAACGTACAGTATGTGCCCAAACCTACATATTATATGTACACACTGCATGTCCAACATCATTTCCATACCAGTCTACCACAAGGACAGGGGTCTGCAGAGAGTGTCCATAGAGGACTGCATGGGACCAGTGTAAAATAATGTCTCACTCCTAGCACAACAACAATTTTGATAGGATAAGATGCATCAACAATATAAGGATTGAGTAATGCATAATTGCTTTAGGATGGTCAAAATACTCAAAAATACTTAAAACTGCCTCCTGTATACACCATACAGTGGGAAAATCCATTTATTTGTTAGCTTCTCATGTCTGTTAGATGCTGAAGCTTGAATCATGAAAAGAAAAGGGACAATAAGGCTGTGGAGAGCAGTAGGATAAAGAGAAACCACCTTATAATGATTAAACACAAAGCCTGTTCATTCTGAGTTTATCTTGCACAGAGTACTTATACTTAGTCTGTAAAAACAGTAATTTTGAATACATTAATATTTCCCCTAATCATTTCTAAGGTGGAAGGAAACGTTGAAGTGTCTTTTATCTGTGTACCAGGTTCCCCCAGCTGCAGGACAATTCCAATCTAACTTATGACTATGTGCAACTATCCGTGAGCTCTGAGTTATACAGTGATGCATTTACTTGTCAGGCTGTTAAATGAGACTGAAGCCTCGTACACACGACCAAGTTTCTCGTCCAAAACCGGCAAGAAAAGTGCCGCGAGAGCTTTTTTGTCGAGAAAACCGTTCGTGTGTATGGTTTTACGACGAGAAAACTGCCGTGAATCTCGACGAGAAAATAGAGAACCTGCTCTCTATTTTCTCGTCACGATTCCAGATTTCCTCGTCGTGTTTCTCGTCGGCCTGTTGTGTGACGAGAAAATGGTTCGTGTGTATGCTTTTACGACTCTTCCAAAAGCGCGCATGCTCACAAGCAACTATGAGACGGGAGCGCATCTTCTGGTAAAACAAGCCTTCGTAATGGAGATAGCACATTCGTCACGCTCAAAATTTTTGCATCGTTTAAATGTTGTGCATTGAAATCTTCGTTAGAATGTGACATTAATCCAAACGAATGAACTTCTTTTGCTGCTGATATTCACACAGAGTTATGACTATTTTTTTTAACCTTTTTCATGCTGCTCTTAAGAAGATTTATGTGTATTATATCGTGCAAGTTTTTAGGAATATTAAAAAATTTGTTATTTTTCTAACTGATGTTAATTGTAATTTCGCAATGTTTTGGTAGTGATCTCCCATTGAATCTTTTAATATATATGATTTAAATTTACACACTTTTTTGGGAAACACGATTTAGTTATTTTTTTGGGGGGTTGTTATCTGTCCCTTTTTTTGTCAGTCAAATGTATCTGCTTACTCCAAAGCTAGATTTTACATTTTTACAAATACACATAGTCAAGTATGAACTTAAACAAAAATAACATTTATTCATGTTTCAAATAAAATAAAGAGAAGGCAGCGCTGGAGAACCTGCTGCCATTTGTGCATCCCAGGGACCCCAGAGCACACAGCAACCCTGTGGGGACACTAAAATTGGGAGCTTGAGAAGGCCAACATTTCTGAACACAATCTGATGCTGGCCTCCCAGAGGTCAGGAACAGCAGCAGGTGATATATATGTCCCAAGTGTGTGGTACTACAACAGGCTGCCTTCTGTCCGACCACAATGAAGCAAGGCCATCACTTCCTCGTCTTCCTGGCAACCTTCCCTGCAACCTTTCCTGAAGCCTTCCCTGCAGCCTTCCTTCTTCGTTTGGCTGGAGGCTGGGCCACTGGAGGGGTACTCCTGTCAGGAGGAGGAGGAGGTGGAGGAGAAGGGGGTGGCGCAGAAGAACAAGGTGGAGGTGGAGGAGAAGGGGGTGGGGTGGAAGAACAAGGTGGAGGTGGAGGAGAAGGGGTGGGGTGGAAGAAGAATGTGGAGGTGGAGGAGGAGGTTGAGGTTGGGACAGTTGTGCCACCTCACAAATGGCGGTATTGGGGGTAATTTTTTCCATCACCCCCTTGTTGAGCAAGGTGATGAGCAGGGGCCCGCATAGGAGGCGTTGCTCCATGCTCATCACCTTGAACTTTGCCTCCACTAGGCCGGCAATGGCCTCTTCAGGGGGTGGGGGCTCTTTGAGGGTGGCATGGGCCTCTTTAATAAGGGCCATTGCTGCCTCACTGGTGGTCCTGTCCCTCCTGCCTCTTTTGGGAAGCCAGATGGGAGGCACCTGGGATCTGGTGCTTCTCCTTTGCCCTGCCACCTCCTGGCTGCCACTGGGCCCTGCCACCTCCTGGCTGCCACTGGGCCCTGCCACCTCCTGGCTGCCACTGGGCCCTGCCACCTCCTGGCTGCCACTGGGCCCTTCCTCCTCCTGCCTGACAGTTTCCAGACCCTCCTCCTGGCTGATTTCATCCTGTGTATGAAAAAGGGACATAGTTTAATATGTTGTTTTAATCTTTGCATCAAACTTTATAAACATGATTGAAGCAATTAGAATGTAAATCCAGAAATCATTTTTTAGAATTTACACCTACATCAGATTGACTATTTAGCACCCAATTAAGTGCAGACTAATGTCTCGAGATCTTGATTTCACTTGTGGAACCCAAAATATTGTATGTTTCTCATCTTGACATATTTGTCAAACATTAATTTTATCCCAATACATTTTCATTTAATACTATACCTGGCTCCAGATGGCCAAATCAGGATCATCCAGGATGGCTGCCTCCTCTTGCTCCAGAGAAGGCTCAGGTTGGCTGCAGGGAAGTCTGGGGGGAAGAGTGGAGAGTGATGGCCTTGCCTCAATGTGGTCATCCAGGAAGGACATCCTGCTGTAGTACCACAAAATCGGGACATACACATCATCTGCTGCTGCTCCTGACCTCTGAGAAGCCAGGACCTTAGAGCGTTCAGTCCTGTAGGTGCCTCTCAAGCTCCCAATTTTAGTGTCCACTTGTTTTGCTGTGGCTGTGGGCACCTTGGTCTGCACAAATGGGAGCAGCTTCTCCAGCGCTGCTTTTCTCACCCCTCTTTTTTTATGGATGGGGTTTTTCGTCTCCCACAGAGCCGGCAGCTCCCTTACCCGGTCAATAAATTCCGCCAGGAACTCTTTGTCGCTAATAAAGACATTCATATTGTATCTGCAAGTTTAAGAAATAATATATAAATAATGTGAGACAAACATTCTAACCTCCTTAACATCGTAGTCACCATATATATCCTACAACATTCTCAAAACAGTATAGGCCAACAATTTGTACAAGTCACAAAATCACATACCTTCGTTCGCACGTCCGTCACTTGAACTCCTCTCTATGCACACCAAACGTACTATAGTCACATGTGTGTTTGCTATATACACACCACGCATGCGTCAAAATTCGAACACGTCGCTCCGCACACGTCGCCCACCCATGACGTTCTAACTAACATCTTTTCCCCGCCCCTTCTCTTTCGGCGCCCAGACAGATATGGCGGAGTTACAGCAGGTGTCTGATAATTCCGCAACTAACGAGGAGGAGACAAGCCCGGAGACCGAGGAAACGTCACGATCAAGGAGGAGATTCAAGGCATCGAATATGTCTTTTGCGGAGATGGCGGAGATGGTGGACATCTTGCTCAAGTCTGATTATGACGCAAAGCATGGGCCGTATAGCAAACCAAATAGAAGGAAGGCCAAAATCCTCACTAAAGTCGTGAAGAGTCTGAAGACGAATTTCGGGGTGAAACGCTCAAATGAGCAGCTCAGAAAGAGGTGGTCAGACCTCAAACTGAGGGAGCCAGAGCAGTTAAGGAGCATTAAGAGAATGCTCGCTAAAAGTAAGTAAAATGTACACTTTTATGCTATTAATCCTTTTCTAAACTGACATGTTGCTGTTTTTTTTTGTTTTTCTTATTGGACTCCCTTCCAAAATTTAATATTTTGAACTTGGTTGGGCACAGTAATCGTTCGTTACGTTACAGACACTTCGTTCGGCCACTATCCGCTGTTTTGGCTTATTTTACAGCCACAAAAGTAATTAGACATCTGCCATTTTTTGTGAAATTTGGGGCACAAAGTTTTAGGCTAGATGATGTGTTTGTAAAGAGAATGAAATGCAAACTTTTGTCAGTGTAAAGGAGAGGACACTCAGCAGCTGCTTCCACATCTGTACTTTGGAGCACTATAGTGTGGGCCAACAGACCCGCCTTTTTTGGGTGTCCCACACAGGTGCTTCAGAGAATTTTTGTGTTGCCTACATGTCTAAAAAATGACAGACAAAGGAGAATACTAAGCATATTCTTGGTCAGAAATAATGCATTCATCTTTAACTTCCGCCCAAACACACACTTGTACCCCACTTCCAAGCAATTTAGCCTGTTTTTTGGTTTAACATAGAGAATTTCTGTGTGATAACTCTACCTTTTGTTTGATTCTCATAGGGGAGAGAAGACTGGGAGGAGGACACTCCAGGGAGCACAAGAACCCCACAGCTTCACAACAACCCCAAACTCCCAAAGACCAACAACTTAAAGATGTGGAGGAAGTTGAGGTGGAGGAAGGAGAAGTGCAGGAAGGAGAGGTGGATGACGTTGTGGAACTGGTCACCACAACAGGTCAGTATCTGTCACCACAGCTTCAGGTAAGAGAGGTAGGCCTGCAGAGTTATAATACCTTTTTATTTTGTTTTTAGGGGATGTGAATGTTGGGGTGAAGGATAGTACAGGTTTCTCTGCTGACAGTGCCCTCCGCCTAATCCAGCAAGTGATGGAATGTAGCACGGAACTGGACAAAATTAAAGAAAGAATACATGTGGTGGATGAAACATTTAAAGACATTCTCGATGTATTGGGGAGAATTCAATAAGGCATCCCAACCCCCTTTTTTCTCATGTTTGTTTTTCAACTTTTAAAAGACTTTTTGACAATCAAACCAGCCAAAAATTGAATCTGCACACAGTGTGTCAACATGTGCTATCTGCCATCAGGGGATATCCATGTACGTCTTTTGGGGGTGCAACCCCTTCCTCGTATCTAAAGTAGGTGAACTGAGGAAGGGGTTGCACCCCCAAAACACGTCCATTGATCACCCCTGATGGCAGATAGCACATGTTGACAATAGGGATCAGGAGTCTAAAATCCCTATAGGAAAATAATCCCAATTGTGTGCATATTCAATTTTTGGCTGGGCAAGGGGTGGCAGGACCCCATATTAGGACGTGCACATAGAGACATATAGTTTGTGTAAGTGAATGTCTCAGATTGCTCCGAGGTATCCAATTTTGTAATTTTTGGAATGCAACTGTTGTTTTTGTATTTTCCTAAGAAAACAATTGCCGGTTTGTGGCCAGGCAAACAAAAAATGTAAAATTAAAAAAAAAAGGTGTGTGAATTTGCACATAGTAAAAGATTTGAACACAAACAACGTGTAGCTTCTTTTTCTAATATGCTCTAACCTTATTTGGTAAATTTTTAAAGGTTACATAGTGAAATGGTTGGTATTTACTAAAGGAAAATACACTTGGCACTACAAATGCACTAAGACAAACTAGGAGACAGGAAACCAACAAAAGTTAGAAGTTTAAACAAGATTTTTATTTGGATCGTTAGACAGCAATCTTTAGACATAGCCTGGCATAGGAATTGCCCCCCTACCCGTGAAATAGTCCATGTATTTGTCCCGAACCTCACGGGCATTTTGGGGGGGCAAGCCAGCACGGGCAGATTCCAGGCCCGGCAGGGGATTATCAGGGGAAAGTCCAGCCTCTGGCAAAACTGAGGCCATATATGAATTCGATTTGCGGCAAAGAAAATTGTGTAGCACACAGCAGCATAACACTACATAGTTTATTTTGTAGTCCGCCAAGTGGATGGAAGTCATAAAAAGGCGGAACCGGCTGGCCATTATGCCAAAGGCATTTTCAACGACTCTTCGGCCCCTGGCCAGCCGGTAATTGAACACCCTCTTCTCTGGGGTCAGGGTCCTCTGAGGAAATGGCCTCATAAGATGTGGTCCGAGCCCGAAGGCTTCATCAGCCAAAAAAACAAAGGGGAGTCCTTCAATATTCCCTGCAACCGGTGGCAATGCAAGGTCGTCACTCTGGAGACGGAGGGCAAACTCCGTCTGGATGAAGGATCCCCCATCGGACATCCGGCCATTCTTCCCTACATCAACATAGAGGAATTCATACCATGCTGACACCACCGCCATCAGCACAATGCTATGAAACCCCTTGTAGTTGTAGTAGTAGGACCCAGAACGGGGTGGCGGCACGATGCGGACGTGCTTCCCGTCTATAGCACCACCGCAGTTGGGGAAGTCCCACCGCGTGGCAAACTCTGATGCCACAGTCTGCCATTCCTGTGGCGTGGAAGGAAGCTGTGGAGTCAAACAAGATGAAAAAATATTAGAATACACAAATCAAACATTACAAGTATATTCTACGAAAATACATTAGAGGCCAACATCAAGCAAAGTCTACATTTATTAAGGTGTTTTAAATAAGTATAATGGAAGGCTCATGTATCATATTCATCACCCCCTATGATGGTCCATTAATAAATTCTAATGGGGAGGGGGGGGGAGATGTGTTTGGCCACAGGATAGCATTGCAGTGGCGGTGCGTCCAGAGTGGGCGCTGGAGCACTGCCCCCTCTCTCCTGTGCCCGTCACTCAGAACAATACATAGGTTTATGCCTTGCATTAACCTATGTATTGTCTATGCCGCCCACTATTCAGGTGGATGGCCCCCTGTTAAGCGACCGACATATGAAGAACTGCGGCATTTATGGGCTTAAAATTGCATATCAGAAACAGTATGGAAAATTGTCTTGCACATTACAGCCTGAGGGATGTAATTGGCTTCAGAAAAGTTAAATAGGGGACGCAGGGGGGGGCATTCCTTGGGTAAACACTGACAGGCTGCTCTGCCAATCATGTTCACCAAGTCTGTTTAATGGTAACATGATTGGCTGATGCAACATCAAGGGAAGGAGAAGACATCAAGGACAGAAGAAGGATGGCGCTGACCACAAGAAGGTAAGTGCAGGGCTGGGGGGGAACTGGCTGCATTGGAGGGAACAAAATGGCTGCATTGGAGGGAACAAAATGGCTGCATTGGAGAGGGACAAATGGGGGCGTTTAATAGGCACCAGAGAAAAAAAGAGGAAGTTTCTTTCCTAAATTGGGGTTTGAACCCCCAAACATTTGGAGCAACAGGCGCCCCTGCTGGAAAGGTTAGTGAAGGGAAATATGCATGGAGGAGAAAAAAGGGGCAATCTAAAGCTTCCAGCATGAATGGGGACAAAGGGGACATTCTCAGCATATTACAATCATGGTAATTAGGGAAGGATGAAAGAAATACAATACATTAGCATACATGTAATACATAAAATGTGATGTTAATGGAGAAAACTTACCCTAATATAGTCCTCCTGCAGGACTTGTATAATGGCAGAACAGGTGTCTGGGATTATGAGGCCCAGAGCCTGGGGGGAGATGCCTGTCGTGAACTTCAAGTCCTGAAGACTTCTCCCTGTCGCCAGATAACGTAACGTGGCGATGAGCCTCTGCTCAGCACTGATGGCTTCCCGCATAACGGTGTCCTTCCTGGTAATATAGGGGGACACCAAAACCAACAGTTCCTGAAAAACGGGGTCAGACATCCGCAGAAAATTCCTGTAGTCCTCAGGATTATTCTCGACGATCTCCCGCAGAAGAGGCATGTGGCAGAATTGGTCCCGCTGGAGCAACCAATTCTTGGTCCATGAACTCCTCCTCACACCATTCATGGCCTGGTCTTGGTCCAAAACAAGCAGACCAACACCAAGCACACGCACAGCACGAACTCGACGACGAGAACGTCCAAGCGACATGGCTAGGAAACGGTCGTCTTATCAGAACGTACAGAACAGAACGCACTTTAGAACAGCAAGGCCTATGAATAACGAACTGAAAATCAGAAACGAACAGGCAAGAACGCACTGTAAAACAGATACGACCTGCCTAGACGCCCTGAAAGTCAAGATACGAACCCACAAGCACAAACTGAACCGCAGAAAACGATCTGAAAAGTACGAAGACTGAAAAGCGCGAATCGTCTCTTCCCAAACTTTTACTTCACACGCGGTAACACGAGATCAGCAAAAGCAGCCCAAGGGGTGGCGCCAAGAAAAAGATCTTCCCCTTTATAGTGCCGTCGTACGTGATGGACGTGACCGCGGAGAACAACGAGGAAATTGGGAAATGTCAGTGTGTACGCATGGAAAGCTTGACGAGAAAATCGACAAGCTTAACAAGAATCTCGTCGAAAAAAACAACGTGTTTTTTACGACGAGAAACTCGGTCGTGTGTATAGAGGCTGTATTAGGAAACTACTAGGATGTAAACAGCACTAATTTAATTTTCATCTAATGTTTTCATCGATTTCCTTTCAGTCAATTTCAAATTTATTTTATCTATGATGGAAGTGAAGTAAAGCACCCAAGGCAAAACCTTTAACTAATATATGGAGTCAATGTATGCTCCATGTATATGTTTGGTAAAGTTTAAAGTTGCTACATTTTTCTTAAATTGTTTTCATAAGTGCACTATAAAAGGAGTAAAAGGAGTAAAGGTTTGTATTTTCTGTGCAGACAGTCAAATACATACAATAGAAGCATGCAGTGACTAGGGATGAGCTTCGAGTTCGAGTCGAACTCATGTTCGACTCGAACATTGCCTGTTCGCCCGTTCGCCGAACAGCGAACAAATTGGGGTGTTCGCGGCAAATTCGAAAAATCTATGGGAGAAATCTAAAGTGCTAATTATAAAGGCTTATATGCAAGTTATTGTCCTAAAAAGTGTTTGGGGACCCGGGTCCTGCCCCAGGGGACATGTATCAATGCAAAAAGAAGTTTTAAAAACGGCCGTTTTTTCGGGAGCAGTGATTTTAATAATGCTTAAAATGAAAAAATAAAAGTGAAATATTCCTTTAAATTTCGTACCTGGGGGGTGTGTATGATATGCATGTGAAGTGGCGCATGTTTCCCATGCTTAGAACTGTCCCTGCAAAAAGTGTCATTTTTGAAAGAAAAAAATGCATTTAAAACTGACTCGCGGCTATTAATGAATTGTCGGCTCCCGGCAATACATACAAAAGTCATTGATAAAAAAAAAAAAAAAGCGTGGGGGTTCCCCAGAATTCAATTACCAGGCCCTTCAGGTCTGGAATGGATATTAAGGGGAACCCCGCCGCAAATAAAAAAAAAATTGACGTGGGGTTCCCCCAAATATCCATTCCAGGCCCTTCAGATCTGGCATGGATTTTAAGGGGAACTCCACCCCAAATTAAAAAAAAAATGGCGTGGAGTCCCCCTAAAAATCCATACCAGACCCCTTATCCGAGCATGCAACCTGGCCGGCCGCAGGGGAAAAGGGGGGGATGAGAGAGCGGCCCCCCCTCCCTCCTGAACCGTACCAAGCCACATGCCCTCAACATGGGGAGGATGTCCCCATGTTGATGGGGACAAGGGCCTCATCCCCACAACCCTTGCCCGGTGGTTGTGGGGGTCTGCGGGCGGGGGGCTTATCGGAATCTGGAAGACCCCTTTAACAAAGAGGACCCCCAGATCCCGCCCCCCCCCTATGTGAATTGGTAAGGGGTACATTGTACCCCTACCATTTCACGAAGAAAGCGTAAAAAAATGTTTAAAAAAACACACAAACACCTTGAAAAAGTCCTTTATTTAAAAAAAAAAAAAAAAACATTCCAGCGGTGAAATCCAGTGTCCCGCGGCGATCCCGATGTCCAGCGCTGTCCGTCATTGGTTGTGCCTGAGCGGACCTGATGGGGAACTCCCTCTCAGTATTTTAAATTTATAGACCCGCCCCTTCTAAAGTTCCCCATCAGGTCCGCTCAGCGGACCAGATGCGGAACATGAGAAGGGGCGGGTCTATACATGTATTACCAAAGTGAGAGCAGTTCCCCATCAGGTCCGCCTCCTCGGTATGTCGGACCCGCCTACGTCATTGGCTTGAGCGGGGAACTTCCTTCACTATGTAAATTTAAATTTACATAGTGAAGGAAGTTCCCCGCTCAAGCCAATGACGTAGGCGGGTCTGACATACCGAGGGGGCGGACCTGATGGGGAACTGCTCTCACTTTGGTAATACATGTATAGACTCGCCCCTTCTCATGTTCCGCATCTCGTCCGCTGAGCGGACCTGATGGGGAACTTTAGAAGGGGCGGGTCTATACATTTAAAATACTGAGAGGGCGTTCCCCATCAGGTCCGCTCAGGCACAACCAATGAAGGACAGCGCTGGACATCGGGATCGCCGCGGGACACTGGATTTCACCGCTGGAATGTTTATTTTTTTTATTTTTTAAATAAAGGACTTTTTCAAGGTGTTTGTGTGTTTTTTTAAACATTTTTTTTACGCTTTCTTCGTGAAATGGTAGGGGTACAATGTACCCGTTACCAATTCACATAGGGGGGGGCGGGATCTGGGGGTCCCCTATGTTAAAGGGGTCTTCCAGATTCCGATAAGCCCCCCGCCCGCAGACCCCCACAACCACCGGGCAAGGGTTGTGGGGATGAGGCCCTTGTCCCCATCAACATGGGGACATCCTCCCCATGTTGAGGGCATGTGGCCTGGTATGGTTCAGGAGGGAGGGGGGGCCGCTCTCTCGTCCCCCCCTTTTCCCCTGCGGCCGGCCAGGTTGCGTGCTCGGATAAGGGGTCTGGTATGGATTTTTAGGGGGACTCCACGCCATTTTTTTTTTAAACTTGGGGTGGAGTTCCCCTTAAAATCCATGCCAGATCTGAAGGGCCTGGTAATTGAATTCTGGGGAACCCCCACGCTTTTTTTTTTTTTTTTCTCAATGACTTTTGTATGTATTGCTGGGAGCCGACAATTCATTAATAGCCGCGAGTCAGTTTTAAATGCATTTTTTTTCTTTCAAAAATGACATTTTTTGCAGGGACAGTTCTAAGCACGGGAAACATGCGCCACTTTACATGCATATCATACACACCCCCCAGGTACGAAATTTAAAGGAATATTTCACTTTTATTTTTTCATTTTAAGCATTATTAAAATCACTGCTCCCGAAAAAACGGCCGTTTTTAAAACTTCTTTTTGCATTGATACATGTCCCCTGGGGCAGGACCCAGGTCCCCAAACACTTTTTAGGACAATAACTTGCATATTAGCCTTTATAATTAACACTTTAGATTTCGAACGTTCGAGTCCATTGTATTTAATAGGGTTCTAAAGTTTACACAAACATTTTGTCTGTTCGCAGGTTCTGGTGCGAACCGAACAGGGGGGTGTTCGGCTCATCCCTGGCAGTGACTATAGATTAGGATTTTATAATCTACTATCACATTATGAATAAATATCACTAGATCAGTACGTCAGCCAGGCAGTTAGCATTTTCTATGTAGAAAGTCAGAAGAGGAGAAGTATTTTTCCTATGGAAGATGTCCTTTATTTTTTTAAAATAATAAACTAGTGCCCCTGTTGCAGAGGCGTATCTAGTGAAAATGGCACCTATGGCAAGCACTGAAACTGCGCCCCTGTCAAAACATTTGAAACCCATCTTTCAGATAACCAGGGACAGGGAGGGACACTGGGGATCACTGGCGGCTGGTGCTCACAATTTTTGGGGGGGCGCAAACAAACTGAAAAAAAAATCAATTGCAGCCACTGTGCTTATCAAAAACAGCCACTGTGCCATCAATTGCCGCCACTGTGCCCATCAAACGCAGCCACTGTGCCATCAATTGCCGCCACTGTGCCCATCAATTGCTGCCACTGTGCCCATCAAGCGCAGCCACTGTGCCCATCAAGCGCAGCCACTGTGCCCATCAAGACATCAAGAGCAGCCACTGTGCATATCAAATGCAGCCAATGTGCCCATCAAATGCAGCCACTGTGCATATCAAATGTCGCCACCTTGCATATCAAATGCAGCCACTGTGCCATCAAACGCAGCCACTGTGCCCATCAAACGCAGCCACTGTGCATATCAAACACAGCCACTGTGCCCATCAAACGCAGCCACTGTGCATATCAAATGCCGCCACCTTGCATATCAAACGCAGCTAATGTACCCATCAATAGCCCCTGCTCATTAAACAGTCCACATTCAGTGAAAGTTAATGCACTGCAAAGTTTAATGAGCTTGTTGCACAAATCTCTTTATTACACTTTATTAATGATATCTATGGCTATGCATATTTATAATTTATTTAATCCATATTGAGCACTATATTTGATGCCTGGCACAAACGCACAATCGCACATGATGACTTAAAAGTTTTAAGTCATCATCATGTGCGATTGTGCGTGTGTGCCAGGCATCAAATATAGTGCTCAATATGGATTAAATAAATTATAAATATGCATAGCCATAGATATCATTAATAAAGTGTAATAAAGTGATTTGTGCAACAGCTGTTCACAAATCACTTTATTACAGTTTATTTATGATATGGCTATCCATATTTATTTAATCCACTGTGCATTATGTTTTTTCGCTTGCTTCTGGTTGGCACACTAGAAAATGATGACGAGGATCAAGAAGTAGTACCGGGCTGCTATCCTTGGTGCTGCTGCTGGGGGTTCTCCATCGGGCCGCCATACATTCCTTCTCCCGCCCTTTCTTCTCCTCTTCACCTCACGTCAGATTCCTGGCTCCAGGGAGAAGATGATGGCATGCAGAGGAGGGTAGGCGGAGCATTAGGCTCCGCCTACACCACACTGTTACCCTATGTAATCGCGTCTCGCCAGTCATCAGCCGTCATGGGGCGCATCGCCTGTCACTCCCCTCCCCAGGCCAAGTAGCAATATGAGCAATTGCTGTGCCGGCGCCGTGCTCCAGCAGGCCGGCCACAGCGCCAGGAGCTACATTAGTGCGGGAGCTCGGCCGCGGGAGGACGGTGGTTTTTTTTCCGTACGGGGGGTGGCTTTTTACCGCCCCCCTCCCCATGGCGCCCATGGCACTTGCCATGGCTGCCAAACCCCAGATACGCCACTGCACTGTTGACATTTGGCCATGTTTATATAGCAGTGAATAGCAGATTTGCCAAAAATGTACCCTATGGTCACCTCACATTTATGGATGGATTTACCAATTTTAAACTAATTAACCAGCACCTGGATTCCATAATTCTATAATGCCTTAACTTTGTAATTCCATATACAGATTGTAAAAATGTATGTGCTACATACGAATTGTGCTATTGCCACCATGGTAAACACTTTAACCATTTTGAGCAAGGGCTCACTTACACTTGCGATTGGGGGGTCGGCAAAACCCTGGATTGAGCTGCAATTTTACTTCCTCTAAACTGCTCTTCGTTTTGCTACAGAGGCAGCAGCTTGGGGTGTATACATGCAAAAGTAATTATATCCCCTGAAGCCATGTTGCAACCACAACACAGCCGTACCAAAGGCATAGGCCTGCAGCACAGTTGTCTAGTATTTAGAGTGTTAAAACATCTGACAGGTGGCACCAGTTGAATGCGGTGTAAACAAGCCCCAATGTTTTGATATAGGCCTCTCAAGATCTTAAATGGTCTTTTATACTTGGGTGCCTGGCCCTGTGTAACTGAATTGTCCTATGAAGATGTCTCCTAGAGATGTCACCGGAGACCCCCGAAGTCGGAAGAAGACCCCCGGAGCTGTGCAATAAAATACTTTTAAAAACTGTGTTGTGTTTTTATTGCCATTTTTTTCCACCAGGTGAATGGGTAGGGGTACGATGTACCCCATACTCATTCACATAGGGTGGGGGGGCCGGGATCTGGGGGCCCCCTTATTAAAGGGGGCTCCCGGATTCCAATAAGCCCCCCGCCTGCAGACCCCGACAACCAAGGGCCAGGGTTGTCGGGAAGAGGCCCTGTCCTCATCAACATGGGGGCAGGGTGCTCGGGGTGGGGGGGCCGCAGGTCGCCCCCCTGCCCCAGAGCACCAAACCCCCCATGTTGAGGGCATGCAGCCTGGTACGGTTCAGGAGTGAGGGGGGGCACTCTCTCATCCCCCTCTCTTCCTCTGCGGCCTGCCAGGTTGCGTGCTCGGATAAGGGTCTGGTTTGGATTTTGAGGGGGACCCCCACGCTCCTGGAGGGGGAACCCAAGCCGTTTTTTTCTTTAAAAATTGGCGTGGAGTTCCCGCTCAGGATTCATACCAAACGCAGTGCCTGGTATTGGCGGGAATCCACGTCGGATCCCCGCCTATCGGCAATGCGTGTCGCTCATCGTGAAAGGAACACGGCGAGATTGACACAATATCGGCGGCACCTACTGTAGTTCTGTTATCCTGACTGGACGTCTATTGACGTCCAGCAGAATAACATGCCGTTGCGCACCCGCGAAGGCGCGCGGTGATCGCGAGTGCGGCGTGTCAGTCTGATACCCCGCATCTCCGATCGTGATAAGAAGCCTCTGTCAGAGGCTTTTTACCACGTGATCAGCTGTGACCAATCACAGCTGATCATCGCGTGAACCAGGAAGTGCCGGTAAACGGCATTTCTCGGTACACGCTGACAGGGAGAGCCGATCAGCGGCTCTACCTGTCAGAGGGGGGGGGGTCTGTGCTGATAATCAGCACATTGATTATCAGCACAGCCCCCTCAAATGTAAAAATGACATGCCCAGCAGTGCCTAGCAGTGCCCAATATAATAAACTATGCAAGTGCCAATCCCTGCTCACCACAGTGCCAATCACTGCCCACCACAGTGCCAATCACTGCCCAGCAGTAACACCTGTCAGTACCTCAACATCAGTGCTGCCCATCAGTGTCACCTGTCAGTGCCACCTGTAAGTGCAAATCAGTACTGCCTATCAGTGCCAATCAGTGCCGCCTGTCAGTGCCCATCACAGCCACCTGTCAGTGCCCATCAGTGCCGCATGTCAGTGCCCATCTGTGCCACCTATCAACGCCCATCAGTGCCGCCTGTCAGTGCCCATCAGTGCCACCTATCAGTGCCCATCAGTGCCGCTTATCAGTACCCATCAGTGTTGCATATCAGTGCCGCCTATTGGTGCCCATCAGTGCTGCATATCAGTGCCATCAATTCTACATATCATGCCTCCTCATCAGTGCCCATCAGTGCCACTTTATCAGTGGCAACTCATCAGTGCTCATCAGTGCCACCTCATCAGTACCCATCAGTGCCGCCTCATCAGTGCCCGTCAGTGAAGAGGAAAACAACATTTTATGACAGAAACTAAAAAAAAACATTTTTTTTTCAAAATTTTTGGTATTTTTTAGTTTGTTTATAAAAAAATAAAAATTGCAGAGGTGATCAAATACCACCAAAAGAAAGCTGCATTTGTGGTAAGAAAATTATAAAAATTTGGTTTTGGGTACAGTGTTGGAAGACTGCGCAATTGTCATTGAAGATGTGACAGCGCTGAAAGCTGAAAATTGTCCTGGGCAGGAATGCATACAAGTTTTAACAAGGAACAGAGACTGCCCTGCTTATTTATTCAGTTTTATAATTTATATCCAAACGTTGCTGTTATTCATCAATTCACCAGTTCACCCCACCTTCTTCTGCTGGTAATCTGGTCATTTTAGTTTTTGTATTGCTTACCTGTTTGCAGTGCAGTAGAGATATTCCCAAATAGTCCCTGTGGACTCTTAGTAGTCCCTCACATAAAGCAGATTGACATATGAAAATAGTGCTAAGTCAGTACTAAGCCATTTCTCACAACCTGCAGCCAGATATAAATTTTAAATCTAATTGTTGTGGCTTTAGACAGAATGAAAGGAAGTGATACTGCACATGCTTCAGAAAGCAGACCCAGCCCTACCATATGCAATGAGTTCTCTGGAATCTGGCAGATAATCACATAGACGTTAGATTTAAGTTCTAAACCTGCATGCATTGACATTTTGTTTGCCAAAGCACTGCATTGAATATTATTTAAATATTTTTTGGGGTATTTCAGTGGTACTGATTCATCTTTTTTAGTCACACCTTATCTATATGCACAACCCCATCAGCAGCTGAATCTCATTACTCAGGGTCAGTTACCTGATAGTGGCAACAGTGAGCCTTGTCTGCACATATTGTATCCATAAGGGGCACATGGGACAGGGGGACAATGCAAGAACCAATTAACAGACAGTTACAACTTCATACCAGTACGTGCCTGAACTAGGACCTCCATGGCAGGATCACCAAGTATTGGTTTTAGGAAAACTGGCACATTTAAATAAGATTGAGAACAACTTTTGAAATTCGGAATTTAATGATTGGGTTTGGATATACTTTAAATTAATTGCACTTTCTGATATTAGGCATTGTTGCATCTTATTGAACCATTAAGGGAGGTGTGCATAAGTGTATGTGTTAAATTACAGTACAGTTTTAAAAGTCATCAAAGCATAAGAAGCTAATATTTAGAATGAAACACACTGCTCTGATTTTGCTGTAACAGTATTGATTTGAAACTGGTTAAAACTACAACGTATTAGGCAAAACAAGAATAAAATGTTTTGTTTTGTTTTTGTTTAATGCAATTAAATCGTTTCCTGCTGGGTTTTTTTTTTTTTGGATAGTCTTATTGTTAATAATGAATTCCTTTATAAGGCATGTTAGCAAGAGTAGTTAGGGTTCACTGAAGCAATTTTTATTTGCTTCTGCAGATAAGCCAAAGGAAGGCCGAAGATATGAAGAAAGGGATGTGAGTAAACCTGACATTTTTTCCATAAATTTTTATAATTTTTTTGCAGTCCATGTGACAGGTTGCTATCAGATTAATAAATTATTTTTATGTCAACTATTTTATTATCATGTTGGCTATGTAAAAGGGAAATACATTTGCTCCTTGAAAATACTGTCATTGAAATCCCTAAAGGATAATTCCAGGCAAGAACAAAGACTTTAAAGCAAACCTTTCCGTTTTTTAAAGCTGGCACATTGCCACGTTGGATGAAGTGAATATACCCTGTGAGGCCACTATGTGCCGGTTACTAAGGTTAGGAGTGTTGCAGGACCCTGTTGATTTACTAAAGACTAATAGGATATTTACTTTGCAAGGGAATTTTCCTTAGATTAGTGATGGAGGTAAAGATTTAAAGCTCTGAATCTCAAAACATGTTCAAGCAAAAATACTGTTTGGTTTATTTCCTTGCACACAATTGGATAATTTTTGCAAACTGCATTCTCTTCAAATTCGCTAAATGAAGGGAAAATTTTCTTGCATAGCAAACAGTTTATTTGCTTTTAGTAAATCAACTCCTACATCTCGATTTTCTCATCAAAAATCTGGTCAGCTCCCTCCCACATCAGATTTTTGGAGCCTATCAGTTTGAAAAAAACAATGTAGAGTAACAAGAGAATTTGATGGGCCATTTCTTTTGCTTTTACTTAGAAAGTCAGGAGTTACATATAAGAACTGCAAGGTAAAATATGGGGCCTGGTGGCCTCATCCAGTCTGACAGTGGTCTTCACCCCATGGGCAACTTTACTTTTATGGTAATATAATAATGTAAAAGTTTTGAAATGAATTATTTGAATGAAAAATGTGTTCATTACCTGTCTGGGCTAGATACAACCCATCTCTGATAACATCCTGCTCCTTTAAAATGGCTAGTCCTTAAATACAGTACGGCAATGTCTCAAAGTGGATATTTGGCCACACCAAATGCTTTTAATAGAAACTTGCCCTCAGCTACTGAGCTCAACATTTTCACCCTCTGTGTAGTTATTACTGCAGCTGACAGATGTACAAGACTAAGTTCACAGAACTAACATCATGTAGACGTGCTTCTGACTTTTAAACTGATTGTAATTCTCCTTTCAAATAATTCATGTTACCCCACCTGAAGCCTACATTTCTACACATGCCCACTGTCACACATGTGCACTGTGGTATTCTGCATAAAGCATGTACTAAAGCTTTTTTTATGTTTTTTTTACAACCACATTTATTGATATCTGTGCCTACTTTGTGCACTATTGTTTCTTTATAAAATGCACATACAATAGCAAACAATTGTCAAATGACCCCAACAAAGAAAACACATTTTTTTTTATTTTTGGTGTGTCACCACTTAGTTGGTGTGCATTTAGATGCTGGAATGTACACTGCTTAGCAAACCATATTTGTTAGTGAATTTGCCATATGTACCTTTACATGATGTGTGTGTTTGGCCCTCATAGTAAATACCAGAAGAAAATGATTGGGTTGTTAATCTTGGTTTGTGAATGCAGAAATGTGAAGGTGGACCCACATATTATTTAGTAAATCAGACTCTATGCCTCTTAATATACAAAGTACATTTCTTTTTATAGAAGCTGCATATAGGAATTGATTGGTAAGCCAAATTCTTACCAATGCATCCAGGGCAGTTTATAAGCCAGAAATATCTAGTAGGGAATGAATGCCACTACATAACTTTGCATAATCTGTGCTTTTAGATTTTAATCTATTTATTTGTTTTCTTGTCATAGTACACAAAAGTACAAACCTATAACAGGCATGTAACCAATTAACATACTGTTAATAATGCACAAAAAGAGATACCATATCAAAGATATGAAGCAAACAGAGTCAAATTACACCTCAATATGACCGATGATGAGGGAAGAATCCTGATGCAGGACATTAATATTGTCAACGAGACATATGTTTACCTGCAAAGGATATTGAAAATTCACAAACAGGCCGGGTTTCTTGTCAAGGTGAGATTGTAAGTGAACTATCCTAAAAGACAGGCACTGTATAATATATCTAGGCCTCTTCAAGTGATCATGAACCATATAACTAGGGTTCCTAAAATCTGGTCAACTCAATACAGAAAGTAAACCAGAAACAAAAAAGAGAAGAAAATATGAAAGGGGGGGGGGGGTTGAAGGCAGTCAGGGCCACACTGCGCCAGATAATTATTTTATCAGGGATTGCCATGTTTTGTTCAATTTAGCTTGGTGGTTATGAAGGGTGCAAGTCATCTTATGTTTAAGCATAATCCAGTTTAATTTTTGTTTGACATAATCAAATGTTACTATTGACTGGTTCCAACAAGCGGCCAGGATTATGTTTTAAATCAAGTGTATGGTGTGTTTACAAAGACCCTTATCAAATTATATAAATGGAAAACACATTTGTGCACACCCCGAAAAATTGCAATATCGGATAGTTCCCCCAAGGATTTTTTTAGCAGCAAATTGAGTTGATAAAAATAAGTATTTTTGTAAAAATCTTTTTATTATACAAAATGGAATTCACATTCATGTATATTGTTAAAATATGAGCTCTGGTTATAAATTAAAGGACACATTTCATCATACATAGCGATGTTAACACAGTGGAGCAAAACATTACATTATAGAATGCCAGACACATTAATGTTCCAATGCATTTCAACCCATGTGGTCATGGTCTTCCTCAGGGGAATTATTTATTCACTAGAGAATGGAAATTGTGAAGTTGGATGATCCAGAAGCATCCACAAACTGTCCCCATCTCCCCAAGACAGAATCGAGCTCCAAAAGGCTTGCAAGAGGCCACACTCTTGGCACCCCCAGAGGAAGAGACAGACAACACCTTAACATGTGAAGTGGCTGGTATAACCAGCAATTGAATCTGAAGTGACACAAAACTGCGATGTACAATCTAGATGGTTCCATGGATGCTGTAGACACAGACGGGTGAAACACATTTGCGGTATTATTGTACATCACCTAAATTGTACATCACAGTTTTGGGTCACTTCATATTCAATTGCTGGTTATACGTTGTAATCAAGATTGTAAGTTGTAATCAAGATTGGGTTGAGACATAGATATCTGTGATCTGCAAATCCCAGTCCTGCAGACAATCCCCTCTACTCAACTAGGTATTTCAAAAGTTATGGAATGTGGAAAAGAAAAAAAGAAAAACAACTTGATCCAAACCTCACAAAACAATAAAGTAAAAATGTGTTAGCTCAGAATACAGTAAACAGGTTTGCAGGAAGAGATCAGACATGTTGCTAGCAAAACCAATTTTAAGATATTCATTCATCTCTGTTCCAGCCCTAGCTTAGAACCCCCAGTTTGTTTGCCATAACAACGGTTCTATACTTTCAAAAATACGTAACTGTATGATTAGGCTCCTTAAGTCAAGTGCAATAAATCTCATTCCAGGACAATGACTGCTTCCCTGCCCCATAACTGGTATGCAGTACATGATTCAGGTAATATCTGCTTCCATAAGAACCTAATAATATATAAAGAAAAAAAGGGACCAGACTCTCCTTAACCACTTTCCGACCGCCGTATGCCAATATACATGCTATGTATGCTATGCCACAAGTGTGAAGGACTGGCCATACGTCCCCGTCCATTTGTTTGGTGTTTGCACTGCAGGGAGTAGCTGTTTACTGTGGAACACCCTACCATGCCGCCCAGTGCTTGCAGAGTTGATTGGGACATGGGTTTTGCTACAGTGGAAGCTGCTGCCCTTGCCCCTGTTGATGATGTCACTGTGATCGTTCCTAAAGTGCCATCAGCAGACATCGCCACTGCTACTGTGCCCGCTGCACCTGTCCAGAAGAAGGTGGGCTATGTAAAGGCATCCCGCGGCCGCGGTTGAAGCCTACCCCAGAGACTTCCAGAACCGGAGCCAGAGGAAGGAATTACTCCTGGAAAATCCACGTCAGGAACTGGTGAGAGATCTGGGGGAAATATTTCTGTGGGGACAATATGTAAATATATGCCTGCAGAGGAATTAAGGGATTCTGAGCTGGATTCCCTATCCGATGTGTCCGGTGATGATGAACTGTTTGAAACCATGTCACATGAACTGTTGTGGGCTAATAGTGAAGATGTTGCTTCTGCCTTCACTTTCTCAGACTGGACAGCTTTAGATTCTGGGAAGACATCACCTACTGTGGAACTGCCCAGTACTATTAGAGAGACACTGTCCAAAGTTACCAGTCCAATTGAACCTGAAAAATTGTCTGCCAGATCCATGGTGCAAAAGTCCCTGAATCCATGTGTGCTTCTTGGATTGGGGAATACCAGAGCTTTACCAAAGCTTGCTTGCCTGCAAATAGTGCTCATCAAAAGAGTTGCCACAGAATATGGTTTGGAATTTCCGTATGTTCCTAAAGAGACTATGCAGGAAATTGAATCCAAGCGAGAGCAGTGGTACAGTGAAGCTATCTGGGACCATTTGTCTGAAAAGCTGGTTATTCATTTGCCATGGATGAGCGTTACATCGGATGCCTGCTTCAATGGAACTATGGCCGGCATATCTATTCTGATAAAGTGGTCATCCACAGACCTGGAAAAGACACTCTCGTCTATTTTGTTACTACTGTGGACAACCAAGGGAAGCCAGTGACTTTGCCAGACCCTCGTTTCTACTGGTAACCATTTGGAGGGACCGTCATAGTAAACCTGGAAAAAGTCAGTCTCTGCTCTCTAAAGAAAAAGTTTGTTCCTGTTTAAAGAGACTGAGAATACTTCTCTATTCTTAATGGACTATGGGGTACATAGCCAGGTAGTGATAGGTTAGAAAACTTTGTGGTCAAGGTTTTCGATCCTGCTTACAGTGATTTAAAGACTTCTTCCATGCTGATTTCTGCCAATAGGTGGTAGAAGTTGCTTATAGCAAAGGGCTGGACTTTCTACATTTTAGTTTGTTTTACATTTAAAATGGTGGAAGAAAGTTTCATTCTTCAGGGAGTGAGGATTTGCTCCCATTTGATCAGTGATGCTGTTTATATTTTTGTGTGTATAACTTTGTTTTTTTTAGTTGAACTGGATCTCCTATCAAGCTGCTGGAGTGTGGGTGGTTAGATAGAAAGTAAGGCTTTTGTAACATATGTTCATGTAACCATACTGTGTGTGTTAATGTTTGAATCTGTAACCATTCTTCTTTTACTACCCTACCCTTCCCCTTCCCATCCAAGTTTCTTTGGTTCAGATACCTACTCTCAGGATTGAGAGTAATTTTTTCTCAGACGATGAGGACATTGTCTATTGTAGTGGGGGGAGTATGTAGCGCCCTGTTCCTGAAGAATAGGGGCTATGTGGTAAGTTTAGTGTTTATCTGAGCTGTAAATAGCTCAGAGTGATTGTATAAAGTTAATTTAGCTTCTGTTCCAATGTTGTGCGCATTTCTCACTGTTGCCAGTAGGTGTCACTGTTACCACAGGGCAGTGTGAGAAATACAGCAAGCTGAAGTGCATTGACTATTCTTTCCCCAGAAACAGCCCAGTGGGAGTGTTTTTACTGCTGTGCATTCTGGGGGAAGATATTTAAGGGATAGATGCCATGATTATTTATCTCTAACCTCATGGCCCTCCTGGCCTAAGGTATGTGACAACTGCTCTCTTCTACCTTGGGCCCTGCTGGCTCCAGGCTGTGTTACTACAAGTAGGCCCAGAAGTCTGTCTGGGGCCTACTTAACTGAAGGTGGTCCTGTGCTGTCTTGCCTGCGCGGAAGAGGCAAGCTAACTGAGAAGATTCCAGGGGGGGACCCTTACTGGAGAGAACCAGGCTGAAGGCTGGTTTCTCAGGAAGGGCCCGGTGACTCGTTTGGAGGATGCACCTAAGTTAATCTATCTCACAGTATTGCCAGATGGCTTAAAGGTTCTGGTACTGTGCAGCTGTTCTACAACTAACTGCTGACTGATGGCTACAAAATCCTGTGGCAGGGGATTATCCAGGAGTTCCACCGATCGTTAAGTCTATCGGGTTGTTGCAATATCCGCTGACAGAAAGCTGTTTGTCCTCTAGATCCAAGAAAGTAATCCGTGATCGGCAATAAGGTATCTGAACTTCCCCTAACCCTCTATCCTTCTACTACTGAAAGTTCTTTTTATTAAAGCATTGGAAGAAAAGACTGAAGTGACTGGTGCTCACATCTGTTTGACATTTCGTAACATAGACTCTTGGTATCTTCTACGGTGAAAGGTGTGGTAACGGCAGGACCCAAAATTAAAATCAGCAGCCCTCTACGGGGTATTGCTACATGCCTAACATACCTAACAGCATGACAGAGATCTACTGCTCCCTGTCATCAGGAGCAGTGATCTCTGTCATGTTGTTGTGAGACCATCCCCCTACAGTCAGAATCACTCCCTAAGACACACTTAACCCCTTGATCGCCCCTTGTGTTTAACCCCTTCCCTGCCAGTGTCATTACACAGTAATCAGATTTTACACTATTGGAGTTAATTTTTTATTGATATATGATATTGATTCTGATGGTCTGAGACAAGAGGGCTGTTGGCACGAGTGTGGGCTGTTGTAGTGACTCCCATCATTTCCTTCTGGCTGGATACCAACAGAAGATGAGATTCATGATATACATGAGCTTTCTTTGACCTCCCGTAATAGGAGGTCCATGCTCTCTGGTAAGAGCACATCTATATGTGGTGGTGGTGTATTCACAAAGGTGGTCTTTGGGATCTTGGGAATTTAAATATCATCTGCTTCACTGGTTTTGGGACTTGTGCTACTGTCAAGAAATTGACATTTGGACTCACTAAGAGAATTTACACCGTGAAACGTTAGTCGAGGCACTATATCCCTCCCTCTTCATCTTTTATACTTCTCAGGATTTGTTCCATATTTGTTCCGTTTAGGAACTTTCTATTTCATTGTGTCCATGAGCTGGTCTGAACATTCTTTATTTTGCTTCCAGAAGTGGTCATTCCCTCACAAGGGAGCAGTGACATTGTTTTTTACACAGGAGAGGAACATGCTGGATAGCATTATTCGTCCCATCACATCGTTTGTTATCTGACACACCAGCTAGCGTCGCAGCTGGGTGATGTCATCGATCCAGAGGAACGTCTGTGTGTGATTCCTCCTGTCCCAGCCGTGCTGCAATCCTGGCTCTGCATCCCTCGGGTTGGAGGGCCCTCCACACACTGGTCTGCCTGTTGTCCATCATTCAAGGTACTGTGCTTACACTGAGATCATGCCACAGGCTTTGTTTTGACTTTTTTAACCCCTACTTGCTCCACGGATGTCACTGCAAGTTTAATAAGTTTGTCACCACTGGCAACTGGAGAGTAAAGATTCATTTGCCCTCTGCACATTTGGGATTGGATCCCTCTCTTTTATTGTGATAAATAAATGGATTAAGCTTTTTTTATAATTTCTTCAAGAGTTTTCAATAGTTAATTATGTATGTTCCATGAGCGCTGGAGTATATTGTGTGCATGTTGTGTATTTTGTACTTCCGGGTACGGATTTTTTCTTGCTGTGCTGGATCCTGGTTTTTCCCCCTTTTGGATACATTGTACTTCCCAAAACATTTGGGATTTTTTTCTTCTTCTTATTTTTTTTTATTTTTTTTATTTATCCACCAATTTAGCGCTTGTGACCTTTTGTTGTTTTTTACGGTATGATTTCAGTTGACCACTACTTCTCTGACTGGCTCTGTGGCTCTTCTTACTATTTCTAGGTGGATTGGGCAGGTTATCACTAAAGCTTATGTTCTTAAACTTAGGAAACCTCCATTTTCTATAAAAAGTCACTTGTTTGTTCAATCAGTACCTCTTGGGATTTTCTGCATGAGGTGTCTGTTTCTCAGATTTGCAAGGCCACCACCTGGTTCTCTGTTCACACATTTGTTAAGTTTTACCGGGTGGTTGATCAGGCTTTTGCTGATACCAGCTTTGGTCATAAGTTGCTTCAAGCCACTCTGTGAGTTTGTGAAAGCCTGTGTCTTAGGATGTATTATTTTAAAATAAGTATTTGGATTTATCTGTAAAACCCTTTTCTTGGAGTACTGGCATATCCTTATTGCCTGCTAAAGAAATGAGCATTGCTGGGAGTATGGTGGTGGTGGGGGTGGCAAGGAGGGCTATATAGGCTATTCTAACAATTTTGTGTCCTCATCTGAATATAATGGTTAGATTCTGGAGTGTATATCTACATTTCATTGCTATTAACGTCCCACAGCTAGTAAATTGGTGCATCCTCCAAACATCAATAGAACAAAAACAATGTAGCGTGTTTAAAATATTGTTTTTTTTTTTCCATCATTTGTGAATTCTTAAAGAATTTAACCATCTATAATCTTTCTATCAGGATGTTACATTTAAGTAAGCCTTCTTTATAATACAGGCCCTTCCTCTTTTTTTTGTCTTTCTTTCACAGTCTCTTCTATACACAGCTGCAGTTACAGTCTTCTGTAATGCTTTATAGAGAATGTATCATGGTTTTGGATATATAAAATGTTCTTATTATGGTCACCACTTAAAAAAATAAAAAGGCTTTCAATCACATGTTTACCTGTTTATACCTAGCTGCACTACTAATAAGCACATTTGGTCAGACTGCAGGTTAGGTACCAAAATGAATAATCAGAGACCGCCCCATGCCTGATCTGTTCAGATCGGGCTGTACAGAGTTTTAGTTAGAAACAGAGAGCATAAAGAAAAACTGTTTTTGTTGAGCTCTCTTTTAAAAAAACACAAACTTCTGCGTGAACCCTGGTCATATACTGTAAATGAGTAAAACAAATATATTATTACAATAGTACAAAATTTAAAAAATGCAAGTATGAATTTTAAATACAACTGACCCACAATTATTATAATATCCCTTTAAACTGATTTTGTAAATATTACTTACATTACAATATATCCCTTGGTAATTACAATGAAGAATGGAATCTATAAAACCTTTAATGGGCCAATATTCTTCTTTGGTTGGTCTTCTTTTGCAGCTTCTCCAAGACACTTCTGCAACTCTAATGATATTCAGGAAGACAATCCAGCATTTATAGCTATACAAGTAGCACAGACACTTTAATCCAATCACCAGGGAATGTGTGCATGTTGATTGTCCAAGAACAGGATGGTAAGTATGAAAATTGTGGTACCACATTGTTCTAGTTACATAATCCCATCCTTGGTATCAAAAAGTCTGAAATCTGAGTTAACAACAATTCACACCTTTATCCATGTAAATTGAGGAATGAAACCTATTTAATTATGTGTTGATATGTCCAACAGCTTTATATTATAAAATAATATGTTATAATAATCCTTTAGGACAAGCACAATATTAACGTTATCATCTACAATACATAACCAATAATCAAAACCATGTTAATTCCCTACAGTTAAAAACAAATTATTAACTGTGTTGTAACAGTTCCATTAAATAAACCCAACAAATCTAAATAATTTGAGAGACACTAAAAATTAAAAATAAGTGCCAAGATTTTTATATTGTCAGAACATGAAAAAAGAAAAGTAATTACTGGGGCAAGGAGTCAAAAGTTCACATGTTATAGCTACTTTATTAATCAGTGAAATGCCTTTATGCTTTTGTTATAATAATTTAAATATACAAGTGTAAAACCATTATCATTGGGATAAATAAAAGGTTATCGTATAAAATCATAAAATAAATGTATCATGCAATGTGCTTGGTGTTGCACAATTTAGCTGATTTTCAACAAACCTCTTTACATTTTGCATATTGTTTATATTATAAAAATGTAGTAGTCATAAATGGCTATAACTGTATTTTGTTTATAACAGGTACCTAATTTTAACAGCTTGCTGACTACCCTATATAACCTATATAATTTATGTATATACAGTATCTCACAAAAGTGAGTACACCCCTCACATTTTTTGTTAATATTTTATTATATCTTTTCATGTGACAACACTGAAGAAATTACACTTTTCTACAATGTAAAGTAGTGAGTATGCAGCTTGTATAACAGTGTAAAATTGCTGTCCCTTCAAAATAACTCAAAACACAGCCATTGATGTCTAAACCGCTGGCCAGAAAAGTGTGTCCAAATTGGGCCCAACGTGTCAATATTTTGTGTGGCCACTATTATTTTCCAGCATTGCCTTAGCCCTCTTGGGCATGGAGTTCACCAGAGCTTCACAGGTTGCCACTGGAGTCCTCTTCCACTCCTCCATGACAACATCATGGAGCTGGTGGATGTTAGAGACCTTGCACTCCTCCACCTTCCATTTGAGGATGCCCCGCAGATGCTAGGTTTGAGTCTGGAGACATGCTTGGCCAGTCCATCACCTTAAACATCAGCTTCTTTAGCAAGGCAGTGGTCGCCTTGGAAATGTGTATGGGGTCGTTATCATGTTGGAATACTTCCCTGCGGCCCATTCTCCGAAGGGAGGGGATCATGCTCTGCTTCAGTATGTCACAGTTCATGTTGGTATTCATGGTGCCCTCAATGAACTGTAGCTCCCCAGTGACGGCAGCACTTAGGCAGCCCCGGACCATGACACTCCCACCATCATGCTTGACTGTAGGCAAGACACACTTGTCTTTGTACTCCTCACCTGGTTGCCGCCACACACGATTGACACCATCTTAACCAAATAAGTTTATCTTGGACATCAGACCACAGGACATGGTTCCAGTAATTCGTGTCCTCAGTCTGCTTGTCTTCAGCAAACTGTTTGCGGGCTTTCTTGTGCATCATCTTTAGAAGAGGCTTCCTTCTGGGACGACAGCCATGCAGACCAATTTTATGTAGTGTGCGGCGTATGCTCTGAGCACTGACAGACTGATCCCCCACCCCTTCAACCTCTGCAGCAATGCTGGCAGAATTCATACGTCTATTTCCCAAAGACAAACTCTGTATATAACGCTGAGCATGTGCACTCAACTTCTTTGGTCGACCATGGCAAGGTCTGTTTTGAGTGGAACCTGTCCTGTTAAACCGCTGTATGGTCTTGACCACCATGCTGCAGCTCAGTTTCAGGGTCTTGGCAATCTTCTTATAGCCTAGGCCATCTTTATGTAGAGCAACAATTCTTTTTTTCAGATCCTCAGAGAGTTATTTGCTATGAGGTGCCATGTTGAACTTCCAGTGACTGGTATGAGAGAGTGAGAGTGATAACACCAAATTTAACACACCCGCTCCCCATTCACACCTGAGACCTTTTAACACTAATGAGTCACATGACACCAGGAAGGGAAAATTGCTAATTGGGCCCAATTTGGATATTTTCACTTAGGGGTTTACTAACTTTTGTTGCCAGCGGATTACACATTAATGGCTGTGTGTTGAGTTATTTTGAGGGGACAGCAAATTCACACTGTTATACAAGCTGTACACTCAGTACTTTACATTGTACCAATGTGTCATTTCTTCAGTGTTGTCACATGAAAAGATGTAATAAAATATTTACAAAATGTGAGGGGTGTACTCACTTTTGTGAGATACTGAATAATATATATATATATATATATATATATATATATATATATATGATCCTGCACTTCCAAGTAGGGGGCACTAAGGCGCGCTTGCAGCGGCTCGCTCCCACTGTGATTACACACAGCGGGAGTTGATCTGCAGGCACAAGGATCCATGTATTTCCTTAGTAAAAGCACCTCCCACACTGCAGTAAAACAAAGGCTAGGCACAAAGTTAACCCTTTGATCGCCCCTGATGTTAACCCCTTCCCAGCAGGTGTCATTAGTACAGTGACAGTGCATATTTTTTTAGCACTGATTACTGTATTAGTGTCACTGGTTCCCAAAAAGTGTCACAAGTGTCAGAATGTCTGCCGTAATATCCCGCTAGAAGTCACTGATCACTGCCATTACTAGTAAAAAAAAAATAACCCATAGTTTCTAAACACTATAACTTTTACACAAGCCAATCAAAATGCATTTATTGGGATTTTTTACCAAAAATTTGTAGAAGAATACAAGAAATTCGATTTTTCATATTTTTTATTGGATATGTTTTATAGCAGAAAGTAAACTTTTTTTTTTTTCAAAATTGCTGCTCTTTTTTTTTTGTTTACAGCATAAAAGATTCAGAGGTTATCAAATACCACCAAAAGAAAGCTCTATTTGTGGGAAAAAAAGGACATACATTTTGTTTTGGTACAGCATCGCGCAATTGTCAGTTAAAGTAACGCAGTGCAGTATTGCAAAATGTGGCCTGGTCAGGAAGAGGGTAAATCTTCAGGAGGTCAAGTGGATGAGGTCTGTGGATAAACCAATATTTGGAAATCTAAGGACAAGTAATGGTTGTCTATAAATAACCATTTCTTGCTGGTGTGGCACATGTACATTCCATGTACATTCAGGCTCATTCTTAGCATGCTGGGAATACAGGCAGGTGTCAGGAACAATGTAACTCCTGCATGCCAAACAGGAGCATCACAAGACTCAGAAAAAAAGCAGTGGGGAAGATGACAGCAGTGACAGATGGACAGGTGACATGAGGCTGGACCTGTTACTACTGGAGGAGGGCACACTCAGAATTAAGTGTGCCATAATGTGCTAGTATGCTGTATATATACTGTACACACATTATGGTGAAAGCTCACATAGCTGAATTTATTTATGCCTTAAAACCTCAAAACGTCAGCTAAATTTTTTATTTGTTTTTGTATAGTGTGGCTAATTTTTTTTTAGTGTGACCTATTGGGGCAGGAAATTAAGACACAGGCTGCACTGAGGCCCCATTCAGACTTGTTCGATTTGTCATGCCACTTTGGCATGACAAGTCGCACCCCAGTCTTTTCAATTGCAACCGTTTAAAAAAATGCAGCAGCTTTGAAAAGGTGCCTGCAATACTTTGGTGATACTTTGATGTGACTTTGATCCATAGAATGTAAAGTCAGATCAAAGCACATCAAAAGTTGCATTAAAGTCACACTCCAAAGTTGCACTGAGAATCGCGCGACTTTGGAGACGCTCTAATGTGAATGGAGCTTTAACCAAACTTTTTTCAGTAATATGTGGAAGAGTTAGATTCTCCTTCTGGTTATTTTTACTGCTGGTGTCTTCTTGCCTTAAAGACAACTTCTATATTTTTTTCCTGATTGTAACAGTGACTAGAAATAAGATGAGATGTTCCTGAAAGAGCCAAGGACAGCAGATAAAAACTTGATAGAAGTATTATTTTTTTCAAATCTATCTAAAACTTAAAAAAAATTACTTCTAGAATTGAGGTTTCAAACAATTAAAAAAATATATATATATATACCTGAATATTCTTGTTCAGACCTGTTTTGATAATATTTAATATTTATTATAACAGGAAGCTGTTATTCTTAATACACTTTACTTTACCAAACATCCATATCTTCAGAAGCTGTCAAAATGACCTCAGAGCTCAATGCTCTAGTGTTTGAGAACTTGTGTTGCATGTTTCCTTTAGCCTGCAGTGTCATAGTAACATCCAGCTAGAGAAAAGCTGGCGGTTCTGAAGCATTGGGGTGGTGATGGATTTTTATTTTATTTTTTACTTTTCAGTAGTTAGAAAGCCAAAGCTTACAACACAACTTAAATTCACACACATTCACACTTTATTTATTCAACAAATTTATAGGGAATGATAATTTTACATTAAGTATTTTATAATTGGCTTAACATATTCATTTACCAGAGAAATAGTAATATGTTTTACTTAAATCGAACAACAAGTAAAAGGTTGTTAATTCCGCATAATACTTATTAGAATGTATATGGTGATTAAATGGACAAGTTCACCAAAGGGCTTATGCAAACCTCAAAAACCAATTTATGGAATGGCTTTGTATGATTCAGTCTAAAAATACTTTACAAGATAGATAGTGTCCTAGATTTCAGTATTTCAAGCTCATGGGAATTTTGTAAATAATCTTCTGTTCTAAGTTGTGTTTGTTTTTATTGAATTGTGTGCTATTTAATCGCTACATCGCATTATTTTTAGATTAATATTTGTATTTACAATTACCCCTCTCCATATGTATTTGTGTCACTAATTTAATGTTAGTGCAATAAAATGTTTGTCTTGTGTTTAGTGGATAGCAAATACTAACCACAGCTGTTCAGAAACATTAAACAGCAGAATACATCTGAATAGGTGATCGAATGCTTATAGCACACAACAAAAGGCATACGAACATGCACTTCTGTTTTTAAATTAAATTTACTTTCTTTTATGTTATAAATTCTAAAGGGCTCTGTAAGAATAACGTGTTCGAAAAAATGTGCATGTGTCTAGTAAGCACATTGTTTATATTAGTATTAGAGTATTTATTTTGAGATTAGTGTAATCAGCAGACATCAGCATGTTAGCAATGCTCCACTTATGGACGGAAATGCCCGTTCTATAAAGTTTTGATTTCCAAATACAAGCCTTTATGATGTTTAAAGTGCTATGATAGTGTGCAAAGTGCAGTAAGTCACTGTTATCCCTGACTCTGTAATAAGTTTACATGAAACTGTCGATAAATCTTGTCAGTATGCAATTTATTAAAGGCAAAACTGAAAACATAAAAGTATTCCCGGAATAGTGCAACCTAATGAACCAGGCAGGCACAACATGCAGTATTCTGCCTGCTGTACTCTATAATTAATCTTTATATTTATATAATTACAATCCTTGCTGTAGAGCAAGCAATCTAAAAATGTAATTCACCTCAGCAGCATTTATAAACCGCTGCACACTCTTTTTGATCAGGGTAATTTAAGACCTGAGTGTGAAAGCAAATCTTATTGGAGTAACATCCCTGTCACATCAACAAAGACAACACAGAAATGTTATTTGAAAAGACAGGGATAAAATAAACTGACAACAATTCTCTGCTGGAGAGACCTGAAAAGGAATTGTGGATCAGATTAATCCCTAAGGCCCCCCATTGAAGGGTTTCCCTGCATCATACAGTAAGAAAAAATGTGCTGAGCAATTTCTTCTTGTGTACATTTGCCAAAGGCAGTTTTAAAAAGTCCCAATGTGTAACTGACAAGCATGTTAAATGGCATTAGTTTAAAGCAGGGCTGCATAGCTTTGGCACTCAAGAGCAGAATGTCGGCCAGAATTTTTGGATTTCATTTATCCGAGGTAATGAAAAAGTCAGATTGACCTCTTTATTAACTCACTTGGTTCTGATTTATGAAAATCACTGGAAATACACAGTTTTGGGTCCTTCAAACCAAATCTGTAGCACCTGTGTACATATAATAAATGTATATCATGCAAATACTTTTTGCAGTGGCTATTTTCTGCACTAATAGTTACAAGTAAAGGTTTGTTCAGTGCTAGATGTTTAATCATTTGCACACTTTTATCCCCTTCCTGACCAGGCCAATTTTCAGCTTTCAGCCCTGTCACAATTTGAACGACAATTGTGCGGTCATAAAGCACCGTACCCATATGAACTTTTTATAATTTTTTTCACATAAATAGAGCTTTCTTTTGGTGGCATTTAATCACCACTGTTTGTTTTTTTGCTAAACAAATGAAGAGAGACCAAAAAATTTACAGAATAAAAAAAATGTTTTTCATCGTTTCTGTTAGACATTTTTTCAAACAGGTACTTTTTCTCTTTCATTGATGTGCGCGGATGAGGCTGCACTGATGGGCACTAATAGGCAGCACTTACAGGCACTGATAGGCTGCACTAATTGGCACTGGTGAGGCGGCTCAGTGCAGCCTTATCAGTGCCCATCAGTGCTGCTTCATCAGTGTCGATGAAGCAGCAATGATGGGCACTGATAGGCTGCACTGATGGGCACTGATGAGGCTGCACTGGTGGGCACTGATGGGGAGGCACTGATGGGGCTGCACTGATATGCAGCACTTATGGGCACTGATAGGCAGCACTGATGGGCACTACTAGGCAGCACTGATGGCCACTGTTAAGCATCAGTGATGGGCACTGATAGGCAGCACTGATGGACACTGATGGGCTCTGATTTTCAGCACTGATAAGCACTGTTGAGGCTGCACTGATAATCAGGACACGGATGATCAGTGCCCTGATTATCAGTGCAGATGTCCCCTTTCACACTAGCTGGTTACCGGCTCTCTCCTCTTCTACTGCTGTGACAGTGTGAGAAAAGGAATGTCGATAACCTAAATGTGTTTACATCATTATCAGCTGTGATTGAACACATTGTGATTGGACACATCTGTGATTGGACCCTGATCTGTGATCAGCTGTGTCCAAAGGAGCGGACAAGGCACAGGAGCGCACTGGACCCCCAGCACATAGCACAATGGCAGAAGAGGTGTCCAGTGCATCCCCTCACCAGTATTCCAACAGTACAAACAAATGGCCACTGCCCCACCGATAACTGGCTTTTGCAGCAAGGAGCACATGGAAGGGCGACGCATGTCAAACATATCCAAAGAAAATTCCCAGCTCAACTCACCAACCAGCTTGCAAAAAAACAAATTATCATATAAACAAGGCCAAGGATAAATCCAAGGAAAAATTCCAAGCTTACTTACCAGCCAGCCTGACAACCGAATCAACCTGTCTAACAGTATGTGTTAAAAACAGGGGTTTAGTCTGCACACATTTGCACATACATGCATAAGCTACAGGCCACGTCAAGGCACCCTGGTATCACTGGCTGATGAGTGATTCCACAGTGGAAACAATGGAAGCACATGCATTATGATGAGTAGGTTGATGGCAGGTGGACTGAAGGGAGCCAAACCCTTCTTAAATGTACAGGTGCACTTTGAAACCCAGCAAATCGCACAATGACTGCAAAGGTGTCAGTGGTTTGTTTGTTTTGGTTGTGGATAACCAACTGATGAAATATGGCACCAAATCCCTAAATTGGTAAATAGATAGGAGCAAAGAAAATGGGATTTTTAATGGTGCAGAGATGAAAAAGTATCAAGCAAATTATAATAAAATATTTTTATTTTGACACCAAAATAAAAACAATGGTAAAAAACGGTATAGAAAGTGATTGTTTCAAACAGTACAGTTGAGTTGGACAGTTGGATGGCCTAACTCCCGACATGTTTTGCCCCTAAATCGGGCTTCTTCAAAGGGGAAGCACTGTCCAATAGGTGATATACACCTTCTACAAGATACAGAAAAAGACACACACAAATACATATACAATCCATTAATAATGATAACCAACAATTAAACATATATTGTATAATATTAGTGATAAGAAGGTCTATGCATGCAAAATTCACCCCCCTAGGGTCCAGCCCCTTACCTCTCTATACACTCCAGCCAGCCCAGATGGCCGCGTCCCCAATGGTAGCACCGGAACCCCGCCCACAGCACATCCAAAGATCACAGAGGGCAGCAAAAAAAAACGCAAGGGGAGAAAAAAAAGTGTGCAGCCTGACCAATATAACATTGTTGAAAAAAAGGGGTCCACTACCCCCCACTAATTGACTGGCCATAACAGTAAGCAGCATTGGAGAGCAAATAGATACTGTTATGGCCAGGCTTACCCACCCTCTATCTGTCCATTATTATGCAATAGCTTTCACTGTGGGGGCTCTCAAAAATGTATAGAGTTAGGACTGCAGATAATACCGGGGTGCCGTAGTGGCTCTGCAGCGTACTCATGTATTTGCAGATGTGTGCAAACTAAACTCCTGTTTTTTTTATGCAAACTGTTAGACAGGATAATTTGGTTGTTTGCAGGCTGGTTAGTGAGATGAGCTGGGAATTTTCTTTGGTTTTGGTTGCCCTAATCCTGCCTGTGAAGCACTGAAATTTACAAAGGAATTTTATTTGCAGCTTCTTTAAAAGTATTTTGAGGGACCATTGAAGAAGTCTGTATGCTGTTTTTTTTTTCTTTGAGAAGCAGGCAATGAATGTCATTTGCGGCCAATTTTAAAGTACCGGTATATATTTTGATTCTTTGTAAACATCACTATTGCTGGAGAACATACTGCAGCAAGAATGAAAAATAAAATGATAAAAAATTTGCATTCAGTCCATCTCAAATTCACACTAAGCCCTTTGAGTCTTGCATGGATTTGAAAGAGGAGGATGAACATTCACCCCCCCCCACTACTTACCTAGGTGGATGCAGTATCAGTCCGATGCTGCATCTGTTCCCCGGGACCTCTTCAGTGAGAACCGAGCAATCAAACATTGCTGATGGCTCGGTTCTCTCAGCTTCCCGAGCAGAGAGATGCTGCCTGTCAATCGGCAGCTCTCCTGCTCTGCTCCTTTACGCTTACTGGAGCTATGACCTGTGGAGGGGCGGGGAGCGGATGTCTCAGCGGCTCGCTGAGAGGCTGAGACAGCTATCAGTGGATCCAGACTCCCAGAGTCGGGATGACGCGGTGCCTGGATTGATATTGGTGATGTCAGCAGAGAGCGAACTTCAGACTGCTCTCTGCTGAAAACAGATCACAGGAGTGCAAAACAAATTGCACTCCTGTGACCCATAGGAGAAGCTCAGCCAAACAAGCTCAGGCTGGACTTCTCGTTTAACACAGGGATTAGCTTGTCCCCATGTTGATGAGGACAAGGGCCTCTACCCCAGCTGGTGGTTTTGGAGCTCTGTGGATGAGGGCTTACTGGAATCAGGAAGCCCCTTTAATAATAGGGGGACATCTAGATACCACTCCCTCTACGTGAAAGAGTCTATAGTACCCATGCTCCTTTAAAATAAAATAAAATTGTAACATAGAAAAGAAGACATACAAATATTTGACAAGTCCATTATTATGAAATAGAAATCCCCCAAAAAGTCCTCCTTTCTGCCCAGAGACAACATGAGGATGTCCTGTATAGAAGTGGTAGAAATATTGCTTCTATATATGATTGTCAGCTTCAATCAAAAAGGGGACTGAATGGGTAAAGGTTCAGGTATTTATCTGAATGCCCAAACAGCCAAGGTCCACAAACCTGGATTTACACTGAACCATCAGCTCATGCCTACAGTATTTATTCATTGTGATTCTTCCTGCGTTTTTTTTTCCAGTAAGGCTGAAAAATTAAATATACTATTTTAACTATTTACTTTCCATAATGTAGAAATTAAGCTATTGTACTGCTGTCTGTATAATTGCTTGTAAGTTTTATTTTTACTTTCTGTCACTTTACTACACATTACTTAAGGAATATCTCCCCCAGGGGGACAATACTAAAAATCTATCCTCTGCTTACAAAAATGGTTTTATTGTTTGTATACCCTTTAGAAAAAGTATGCTTGTTTCTTGAGTCAGTGAACACAGGACATGAGAAGAAATAGCATTAAAATGTGGAAATTATTCTCTTCCCCATTCTATAAAAAATAGATAACAAATAGAAAAAATCTGACCTAATCTACTAAATTAATTTTTACTTACTATTTCTAACATCCCTAAAGTGACTAATGCCATTCCAAAATGGCCTTACTTCCTTTTATTTTATACCTCCTTTCCCCATTGGTTGGAATTTTGGCCAAAGGAAAAGGACAAATAATTTCATTCAGGAAATAAAAGATGAGGTCAATGTGTGCAATTTTAAAGATAAAGTTGATTTTTGCAAAGAGATATTAAAGGTTTCTAGAGAGCCATGAAGAGGGTGCATTAAAGAGCTTACAGCCTGTTGGTACAGGTACTGTTAGATGAAATAGTATCAGGAATGGCATGATTCACTCTAACTAGATTAAACCAAATGCAGAAAATGTGATATATAAACAGTAGTTATAAAATTCTAATGCTGAACATTAGCAATGAATTGTGGCTGAAATCTTCACACATAAACTGGGCCTTCAACCCTCTCCATGTTACAGTGCCCTAAAAAAGTATTCATGCCGGTCGTACCACTCCTGTGTGCCAGCCTGATACAGCATTGGGGATCCGGCAGGTGAGACGTGCCCATCTTGCTACACCACGGTGGACGCCCGTGGCCTCCCCATCTCTTCTGTGCCCGATCCAGAGCCCACCGCACAACCGGTAGATCCCGGCTGGACATAGCATGGCCCCAGTAGGGGATTGCAGTGGATCATTTCTCCATTTGTGGCTCGGGTAGCAGCCATGGCCCTGTCCCCAGAACCACATGTGGCGGTCATCTTGCTCCACCCGGCTGCAGTGTTACTGGGGCTTCCCTAACACCTCTGAGCCTGAATCGCCCCCTGCACTATTGTCAGAGCTGCCCAGCCTGTCCAACTGCCACCTGCAGTCCTCATCAGGAGAACTTCTCTGCTTCCACAGATGTCTGAAAAGCAGTTTTCAGCACTAATCCTGTGAGTAGCCGCCATCTTTCTACACTCCAACAACTTCTTTTTGGTCTCCCTGATTCTTATGTGCCCGAACCTTGTTCCATCAGGGCACCGCAGCTACCTCACCGGACATTTTTTTCCCCCCACAATAGAATTGTAGTGCATCTACACCTCAATCTGGGATGAAGGAGACGAGATGAGCCAAGGCCACGTTCCTAACCAAGAGGGGGCGCATGCGCAGTGCGATGATGATCAGCAGCTCTATGTAGGAGCTCCGTCGGATCAGTGGGGATATAACGCACAATGCAGGGAGAAACCACCACAAATCACCCCAATTCCATCACCACCCCTGCAGGACACACCAGTGCATGTCGTCGGGCAAGAAGGTGCACCATCGCTGTTCACAACAGCACTTTTTGAACACTTATCTGCTGCACAATAAGGAGCAGAAGAAATGGCTCAAAATGCCGCCGGCTCTCCACAGCCTGAACAGTCTCCTACAACAGCGTGCGACCCTCCGCAGGAGTTTGCTTCCACACAAAATAACAGTGAGTACTCCTCTCAGCTCACAAAAGCTGATTTAGATGCCAGATTAACTAAGATTTATGAAAAACTTGCTGATAAAATACAGTATGAGCGCCAAAAAACAACAAGCACACTCACACAAGAAATAGCAACCCTGGGGGGACACACAGATGTTCTAGAAACCAAGCATGATGAGCTATCACTTGCACATAATGATCTTAGAAAAGACTTTGAACCTTTAGCTGAAAACTACTCATATTTGCAATCACAGGTGGAAGATTTAGAGAATCGAAGCCGCAGGAACAACCTAAGGATTCGTGGCATCCCAGAATCAATTTTTGACCTGATGCCTGCAGTATCTAAAATGTTCCACAATCTCCTTTCTGAGTCACCTCCATCCTCATCAGGGGCGGATCCAGAGTCTAGTCTCGGGAGGGGCACTGCCAGAAAATAAGGTGTACCTGTACGCCATTTTGTGCAATAGCCAGCAAAGGCACACGTGCTGATTGGCCAGAGGGGGAGCCAATCAGTGGGTCCAGCAGAAGTGATGTCTGCCGGCCACCTGCAATCACTCCCCACAGAGATAGAACAGTGGTCTGCTGATGTAAACAAGCAGATCGCTGTTCTGTCAGAGATGAACAGAGTGATCTTGTGTTCCCGCTAACCAGGAACACGGATCACTCTATTCATCTAGTGAGTCCATCCCCACACAGTTAGCAAGCACACCCCAGGGACACAGTTAACTCTTTGATCACCCCTGATGTTAACCCTTCCCAGCCAGTGTCATTAGTACAGTGACAGTGCATATTTTTTAGCACTGATCACTGTATTAGTGTCACTGGTCCCAAGAAAGTGTCAGTTAGGTGTCCGATCTGTCTGCCACAATGTTGTAGTACCGCTAAAAAATTACTGATGGCTGCCATTACTAGTAAAATATGAATAAAAATGCCGTAAATCTATCCCCTATTTTGTAGATGAGATAACTTTTGTGCAAACCAATCAATATACATTTATTGGGATTTTTTTACCAAAAGTATGTAGCAAATAACATATTGGCCTCAATTGAGGGAGACATTTTTTTTATAGCAAAAAGTTAAAAATGTTGCTTTTTTTTCAAAATTGTCGGTTTGTTTATATTGCAAAAAATAAAATATCACCTAAAGAAAGTGCTATTAGTGGAAAAAAAGGACATACATTTTACTTGGGTACAGCGTTGCACGACCACGCAATTGTCAGTCAGTTACAGTAACACATCGCAGACGCAGTATCGCAAAAAATGGCCTGTTCACGGGGGGTAAAACTTTCCGGAGCTAAAGGGGTTCAGATTGAACCAAACTAAAAAGGCAGCATTTGTTTTTCATAAATAATAGCAGTATGGTACACAATATTGAGCAATTTTACACATTCATTAATTATTTTACTCACTTTTTTTGGTGCTCTGGTGGGGGGAGGGGCTCCCATGCAGCAGCAATGGAGATTATCAGGATCCATTAATTGCATTGCACTGTCTGCAGGTGCAGCCGACAGCATCAGATTACAGTGACACACAGACACAGTCACTGCTTCTTCCTGTGTTCACGCCGTGCTGTGCTGAGCTGTGGAGAAGATAGAGGGAGGAGGTGGGTGGAGTCAACACTCTTACTCAGGGCGGAGAACGAAGAATGCTCTGCTCTACATGCTGGGGCACTCCTCCTCCTCAGCAGTGGCTCCAGCCTCCGACGTGACTGACGTCACTGGTTACTACACGCCAAGCGGCACAGGCGTTAGCAACCACTGCAGGGGAACACTAGCCAGCGGCGCAGCTCCACCCTCCTCCTTCCTTCAGCACGGCGTAATGACCAGAGTCTCTCTCTCAGTGCTGCTGATCGGCTCCTGATTATACCGATGTGAGAGAGAGAGACTCGGTCAGGACTGCAGTCAGTGATATTTTCGGGGGGGGGGGCAATTGCCCCATTGCCCCCCCTGGATCTGCCCCTGATCCTCATTTGCATGTAACAGAATCCATAGGGTCCTGTGTCCTAAACCACCTCCAGACAAACCTCCACAGGACATGATTCTGTGCATGAAGGATTTCATCACAAAAGAAAGCATATTAAGAGCATCCAGAAACATGCACAATTTTGAATTGGATGGCACAAAAATCCAAATTTTTCCTGACATCTCCCAAGCTACCCTGGAAAGGAGACGCAAATTGAAGGAAATACAGTAGGTGCCGCCGATATTGTATTTCTATCGCGCTCCCATCGCCGACATTCTCGGCGACAGGAGTGCCGAGATCTCGGCAGCAGGGTGGCGACACGTGTCGCGCTCGCTGCAATAGCGAGGAGACGCGACACTGTATTGAGCGGGGATCCGACGCGGATTCCCGCCAATACCAGGCACTGCGTTTGGTATGAATCCTGAGCGGGAACTCCACGCCAATTTTTAAAGAAAAAAAACGGCGTGGGTTCCCCCTCCAGGAGCATACCAGGCCCTTGGGTCTGGTCTGGATTCGAAGGGGAGCCCTACGCCGAAAAAACGGCGTGGGGGTCCCCCTCAAGATCCAAACCAGACCCTTATCTGAGCACGCAACCTGGCAGGCCGCAGGGGAAGAGGGGGGACGAGAGCGGCCCCCCTCCCTCCTGAACCGTACCAGGCCACATGCCCTCAACATGGGGGGTTTGGTGCTCTGGGGCAGGGGGGCGACCTGCGGCCCCCCCACCCCAGAGCACCCTGCCCCCATGTTGATGAGGACAGGGCCTCTTCCCGACAACCCTGGCCGTTGGTTGTCAGAGTCTGCGGGCGGGGGGCTTATTGGAATCCGGGAGCCCCCTTTAATAAGGGGGCCCCCCAATCCCGGCCCCCCCACCCTATGTGAATGAGTATGGGGTACATCGTACCCCTACCCATTCACCTGGTGGAAAATAAATGGTAATAAAAACACAACACAGCTTTTAAAAGTATTTTATTGCACCGCTCCGGAGGTCTTCTTCCGACTTGGGGGGTCTCCGGTGTCGTCACCGCGTTCTCCGGTTCTTTCTTCTGCCGGGCCACCGCTATCTTCTTTTTAGCTCTTTTGCTAGCAGAGGCCTGGTCTTCTCCGTCACCTTCTTCTCCCGCTCCCTGGTTCTTCTCCCGCTCTCCGGTTCTTCTCCCGCTCTCCGGTTCTTTCTTCTGCCGGGCCTCCGCTAACTTCTTTTTAGCTCTTTTGCTAACGGAGGCCCGGTCTTCTCGTCCGGCACTCCGTTGTCCTTCTGCCGGCCCCTCTACTAACTTCTTGTAGCTCTTTTGCTAGTGGAGGAGCCGGTTTTCTCCGTCGTCGCCACCGGCGTCTTCTTCCCTCTTCTCCTCCTTGATGTTGACTTGTCGCTTCCTCTCGCAGTAATGATAAATCTTCGGTCCGCAGAGATTAATATAGGCTTCACATGACGTCACAGTCACATGCTCCGGGGCACATGTGCACATGACGTCACAGTCACATGCTCCAGGGCACATGTGCACATGTGCCCCGGAGCATGTGACTGTGACGTCATGTGAAGCCTGTATTAATCTCTGCGGACCGAAGATTTATCATTACTGCGAGAGGAAGCGACGAGTCAACATCGAGGAGGAGAAGAGGGAAGAAGACGCCGGCGGCGATGACGGAGAAGACCGGCTCCTCCACTAGCAAAAAAACTACAAGAAGTTAGTGGAGGGGCCGGCAGAAGGACAACAGAGAGCCGGACGAGACGACAGAGAAGACCGGGCCTCCGTTAGCAAAAGAGCTAAAAAGAAGTTAGCGGAGGCCCGGCGGAAGAAAGAACCGGAGAGCGGGAGAAGAACCGGAGAGCGGGAGAAGAACCGGAGAGCGGGAGAAGAAGAAGGCGACGGAGAAGACCAGGCCTCTGCTAGCAAAAGAGCTAAAAAGAAGTTACCGGAGACCCGGCAGAAGAAAGAACCGGAGAACGCGGCGACGACACCGGAGACCCCCGAAGTCGGAAGAAGACCTCCGGAGCGGTGCAATAAAATACATTTAAAAGCTGTGTTGTGTTTTTTTACCATTTATTTTCCACCAGGTGAATGGGTAGGGGTACGATGTACCCCATACTCATTCACATAGGGTGGGGGGCCGGGATCTGGGGGCCCCCTTATTAAAGGGGGCTCCCGGATTCCGATAAGCCCCCCGCCCGCAGACCCCGACAACCAACGGCCAGGGTTGTCGGGAAGAGGCCCTGTCCTCATCAACATGGGGGCAGGGTGCTCTGGGGTGGGGGGGCCGCAGGTCGCCCCCCTTCCCCAGAGCACCAAACCCCCCATGTTGAGGGCATGTGGCCTGGTACGGTTCAGGAGGGTGGGGGCCGCCCTCGTCCCCCCCTCTTCCCCTGCGGCCTGCCAGGTTGCGTGCTCGGATAAGGGTCTGGTTTGGATCTTGAGGGGGACCCCCACGCCGTTTTTTCGGCGTAGGGCTCCCCTTCAAATCCAGACCAGACCCAAGGGCCTGGTATGCTCCTGGAGGGGGAACCCATGCCGTTTTTTTCTTTAAAAATTGGCGTGGAGTTCCCACTCAGGATTCATACCAAACGCAGTGCTTGGTATTGGCAGGAATCCGCGTCGGATCCCCGCCTATCGGCAATGCGTGTCGCTCATCGTGAAAGGAATATTTTTTCCTTTCCCGATGATGAGACAGCTCGGCGCTGGCTCTCGCGACGGAGCTCATAGGGTGTCAATATCGCCGCTAGAAGCGGCGAGATTGACACAATATCGGCGGCACCTACTGTAACTTCTGTATTACAATCTGCTCACATTAGATACAGTAGGTGCCGCCGATATTGTGTCAATCTCGCCACTTCTAGCGGCGAGATTGACACCCTATGAGCTCCGTCGCGAGAGCCAGCGCCGAGCTGTCTCGTCATCGGGAAAGGAAAAAATGTTCCTTTCAAGATGAGCGACACGCATTGCCGATAGGCGGGGATCCAACGCGGATTCCCGCCAATACCAGGCACTGCGTTTGGTATGAATCCTGAGCGGGAACTCCTCGCCAATTTTTAAAGAAAAAAACGGCGTGGGTTCCCCCTCCAGGGGCATACCAGGCCCTTGGGTCTGGTCTGGATTTGAAGGGGAACCCTACGCCAAAAAAAACGGCGTGGGGGTCCCCCTCAAGATCCAAACCAGACCCTTATCCGAGCAAGCAACCGGGCAGGCCGCAGGGGAAGAGGGGGGGACGAGAGCGGCCCCCCTTCCCTCCTGAACCGTACCAGGCCACATGCCCTCAACATGGGGGGTTTGGTGCTCTGGGGCAGGGGGGCGACCTGCGGCCCCCCCACCCCAGAGCACCCTGCCCCCATGTTGATGAGGACAGGGCCTCTTCCCGACAACCCTGGCCGTTGGTTGTCGGGATCTGCGGGCGGGGGGCTTATCGGAATCCGGGAGCCCCCTTTAATAAGTTCTTCTCCCGCTCTCCGGTTCTTTCTTCCACCGGCCCCTCCACTAACTTCTTGTAGCTCTTTTGCTAGTGGAGGAGCCGGTCTTCTCCGTCGCCTTCTTCTTCTCCGACTCTCCGGTTCTTCTCCCGCTCTCCGGTTCTTTCTTCCGCCGGCCCCTCCACTAACTTCTTTAGCTCTTTTGCTAGTGGAGGGGCCGGTCTTCTTCGCCGTCGGCGTCTTCTTCCCTCTTCTCCTCCTTGATGTTGACTCATCGCTTCCTCTCGAAGGGTGGGGGGGCCGGGCCCCCTTATTAAAGGGGGCTCCCGGATTCCGATAAGCCCCCCGCCCGCAGACCCCGACAACCAACGGCCAGGGTTTTTGGGAAGAGTCCCTGTCCTCATCAACATGGGGGCAGGGTGCTCTGGGGTGGGGGGGCCGCAGGTCGCCCCCCTGCCCCAGAGCACCAAACCCCCCATGTTGAGGGCATGTGGCCTGGTACGGTTCAGGAGGGAGGGGGGCCGCTCTCGTCCCCCCTCTTCCCCTGCAGCCTGCTAGGTTGCGTGCTCGGATAAGGGTAGGGTTTGGATCTTGAGGGGGACCCCCTCGCCGTTTTTTCGGCGTAGGGTTCCCCTTCAAATCCAGACCAGACTTAAGTGCCTGGTATGCCCCTGGAGGGGGAACCCACGCCGGTTTTTTCTTTACAAATTGGCGTGGAGTTCCCGCTCAGGATTCATACAAAACGCAGTGCCTGGTATTGGCGGGAATCCGCGTCGGATCCCCGCTCAATACAGTGTCGCGTCTCCTCGCTATTGCAGCGAGCGCGACACGTGTCGCCACCCTGCTGCCGACATCTCGGCACTCCTGTCGCCGAGAATCTCGGCGATGGGAGCGCGATAGAAACACAATATCGGCGGCACCTACTGTACCAGTGGGGATTTCCATTTAAACTAGCAGTACGGCACAATGGCACTAGCTACACCGTCTTTAATGTCTTTGAAGGTAAATCTCTCCTGGTAAAGTTGGGACTTTTGGATTCGGTTGCAGTTGCAAGACCTCCTACTACTGCCCATACTTCACCTATTTGGGCTGACCCAGCCACATATAGGATCAAAGAAGATGGAGACAATCCTTAAGCAATATGGATGCCTGAAGAAGAAGATGTCTCATTCCTTTGGCTAACATGGTTTTCCCTCTTCAAAAATACAACATCACAGAAAAGATAGGAATTAAAAGGAAATAATGATCAAAGATTTCCACTTTTTCCATCAAGCTCAAAGAAAAGTTATTAAAGTTTTGAAAGTTTGCAAGTTTAAATAACAGCTCAAAGTAAACAGCTGATCTACTCCTTTAAAAGGATACTAGTTGATATATCTTATTACCTTTTATACGAATGTATATATTTTTATTTTTCCCATTTTCAATTTATGATATACAGCATGCAAATACTTTTTTGTTTTATAGAATCTCTGCATAGGCTGATCTGCTCCGCCTCCGTTAGTTTGTCCCCCTACTCACAAAGGGATCCGAAAACATGGTTCAGTTTGCGGCAATTCTTATGCGATTGATCACATTATCCATTGTTTTAACGGATAAGGCTCCTTATGTGAGTTTTGGACATTATTGTCCACACCAAAATGGTTCTTGGTCAGGTGGTGTTATACACCCTGACTCCCAAATTATATATATTATTTCTCATATTTTTACTACACTATTACTCTATTTTTACAAGTTTTTTAAAAGGTCTAACAATTTTTTCCCCCAAGGTGTTTTATATATGCATAACCTTATACAATGCAACTTTGATATATTCTCTAAGGTTATAATTTTTATTGTTCTATTTGACAGATACTCTATTCTCCATTTTTCACAAGCTTAATAATATAAGTAAATATTTTGGTTATATAATTCTAGTTTTAATAGTCCCTACTATAGTGAATATCGCTTACAATCATATCAGATCAATCTCTATCTATGGTTGCTACAATGGGACTTAGAACATAATCACAGTGTTCAAGGTTTTAATTCACCCAGTAAGCATAAACAAGCATTACGTAACTATAAAATATTAGGAGCGGATATTATTTTATTACAGGAAACCCACTTCGCCACCAATAATCACCCACAATATTTGACAGGTCTTATAGACAACATTAATGTACAGACTACATTTCCAAGACTCGTGGTACCATCTTCATAAGGAGATCACTAGTCATTGAAATACTCAACATATAATAGGACCCAGAGAGTAGATTCCTGATTCTGAAAGGCACCCTTAAAGGTCGCCAAATACCTATCGCCTCAATTTATGACCCAAACGAGGCACATTCTACATTTTTCTATTTTTTTTATATCCTGGGCAGATATCACTCCGCCCACCTAATAGTAGGGGGAGACTTTCATTTGGCAGCAAACTCAGTACTTGATAGAAGCTGAGTTGTCCCTTAGTCAAAGGAATTCCCTTAATCTCTTTCCCGCTCCCTACACTACCTCCAATTAATAGATACCTGGAGAGCTCACAATGTTGGCTTAAAGGGGGGTTCCACCCACGTTTTTTTTTTTTTTAGTCAGCAGCTACAAACACTGTAGCTGCTGACTTTTAATAAGGACACTTACCTGTCCTACTCGCCCACGATGTCAGCCCCCCCGAGGCCAATCCCTCGATCCTGGCAGCTCCCGGCCATCCTCAGTAAGGGAAACAGGCAGTGAAGCCGTGCGGCTTCACTGCCCATTTCCTACTGCGCATGCGCGAGTCTCGCATTGTTTTATGAATGGGCGGCTTGCTCTCTGGGATACACACAGTTTCCAGAAGGCAGCGCGCCCCATTCACCAGAAGACAACGCAAGGAGGATGCAGAAGAAGTCCAGCCGTGGATAAGGAAGAGGCAGATTAGGGACTTCCGCATAGCAACCGGTATTTCTGATAAGTAAAACATTTTTTTTCTATTTTTTTTCAGGTTTTTTGTGAATTTATTTTTTTAGGGTGGAACTCCACTTTAAGGGCGTATACTTATTATTCTCATCCACATTAAAACTATGCAAGATTAGACCTTTTAGCTAACTCATCTAATGCTGACATTCATACATGCCCGTGGTCTGACCATCACATTGTTTCATTCACTTCCTCTCACATAGGTCTGGCCCCTACTCAATATAAATGACGTATTATTGACTCTCTATTAACAGACTCCACAATTACCCAACAACTTACAACACAATTAGCAGATTACTAATATAAATCCAGACATACCTTCTACCACTTTATGGACAGCACATAAGGCAGTTATGAGAGGTCACCTAATTAATACCGCCTCAGCCAAAAATAAATCAAAATTAATGGATATTAATACCCTAATTAAAGAATTAGACAAATTATGTTACAAACATTTCCAGTCCCCATCTCCAGATTTAAATAATCAATTCCAAGATAAAAGAAGAGCCCTTGACACACGGGACGGAACGGAAACGGCACTTCTCAAAATATGGGACGACGCACTCGAAGCAGCAGATGACGGAGAATCGTGTCTCCTGGTGCTGCTGGACCTCAGTGCAGCCTTTGACACAGTAGATCACAAAATTCTGCTCACGCGCCTCACCAAAGTAGCAGGAGTTGCAAACGCGGACCTACCATGGTTTGCATCCTTCCTAGAAAATCGATCCCAGACAGTGAAACTGGGAGCCTTCACCTCTGCACCAAGCACAAATACATGCAGAGTCCCTCAAGGATCACCCCTGTTGCTGGTACTCTTCAACATCTACCTCCGGTCGCTCCTCAAAATCATCAGTGAACAGGACCTGCGCTATCACTCCTATGCAGATGACACTCAACTTTACTTTCGCATTAAGAACAAAAAAGATCAATATTACGGACTGAAAAAATGCCTTACATTGATCGACAATTGGATGACAGAGAGCTCCCTCAAGCTTAATGGTTCCAAAACAGAACTGCTCATTTTCCACGCTAACCGAAAGAAAAACTCTAGGACCACATGGACACCACCCACCATCCTTGAACAAAACATAACCCCAAGCACCAAAGTTAAAAGCCTTGGAGTCATCTTTGATTCAGACATGACTATGGACGCACAAATAGGATCAGTAGTCAGCGGATCTCACCACCTTCTCCGCCTGCTACAAAGACGTATCCCCTTCATCCCGGAAAAAGACAGAGCAGTAGTAGTCGGAACCATCATCAATTCCTGGCTTGACTACGCTAACTCCCTTTACCTAGGACTACCTAAATACCAGATTGCACGTCTACAAGTCATCCAAAACACAGCGGCCAGACTGGTAATGGGAAAAAACCCTTGGAATCAATCGCACCATCCCTGAGAAGCCTCCATTAGCTAGCCATAAAGAATCAGGTCACATTCAAGACCCTCTGCCTCACTCACAAATGCACACAAGGAAACGCACCTCAATAATTATGCGAGAAAATAAAACACTACACCACTACTCGCGACCTCCAATCAACAAACACAAACCTCCTCCAAATCCCAATCCAAAGCTAAGGGAGAACGAAGGTTTGCTGTCCAAGGACTGAGGCTATGGAATGCGCTACCCACGAACATCTGCATGGAAGAAAACCATCGGGCCTTCAGGAAAAAACTAAAGACCCACCTCTTCTGAAGGATCTCAGTGACACCGGATGCAAAGCGCCTTGAGGCGATTCAGTTTGCATTTGCAGCGCTATACAAGTTACTCACTCACTCACTCACATTGTTGTCTACTGACACAGAAAAGGCCTTGAGATGGTCCAAAGCGAAATTCCTATTATATAGCAAATCTGCCTCTACCATGTTTTCTATAAAGCTAAAACAATCTAAAAACTCCCCAAATGTCTATAAATGATGCAATTCTAATGAAAATTTAGTCTCTCACCCTAAAGAAGTTATGGAGATTTTCTCTGATTTCTACAAGAATTTGCTATCTGCTCCTCATTCTTCACCGAGGCATTCTTCTTTGGATTGGCTTGAATACATTTTGCTTCTCACTCTGTCTGTCCAGCAGATTGAAAAACTGAACGCCCCATGTACGGCTATTGAAATAAGTAAGATTATCAAGTCCCTAAAAACATCCACAGCACCGGGTCCAGACGAGTATTCTACCTTATATTATAAAAAATATTCCCATATTTTGGCCCCTCATTTATCCAAACTTTACAATTATATTTTACAAAGCAATAAATTCCCAGAGTAAATTCTTCTAGCCAATATGTGTCTATACCTAAGCCCCATAAAAATCATACCTCACCACAGAACTACTGCCCAATATCAGCTATAAATAATGACCTCAACATTTTTGGCCGTTGGCTGGCAGACATCACCTCATTAATCCACCTAGACCAAACGGGTTTTATTCTAGATTACAGACAGTTTAAGGCTTGTAACAAATATAATACAGGACACTAATCTACATGCAAATCCAGTAGTGATATCCACAAGGCCTTTGATAGTGTCAGTTGGTTGTACCTGAGACTATAACTCCCCAAATACGGTCTTTGCAATTAATTCATGCATAGTTTTAGAGCTTTATATCAAAATCTTCAAACTAGAATTAGACTTCCAGATGAAAACTGAGAGTTCTTTTCATTAGGTACAGGAACTAGACAGGGGTGCCCCCTTTCTCCTCTTCTTTTTGCCCTGCCCATTGAACCCCTCGCTTGAGCCATTCAAAATAATGTTAATATTAAAAGCTATACCAAAGGCCTAAAAGACTTCAGACTGAGCCTATACGCTGATGACGTTTTGTTGTTTCTTTTAGACCCCTTAATATCCCTTCCAAACCTTATCAAGGAACTGGAAACATTCCAAGATCTCACCGACCTAGGGGTTAACTTATCCAAATGTACTGCAATGCCTATAAATATTCCACCATTGTTAACGACATCTTTGCAGAAGAGATTTTCTTTCACCTGGACTTCACACTCTTTTAAATATTTGGGCATCCTTCTTACCCCATCTTATAAAACAATTTTTCAAACCAATTATCCACCACTATTCACAGATATTAAAACACTACTAAAATTGTGGTCTAATTATCACTTCTCCTTTTTGGGGAGAATAACTGCTACTAAAATAGTGATTTTACCTAAACTACTTTTTTATTTTAGAGCTTTACCCATACTGATCCCTAAAAGCACTTTAGACTCCCTTCAAAGAGAAATGAACAAATTTATATGGCTCTACAAAAAAACTCTCTCATGCATAGATCTCAATCAAATGGTGGTTTAAGCCTTCCAAACTTATGGTGTTATTACCTAGCAGCAAGATTATACAGTTAGCTCAAGGGTTTGCTCCTTCAAATCAAGTTTCTTGGTTACATTTTGAAGAACAATCAATTATACCTTTCAAGTCGATTGAACCCAGAGATCTTTCCCTTAAATATGGTGGTGGCTCACTCATACCAATTATGGCACCGATATAAAGACAAATTTAACTTGATCTCTACCACCCCCCCCAGCATCCTTTATAGGAGACCCCCACTTCTCCCTGGCTTTTAGAAATAGCAGCACTTTCTATATATGGAGACTATGCAACCCCACTACTTTGAAATCCCTATCCCTAAATAATAATTGTTTCCCTTTTTCAGATCTATGTGAACTATACAATCTCCCAGTATCAGAATTACTACATTATACTCAAATTGAAAACTTCTACCAAAAGTAAATCTCTCTATCATTACAATCCCCTTATTCCCAATCTGAACAAATCTACATCTCCTCACCAAGGAATAAGGGATCTCTTGTATTTACCGCTGCTTAAATTAATTTCCTCTCTCAGAAAAGTCAAAACCAATGCTTCAATGGGAAATTGACTTGGACCAATCTTTTGCACTACCAGAATGGACCACTATGTTTCAAAACCTACTGAAATGTACTCACTCAATTTCGGCGAGAGAAACAGCTATTAAGTTACACACTATATGGTACCTAACCTCGTATAAAATATACTTATTCATCGGTATCTCCCACATGTTTCAGGGAATGCCAAGATCAAGGTACCCTTTTAGATCTTGGCCACGCCTCTGATGATATCCCTTCGGATGAAACATGTCAGGCTGACCAATGTGAACACGCTTTGACCTGCAGTTTGTTACCTGCCTTATACCATTTGCATTCCTGTAAGTATAATTTTAAATAAACCTGTTTGATCTTACGGGCTTTACTATGCTGCCTTTTTTTTCCTTATTTTGATTAACCTTGATTGAGGAGGACTGCATAGCATCATCATATACTGAGTCCTGAAGGTTTCCTTGATGTCGGTGTTGTTTGGATTTTCCTGTCATTATCCCAACAAGTCTGGAGAGTTGTATTCATCTTTGATCCTCTACAATTGCCATTAACGTTTGAATATGTTCACTCTCTGGTAAGCAGACTGTGAGCACAACTGGTGTGGTGTGTTTTTCTTTCACACTGAAATCCTTGGTGGTGGTGTCTCAACATCGTTTTGCACATACCTTCATTATTGATTTTTAAGGACTGTCACGTTTATTAGTTCTACCTAAGCGCTGCATTTTTGAATTCACATATTTTGCCGTTTGCCTCATCAACAGACTATGCACGCTGCTTTTGTTATTGCTTTAAAGGAGATTTTTTCACTGTTAGCACAAATATTTGTTTACCTTGTTTACACCCTTTTACAAACCTTTTTGAAACCCATATGGCTACAAGCAGCTGCTAAGATTGAACATATTATAGGCAAAAAAAATCCCCTCACCACTCAGGTGTGTTTATTGTTAGGTGTGAATATTAAACTAATACACACACTGTTTAACTCAATTCACTGGATGATAGCTTTTAATTGGCCTTCATCAACGCTTCCTTGGTCCCAGGTAATGAATAGAATGGGACAAATAAAACTCTCAGAGCCCATTCACACAGGGGGAACTTTGGATCCGACTTCAAATCGGCCCAGGTCGCTTCTAGTCTCCTCAAGTCGCGCTGGCTGAGGAAATCAATGTAAGTTAATGGAGCCGTCTTAATGCACACTACTGCAGTCGCTCCGACTTCAAAAAAGGTCCCTGTACTACTTCAATCCGACTCCTAGGCGACCTGTAACCATTCATTTCAATGGAAGTTGCCTCTGAAGTCGTATCACTGTCTTAAGATAAGCAACTTTTCAGGAAGATAACATACATTTCTCAGGCAAACCCCTCCCTCCCCCCTCCCTCCCACAGAGCTAATTCTTGTTTTATTGGCCACTGGAATGTCTCCTGTCCTGCAGGCAACTTGAAGTTGCCTTGTAAGTTGCCTGGAGTCGTGCTGTGATTCACACTCAAGTCGTGTCTGAGTTGCCTCATAAAATCGGGCTGGAAGTCGTGTTGCCCCTGTGTGAATGGAGTCTCAGAGTGTATCCACCATACACACTATAAAAACCATGCACATTTAAAAAAAAAAAAAAATGGTCCCCTTGGGACATACCACTACCTTAAATATCACCTTATATAGCCTAATAATGCATATCATTATAGAACAAAAATGTGTTTTAAATTATACAACCTTATAGGAAAATTCATACTTAGATCTTATCCTAATGATACACACGGTCGGAATTTCTGCCAGCAAAAGTCCGATGTGAGCTTTTGGTCGGAAATTCCGACCGTGTGTATGCTCCATTGGACTTTTGCTGTCGGAATTTCCGCTAACAAAAGATTGAGAGCAGGTTCTCAATTTTTCTGACGGAAAAAAAGCCGATCGGAAATTCCGATCGTCTGTAGCAATTCCGACGCGCAAAATTACAATGCATGCTCAGAAACAATTCGACGCATGCTCGGAAGCATTGAACTTAATTTTCTCGGCTCGTCGTAGGGTTGTACGTCACTGTGTTCTTGACGGTAGAAAGTTCAGAGAACTTTTGTGTGACCGTGTGTATGCAAGCCAAGCTTGAGTGCAATTCCGTCGGAAAAACCATCCAAGGTTTTTCCGATGAAATTTCGGCTTGTGTGTACGAGGCATTATTGTTCTTCTGTTGTAATGCTATGCTCTTATATTAAGTACATACTTGATATATTGGATGAACCTATGTTTCTTTTATTTTTAATAAATAACGATAATAAAAATTGTTTGTAAAAAAAAAGAAAAAGTATTCAAACCCCTTGACATTTTCCACATTTTGTCATGTTACAACCAAAAACGTAAATGTATTTTATTGGACACATAGTGACACATAAATGTAAAGTAGAAGGAAAATGATAAATGGTTTACATTTTTTTTACAAATAAATATGTGAAACATGTGGCGTGCATTTGTATTCAGCCTCCTTTACTCTGATATCCCTAACTAAAATCTAGTGGAACCAATTGTCTTCGTAAATCACCTAATAAGTAAATAGAGTCCAGCAATGTGTAGTTTGATCTCATTATACATACAACTGTTCTATGAAGCCCTCAGAGGTTTGATAGAGAACCTTAACCACTTGCCGACCGCGCCATGTACAAAAGACGTCCACAGCGCGGTCGAGTTATCCTGAGTGGACGTCCCAGGGACGTCCTCACAGAATCTTGCTCCCGCGCGCCCCCTGGAGCGCGCTCCAGGATATGACCGTGACCGCCGGGTCCGGAAGACCCGGCGCATCACGGATCACGGTAGATGGCCGCTAATCGCGGCCGTTTACCACGTGATCGCTCCGTCAAATGACGGAGCGATCACTTGTAAACAGACCGGCGTCATGTGATGATCATGTCCGCTCCCTCCCCCATGTCAGATCATGTCAGCTGTGGGCTGGATCTGTGACAATTGCAGTCACAGATCCAGCCATCCATCCATCCATCCCTGCTCAGCCATATCAGTGCAATACTCTGCCAATACTCTGCAATACACCCTGCCAATACTCTGCAATACCCTGTGCAATACTCTGCAATACCCTCTGCAATGCCCTGTGCAATACCCTGTGCAATACTCTGAAATACCCTGTGCAATACTCTGCAATACCCTGTGCAATACCCTGTGCAATACCCTGTGCAATACTCTGCAATACCCTATGCAATACTCTGCAATACCCTGTGCAATACTCTGCAATACCCTGTGCAATACTCTGCAATACCCTGCCCATACTGTGCAATACCCTGCCCATACTCTGCCCATACTGTGCAATACCCTGCCATACTGTGCACTACTCTGCCATATTCCGCAATACCCTGCCATACTCCGCAATACTCCTCAATACCCTGCAATACTCCTCAATACCCTGCAATACCCCTCAATACCCGGCAATACTCCACAATACCCGGCAATACTCCACAATACCCGGCAATACTCCACAATACCCGGCAATACTCCACAATACCCTGCAATACTCCACAATACCCTGCACTACTCCACAATACCCTGCAATACTCCTCAATACCCGGCAATACCCCGCAATACTCGGCAATACTCCTCAATACCCGGCAATACCCGGCAATACCCCACAATACTCAGCAATACTCCGCAATACCCGGCAATACTCCGCAATACCCCTCAATACCCGGCAATACCCCGCAATACTCCGCAATACTCCGCAATACTCCGCATTACCCGGCAATACCCGGCAATACTCGGCAATACCCGGCAATACTCGGCAATACCCGGCAATACTCCGCAATACTCCGCAATACCCGGCAATACTCCGCAATACCCTGCAATACTCCGCAATACCCTGCAATACTCCTCAATACCCGGCAATACTCCGCAATACTCCGCAATACTCCGCAATACCCGGCAATACTCCTCAATACCCGGCAATACCCGGCAATACCCGGCAATACTCGGCAATACCCGGCAATACTCCGCAATACCCGGCAATACTCTGCAATACTCCGCAATACCCGGCAATACTCCGCAATACCCTGCAATACTCCGCAATACCCTGCAATACTCCTCAATACCCTGCAATACTCCTCAATACCCTGCAATACTCCGCAATACCCGGCAATACTCTGCAATAACCACTTCCCGCTCACCGGCCGTCATATGACGTCCCTGACTTTGTGCGGGGATATCTGAATGATGGGTGCCGCTACAGGCATCATTCAGATATTCGCTTTTTCAGCCGGCGATTCCCTGCACCATAAGAACGATCATAGTGGCTGTTCCACCGCTTGATCCCTCTTACGGAAGGTGAGAGGGGATGCCCCCCCTCCCGCTGCCCTCCGGTGCTTCTACCGACTCACCGCTACGATCAAAGCCAAGATTGTTTTTTTGGGGTTTTTTTTCAGGCTTCCCAGCCTAGAGGTGAGATGTGGGGTCTTATTGACCCCATATCTCACTGTAAAGAGGACCTGTCATGCCATATTCCTATTACAAGGGATGTTTACATTCCTTGTAATAGGAATAAAAGTGATCAAAAAAAATTTGGGGCGGAAAAACATGTCAAACTAAAATAAATAAAGTAAAATGAACAATAAAATATATATATATTTTTAAAGCGCCCCTGCCCCCGCGAGCTCGCATCCAGAAGTGAACGCATACGTAAGCCCCGCCCACATATGAAAACGGTGTTCAAACCACACATGTGAGGTATCGTTGCGAACGTTAGAGCGAGAGCAATAATTTTGGCCCTAGACCTCCTCTGTAACTCAAAACATGTAACCAGTAAAAATATTTAAAGCGCTGCCTATTGGAATTTTTAAGTAGCGAAGTTTGGCGCCATTCCACGAGCGTGTGCAATTTTGAAGGGTGACATGTTAGGTATCTATTTACTCGGCGTAACTTCATCTTTCACATTATGCAAAAAAATTGGGCTAACTTTACTGTTTTTTTTTTTTAAGCACAAAACAGTTTTTTTCCGTAAAAAACGTGTTAGAAAAATTTCTGCGCAAATACCGTGCAAGATAAAAAGTTGCAATGACCACCATTATATTCTTTAAGGTCTTTGCTAAAAAAACATATATAATGTTTTGGCGTTCTATGTAATTTTCTAGCAAACAAATGATGATTTTTTACATGTAGGAGAGAAATGTCAGAATTGGCCTGGGTGCTCCAGAACGCCTGAAGGTGCTCCCTGCATGTTGGGCCTCTGTATGTGGCCCCGCTGTGTAAAAGTCTCACACATGTGGTATCGCCATACTCGGGAGGAATAGCAGAATGTGTTTTGGGGTGTAATTTGTGGTATGCATATGCTGTGTGTGAGAAATAACCTGCTATAATGACAATTTTGTGAAAAAAAAAAGAAAAAAAAATCTTGATTTTTGCAAAGAATTGTGGGAAAAAATGACAACTTCAAAAAACTCACAATGACTCTTTCTAAATACCTTGGAATGTCTTCTTTCCAAAAAGGGGTCATTTGGGGGGTATTTGTACTTTTCTGGCATGTTAGGGTCTCAAGAAATTAGATAGGCCGTCAGTACTTCAGGTGTGATCAATTTTCAGATATTGGCACCATAGCTTGTGGACTCTATAACTTTCACAAAGACCAAAAAATATGCACCAATTTGTACTTATTTTTACCAAAGATATGTAGCAGTATAAATTTTGGCCAAAATTTATGAAGAAAAAATACTAATTTGCAAAATTTTATAACGGAAACAAAGAAAAATTCATTTTTTTACAAAATTTTCAGTCTTTTTTGTCTTATAGCGCAAAAAATAAAAAACCCAACAGTGATTAAATACCACCAAAAGAAAGCTCTATTTGTGTGAAAAAAAGGACAAAAATTTCATATGGGTACAGTGTTGTATGACTGAGTAATTGTCATTCAAAATGTGAGAGCACCGAAAGCTGAAAATTCGTCTGGTTAGGAAGGGGGTTTAAGTGCCCAGTTGTCAAGTGGTTAATGAACAAATAGCATCATGAGGACAATGAACACACCAGACAGGTCAGGGATAAAGTTATGGAGAAGTTTAACCACTTCCCATCCCGCCCATGTACATATGACGTCCGCAGGAGGGATCTCCCATTCTGGGCGGGCGTCATATGACATCCTGGGCTTCCCGGCGGTCTAGGGGGCGCCGCGTCGCTCAGGAACCGGTGAGCGTGCCTGGCTCCCGCGATTGCCCGTTAACACAGCAGGACCATGGATCTGTGTGTTTGTAAACACACAGATCCACGTCCTGTCAGGTGAGAGGAGAACGATGGTGTGTTCCCAGTACAGAGGAACACCGATCGGTCTCCTCCCCTTGTGAGTCCCCGTACCTACAGTTAGAATCACTCCCTAGGACACACAATTAACCCCTTGATCGCCCCCCTAGTGTTAACCCCTCCCCTGCCAGTCATATTTACACAGTAATCAGTGCATTTTTATAGCATTGATCGCTGTATAAATGTGAATGGTCCCAAAAATGTGTCACAATTGTCACAATAAAAATCGCAGATCGCCGTCATTACTAGTAAAAAAAAAAAAAATGCCATAAATCTATCCCCTATTTTGTGCTATAACTATAACTTTTGTGCAAACCAATCAATATAATCTTATTGCATTTTTTTTTTACCAAAAATATGTAGAAGAGTACATATCGGCCTAAACTGAGGAAAAAATATATATATATTTTTTTAAATTGTGATATTTATTATAGCAAAAAGTAAAACATATTGTGTTTTTTTCAAAATTGTCGCTCTTGTTTTGTTTATAGCACAAAAAATAAAAACCGCAGTGGTGAAAAAACACAAAAATTTCATTTGGGTGCAGTGTTGCATGACCGTGCAATTGTCATTCAAAATGCGACAGCGCTGAAAACTAAAAATTGGTCTGGGCAGGATGGGGGTGAAATTGCCATGTATTGAAGTGGTTGAAGCAGGGTTAGGTTAAAAAAAAAATATCCCAAGCTTTGAACATCTCACAGAGCACTGTTCAATCTATCATCTGAAAATGGAAAGAGTATGGCACAACTTCAAACCTACCAAGACATGACTGCCCACCTAAACTGACAGGCTGGGCAAGGAGAGCATTAATCAGAGAAGCAGCCAAAAGGCCCATGGTAACTCTGGAGGAGCTGTAGAGATCCACAGCTCAGGTGGGAGAATCTGTCCACAAGACAACTATTAGTCGTGCACTCCACAAATCTGGCCTTTATGGAAGAGTGGCAAGAAGAAAGCCATTATTGAAAGAAAACAATAAGAAGTCCAGTTTGCAGTGCAGTTTGCAGTTTGCGAGAAGCTATGTGGGGGACACAGTAAACATGTGGAAGAAGGTGCTCTGGTCAGATGAGACCAAAATTTAACTTTGACCTAAAAGTAAAAGGCTATGTGTGGTGGAAAACTAACATTGCACATCACCCTGAACACACTATCCCCACCATGAAACATGGTAGTGGCAGCATCATGTTGTGGGGATTCTTTTCTTCAGCAGGGACAGGGAAGGTTGTCAGAGTTGATGGGAAGATGGATGGAGCCAAATACAGGGCAATCTTAGAAGAAAACCTGCAAAAGATTTGAGACTGGGGCGGAGGTTCACCTTCCAGCAGGACAACGACCCTAGACATACAGCCAGAGCTACAATGGAACAGTTTATATCAAAGCATATTCATGTGTTAGAATGGCCCAGTCAAAGTCCAGACCTAATGCCAATTAAAAATCTGTGGCAAGACTTGCTGAATATTGCTGTTCGCAGATGCTCTCCTTCCAATTTGACAAGGATTGAACTATTTTGCAAAAAATTATGGGCAAAAAATTCATTCTCTAGATGTGAAAAGCTGGTGGAGAAATACCCCAAAAGACTTGCAGCTGTAATTGCAGTGAAAGGTGGTTCTACAAAGTATTGACACCACACTTTTCAGATATTTATTTGTAAAAGATTTGGAAAACCATTTATCATTTTCCTTCCACTTCACAATTATGTGCCACTTTGTGCTGGTCTATCACATAAAATCCCAATAAAATCTATTTACGTTTTTGGTTGTAAAATGTGGAAAATTTCAAGGGGTATGAATACTTTTTCAAGGCACTGTACATATATTCCTCTCCAGCACAAGCCATCTTTATGATAATATATAATAGTACAGGGAAAATTTATTCCAATAATCAGGACCCATAAAAGCTTCATCTTAATGTAATGGCAATATTTTATACAGAGATTTCTGTTTCCAGCAACGTGTGGTTTAATTTAGACTAGTGCTATTAAAGGAAGCCTATAACAGAATATAGACTTGATTTGCTATGCTTTTTTTTCTTCATGTCATTGACATACTACACGGGTAGGTAAGCAGATGTGTTTGCATTACTTACTGTACATGACAGCCTGTGTAGTAGGTTTTACATACTGACATTAGACTTGTAGTTGAGAATATATTGTTGGTTTGGGTTGAATGATGGGATGAGCAAGTGCTTGGAATAATATCCAATCTGTCACATCCCAGCTGGGTGGGAGTATTGAAGAAGAAGTTTCCTAATAATTCTTGAGTAATGAGGTCTTCAACCTCCACAGACTTAATATAAATCACATTCTGTAAAGGGAGCCATCAAAATTCAAGTCAGGATATATAGTATATGAATGACTTGGGCATTCTACTAAATGCATTTAAATCTGAAGAAGAGTATACACTCTATGAGAGGAAAAGGCTGCATTGCTTATTTATTTTTTCCAAGATAGCTTTAAATAGGTCAAACATCCATTAACATTGGGAAATAGTAAACTAAATGGAATATGTAACTAGGAGGTATTGCAGTGTTTACTGTTACAGAAATAAAACAAGTAAGAAAGAGACTGAAGTGGGAGTTTAGCTGAAACTACACAACACACAGGGATATGTCTATGTGTATACGTGTTACGTAGCCTTTAAAAGCTAAAATAAATGTGCCCACTGTTTAGGTTTTTTTTCCATTCTTTTTTTTTTTTTTTTTTTTTTTAAGCTGCTTTAACTTAAAAAAAAAAAAAAAAAAAACTGCAAGGGAGTAAAATAGAATCCAGGTAAGAGCGACTTTAGCATTTTTCTTGTAAGATCCAGGCATCTGGTTTTGTACTTAAAGCGGAGCTCCCTTAATTTTTGTGTTTATTACAAGTCAGCAGATACAAAAAGTTTAACTGCTGACTTTCAATAAACGCACTCTCACCTGTCTCCAGCGGTGTGGTCATTTAAACTATCGCTTGTCTCCCTCTCCTCTGCCCGACGCCGGCATTTCAACTGTGGGCACTCGGCTGTGACAGCTTGAGGCTTCACAGCTGGGTGTGCATTGCGCATGTCTGAGTCGCTCTGCGCCCGCTGAATGGTCCAACAGTCTTCTGGGACCTGTGATGTGTCCCAGAAGACTGCAGGGAGGGAGGGGGAGAGGAGAACTTGTGCTTGGATCAGAAGTGGGAGCAGGTACCTAGTTTTGACAGATACCCACTCCCCCCCCCCAAAAAAAATGACATGTCAAATGTAGCAGGGGAAGGGGGGGTGTCAATATTCTGACATGTGGGCATTGTCTCTGGGTAAGTGACATTGGCATGAGGATTGACGCATAGAAACGGGAGTTCATGTGGTGATATATTTTAACATGCTGAAGTACATTTTGTATATATAAGCACATTTCTTTATATGCTTGTTTATTTAGTGTGACAGGATTACATTATTTTGTGTATATTTTGTTTTGGACTAATACTTTATGAGTATTGTAGAATTAGGAGAACATTTGGGTGGAGTGGTGGAAGAAGGAAATGTATTAAGCTTGGAAGGATTATTAGCTCAGTAATGCCCTGTAAACACGATCGGTTTTACAGATGAAAACAGTCCGATAGACTTTTTTCATCGGACAAACCGATCGTGTATGGGCCCCATCAGTCTTTTTTCCATGGGTGAGAAAATATAGAACATGTTTTAAATTTATCCGATAAAAAAAAAAAAAAACAATAGCAAATTCCTATCGTCTGTGTGGAACTCCATCGGAGAAAAAACCCATGCATGCTCAGAATCAAGTCAGCGCATGCTCAGAAGCATTGAACATAATTTTTCTCGGCTCATCGGAGTGTTTTACGTCACGGCGTTTGGGTCGGTCGGATTCTTGACTGATGGTGTGTAGGCAAGACAGATGGAAGTCAGCTTCATCGGAATTTCGATGGAAAAATCCATCTGATTTGAATCCATAGGAAATCCGATCATGTGTACAGGGCTTAAGGGTTTTTTGGGCATGTGGATGTAAACGAGTGGGAGATGCATAGTATACACTTGCACAATATTATTAGTAATATTGATTATATGGTGTTTTAAATACAGTACACTATATAGTTTGTATATGTTTTTTGGGAAACATCATTCTGGAACTTGGAAGGTGAATATTTGAGAACAACGAAGGCACCATACATCTGTTTGGAAAGCACAAGCTTTATTAAACCCTTATATATGCTGGGTTGCACAGTCTTGTAAGAGTTTGAAATTGCTATAAGAACTTATTTGTCTGCAAGCATCAAGATTGTGTCAATTGACTATTAAGCACTGTTTGTATTTGTATATGTAAACATTCTGAATTAAAAAAACAAAAAAAAACATTTTGTGCTGCAGACCTCAGCACTCACTATATTTGCCAGTTTGCTATTTTTTGTAGCCTGTTCTTTCCTCTTCTGAACTTGGCCCTGTCTCTGCTTGCTCTTTTCCACACCACACAGGGACCCATGGAGACACAACTGCATGCAGGCTCCAGCTGTCTTCTACATGAGCCAATAGAAAAGATAGTTGCAGCATATCACTCCCCGTCCCACTCATACACATTCCCCAAACACAGGGTGCACACTCCCCTGCCTAGAAGTTTAAGGAAGTGGTACTCCAAGTCCAGGGCTGGTGGCAGAGATCAGGGACAGCAGATAAGTGTTTGGGTGCACTGGGTCATGGAAAGGTACTGAAGAGTTTTTCTACTAAGCATGCATAATGTAAAACATGCTAAGCCTTTACGACTATGTTAATAGTTTGTTGTGCAGCTCAAACAAGGGAAGAGACACAGTGCACTGCAGAGTTGTATTAGTGACTATGGGTAATAACATCTTGAATACACAGTGTAGTTGGCTAAACAACAATTACTTATATTTTTGCAGGTAACCCAGTATATATATATATTTACAGCTATGTATTTGTTTCGTTGGCGGTATGCTTTGAGACCCTCATTATACTGTTTCGCTAACAAAATAAGGCTTTACCTGTAAAACAGTGTCAAATATAAAGCTACCAAAAACGTGAATAAAGTCTTTTTCTGGAGTATAGTACTGGACAGCAAAATGGTTAACCACTTCAGCTCCAGAATGATTTGCCTCCTTCCTGACCAGAGCACTTTTTGCGATTCGGCACTACGTCACTTTAACTGACAATTGCGCGGTCGTGCCCAAACAAAATTAACATCCTTTTTTTCCCTCAAATAGAGCTTTCTTTTGGTTGTATTTGATCACCTCTGCGGATTTTATTTTTTGCGCTATAAACAAAAAAAGAGCAACAATTTTGAAAAAAATATATATTTTTTACTTTTTGCTATAATAAATATCCCACATTTAAAAAAAATAAAAAAATAATTTCCTCAGTTTATGTATTCTTCTACATATTTTTGGTAAAAAAAAAATTCAATAAGCGTATATTGATTGGTTTGCGCAAAAGTTATAGCGTCTACAAAATAGGGGGTAGTTTTATGGCATTTTTATTATTATTTATTTTTTTACTAGTAATGGCGGCAATCTGCAATTTTTATCGGGACTGCGACATTATGGCGAACAGATCGGACACTTGTGACACATTTTTGGGACCATTGACAATTTTACAGCGATCAGTGCTATAAAAATTTACTGATTACTGTAAAAATTTCCCTGGCAGGGAAGGGGTTAATACAAGGGGGCAATCAGGGGTCAACTGTGTTTCCTCACTGTGTTCTAACTGAAGGGGGGATGGGACTTACTAGGGGAGATGACAGATCGCTGTTCATACTTTGTATGAACACACGATCAGTCATTCCTCCGCTGAAAGAACCGGGATTGGTGTGTTTACACACACCGATCCCGGTTCTCACTCTGTCACGAGCGATCGCAGGTGCCCGTCGGTCATCGTGCCCGCCGGGCACTTGCATCGGCTCCGGCGGCGAGCCTAGTGGCTACAATAGGAAACAACGTAAGGTAACGTTGATTTGTCCAGCAGAGCCAACCTGCCGCAGTAAAACTGTGGCAGCTGGTCTGCAAGTGGTTAATGTATGACTTCACTTAAAATTTTGTTCTTACAATTTTATTTTAGGAGTTAATTTGAAAATGTAATAGTTTGTCTGTGTAGAGCTAATGAAGTCACATTCTTTTTTAATCTTGAAATAATTACAATTAAAATAGAATTATATATTATAATTGTCTTGTGATTAACAATAATAAAGTGGCAGAATACTATAAACAGATGTTGACAAGTATAATTAGAGCTTTTTGTGATGACTTTAGAAGGCATACAAAACAGCACTGTTTGGCACATATTACTAATAAAGTACAAAGAACATTTTGTTTCAATAGAACCAGTGAATTCACCTAATGCTCAGAGCTCCGGGGTAAAGCTGTCGACATTGACCATCCCCCACACCACCGACTCTCACTGCTGTCAGTCTGCAATTGTGACTGGGAAGACTACCCTGCAGTGGAGCGACTGAACCGTTTGTGGAGTGCAGCGTGGAAGGGATGACGTTGATGGTAGTGAGTAGGGATGAGCTTTATGTTCGAGTTGAACATAAGTTCGACCCGAACATTGGCTGTTCGCCCGTTCGGCGAACAGCAAACAATTTGGGGTGTTCGCGGCAAATTCGAAAAGCCGCGGAACACGTTAAAAGTCTATGGAAGAAATCAAAAGTGCTAATTTTAAAGGTTAATGTGCAAGTTATTGTCATAAAAAGTGTTTGGGGACCTGGGTCCTGCCCCAGGGGACATGTATCAATGCAAAAAAAAGTTTTAAAAAGGTAATTTTTTGGGGAGCAGTGATTTTAATAATGCTTAAAGTGAAACAATAAAAGTGAAATATTCCTTTAAATTTCGTACCTGAGGGGTGTCTAAAGTATGCCTGTAAAGTCGCGCATGTTTCCCGTGTTTAGAATTGTCCCTGCACAAAATATCATTTCTGAAGGAAAAAAAGTAATTTAAAACCACTCGCGGCTATAATGAATTGTCGGCTCCCCGGCAATACAGATCAAAGTCATTGAAAAAAATGTCCGTCCCCATGTTGATGAGGACAAGTGTCTCACCCCCACAACCCTTGCTCGGTGGTTGTGGGGGTCTGCGGGCCGGGGGCTTATCGAAATATGGAAGCCCCCCTTAACAAAGGGGAACTCCAGATCCCGGCCCCCCCTATGTGAATTGGTAACGGGGTACATTGTATCCCTACCATTTCACAAAGAAAGTGTAAAAATTTGTAAAAAACACACAGACACAGTTGGACAAGTCCTTTATTTAAAAATAATAATAAAAAATAAATAAATTCCAGCGATGTAATCCCGTCAATGTCCAACGATGATCCATTCTCCAGCGACGCTGCAGTCTCCCCTCTCCAGCAGTAACGAAACCCCCATGACGCGTAAGAGGGGGCAGAGTCACCCATCCTTTCCCCATTCTCCAGTGACGCTGCAGTCTCCCCTCTCCAGCAGTAACGAAACCCCCATGATGCGTAAGAGGGGGCGGGGTCACCAGTCCTTATCATAAGGAACCCCGGGGTGGGGTCACCCCTCCTTATCATAGGGAACCCCAGGGGTTCCCTATGATAAGGACGGGTGACCCCGCCCCCTCTTACGCATCATGGGGGTTTCGTTCCTGCTAGAGAGGGGAGACTGCAGCGTCGCTGGAGAATGGATCATCGTTGGAATTTATTTTATTTTTTTAAAATAAAGGACTTGTCCAACTGTGTCTGTGTGTTCTTTACAAATTTTTACACTTTCTTTGTGAAATGGTAGGGGTACAATGAACCCCGTTACCAATTCACATAGGGGGGGGCGGGATCTGGAGTTCCCCTTTGTTAAAGGGGTCTTCCATATTTCGATAAGCCCCCCGCCCGCAGACCCTCACAACCACGGGGCAAGGGTTGCGGGGATGAGGCCCTTGTCCTCATCAACATGGGGACAGCCTCCCAATGTTGAGGGCATGTGGCCTGGTATGGTTCAGGAGGGGTGGCCGCTCTCTCGTCCCCCCCCCTCTTTTCCTGAGGCCTGCCAGGTTATGTGCTTGGATAAGGGTCTGGTATGGATTTTTTGGGGGGACCCAAAGTCATTTTTTTTTTTAAATTTTGGTGCAGGGCTCCCCTTAATATCCATACCAAACCTGAAGGGCCTGATATGGAATATGGGGGGACCCCCATGTTTTTTTTTTTTGGTTCGGGATTCCCCTTAATATTCATACCAGACCCAAAGGGCCTGGTAATGGACTGTGGGGGGACCCCTGACGTTTTTTTTAATGACTTTGATCTGTATTGCCGGGGAGCCGACAATTCATTACAGCCACGAGTGGTTTTAAATGACTTTTTTTCCTTCAGAAATTTCATTTTGTGCAGGGACAATTCTAAACACGGGAAACATGCGCGACTTTACAGGCATACTTTAGACACCCCCCAGGTACAAAATTTAAAGGAATATTTCACTTTTATTGTTTCATTTTAAGCATTATTAAAATCACTGCTCCCGAAAACTTTTTTATTCATTGATACATGTCCCCTGGGGCAGGACCCAGGTCCCCAAACACTTTTTATGACAATAACTTGCCTTTAAAATGAGCACTTTTGATTTTTCATGTTCGTGTCCAATAGACTTTAATGGTTTTCGCGTGTTCAAACAATTTTTTTGCCTGTTCGCATGTTCTGGTGCGAAGCGAACAGGGGGGTGTTCGGCTCATCCCTAGTGGTGAGGAGGATGGTCTATGTGGACAGCTTTACCCCGGATGCCTGCATACTTAGATGTACCTGTTTCAATCATCAACCATATATAGTTGCTAAATGTTGTACCTTCATTAAATGTAACCATATTGCTACACTTAGACGTGCCTCTCTTCTCTTTTATACCCAGTTGTGACGACGTGACATCGCTTGTATATCAAGTAAATAATTGTTTTTAATTTGCTTGTCTTGCAAAATGCTTTTAAAGGTTTTACTGTAGATAGAATAAATTTGCAGTTTTGTAGAATATTTTATATTTTTAAATTACTTTCAAAGAAACCATTTGCTTTTAATTATGAATGGAATGATTCCTACATTCAAATTTGAAAATAGTCCCCCTCACTCTCTGAAGTAATTCATCTCTAACTAGTCACTATTTTACAGTTTTATATTTTTGATAATATTTATGTATCATAATGGGGTCTGTTTATGAAGGACTCACTGGGAAATGCACCCAGTGACTGCTTCATTGCTATTCAACCAAGTGTCATTTGAGAGCATTTGCCTGGCATGCCACAGTCACATTCAGTCTATAAAAATATAATGAATCAAAAACTATTATAGAGGCTCTCACAGGTCTTGCAGAGGAGGTAGATCAAAGCAGCAGCATTTTTTTTATTGTCGATGTTTCAATGAAGCTCAGTCCATCTTTCTGAAGATACTATCACATGGAAATGAACAGACAAATATATTGAAAATCCCACCTACCTAAAACACGGCCTTGACATCACTACTTACAGATAAAGATGTGTTAGTCAACATTTGGTATAGTACCATACCTTATGGGTCCTGCACAAATAAATAAACAAAAATTTTTATAAATATGATTATAACATACGGTAATTATACTATATTATACAAATAAATAATACACTTCTAATGCCATAAATGATGAGAAAGAAAAAGGAAAGAAAAGGGTATCAAGTAGAATTGATATAAGCATCTCAAAATAGATGAAATATTAAAGCAGATTATGATTATAATAGGATTTAATGATATATACTGTAAATCTCTGTTAGTCAAACATGTAGGCCCCATAGGAGACTATCAGTATATATTGGGGAAGTGGTAAAAACCAAAGGCAATAGCCATACAGGTAGGTAGCAAAGGAGACTATAGGTATATATTGGGAAAGTGATAAAAAGCATAGGTAAAACTACCACTGGGCTGACAAGGGCGTTGAAACTCTATAGAATGGCGCTGATCTCCAACTCTTAACTTAAACCATCAGGGGCTAGGGTGTCCAGGGTATAAATCCAATAAATCTCTCTCTCACAGCGATGTTTAAAGTGTTCAGCTGTGGGGAGATCCTGGGATATGGCTTTGATGACCAATACCCTCAGCCCTTGGGAGGATTGATCATGAAATATAAGGAAGTGTCAGGGGGACAAAGTGGGGTTAATTTACTAAAACTGGAGAGTGCAAAAATGGGTGCAGTTCTGCATAGAATCCAATCAGCTTTAAGGTCTTTTTTTTCAGATTAATTAAAAGTTTATGTTAGAAGCTGATTGGCTACCATGCACAGCTGCACCAGATTTTGCACTCTATAGTTTTAGTAAACCAACCCCTGTATTTGTCCGAACCTTCATCGCCATACCACGTGTTCCCCCAACCTCTTCCTGAGGATGCAAATGGTGCATCCCATGTAAAGAAAGTTTCACGGACAAGAAAGGCAATAAATAACTAACAAACTTGGATGAACAAGAATAAAAACCCGGCAATACATAATGTTTGCCTTTGGTGGTGAACTCTTTCTGTCCGTGTCTAACATGCTTACACCTTAGACATCTGGGTTTACAGCATTGAAACAGGCCCTAGATTTTAACCTCCCTGGTGGTATGATTATTTCAGATTTTAGGTGCTGAAAGCGGTAAAATTATTTTGCATGGAAATTTGGCGTTTTATATTGTAGGCCTGTTATTCTTAGGAATAACTCACTTAAATCTGTCCAAACGAGTCTAGTAGACATCACGGGTATGATAGAGTTTGAAACACAAAATCAAAAATTATATTATAATAAATAACTCTAAAATAATTATAACAAATAATAATATAATAAAAGTGTTTTTCAGTGTTTGATGAAGAATTTCCCCACAAATAACTATCTCTCAATTCTGCAAGTGATTCTAATTTATTATGGCTGTTTTCTAGCTGGTCTAAAACCACTTTTGATGTAAAGGGACACTTTTTGGTTGCTATGGATAATCTCCAGTTTCCAGGCAGAAAGAACAGTATTTATAATGTAAAACTGCATGCAGGGCACTGAACACACCACTAGGGACAAAGGGGGTGTGTAATTATTTGATACAGTACTGTAATCTGTAAGATTACAGTGTACTGTATGTGTTTTGTGTTTTTTACTTTTTGAATTTGGCGCCGAACTCCGTCCCCGTGCGTCGCAATGCTCACAGGGAACGGAGCTCGGCACTCTGAATCGAGCGGGACACGGCGGCTCGCAGATCACAGCGGGGAGACATTGCAGGGTCCAGGGGACAAGGTAAGTAACCTCTACATGGATCCTGCGAGGCAATCCCGAGTGTGGTTCGGGGTTACCGCATTTGGTACTGAAAACTCACCCCGAGCCACACTCGGAAATACCGCTCAGTAGGTTAAAGAAGGTTAACGGGGCACTGATTTTGGCACAAAAGGCTTTGACTTTACTGGGGGCTATGTTGGTTTTAATATTTCTTGCCCGTCTGTAGGAAACGTTTGGTTTGTTTGTAAGAGAGGGTTTTAAGTGGGGGTCTTCAAGCAGTATAGACCAATGTATTTGGGGTATACGTTCCATATTTTGGAACCGGGTATGAAATTGTTTAGTAAACCTGAGGGCTTGTGGGCTGTGGGCAGAGGCGTACTAAGTGGGGGGCGGGCCGCACCGGGGTGCCACACACTGGGGGGGTGTCACGCCGGCAACCCCCCTGACTGAAGCGCAGACAGCATCAGCACCGTGGGACTTAGGCAGCGGCAGTCGGCGGCGATACTGCGATACAAGGGGGGGAGTGGGAGGAGGGGGTGCGGGGTGACACCGCTGCACCATTCATCCCCTCCTTTCACGGCCGCAGACTGTGAGCGGTGTTCGGCACTTGACCTCACCTGACTAACTTCACAGAAGCACAGCTGAATGAAGCCGCCTCCCCCTCCTCTCTGTTTATGTGTATGGAGGGGGAGGGGACCCGACCTTTTTTTCATGTGCCGCCGCTGCGCTGATCTAAGGTACTGAATGGGGAGGGGGAGTTGCACTGGGGGGGTTGCACTGAGGGGGTTTGCACTGGGGGGTCTTGCACTGGGGGGTCTTGCACTGAGGGGGGTCTTGCACTGGGGGGGTCTGCACTGGGGGGGTCTGCACTGAGTGGGGGGTTTGCACTGAGGGGTGTCTGCACTGAAGGGGGATGTGAACTGAAGGGGGTCTGTGTAACATGCAGGGGGTCCAGAGCTGTGGGGGCTGTATAATGTAAAGGGGTCCAGTGATGCAGGGTGTTGTGTAATGTAAAGGGGTCCAGTGATGCAGGGTGCTGTGTAATGTAAAGGGGTCCAGAGGTGCCGGGGGCTGTGTAATGTAAAGGGGTCCAGAGGTGCTGTGTAATGTAAGGGGGTGCAGGGGGGCTGTGTAATGTAAAAGGGTGCCAGAGGTGCAGGGGGCTGTGTGATGTAAAGGGGTCCAGTGATGCAGGGTGCTGTGTAATGTAAAGGGGTCCAGAGGTGCAGGGGGCTGTGTAATATAATGGGGTCCAGAGGTGCTGTGTAATGTAAAGGGGTGCAGGGGGGCTGTGTAATGTAAAAGGATGCAGAGGTACAGGAGGCTGTGTGATGTAAAGGGCTCCAGTGGTGCAAGGGGCTGTGTAATGTAAAGGGGTCCAGTGATGCAGGGTGCTGTGTAATGTAAAGGGATCCAGTGATGCAGGGTGCTGTGTAATGTAAAGGGGTCCAGTGATGCAGAGTTCTGTGTAATGTAAAGTGGTGCAGGGTGCTGTGTAATGTAAAGGGGTCCAGAGGTGCAGGGGGCTGTGTAATGTAAAGGGGTCCAGTGATGCAGGGTGCTGTGTAATGTAAAGGGGTCCAGAGGTGCAGGGGGCTGTGTAATGTAAAGGGGTCCAGAGGTGCTGTGTAATGTAAAGGGGTGCAGGGGGGCTGTGTAATGTAAAAGGATCCAGAGGTGCAGGGGGCTGTGTGATGTAAAGGGGTCCAGTGATGCAGGGTGCTGTGTAATGTAAAGGGGTGCAGGGTGCTGTGTATTGTAAAAGGATCCAGAGGTGCGGGGGGCTGTGTGATGTAAATGGGTCCAGTGGTGCAAGGGGCTGTGTAATGTAAAGGGGTCCAGAGGTGCAGGGGGCTGTGTGATGTAAAGGGGTCCAGTGGTGCAAGGGGCGGTGTAATGTAAAAGGATCCAGAGGTGAAGGGCGCTGTGTGATGTAAAGGGGTCCAGTGATGCAGGGTGCTGTGTAATGTAAAGGGGTCCAGAGGTGCAGGGGGCTGTGTAATGTAATGGGGTCCAGAGGTGCTGTGTAATGTAAATGGGTGCAGGGGGGCTGTGTAATGTAAAAGGATCCAGAGGTGCAGGGGGCTGTGTGACGTAAAGGGGTCCAGTGGTGCAAGGGGCTGTGTAATGTAAAGGGGTCCAGTGGTGCAAGGGGCTGTGTAATGTAAAGGGGTCCAGTGATGCAAGGTGCTGTGTAATGTAAAGGGGTCCAGAGGTGCAGGGTACTGTGTAATGTAAAATGATCCAGAGGTGCAGGGGGTTGTGTAATGTAAAGGGGTCCAGTGATGCAGGGTGCTGTGTAATGTAAAGGGGTCCAGTGGTGCAGGGGGCTTTGTAATATAAAGGGGTCCAGTGATGCAGGGTGCTGTGTAATGTAAAAGGATCCAGAGGTGCAGGGGGCTGTGTGATGTAAAGGGGTCCAGTGATGCAGGGTGCTGTGTAATGTAAAAGGATCCAGAGGTGCAGGGTGCTGTGTAATGTAAAGGGGTCCAGTGGTGCAGGGGGCTTTGTAATGTAAAGGGGTCCAGTGATGCAGGGTGCTGTGTAATGTAAAGGGGTGCAGGGGGGCTGTGTAATGTAAAAGGATCCAGAGGTGCAGGGGGCTGTGTGATGTAAAGGGGTCCAGTGGTGCAAGGGGCTGTGTAATGTAAAGGGGTCCAGTGATGCAGGGTGCTGTGTAATGTAAAGGGGTCCAGTGATGCAGGGTTCTGTGTAATGTAAAGTGGAGCAGGGTGCTGTGTAATGTAAAGGGGTCCAGAGGTGCAGGGGGCTGTGTAATGTAAAGGGGTCCAGTGATGCAGGGTGCTGTGTAATGTAAAGGGGTCCAGAGGTGCAGGGGGCTGTGTAATGTAAAGGGGTCCAGAGGTGCTGCGTAATGTAAAGGAGTGCAGGGGGGCTGTGTAATGTAAAAGGATCCAGAGGTGCAGGGGGCTGTGTGATGTAAAGGGGTCCAGTGATGCAGGGTGCTGTGTAATGTAAAGGGGTGCAGGGGGGCTGTGTAATGTAAAAGGATCCAGAGGTGCGGGGGGCTGTGTAATGTAAAGGGGTCCAGTGATGCAAGGTGCTGTGTAATGTAAAGGGGTCCAGAGGTGCAGGGTACTGTGTAATGTAAAATGATCCAGAGGTGCAGGGGGTTGTGTAATGTAAAGGTGTCCAGTGATGCAGGGTGCTGTGTAATGTAAAGGGGTCCAGTGGTGCAGGGGGCTTTGTAATATAAAGGGGTCCAGTGATGCAGGGTGCTGTGTAATGTAAAAGGATCCAGAGGTGCAGGGGGCTGTGTGATGTAAAGGGGTCCAGTGATGCAGGGTGCTGTGTAATGTAAAAGGATCCAGAGGTGCAGGGTGTTGTGTAATGTAAAGGGGTCCAGTGGTGCAGGGGGCTTTGTAATGTAAAGGGGTCCAGTGATGCAGGGTGATGTGTAATGTAAAGGGGTGCAGGGGGGCTGTGTAATGTAAAAGGATCCAGAGGTGCAGGGGGCTGTGTGATGTAAAGGGGTCCTGTGGTGCAAGGGGCTGTGTAATGTAAAGGGGTCCAGTGATGCAGGGTGCTGTGTAATGTAAAGGGGTCCAGTGATGCAGGGTTCTGTGTAATGTAAAGTGGTGCAGGGTGCTGTGTAATGTAAAGGGGTCCAGAGGTGCAGGGGGCTGTGTAATGTAAAGGGGTCCAGTGATGCAGGGTGCTGTGTAATGTAAAGGGGTCCAGAGGTGCAGGGGGCTGTGTAATGTAAAGGGGTCCAGAGGTGCTGCGTAATGTAAAGGGGTGCAGGGGGGCTGTGTAATGTAAAAGGATCCAGAGGTGCAGGGGGCTGTGTGATGTAAAGGGGTCCAGTGATGCAGGGTGCTGTGTAATGTAAAGGGGTGCAGGGGGGCTGTGTAATGTAAAAGGATCCAGAGGTGCGGGCGGCTGTGTGATGTAAAGGGGTCCAGTGGTGCAAGGGGCTGTGTAATGTAAAGGGGTCCAGAGGTGCAGGGGGCTGTGTGATGTAAAGGGGTCCAGTGGTGCAAGGAGCTGTGTAATGTAAAGGGATCCAGAGGTGCAGGGGGCTGTGTGATGTAAAGGGGTCCAGTGTTACAGGGTGCTGTGTAATGTAAAGGGGTCCAGAGGTGCAGGGGGCTGTGTAATGTAATGGGGTCCAGAGGTGCTGTGTAATGTAAAGGGGTGCAGGGGGGCTGTGTAGTGTAAAAGGATCCAGAGGTGCAGGGGGCTGTGTGATGTAAAGGGGTCCAGTGATGCAGGGTGATGTGTAATGTAAAGGGGTGCAGGGTGCTGTGTAATGTAAAAGGATCCAGCGGTGCGGGGGGCTGTGTGATGTAAAGGGGTCTAGTGGTGCAAGGGGCTGTGTAATGTAAAGGGGTCCAGTGGTGCAAGGGGCTGTGTAATGTAAACGGGTCCAGTGATGCAAGGTGCTGTGTAATGTAAAGGGGTCCAGAGGTGCAGGGTACTGTGTAATGTAAAAGGATCCAGAGGTGCAGGGGGCTGTGTGATGTAAAGGGGTCCAGTGGTGCAAGGGGCTGTGTAATGTAAAGGGGTCCAGAGGTGCAGGGGGCTGTGTGATGTAAAGGGGTCCAGTGGTGCAAGGATCTGTGTAATGTAAAAGGATCCAGAGGTGCAGGGGGCTGTGTGATGTAAAGGGGTCCAGTGATGCAGGGTGCTGTGTAATGTAAAGGGGTTCAGAGGTGCAGGGGGCTGTGTAATGTAATGGGGTCCAGAGGTGCTGTGTAATGTAAAGGGTGCAGGGGGGCTGTGTAGTGTAAAAGGATCCAGAGGTGCAGGGGGCTGTGTGATGTAAAGGGGTCCAGTGGTGCAAGGGGCTGTGTAATGTAAAGGGGTCCAGTGGTGCAAGGGGCTGTGTAATGTAAAGGGGTCCAGTGATGCAAGGTGCTGTGTAATGTTAAGGGGTCCAGAGGTGCAGGGTACTGTGTAATGTAAAAGGATCCAGAGGTGCAGGGGGCTGTGTAATGTAAAGGGGTCCAGTGATGCAGGGTGCTGTGTAATGTAAAGGGGTCCAGTGGTGCAGGCGGCTTTGTAATGTAAAGGGGTCCAGTGATGCAGGGTGCTGTGCAATGTAAAAGGATCCAGAGGTTCAGGGGGCTGTGTGATGTAAAGGGGTCCAGTGATGCAGGGTGCTGTGTAATGTAAAAGGATCCAGAGGTGCAGGGGGCTGTGTAATGTAAAGGGGTCCAGTGATGCAAGGTGCTGGTAATGTAAAGGGGTCCAGTGGTGCAGGGGCTTTGTAATGTAAAGGGGTCCAGTGATGCAGGGTGCTGTGTAATGTAAAGGGGTCCAGTGATGTAGGGTGCTGTGTAATGTAAAGGGGTCCAGAGGTGCAGGGTGCTGTGTAATGTTAAGGGGTGCAGGGGGCTGTATGATGTAAAGGGGTCCAGAGGTGCAGTTGTGGAGAGGGGGGTACACAGTAGTAACAAAGAGATATTGAAGGATGCAGAGGTATGCAGGGGGCACAGTGGGGTGTTTTTAAATTTTAACATGGGGGGGTGCCAGATATTGGATCCGCCCCGGGTGCCAAATGCTCTAGGTACGCCCCTGGCTGTGGGTGCTCTCTCTGTTTACTCTGGCCTCATTAGTCATTAGTCAGATAAAAGAAAAATGCTTCCTGTACAAGTGTATTGGGATAGCCTTTTTCAAGAAGTGCTCTGCGCCCCGAGCCCACCCTTTTTTGAAGTCTATTAGAGCCTCTGGCTCTGATCACGTAATTCAAAATAAAACACCCCTTCCATTTGAATCAATGCGTACGACACCCTGCATGTAGATTAGGGGGCCGGACAATGCATGGGGGGGCACCCACAAATGCAATATGTAGTCCTTAGAAATTGCATAGGAGAAGTTGTAAAGCATGTGGGGAATCCAGGAAGTTGTTGAAAGAGATAGTCAGAAGACAGGCAGCATTCCCACCATGAAAGGAATTTTTCAAGTAAGATTATGTGGAATTGTCAAATATAACTACTGTTTGTATTGCTGTTACAATGCTGATGTTATGAAATGAAAGTGTATTCTGTTGCCACAGAACTTCTTTAATGACTCAGTACAGACTTGCATGGGTAGATTGCTGGATGGAGAAAAAGAAATAAGATAAGTCACAAATGGTAAGATGCAGAAACATCTAAACGGTGTCTTTGTTTTTTCAGTGTACTTGTACTCCCACCTATTGTGCTTCTGCTCTTCTCATGATGACCTCTACATCCTAGCTATGCACTACAGTCATCTTGAATACCACTTCCTGATATGCTTGTGTAGAAATATTGATGCCTAAATCTAACACACCTGGTTTTGTACAGACACTTTCATTTTGTTTGTGCTTTCCTTCCATGTAGCGTGTTTGTTCTCTCTTATCAAACTACTGAATTACTTTTTCTCTTGCACTTTTACATCTTGCCTATTTTTCTGATGAAGATGGAATTCCCACAGAGCAGTTCCTGTCTAGAAAAGATACCCTTGATAATCGAATTGTTCTGTAGGTCCCTTCTGCATACGGGGTCACATGTATTTCGATGCGGTGCCAACCATGTTCAACCCCTGTCTGCTATGACTTCTAATTCTACGCCACTGACCATACTTGTTAGATATGGGGTATGCTGTAATGATTGTGCATTACCTCCTAGTTTTGTATGTGTCCTTCACACTTCATGAATTCTGTTTGTGATTTGTTAAAATGTTGAAGCAAATGTTGTATTTTAGTTTGGAATTGAGCAGGAAAGAGTTAGACCATTTATTGTTGCTGATTGTGTTTTTGATGGGCAGAGTCACCCAACTGTTTTTTTCTGGTGGCCATTGTCTTCGAGAATGGAAGTAAGAGGAAATATGAAAATTGTGAGATGTCTTTGGACCAATAGGTAAGGGAAAATTCTTCGGTGCAAACACTGGTTCCTATAACAACTTTCTAAGATGGGAATTCTGTTCAATTGGAGAGATTTGCTCTCATGTTCTGTTGTGTCTCTGGGAGAGGAAGTTAAGGGAAATTTCTCCAGATTGACATTGATTTTCAAATATAACATGATAGGAGTTTTATCACCTCCTTACTTTGTCTAAAAAACAAAAAAGTTTTGACTTTACTTACAGTACACTTGGGTGAAACATAAAATGAGAAGTTTGATCGAGGGCCAATATCAGTTTCAACACTTTTTGTAAAAGCTGAAATTCAGTAACGTGGCTTGTGTATGTGCCTTGAGTGGTGCTACTAGGAGATAAGAATCGATGAAATAGCTGTACGAGTAACATTAAAAATAGAACAATAATGGTCAAGACATTAAGAGCCACAGGAAAAATATAACAGAGAAAGTCATAAACATTTTGTCCAGAAAAAGGCCTACAGAAGTTTTCAGTGTTTTTCATCTCCCTAAAGATCTGGGTGCAGATTGTGGTTTAGCAAATGTTGTGATGAATGCATACATTTTAAAAATGTACTGGTAATTATGAAAGAAAAATTAGATCATACTAAAGTTAATAGTGAGTAGCAAAGTCAAGCAATATTTATCTTAATATACATCTTCTGCTCCCCACCTACATTAATGGTGAATCATACATAAATCTTAGAAAGAATAGTGTTTCCACAAAAATTACTTTTAGAGCTTGCCAACAAGGCAGTTAATGTATTATGTGAAATTATTTGTTACAGTATGTTTAGCCATATTTTTCATGGTGTCTTAAATCTCTGAAAATATTTATTTAATAACTAAATGGCACCCCTGATTTCCAGATGCTGACAAACTAAAATGTCTTAAGCTGTTATCAAACCTCAATGGGCTTTTTAAGGATAATAAATTCACAAGTGTGGGTCTCAAAGAAGTACAGCAAGGTTTCATTATCAGCCCTGGCTGTATAAGTAGAAAGAAAAATCTTTTTTTTATTTACATTTATGAAAGCCATTGAAAGCTCTGGCATACTTGTTTTTATTGATCCATTTTAGAGGTGAGTATATAATATAGTTTTGGTGAAACATTGAAGCTGAAATGGGTACAAAATGATCAACAGTTATAACCCTCTATACCTGATAAACCTCTTGTTTGCTCTTCTTGCTTTATTACCCATTTCCCATACATCATTCTTTTTTAGGATATATACAGTACTGTTACCATTTGGAACTCTCATCTGTAGATATGTATATAGAGTGTATTTGTTTGCAGAAGTTATTAAATACTCATATAAATATAGAAGGAAAAAAAATATATTTACTACATATAAATTATGTATATATTCAAGCTCACAAAAGCACATATAGACAGCATGTATATAAAGACTATGTATATATCTATATATATACAGTATCCCACAAAAGGTAGCACACAATTCACATTGTTGTAAACTTATTTGGTATTAAACTTCTTTGATTGACCATGACGAGGCCTGTTCTGAGTGGAACCTGTCCTGTTAAACCGCTATATGGTCTTGGCCACCGAGCTGCAGCTCAGTTTCAGGGTCTTGGCAATTTTCTTATAGCCTAGGTGATCTTTAGGTAGAGCAACAATTCTTTTAATCAGATCCTCAGAGAGTTCTTTGCCATGAAGTGCCATGTTGAACTTCCAGTGAGCAGTATGAGAGAGTGGGAGCGATAACACCAAATTTAGCACTCCTGCTCCCCATTCACAAATGAGTCACATGACACCGAGAGGAAAAATGGCTAATTGGACTCAATTTGGACATTTTCACCTAGGGGTGTAGTCACTTTTGTTGCCAGCAGTTTAGACATTAATGGCTGTGTGTTGAGTTATTTTGAGGGGACAGTAAATTTACACTGTTATACAAGCTGTACACTCACTACTTTATATTGTAGCAAAGTGTAATTTCTTCAGTGTTGTCACATGAAAAGATATAATAAAATATTTACAGAAATGTGAGGGGTGTACTCACTTTTGTGAGATACTGTATATATATATATATATATATATGATAATAGTTAATTTTTTATCAATTAACAAAATGGAAAGTAAATGAACAGAAGAGAAATCCAAATCAAATCAGTATTTGGTGTGGTCACCCTTTGCCTTTAAAGCAGCTATCTATCTATTGTTAAATTTTTCTAGGCACGTTTGCACAGGTACAGTTGAGGAACTCAGCAGGTAGTGTTCCAAACATCTTGGAGAACTTCTAGGGATGCAAGAAGCTTTAAAACCTTCTGTATATTCATGCAATCCCATACAGACTCAATGGTGTTGAAACTGGGGCTCTGTGGGAGCCAAGCCATCACTTTCAGGATGCCTTGTTCTTCTTTACCCTGAATATAGTTCTTTATGGCATTGGCTGCATGTTTGGGGTTGTTGTCCTGCTTCAGAATAAATTTGAGGCCAATCACACGCCTCCCTGATGGTATGGCATGATGGATAAATGTCTACCTGTATTTCTCTGCCTGATATAATAATGAGTGTCTGCAGGCAACAGTTAAATACGGTGGAGGTTCCTCGCAAATTTGGGGCTCCATTTCTACAAATGGAGTTGGAGATTTGGTCAGGATCAATGGTGTCCTTGATGCTGAGAAATACAGGCAGATATGTAGCCATCATGCCATACCATCAGGGAAGTGTGTGATTGGCAGCAGAAAATCGACCCCCTCCCCCCCCAAAAAAAAAAAAATGTAGCTAATATTATTAAGAATTATCTTCACTGTAAAGTGTCCTGAAAGTGATAGTTTGTCTCCCACAGAGCCCTGATCTCAACATTATTAAGTTTTTCTGGGATTAAATGAAGAAACAAAAGGATTTGAAGCGGCCTACATCCCCAGAAGACCTGTGGTTAGTTTTCCAAGATGTTTTTAAACAACCTACCTGCCAAGTTACATCAAAAACTATGTGCAAGAGTATATATATATATATATATATATATATATATATACACAGTTGTGCTTAAAAGTTTGCATACCCTGGAAGAAATTGTGAAATTTTTGCATTAATATTCAAAATATGACAGATCATACCAAAAACTGTCTTTTATTTAAGGGTATGTAAAAATTTTATCAGGACCATTTGGGTGATTTCTCTTATCATTATGATTTAAAAAGGATCCAAAAAAACGATGTGATAATAAATGGCTTCATGTGATTGCTATCCTTAAATAAAAGACAGGTTTTTTTAGCATGATCAATCATATTTACAATATTAATGCCAAAATGTCACAATTCCTGTCAGGGTATGCAAACTTTTGAGCACAACAGTGTGTGTATATTTATATATATATATATATATATATATATATACTGTATATATATACATACACTGTATAAACTATGGGCACTTCTATTTCTATATATATATATATATATATATATATATATATATATATATATATATATATATACTGTATATATAGTGGGTATAGAAAATAATTATCCAATTTAAAATAATCATATGTTGTTGCTTTGCAGACTGAAATGAAGACAGCCAAAGCTTCTTTTTTATCCAGCTGTATTTACTAGTGCAATTTATAACATCCATGTGAAAGCTATAATACCAACATGTCAGAAAAATATATATAAAAAATTCAAAAACAGAATCACTGAGTTAGAAAAAGAATCACCCACCTTATGTTAGTATTTTGTTGAACCACATTTTCCTTTATTACAGCCTTTAGTCTGTTGGGCTATATCTAAACTAACTTTGCACATCTAGACTTGCAATATTTTCCCACTCTTCTATGCAGAACTGCTCAAGTTCAGTTTCATTTGATGGTGATCGTTTGTGGACGACTGTATTGGATTTCCACCAGACATTTTGGTGTTGAAGCCAAATAATTCAATTTTAGTCTCATCTGACCATAACACCTTTTTCCATGTGGCCTCAGAATCTTTAAGATGCGTTTAAGGTGGTCAGATGAGACTGAAATTGAATTATTTGGTCTAAGCACCAAACAATACATCTGGCGAAAATCCGTCTGAATAACACCATTCCTACAGTTAAGCATGGAGTAATATCCTGTTATGGGGTGTTTCTCTGCAGCAAGGACTGGAGCACTTGTAACGAATGAAGAAAAATGAATGGGGCAAAATACCATCAAATTCTTGAGGAAAATCTGCTGCCCTCTACCAGAAGTTGTCAATAGGAAGAAGGTTTACCTTCCAACATGACAATGATCCAAAGCACACAACAAAAATGACCATATAGTGATTGAAGGAGAAAGGGGTGATTGTCCTTGCATGGCCTATTTAGAGCCCAGACTTAAACCCCATTGCAAATCTGTGGAATGACTTGATGACTGCAGTCCACAAACGGTCACCTTTAAATTTAATTGAACATGAGCCGTTCTGCAAAGAAGAGTGGGTAAATATTTCAAAGTCTACATGTGCAATATCAGTTGAGACATATCTCAAAGGCTCTAATTCAGGGATCCTCAAACTACGGCCCTCCAGCTTTTGCGGAACTACAAATCCCATGAGGCATTGTAAAACTCTGACATTCACAGACATGACTAGGCATGATGGGAATTGTAGTTCCTGAACACCTGGAGGGCCGTAGTTTGAAGACCCCTGCTCTAATTAAAGAAAAAGGTGCTCCAACAAAATACTGACATGGGGGGTGTGATCATTTTTCCAACTCAGTGATTCTGTTTTAAAAAAAAATCGGACATGTTGGTGTTATAATTTTCACTTGGATTTTATAAGTTGCACTAGTAAATACCGCTGGATAAAACAAAAGCTGTGTATGTCCTCATTTCAGGATGCAAAGCAACAACATGTGATTATTTTAAGGGGGGTGAGTTGATTCTCTTATAAATCAACTGTATATATCAGTGAAAAATATTCCTCAGCACTCAGTCTAACTAGTCACCAAAAAAACCCTAATTATATTGTATATACTGTACAAATGAATATTATATTATAAATACATACATGTGCATATATATATATATATAAAAAAAAGGGGAAAGGGGGGTATGCCTGATTCACATAGAGCCAAATTGAATAATTAATACCAAAGGATAGATACGTCTGATTAAAGGACGGGATCCTCCTAACCAAATATCAACTGGAAAAAATGCAGGGGAAAGGGAAGGGAATTGGGACAGGGCCCAATAAGACGGTTATATGGTGAATCAACCACTATTCAATTGGTATTTGAAAAAATAGAAAAGACTTTATTGTTGAATGCTAATTTAACACATATCATCCTAATAATATACATTGAAACATAAAGGAGAAAAGGTTTCTCACGTATAGTGACACACTAGAATAAAAGAATATAGACATGGAAAAAACTTTGCACAGTGCACTGTTGGAAAGGATTAAAACGATGACCAGAGTGGACTAGGGCCACCTGCTCTACTACTCCCTTAACCTTGCTGAGAATGAGCATTCAATGTCCGGACATAATTGATGTCTTATATAAAAGCCTACTAATCATGCTGCATGAAATAACAACTGTGAATGATGGTCACTGCTGTCTAGAACAACAGTTCAAACAAAAGCGTATGGTGGTTGCTGCTACAGCTAAGTAGCTACTTAGATCAAAGTCCAATCCAGAACTTGTATCAAGCTGATTTGGTTTAGGTTTAACAGTGTTCAACAGACATGTAGCAGGCTCTATGTACCTGGGGATGTGCTTGTAATTGATAGTGAAGAAGGTGGCAAAGAATATATGCCTTATCAATGAGCACCTATCATATTACACGCCAAAGGTGTCACATAGAGCTCCTATAGGGTAAGGTCTGTTGTCGGCAGTCTCTATAAAGGCACTATGAATAGACCCCAATGCAAGCCAGATATGGTGTAGTTAGGTTACATAGAAGATGGTAACCATATAATGATTAGCTGGCTTACCCATCCATGGCATAAGACCGGCGATCTTGCTGACTGTAAGGTCTTATTATGGCCGTGGCTGCTGGGGTGAGAGGAAGTCTCAGAGCAGTGTAACTCACGGTGTGCTGCTGCTGGAAGCGGAGATCACTTCGGCTTGTGTAAAGCTGCTGTATAGACGGCGTCTCTCCGTCAGGTCACGTGTTGCCGCTATAGTGTGCGTAGCAGTAGACGTGTGTCACTATACGTGAGAAACCTTTTCTCCTTTATGTTTCAATGTATATTATTAGGATGATATGTGTTAAATTAGCATTCAACAATAAAGTCTTTTCTATTTTTTCAAATACCAATTGAATAGTGGTTGATTCACCATAACCGTCTTATTGGGCCCTGTCCCAATTCCCTTCCCTTTCCCCTGCATTTTTTCCTGCATATATATATATATATACTGTAATTCTTTTGTAACATAAACTATAAATTAAATAAACACAACATTTTATCGTGTGTTGCCAGTGAATACTGGACATGCTTTTAGATATGTATCTATTTGCCTAGCTGAATTTATCATTAAATGTATTTCTCAGAGCTATCAATCCATAGAAATTGTATTAAACTATGTCTCACCCCATGATCTGCCTGCTATGTTTCACTAGACGATATTGTTCTGATAGAGCTGATTAAAAGCCATTTAGATGCTTGTTATACTAAAAGATTCAACCTAACTACTGCATGGCTTAAAGCCAACATATCTCTGTATTTTGTAGGTCTGCAGTTATGCTGACAGTGAAATGCTGAGGGGGAGCATTAGGATATGATGCTGTAAGTGTTTATCTGCATGCCATGTATAAACGCAGTGATAGAGCAGAACAAGTCATGTCTCCAGGGATAATAACTAGCAGATGAGGCATGCAGCATTTCCCAACAAATGGTAATGTTAAGCTGCCCGTGGGTGAGAAATACGGTTTGAAGTATTAGCTGGTTGCAGGTAATTGATTTGCATCTTGTGCTGTAGAAGTAATGAATTGGAATCACTGCTTCAGTCCTGTATAACGCAACTTGAAAAAGCACATGCAGAACAATGTGGTGGCGGGCACGGATATAAATATATATATATAAAAAAAAAAATATTGCACTGCCTTTGTATAGTGACTGCTTTTATGAGTATGTATTATATAATGATAAAACAGTTCACTTTTTTTTATGAACACTATGCCATAAAGTATAAACATTGCTACTGACAATGACAAAGTGTAGGGTAATATTGTGGTTTCACAAGGGGCAATTATGAGTGCTTTTAACAGCTGAAACCTTGTTGTTTTCTTAATTTTCCAACACAACACTCATTAATGAAGAATGTTTTTTGCATATCATACATATATAGAGTCGATCCTTTTATCAAGAATAAAAATAAACATTCATATAAACACGTTATAAGGATATTCAGTGTCCTACATATTGTATATCGATCATTTTATGGGTACCGTTGATTAGGGATGAGCTTCGTGTTCGAGTCGAACATACGTTCGACTCGAACATCGGCTGTTCGATCGTTCGACGAAGATCGAACGATTTGGGCCGTTCGCGCCAAATTCGAGTGACGCGAACGGCCCACAATGCACTACGCCATCGCAGTGTCATCCAGGCGCTGTGATTGGCCAAGCATGCACTGTGACCCCGCATGCTTGGCCAATCACAGCGCCGGCAGCGAGGAGAGCAATGATTGGCCACAGGCAGGATGCCTGTGGCCAATTATTGCTGAGGGGGTTTAGTACACGCCCCACACTATAAAAGGCCGCCAGCGCGGCGGCCTTGTGTAGTGTGTTCCGGAGCAGGGAAAGAGAAGCATAGGCAGGGACAGTGTCATTATTTTTCCTTTACTAATCCTGGATTCCTTGTGTTTAGGGACAAATAAGGATAGGTAGGGAGAGTGTCAGTGACAGTGTGCTATTCTGTGCTAATCCTTGTTTGTAGGGACAGAGAGGTACAGTGAGGGAAAGTGTCAGTGTGCTATTCTGTTCTAAACCAATCTTGCTGAACCATATTTTCAATCCTTGAGTTTAGGGACAGAGAGGTACAGTGAGGGAAAGTGTCAGTGTGCTATTCTGTTCTAAAACTATTTTGCTGAACCATATTTTCAATCCTTGAGTTGAGGGACAGAGAGGTACAGTGCGTGAAACTGACAGTGTGCTATTCTGTTCTAAACCAATTTTGCTGTTCCATATTTTCAATCCTTGAGTTTAGGAACAGAGAAGGACACTCGTGGAAATTATCAGTGTGCTATTCTGTGCTAAATATTGTTTGTAGGGAGGGACAGAGTAGGACAGTGAGGGAAAGTGTCAGTGTGCTATTCTGTTCTAAAACTATTTTGCTGAACCATATTTTCAATCCTTGAGTTCAGGGACAGAGAGGTACAGTGAGTGAAACTGACAGTGTGCTATTCTGTTCTAAACCAATTTTGCTGTTCCATATTTTCAATCCTTGAGTTTAGGGACAGAGAAGGACACTTGTAGAAATTATCAGTGTGCTATTCTGTGCTAAATCTTGTTTGTAGGGAGGGACAGAGTAGGACAGTGAGGGAAAGTGTCAGTGTGCTATTCTGTTCTAAAACTATTTTGCTGAACCATATTTTCAATCCTTGAGTTGAGGGACAGAGAGGTACAGTGAGTGAAACTGACAGTGTGCTATTCTGTTCTAAACCAATTTTGCTGTTCCATATTTTCAATCCTTGAGTTTAGGGACAGAGAAGGACACTCGTAGAAATTATCAGTGTGCTATTCTGTGCTAAATCTTGTTTGTAGGGAGGGACAGAGTAGGACAGTGAGGGAAAGTGTCAGTGTGCTATTCTGTTCTAAAACTATTTTGCTAAACCATATTTTCAATCCTTGAGTTTAGGGACAGAGAGGTACAGTGAGTGAAACTGACAGTGTGCTATTCTGTTCTAAACCAATTTTGCTGTTCCATATTTTCAATCCTTGAGTTTAGGGACAGAGAAGGACACTCGTAGAAATTATCAGTGTGCTATTCTGTGCTAAAGCTTGTTTGTAGGGAGGGACAGAGTAGGACAGTGAGGGAAAGTGTCAGTGTGCTATTCTGTTCTAAAACTATTTTGCTGAACCATATTTTCAATCCTTGAGTTGAGGAACAGAGAGGTACAGTGAGTGAAACTGACAGTGTGCTATTCTGTTCTAAACCAATTTTGCTGTTCCATATTTTCAATCCTTGAGTTTAGGGACAGAGAAGGGCACTCGTAGAAATTATCAGTGTGCTATTCTGTGCTAAATCTTGTTTGTAGGGAGGGACAGAGTAGGACAGTGAGGGAAAGTGTCAGTGTGCTATTCTGTTCTAAAACTATTTTGCTGAACCATATTTTCAATCCTTGAATTGAGGGACAGAGAGGTACAGTGAGTGAAACTGACAGTGTGCTATTCTGTTCTAAACCAATTTTGCTGTTCCATATTTTCAATCCTTGAGTTTAGGGACAGAGAAGGACACTCGTAGAAATTATCAGTGTGCTATTCTGTGCTAAATCTTGTTTGTAGGGAGGGACAGAGTAGGACAGAGAGGGAAAGTGTCAGTGTGCTATTCTGTTCTAAAACTATTTTGCTGAACCATATTTTCAATCCTTGAGTTGAGGGACAGAGAGGTACAGTGAGTGAAACTGACAGTGTGCTATTCTGTTCTAAACCAATTTTGCTGTTCCATATTTTCAATCCTTGAGTTTAGGGACAGAGAAGGACACTCGTAGAAATTATCAGTGTGCTATTCTGTGCTAAATCTTGTTTGTAGGGAGGGACAGAGTAGGACAGTGAGGGAAAGTGTCAGTGTGCTATTCTGTTCTAAAACTATTTTGCTGAACCATATTTTCAATCCTTGAGTTTAGGGACAGAGAGGTACAGTGAGTGAAACTGACAGTGTGCTATTCTGTTCTAAACCAATTTTGCTGTTCCATATTTTCAATCCTTGAGTTTAGGAACAGAGAAGGACACTCGTGGAAATTATCAGTGTGCTATTCTGTGCTAAATATTGTTTGTAGGGAGGGACAGAGTAGGACAGTGAGGGAAAGTGTCAGTGTGCTATTCTGTTCTAAAACTATTTTGCTGAACCATATTTTCCATCCTTGAGTTCAGGGACAGAGAGGTACAGTGAGTGAAACTGACAGTGTGCTATTCTGTTCTAAACCAATTTTGCTGTTCCATATTTTCAATCCTTGAGTTTAGGGACAGAGAAGGACACTTGTAGAAATTATCAGTGTGCTATTCTGTGCTAAATCTTGTTTGTAGGGAGGGACAGAGTAGGACAGTGAGGGAAAGTGTCAGTGTGCTATTCTGTTCTAAAACTATTTTGCTGAACCATATTTTCAATCCTTGAGTTGAGGGACAGAGAGGTACAGTGAGTGAAACTGACAGTGTGCTATTCTGTTCTAAACCAATTTTGCTGTTCCATATTTTCAATCCTTGAGTTTAGGGACAGAGAAGGACACTCGTAGAAATTATCAGTGTGCTATTCTGTGCTAAATCTTGTTTGTAGGGAGGGACAGAGTAGGACAGTGAGGGAAAGTGTCAGTGTGCTATTCTGTTCTAAAACTATTTTGCTAAACCATATTTTCAATCCTTGAGTTTAGGGACAGAGAGGTACAGTGAGTGAAACTGACAGTGTGCTATTCTGTTCTAAACCAATTTTGCTGTTCCATATTTTCAATCCTTGAGTTTAGGGACAGAGAAGGACACTCGTAGAAATTATCAGTGTGCTATTCTGTGCTAAAGCTTGTTTGTAGGGAGGGACAGAGTAGGACAGTGAGGGAAAGTGTCAGTGTGCTATTCTGTTCTAAAACTATTTTGCTGAACCATATTTTCAATCCTTGAGTTGAGGAACAGAGAGGTACAGTGAGTGAAACTGACAGTGTGCTATTCTGTTCTAAACCAATTTTGCTGTTCCATATTTTCAATCCTTGAGTTTAGGGACAGAGAAGGGCACTCGTAGAAATTATCAGTGTGCTATTCTGTGCTAAATCTTGTTTGTAGGGAGGGACAGAGTAGGACAGTGAGGGAAAGTGTCAGTGTGCTATTCTGTTCTAAAACTATTTTGCTGAACCATATTTTCAATCCTTGAATTGAGGGACAGAGAGGTACAGTGAGTGAAACTGACAGTGTGCTATTCTGTTCTAAACCAATTTTGCTGTTCCATATTTTCAATCCTTGAGTTTAGGGACAGAGAAGGACACTCGTAGAAATCATCAGTGTGCTATTCTGTGCTAAATCTTGTTTGTAGGGAGGGACAGAGTAGGACAGAGAGGGAAAGTGTCAGTGTGCTATTCTGTTCTAAAACTATTTTGCTGAACCATATTTTCAATCCTTGAGTTGAGGGACAGAGAGGTACAGTGAGTGAAACTGACAGTGTGCTATTCTGTTCTAAACCAATTTTGCTGTTCCATATTTTCAATCCTTGAGTTTAGGGACAGAGAAGGACACTCGTGAAATTATCAGTGTGCTATTCTGTGCTAAATCTTGTTTGTAGGGAGGGACAGAGTAGGACAGTGAGGGAAAGTGTCAGTGTGCTATTCTGTTCTAAAACTATTTTGCTGAACCATATTTTCAATCCTTGAGTTTAGGGACAGAGAGGTACAGTGAGTGAAACTGACAGTGTGCTATTCTGTTCTAAACCAATTTTGCTGTTCCATATTTTCAATCCTTGAGTTTAGGGACAGAGAAGGACACTCGTAGAAATTATCAGTGTGCTATTCTGTGCTAAATCTTGTTTGTAGGGAGGGACAGAGTAGGACAGTGAGGGAAAGTGTCAGTGTGCTATTCTGTTCTAAAACTATTTTGCTGAACCATATTTTCAATCCTTGAGTTGAGGGACAGAGAGGTACAGTGAGTGAAACTGACAGTGTGCTATTCTGTTCTAAACCAATTTTGCTGTTCCATATTTTCAATCCTTGAGTTTAGGGACAGAGAAGGACACTCGTAGAAATTATCAGTGTGCTATTCTGTGCTAAATCTTGTTTGTAGGGAGGGACAGAGTAGGACAGTGAGGGAAAGTGTCAGTGTGCCATTCTGTTCTAAAACTATTTTGCTGAACCATATTTTCAATCCTTGAGTTGAGGGACAGAGAGGTACAGTGAGTGAAACTGACAGTGTGCTATTCTGTTCTAAACCAATTTTGCTGTTCCATATTTTCAATCCTTGAGTTTAGGGACAGAGAAGGACACTCGTAGAAATTATCAGTGTGCTATTCTGTGCTAAATCTTGTTTGTAGGGAGGGACAGAGTAGGACAGTGAGGGAAAGTGTCAGTGTGCTATTCTGTTCTAAAACTATTTTGCTGAACCATATTTTCAATCCTTGAGTTTAGGGACAGAGAGGTACAGTGAGTGAAACTGACAGTGTGCTATTCTGTTCTAAACCAATTTTGCTGTTCCATATTTTCAATCCTTGAGTTTAGGGACAGAGAAGGACACTCGTAGAAATTATCAGTGTGCTATTCTGTGCTAAATCTTGTTTGTAGGGAGGGACAGAGTAGGACAGTGAGGGAAAGTGTCAGTGTGCTATTCTTTGCTGTTCCATATTTCAAATCCTTGAGTTTAGGGACAGAGAAGGACACTCGTGCAAATTATCAGTGTGCTATTCTGTGCTAAATCTTGTTTGTAGGGAGGGACAGAGTAGGACAGTGAGGGAAAGTGTCAGTGTGCTATTCTGTTCTAAAGCAATTTTGCTGTTCCATATTTTCAATCCTTGTGTTTAGGGACAGAGAAGGATAGGCAGGGGACAGTGTCAGTGTCATTGTTGCTAAGCCTCCTGCACAGTATACACCTGAAGGTAGCCCTTATTGCTCTTTTTCCCATCTCCCTGCAGGCCATTAAAATGTCTGGAAGGCAAACAAGGAGAGGCAGACAGTCAGGAGGCAAAAAAAGAGGGCAAGCAGGCTCTGTGTCTGGGGGCAACAGTGCTGGTCGTGGACGCGGTGCATTGTCATCAGCACATGGCCATGGGACACGCTTGTCCTTCTTTTCGGCAGCTGGACATGTTGAGCCACATCATGCCGAAGACTTGGTAGAGTGGATGACCAAGCCCACCTCATCCTCCTCATCCTCTCTCACCCAGGCTCAGGGTACTGGCAAAGCAGCTGCCAAAGCGTCCTCTTCTCTGGTATCATTATCTTCATTAGTCAATCCTTCCCTAGACCCACCATGTCCTCCTCCTGAGGAGTCCCCCGAACTGTTTGAGCACAGTGTTGGGTACATGCTCCAGGAGGATGCCCAGCGCTTGGAAGGATCTGATGATGATACCCAGCTAGAGGAAGGCAGCAGCGTGAGAGCAGAGAGAGGGGATGCTCAAGAAGGACACCAATCTGGCAGTCATGCTCCAGCAGCTGCAGCATACTGCCAGATTGGCTCCAGTGATGAGGAGGGAGGGGATGATGAGGTCACTGACTCCACGTGGGTGCCTAATAGGAGAGAGGAGGAGGAGGAGGAGAATGAGGAGGAGGCACATCTCCAACGAGGCAGGATGCCCTTGAGTGGCCAGCGTATGGGCAGCACACCGACGGAATCACACCGCAGAGCTCCGCCTGTGCAGGGCGCTGCCTCTGCCCGTCATTCAAAAAGTTCTTTGGTGTGGGCCTTTTTTGAGGCGAGTGCATCAGATCGCACAGCTGCTGTTTGCAACATATGTCTCAAGCGTATATCGCGTGGCCAAAACATCAGCCGCTTGGGCACCACATGCTTGATCAGACATATGTTGACCTGCCATGCAGCTCGTTGGCAAGCCTACCTTAAAGACCCACACCAAAGAACAAAGCTGACCTCTTCTTGCACCACATCAGCTGGGATCTCCAACCCCACTATACCTTCACTCCTCTCTGAAACCTGCTCTGAGAGGAATGAAGGTGTAGAATTAGGTGTGTCACAGGCAAGTACTTGCGGGCACTCTGCTAGCAGTACACCAACGTCCGATTCTAGCAGGCAAATTTCCCTGCCCCAGCTGTTGGACCGTCGATAGAAGTTCACTCCCAGCCATCCACATGCCCAGCGGTTGAATGCTAGCTTGGCTAAATTGCTAGCACTTCAACTGCTGCCTTTTCAGTTGGTAGACACTTCCGTGAGTTTGTGCAATGTGCGGTTCCTCAGTGGCAGGTTCCCAAACGCCACTTTTTCGCACGGAAGGCGATTCCGGCTCTCTACAGGCATGTGGAAGGCAATGTCTTGGCCTCGCTGGACAGGGCGGTCAGCGGTAAGGTGCATATTACCGCTGACTCATGGTCCAGCAGGCATGGACAGGGACGTTACCTTTCTTTCACGGCCCATTGGGTCACTCTTTTGGCAGCTGGGAAGGATGCAGGACAAGGTGCAGTAGTGTTGGAGGTTGTTCCACCGCCACGCCTCCAAAATGCTACTACTGGTTGTGACACACCTCTCTCCTCCACCCCCTCCTCTTCTTCTTCCTCCATGGCCTCTTCCTGTGGTTTGTCCTCGGAACCAGCGGTGCTCCGTAGGCGTTCAAGGGGCTACGCAAGTACGCAGGCAAAAAGATGCCATGCCGTGCTTGCGCTGGTGTGTTTGGGGGACAGGAGCCACACTGGGGCAGAGGTCCTGTCTGCTCTGCAGGGGCAGGCCGAGAGGTGGTTGATGCCACGCCAGCTTAAGCCAGGAATGGTGGTTTGCGACAATGGCACCAACCTCCTCTCCGCCCTCCGACAGGGACAACTGACCCATGTGCCCTGTATGGCTCACGTCCTTAACCTGGTGGTGCAGCGGTTCTTGGGCAGGTACCCGGGCTTACAGGATGTCCTGAGGCAGGCCAGGAAAGTCTGTGTGCATTTCCGCAGATCTTATAATGCCAGTGCTCGCCTGGCTGAGCTTCAAAAGGAGTTGAACCTGCCCAAGAACCGCCTTATATGTGACATGCCCACCAGGTGGAACTCAACGTTGGCCATGCTGCAGCGGCTGCACACGCAGCAGAGGGCCATCAATGAGTACCTGTGTGACTACGGCACCAGGACAGGGTCAGGGGAGCTCGGGTTTTTTTCACCACGCCAGTGGGGCATGATCAGGGATGCATGCACTGTCCTGGCACCATTTGAGGAGGCCACGAGGATGGTGAGCAGTGACAGTGCATGCATCAGTGACACTGTACCTCTTGTCCACCTGTTGGAGCACACGCTGCGTGGAATAATGGACAGGGCACTTGAGGCAGAACAGAGGCAGGAAGAGGAGGACTTCCTTGCCTCTCAAGGCCCCCTTTACCCAGACAGTGTTCCTTCTGTCCCACCCATCGCACAGGAAGAGGAGGAGGAGGAGGAGGAGGATTATGTCAGCATGGAGGTGGAGGCTGGCACTCAGCATCATCAGCAGCAGTCTTTTAGGGATGATTTACAGTCCCAAGAAACCAGTGGACTTGTACGTGGCTGGGAGGAGGTGGCTGCGGATCATGTCATCCTTAGTGACCCAGAGGACTCCGGACTGAATGCCTCAGCTAACCTACGCTGCATGACCTCCCTGATCCTGCAAAGTCTGCGGAAGGATCCTCGTATTCTTCGGATCAAGGAGAGGGACCATTACTGGCTGGCCACTCTCCTTGATCCACGGTACAAGGGTAAGGTTGCGGACCTTATCGTACCATCGCAGAGGGAGCAGAGGATGAGACAACTCCGGGAGGCCTTGCAGAAAGGTCTGTGCAACGCGTTCCCAGAGACTGGGAGGTTACAAACTCCTGGTCCTGGACAACGAGTTGCTGAGGCTTCGGGCAGTCAAAGAAGGAGCGGTGGGGAAGGTGGCCGTCTGACCGATGCGTTCAGACAATTCTTTAGTCCGCAGCCCCAAAGTATGATCGGTTCCAGCAACCATCGTCAGCGTCTGATATACATGGTCCAGGAATACCTAGGGGCAAGGTCAGACTTGGACACCTTCCCCACCGAAAATCCTCTGGCTTACTGGGTCTTGAGGATGGATCACTGGCCAGAGCTTGCACAGTAGGCAATTGAGCTACTGGCCTGTCCTGCATCCAGCGTTCTTTCAGAACGCACATTCAGTGCTGCTGGAGGATTTGTCACGGATCACAGGGTGCGCCTGTCCACCGACTCGGTTGATCGACTGACTTTCATCAAGATGAACCAGTCTTGGATCACCACCAGCTACCACACACCAGATGCTGATATAACAGACTAATTGATTTTAAAATGTCACATCCCTTCAAGACTGATGCTGATGCTGAGTGCCTGTGCTGTTATGTTGACTGGCTATGCTCCTCCTCCTCCTCAATGATACGATTAACGATGATAGCTTGGAAGATCATTTTGGTTTATGGGTGACGCCACCAGTGGCTAAGGCCCAATTTTTCAGCCCCTGTTTAACAGGGGCGTGTAATTAAAATTTTTGATGCAATACTTTGCAACAGGCCTCATTGCTGTGCTCCAAGTACAGTATCTGTGAGGGGTTGCAGTGTTGTGCCACCAGTGCCTAAGGCCCAATTTTTCAGCCCCTGTTCAACAGGGGCATGCAATTATAATTATTGATCTAATAATTCACAGCAGGGCCCATTGCTGCGCCCACCAAGAGTAACTGTAAGGCCTTACAGTGTTGTGGCACCAGCACCACCATCACCACCACCACCACCACCAAAGGCCCAATTTTTCAGCCCCTGTTCAACAGGGGCATGCAATTATAATTATTGATCTAATAATTCACAGCAGGGTCCATTGCTGCGCCCACCAAGAGTAACTGTCAGGCCTTACAGTGTTGTGGCACCAGCACCACCATCACCACCACCACCACCACCAAAGGCCCAATTTTTAAGCCCCTGTTCAACAGGGGCATGCAATTATAATTATTGATCTAATAATTCACAGCAGGGACCATTGCTGCGCCCACCAAGAGTAACTGTCAGGCCTTACAGTGTTGTGGCACCAGCACCACCATCAAAGGCCCAATTTTTACTACCACTGATCAACAATTATATGTTATTACAATTCCTGATATTATACTTGACAGCAGGGCGTTCCAGCACCCACCAAGAATAACTGTGAGTGCTTTCAGTGTTGTGCCAACACCAACACCTAAGGGGCCAATTTCTGCAGAGTATATACGGAAGGTCCCTACTTTCAAACATCCAACTTACAAACTACTACTACTTGCAAACGGAAGAAGACAACAGGAAGTGAGAGGAAATCTACCCCTTGGAAGGAAAATTCTCTCCTGTAAGAATTAATATGGGAGAAAGGTGTCTCCTCTCTACTGATGCTTTATCACCAATCCTTGTTTCAATAAAAACACCACATTTCAAAAACAGTTGTCATTGGGACGCAAAGTGAGGTGAAATGTTCTGAACAGGGGCACAGACAGCAAAAAAAATGTGACAGGGGTGATAACCGTTCCCTATGTTTTACAAAAAGCTAAAAAAAAGGAATTTGGCATGGAGCTCCACTTAAACAATGCAGCTGTTCAAAATTACAAACAGATTCTACATAAGAACAAACCTACAGTCCCTGTCTTGTATGCACCGCCTGTATATGGCTGTTCAGAGTATATAGGTCCTTTTTTATTTTGTGTGCGGGGTTCCCCTTAATATCCATACAAGACCCAAAGGGGCTGGTAATGGGCTGGAGTAGGGGGGGGGTTGATGGGGTAGCTATGCCATTTTTCCTAAAGATTTTCATCCATATTACCGGGACCAGACATTGCATTAAAGCCGCAAGCAGTTTTAAATGGCTTTTTTCCCTTTAGAAATGTTATTTTGTGCAGGGACAGTTCTAAACACGGGAAACACATGGCACTTCACAGGCATACTTTAGACACCCCCCAGGTACAATATTTAAAGGAATATTTTACTTTTTTTTTCACTTTATGCATCATTAAAATGACTGCTCCCGGAAAACGTCCGTTTTTAAAACTTCTTTTTGCATTGATACATGTCCCCTGGTGCAGAAGCCGGGTTCCCAAACTCTGTTTCGGACAATAACATGGATAATAGTCGTTATAATTAGCACTTTAGAATCCGAACGTTCGCATCCATTGTATTTAATAGGGTTCTAATGTTCGTGCAAACTTTCGGTCCGTTCGCGGGTTCTGGTGCGAACCAAACCCGGGGGTGTTCGGCTCATCACTACCGTTGATATATTGTATTGGTTTTTGTATTAAAAATTAAGGCCTATGCTTTTATGTGAGGGAGGAATATGTTCCAATTTGTACAAGAAGGTGTTACATGTTGATGTTGTATATGCATAAATAGTTCCACCCCCCTCTGTATTTTTAACTTTTATAATTAAGTCTGGTGTCAGAATGAGATGCACCCAGTGAGGAGATAAGACTAATGAAGTGTAAAGACCACTTAGAACAATAAAGACGGCCATACATGGGTCAGTTTTTCTTCATTCAACCAATCCACACATTCAATGTGGATGCAGGAAACCTCTCTGCTGTGTCATTGTATTCTGACAGCGGAGAGACTCCCCTGTCAGAATACACACATATTGATGCTGCAGCGAGAGGGTGTTTGAACAGAAGTCTATAAGAAAAAAATTGACTTCTGCTCAACCACAGTGGCCACACATGGATTGAAATTCAGCTGGCCCTTGCTGAACCATGTGAATTTTGATCCATGTACTGTATGGCCAACTAAAAGTTTTATTGAATGCTTCCCAGTGCAGAGTGTGGCCTACATTTGTACTTATGTTTTCCAACTAGTTAGGGATATAGGGAAAATAATGGATCTTTGTACACAAGATAGTGAACAATCAGTATAAGTGAATGTTTATGATTTGCTTTTTGGTGCATATCCAAAAAATAAAAAATAAATTGTTTCCTTTTGGATAGACTAGGGAATGGTTAGTCCCCTAGTATTTATTTTTTGGGCATCTGTGTCCCATTGAGAAGATTTTCCAAAATTTTCTATCCTGTTGACTCAACAAAAAGTGAGAGCAAATATCTCCAAAAAGAGGTAAATCCTTTCTTAGTTATTATCATTTCAAGTGCCGTCTTTGGAAGTTTTCTCTCTAATTTGCTTGTGCACATGCAAGCTGAACTTTATATTATGTTACAATTTCCTGTTGCAGACTCTATAGGAAAGTATTTCATTCATATGATTGTGGCCCTAAAAGCTGTTATATGAAATCTGAAGTTTTCAAACAAACAAATTTAGGGAGGCAATTAGATTGTGAAATAGGTGTGCGCATAATATTATTATTATTAGTTATTATAAAAAAAAAAATTATTGTAAAAAATTTAAACGATTGACACTGTCCACTTCCCTACAGACACGCTCAGTATATATATATATATATATATATATATATATATACATATATATATATACAGGTCCTTCTCAAAAAATTTGCATATTGTGATAAAGTTCATTATTTTCTGTAATGTACTGATAAACATTAGACTTTCATATATTTTAGATTCATTACACACAACTGAAGTAGTTCAAGCCTTTTCTTGTTTTAATATTGATGATTTTGGCATACAGCTCATGACAACCCAAAATTCCTATCTAAAAAAATTAGCATATCATGAAAAGGTTCTCTAAACGAGCTATTAACCTAATCATCTGAATCAACGAATTAACTCTAAACACCTGCAAAAGATTCCTGAGGCTTTTAAAAACTCCCAGCCTGGTTCATTACTCAAAACCGCAATCATGGGTAAGACTGCCGACCTGACTGCTGTCCAGAAGGCCATCATTGACACCCTCAAGCAAGAGGGTAAGACACAGAAAGAAATTTCTGAACGAATAGGCTGTTCCCAGAGTGCTGTATCAAGGCACCTCAGTGGGAAGTCTGTGGGAAGGAAAAAGTGTGGCAGAAAATGCTGCACAACGAGAAGAGGTGACCGGACCCTGAAGAAGATTGTGGAGAAGGACCGATTCCAGACCTTGGAGGACCTGCGGAAGCAGTGGACTGAGTCTGGAGTAGAAACATCCAAAGCCACCGTGAACAGGCGTGTGCAGGAAATGGGCTACAGGTGCCGCATTCCCCAGGTCAAGCCACTTTTGAACCAGAAACAGCGGCAGAAGCGCCTGACCTGGGCTACAGAGAAGCAGCACTGGACTGTTGATCAGTGGTCCAAAGTACTTTTTTCGGATGAAAGCAAATTTTGCATGTCATTCGGAAATCAAGGTGCCAGAGTCTGGAGGAAGACTGGGGAGAGGGAAATGCCAAAATGCCTGAAGTCCAGTGTCAAGTACCCACAGTCAGTGATGGTCTGGGGTGCCATGTCAGCTGCTGGTGTTGGTCCACTGTGTTTTATCAAGGGCAGGGTCAATGCAGCTAGCTATCAGGAGATTTTGGAGCACTTCATGCTTCCATCTGCTGAAAAGCTTTATGGAGATGAAGATTTCATTTTTCAGCACGACCTGGCACCTGCTCACAGTGCCAAAACCACTGGTAAATGGTTTACTGACCATGGTATTACTGTGCTCAATTGGCCTGCCAACTCTCCTGACCTGAACCCCATAGAGAATCTGTGGGATATTGGGAAGAGAAAGTTGAGAGACGCAAGACCCAACACTCTGGATGAGCTTAAGGCCGCTATCGAAGCATCCTGGGCCTCCATAACACCTCAACAGTGCCACAGGCTGGTTGCCTCCATGCCACGCCGCATTGAAGCAGTCATTTCTGCAAAAGGATTCCCGACCAAGTATTGATTGCATAACTGAACATAATTATTTGAAGGTTGACTTTTTTTGTATTAAAAACACTTTTCTTTTATTGGTCGGATGAAATATGCTAATTTTTTGAGATAGGAATTTTGGGTTGTCATGAGCTGTATGCCAAAATCATCAATATTAAAACAAGAAAAGGCTTGAACTACTTCAGTTGTGTGTAATGAATCTAAAATATATGAAAGTCTAATGTTTATCAGTACATTACAGAAAATAATGAACTTTATCACAATATGCTAATTTTTTGAGAAGGGCCTGTACATGCACACACATGCCTATGTGTTAGAGCTTTGGGGTGCACACCCTAATGCAATAGGCTGCGCACACCTATGTCTACATCGCTAATTTTTAGGTTAGGCACCAGTACATGGTTTATTCCAATGGCTTTTACTAACATAAATTAACTTGCAATAAAATCTATCAGGCTGCCATGTGGTGTGTAACTCCAGAACTTTACCTAGAAATGTTTTTGTTTATAGACCTAACTATAATATTATAACTTCTTATTTGTATTTGGTTAGCCAAGGTATGACATTTTACCAGCATGTAAGATTTTACATTTGATGATCTCTGTGAAGGAGTGTAAAAGTAATGTAGGGAATACTAATAGAATTTCAGAAACAAAACAAAGGAAACACCAGTAGAATGGAAATGTGGCAAATTGATTCAAGGCATCTGTTTGAAATGCAAGAATGATTCTTGTATTACAGACACAATAAACTGGTTAATAAGAGAATTCAACTCCACAACAAATGTGTAGAACATAGACAGTGAAAGCCAAGCCTGACGGTAATGGATTTGATGCAACAAGGAAAAAAAGGTGCTACCTTGACGGCTGTTCACTCTAACACAAGAGACTCATTAAAGATGTCATGTCACGCAACCAGAAAATGGATAGTGCAATCCATTCACAGCAATTGTGGATATTATGAATGGAACTGTTCTACTTAAAGTAAATTGTGAACCTGGGCAATTTCGAACCAAAGATAGGATGAAAAATCTATAAGGGAGAACTGCCTAATAGAATACGGTGTCAAACCAATTAGCTGGTCTATATGTTAAAAGCAAATATGGACATCTCCTGTAAGCACATTTGCATCACCAAGATTCCATATTGGCCAGTGGCCTCGCTGACCAACAAGGATGTTCAAGATGTAAAAAACAAATTAAGCTGAATTTACTAATCAATGCAAATGTTTAGTTTGATTTGCCAAGGTTTGTGGCAGGTTTAGTTTAGCTTGCCCAATTTGATAAACTGGAAATTCTGCAGTGATGTAACTAGAACCTGTGTATGTCCTGTGGAAACAGTATATTAAACCTACATCCAAACAGTTTCCATGTATAACCAGTCTGTAGCCCCCCTTTGTTAACACCAGATGTATTCCTTCTCATAAACACAGTTTTATGCTGCTTTGTAATATTGTACACATTTTGTCATCAGTATTATTGTAGTAAAATAACAAAAATTTGAGTGCAGTGAGTTTATTGAAGACCCATATAGCAGAAGATAATATATTTGTTTCAGGTACTGTTTTTCCTAATGTCTTTCCAAGATAAAAAATAAATTACATTTATATGATCAGGAGAAAAAAAACAAGAATAAAGACTAATGCCGCCTACACAGGGTCGGAATTTCTGACAACAAATGTTCGATGGGAGCTTGTTGTCGGAAATTCCGACTGTGTGTAGGCTCCATCGGACATTTGCTGTCGGAATTTCCGACAACAAATGATTGAGAGATGGTTCTCAATTTTTCCGACAACAAATGTTCTTGACGGAAATTCCGACCGTGTGTATCCAATTCCGACGCACAAAAATCCTACGCATGCTCGGAATTCGACGCATGCTTGGAATCATTGAACTTAAATTTTCTCGGCTCGTTGTAGTGTTGTACAGCACCGTGTTCTTGGCGATCGGAATTTCCGAGCAACATTTGTGTGACCGTGTGTATGCAAGACAAGTTTGAGCGAAAATCCGTCTTAACAAAATCCACTGTTTTGTTGTCGGAATGTCCGATCGTGTGTACGCGGCATAAGATACTTGTTTGGAGGGTGACTGGACTAATATTCCCAGTTGTTTTCTGCCATAAAATATCATCCAAGAATCAAAATGTGCCTGTAAAGGGAGCGAGGCTGCTTCAGGCGCCGGCTGGGGGACCCTATTACTATGGGAAAAGGAAGGCACAAAAAGGAAGAGAAGCGCCAGGCAAATCCTAGTGCTCCTAGGTTCTCTTGTTTCTTTTGTCCACCTTGCCCCTGTGACTGGAGGATATGAAAACTTGCTCATGCTTGACGGGCCTCATTGGAAATCGGCAATGGTACTGGCACTGAAGATTTGTTTTTCCATCACCACCTGATAAGTATCCATTTGCTCTCTTTCTACTTTGGACTATATGCTTTGATCCTCTGGATCAACTGTGGGTATAGAATTGGGTATATTGGATTGTACAATATTTTTTATTTTATTTATAAAAAAAATTATGGTTGAACTGGATGGACTTGTGTCTTTTTTCAACCTGACTAACTATGTAACTATGTAACTATGTAACTATGTATGGTCTCCCATGGACCGGGACTGTCAATCTGCATGCACACTCTGAATATCAAATTATGGTTTGCAACAGTGAGAGGGGGGTTACAGGACATTGTTTTGCAATCAAATCTCTGGCGTTTAATGCCACATACATACTGTGACTGTACCTTTCAATTCCATATACCTCCTCTAGACCACTGTTGACCCAGGCGGTCGTCCCCTTCTCCTTTTCATATCCCTGCAATTCCTCACTTTTGGATACATCAAGGTATTAACAACATTCACCTCAATATGCCAGCGTGCCTCTCTCCCAGGATCCAGGTCTTATCTTTCTAGGATCCATTTCCCGTTGGGAGCCAATTATTATTGCTGGCCAGGATTGATGATATTGTACTTTAACATTCCTCGCTATATATATATATATTACTGTCACTGGAAAGGGAAAAAATGGTGGACATTGAGTTGTTATCACAGTATGATTGACACGTTGTAAACTATTCAGTTTTTATCATTGGCTATTGCATTTATGTGTTTTTGATATAATAAAATTTTACTTTTTGCACAGTGGGCTGTGTATTTCCTTCCCCTTTCCCCTATCCCCTTTATGTCATTGGAATCGGTTGAGCCCAAAAAAGGGTTTTTATTATGAATTTTTGATGATATGATACCGAGAGCTCCCACAATCCTTTTCCCTATCTTTCCCCTTTTTGCAGTTTCAAGCGTATTGGGGTTTATTTATATATTTATAGATGTATTCATAACTGGCATTAGCAGGGTTTTGCACCTTGAGGGATCCTTATTTTCAGTTCTCCAATACTAGTGCAGCATTATTTTATTTGATTAAAATACAAATTGTTGACAGTATAAGGTGCTAGTGAGGGCAGGTGCTTTCCAGATCCAGCATCACAGAAGAGCCACTGGGGTGTCCCTGTGGAACGGTCCACGAGCAGCCAAGCTGATGAAGGAGGCTTGGTCGTGCCTTCGAAACGCGTTCTGATTGGCCAGACACAGTGGTATGTGGCTCCCCACTCTGACAGCTCCGGAACACTCCAACACAGAGTTACAGAGCCAGCGTCCTCCCAAGGTCCCTCAAAGGCTTCAGCTTCCCACTGACACACGATGCTCATGGACCCTTCTACAGGGACACCCCGGTGGCTCTTCTGTGATGCTGGAAAGCACCTACCTTCACTAGCACTATGTAAGTGCACCTTATACTTTTAACAATTTGTATTGTAATCAAATAAAATAATTCTGCACTAGGACTTGCCTGGCGCTTCTCTTCCTTGTTAACCCTTCCCTATGCTATCCAAAAAACATAAAAAATGTTTTTTTTGGCTGGAGTTATACTTAAAAAAAAGTACTTGTTCCAACTTACATACAAATTCAACTTAAGAACAAACCTACAGAACCTATCTTGCTTGTAACCCGGGGACTGCCTGTATGGACTGCCCAGGGACTGCCTGTATGGACTGCCTGTATGGACTGCCAGGGGACTGCCTGTATGTGTTAAAATAGCAATATCTGCCATAGTGTCTATAAAAAAAGACACAATTATTACCACCCTATTGGTTTAGAATTCTCTATTTATGAGAGGGAGAACAGCCCATTTACTAGCACAAGCAGGTTTACAGTGCTACAGAGACCATGTCTGTGGCATTTCAGTGATTTGCTGGCAGACTGGGGAATAAAGTAGAGCAAATAAGAATATTATAATTATAATTTGTTAATCCACTTGAATATGTGTGTACTATAATATGTAAACTGTAATGGATTATTGAAAAGGAAGTGAAGGCAACAATAGGCATAGTTCGATAGAGATACTCCTATTACATGCATGAAATACTTTCACATATAAAAAAAAATATTTGCAAATTTGTGAAAGTACCATAAAATTGGCTTCTAAAATGAGGTCCTACAGTAATTCTATTGGACTGCTTTCTATTTTAAAAAATGCAGGTTAGGAGGATGGATTGTGACAGAGGGTCCAGTTTTTTACACATGATTTTGTCACATGATACTGGGAGGCGAACATAGGGAAGTTTCATGCTGTCAGTCATGCGCTGAGATATTAGAAAAGGTGGATGGTTGGGATTACAGTGGATGGTTTCACCTCCAGTACATATTCTAAGCCATGTGTTGAAAAGCAGGTTTATTTTGATATCAGTCAAATGGGCAGGATTTGATGAATGAAATGAACACAGCTTTACTTTAATAACCCATTTAAAGAACATTCACTTTGCTAAGGGAACACTCTGCTCTTTTTAGTAAATCAATCCCGATATTTGCTTGAATTATATGTGCAAACAATCATGCTATTCAGTAAGTCAAACATTTTTTTTAAATGCCTTCTTATTATTACAGATGGTCCTAAACAAGCAGTTTAAAATATTATGCTTTTTTTTTTTTTTAAAAAGGATATAAGTAATAACTGATAGGAAATTAAATATAATCTGAAAAGACCCAAAGAGCTTAAGCAGGCTATTCATTCTTTTTTTTCATTCAAACCAGTGGTTTGAATGAAAAAAAAAAATAACCAATTCCCCTATCCACACATTCAGTGTAAAAAAAGGAAAAGAAAGGCGTCTCTAAGTGCAGTATGCAAAATTTAATCAAGTGCACAAAGGGTTTAAAGCACTTAGAAGATCGTTGAGTGTTAAAAGACATGATAAAATCAGGAGACCTCATCTGTGGCATGTGTCCATCCTCAGCATGGTGGTAGAGAGCAGTGTAGAGCTGTCCATCAGCTGTAATGAGTTCTCATACGTGTTGGAGAGAGGAGGCAGCGGGGAAGCCTGTATTCCGGGTTCACTGCGGGACACACAAGGCTGATGGTGTCAGTGGGGAGAAGGGGGGCGGTAACGCATTTCGAAGCATTTGCGGCTCGTTTGTCAGACCCACTACACTGCTCTCTACTAGACTTGTGCAAAACGGAAAAATTTGTTTCGTTTCGGTTCGTTTCTTGTGCACAACGGAAAAAATGTGTTTAGTTTCGGTTCGTTTCTTTCTTGTTCATACATCACGGGACACAGAGCAGCATAGTCATTACTATGTGGGTTATATAGAATTACCTTCAGGTGCTGGCACTGGCAACTTCCAAAACAGGAAGTACCCTCCCCTATATAAGCCCCTCCCATCCGGGAGTACCTCAGTTTTTTGCCAGTGTCTAAGGTGTTGGCCAAGGTTAACATGTATTCATCTGGGCTTGTGTACGGGTTCTCTGGGCCTTAGCAAGCTATTCCGGATCCGACCAAAAAAGCTTCATAGCTAAACGGTCGGTACCCGGGCCTTGCAGAGAAGAGCAAGGTTTTGCCTGTAATGCCTCTCTTAGGAGGGCTGGACCCTGGGATCCAGAGCTCTGGTCATACCCAAAACCAAGAGGCTATCTGTGCAGGGTGCTATACAGGTCCAGGGGAGTGGAATCCTTGGGAACCCGGTCCCTGAAGGTCTAGTACAATGCCTGCCGTGAAAGGTGAAGTTTGGGCTTCTGTGGACCAAACAAAGTCCTGCGGCGGGGAAAAGGTAAGTGGGGGCCCCTCAGGAACTTGGTTCTATTGAGGGGACCCCCAAGCCTAATATGTCTTTCTGCCTGTTACCTAAAAGGTATTCCCGCTAATAGCTGTATATGCCTAAGAAATCCTAGAAATGTTTTTTCATAAAGGAAGTTTTAAAAACTGTAAACCTGGAAATGTTTTTCATAAAGGAGGTTTTAAAAAAAAAAAAGACAAAAGTGCGGTACCTGTGTTTGTCCACTAGAGGCCGCTGTGGAACGTCTTTTTTCTTGGGACTATTCCTTCCATGGTGAAAGTCCAGGCAGATGAGTGAGCTCTCTATCAGGGAAGCTGCATTCCTCTGTCATGCTGCCAAGTAGTTTCCTTCCATCCCCGAGTCCTGGTGAAACAGGGACCCTGGCTCCTCTCCCTACATGGCGCCAAGAGCGCACACGTGCACGCGCGCGCACACACGCTTTCTTTTTAAAAGATTTAGCTTAAAAAAAGGGGGCGGAGCCTGGCGGATGACGCGCTCTGTGCGCCCAGCGCTTCTGCGCATGTGCGGGCGTTCCAGCAAGATAAAAGGACTCAGTCCACGCTGCTTGCTATGGACACAGAGCATGAAAAGGAGCTGGTAGCATAGTATAGGGGCTTACAGCGGGCGGTTGATACAGGCATCCCCAGAAAGACGCATTAGTAGACACCCACTGATGTACATAGCAGCAAAATTGCATTAGACTATTTCAGTAAGGGGTGTATTGCGGCTGGAATACCTCAGCTTTGAACTAAGGAATATGCCGCCTAAAAAACTCCGAGATATACCTCTCAGGAAGTGTAGGGGGTCTCCATCGGGCTCTGAGGATCTGGAGCAGTCATCTGCACCCTCCTCCCCTGAGAAATCAGAGGTTAATACCCATAAGGAACCCCCGGGAGTGCCAGGTACTGCGGCTGTCCTCAGTCCACCTGCTCCTGCATATATAACAGAGGAGGTTTTTTCCTCAACTCTGGAGGGATTGGATCAGAGATTGGCAGCATTGATCGCTTCTTCTCTACAGGAAAGAAAGCGCGCCAGATCTCCATCACCTCCATTAGAGTGCCTGTTGGCAGAGCTACAGTCCCGGGAAGGGACCGACCTACCTGAAGGGGATCAGGAGGAGGTTAACTCTGTTTTTGAGGAATCGACAGTAGATGAACCATTTTCAGCATCACAGACTGAAAGAGATTGTGGGTCCAGACCCTAACTGACATGGTTCGATCTGCATTTAAAATGCCTCTTGTTGAACCATCAACTACTACTGTCTCCTCATTGGGGTCGCTAAAAGCTCCCCAGGTTAATTGCTCCTTTCCAATACATCCATTATTGGAAGGACTTATATACCAGGACTGGGAACATCCTGATAAACTATTTGTTCCGCCTAAAAAATTTCCGGTGATCTATCCCATGGAGGAAAAGTTCACCCAGAGATGGAATGTTCCTACGGTGGATGCAGCCATCTCTTCTGTGAACAAATCACTGACATGTCCAGTAGATAATGTTCAAATGTTCAAAGATCCAGTGGATAAAAAATTGGAATCTTTATTAAAATCTGCTTTTTCCACAGCAGGGGCTGTTACACAGCCAGCAGTGGCAGCTATTGGGGTCTGCCAAGCTTTAAAGGATCAAATGAAAATGGTCCTGAGGGATTTGCCAGACCAGCAGGCCCAGGCTCTGGCTGATCTGCCTAGAGCATTATGCTTTGCGGTTGACGCCATCAAGGATTCTATCCATCAGGCCTCCCGCCTCACGCTGTCTTTGGTACATATGCGTAGGCTTCTGTGGCTCAAAAACTGGTCTGCTGAAGCTCCCTGTAAGAAGCTCTTAGTTAGCTTCCCATTTCATGGGGAACGCCTTTTTGGCGAGGACCTGGATAAGTATATCCAGAAGATTTCCAGTGGTAAAAGTACTCTCTTACCGAGTAAGAAGAGGTCTAGGGGTCCATCTTTTAAGAGGACTACCTCTCCTATCCCTGCGACGTCTGCTACTAAGCAGTTCCGACGGCCTCCTCGGTCAAACTCAGGGGGTAAAAATCAGGGACAGTCACAGGGTAATAAGAAACCCTGGATCCGAAGGGGTACTAAACCAGCCTCCAAGTCAAGCCTATGAAGGGCTGCCCCCACTCAAACGGGTGGGGGGAAGACTTCAGTTGTTCGCAGAGACCTGACGGGAGACGATCAAAGACAGATGGGTGCTCTCCGCAGTAACTCTGGGATACAAGTTGGAGTTAAGTGTCTCCTCCTTCCCATTTTATGTGGTCAGGCATGCCAAGAGACCCTCTGAAAAGAGGGTCTCTCCTATTGGCGTTAGAACAACTATTGCTCCAAGGAGTAATTATGGAGGTTCCTATGGAAGAGTGGGGGTTGGGTTTCTACTCAAACCTTTTCACAGTCCCGAAGCCAAACGGGGACATAAGACCCATATTGGACCTAAAGAGTCTAAACAAATTTCTAAACGTCCGGTCTTTCCGGATGGAGTCGATCCGATCGGTCACCGCTGCCCTACAAGGGGAGGAATGGTTAGCCTCGATCGACATCAAAGATGCTTACTTGCATGTTCCCATCTTTCCAGGTCATCAAAAATTTCTACGCTTTGCAGTAGAAGGGCGCCATTTTCAGTTCAGAGCCTTACCATTCGGTCTGGCCACAGCACCACGAGTGTTCACAAAAATTCTGGCCCCACTGTTGGCCGATCTAAGAACACGAGGTGTAACGATAATGGCATACCTAGACGACCTGTTGTTGATGGACCACTCAGTTGCCAAGCTAGAAGTGGTAATTGTCGATACAATCAAGTATCTAGAATCTCACGGTTGGGTCATCAACCTGGACAAGTCAGCCCTACAGCCAGTGAAAAACCTGGTATATCTAGGGCTACGGCTGGATTCAGACCAGAGGAAGATTTTCTTACCTCTAGACAAGGTATCCTCTTTGAGGGGCTTGGTCCGTCTGCTTTGTGCAAAAAGACAGCCGTCCATACGCCTGTGCATGAGGCTGCTAGGAAAGATGGTAGCATCATTCGAAGCTGTGCCATACGCCCAATTCCACTCAAGGAATTTACAGAGGGCCATATTGTCAGCCTGGAACGGAAAAGTTCAGGCTCTAGACTTCCCGATGGCTTTGTCCCCTTCCGTTCGGAAGAGTCTCTGCTGGTGGTTGATCCCCCAGAATCTCCAGAAGGGAAAACCCTTCAGCCCGATATCTTGGAAGGTGGTCACTACAGATGCCAGCCTTATAGGCTGGGGGGCAGTACTGGAGCAATGGTCTCTCCAGGGCAGATGGTCAAATGTAGTAAAAACCCTGCCCATCAATCTCTTAGAGATACGAGCAGCCCGGTACACCCTAGTAGCCTGGACATCCAGACTCCAAGGGTCCCCTGTCAGAATTCAATCAGACAATGCCACAGCAGTGGCATATATCAATCATCAGGGAGGCACCAGGAGTCGTGCAGCCCAGAGGGAAGTAAGTCACATCCTGGAATGGGCAGAAAAGCATGTCCCATGTATATCAGCTGTCTTCATTCCAGGGGTGGAGAATTGGAAGGCGGACTTTCTGAGTCGCCAACAGTTATGCCCAGGGGAATGGTCCCTTCATCCCGAGGTCTTCCGAGCAATATGTCAGCGGTGGGGAACACCGGATGTAGATCTGCTAGCATCCAGATTCAACGCAAAGGTGGACAGATTTGTCTCCCGGACAAGGGATCCTCTCGCTTGCGGCTCGGATGCTCTGGTGTTCCCTTGGGATCAGTTCAGACTGATATATGCATTCCCTCCGCTACAATTGTTGCCTCGACTCCTTCGCAGAGTCAGGTTGGAGAAGAAGCCGGTGATCCTGGTGGCTCCAGCGTGGCCCCGAAGGGCCTGGTACGCGGAGATCATCAAAATGTCTGTGGGGAGTCCTTGGACCCTTCCACGTCGTCCGGACCTGCTTTCGCAAGGACCGATATACCACCCTTCCTTACTAACTCTAAGTTTAACGGCCTGGCTATTGAATCCCACATCCTAAAGAAGAGAGGTCTCTCTAACTCTGTGGTATCAACTATAATCAATGCCAGGAAGCCTGTATCCAGGCAGATCTACTATAGAGTTTGGAAGGCGTACATCACTTGGTGCGAGGCCAGAAAATGGCATCCACGTAAGTACGTTATAGGCAGAATTCTGGACTTCCTGCAGTGGGCTGTAGACAGGAAGTTTGCCTTAAGTACTATCAAGGGCCAGGTTTCGGCCTTATCAATACTATTTCAAAGGCCCCTGGCTATGCATTCACTTGTCAAAACCTTTATGCAAGGGGTGACTCGTATTATTCCACCGATTAAAGCTCCCATATGCCCATGGGATCTAAATTTGGTTCTGTCGGTTCTGCAGAAGCAGCCGTTTGAACCTTTGCGGCACATTTCCTTGGTTCTACTCACCAGAAAATTGATATTTTTAGTAGCCATATGCTCGGCTAGAAGAGTGTCGGAATTAGCCGCCATGTCCTGTAAAGAGCCATATCTGGTTATCCATAAGGACAGAGTAGTATTACGCCCTCACCCAGCCTTTCTTCCTAAGGTGGTATCGAGGTTTCACTTGAACCAGGATGTGGTTCTTCCTTCTTTTTTCCCCAAACCAAGCTCGGTAGAGGAAAAGTTATTGCATTCTTTGGATGTAGTAAGAGCAGTTAAAGCTTATCTAAAAGCCACTGCTCAGATTCGTAGAACGGATTCTTTGTTTGTTCTGCCGGAAGGCCCCAGAAAGGGTCAGGCAGCATCAAAATCTACTTTAGCCAAGTGGATTCGACAGGTCATAATACAAGCCTATGGCTTGAGAAGTAGACCGCCTCCGTTCAAAGTTAGGGCGCACTCCACGAGAGCAGTTGGAACTTCATGGGCAGTGCATCACCAGGCCTCCCTGGCTCAAATTTGTAAGGACGCAACTGGTCTTCAGTACACACGTTTACTAGGTTCTACCAGGTGGACGTTAGAAGTCAGGAGGATGTCGCCTTTGGGCGCAGTGTGTTGCAGGCCGCAAAAGATCCTCATGCCTGATGGCGCCCAGCTTATGTATGGTGTATCCCCCCCCCTCATTTGGCATTGCTTTGGGACGTCCCACATAGTAATGACTATGCTGCTCTGTGTCCCGTGATGTATGAACAAGAAAGTAGGATTTTTAAAACAGCTTACCTGTAAAATCCTTTTCTTGGAGTATATCACGGGACACAGAGCTCCCACCCCTCTTTTGGGGACACGTATTGCTTTGCTACAAAACTGAGGTACTCCCGGATGGGAGGGGCTTATATAGGGGAGGGTACTTCCTGTTTTGGAAGTTACCAGTGCCAGCACCTGAAGGTAATTCTATATAACCCACATAGTAATGACTATGCTGCTCTGTGTCCCGTGATGTACTCCAAGAAAAGGATTTTACAGGTAAGCTGTTTTAAAAATCCTACTTTTCGGTCCTGTTGATTCGTAATCGTTCGTAATTTTGCTAGACGGGATTTTTCGTGTTCGGACTAATTCGTATTTTCGCAAGCGACATTTTTCGTTGAATCGGAATGATTCGTATTAATGTAAGCCTTATTTTTAGTTTATTTATAATTCGTACTTTCGTTGATTCGTAATTTTCCGTGTCTCTCTCACAACGACGCTGCCTATTATGCCTAATGTGCTTCGAATGGATTTGTACTTTTCTAAATACATAGCGGTTATTTGTAACAATTCGAAATCTCGTATTTTACTTTCGTTTTTTACATGCGGCTATAGCCTCCGCCCCTGTACACCATTTTGAGAGGGAGTTCAGCACGGTGAGGGAGAAGCAGAGAGCAGAGCAGAGTGTTATTGTGCTTCAAATGGATTCGTACATTCGTAACTTTTTTCATAACGAATTATGCCGAAGACATTCGGGCATTCGCTATTTGCGATATAATTTATTTCGGATTCGGTTTTATTCATAATTGCTTTGTTCAGAAATTCGAATGCTCCCGAATGTCCGAAAGTTGCTAAATTTGGACGAATTTCGATTCGTTACGAAACGAATTGCACAAGCCTACTCTCTACCACCATGCTGAGGGTGGACACATGCCACAGATGAGGACTCCTGATTTTATCATGTCTTTAAACCCTTTGTGCACTTTATTAAATTTTGCATACTGATCTTAGAGGCGCTTTTCTTTTCCTTTTCTATATCTTCAGAGTTGCTTCTCCTCTAACCAAAGTGCTACCAGAAGTGCCATCTCAGCACTATCATCCCTCTGACCAGCTGTCCACCTCCACCAGAGCGCCCTTATCTCGTCTCTGTTTCACACATTCAATGTAAATGGGGGAATCACTTCCACTGAGCTAATGTATTCTGTTGGTGGGGAGACTTCCCTGCCAGCAGAATACAATGTTCAGTGTTGTTGGCTATAGCTGGCGGCACTGATTGTTTGTGAAAAACCTGACAGGCTGGTTGTACACAAGTCAATCAATAGATTGGCATGTGTACAACCAGCTAGACTATGCATGGATTAAATTTGGTAGGTCCTTGCTGAACAGGACACATTTCGATCCATGCATGGTCGGCTTTACATTCATTTGCTTTTGGTGTTTTAACCACTTCAATACCAGGCACTTATGCACCTTCCCGCCCAGACCAATTTTCAGCTTTCAGCCCTCTCACACTTTGAATGACAATTACTCAGTCATGCTACACTGTATCCAAACAAAATTTTTATAATTTTCTTCTAACAAATGGAGCTTTATTTTGTTGGTATTTAATCGCCACTAGGTTTTTTATTTTTTGCGATATAAGCAAAAAAACTGGGAAATTTAAAAAAAAACACACTTTTTTTCGTTTCTATTGTAAAATTTTGCAAATAAGTAATTTGTCTTCATAAATTTGTGCCAAAATTTATACTGCTACAAATCTTTGGTAAAAATAACCCAAATTTGTGTATATTATTTGGTCTTTGTGAAAATTATAGAGTCTACAAACTATGGTGCCAATCACTGAAAAATTGATCACATCTGATCACGCCTGATGTACTGAAGGCCTATCTCATTTCTTGAGACACTAACAAGCCAGGAAAGTACAAATACCCCAAAATTACCCCTTTTTGGAAAGTAGACAGTCCAAGGTATTTACTAAGAGGCATGGTGAGTTTTTTGAAGTTGTATTTTTTTCCCACAATTCTTGGGAAAATTTGGATTATTTTTTTTCTTTTTTACACAAACTGGTCATATTAACAGGTTATTTCTCTCACACAGCATATGCATAATTGCAACTACACCCCAAAATACATTCTGCTACTCCTCCTGAGTATAGCGATACCACATGTGTGAGACTTTTACACAGCCTGGCCACATACAGAGGCCCAACATTGAAGTAGCACTTTCAGGCGTTCTACAAGCATAAATTGCACATATCCTTTCTCAACCACCTATTACACTTTTGAAGGCCCTGGAGCACCAGGACAATGGAATTGTCCACAAAATGACCCCATTTTGGAAAGCACACACCCCCAACGTATAATCTATGAAGCATTATGAGTCTTTTGAACGGTTCATTTTTTTCCAGAAGGTTTTGGAAAATGTGGAAAAAAATGAAAATGCATTTTTTTTACACAAAGTTGTCCATTTATAAGATATTTCTAACACATAGCATATACATAGCAAAAATTACACCCCAAAATGCATTCCGATACTCCTCTTGAGTATGACGATACCACATGTGTGAGACTTTTACACAGCCTGGCCACATACAGAGGCCCAACATTGAAGTAGCACTTTCAGGCGTTCTACAAGCATAAATTGCACATATCCTTTCTCAACCACCTATTACACTTCAGAGCGAATGCTTCCTGGGGCGGGATCTTGTTGGTAAATGAGGGCATCAATCATATCTTCGATATAATGGAGGTAGGGGAGTTGTTGATTTTGAGTTGCTTTTTGGTAGCAGACAAACAAATTAAAAAGGGCCATGTGAAACAGATGTAACGCAACTTTTTTGTGCCAATACTGGGACTTTCTTGTTGATAAGTAGGGCTGTAGCATCTGGTCATTTAAATCCACCCCCCCATGTACAAATTGTAGCCGTGGACACATTCGGGCTTTACAATGGGGCCGCGTCTTCTTTGGATCTCCACCACGGCGTCATTGTGGATCATAGAGAGGATGTGGACATCTTTCTTGTCCCTCCACTTCATGGCCAACACCTCCTCGTTCCTCATGAATGCCAATTCTCCAGGTTGCAATTTTTTGATCAAAAATTTTTGTGGGAATCCCTTCCGTTTTATTTTAAGGTACCGCAGGCCGGGGTTTGCTTACTGTAAAGGTGGCGAAAAAGGGGCAGGCTGGTATAGTAATTGTCAACATATAAATGGTAACCTTTTCTGCCAACTCCCAGACAATTTTCCCACTGGTTCCAATATATGTGGGGCAATCACAGGGCTGGAGCTGGGAGTCTTTGCCTTCGTAGATCCTGAATGTGAAGACGTATCCAGTGGCTCGATCGCATCATTTATTTAATTTTAACCCATACCTGGCTCTCTTGCTTGGTATATACTGCTTGAAGTGTAGTCGGCCAGTGAAATGTATGAGGGACTCGTCCACACAAATTTTTTGGTCTGGGATGAAAACTTCTTGAAATTGCTGGGAAAAGGCATTGATTAGGGGGTGTATCTTGTACAATTTGTCGTAGTTGGGATGATCTCGGGGAGGGCACTGTGAATTGTCATTGAAGTGGAGAAAACGCATAATCTTGTTGTATCTTGTCCTGGACATGACAGTGGAATATATGGGCATGTGTTGGATGGGGCGTTTGGACAAATATGCATGGACTTCGTTCTTTTTGTAAGCCCCATATTGAACGTAAGGCCCAAAAACAATTTAAATTCGTCCAATGTTAGACGCCGCCACTGGAACATGCGGGCGTAGGAAGAATTGGGGTTGGCAGCAATAAATTGGGATGCATAGAGATTAGTTTTATCCACTATATTCTGCAGCAAATCTTGTGGGAAAAATAAACAAAAATAATCAAATTGAGAAAAATTTGTAGTGTCGGGCTGCACACCTGGCTGTGCGGTGAAAGGGGGGATGATAGCGGATCCTGAGTTGGCAGGCAACCATAAGGGGTTTGCCAGGGCAACGGGAAGGTAGGACTGGGGCTGGATTCTTCGGGTTGGGCATGTATTTCCATTACTTGTACTGGGCTCCTCTTCCTGGGGTATGGCGCTGCTGGTGGTGGGAAGATCTCCTGATCTTGGTCCTGATCTTGGTCCTGATCGCATTCTTTTGGGAGGGACGGTTTCCTCCGGGGACTCAAACTCTGAGACACTATCCTCCACTGTCTCGTATTCCGAACCAGAATCGAATAATGTGAGCTCCCCGCTGCTCTCATCATCCGATATGGCAAGAATGGCATATGCCTCCTCAGGTGTGTAAACCCTTTGGGACATTATGGCAGTGCTTATTGGTGGGCATGTGTAATGCTACTGCTGGTGGTAGTGGTGGTGGCCTGTGTGGTGGTACCGATGGAGGTATTAGTGGTGGGGCTGTGTGGTGGTACCAATGGCAGTATGGGTGGTGGTGGTACCAATGGCGGTACAGGTGGCGGTGGTACCGATGGCGGTACGGGTGGTGGTGGTGGCGGTACAGGTGGCGGTACGGGTGATGGTGGTACTGATGGCGGTACGGGTGGTGGTGGTGGCGGTACCGATGGTGGTACAGGTGGCGGTACGGGTGGTGATGGTACCGATGGCGGTACAGGTGGTGGTGGTGGTACAGATGGCAGTACGGGTGGTGGTGGTACCGATGGCGGTACCAATGGTGGTACAGGTGGCGGTACGGGTGGTGGTGGTACCGATGGTGGTACAGGTGGTACAGGTGGTGGTGGCGCTACCGACGGTGGTACGGGTGGTGGTATTGGTGGTGGTACCGATGGTGGCACTAGTGGCGATACTGGTAGCGGGCCAGTGTGGTACTAATGGTGGTACTGGTGGTGGTACCGATAGCGGTACTGGTAGTGGTACCGATGGCGGTACTGGTAGCCTGTGTGGCGGTACAAATGGCGGTACCGATGGAGGTGGACCTGTGACAGATGATTGACAGATGGGCCGATTGATTGATTGACAGATGGGCTGATTGATTAATTGATATATTGGCTGATTGATTGATTGACAGATGGGCTGATTGATTGACAGATGGGCTGGGCTGATTGACAGATGGGCTGATTGATGTGCTGGGCTGTGTGACAGGTCCTCTTTATTGGGGGGGCACAGTACTATAGACAAACTACACTGATCTCTCACTTACTGATCCCTGCTCTCTCCTCACAGATCGGTGTGTGAGGAGAGAGCAGGGATTAGGTAGTAACTGCTGCTCTGTGTTTACATTTGTGACCGTCTGTGATTGGACACAGCCGGTCACGTTATAAACAGCCAATTTCATTGGCTGTTTACTCTGATCGGGGACGCGCTGTGTCCAAGGGACACTCGCCTTCCCCGATCCCCGCTCTGCAAGCCTCTGGCGGCGCGCACGGAGTGCGCCGCCGAGTTTGTTGTGACATGTGATGGGCTGTGACTTTGACACAGCCAATCACATAGTAAACAGCCAATGAAATTGTCTGTTTACCGTGATCGGGGAAGCGCTGTGTCCGAGGGACACACGCCGTCCCCGATCACCGCACTGCACGCCCCCTGCGGGCGCGCGCTAGGCATTATCCTGCAGGACGTCATGGACATCCAGTCAGGATAATGCAACCACCAACCGGCCGTCATTTTCCTATAGGCCGGGCGGGAAGTGGTTAAACAAACTGCATTATCCAAACCGTCTCTAAATAAACTGAGCATAGTAAACATATAACACCCTCAGAGCACAACTAATTTCAGCTTGATAGTCACTTTAAATTGATTCAGACAGCTATTGAATTGTAACTGCTGAGTAAAAAATAATAATAATAAAAAACATTATGCTAGTTTGATGTTGAACAGGCCAGATAAACACTGTACATAAAGTAGGCGGAATCCTCTTTGTGTGTGTTTCAAAACAGACAGATCAAGCACTAAAGCGATCATTTATATGAAATGCCCCAGCATTGTTTTCAAAATGCAAATAACATATCTATATAACCCGTATCATCTAGTTTTTTTTACACATTTCAGTGCAGTATGGCTTAGGGTTTTATGCTTTACCTTGAAATTACCGGGGATGGGGCTTGCCTGCTCAGCTTAAAGGCAAAGTCAATCTTTTGCAAAAATTGGATAAATTGACCCATATTAATAAAATATAAATTAGGCATGTATTACATGTTTGCATTGAAGTCTGCAGAGCATTGCAACTGTGATCAGTGCATCATGGGTGCCATGTACAGGCTCCTCCCAGGCCCAGACATATGAACCTTCTGTTATAGGGCATAAACATGGTCACAAAGGTTATTCTGCTTTTCATCTTCAGTGGATCTGTTAATAGCTTTTCAAGTCTCCATGAATAAATTCCTAATGTTTCACAATAAACAGGAACAGTTTAATGTTTAAAAAAGCTTCACCTTTAGCATTAAAGTATGCAAAAAAGCAAAACTTTTTTTCTTGTTTCCAATAAGGGTTGAAGTCCCTGCTGGGGAGGTTCACCCCTTTATTTGTCTTGGTCGCCAAGATAGAAAGTAAGGGAAAATGCAGAGTTTTACAGCTGTCGCAAGAAGAAGAATTGAGGGTAAACCATCCAAAAGAGATGTATTTTCTGATGACGTGTTCCTGATGGAAATTACCCTCACCTTTGGAAGATTTCCTCTAATTTCCTGTTGTTCCTGCAGGACAGAAAGTGAAGGAAAATGTCTGTATGAACTACAAAAAATGACCTGATAAGGTTGGTAACCCCTCATTACTTTTTCCCCCAAAAAGTTTTGCCTTTACATGATGGAGCGATCACGTGGTAAACGGCCGCTATCAGCGGCGATTTACCGTGATCCGTGATGCGCCGGGTCCTCTGGACCCAGCGGTCATGGAGACTCCCGTTTGCGCGCCCCAGGGGGGCACGGGGGAGCGCGATTCTGGGAGGACGTTATATAACGTCCTCCCAGAGTTAAGCAACCACCCTTCCGACGTTATTTGTCGGCAGGCAGTGGTTAAGTGGTTAAAGGGAAGGGAATTAGCTAGTACTATTTATTATTTTTTATGCTTCTTTTTTTCATGGTTTGTAAGAAAAAAAAAAAGCTACTTAAAGCAGACCTTCAGTCATTATTTCATCTTTCCATCTATTAAATATTTTGCCCTTGTTGTTTTAACTTTGGATAGTAAAACTTTTTTTTTTTTCTGCCAGTAAATACCTTATAAAGCCCACTTCCTGTTTCTTGTCTGGTCATTAGCCTAGGCTTATGACATCATGCACATCTCTCTCTCTCACTCTCATGAGAGTTTGCCAGGAAGGGAGGGGGGGTGAGTCATAAGAGGGCCAATGAGAGCTGCAGGGCTGCAGAGCTAGAGGTGTGCCTCTGTCTAAATCCAGGAAGTGAACAGGCATCAGCTTCAGCTGCTCACAATTAAAATAGCTGCAGCCAGACTCAGTGGAGAGAGATTTCTGCAGCATATTTGGCAAGTACAGAATGACAGTATATATAAAATAATATGCAAAGTGGTTGGAGGGAAGCTTCAGAATGGCAAAGATGTTTTTATTACAAATTTTGTGAGCAGACTGCAGTTTCTCTTTAAGACATTAATTTCTAGGTATGGTTTATGGAGGATAGTTACATTGTTGACTTAAAAGAGGTTTGAGTAGGCATGTTGGTGGAGGTGCTGCATCTGTATTTGAGGGTCATCAGTTACAGATAGATTCTGTCATTTTACAGTTGGCTTAAAATCCCTATATTTGCTGTGGGGTCATTTCTAAGTGTCATACGTGCTCATATGTACAATGCCCTACAGTGTATATTATCTAATGGCATACAGTTTTGTGAGCTTCAGAGAAATGCCAAGGTTTTTAATGTATATTTTAGTTTATATAACACTACAGTGTCAATCAGAATTATCTTGTGTTGTCTTTAACAACAGATCCATCCAGAGTCTCCTGATAGTGGATACCAGCTTCTTGCAGGTATAGGAGAAGTGAACAGAATACTAAAACTGTTAAATAATAGAGTGGTATTCCAGACCACAGCTTGCTTCAATGACAGACAATATTTGGAGTTGAAATGCTTCCTTGATAGTTTGAAACATCCCCTTAGGCACATAGACACTGATTGTATAACTAGAAGCATGTCTTTGCTGTGGAACAGCACCCGTGTGAACCTGGTCATCTAGACAGCTTGCGGATATAAGCAGACTTCTTTCCTGGATGTGAATATGAATTTTAGAAGTGGAAAAAGAATGGTGGTGTAGCAGTATTCGGTATGCAGCAGATGGGGAATCTGCAACCTTTGCTCTAGCATGATCAGCTTCTCCTGTTTAAAAGAAAAAAAAAATCCATCACAGCCTAAAGACAATGAATACTTACTTTAATCCCCTTCTGCCATACAAATGGCAATGAAGTCTTATAATAATAATATTGTGCATGGATTTGCAGAGTATTTAGTTGTTTTAGTACCTGTAAATATCATGTAAGACAATTATGGTTAAAGTGAATGTAACATGTCTAGAAATATGATATTCACTGCAACTGTTCTGTTATGTCAAAAGTGATTTCTAATTCACAAAATATTATGCAGATATATACATATCACACCTAGTAAAGTATAATGCTCTCTATATTTATAACATATTATACACAGAGTATTTTCACTGGACATATTGGATACTACCCAGAAGGAACTTGGAGTTTTTAAACTCTGATATCATTCAACCTGGGATAATATTACCATGGTTACAGATCTTTGAGGAGTTATCTGTTGTGCGTTCAGTTAGAATGCAAATTGTTCAAGAACTGATTACATATAAAATATTAATGTACAAAGTATCTTTGGGGTTGATTTACTAAAGCCAGAGAGTGCAAAATCTGGTACAGCTGTGCATGGTAGCCAATCAGCTTCAAACTTCAGCTCAATTAAGCTTTGACTAAAACAAAAAAACCTGAAAGCTGGTTTCTTTACAGAGCTGCACCAGATTTTGCACTTTTCAGTTTTAGTAAGGCCCCTTTCACACTGGGGCGGTTTGCAGGCGCTATTGTGCTAAAAATAGCGCCTGCAAACCGAGCCTAAACAGCAGCTCCTGTCTCTCCAATGTGAAAGCCCCGAGGGCTTTCACACTGGAGCGGTGCGCTAACAGGACGTGAAAAAAAGTCCTGCTAGCCGCATCATTGGAGCAGTGAGAGGAGCGGTGTGTTTACCGCTCCTCCACCGCTCCTTCCCATTGAAATGAATGGGACACCGCGGTAATACCGCCCGCAAACCGCGGATGTAGCCGTGGTTTGCGGGTGGTATTAACCCTTTTTCGGCCGCTAGCGGGGGTTAAAACCGCACCGCTAGCGGTCGAATACCTCAGCAATTGCGACGGTATAGCGCCACTAAAAATAGCGGCGCTATACCGCCACCGCACCCAGCGCCCCAGTGTGAAACCGCTCTAAATCAACCCCTTTGTGTTTAGTGCCAGTGTTTATGTTAAAAACACAAAAGATTTTTCAATTTAAAAGGACCCTTAAGCCCTGTACACACGATCGGATTTCCTATGGATTTTAAACCGATGGATTTTTCCATCGGTAATCCGATGAAGCTGACTTCCATCAGTCTTGCCTACACACCATTAGTCAAAAAACCGACCGTCCCAAACGCCGTGACGTAAAACACTCCGAAGAGCCGAGAAAAATTAAGTTCAATGCTAAGTTCTGAGCATGCGTCGACTTGATTCTGAGCATGCGTGGGTTTTTTCTCCGATGGAGTTCCCCACAGACGATCGGAATTTGCTATCGTTTTTTTTTCCATCGTAAAATTTAAAACATGTTCTATTTTTTTATACCGATGGAAAAAAGACCGATGGGGCCCATACACAATCAGTTTGTCCGATGAAAAAAGTCCATCGGACTGTTTTCATCAGTAAAACCGATCGTGTGTACAGGGCTTAACAGAAAATGTGAGTGCTCCAAGATTCATTCTCTGATGAATCTGATAACTATTTAATGTCTTAATGTGAAAAACCTTTATGCCGCATACACACGGTCGGAATTTCCAATGGAAAAAGTCCGATAGGAGCTTTACATCGGATATTCCGACCGTGTGTATGTCCTGTCGGAATTTCCGACAGACTTAGATAGAGAGCAGGTCCTCTATTTTTCAGTCGGAAATTCAGACAGAGTTTTGCCTGGTCAAAAGTCAGACCGTGTGTACAGGGCATTAGGCTTTAGAACCACTTTAATGCATTCCCTGTACTAGGGTAAAAAACCTTCCCATGTAACCCCCCCTCCTCCTTTCTAACACTTACCTACAGTGGGGAAAATAATTATTTTATCCCTTGCAGATTTTGTAAGTTTGCCCACTTACAAGGATATGAAGATCTAGAATTTGTATCATAAGTGTATTTTAAATGATAGAGACAGAATATCAATCAAAAATCCAGAAAAAACACAAGACACAAATGGTATAAACTGAGTTGCAGTTCAGTGAGTAAAATAAGTATTTGATCCCTTACCAATCAACAATAATTCTGGCTCCCATAGACTGGCTACATTATGTGCTCATGTGGTACAGAGATTAGTCCTGTCAATTTAAGAAGGTGCTCCTAACAACAACTCGTTATGTGTATAAAAGACACCTGTCCATAGAATCTATTTCTTCCATTCAAACCTCACAATCATGGGCAAGACCAAAGAGCTGTCAAAGGATGTCAGGGACAAGATTGTAAACCTGCACAAGGCCGGAATGGGCTACAAGACCATCATCAATAAACTTAGTGACAAGGGGACAACTGTTGGAGCAATTATTCGCAAATGGAAGAAATACAAAATAACCATCAATCGGCCGGAGTCTGGAGCTCCATGCTAAATTTTGCCTCATGGGCTAAGGATGATCATGAGAACAGTGAGGGATCAGCTCAGAGCTACTCGGGAGGAGCTTGTGAATGATCTCAAGACAGTTGGGACCACAGTCACCAAACAAACCATTGGTAACACAATACGTTTCCATGGATTGAAATCCTGCAGTGCCCGTAAGGTCCCCCTCTTCAAGAAGGCACATGTACAGGCCCGTCTGAAGTTTGCCAATGGAAATCTAAATGATTCAGAGAAGGATTGGGAGAAAGTGCTGCGGTCAAATGAAACCAAAATTGAGCTCTTTGGCTTTAACTTGACTTGTCGTGTTTTGAGAAAGAAACATGCTGACTATGACCCTAAGAACACTATCCCTACAGTCAAGCACGGATGTGGAAACATTATGCTTTGGGGGTGTTTCTCTGCTAAAGGTACAGCCCGACTTTGCTGCATTGAGGGGCCAATGGACAGGGCCATGTATTGTAAAATCTTGGATGAGAACATTCTTCCCTCAGCCAGAACACTAAACATGGGTCGCGGATGGGTCTTCCGGCATGATAGTGACCCAAAAGATACCCCCAAGACAACAAAGGAGTGGCTCAACAAGAATCACATTAACCTGAACTTATGATGTTGTTTTTTCTGATGTATGCCCTATGGAAGTTTTACCATCTGTAGGCTCCTCTATGTCCAGCCATACGAACCATCTTGTGTTCTCCTTCCGTGATTTCTCTGACTTCCACATACACGTACATTTACCACTTGCACTAATGCTTTGACCTTACCTGCAAAGGTTGGTCAGGGAATGCTGGTCTTTTATGACAATGGTCCCCCTATTCCATGATTTTCTTCAATTTTGATATAAAACTACTGCCCTTGCCTTTACATCTTTCCTTGCCCGGTTCGTCTCTGCCCGGAACACGGGAGTCTGTCCGCCATTTTGGTCATGGGGATGGGCGTCCTGCTATATGTGGCATGCCTTGATGCCAGCCCCACAGCGTATGGCCTCTTGGTATTTGTCGCATTTTCTGCGTCGGTGGTCGTTTTCTGCATGATGTTCCCCCATTTTTAAATGGGGGGGCACCGTACAGGTCCTGCCCTGGGGGCCCCCCTCTTTGGCATCCGTTTTCCATTTCCTCTTCTGTGCCTCTTCCAGACTTTTTTCTCATGTTCATTTTTTTCAATCCCCCCCCTTTTTTTTTGCTTTCTCTTTTATCTGTATTCTCTCTGCTTTTTTATGCAATTTTGGTTCATGCCTTGATATTTCTTGGTTCTAGATCCCACAATTTTTGTTTAGATCCTTATGCATCTCCTTTCCCGACTTAATATCGGTTTTGGCTTTGCATTTTTGGCGGTTTTTGCCAGTAGCAATAGTCTCAAGTTGATGCAAGTTTGTGCATTCAACATGATGATGCCTATTTGGCATAACTATCCGGTGTGCCAGTATTCTATAAACATCTGCACCACTATACAATAAATAAAAAATCAAAAGTGATTTTATTAGTATTCTTTGGATGTGTTCACATATCCACCAGCAGAGGGCGCTAGATTTAAGATTACAGATGCTCTTTTCCCATGTATTTTATTTAAATTTTTATCTTGTTTCATTTCATTACTGGGGTTGCTTTTTGCGCCTCAGTGTGGCTGCTGTGAGATGTTTCCCTTATTTTCCCCTTTGTCCTGTGTCTTTTCCCATTGCCTGGTGTGCTGCTTTCCCCTCAGTTGTTTCCCTATGCATTCTAGCCTCTTGTTTATGCGCCGCTGAGTTCCGGCGCAGCCCTCTGGCGTCATTCACTGATTTATGTCAGTGCGCATGCGCGGACGTCTTTTAAAACCGCTTCTGGCGCCATTTGGGTCATCGACGCTGCTGCTGCAGCATTCTACACCCCCAGCTCACCTCAGACATTGCAGCTGGCAGGTAAGAAGGCCTTTTTGCTCTATCAATCCTTTCCTATGCAGGCTAACTGGATTTTCCTTTCTTTTCTCTATTTTTTTCTTTCCTCAGTAGAAACCTGATTCAAGCTCTGCCTACTATATGCACTGCGATTTTTAGGTACTTTTCTTTATACTTTTGTATTACTGATAAAAAGTCTTGCTCTATATATGCACAGCGCTATTTCTGTGTATTTATGTAGTCAAAACTGATCCAAGCTTTGCTTACTACATGTATTTGTGATTACCAGGTATCTATGTATACTCTGCATTACTGTCAAAGAGTTCTGTGCAATATATGCACAGCATTACCATTGTGTATTCATGCATATCTCTGCATTACCTACCCCCAATTTATATAGTTAAATATTTTTCCTCTTTGAATATATTTCATTTGCAAGTATTACCATGCAATTGGTTTTCTCAATCTTTTTAGCATTTCACAGTAATATCTGATTTTTCATTCTATGTATACTGTTATACTATGCGGGTATCATATTACCCTCTCCTCTCTTTTTTAGGCACATAGTAGTGCATCCTGGGACTACATGCGGTTTTGGTTCTCTGAGAGTGCTGTTTGGGACCCCTGCTAGAGCCGACCCGGGCTTGGATGAGGGATCTTTCCCCTCATGAATGGCAATGGCAGTTCTGCTCTTTTGCTTTTTTGCTTCTCTGCTTTTAGGACTTTATATGTCCTTTATACTCTATTCCTTTGGAACATTCTGACATATATAGATACTATTTTTGTGCGTGGTATGTATATTGGATGTGTTTGTGCCTTTTACAGTGTTAATCTCTGGAATTATTTCTGAGCTTTGTCTTTCTATTTCATTCTCAGAACACAGTTGTATTCTCTCCTACCAAGAGCCTCTGAAGAAAGGATTGGTATTCCTGAAACATGTTAGGCTAAGGGAGTTGATTTTCTTGTTCGGAAAATGTATACAAATGTCTGAATGTTCCCTATTTTCTGTAATTTATGTATGTTGTGTAACTTCATCAATGTGCTAAACACACCTTTTGATATTTGCATATATTTTTACCCAAGAAAAAACTTTTTCTAATAAATTATATATATTTTTATAAAAATTGTTCTCTTTGTTTGCCCTTAAAAGTCCCACTTACGCCCTTTTGGGTTTATTCCCACATTAACCTGCCTAGCGGTATTCCCGAGTCTGGCTCGGGGTGGAATTTCAGTACCATTAGCGGTAACCCCGAGCCCGACTTGGGATCGCATCGCAGTATCCAGGCAAAGTTACTTACCTTGTCCCCTGGATCCTGCGATGTCTCCCCGCTGTGTGTGCGAGCTGTCATCTCGCTCGATTCACAGTGCCGAGTGCCGAGCTCTGTTCCCTGCGATGTTGCGACGCATGGGGACGGAGCATGACGGCAAATTCAAAAAAGTAAAAACACACAATACATACAGAACACTGTAATCTTACAGATTACAGTACTGTATAAAATAATTACACACCCCCTTTGTCCCTAGTGGTCTGCCCAGTGTCCTGCATGCACTTTTATATTATAAAAACTGTTCTTTCTGCCTGGAAACTGGAGATTGTCCATAGCAACCCAAAAGTGTCCCTTTATGTCAAAAGTGGTTTTATACCAGGTAGAAAACAGCCATAATAAATTAGAATCACATGCAGAATTGAGCGATAGCGATTTGTGGGGAAATTCGTCATCAAACACTGAAAAACACTTTTATTATTATTATATTATTATTTGTTATTATTATTCATAGTTATTTATTATATTATAATTTATGATTTTGTGTTTCAAACTTTATCATACCCAGGATGTCTACTAGACTCTGGTTTGGACAGATTTAAGTGAGTTATTCCTAAGAATTACAGGCTTACAATATAAAATGCCAAATTTCCATGCAAAATAATGGTACCGCTTTCAGCACCTAATATCTGAAATAATCATACTGCCAGGGAGTTAAGGTCATAGAGTGGCCTAGCCAGTCTCCAGACCTTAATCCTATAGCAAATATATGGAGGGAGCTGAAACTTTGAGTTGCCAATCAACCTTAAGGATTTAGAGAAGATCTGTGAAGAAGAGTGGACCAAAATCCCTCCTGAGATATGTGCAAACCTGGTAACCAACTACAAGTAATGTCTTACCTCCGTGTTTGCCAACAAGGGTTTCTAAACCAAGTACTAATTACTAATGTTTTTTGCTTGGGGATCAAATACTTATTTTACTCACTGAACAGCAACTCAATTTGTATCATGTTTTTTTTCTGGATTTTTGTTTAATATTCTGTCTCTATCATTTAAAATACACCTATAATAAAATGTATAGACCCTTTGTAAGTGGGCAAACTTACAAAAACTGCAGGGGATTAAATAATTATTTTTTCCCGACTCTATTTCTGATCTCACAGGCTTTGCTGAGGGCAGCAGGAGTCATTGGCTCCTGCTGCTGTAAGTCAATCCAGCGAGCAGAGAGCAGGGGTGGGGCTGAGCCTCACTGTGTGTCTATGGACTTGTCTGCCAGCCTAGCAAATGGCTTGTTATGGGGGAAAACACAGAAGAAGAGGAGTGGAGAGCGCTGGTAGGAGACCCCAGAAGAGGAGGATCGAGGCACCTCTGTGCAATACCGTTGCAATACCAATATCATTGCACAGAGCAGGTAAGTATAACATGTTTATTATTTTAATGAAGAAGAAACTGGATTTTACAATCACTTTAAAAATGTAGCAATCACTTTACCTACTTTCCACTTCCCTCTCATTGCCACATCATAGACAAGAATGCACAGGTGACCTAAACATTCATGTTAATACTGCATTCATGCAAAAAGATGTACAGACGTGTTTGGTTCATGCATGTCTGACACCTTTTGCATATTTAATAGGATTCGTCAGTACTCAGTAGAATTGATCTGACTACCATTGACTGGATCAGAAGGGAATGTTTCCCTGTGTGAGTATAAATCGGTGACCATGTTTTTTCTTATTCTTCAGCACTGCAGTTCTATAACAGTTTTAGAACAGATTTAGGATTAAAATACGTTAATATTGATAGACTTTGGGCTATTTCTGCTTTATATTGTTTATTGTTAGTGTTTCAAGTGCAAATACAGTAAAATATTATAGTTTCCTCAATTACTAGTTCTCACAGCATGTGAGATGTGTAGTACTTATTGGAAATATGTACTTAGCCATGGTAAGACACAATATATATCCCCTCAAAGGCTTTATAGACCTTGTCCACAACCATAAATAATTTTAATACAATTCTTTGACTCTAACTGATTGGCCAAAATGTCATTGAGCAGACTTGTATATTTTTATTGTTTGCAGGTATGCCCACACAACATAGAAAGTTATTTAATCTGCAAGCAGGTATAAGATGATAATTATGTGACTTTGCTTGGTTTGTATGCTTCTGCTACATGCTTAGCAGTACAAGCAATGCGTTACCTATGCTAAAAATAAAATAAGCATTAAAGTGGTTCTAAAGTCTAAATGTTTTTTACCTTAAAGCATTCTCCAAATTAGCGTAAAGAATACCCAGCTACTTCTCCTACCCCCTTCCCTAAACACTTACCTGGCTCTAGCCCTGTCTCCGACTCCAGTACCATTCCCTTTACTTCCGGCAATCTCTAGAGAAACTTAGGACAAAGGCTGCTGCTCTTAGTCAATCTCCTGGTTGTGGCTTATGGGTGCGTTGTGTGCCTATGGTCACACACAGCTTAGCTTGAGGTGCCCCTTTAACACCTAGCTTGCTACAGGAGGCACCCGTAGGAGGGAGAAGCTGTCAGCGCTGGTGTGAACTGCCAGTAGAGGAGGTATCACTTTAAGCATTACTACTGCTACAGTGAAATATGTTTCTTTCAAGTAGACAAAGAAAATCTGTTATTCAAAAAAATGACAAAATAGAAAATGACACCATGCGGTATTATATAAATTATCATATGCGGCGCTCCTATCAATATTTAAATTGATGCGGTTCACTATTGTCCCAAAGACAACGGTGTTTAAAGGTACACCAGGTGTATGCGATAAATCCTCAGGGCAAAGTTCAAATTATCACATGTAAAAATTATCACAATAACGTCTGTGGAGATGGTCATTCTTCATGGAAGCAGCATGTAGATTTATCTCCCAAGAGGTTTGAGACATCATCACCTCTTGAATATCTCTATGAAAAGGACACACGCAGGAGGCATCTCTCGTTTGGATTTCCTTTTGGATTTCATATGAGCCTGTTACCTTCTGATTTCTGGTGAGTGCAATCCCTATGGGGCGTTTTGAAACACCTGTTTGAAGTGATCTGGAGGAAGGTGCACATTCCGCAGACGTTATTGTGATCATTTTTACATGGGATAATTCAAACTTTACCCTGAGGATTTATCGCATACACCTGGTGTACCTTTAAACACTGTTGTCTTTGGGACAATAGTGAACCGTATCAATTTAAATATTGATAGGAGTGCCGCATATGATAATTTGAATAATACCGCATGGTGTCATTTTCTATTTTGTCTTTTTTTTAATATAAGTTTATTTGTGAATGTGGCTGCTGATGTAGAATATGTTGTAAAGAGTGAGGTTTATCAGCATCTCTACTTTGATAAGATCTAGACTCTTGTTTTACCAAAATTGAACACCATAGCGCTGGGATAAAAGAAAAATAGGTAACAGTTGCAGCAGTTTTTCAATTTTCTTTTTTTTTGTTTATAAAGAAAATCTGTTATTTGTCACTTGGATAAACAATTGAATAGGACTGTATAGCAACTGAGCCTAAGCTTACCAATGCAGATTATTTGATGGTGACTGGTTTTAGCAAATTTAGGAAGTGCAAGGCGCAATAGACAAGATACACAAAGAGAGAGAGAGCGTAACAATCTTATTAACTTTTTTTTTTTTTTTAAATCTTTATTTAAGGTATGCGGTTTATACATGACATCATAACACACATGTCAACCTATGAAATTCAGTAATAGGCAATAATAATAACTCGTCCAAGAAGTCTACATACATTAGAGAAATCTTATTAACTTTTAATATGAATGAAAAAAGCAGCACAATCTGTGCACTTACATGTGGCTAGGTAATGGAATGAAGCGTACAAAGGGGGGACCAGCTGCAATGCTTGAAGAGTCATGTTTTCCTACTCTTCCGCCTCCAGGAAAGCTATCAGACGATGAAAATGAATTGGTCAAAGCTTGTGCTCTTACAGCATTCCACGCTGGGGTTTCTGAATGCATTTCAGGGGCATATACTTCTCTGTCAAGCCTCTAGACGCTTCACAAAGGGGACATGCCTCTGAAACTTATGACCTTGGATACTAGCAATTGAGTGGATGATATTTGTCAGAGAGATCAATATAGTCTAGAGGGAGCACTTGGCTATGTACACTACTCCTATTACCTGGTCACATGTGAGTGCATTGATTGTGCTGTTTCATTCCTTCATATTAATCTTTATTGCACCAGATTGTTGCACACTATCCTCTTTTTTGTATTGTGTGAAGCTTTTATGCATTTCTTGTGATGTATTTGAGAGAGCTGAAGAATCTCTACTGCTGTGCCCTAAGGAGGGTTGTTTAGACATTTGATTACAGTGCAATTAAGAGCATTTATGGCATTCAGAGTGAAATAACCTAAAATATGTTACTTAGTTACTTGGATTCTCAAAGACCAACTAATGGTGGTCATACATAGTTTGATCCAGTGCACAACTTGACAGCTCATTGGAACATTCTGGAGAGGATCAGGCAATTTGAGCTTCTCCTGGTGGTGATAGAAAATGTTACCACGTATCGCTTTTCACATTCTTCTGATAATGTCACATTCACGTGTACTGTAGCTCTAGCTTCCTGCAATACGTGCTTACGTGCTGTTATATTATTCACCCTCCCTTATGCTCCTCCCATGTGTGTGTATATATATATATATATATATATATATATATTTTCCACCTCCCGTGTTCACCCTATAGTGAACTGCAAAGACCTTTTTTATATAGGAGAAATTGCAGTTTTTATGTTCATGCAATATTGTACCTAATCACCTGTGGATTTCAAGTGCAGGGGTGCACCTGGGGTTCAAGTGCAGTTGCTCCAGAGCTTAGTAAATGAAGGAGAGCTCTGCTGACTTCCATCATCCAATCATTTGCAAGCAAACATGCTGTTTTTTTTTCCTTGCATGTGATTGGTTATTCTTTGTAAAGTACTGATTTTGTAAATTTGCTAAGCTCTGGAGCAACTGCACTTGTAAAGTACACAGTCTATTTGACTTTAGTAAATCAACCCCACTGTGTTAATATTTCTTTACCTACCCACAGACCTGCTTTTTCTTTACAAATGCTCTATCAAAATGCAGACTTCTGCCCTGCAATCACTGGGTGTAGAAGTAGTTATCTTGTTTAAAGCGGTTGTATAGCCTAAAATACTACATGCACCTACAGGTAAGCCTACATTAAGGATTACCTGTAGTTGCTTGCAATATCTCTGAGACCTACGTGGTCTCGGAGATATTCGCACAAAAAACTGTACCGATATCTACGGCGCAGGCGCACTGAGCGCAGCAGCTCTTGAATGGGAGCCCGCCGGTCACTGCTGGAGCTGCGGGGATCATGCCGTTCCTCGCACATGCGCGGGAATGACGTCATCGCCACTCCGGCCAGTCACAGCGCCGGAGCGGCGATACCCAGAAGTCACTCCGGATATCATGGCGGCGATGGAGGACGTGTCCGAGGACCGCTGCGGGGGCTTCGATCTAAGGTAAGTAATTGATAATGAGCTAGTATGCTAGCCATACTAGCTCATTATGCCTTTGCCTTGCAGGTTTAAAAAAAAAAAAGTTTTGCGGTATACAACCGCTTTAATGAATGTGAATAAATATGACAACTACACTTAAGATGACCACTCATTGCACTCTGAAAGTATCTTCAGTTAGTTTGGCCTAGAAACAGTCCTGACTACATAATATACAGTATATCTGTTTGTTTTTCGTATACTGTGTGTATATTATTTATAAATTTTGTTGTACATTGTTTCAGACATGACATGTCATTGTACTCTTAAACAATAGCTTAAAGCAAATGGACAGCTAAAGTTCCAGTTAGTAACTTTGAAAAGTAAAAAAAAAATTATACTTAAGGCATTCTTCTGTATAGCGTAGAGACAGTAGATTGGCATATCTGCCTAAAGCTGGAAGTTTAACTTATTTTACAGCATTAATTAAATGTATTAAAAATACTGTAACTAATAAAGTAAAAAAAAAAGCCTAACAATAATTTCCTGTCTTATTTAGTGCTTTAGAAAACAGTTTAAAACAAGTTATCACATCTGGCTTGAAGCTGAACTCGAGGCAGATATAAAGGACAGAATGAATGCAGTTCTCTATTTATCAATACATTTTTACATTTATTTTTTAATGCAAACAGTGTGAGTACCTGAAACTGACCTGGTTTTAGCCTCCTGATCCTTGATGAAGGACAGGACAAACATGTAAGCATTACTTAAGGCATTAGGGAAGGATAAGGTCTTATGCCCTGGAGGAGAGTAATGAAAATTAAATACAAGTTCTTTGAAGAGTAAAACATCTTATATTGACATTTTCTTTTTAATCTGTACATTTAGCTGTTTGCCTAAAGTTCTGCTTTAAAGTGATTGTAAAGTCTTGTTTTTTCCCTATAAATATAACAAACATGTTATACCTATCTGCTCTGTTATAGTGGATTTGCACAGAGCAGCCCCTCCTCTTCTCTGGTCCCTCTTCTGTGATCCTGTCCGCTCCCTTTTTGTTCAGTGCCCCCTAAGCAGGAAGCTTGCTATGGGGGCACCCTAGCCGAGTCACAGCTCTCTGCATCCATTCAGACTTGGAGCCCCACCCTGGCCCCGCCCCATATATCCCACGATTAACTAGCTGACTTTGATTGACAGCAGCAACAGCCAATGGCGCAGCTGCTGTGTCTCAGCCAATCGGGGGGGGGGGAATCTCAGATGGCTGAGACCAGAGGTGGGGGACTTGAGTCACATGACTTGACTTAAGTCAGACTTAAGTCACCTGTTTGAGGACTTGCGACTTGCTTGACAGAATTCAATAAATGACTCGACTTGACTTTGACTTGTCACTAATGACTTGCGACTTGACTTTGACTTGGGCTATATGACTTGCAATGACTTGGCACCACTAACACTAACCGCAAGCCGCCGTCTGCCTACCTGATCAGCGTGTCATGCAGACAGACGGTGGCCATTGCAGTGTTCAAAAGCCGTGCCTCCTCGTCTGTGATAGGCGGAACACTCAATTTCACAGCAGGCAGTGTTCAGCCTATCACGGACATCCTCTTATCCTCGTCTGTGTTATGGGGATGAGCGCATGTCCGTGATAGGCGGAACACTGAATGCTGGGAAATTGAGTGTTCCGCCTATCACAGACGAGCAGAAGGCGCAGCTTTTGAATACTGGAATGGCCGCCGGGATGCCGCCGATCAGGTACACGGCTGACGGGCACAGTGAAGCATGGGCACAGTGAGACACGGGCACAGTGAGGCATTGGGCACAGTGAGACACGGGCACAGTGAGGCATTGGGCACAGTGAGGCATTGGGCACAGTGAGACACGGGCACAGTGAAGCATGGGCACAGTGAAGCATGGGCACAGTGAAGCATGGGCACAGTGAGGCATGGGCACAGTGAGGCATGGGCACAGTGAAGCATGGGCACAGTGAGGCATGGGTACAGTGAGGCACAGTGAGGCATGGGCACATAACCAATATTATTTATTGTTATCCCTCCTATTATTTTTATACAGTATGGGGTAGATCAGTATTTTGACTTGATTTGTGACTTGACCAAAATAAATGACTTGACTTGACTTGCTTGACTTCTAGCAGGGACTCGACTTGACTTGCTTGCTTTTCATCACAGTAACTTGGGACTTGCTTGAGACTTGAAGGTTAAGACTTGAGACTTGCTTGTGACTTGCACATGTGTGACTTACTCCCATGTCTGGCTGAGACACTCGTGGACATCGCTGGACAGAGAGGGACCTCAGGTAAGTATTAGGGGGGCTGAGGGGGGCTGCTGAACACAGAAGGCTTTTTATCTTAATGCATAGAATGCATTAAGATAAAAAACCTTCTGCTTTTACAACCACTTTAATGTATATGAAGTCTCTGACTGCATTAAAATCTGTCAGGACTTGTGATCATTTCTCACTTTATCTAAAACTAAAAAAGAAATTGTAAAGTGGTTATAAACCTCTGACGTGAAAAATGAGGAAAGCATATCCTTCAATAATGTGCACTTGCCTCAATTCAAAAGTACTGAGTATGATTTCTGTCTGCAGTCAGGTTCCTCTATCTGCATGTATTGTTTCCGACAGGTTGTGCCAACACCAAGGGATTGACAGAGACAGGGAAGGGATGCTCTAGCACACAGCCTGTGATTAACAGCCTCAGCTGTGCATGTTTCCCTTTGAGACTGTGCAGAGGGGGCTGTTCACTCAAGTCTCAGGTGACAGTCAGCTCTCCTCTCTGAGCTATGCAATGTGTAACATTAGATCCCTGCCCCCTGCCTCTGAAATCTAGCTGTGTAAGTTCTGGACTTTAAACAAATGTAAAGAAGAGATTGATGCAGAGAAATGGGTACAACATATGTCGGAGGATTTGTTTTAACTCTGTGTATCACTTGAGGGTAGGGTTTACAAACACTTTATTGTTACAACTTGTTATTTATCTTTTCTTTGTGGGTTATGAAATATATAAAGTTGCCTTATAAATAAGCAAGATAAGAAAATAGAAGAGATTTTTCTCCCCTCATAATTCATATTGTTAGTTGCTGTTACCATGCCTAGATTAGTATAAACACTTGCCTTATAATCGGTTCCACTGAAGGATCAGTAATTTTCCCCCCACACAACTTGCAATAAAGATCAAATATTGTCCTCAAGTCCCAACATGATTTTTCTGCTAACAAACATTACAGGCAGTAATCTTTAGTCTGCTATGTGTAAATTAATGTTAGGAAATGTTTAATCCTATTAATTTTAGCAAATTGATCCCTAGTGAATACAACATGTAATGATGGTCAAATTATCAGTACCGTGATGATAACCCAGGCACACTGAATGAAGAAATCAGCAAGAAGATAAGGCAGATTTTCTTTAATTAAAAAATAGCAATTGCCATAAAATGCATCTTTGAAAATCTATGCACCAACTGGCGAATGAGGTATCTGGGATTGTATGTGCAAAAAAATAATTGCAGTTAGATCGTAAAAAGTAAACACAAATGTGTTTCTTTGCCGACACCAAAAAAGTATTTAATTGATAGAAATTGATAGCATATTTCAATAAAGATTAAAAGCCTCCAGAGCTTAGAGGTAACTTATTCAAAGCATTTTGTGCAGAGAGGTATCATGTAACAAACGCAAAGTACAGTCACATTAACTTTCATGTAAGAACTGGAGAAAATAAGATATTGAAAATGTTGTTGGTAGCTACTAAAGTAATCAGATGCTTGTTTTCTATTTCTGATCTACGCTGGAAAACGACAGATGGAATGTGGTTCTTTCCACAGGGTTCTTTCCACCTTTCCAAACTATATCTCAGCTAAAGAGTGTTTTACATAAAAAAAATTGATTTTTAAAGAGAATTGTGGGTAAAAAGGTAGACAACTTTCCAAACACAGTAAGTACAAAGTAGGCAATAACAACTCCTACATCTTTTCACATACAGATATATATATATATATATATATATATACACACACTATATTATCAAAAGTATTGGGGGATCTGCCTTTACACGCACATGAACTTTATTGGCATCCCAGTCTTAGTCTGTAGGGCTCAATGTTGAGTTGGCCCACCCTTTGCAGCTAGAACAGCTTCAACTCTTCTAGGAAGGATGTCTTCAAGGCTTAGGAGTGTGTCTATGAGAATGTTTGACCATTCTTCCAGAAGCGCATTCGTGAGGTCAGGCACTGATGAAGACAAGAAGGCCTGGCTCGCAGTCTCCGCTCTAATTCATCCCAAAGGTGTTCTATGCGGTTGAGGTCAGGACTCTGCACATGCCAGTGAAGATCCTCTGCCCCAAACTTGCTCATCCATGTCTTTATGGACCTTGCTCTGTGCACTGGTCCAAATCATTTGGTGGAGGGGGGATTATGGTGTGGGGTTGTTTTTCAAGGGTTGTGCTTGGCCCCTTAGTTCCAGTGAAGGGAATTCTTATGGCATCAGCATACCGAGACATTTTGGACAATTTCATGCTCCCAACTTTGTGGGAACAGTTTGGGATGGCCCCTTCCTGTTCCAACATGACTTCGCACCAGTGCACAAAGCAAGATCTATAAAGACATGGATGAGTGAGTTTGGGGTGGAGGAACATGACTGGCCTACACAGAGTCCTGACCCTAGCCCGATAGAACACCTTTGAGATTAATTAGAGCGGAGACTGAGAGCCAGGCCATCTCTTCCACATCAGTGCCTGACCTCACAAATGGGCTTCTGGAAGAATGGTCAAACATTCCTATAGACATACTCCTAAACCTTGTGGAGAGACTTCCCAGAAGATTTATAACTGCTATAGCTGCAAAGGGTGGGCTAACTCAATATTGAACCCTACGGACTAAGACTGAGATGCCCTTGAAGTTCATGTACGTGTAAGGGCAGATGTACCAAAACTTTTGGTAATATAATGTATGTATCGATATATATATATATATATATGTGTTATATGAGGAAAAAGGCGTTTGTGGGACTTTAAATGAGGCGGGAATCAAAGGGATAGCCGCCTCCATCCCTGTAATCGATTAAAAAGAGAGGAGCACCTGGTGGGACTTTAAGTGAAGCACATGACAGCAAAAGGAGAGGTCAAGTGACCGGGATATAACGTTTATTTGTATTGTATAGTTTCATATAAAAAATATTTATGGGCATATAACCTCCAAAATATTACGGGCACATAACCTCTAAAAAAACTTTAAGCATTTTCAACACAAGTTACATAGTAATCCACAGTACAAATGAACATATAAGGAAAATAAAACAAATCATAATTACAGTCATAATGTAACCAAAGTGACGTTGGGCTATATGGGCTAAGTAGTCTATCTAGATTAATATCAGGGTACAAGAATGGGGGGAGAAAAAACAACAATAGGAATGAGATGACAAATAATATATAAGGACATGATTTGGACCAATTGAAAGTTAGTATTGTTGATCCATGGTAAGATAAGAGTTGACAACTGAAAACGTGAATGGTAGGTAGCTCGACGCGTTTCACGGTTTCATGACCGCTCATCAGGAGCAATGATTCATGGAAATTATCTGAAAGCAAAAAATATGGGTTCCAGGTTGTCTCAGAGGTACAGTTTGGAAGAATTTAAAGCAGGCTAAAATTAGCGAGGGAGACACAAAACAAGGGTGTGCTGTCATGTGCTTCACTTAAAGTCCCACCAGGTGCTCCTCTCTTTTTAATATATATATATATATGTATCCCTCACATCTTCTTACCAGAATTCCCAACTCTGTTCCTGCCCACATCAGAGGGTTGGGTGTTTTTGCCCTTATTTGCATGTTCTAGCACTTTTTATTACTTTCTCCAAAGTATAAAGTAGGTTAAAAAAATCTGCCCAGATGATGTCCTATGGGATGAAACGTGTTGGGTGGAACCTACGGACGCAACACTGCCACTCTGCCACTAGCACCGCCCCGCCGACCTGACCTGGAAGTGACACAGTCCATCGTGCACCACTGACAGAGTTCCTCCCATTCGGAAGCATCCTTTCCAGCCTTGTTCCCGGAGGGCAGACTCCACTGCGGACACTCGTCCACTACAGTGACGCCGGACACCATCCCACCCGGAAGTCAGGAGCGGATGATCCATACCTTGCCTGCTTGCACTACCATCCTTGGCTTTCTTTCCTTATGCACTTAACATCGTGATATGTGGAGAGGAGTGGCTTAGAATCCGGGAGAAAAGCTGCTATTGATTATTCACCTAGAGACCCTGGCAGGGGAATAGCCATCTGTTTGCATTGATCTCTGAAGGGATCAACAGTTCTGGTAAGCGGCAATAAGAACTGGTGGTGGTGGAATCTCTATCTATCAAGTGTACGGCACTTTTCATTGAGTGTTTATGTTTGAAGTCACCAAATAGCTGAACAAGAAGATTTTCATCCACACTTCGTTGTTGCTTTGGTTTTCAGGACTTTATAGTTTGAAAAAATATATATATTATATATATTTTTTTCTTCACATTACAGGACCTTGCCCTCTTGCTGAATGTGATGTAGGTGTCTGGCATTTTGTCAGGACCTCTAATCATATATAGTTGTCATCTTTTGGCAATAGAGACTGAGCTCTGTACATATCATCCTTTGATACTGTAGCGGGGTCTTCAAAGTTAGTGGGATACACCTGGGGGTAGAGAGACCCAGGTGTGTAATTATGTCAGGGATTAGACCCCTTTTTTGTTATTCGTGGAGGATTGGGTGGTGCAATATTCTCCTTGGCCTGTGGGTGGCGACGTACCTACAGGCTCGAGGTAGAATCACTACCACAGTGCTACCCTTTTTGTCCCTTCCTGGAGATGGTACGGCTGGGGCGGGGAACCCGCCGTGGTGTCGATGGGAGGAGATAAAAGGGGGAGACGCCCTCGCCACGAGGTCTTTCTTTGGGGGATCATCTCTTCACGCACCCAGGCACCTTAGGCCTGGGTGCGGGCGGTTCAAGGTTCCGGCCTAGGCGCCCTAGGCCTGGCCGGAATGAAGATGGAGTCCATCCCAGGCACCTTCAGCCTGGGGTGAGGTACTATTGAGGAGGCCTGGGACCCGGTGACTCTGACTGGGTCCCGCGAGGGTGAAGTTGCTCCAGGGCGCCCCTTGCGAGTGGACCCGCATCTGAGGTGAGGAGGCTGGGGAGGTCACCCGTCCGAAGACCCGGTGCAGTGTCAACCCGGTGACGGATGGGCCTTCGGTAACTCCCTTGGAGGACATCTTCCCCTGATAGGGGCTACAGCGCAGCGGAGGAGCTTTCATCAAGACTCCTGCAACCCCTGGTCATAGCACAGGGAGTGTAGGGACTAGGAACCTGTACAGTGCCTCGACCTGCTTCCCCATCGTATCATGCCGTTGCATTTGACTGTATGTGGAGATACGCAATAAACCTGAGTTTGGACTTTGATGGGTGTATGGACTCTGTTGATGGGAACAAAGGGAGATTCTGGCACGGAAGGACTGACCCTCATAACCAGCACACATTTGGCCCGAGGAAAAGATTGGTACTGGCCTTCACCTCACCCACAGCCATGGGGAGGACATGGGCCGTAGCGCACCTCACTCTGTCGCTCGACATACCCCTAGCTAAAGAGGTCAGGTGAGGCCGCTACACGTGGGGGCTCGTGAGTCCGGGATCAAATGTGTGTTGACCCTGAGGTTTGGAACGGCTGTGTTTGAACTTTGCTGCCCGGAGGAGGTCCGAGCAGGTCGGCCATGTGATTGGCCAAAGTGCGTCCCTGTGCTCGAAGTCGTGGAAATTTCTCTGAAAAACCGGGAGAGGCCCATGCAGAAAGAGCGGGAAGAGGGAGGAGTCCAGCCGTGTGACGAACTACATGTGGGGACTTTTGCTGCACTGCGCCACGAGGCACCCCGTGACTGTACAATTCGTGGGCGGAGACTGAAGGAAGCCCGCGAAAACGTGCAAGTCGTGGGAGGAGTCTGGCCACGTGTGGAGATACACGTGGAGACTCCGGCGCGAGGTGAGCGCGTGATGGAACAGCAGGTGGTCGGGATGGCCTCAAGCTCCCCGTGGATGCCGGTACCTTACCCCATGAAAATGACTGCATTTGCTGCGCCCATTACAGACACAGGGATAAGGCTCAGGCCTCGAGGACAGTTGGCTCTGTATTCATGCAGAGACACGGAGGCCCTCGGTGTGATCTGTCCCGGATGCTCGGGACTGGTGGTCCAACTAAAGCCATTCGGGCGATGTGAGGCATGCAAGGAGTTCCTTTTTGAGGTTGAACCACACACGGAAAGGCCCCGGGCCCTACGCCTCAGCTGCATCACAGGAACCGCCACTCCGGAGGGAGAGATCAAAGCCTTTGCGGAGTTTCCCGTGCGCGCTGACCAGGGCGATGGGACTGCCCAATCAGAGACTGAGAGAGGAAAATCCGAAGACACTGCTTCGGTCACTACAGACTCCCTGCTCCCACCTCCGAAGAGGAAAGTCGGCCTGGTACAGGCATCCTATGGTCGTGGTCGAGCTTCACCCCGCCGCTTGCCTGGCCTGGATGGCGCCGGTAGAGAAGAGAGTCCCGGACATCCCAGTTCTTCAGAAGGTCCAGGTGAGCCAGGGGCTGGGACTGTGGTGTTGGTTGGAGGTGTCGGGGGTCCACAGTCGGTGGAGCTCGCAAGGGAGGGTAGCCTTCCGTCTACTAGAGACTACCTTCCCGCTGAGATGTATGACACCTCCGACCTAGAGTCATTGTCAGACTGTGGGGATGACGGAGAGATAGACAAACTGTTTCACCGGAAGGGCTGGGACAGACGCCCACTACCTGTGCTGAGTAAACCGCAGGATTCCCCCATGTCCATAGAAGACAGTACGCTCCGGGTGAAGGCCCCGGAGTTCCCGAGGAAATCTAGTCCTCGGGCCAACTTTCCTCATTCAACTACATCACCCGCTCTGATGGTGGGGATGCAGCGTGCTTCGTTGCGGGCACCAAAGACAAAGCAACCCGAGATGGTGAAGGTACCTCGGCACCCGGAGGCCATCGTGCAGCCAGGAGAAGGTGAGCGAGATGTGATGCCGCCTCTAGCCAGGTTGCAGAGACTTTTCTCCCAGAGAGTCGCCCGTGAATATGGGTGGGAGTACCCCTACTTACCTCGGGACTTATTGTATGAAGTCGAGGTCCTGCGACCAAGGTGGTATGACGAGTTTGTATGGGAAAAGCTTAAAGTACCCCATGCCAGGCGATACCTGTCATGTTCGCCGCCTGTGTCTAAAAAGTTCAAGGACTGCAGAGCTGATTGGAGACTTGGGCGCCATATTCATGCCGATAAGGTGCTCATCTGCAGGAAAGAAGGAGAGGATGTCGAGTATTCGGTGGAAGTGTTTGACGGGCACCTGAAGCCCCTCTTTCTGCCGGATCCAAGGTTCTACTTATAGGAGAAGTGAGCTCCTATCTTGTTGCTGTTGAAACTTTCTGGAAGAGACATTCCCAGACGCCTAGAACTGTGCCCTACTTTTGTTTTGATTTGGGCTTTTCTTTTCCTCACTGGAGACTTGGGAGCTGTTGTTTTTTTTCTCCCTTTTCTTCATGTGCCAAAGGCAGAGACTTTTGGGGTAGAGTCAGAGTAGGAAAGCAGGAAGAATGAAGATCTCACCAAGTGTCATTACCGCAGCGCTGTCACCAGGTGGCAGTGTTGTGCAACGGTTGTTTGAAATGTTACACATGCATTACTTACTTATTGGAGTGAGTGGGTCTCTCGGCTGACGGACCCACTCATGCCAAGTTAACACAGAGTGTTAGGATGTGTTTTTTTTTGTTTCCCTTCTGCAGGAGATTCGTCGGTCAAGACTACTGAGTATGGGGTGGTTCTTAGACAGTGACGGGAGGGATTGTATATGTGTACATGACAGATGTTTTATACAAAAAGTTTTAATGTTTTATAGTTCCCTTTCCCTGGAGCAGGTCTTGGCACACACAGTATCCAAAATTTGAGGGATAGTCTCTGGGGCCCACTTCGTGTCACCACTCCTTGGGAGACATGGGTGTGCACCTGACGCTGGGGACCAGCGTCAAATCACAAGGGGGAGTGTGTAGCGGGGTCTTCAAAGTTAGTGGGATACACCTGGGGGTAGAGAGACCCAGGTGTGTAATTATGTCAGGGATTAGACCCCTTTTTTGTTATTCGTGGAGGATTGGGTGGTGCAATATTCTCCTTGGCCTGTGGGTGGCGACGTACCTACAGGCTCGAGGTAGAATCACTACCACAGTGCTACCCTTTTTGTCCCTTCCTGGAGATGGTACGGCTGGGGCGGGGAACCCGCCGTGGTGTCGATGGGAGGAGATAAAAGGGGGAGACGCCCTCGCCACGAGGTCTTTCTTTGGGGGATCATCTCTTCACGCACCCAGGCACCTTAGGCCTGGGTGCGGGCGGTTCAAGGTTCCGGCCTAGGCGCCCTAGGCCTGGCCGGAATGAAGATGGAGTCCATCCCAGGCACCTTCAGCCTGGGGTGAGGTACTATTGAGGAGGCCTGGGACCCGGTGACTCCGACTGGGTCCCGCGAGGGTGAAGTTGCTCCAGGGCGCCCCTTGCGAGGGGACCCGCATCTGAGGTGAGGAGGCTGGGGAGGTCACCCGTCCGAAGACCCGGTGCAGTGTCAACCCGGTGACGGATGGGCCTTCGGTAACTCCCTTGGAGGACATCTTCCCCTGATAGGGGCTACAGCGCAGCGGAGGAGCTTTCATCAAGACTCCTGCAACCCCTGGTCATAGCACAGGGAGTGTAGGGACTAGGAACCTGTACAGTGCCTCGACCTGCTTCCCCATCGTATCATGCCGTTGCATTTGACTGTATGTGGAGATACGCAATAAACCTGAGTTTGGACTTTGATGGGTGTATGGACTCTGTTGATGGGAACAAAGGGAGATTCTGGCACGGAAGGACTGACCCTCATAACCAGCACACATTTGGCCCGAGGAAAAGATTGGTACTGGCCTTCACCTCACCCACAGCCATGGGGAGGACATGGGCCGTAGCGCACCTCACTCTGTCGCTCGACATACCCCTAGCTAAAGAGGTCGGGGTGAGGCCGCTACAATACAATTAGTGGTGTAACCAAATATTTTATAATTTGCGCAGCTTTATTATTTTTTCTACTACTATTTTATTGTGTGTGTCTCACATAGAAGTTGCAGCATCTGTTATTGGAGAGGTAGATTCACCTTCACTACATGAGTGGTTTATTTCTCACTAATTGGACAGCGCAGTATAATTTACACATTTCATATTATTGTTTAGACTAGAGTTCTTCTCTAAAGAGACACATGCCACTTTGCCTATGGTGGTAAAAGTGACAGTATTTCTGCAAAGGGCCTTGCCCCCACACCCCTTAAACTCACTTTGTCTGTCCTTGCTTGCCACTCCCTACTCTATTGCCACCAATGCCTATGCCAGCTAAAACAGATGAAGGAGTGATGAGGGAGTGCAGGCCAATAGAGTAAAAGGATTTCAGAAGGGCCCATTGCAGAGACGCTGTCTCTTTGCCCTTCATGAGTAAGGTGATCTTGGGGTTGATTTACTAAAGACAAATAGACTGTGCACTTTGAAAGTGTAGTTGCACTCTTTTTCCGTAGTAATTGTAATGTGGTAAAGCTTCACTTTGTAAACAATACCCAATCAGGCGCAAGGAAAATAAATAAAAAGCATTTTTGCTTGCACGTGATTGGATGATGGAAATGAGCAGAGCTTTACCACATTTACTAAGCTCTATGTAAAATGAGTACAACTGCATTAGCAAAGTGCACAGTCTATTTGCCTTTAGTAAATCCATCCCATTGACTCTTAAAATAGGCCAAAAATATGATGAAGAAGCTTTAACCTTGCATACAGAGACATGTTTTTGAGTAAGCCCAGAAATTCATCATCTGCCATTTGAATGAAAACCACATATTTTACTGCTGTGTCAATTTCTTTTTAGTGATATATATTGTTACATATTTGAAAAGCATAGCTTGGCAGATCTGTGATTTGTACTATATCCTACATGTTTGATGTCAACAAATCAAACCAAGTAAAAACAGTATAACACACAAAACATAAAAGGTAAATATTACCTCTTTGCTAAAGGATATACATAAATTCTGACATTTATAGAACACACAACATGCAAAACTCCTCATTGTAGTCAAGAGCTTCTTAGTGCTTTAAGCAAGCTAGTTCCCAAAGGAAGAACACAATTTGCAGCAGTCACTGTCAGATTAAATCACATCCAGACTGTCATGCCTTTCAGTGTTTTAATAATGACATATTTGTACAGAGTATGCAGTTCATTTGTAAGCTTTGTATAAAAATATATTGTAGAGTATATGACATTATCCTTGGGATTTAACAAAAATTTGCAAACCCAAAGTTAAAGGTGAGGATTAGAATTCAGTAATGACTTTGAGAATCCTTGTCAAATACTAATGTTATTTGGGCAATGTTTTAAATATGAGCATTTAAAGCATTAATTAATCCCTTTAAATATCCCTGTCTTGACATTTTCAGGGTAAAAAAGAAATCAATCATTTTAGTTGGACTTGCTCATTTATTCTCCAACTGTACTGAAACTGGGTACTTACCTGAGCTTCCCAAAGGGTCATGGGTCCAGCGATGTCTCAAATAAAGCAACAAAGAAAATGTAAACGTACAAGTATCATTCCTTTTTAATTTTTGGGTCAGATGTAAAAATGTGAAGTTGTATTGTATCTGTTGTACTTATTACAGGCTTGCCCACAGTTTGTGTTTGAAGTTGTAGTGAATTGGTGGATATTGCCACCATACAATCATAGGAAAGTAATGATCTTCACCAGCACTCCTTAGTATATTGATAATCTCGTTCTTTATTCACATCAAGCAACAGGCATCACAGGCCGGATGCAAGGCTGTGACTGTGTAATAGGATCTATTTCATTTCTATCCCAAAGGCTATTCCTCTAGTGATATAGAGTACTAATTACATCCATAGAAACTGGTCTAAAACTATAAATACATACACATTTATTTAATCACAATGTATTTCCAAAATGCTATTGCTAAGTGCATAAATTACTGGGTATCCAGACTGTGCTGTCTTATTTCTGCATATGGACCACATAGCATTTACATGGTCTGCTGTGCCTAAAGTTACACCCTTGGTCAGTTGTTTTCCTAATTATCAAACAGAGAAACTATCTGACACAAAAATGGTCTGAAACCAGATTGACCCTGTAATTCGTTTAATACAGTTATAGGCTGCGCAAACTGTTGGCGCTATATAAATTCTGTGTAATAAAAATAATAATAATAATAATAATTGCTTACACTTGTAGGTTTCCTGACTCTTGCCCTGCCAAACATGCGCATGTTGAGTGCATTCCTTTAAAAAACAGGAAAGTATACAGTATATTGAAGCTGATAATATTAGTCATGTCATTCCACACTATCACAGAAACAGTGTTCATAAAAAAGATACTCGATTTGACTTTTCTTATATCTATTGACTGTTGTCACAAGATCATATGCCTTCAGTTTCAAAATGTCACAAACAATATATCTGTTTTCTTTGCACTTTGTCAGTGTGTTGTGCTTTGCTATGCTATATACCAGAGATCTTCAAACTACGGCCCTCCAGCTGATGTGGAACTACACGTCCCTTGAGGCATTATAAAACTCTGACATTCACAGACATGACTAGGCATGATGGGAATTGTAGTTCCTGAACAAATGGAGGGCCGTAGTTTGGAGACCCTTGCTATATACTGTAGATGATATATACATTTTGCAAAGCTGGTTTTGGAATCTCACAGCATTCACAGGTTATGCTTTTTAGATAGAAAAAAGGTATGCCGCTTTAAGTCCAAAATCCTGAGAGCACACGCCCTATGGAACCTTCAGGTGCAGGCTCTGCTGCAAATTAGGAGAGAAAAAACAATTCTGGATGGCCGCACACCGTTGAAGGCATCTTTATTAAATCTTGAAAAATCGGATAAAATCCAAAACAGTGACTACATATTTAGCAAAGGCAGGAACATACAGTTGACGCGTTTCACACCATGTGTAGGTGCTTAGTCATAGCTCTAGCTCTATAGCTCATAGTGCTAAATATGTAGCGACTGTTTTGGATTTTATCTGCTTTTTCAAGATTTAATAAAGATGCCATCAATGGTGTGTGGCCGTCCAGGATATGCTTTTTAGATGAGGAACTCTGTATGCTTAAATAACCAGATCCTATATGAATATTTACACACAGACTTCTGCACTGACTGTGTCTGACTTTGCTATAATATACTGATCTAAACTGAATGACCATAGTTGTTAATTTCTGACCAATAGCAGGACATCACATGCCCCAAATAAATATTGCTGCTACAAATTATTACTACAAAACACCCAGAAATTAATATATAAAAAATAGACCATGGAAATATAAGGCCCATAACAAGGAATAAGTATTGATCTTCTGAGGGCCACTGGAAAAGTGGTACATGAAATTTAATTGGTTGTAATGGACACAGTCCAATTTTCTTTTTGCTAGTTTTTTATTACTGCTCTGACTGCTGGTACATCATGGATCAATATTGCTTTGTTTGTATTATGGTCTGCTGAGAAAACCATCCATGTGTAATCCAAATATTGCTTGAGTATTTAATGTGAAATTGATGAGCATCAAAACAAAAAGAGCAGCACTCATAGGAATTGTACGTTGGCATATATCTCACAACAAGCTAGTTTTCATGATTTGAAGCCTGTGAGGGAGCAGATGGCAGGCAATGGAGACTACCTGCTGCTGACAGGTGGTTAGCATAATATGGTTGCTATTACTTGACTGCTGCACCCTGGAAGATGTTCATTGTGGGTCTAGGCTCTGCTGGCTATAACATCACAGTACACAGATTAATACATAATGCTTTGTACGTAATGTTTGGATTGCTGAAGTAATGGTTTTATTGCATTCACACAATCCGCATAAGCATACGTTGGATGATTTATAAACTTAGGCTGAGAATAGCATTTTTTTGGTGAAATTAGTGTGCCATTAAATAATATTGAATAAACAGTGTTTCACAGAGCTATGGGTCTTTAATATGATAATATGAGCCTACATTATTATTATTTTTTCCATAAACCTACATTCTATAAGCATCAGAGTATGGATGTCAAAATTAGGTATAATACTTAAATACATATTGGTGTGGCAAGGTGTTCGCTTTTTGCTTTGCTGTATCTGAGCTTATTTGACATTGGAATCCAGTCCAATTGAAATGCTCCTGACTGGGTAAGAGGCTACAGGATCTGAATACATTTCTTCCTCTATTGCTGTATTTTGTTTTCTGATGAGCAAATCAGAAAAATCATGTTGATTTTATTCGTTTCTCATACAGTGTTATATAAGAACCTTACAGCCACACTTCACTTTTCTGGAAATTGTGATATCATTAAGCAGCACTGCAATCAAATCAATGTGCAAACCATATTCATTATCTGTGTTGTTCCTTTATGGTTCTGTGGGCTCTTATCCAGGGTCATTTATGAGGAATAATTACATTTGATTGTTGTGCGGTATTTGTAGACACATAAGACCTGAGTTATAAAAACAAAAACAGATGAAATCTCTTTCAAATGTCTACATTTACTCTGGCAACAATACCATTTTATACCTTTAATTTGCCCATTTTATTGACTGCCATTTCACTTTTTCCTGCCCTTTAAATATAAAATTTGCCAAAAAGTGGAGCTATACTGTAAGCATATATTGAATTTTGAAAATGTGCGCTGAATGACCATGACTGCTTGCTATGCTTTGCCAGGGACTGTTGGTATCAGATATGTTATGTTGCATGCTTTCAATAGATTTTCTTGTGTAATATGCAAATAAATGTGGGTCAAACAGTTGGACAGTAGTAGCCATTAGACTCTTTAAAGGAATGGATATGCAGTCTCTGTTGCACTGGCATTGTATGCAGGCTAATATATCATGTAAATTAGCTGATATTCCAGATGAAAAATACAATTAGTTGAGGCGCTAAATTGCACAGTGGACATGTCAAAATAATGATTATTATAAATTCCCTTGTTTGATGATTACTTATCGTTTTTTAAAGCTTAGCTGCATTAATGTATTCAGAGTTAAAGTAAACAAAACAAATTGCTATATAACATTACCTTACAGTTTTTTTTTCTTTCCAGACTGTCTATAAGTCCTGGCTGTGTTCCCAGTATTTTCAAGTTACACAATTCGAATGCAGTAGCAAAATTCCTTGCAAGCAATACTGTTTGGAGGTTCAAACGCGGTGTCCGTTTATATTACCAGACAACGATGATGTCGTGTATGGTGGACTATCAAGTTTCATTTGTACAGGTAAGATGTATTTGTAAATATAGAAAGAAATCCTCTTAAGCCCTAAAATAATTAAAGCCATTACCATTGGTGACTAGGGATGAGCTTCGAGTTCGAGTCGAACTCATGTTCGACTCGAACATTGCCTGTTCGCCCGTTCGCCGAACAGCGAACAAATTGGGGTGTTCGCGGCAAATTCGAAAAATCTATGGGAGAAATCTAAAGTGCTAATTATAAAGGCTTATATGCAAGTTATTGTCCTAAAAAGTGTTTGGGGACCCGGGTCCTGCCCCAGGGGACATGTATCAATGCAAAAAGAAGTTTTAAAAACGGCCGTTTTTTCGGGAGCAGTGATTTTAATAATGCTTAAAATGAAAAAATAAAAGTGAAATATTCCTTTAAATTTCGTACCTGGGGGGTGTGTATGATATGCATGTAAAGTGGCGCATGTTTCCCGTGCTTAGAACTGTCCCTGCAAAAAGTGTCATTTTTGAAAGAAAAAAATGCATTTAAAACTGACTCGCGGCTATTAATGAATTGTCGGCTCCCGGCAATACATACAAAAGTCATTGATAAAAAAAAAAAAAAAAGCGTGGGGGTTCCCCAGAATTCAATTACCAGGCCCTTCAGGTCTGGAATGGATATTAAGGGGAACCCCGCCTCAAATAAAAAAAAATTGACGTGGGGTTCCCCCAAATATCCATTCCAGGCCCTTCAGATCTGGCATGGATTTTAAGGGGAACTCCACCCCAAATTTAAAAAAAAATGGCGTGGAGTCCCCCTAAAAATCCATACCAGACCCCTTATCCGAGCATGCAACCTGGCCGGCCGCAGGGGAAAAGGGGGGGACGAGAGAGCGGCCCCCCTCCCTCCTGAACCGTACCAAGCCACATGCCCTCAACATGGGGAGGATGTCCCCATGTTGATGGGGACAAGGGCCTCATCCCCACAACCCTTGCCCGGTGGTTGTGGGGGTCTGCGGGCGGGGGGCTTATCGGAATCTGGAAGACCCCTTTAACAAAGAGGACCCCCAGATCCCGGCCCCCCCCCCTATGTGAATTGGTAAGGGGTACATTGTACCCCTACCATTTCACGAAGAAAGCGTAAAAAAATGTTTAAAAAAACACACAAACACCTTGAAAAAGTCCTTTATTTAAAAAAAAAAAACATTCCAGCGGTGAAATCCAGTGTCCCGCGGCGATCCCGATGTCCAGCGCTGTCCTTCATTGGTTGTGCCTGAGCGGACCTGATGGGGAACTCCCTCTCAGTATTTTAAATGTATAGACCCGCCCCTTCTAAAGTTCCCCATCAGGTCCGCTCAGCGGACGAGATGCGGAACATGAGAAGGGGCGGGTCTATACATGTATTACCAAAGTGAGAGCAGTTCCCCATCAGGTCCGCCTCCTCGGTATGTCAGACCCGCCTACGTTATTGGCTTGAGCGGGGAACTTCCTTCACTATGTAAATTTAAATTTACATAGTGAAGGAAGTTCCCCGCTCAAGCCAATGACGTAGGCGGGTCTGACATACCGAGGGGGCGGACCTGATGGGGAACTGCTCTCACTTTGGTAATACATGTATAGACCCGCCCCTTCTCATGTTCCGCATCTCGTCCGCTGAGCGGACCTGATGGGGAACTTTAGAAGGGGCGGGTCTATACATTTAAAATACTGAGAGGGAGTTCCCCATCAGGTCCGCTCAGGCACAACCAATGAAGGACAGCGCTGGACATCGGGATCGCCGCGGGACACTGGATTTCACCGCTGGAATGTTTATTTATTTATTTTTTTAAATAAAGGACTTTTTCAAGGTGTTTGTGTGTTTTTTTAAACATTTTTTTTACGCTTTCTTCGTGAAATGGTAGGGGTACAATGTACCCGTTACCAATTCACATAGGGGGGGGCGGGATCTGGGGGTCCCCTTTGTTAAAGGGGTCTTCCAGATTCCGATAAGCCCCCCGCCCGCAGACCCCCACAACCACCGGGCAAGGGTTGTGGGGATGAGGCCCTTGTCCCCATCAACATGGGGACATCCTCCCCATGTTGAGGGCATGTGGCTTGGTACGGTTCAGGAGGGAGGGGGGGCCGCTCTCTCGTCCCCCCCTTTTCCCCTGCGGCCGGCCAGGTTGCGTGCTCGGATAAGGGGTCTGGTATGGATTTTTAGGGGGACTCCACGCCATTTTTTTTTTAAACTTGGGGTGGAGTTCCCCTTAAAATCCATGCCAGATCTGAAGGGCCTGGTAATTGAATTCTGGGGAACCCCCACGCTTTTTTTTTTTTTTTCTCAATGACTTTTGTATGTATTGCCGGGAGCCGACAATTCATTAATAGCCGCGAGTCAGTTTTAAATGCATTTTTTTTCTTTCAAAAATGACATTTTTTGCAGGGACAGTTCTAAGCACGGGAAACATGCGCCACTTCACATGCATATCATACACACCCCCCAGGTACGAAATTTAAAGGAATATTTCACTTTTATTTTTTCATTTTAAGCATTATTAAAATCACTGCTCCCGAAAAAACGGCCGTTTTTAAAACTTCTTTTTGCATTGATACATGTCCCCTGGGGCAGGACCCAGGTCCCCAAACACTTTTTAGGACAATAACTTGCATATTAGCCTTTATAATTAACACTTTAGATTTCGAACGTTCGAGTCCATTGTATTTAATAGGGTTCTAAAGTTTACACGAACATTTTGTCTGTTCGCAGGTTCTGGTGCGAACCGAACAGGGGGGTGTTCGGCTCATCCCTGTTGGTGACCCTTTTATTCTGCAAAAGAGAATTACCTGGCTAGACCTCATGCTTTAGCACTGCTGTGCAAAAGGTGTCAAGGCATTTTGTGAATAATCATTTTCATCATAATGATATTTTGATCAAAAGCACACTGGTTTCTGCATCTGGCCATTAACAGATAATTTATTCATACTCAGTTATACTGTTTAGAATTTGTTATACTGTTACAGACAGGAAAAGGCTAAGTTTATTGAGCCAGTACTGGTGATGATGTCTGTTGGTTCCACCAAACAGTGGTAGTTTCACCAGCATCATCCCTATTTTCCTCAGTATACATTGTTTCATTTTCCTTTAAGAAGCCCCCCTGCCCCAAAGCACCCCCATGTTGAGGGCATGTAGCTTGGTATGGTTCAGCAGGGGGCACTCACTTCCCCCCCCCCTTTCCTGGCCTGCCAGGCTGCATGCTCGGATAAGGGTCTGGTATGGATTTTGGGGGAGACCGCACACCATTTTATAAAAAAAATTGGCGTGGGGTTCCCCTTAAAATCCACACCAGACCCAAAGGTCCTGGTATGGATTGGGGGGACCCCCACGCCTTTTTTTAAAACATTTTTCCATCGCTGGCAATGGTATTGTATTGCTGGCAATTTAAATGTAATTTTGTTTTCTCTATAGATGTCAGTTTTGCTGCAGCAGGTCCTATACATGGTACAGATGCGCCACTTTACAGGCAGACTAAGGGAACACCCCAGGCACTATAATTAAAGGAATTTTTCATTTTTATTGTTTCACTTAAACATCATTAAAATCACTGCTGCTGTAAAAACAATCTTTTTTTTAATTATTTTTTGTATCTATACATGTCCCCCAGTGCAGTACCCAGGCCCTCATACCATTTTTATGGGCAATAACTTGCATATAAGCCTTCGAAATGGGGACTTTTGATTTTTCAACTTCGGGTCAATAGAGTTTGCAGCTCTGCTCCGAACTTTTTACATGTTCGGTAGTTCTGGTGCCAACCGAACCGGGGGATGTTCAGCCCAACTCTATTGTATAGATTTGCTATTCTTTGATACTCTATAATAATATAAATATTTAATTCAATAATGTTTTTTTTATTTTGTACTGAGGTGCATATCTGAATGATACACTCCCATAAGCAACCTATTGTGTGATACATTTTTATGCTAACACTTTTTTTATATCTTTCACATTAAATTATTGTAATGCAATACTTTTCTTAATTTTTTATTGAACCTGCAAGGCCAAACAAATAAAACTGATTAATTGCATACATGGCAGCTCTCTTCCCTTTATAATTAGCCTTTTCTTTATAATAACCAGGCCTTAAAGTGCAGTCAGAACCTGGTTAAGTTTGGGACCCCCCCCCAATGCTGCACCACATGACAACAGAGTTGTTAAACTCGTGCAAAGGAAAAAAAGTTATTATGAATTTAAGTAAATGTTAAGACTGATAGGATACTTCTGGACCCTATAAACTCTAGTCCTAGCTATCACCTTATTATTGTTAATCTTACCTTTATTATTATTGCCGCCACTTCTTATTTCGTCACACCCAGATTCTGCGCAGGGCACAATGTAAATATAAAAGTGACCCAACACAGATTAGATCTACACACTGTTCAATTTATTGGTCCTGGTACAGCATATTTATAATATAAATTCAAGATATAGCCCACCCATAGGATATTACCAATCCAAGCCATGCCAAACACCTCCCCTATGTACATACAGTTATTTATAGCATTTCTCGCCTGTCAATGTTCAGACAGTTTTTATAACATCTTTTATAACAATACATAGGCGATCACATCACCTTGATCAAGGCATCAGTTTTGTGGTTAACACAAACCTAAACTTCCATCTTCTCAGTAGAAACATCTCTCTTACTTCTAACTTCAGTGCAACAATACATCTAATGGAGTAATAACCCAAAACAATAAATGTACATTAGGGGGGCTCTCAATCACCTCTTTCAACCACCTCTTTTGTCACAAACGTGAAAACTACAATCGCTGTTGCCCTATTATGCCCTTTAACATCAACCTTGATTACTCCTCCCATAAATGTGTTATTATCCCAAAAAAAGTCCACATTATTTCACTCCTTAACTTAATTTCCTAAACTTTTAAAATACCTCCAAGGATATGATTCTGTACTCATCCATGTAATCAGAGGAGTCTCCACCCAGAAACTTGCCTCATTGTAAGGACAGAACTTGACATCCACAGACAGACTGGAACTGATGCATTTGGGATAGACTTTGGGCTGGCACCTCAGATCTCTCTCTCTTGCGGTGTTCACTGGAACTCAGAACTCAGGCCTTGGGTTCACATCATGACTTCCCCTCAAGGCGTCATTCCCAGGAACATTTTTTCAGCAGGAGTTCTCCTTTAACCTTTAAATTCAACAAGTGGAGGAAAGATCATACTAAAATTATGGTCTGGACTCCTCCCAGGACCTCCTGTGGCATTAGCACAACAAAGATGAACAACAAAGATTTCCAGGTGAAAGATGTAGTCATTTCTTCAAGTAGCAGGCATCCAGATAGAGGCATGAATGGGAGGGGGGGGGGGCATTTCTTCACGTGAATAGGGCTGGAGGGGTGAATACTCTCCATTCAACATGAATAACCACAGAATCCCCTGAACTTTTTAAATATAGCCTTCGTTACCCATTGGAGGGGTAAAAAATAATATTTTTTCAATAATTCAAACATAAGTCCATTAGTCCATTGAGCATGCAGAAATAAAATGTTTCCTAGCAGTGGTTTTCATTCTATAGATTCAATAAATGTAACTGAACATTTTTCTCAACCCCCAATATTGCAGCAGGATTCAATAAAACATAACACCTTTAGTTCCTTATTCCCTCTGGCCCAAGAGGAGGCAGAGGGTCTCAGAACAGGACATTTTACTCAAGCACATATTCCTAACCTTGTAAATGAATCTGACTATGATAAAACAAGTAAAACAGTACTGAATTAGCAACATTACAATATTAACACTTTCCACCTGAAATTCTGGGAATTTAAAAAACAAGATGTCCAAAAAAATATCTTAACACTGTATTCAAACTTTCCCACCAAAAACCTTAGCACTTAACAAATTCAATATGTAACACTTTTCTTCTTTATAATTTCACCCTTTCCCTCTCTCCTACTCTTAGGTAGGAATAGAAACTTGTACACATTTTTAAGACATACACAAAATAACCTTGCCTTAAAGCGGATTTCCTCCAAATTTTTTTTTTAAAGACAGCAGCAACAAATACTACAGCTGCTGACTTTTAAAATAAGGACACTTAACTGTCCAGCGCACCCGCAATGTCGGCACCCGAAGCCGATCTATCCCTGCCACCGCCATCTTCGGTAAGGGAATCAGGAAGTGAAGCCTTGTGGCTTCACTTCCTGGTTCCCTACTGCGCATGCGCGACTCGCGCTGTGCTGCGCGATCCCACTGGTCCCTGCTGTCTTCTGGGACCTGTGGGTCTCCCAGAAGACAGCTTGGGGGCAGAGAAGGCGCCGGAAGTGGCGTAGATATCCGCGGGTGGCTCGGGTATCTATGCCCGGAAGTGGGAGCAAAATACCTGTATTAGACAGGTATCTGCTCCCCTTCCCCCTTGAAAGGTGCCAAATGTGACACTGGAGGGGGGGAGGAATCTGAAAAGCGGAAGTTCCATTTTTGGGTGGAACTCCGCTTTAAGTATCTCAACGATTAAATGGTAAACCTTGTGCATTCATTAAACATAACCCAACAGTGTTGTATTATTATTCTGTCTTGATTCGTGTATCCCTTGACACAATAATACTTTCTCATTCCACATTCATTGGCCATTCCATTCATCCTCCATTTAGAATACATTCTTCCATATTTTCCTCATATATTTATATGACAAATCCCTTTTTTTTGTTATCACCAATATTGCATGAATAGTATAGGTTTGAAACACAATTGAATCCCTTCATGCCTCTAATTGTGGGACCCCTTGTATGTAACAGGGGTCTATCCATATTTTGGCACTCATATGTAAACAGTTTAAACACAATTAAAAAAAACATTTGCACAAATAAACCATTCCCTTTGTTCTGTAACAGGCAATGTCTTTATGCAATGCCAAGTTCCTTTTTTCCTTAATTTCAATATTAACAAATGGGCTTATTGTCGCAATACTTTTCAAACATATAATACATTTTTTTCATATTTAACCTTGCACAACAACTCATTTTCTTTTTTATCTTTATTTATATATATATATATATATATATATATATATATATATATATATATATATATATATATGCACTGCTCAAAAAAATGAAAGGAACACTTTGAAAACACATCAGATCTCAACGGGCAAAAATCTCATGCTGGATATCTATACTGATATGGACTGGGTAATGTGTTAGGAATGAAAGGATGGCACATTCTTTGATGGAAATAAAAATTATCCACCTACAGAGGGCTGAATTCAAAGACACCCCGAAAATCAAAGTGAAAAAATTATGCAGCAAGCTAGTCCATTTTGTGAAATTTAATTGCAACAACTTAAAATGGTCCTCAGTAGTTTGTATGGCCCCCAAGTGCTTGTATGCATGCCTGACAACATCATAATGAGACAACGGATGGTTTCCTGGGGTATTTGCTCCCAGATCTGGACCAGAGCATCACTGAGCTCCTGAACAGATTGAGGTGCAACTTGGCGGCACCGGATGGACCGAAGTATAATGTCCCAGAGGTGTTCTTTTGGATTTAGGTCAGGTAAGCGTGGGGGCCATTCAATGGTATCAATTTCTTCATCCTCCAGGAACTGGCTGCATGCTCTCGCCACATGAGGCCGGGCATTGTCGTGCACCAGGAGGAACCCAGGACCCACTACACCAGCGTAGGGTCTGACAATGGGTCCAAAGATTTCATCCCGATACCTAATGGCAGTCAGGGTGCCATTATGTAGCCTGTAGAGGTCTGTGCATCCCTCCATGGACATGCCTCCCCAGACCATCACTGACCCACCACCAAACCGGTCATGCTGAACGATGTTACAGGCAGCATAAAGTTCTCTGCGGCTTCTCCAGACCCTTTCACGTCTGTCACATATGCTCAGGGTGAACCTGCTCTCATCTGTAAAAAGCACAGAGCACCAGTGGCAGACCTGCCAATTCTGGTGTTCAATGGAAAAATCGAGCTCCACAGTATCCGGCAGTGAGCACAGAGCACACTAGAGGACGTCGGGCCCTCAGGCCACCCCCATGAGGTCTGTTTCTGATTGATTGGTCAGAGACATTCACACCAGTGGCCTGCTGGAGGTCATTGTGTAGGGCTCTGGCAGTGCTCATCCTGTTCCTCCTTGCACAAAGGAGCAGATACCGGTCATGCTGATGGGTTAAGGACCTTCTACGGCTCTGTCCAGCTCTCCTAGAGTAACTGCCTGTCTCCTGGAATCTCCTCCATGCTCTTGAGACTGTGCTGGGAGACACGGCAAACCTTCTGGCAATGACACGTATTGATGTGCCGTCCTGGAGGAGTTGGACTGCCTGTGCGACCTCTATAGGGTCCAAGTATCGCCTCGTGCTACCAGTAGTGACACTGACCCTAGCCAAATGCAATGTGAAAAACAGTCAGAAAAGATGAGTAGAGAAAAAAAATGTCAGACACCTCCACCTGAAAAAAACGTTCCTGTTTTGAAGGTCATCTCATTTTTGCCCATCTAGTGCACCTGTTGTTAATTTCAATTAACAGCAAAGCAGCTGAAACTGATTAACAACCCCCTCTGTATACACCCCTCCCCCTCTGCTACTTAACTGACCAGATCAATATCCCAGGAGTTCTGATTCAAAAGTGTTCCTTTAATTTTTTTGAGCAGTGTGTGTATATATATATATATATACATATATATATATATATATATATATATATATATATATATACACATATATACAGTATATGTACCACTTTAGATTCCGTTAAATAAAAAAAAATTATAATGCCATTTATTGTAAACATCGGAGTAGTCCAGGACAATTATATCAATCTGAAGTATACAATGCCCTCCAAACCTGCAACAATGTGAGAATAGGCAATTCTACAATTAAACAAACATTACTTAAAGCGGAGTTCCACCCAAAAATAGAACTTCCGCTTTTCGGAACCCTCCCCCCTCCGGTGTCACATTTGGCACCTTTCAGGGGGGAGGGGGGTACAGATACCTGTCTAAGACAGGTATTTTCACTCTCTTCCGGGCATAGTCTCCCGTGGGAGTCACGCCACTTCCCATCCCCCCGCGCTGTCTCCTGGGAAACACACTTGTCCCAGGAGAGAGCGGGACCAGGGGAGCGCGCCGCACTACTCGCGCATGCGCAGTAGGGAACCGGCAGTGAAGCCGCAAGGCTTCACTTCCTGATTCCCTTTACCGAGAATGGCGGCGGGAGCAGCAGAGAGACGAGCAATTGCTCGTCTTCTGCTGCCGACATCGTGGGTGCGCTGGACAGGTAAGTGTCCATTTCTTAAAAGTCAGCAGCTGCAGTATTTGTAGCTGCTGGCTTTTAATATTTTTGTTTTTTGCAGGACCTCCGCTTTAAAGTCAGACTTTAACTGAAATAATCAAAATACCCCACTGTATTTTTTCAGTACAGTAAAACTTTCTTCTTAATGTGTTCCCCTTTTCAGTTATTAACACCTTTTGTATATATTACTCAAAATTTCTCACTGTCTCCCTTGTGGTTTGAGACTTGCTGCAGCAAATTAACTTCCGTAATTTCAGCAAAATGATTTAGACCAATTAAAACCTATTATTATTAAAAAAATATTATTTTTGCAAATATGTTAACCTTTTTAATTTAATTAATTATCTTATCAGATTCCTCAGAAGAGGACATTTTTATTTATTTATTTTTACCATTTAATACATGTAATTTAGTAGTGATGTCACATTTTCTACATATAATTGCAATTAAGCAGTGCATTGGGCATGGGCTTAATAATATGTGCCCAACACATTCTATAAATGTATCAATAGTTGCTGGAAACCTCTCAACAATACACATCATAAAAACATACTTTAAATCTATACATAGAACAACTCCCATTTGTCTCAACATTTACTTTCCCCTCCAGCAAGTCTAGGACCCGCTGAATAGGGAGTGCAAATGTACCAATATGTATTCTAGGGTGCTATATATGTACAATGCAGTGTCAGGGGTAGAACATGGATTTCAAATAATTACCGTTATAGGATTAGTTAACCTGCAAAACTTCATGTAAAAGTGCACACATAAAATAATAATTCATAAGAATCTATTGAATGCTATTGACTACTTTAATTATTCAACTTCTAATATTGAATGTACGGTACAAAGATGGCAATATTATGTTTTAAAATTAGGTATTATTCATTTGAGAAATAAGTAAAACATTTTGTTCAGATATGTTGTTTAAATCCTATCTATGCAATCTGTGTACACACTAGTGTCAGTCCAAGGCAATTCCAGCAATTTGATGCACAAAATACCCTCAAGACTTGCACCAATGTAAATACTGGCAACTCCTACAAAAATTATGTATTAGGGGTTTCGAATGCAGATCAGAATTTTAAGAAGTATGGCTGTGAAACTCAAATATATCACTAGTGCCACTACTGTACTTATACCCATATTACTTATTTTTTCCTAAAATATATATACATTTCCTAATTACACAAACCTGTATGGGACCAGTGGTTCCATGTGTGAAATAAGGTCTTCCCATCAAAATTTCAAAAGGTGACAAATTGGATGTTTTATTAGAAGTCATCCTTATATATGCTAAGACAGCAGGTAAATGTCTCCCATTTCACAAATACTCTACCTGTCTTTTCTCAATTTCTCTTTTATTGTCCTGTTCATTCTTTCTACCATACCTGAGCTCATAGGATGACACAGAATGTAACATTTCCACTCAATTGCCAGTAGTTTTGAGACTGTCTGTGTTACCTGAGAGGTGAAAGCTGGACCTTTGTCTGGAACTATGATTCTAGGACAACTCCATCTGTGAAAAATTTCCTTGTGGAGGTGTTGAATGTACCTACAATGTCAAAAAATGGTGTCTGTGTCTTATACCATATGGGTGTACTATGGTGAGGTAAAGCTTTCTTGTTCCAATACTCAATATCAGCCTGTGTGTCAGTGATCTTAAGTTCCTGTAAAAGTTGATGTTCTGGAATTGCGGGGGTTCTAACATGGCCATGGAGACACTAACTTGTCCTAAGGGCAGTTGAGCAGCCTTTCTAGCTTCTCTGTCTGCCAAGGCATTTTCCAAAGCTACAGGATCATTAGAAGTGGTATGTGCTCTGCATTTGAACACTGCAATAGACCTTGTATCTAACATCCAAAAATCCCTGACTAGTAATGCTCGTGTTTTCCGTTTCCCATTTGCAGCAATGAAGCATCGTCACTTCTAGGTGAATAATGTATAGGTGGGTAGTATGTGCAGGAGAGGAGTGCGGAGTGCATGGCAGTGGGTAGTATGTACAGGAGAGGAGTGTGGAGTGTATGGAGGTGGGTAGTATGTGCAGGAAAGGAGTGTGAAGTGTATGGAGGTGGGTAGTAGGTGCAGGAGAGGAGCATGGAGTGTATGGTGGTGGGTAGTATGTGCAGGGGAGGAGTGCAGAGTGTATGGCAGTGGATATTATGTGCAGGAGAGGAGTGTGGAGTGTATGGAAGTGGGTAATATGTGAAGGAGAGGAGTATAGAGTGTATGGTGGTGGGTAGCATGTACAGGAGAGGAATGCGGAGTGTGTGGAGGTGGATAGCATGTACAGGAGAGGAGTGTGGAGTGTATGGAGGTGGGTAGTATGTACAGAAGAGGAGCATGGAGTGTATGGTGGTGGGTATTATGTACAAATGAGGAGTGCGGAGTGTATGGCGGTGGGTAGTATGTACAGAAGAGGAGTATGGAGTGTATGGTGGTGGGTATTATGTGCAAATGAGGAGTGCGGGGTGTATGGCGGTGGGTAGAATGCACAGGAGAGGAGTGCAGCGTGTATGGAGGTGGGTAGTATGTACAGGAGAGGAGTGTGGAGTGTATAGAGGTGGGTAGAATGTGCAGATGAGGAGTGCGGTGTGTAATGGGTAGTTGGTAGTATGTGCAGGATGGTGTCAGTAGGACAGTGGGTGTCATTATGGATATAGAAAGTATTTACGCGCTACTATGTGTGAAAAAGGGGGGGTATTTTACAACTGCTACAAGGCACTGAAGGGTACTGAAACCATAACCTGAATAGAATGTATATAGTAAAATAATGCCGAGCTGTTGAATTAACCTCTATAGTTCCCTGATAAGAATGAATGATCCTGTGATATTCTAAAATGACATTCTTAACCAGATAAAAACACAATATCTAAAACAAATAGAATTGTAAAGGAATAAATAAATGTGACATATAACTTAGAAAAAGTGCATAAAATCATATGATATCCAATAGCTGTGCTGCAAAAAGTCTAGCTGTGACTTTTGCTAAAATGCTAAAACGAAAATAGTGCAAAGAATATGGTGTCCAATACTGTGCTGCAATAGTGACTTATAATAATAAAAATTGCTAGAACAAGAATAGTGCAAAGAATAAACTCATAAATAATAGTCTTTGGGTGATGCAAAAGTGCAAGCAAAAAAACAGATTGTTTTTGCAATAAATAAACAATGGTTAAAGTGCTGGGTTGGGTGATGTTGTAATTTCCACGCTGTGAATATGTGACTTCTGGATGTGTTATCCTGTGACTCCCACGCTGTGCTTTTAGAGAAAGGTGGCCCCTTACCTCACTGCTGTGAGGTTACAGCATGTAATATAAGCCCTCTGTTGTGCCTGTTGTTATCCGGATGCTGACTGGAACATGGGGATATGTGGATGCCTGGTGGGGGTTAATCCTCTAGCCGTGGGGTCTCCGAGATGATGTGCATGTATGGGGGTTTAAAATATGGAGGCAAGAAAGGCCCAATATAGTGTAGTAATATTTGCTAAAAATATTTATTTTCGTAGATTTCAAAGTATAAATTACTCACATTTAAAAATCACAGTAGTGCATATAAAAAACGAGCGCCGAGCTCGTCCGCGTCACCTCCGGTGCTTGCTACGTCCCTACGCGTATCGTCAATCACGTGACTTCATCCCCATACTTTGCTCAGTTGTCACAGGACACAGCAGCGTTTGGTAGCGTTTGGTAGCGATCACTCACTATGTCCAATTCAGAAAAGGAAGGAGCCGGTAAATTACATATTTAACGGCTTCTTCTTCCTCTATCCTGACACACCCCCTGAAAGCCGGCAGCAGAGGAGAGGAGGACTGGCATCTGTGGGGGGAGGGGTGAGGTGGAGGTGGAGGAGGACACGTACAGGGGCTGGAGGAAAAGGAGGACATGGAAGGGGGGCTGGGGGAGGAGGACACAGCAGACAGAAGAGGAGGATTACACGGGGTCGGAGGAGGACACAGAGGGCTGCCGGTGGAGGAGGACACAAGGGACAGTCCGGATGATCGGTGCGGTGGGGGAAACTTACAAGCACAGATCTTTCTGTATGACTTTTCAGCTGACAGCCGCGGGGGAGAGAGAAGGAAAAGCGTCTGTCAGTTGAAAAGTCATATAGAGAGATCTGTGCTTGAAACTTTCCCCTCCGCACCTATCATCTGAACCATCAACCTGGGGATCATCCATGGGTGCAGTGTGGGTCACAGTGCCCCCCCCCCTCGGGGGCCTGTGTGCAGTGAACACCCTGCACACATGGATGATACTCCACTGATTATAGGTAATAATATAACGCTGTCAATTTACGCAGCACTTCACATATATATTGTACATTCTCATCAGTCCCTTCCCTCAAGGAGCTTACAATTGGAGGTTCCCAACTCACATTCATACATACACATACAGCATGTCTTTGGAGTGTGGGAGGAATCCAGGGTACACAGAGGAAACCTAGGCAGGCACAGGCAGAAAAAACAAACTCAGTGCAGGTAGTGCCATGGCTGGGATTTGAACTGACAATGTTTTATTACTATTTGCGTGCATGGGAAATAAACGTAAAAGAAAGAGACAGCTTGCCTCATATGGAAACTATGCCTCCCTAGGTCCTGACAATTGCACACTTTCCTATATTCTAGACCAGGGGTATTGAATTAAAATTCATGGAAGTCCGATTAGTAAAATTTTCTTCCAGCCGAGGTCCTAATCGCAGTTTTGTGCGATTACTCAGATTCTTTACATCACAGCCCAGGGGTGCAGGCACGACACACCATTCGTTTGGGAAATTGCACCTTGCATTTCAGTGCATTTAAGAGTCAATGGTACCCCTACACGTTTTCTGTGCAGCACCTCATTTTGTGCGCAGCTGCTTGTCCCTTTCACATCTTCCCCACCACAGCCCTGCTACCCTTCACATATCACCCCACACAGTATTGCCCCCTTCACATATCACCCCACACAGTATTGCCCCTTCACATATCACCCTACACAGTATTGCCCCCCTTCACATATCACCCCACACAGTATTGCCCCCTTCACATATCCCCCTACACAGTATTGCCCCATCACATATCCCCCCACACAGTATTGCCCCATCACATATCCCCCCACACAGTATTGCCCCATCACATATCCCCCCACACAGTATTGCCCCATCACATATCCCCCCACACAGTATTGTCCCATCACATATCCCCCCACACAGTATTGCCCCATCACATATCCCCTCACACAGTATTGCCCCATCACATATCCCCTCACACAGTATTGCCCCATCACATATCCCCTCACACAGTATTGCCCCATCACATATCCCCCCACACAGTATTGCCCCATCACATATCCCCCCACACAGTATTGCTCCCTTTACATGACCCCATCACATATCCCCCCACACAGTATTGCCCATCACATATCCCCCCACACAGTATTGCCCCATCACATATCCCCCACACAGTATTGCCCCATCACATATCCCCCACACAGTATTGCCCCATCACATATCCCCCACACAGTATTGCCCCATCACATATCCCCCACACAGTATTGCCCCATCACATATCCCCCCACACAGTATTGCCCCCTTTACATGACCCCCATCACATATCCCCGCACACAGTATTGCCCCATCACATATCCCCCACACAGTATTGCCCCATCACATATCCCCCACACAGTATTGCCCCATCACATATCCCCCACACAGTATTGCCCCATCACATATCCCCCCACACAGTATTGCCCCCTTTACATGACCCCCATCACATATCCCCCCACACAGTATTGCCCCATCACATATCCCCCACACAGTATTGCCCCATCACATATCCCCCACACAGTATTGCCCCATCACATATCCCCCACACAGTATTGCCCCATCACATATCCCCCACACAGTATTGCCCCCTTTACATGACCCCCCCCCCCACACAGCACTGCCCCACTCCCCATCCTTCACATTTTCATATATTTTCCTGCCTTCCCTCTCCACTCCTACCTTTCACAGAGCGGAGAGCAGGAGGTGGGACAATCATGAACTGAAGGCACAGCAGCACTGGGCGGGGCGCGGGAGCTGCCGGGTTGACTTTTCGGCGAACTGGTGATTGGCTGCTAGGACTGCTATATCTAGCAGCCAATCACCTCCCGATTAACGTGACAGGCAGCTACTTCTCTGGCCCCGCCCCCAGTCCAGAATTGTCCCGCCGTCCGCTCCTCTACTCTGCTAATGATAGCGGACGAGGTTGGGGACAAAAGCGCCGACTAAATGGCGCGATCGCCGCGGTCCAGAAAGAGCAGCTGCTCGGGCCGGACACGGACTGCGGGCCACCATTTAGTGATGCCCGTTCTAGACCTAGGTGCACCATTGTATTTGTCACTGACATTAATTTTCACAGATAAAGTACTGTACCATCAGAACATAATTTTAGCAAGTTCAGGAGAGTGATTCAAAAATAGTTGACACTGAATGATCAGTCTTGCTCTGAGCACTAAACCTCTTGACCATTTGTTACAGATATTTGATCTGTTTTATACAGTAGGAAAAAAAAAAGTGTAATTATACAGGTGCAAGAAAACTTTTCACTGTGATATTTTTCAATGAATGGAGTGATCAAATGTTATTGTTGCAGTCTTTCTTCCACTGTAAAATGGAGCAAACAGGGTAAATAGGCAGTAGGATGCTGATTGGGGAGATTAGAGCTTTAAATTATGTTGCTCTTAATGCAGTGTAACTACTTTTTTGTAAACAAATGTCTCCAAAACTGGTATTGATTCTGTTTTTCATACAATGTAGTTCTGGTTTTCCCAAGTGATTGGCTACTCTTCCCTACTATTTTCCACATGGTTACTATATCAATATGGTGTGATGTAGCACCACCATTAGGGGTGGTGATAGGATTGCCAAAGATCTGTACCACTCCTGGGTACTACAAATCTAGGGGGGCATAACAAAAACTTCAATGGGTCTTCTACCCCTGTTGCATCCCCTTTTTCCAGTAAAATATCTGAGAAATATGGAATTGTGCACTGCTAATAACAGACCAATTTTACTTCTAGTAGACAGTGACCTATATTGAGAACTAATATACCTTCTACATACTGGTGCTCTGTATTGGCTTATACACCCTGCTGTCTTCACCTCTTTTACCTTGATTACAACTGAACAACCCACCCCCAATAAAAGCCCTATGAACATTGATGGGCAGAAAAATACTGCACATCTGTGGTAACTTTTATTGTCCCAGTTACATCAGTGGTCAATGTTAAGACCCCGATTATATTGGTGTTCAGTGTATAATCCCCATGTAGAAGTAGTAGGTACTGTAGGTGGACAGAGTAAATTATACTTTCAGTTTTGGTATTCATATACCAGTCACCCAGCAATATGAAAACCTTGAATTTCACACATGAAAGTGTATGAGTAAGAACTTTAAAGTGCCAAACACATCCAGGTTCTTATATTGATGACTGGCTCTTTGTCTCTTTTAAGCAGTTAATAAACCTATAATCGAGTAGAGGAGCAGCATTGACTCTTTTTTGCTTAGACACTTAGCCAGATATTACATGCTGGTGCTAGGATGGTAAATTTGGGCCTGGTGGGGTTTACAGACAAGTTCTCTAAAGATCTAAAGATACTATAGAGTTTGAAGTAAAAGGGAATGGCTGCACACCAAGGTAGCAAAATAAGTCCTTTAATCTTGTTCCATAAAAGCAAACGTTACACACCACAGAACAGTAGCAATGCATCGATGTGCATCAAGGTGGACGCGTTTCACACAGTTGCATGTGCTTATTCATGAAAAAGATGAATAAGCACATGCAAATGTGTGAAACAAATCCACCTTGATGCACATCAATGCATTGCTACTGTCCTGTGGTGTGTAACGTTTGCTTTTATGGAACAAGGACTTATTTTCCTACCTTGGTGTGCAGCCATTCCTTTTTTCTTATACAGTATCTTGCATGGCAGGCGAGACAGAGCGGTGTTTCTCTGTTCCCTTCTACTATAGAGTTTGCACAGTGAAAACAATTCTGACTAACACCCAAATATATACAGTATAAATAAAGTATTCAGCCCCCCTTCCCCCTTTTTTTCAATGTTGTTATGTTGCATCCCGATACTACAGTTGTTTAAATGTATTATTTTTTTTTCCTCATTATTATACACTCAGCACCCCATAATGATAAAATAAAAACAAAATTTTAGAAATGTCTGTGAATTTATTAAAAAGAAACAAAATGAAATTTAGAACTTTGTTGAAGCACCTTTAGCAGCAATTACAGCCTCAAGTCTTTTTGGGTATGACATGTAGCGCCCTGCTTCCAATGAGTGGGCGCTATATGTTGAAATTTAGTTGTCTGGGCATTCATTTAGCCCAGAGAGATTGTTTAAGTAAATTATGGCACTGTTTCAGTTTGGTTGGTTGCATGATTTTCCTCCTGACAGTGGGTGTCGCTGCCACCGCTGGTCAGGGTTGGAAAGGCAACAGGCTGGACGTATTGGGTATCTTTCCCAGCAGCAGCCCTGAGGGCGTGGTATAACCGCTGTGCATGCTGGGAGAGGGTACTTAAGTGACAGGCGCCATTGGAGAAGGGAAGTTGGGGGTCGTCATTCGTGGGTGGTGGACACCACCTGCCCGATCTCGACCTGACGGCCCTCATGGCCTCAGGGAGGTGCTGGCTTTTTCCGCCTCGGGGCCACGTTGGCCTGAGGCTCCCTTACTGAAATGTAGGCCCAGAAGTTACTGGGGGCCTACTGATCCGGGGATGATCCTGTGTCACCTTGCTTGCTGAAAGGGACCAAGCAATTGAGGACTCAATTGGAGGATGCTTCCAGATCATAATCTACCTCACAGTGTTGCCGGAATGGCTGGAAGATCCTGGCACTGAGAGCTGTGTTCTTTATTCAGAAGGTAACCCAGGGAAGGGTTACACCAAGTCTGTGGCAGAGACTGTTCTATTTTCACCAAGTCTGTGGCAGAGACTATATGTGATCGAGCTATGCATCGGTTGCTAGGCCAGTGAGATTGGGCCTATCCGGTGTTTGCTAAGTCAAGCGTGGAGACAGTTGTTCCTCTGGACCTAAGAAAGTTCCTGTGATCCGCAACCAAGGTACCTGAGTCCTCCCCATCCCTTCAACCCCCTCTGTTGAAACTTTGTTCTATAAAACCCTTGAAAGAGACTTTGTGTTGGTGCAAACTTTTTCTGCACAACTCTTCAAGAAGACCCCCTGAGACGAGCATACGGAACAGTAAGGTAACGGCAGGCCCAAATTTAAACCAGCAGCTCCTGCGGGGGTATTGCTACAGACACAATAAGCTTTGCATACCTGGATTGGGTGATTTTCTGCCATGCTTCTTTGCAAATCCTCTGAAGCTCAGTCAGGTTGGATTAGGACCATTGGTGGACAGCCATTTTCAGGTCTCTTCAGAGACATTCAATAGGATTCATGTCAGGGCTCTGGTCAGGCCACTCCAGGACTTTCACAGAGTTATCCCTAAGTCACTCCTGTGTTGTCTTGACTGTGTGCTTAGGATCGTTGTCATGTTTGGCCCAGTCTGAGGTCCTGAACACTGTTGAACAGGTTTTCATTGAGGATATCTCTGTACTTTTCTCCATTCAGCTTTCCCTCAATGCTGACCAGTCTCCCAGTCCACGCTGCTGAAAAACACCCCCACAGCATGATGCTGCCAGAGCATGATTCTGCCACCACTATGCTTCACTGTTGGGATGGTGTTGGGTAGGTGATGAGCAGTGCATGGTTTCCTCCAGACATAGCATTTAGAATTGAGGCCAAACAGTTCAATCTTGGCTTCATCAGACCAGAGATGCATCTCCACATTAGATCTCTGGAGCTCATCTCAGAGTGACCATTGGGTTCTTGGTGAACTCTGTTACTAAGGCCCTTCTCCCCCGAATGCACAGTTTGGCCAGACAACCAGCTCCTGGTTGTGCCAAATGTCTTCTATTTGAGAATTATGGAAGCCACTGTGCTCTTGGGAACCTCCAGAGCAGCAACATTTTTTTTGTGACCTTTCCAAGATCTGTGCCTTGCAATAATCCTGTCTCTGAGCTCTGCAGGCAGTTCCTTTGACCACATAGCTTTTTCTCCGATACAGTATACATTCTCAGCTGTGAGGCTTTTTATAGAGAGGTGTGCATCTTTTCAAATCATGTCCAATCAATTTAATTTACCACAGGTGGACTATAATCAAGGCGTAGAAACATCTCAGCAGTGATCAAGAGAAATGGAAGGCACCTGTGTTAAATTTCAAGTGTTGCTGCACAGGGTCTGAATACTTATTTCAATGTGATATTTCCATTTTTCCTTTTTATGCATTTGCAAACTTTTCTAAAATTCTGTTTTCACTTTGTAATTATGGGGTACTGAATGTATAATAATGAGAAAACAATGAATTTAAACAACTGTAGTATCAGGCTTCAAAAAGTGAAGGGGTTTTAAATACTGTATAAATTGATACCATTTCAATGGTTCAATGCACTCCCAAAAAATTCTTGCTCAATACTTACTTTCTCTATTTGTAGCAAACAACATCTTCTGACATGCACAACAGTTTCAAATATACAGTGTATTTGCACATTTTATGGTTTTGTTAAAATGCAACACCAGCACTAAATTGCCCCTGGAACTTTACAGAGTTGTGCCAAAAATAACATCATAAAACTTAGTAAAAGAATATATGTTTTATTCCATATATAGTTAAAAATCAAATAGTTTGGATGCAAAAAGTGTGATAAAAGCAACCACATTAAACATGCACTACTGGAAGTATATATGCAATACACTTTAAAGTTGGAATATTTTGGAACTGGGGTCACTACGCATTTTGTTGAGCAGGGTCCACTTCATCAGGAGAGGACCCAACCAAAGCATTTTTTCATCTGTGGGAAAACCATGTAAAAGGTAAATATAGGAATAAAATGTTTTCACCTGCTGGGTACCCATACTTACAAGTACAAGTGCAAACATCAATGCACAAAACGGTCACCGCAAGCTGAAAAAAATCATGTACCAGTTTAGCATGAAGGACACCTAAAAGTTGATAAACTCTGTCCGGGAGCTGATAGAGAGGCAGACCCAGGGCCAGAGCATGGTAAGAGACTGAAAAGGGGAAATACGAAATACAAAGCAAATAAAAGAGGTAAAAAATATATACTGTATATACAAAACCATTCTTCATTCACATTTATTTTGTCCAAATGTATCCTCCTAGTAGCTGTTTCCATGGGCACATGAACAATCAATAGTGCAGACAGACATTTAATTCTTACATTTAACACATATTTTTATTAAAAAGGAAAAAAGAAACTGCGCCAAGATCAGAAGCAATCTCGTGTTCCCACAAAAATGCCTAAAATGGAAAGGTAAAGCAGCGACTCTTCTGTAAACTACAAGCAGTGAACAAAATATGAAAAGAAAATAGAATCGCGAATGATAATTAAGTCCATAAATGTTCATAAAGTTCATAAATGAATGGTCTGTCTGTGACATCAATAAGTGATATAATCCACCCGTGCACAAATCCTTGAACAAATGAAGTCCAATCTCTTCAAATATGGGAAGAAAACCAGTGCGATGTCCGCCACCATAATACAAAATAATCTGCTTACCAGAACCCCGTGGTCCCCTGTTAGGAAGGAAAGCCTTTAGTGAATCACAACTGTGATATGGCAATATCGAGGACCCACCGCACTGAGGACCCACCGTAGTGGGTCCTCGGTGTTGCCATAACACAGTTGTGATTCACTAAAGGCTTTTCCGGGTCATCCGTAACAGGGGACCACAGGGTTCTGGTAAGCAGACTATTTGTCTTATGGTGGCGGACATCACACTGGTTTTCTTCCCATATTTGAAGAGATTGGACTTCATTTGTGCACGGGTGGATTATATCACTTATTGATGTCACAGACAGACCATTCATTTATGAACTTTATGAACATTTATGGACTTAATTATCACTTTTTTTACTTTCCATTTATAATTGTATTTTGATTATGCATTTAAGTTGATTTTTATCATTTTCACTTGGAGGGTTTATGCCATTTCACATTATATATGTGTTTATGTTCACATCCATTAAATCAGGTATATATTGTCACATTTAGGTTTAGCGCGATTCTATTTTCTTTCCACATATTTTTATTAATTAAAAATATTTTATCCTATTTATTTTCTCATATTCTATCCTATACGTATGTGGTGTAAGCTGTTTTTCTTAAATTGTAAGATCACATCCTGGCATTACACGCTGATTGGGATAGCTGGGTTAGAACAGTCGCTGAACAAAATCACATATTTTTTGCCAGGTAAAGCATGTCATACTTATTCAACTGTGCATTTAGCCATATGTATTATTTCCATTTTAAGCTATTATAATTATTCATCCATTAAAAAGTGATGAGGAGACTAAATCTGTGTGTATGGGAAAATGCTTCATGTGTTGAGTGCTAAGGACAAAATAATGTCTTTCCACCAATATGACCGAGAATCGAAACACTGCTGACTAAATGCTGTTCTAGCTGGTGTATATGAAAAACTAAAATGGGATTTGAAAGAGTTGTTCCACTGAATAAACTCTTAAACAGAGCTGGACCAATTCCATGACCCAGATAGCAAATACAGCTTAAAAAATAAAATTTCTTGTCAATAGAAGCACATAGACCTTGGCACATAAAACTGCCTGCTGGTTCCTAGATCAGGTTGATCTGTCACTGTGGTCTACATTCATTTGTCTCTATACGCAAAACAAAAAGATTTAATTATACATATCATATAAAAGAACTTTTGATAATACCCACACGTAAAAAAATTTAAACATCCATAAATATACAGAAATGCAGTTATTTTGCATTTAAATCTGAACTCCAGGTATTTCTAAAAGTTCACTTTGCCGTGTCCCCATGCCTACACTGCAAGGGTTAAATGCTCTTTTCATTTAGGGGGATTAGAATAAGCACACTACTGATCTAATGATTTTCTCCCTCATCAGCTGGCACTTTTCTTCACTCTTTGGGTGTGACCGAGCCCTTGGTATCCCAATGCAGAACCACTGGGCAGCACCATGACAACGTCAGATCGAAAAAGAGGCTAAGATGGGGCGTGGCGACCGAGCTCCAAGATGGAAGCCTAGCTGAGAGCTCCGCTCGGCCGCCGGAGAGATCCAGACACATCAGAGCCTCCAAGGCACATCCGCGGCTAGAAACAACACGGCCGGACTGCCAGAGGACAGGGGAATGACGAGGCGCAGAAAGAACCCGCCGATGCCACAAAAACTGACAAGCATCTTTGCGATGCAGCCCCGCGGGCTCCATCAAAATGGCGGCGGCTCGTCTGCACAACAGGTGAAGGCCGCGATCCAAAGCAACGGACACGGAGAGCTCCGTGTACAGTCCTCTCGTGACCCACTGCACAGCGGATCGTCCTCAGGCTCATCCAGCCCATCCACTCGGAGCCCAGCTAAGTCAAAGCCACGGATGGACTCCCCTGTCAGGCGGATATGCACGCAGGACATGGAGGTAAGCGGGACACCAGGCACCACCGCTGCTCAGGCCCAACACACAGCTGACCCCATAGCGGACTTTCCTACTGCCGACAGGCCTATTTCAGACACTATGCTGAAGGAGATGCTGCTATCGCTCAGATCCTCCCTACAAACAGATTTGGTCAGAGGGATTAACCAGTGTCACAAGGAGGTACAGGCTATTGGGGTCAGAGTGGATAGAGTAGAGCAAAGGATGGACGAGTATACTGCTACATACAATAATATGGTGGACGCACATGCGGCCCAGGGAGAGGATATGGCGTGGCTAAAGGACAAGGTCGCTGACCTTGAGGACAGGTCAAGGAGGAATAATCTAAAGCTGCGAGGAGTACCAGAATCTATTCCAGCCACCCAACTCCTACAGTATGTCCACGCTTTGTTCTCCACCCTGGTCCCAGCTCTGAATGCGCAGGACCTCATAATAGACAGAATCCACAGGATTCCTAAACCGTCCTTCCTGCCAGAAGGCACCCCAAGGGACATACTAATGAGGGTCCACTTCTTCCATGTGAAGGAACAAATCATACAAGCAGCCCGCAGACCTGACACTGTCCCTCCGCAGTACGCAACCCTCCAATTGTTGCCAGATCTATCCAGGCACACACTACAGAGGCGTCGCAACCTGGCGACTATAACCAAGGCCCTGAGGAACCACAAAATCCTGCACAAATGGAAGTATCCGGCCACTCTTTCCATCACCCATAATGGGACCACAACTTCCGTAAACACATTGGAGGAAGGCCTTTCAACTCTGCGCCAATGGGGAATACTCCCAGACCAGGCCTCACAACTCAACCCTACTCCACAACCGCAGAGGCTTCAAAACGAATGGCAGGTGGTGTCACACAAACGCACCAATAAGAAACAAGCCAGCGGAGGCTCATAACAAAACCGCAAAATTATTCTTTTATCTCTCCGGTAAAAAGGAGTTTAAATTTATCCTCCTATAACCCCCGTTAACGAGTTCAGCAGTTATGTCTGCACGTGGATCCGTTGTAAGATCCCCTTTTACGCATTCAAAGATACTTTCTTATCTCTTGTTTTTTCTTTTTTTTTTTTTTTGTTTTCTACGTTACCTATTTTTTGCACACAGCAATCTTCATAGCAAGGAACGTCCACTACGTACAGAAGATGAATCTCCTGCAGCCTCAGGCCTCAATGGAAAAGATGTTACGTCTCACACCCAGGGACACAGTGAGTATTTGCACCACGAGACCAGACGCTATACACTACAACACCACAAATGACTATCACATGTCTATCTATTAACGCAAAAGGCCTGAATCACCCGGCCAAGAGATTCTCGGTATGGAAGGAGGCCTGTAGGCACCGGGCTGACATTCTCTACGTACAGGAGACACACTTTCAGAAACAAAAAACCCCTAAATGCACTCACAGGGAATATCCACACGTGTTTTTGGCAGATACACCGGATAGCAAAAAAGGAGGAGTGATGCTAGCTTTAAGGAACTCTCTATCTTTCCAACTCAAAGAATCTTATATTGATGAAGGGGGCAGGTATATAATAGTAACTGGAGAAATCAACTCTAACCCGTACACACTGGTTACTTTATACGCCCCGAACACCCACCAAATCCGCTTCCTAAGGAAAGTGATTAAAAGGACTAAGTCCATGCAATACGGCAATATCATCATAGGAGGCGACTTTAATCTAATATCAGATCCTATTTTGGACACTACTAAGGATAGACCGAAGAGATCTGCTCACCTCCGTAATCTGCTACATACACAGGAACTGTTCGATGCATGGAGGTGCCTCCATGCCAACGAAAGAGATTACACTTTTTTCTCTACTAGACACTGCTCATATTCACGAATAGATATGTTTATCACTGACCAGTGGCTTTTGCAACGTGTTCAGGCAACACGAATATGGGGTATTACGTGGTCAGACCACGCAGCAGTATCTATGACTATTGCTGAAAAGGGTGTCTCCCCCTCATCCCATATCTGGCGTTGCAATGTTAGGCTCTTACAAGAACCCCGAATTCTTCCAGTGATCTCTCAGCATCTCCAAGATTTTTTTCAATACAATTGCACACCACTGATAGATCCCTTCACGTTATGGAACGCACATAAGGCGTATATGAGAGGCATATTAATACAGTTAGGGGCTAGGGAAAAGAAACGACATGCTGCCAAACTAAATCAAGTAATGTCTGACATTAATAGATTAGAAACCCACAATAAACAGTCTCCAACAAAGGCAGTGGCAAACACACTCTCTATGCTTAGAGAAAGTCTAAGAGAGATTCTCGCACAACAACACGACAAACATTTCAGACGCTTACAAGCGAATTCATACGCTAACGCAAATAGAGCAGGAAAATATCTGGCTAACAGAATTAAGGCTGCTCGCACAAAGTCGAGAATTGCATACCTCCTTCATGATACCTTACACCACAAAATCACTAACCCACAAGACATAGCAAATCAATTTGCAGACTATTATGGGGCACTGTACAATTTACGTGATAATACGGCCACACAACAACCAACCACTGACACCATACAACACTTCTTACAGAAAATACAACTCCCGTCACTGACAGAGGACCAACTTAGGAAGTTGAACACACCTTTCTCCCCTCAGGAAATCGAACAGATTACATCGACATTGCCTAATGGCAAGTCACCGGGACCGGATGGTTTCGCAAACGAGTATTTTAAAACATTTAAAGAAATCATTGCTCCTCACTTACAGCGGGTATTCACAAAGGCGGAAGGAACTTCTGCTTTCCCACTAGAGATGCTGAGAGCCCACATTGTTACTTTACCAAAACCGGGGAAAGACCCTACTACACCAGCAAACTTTAGGCCGATATCTCTTCTTAATACCGACATAAAAATGTATTCAAAATTGCTAGCCAAGAGATTATCAGATATTATTCCGCTACTCATAAAACGTGATCAGATGGGATTTGTGAGGGGGAGACAGACCTCAGACGCTACTAGATGTATCATTAATATCATTCACCACGCTGTTCGAATGAGAACGCCTTCTCTGCTGCTATCTATAGACGCAGAGAAGGCGTTCGATAGGGTCCACTGGACGTACATGGAAATGGTGTTGGCTAAATTCGGCTTTACAGGCCCGATTCTCAAGGCAATACTGGCTTTATATTCCTGTCCATCGGCACAAGTTTATACTTCAGGTCTCCTATCCAAACAGTTCTGCATATCAAATGGCACACGCCAGGGTTGCCCTCTCTCCCCCACAATATTCAATCTTATGATTGAACCTCTGGCCGAATCCATTAGAGCACACAATGGCATCACAGGCTTCACTTTCGGATCTGACAAACACGTCATAAACTTATTTGCTGATGACGTTATACTCCTACTGACACACCCGAACTCCTCCCTCCCGCAGGCCCACCAAGTTTTAACCGACTTTGGCGCAGTATCTTATTATAAGGTCAACTTTACGAAGTCCCAGATTCTTAACTTAGGAGTTTCACATACTTCAAAACAATATCTGCAAAAGTCCCTACCCTACTCATGGAGCGCAAAGGGCATATCGTACCTAGGCATCACCCTAACTGACAATACTGCATCCTTAGCAGAGGCTAACTTTAAACCGCTAATAGGCAAAATTGAACTACAATTAATGGACATATCCAAGAGGGAGATATCCTGGTTAGGTAAAATAGCGGCATTTAAAATGTCCATACTACCACAAATTCTCTATATTTTCCGCTCTCTATTGATCCCCGTACCGTCCCGCTACCTAAATACATTATCAAAAATTGTATGGAAATTCACATGGGGAGGTAAAAAAGCTAGGTGTTCACGGAACAACCTTCTTCCACATAGGAAGGTGGGGGGGGCGGGATTCACAGACATCCAAGACTACCTGTGGGCTACGAGACTTGACCAACTTAAACACTGGTTTCACGACACGGACAGCCCCCTATGGGTGGAAATAGAACGTTCGGCTATCCCGACCAGGAATACGACTACTTTTCTCATGGGCGACATATGGGAACCATGGGCAACTAAGGGGCTATCACCATCCGTACAAGTGTCTTTACAGGCATGGCGATTCCTACAGACACTAGATAGTGCTGATCTGCAGGAAATACAGTACGACTTCCCTATTGCACTCTTAGGGGCAAAAATACCTATGCTTCCAACCACGAGACTCCAGGCACTAGGAATTCAACATGTACAAGATTTATATACTGGACAAACACCAAAATCAATAGAGCAAATAGTGACTGACCACCACTTACCCAGCCATATGTTATTCTCCTGCATACGCCTCTCCCACTTCTTAAGGGCACATTCTATACCAAAAATAAAACTTTCTGCTATAGCATGGCGTTTTTATACAAAAGCTCCTCAATCTGCTAAAGGCATTTCAATATTTTATAACCTCATCCATGATAAACATACTTTCAAGAAATCAGCTGCACTTAGGAAGTGGGAAACTGACCTCAACAAAACTTTCTCTGAAGAACAATGGACACGCGCCTTCAAGGAAATACACAAACATTCCCACTGTGTATCACATTGGGAAATGACGCTTAAACTTACTAACAGATGGCACTACACACCCTATAGGTTAGCAACCTTTTATCCGGCTTCATCGCCTCTATGCTGGAGGAAATGTGGGCACATAGGCAACCTATTGCACACCTTATGGACATGTCCTAGTGTGACAAGTCTATGGAACAATGTGTTCAGATTGATTTCATCAATCACTGGAATACTAACGACCCCAAACCCTGCATTAGCAATTCTTCACATTGGTGCAGACCAATATCCACAGGATCTCAGACCAATCGTCACCCATATACTGTTAGCCTCACGTACCCTTATTCTTAGAAACTGGAAAAACTCAGTGGCCATCAACCTCTCGGAAGTGATCAAGTTAGTTAACAGAAACCACACATTCGAACGCCTACTGGCTATTAAGTCCCTGAAGTGTAACAATTTTGACTCTAACTGGAGATTGTGGACTGATAAATACAAAATCTAGTAATTGTTTATTGCTATGTCAGTTTATAGTGTCTAAATGTTTCTTGCTATATACAGCTTATAGTAGATAACTTAGCTATATTAAACATGTTGTATTTGTACTTGTTAAACCCGAACAACGCATGCGCGCTGTGTGTAATGAATGTATGTTTGTTATATACCTATTATACTTAATAAAGAACATTGAATAAAAAAAAAAAAGAAAAAGAGGCTAAGATGGCACTATTCTTGGCAGACAGGCATATAGGAGGGGTTACTTCTGCTTTAAATGAACCTGTAACTTTGCAGCACTGCATAGCACAGGCTTATTTTAAGCACAGACTTTACTGTTACAGTTTGTAAAAGTATGCAAGCAAGAAATGTTTAGACAACATCTTATTCCACTAACAACTTGGATATTGTACTGGCATTAGTAAGTCCCAGTGATACAATTCTACAATTCTTATTCTTTGATTGATACAACTCCTTCAGCTGAGTTATACATCAAATTTCCTACATTCCGATATTCCTTTTGTGCAGGAATTTATAAAATGTCAAATCTAACAGTAATGCGGCCTCATGCAGAGCTGGAAATAATCCCAGGGTCCAGTTTGGAATACAAATGAAGGATTGAATGTATATACTGTACATGTGTATATATCTATAGCTATATATATACACAGTATCTCACAGAAGTGAGTACACCCTTCACATTTTTGTAAATATTTTATTATATCTTTTCATGTGACAACATTGAAGAAATGACACTTTGCTACAATGTAAAGTAGTGACTGTACAGCTTGTATAACAGTGTAAATTTGCTGTCCCCTCAAAATAACTCAACACACAGCCATTAATGTGTAAACCGCTGGCAACAAAAGTGAGTAAACCCCTAACTGAAAATGTCCAAATTGAGCCCATTAGCCATTTGCCCTCACCGGTGTCATGTGACTCGTTAGTGTTACAAGGTCTCAGGTGTGAATGGGGAGCAGGTGTGTTAAATTTAGTGTTATCACTCTCACTCTCTCACACTGGTCACTGGAAGTTCAACATGGAACCTAATGGCAAAGAACTCTCTGAGTATCTGAAAAAAAGAATTGATGCTCTACATAAAGATGACCTAGGCTATAAGAAGATTGCCAAGCACAGTGGCCAAGACCATACAGCGGTTTAACAGGACAGGTTCCACTCAGAATAGGCCTTGCCATGGTTGACCAATGAAGTTGAGTGCACATGCTCAGCGTCATATCCAGAGGTTGTCTTTGGGAAATAGACATATGAGTGCTGCCAGCATTGCTGCAGAGGTTGAAAGCGTTGGGTGTCAGCCTGTCAGGGCTCAGACCATACGCCGCAGTCTGCATCAAATTGGTCTGCATGGCTGTCGTCCCAGAAGGAAGCCTCTTCTAAAGATGATGCACAAGGAAATCCGCAATCAGTTTGCTGAAGACAAGAAGACTAAGGACATGGATTATTGGAACCATGTCCTGTGGTCCAATGAGTATAGACATTAATGGCTGTGTTGAGTTATTTTGAGGGGACAGCAAATTTACACTGTTATACAAGCTGTACATTCACTACATTGTAGCAAAGTGTAATTTCTTCAGTGTTGTCACATGAAAAGATATAATAAAATATTTACAAAAATGTGAGGGGTGTACTCACTTTTGTGAGATACTGGGGGTTACTTACAAAAGGCAAATACACTTTGCACTACAAGTGCAAACTACAAGTGCAAAGTACACTTGAATTTGCACTGAAAGTGCACTTGGAAGTGCAGTCACTGTAGATCTGAGGGAAACTTGCAAGGAAAATAAAAAACAGCATTTTAGCTTGCACATGATTGGATAATAAAATCAGCAGAGCTTCCCCTCATTTCAGATCTACCCCTCAGATTTACAGTGACTGCACTTCCAAGTGCACTTTCAGTGCAATTTCAAGTAGTACACTTTGCACTTGTAGTTTGCACTTGTAGTGCAAACTGGATTTGCGTTTAGTAAATAACCCCCACTGTGTTTTTTTTATATATATATATATATATATATATATATATATATATATATATATATATATATATACACACATACACATACACACTATATATATATTATTGTAAAATAGTATCTACTACTATCTGTGACTTGCACGTTTTCTCCTTAGACTGCAAATTTTCTAACTTGGTAATCTAAGATTTAAAACACCAAGATACGTACTAATCCATTCATAGGCAAAAACAGATACTACATTTTTGACCACTAATCTTCATGGAATTGTATATTAATAATGAGACCACACTTTTTAACCCTTAATAAAGTAATCCACTAAACCTCATAAAAGGGTGACAACATTAAGGTATCTCTTGATCATCAGGTTGTGTTAAATATAGTGTTAAATATAATAAATAATAAGCAATTTTGTCTCAGCTCACTTCATTTTCACCATTGCTGCAGTACAGCGATTTGAGATTCTTCTTTCACTGGCTCAGCCCTATGAGCCTAAGATCAATCCATGCATTTAATCATTTAAGTATAACATCAACAATAGGGGAATGTGACACTTTATAGGGTCTATTTATGTGTTTTCACCCACGATTTACAACTTTGTTATACATTTTTAAAGTGATTTTTTTAAATCCCCTGAGGAAAATGTGTGAAATGTGTAAACTTTGTGTGAAAAAATATATAAATAGGCCGCTTACCGTGCCTGCTTCTATGTTGCTCTGTACCTTGCCAACAACTTGCTGAAATTGATGTTGTGTAGGTGAGGCTACTGGTGGAATATTGCATATTGAGCAGCTGTGTTGACATTTCCATATTGCTGCACTGTAACATAATGGCTAGCCACATTAAGGCTGATCTCTGTTCACAGACTCAAGTATAAAAGTGTAGATTTTACTATATTGGAAGCACAGTAAGCAAAGCAAAAGGCTAAGTAAAATGTCACTGCAGTGCTGAAGAATGTGATGCCAGGATCTGGATAACTTAAAATCCAAGTCAGTAGTTAGCAACTATTGCTATATTGCCAAAAATTGTTAGGAGAACCCACTCTGCTGCCTGGTAATGAGACTTTAATTGGGCCACACACAATCAATATTTTGTAATTGATAAGCACTTAATACATGACATATTTATCTTGAAAAAGCAATTGTAAATTTTGTAAATGTGACTATAATGATGTCCTTTGTAATCTGATTGATAAATCTAGATGCATGTAGAGCTGTCCAGAAGAAGCAGACTTATGGATCTGCGAAACGCGTTGGAAAACTCCATGCACCAGCACCTTTCAAGTTTTAATATTATATAAGTATTATCACTGGCAATTGCCATATGCAACTTAGTGTTTTTGTAGATTTTTTTATGTTATTGATTTAATGTACAATAAAATACATTTTTATCATTATATATTTGTGTGCTCACCTCAGTGACAACTATAGGTCCATTAACCACTTTGAGGATTTGGCTGCCCAATGACCAGGCCATTTTTTGCGTTTCGGCACTGCGTCGCTTTAACTGACAATTGTGCGGTCGTGCGACGTGGCGCCCAAACAAAATTGACGTCCTTTTTTTCCCACAAATAGAGCTTTCTTTTGGTGGTATTTGATCACCTCTGTGGTTTTTATTTTTTGCGCTATAAACAAAAAAATGAGCGACAATTTAGAAAAAAAGCAATATTTTTTACTTTTTGCTATAATAAATATATAAAAAAATAAGAATTTTCCCTCAGTTTAGGCCGATATGTATTCTTCTACATATTTTTGGTAAAAAAAATCACAATAAGCGTATATTGATTAGTTTGCGCAAAAGTTATAGCGTCTACAACATAGGGGATAGTTTTATGTCATTTTTATTAATATTTTTTTTTATTAGAAATGGTGGTGATCTGCAATTTTTATCGTGACTGCGACATTATGGCGGACACATCGGACACTTTTGACTACATTTTGAGACCATTTATACAGCGATCAGGGCTATAAAAACGCACTGATTACTGTGTAAATGACACTGGCAGGGAAGGAGTTAACCACTAGGGGGCGAGGAAGGGGTTAAGTGCGTCCTAGGGAGTGATTCTAACTGTGTGGGGGCTGGGCTACCAGTGACACGACATTGATCACTGCTCCCGATGATAGGGAGCAGTAGATCAGTGTCCTGTCACAAGGCAGAACAGAGAAATGCATTGTTGACACAGGCATCTCCCTGTTATGCAGCTCCATGACACGATCGCGGGACACGGTCACGGAGCTCGCGGCAGGGGCACGCGCGAGATGCTGGCGGCAAATTCAAAGGGACGTACAGGTACGTCCCTTTGCACAGCTGTGCCATTCTGCCGACGTAAATGTTCAGTCGGCAAGCGGTTAAAGTCCCATTATCTGGCGGGAGAGTGGGTTCTCCTAACAATTTTTCCAAATATTTCACAGGGATTTGGATGTGACCAGTTGTCCCTAGAATAGGTCTTATACTTTTATATATGTACTGCTATTTTTCTGTCATCATAAGTCCCAATAATGTTGGAATCCAGGCAGATATACAGTATACTATATAAACACAGAGTGAACAACTGTAAGCTATATTTATTAAAAATATTTTACTGCAACAAGAGTAATTACACAAATTTGTCTTGACTTTGGCTCATGCAATGCCCTGCACAGCAGAACTCAAATTAGGAGAGGGAGAGCCATCACTTAAAACCAGTCAGATTCCCCTGTAGTGCACATGTGCTGACAGACAGGGGGTGTTTTGATCAGTGTTTTTGACAGCTGTTAAGCTGCTGTAGTAGAATTGTAGGATCTGGATATGCTTCAGAGCCGCTCACAGAACTAGGTGCATATAATTACAAATCCTGTGGCAGATAAAAATGTATATGTTTAAACTGCATTTTGCTGCTTGCTTGGAATTTTCACTAGATGTTTTCACTAGTTGTTATCAAAAGTAACAGTGATGGGGGGCATGACCTACCATCCATATAGCTGGATGCATAGTACAGAGCTCCTGCTACTGATCCTAATCTTCAGCCTGGCACTGCTGCATTGATTCTGCTTTTGATCTCCCACCTACATCGGCACTCTCCCTCCTGCCCACCAACACATTTGCTCCATAATACTTGCTAGAAAGAAAAACTCTGGAATTCCTCGGCCGCAGGCTTTGTATCCCAAAATGACACCAGCTCCCACGCAAACATGAAAATACCCAATTCTCTGTATCCCCAGAATGCCTTGTACACATAACTGAGGAACCCGAACACACACCATTGAGGTGGGTGGAACAAAATAAGGGAGAGTACTAATGAGTAGCCTAAATACCCTGACATTTCCACTGCCTGGGCTGTAAATGCTGCCCATGCTATGCCTACTTTAGCAGAAGTCCTGCTCTCAGTTAATAAGGGGGACTCCTCTGCTCCAGAAAGTCTGTTAGGGGATTTAGAGGACAATGCTATACCCTTAAAACAAGATGTGGCCATGCTCAGATTAAAGACAAAAAAATACACATGATATCAAAATTGAAAGATCTGGAAAAAAGACACAAATGCAAAACATTTAGATTTATTGGTATAAATGAGCATGTACACATCCCACTGAATCTATTGAGACTTGCTTACGCAAAATACCTTTGGCAGCAAATATCTTTCAGTTTACAGTGCAGAGGGTCCATAGAGCGTAGGGTCAACCACCCCGGGAAAACCCCCCTAAACCCTTCTTATTTATTTAAGCTTATTTCCCTGCCTTTCTGAGTTATAGAAAAAAAGAGTCAAATTCTTGTATATTAAACACAGTTTGTGGAATTTCCCTACTTCACGTATATCCTTCTAAACCGAGTGGCTGTCAATAAAGAAGGGTATTTTTTTGACTCTGCTTCTGATGCCTTATCTTGACTAGACCTTAACAAAAGAACCCTAAGGCATGTTCTTTGTCCGCCCATCTTACACTGTTGGTTGGACCTTATCTTGGAGAGTTGTCTGGGACACCAAGTGAAAGATGAATCCCTTTTAATGTTTGTTTTTCCTATTAGACAATGATATTTCAGTTAAGCTCTCTGTATTTCTTAATTGTAACTGAGTTACAGCTCCAATCTTTAAGCATTATTCATTCTTTGTTATACCCTTTGCTGGTAGAAAGAAGTAGTAAACAGGTTTGTTTGTTTGTTCTCATAGTTAGTAAAGTTGAATAAAGACTCAGGTCCATACAGTCCTATTGATAACGTCTGCGTAATGCCGAAACGTGTCTAGGAGGACGCTCAGTGATGTCACCACGCTCGAGGAGTGAGGCTCCTGGTATGCCGGCCTGCAATACATCGTTGCTTTTATTTAAGCTGTTTTTACTATCGCCATTTGTAAGTATAACTTACGTTCTTTTAAAATAAATTGTTCCAAACGGAGTTACGCTATTGGCTTGCCCTCTCTATTCACTTTATGTTTGGGGTTCGTGATCTGATTGTATGCGGAACTCACTGGATGGAACACCGCTGCTGTTAAGGGAGGATTACTGCTACAACTCAAAGGCCGCGGCTGGGTTACAGTCGGATGTCCCAAACCGCTTGCCTTCTGGTAAGCTGCTCCCCTTACTTCTGGTGGTGGATACCTCACAATAAGTGCTGAAAAGTCACGGTGGTGTTGTGTTTCTTGAACCTAAAGAAGAGTGGATTCTGTTTCAGATCAATTATTTTGAACCGTATATTGGACTTTTACTTGTCCCAATAGCTGTTGAATTCATTTATCTGGACTCATTATTGGTTTTTGGGATAAGAGGGTTGGTGCAGTTTTTTTCTCTATTAACATACAGTTCAGTGTGTGTGTGTGCACTTGTTTGAATGTTGCTATTAATGCCTGTATTGTTGTATATTGTGTTTGCTGAAACACATCAAACTGTTTTTCGTTTTCGCCACTCTCTGCTGACACCACTAATGGTGGGAAGGCGTTGCACATCTTTAGGTCCCTAACAGTAAAGGATCCCTTTCGCTGCTTAATTTTAAACCACTCCTTATCCAACATCATTGTGTGGCTGCATGCCTACTTAAAAGAACTTAGATGAAGAATTTTGTTCCTGATACTGTAGTCACCATCGATAAATATGTATATTGCGATCCTATCCCTTCTTAAGCGCCTCTTTTCTGGGTAGAAAAAGTTAAATTTTTGTAGTCATTCCTTACAACTGAGATATTTTTTTGCCCTTTCTGAACTCTCTTCAATTCCAAAACATCCTTTCCGAGGATTGGTGACTAATCTGAACTGCATACTCAAGATGAGGTTGAACCAGAGTTTTGTAATGTGATAGAGTTATTGTTTTATCTCTTGAGTAAATACACTTTTTAATACATGATAGCAGTCTGCTAGATTTGCTTGTTGCTGCTTGTTATTGCTTGCTTTTTCTGAGTCTATGATCTACTAGGACCCCAGTTCTTTTTCCATTCTCAATTCCCCCAGAGGATCTCCCCTTAAAGAGTATCTTGCATACATATTTTTAGCCCCACCCAACGTGCATAACTTTACATGTTTCTGTAATAAACCTCTTATGCCACTTAGCCGTCCATCCCTCTATTTTACCAAGATGCTTTATCCTGTGGCAAAATTATTGCCTTTCATAAATGTGTATGATCTATCTAAGAATACTAAAATTGAACTATTTATTCCAACCTCTATATTATTTATGAACAAGATAAACATTATTGGTCCCAGGACAAGGTTTAGGGATGAGCTTCGTGTTCGAGTCGAACATACGTTCGACTCGAACATCGGCTGTTCGATCGTTCGACGAAGATCGAACGATTTGGGCCGTTCGCGCCAAATTCGAGTGACGCGAACGGCCCACAATGCACTACGCCATCGCAGTGTCATCCAGGCGCTGTGATTGGCCAAGCATGCACTGTGACCCCGCATGCTTGGCCAATCACAGCGCCGGCAGCGAGGAGAGCAATGATTGGCCACAGGCAGGATGCCTGTGGCCAATTATTGCTGAGGGTGTTTAGTACACGCCCCACACTATAAAAGGCCGCCAGCACGGCGGCCTAGTGTAGTGTGTTCCGGAGCAGGGATAGAGCAGCATAGGCAGGGACAGTGACTTTTATTTCTTTCTTGCTTAACCTGGATTCCTTTAGTTTAGGGAAAGAGAAGGATAGGTAGGGAGAGTGTCAGTGTGTTTTGTGCTTGTGCTATATTGTGCTTAAAAAAAACATTTTTTCTAGGGACAGAAAACTGTAGGTAGGGAGAGTGTCAGTTTCTTTCACTGTCAAAGTCCTTGTTTCCAGGGACCTGGAAGGACAGTGAGTGAATTCTCCTTGTGCTAAATTGTGCTTAAAAAAAAACATTTTTTCTAGGGACAGAAAACTGTAGGTAGGGAGAGTGTCAGTTTCTTTCACTGTCAAAGTCCTTGTTTCCAGGGACCTGGAAGGACAGTGAGTGAATTCTCCTTGTGCTAAATTGTGCTTAAAAAAAACATTTTTTCTAGGGACAGAAAACTGTAGGTAGGGAGAGTGTCAGTTTCTTTCACTGTCAAAGTCCTTGTTTCCAGGGACCTGGAAGGACAGTGAGTGAATTCTCCTTGTGCTAAATTGTGCTTAAAAAAAACATTTTTTCTAGGGACAGAAAACTGTAGGTAGGGAGAGTGTCAGTTTCTTTCACTGTCAAAGTCCTTGTTTCCAGGGACCTGGAAGGACAGTGAGTGAATTCTCCTTGTGCTAAATTGTGCTTAAAAAAAACATTTTTTCTAGGGACAGAAAACTGTAGGTAGGGAGAGTGTCAGTTTCTTTCACTGTCAAAGTCCTTGTTTCCAGGGACCTGGAAGGACAGTGAGTGAATTCTCCTTGTGCTAAATTGTGCTTAAAAAAAACATTTTTTCTAGGGACAGAAAACTGTAGGTAGGGAGAGTGTCAGTTTCTTTCACTGTCAAAGTCCTTGTTTCCAGGGACCTGGAAGGACAGTGAGTGAATTCTCCTTGTGCTAAATTGTGCTTAAAAAAAACATTTTTTCTAGGGACAGAAAACTGTAGGTAGGGAGAGTGTCAGTTTCTTTCACTGTCAAAGTCCTTGTTTCCAGGGACCTGGAAGGACAGTGAGTGAATTCTCCTTGTGCTAAATTGTGCTTAAAAAAAACATTTTTTCTAGGGACAGAAAACTGTAGGTAGGGAGAGTGTCAGTTTCTTTCACTGTAAAAGTCCTTGTTTCCAGGGACCTGGAAGGACAGTGAGTGAATTCTCCTTGTGCTAAATTGTGCTTAAAAAAAACATTTTTTCTAGGGACAGAAAACTGTAGGTAGGGAGAGTGTCAGTTTCTTTCACTGTCAAAGTCCTTGTTTCAAGGGACAGAGAAGGACACCTGAAGGTAGCCCTTGTTGCTTTTTTCCCATCTCCCTGCAGGCCATATATTAGAATGTCTGGAAGGCAAACAAGGAGAGGCAGACAGTCAGGAGGCAATAAAAGAGGGCAAGCAGGCTCTGTGTCTGGGGGCAACAGTGCTGGTCGTGGACGCGGTGCATTGTCATCAGCACATGGCCATGGGACACGCTTGTCCTTCTTTTCGGCAGCTGGACATGTTGAGCCACATCATGCCGAAGACTTGGTAGAGTGGATGACCAAGCCCTCCTCCTCCTCCTCATCCTCTCTCACCCAGGCTCAGGGTACTGGAAAAGCAGCTGCCAAAGCGTCCTCTTCCCTGGTATCAATGTCAGACTCATCATCAGTCACTCCTTCCCTAGACCCACCATGTCCTCCTCCTGAGGAGTCCCCCGAACTGTTTCAGCACAGTGTTGGGTACATGCTCCAGGAGGATGCCCAGCGTTTTGAAGGGTCTGATGATGAAACCCAGCTAGAGGAAGGCAGTAGCGTGAGAGCAGACAGAGGGGATGCTCAAGAAGGACACCAATCTGGCAGTCATGTTCCAGCAGCTGCAGCATACTGCCAGATTGGCTCCAGTGATGAGGAGGGAGGTGATGATGAGGTCACTGACTCCACGTGGGTGCCTAATAGGAGAGAGGAGGAGGAGGATGATGAGGAGGAGGCACATCTCCAACGAGGCAGGATGCCCTTTGGTGGCCAGCGTAAGGGCAGTACACCGACGGAATCACACCACAGAGCTCCGCCTGTGCAGGGCGCTGCCTCTGCCCGTCATTCAAAAAGTTCTTTGGTGTGGGCCTTTTTTGAGGCTAGTGCATCAGATCGCACAGCTGCTGTTTGCAACATATGTCTCAAGCGTATATCGCGTGGCCAAAACATCAGCCGCTTGGGTACCACATGCCTGACCAGACATATGTTGACCTGCCATGCAGCTCGTTGGCAAGCCTACCTCAAAGACCCACACCAAAGAACAAAGCGGACCTCTCCTTGCACCGCATCAGCTGGGATCTCCAACCCCACTATAACTTCAGTCCTCTCTGAAACATGCACTGAGAGGAATGAAGGTGTAGAATTAGGTGTGTCACAGCCAAGTACTTGCGGCCACTCTGCTAGCAGTACACCGACGTCCGATTCTAGCAGGCAAATTTCCCTGCCCCAGCTGCTGGACCGTCGAAAGAAGTTCACTCCCAGCCATCCACATGCCCAGCGGTTGAATGCTAGCTTGGCTAAATTGCTAGCGCTTCAACTGCTGCCTTTTCAGTTGGTAGACTCGGCCCCCTTCCGTGAGTTTGTGCAATGTGCGGTTCCTCAGTGGCAGGTTCCCAAACGCCACTTTTTCTCACGGAAGGCTATTCCGGCTCTCTACCGGCATGTGTAAGGCAGTGTCTTGGCCTCGCTGGACAGGGCGGTCAGCGGTAAGGTGCATATTACCGCTGACTCATGGTCCAGCAGGCATGGACAGGGACGTTACCTTTCTTTCACGGCCCATTGGGTCACTCTTTTGGCAGCTGGGAAGGATGCAGGACAAGGTGCAGTAGTGTTGGAGGTTGTCCCACCGCCACGCCTCCAAAATGCTACTACTGGTTGTGACACACCTCTCTCCTCCACCCCCTCCTCTTCTTCTTCCTCCATGGCCTCTTCCTGTGGTTTGTCCTATGAACCAGCGGTGCTCCGTAGCCGTTCACGGGGCTACGCAAGTACGCAGGCAAAAAGATGCCATGCCGTGCTTGCGCTGGTGTGTTTGGGGGACAGAAGCCACACTGGGGCAGAGGTCCTGTCTGCTCTGCAGGGCCAGGCCGAGAGGTGGTTGACGCCACGCCAGCTTAAGCCAGGAATGGTGGTTTGCGACAATGGCACCAACCTCCTCTCCGCCCTCCGACAGGGACAACTGACCCATGTGCCCTGTGTGGCTCACGTCCTTAACCTGGTGGTGCAGCGGTTCTTGGGCAGGTACCCGGGCTTACAGGATGTCCTGAGGCAGGCCAGGAAAGTCTGTGTGCATTTCCGCAGATCTTATAATGCCAGTGCTCGCCTGGCTGAGCTGCAAAAGGAGTTGAACCTGCCCAAGAACCGCCTTATATGTGACATGCCCACCAGGTGGAACTCAACGTTGGCCATGCTGCAGCGGCTGCACACGCAGCAGAGGGCCATCAATGAGTACCTGTGCGACTACGGCACCAGGACAGGGTCAGGGGAGCTTGGTTTTTTTTCTCCACGCCAGTGGGGCATGATCAGGGATGCATGCACTGTCCTGGCACCATTTGAGGAGGCCACGAGGATGGTGAGCAGTGACAGTGCATGCATCAGTGACACTGTACCTCTTGTCCACCTGTTGGAGCACACGCTGCGTGGAATAATGGACAGGGCACTTGAGGCAGAACAGAGGCAGGAAGAGGAGGACTTCCTTGCCTCTCAAGGCCCCCTTTACCCAGACAGTGTTCCTTCTGTCCCACCCATCGCACAGGAAGAGGAGGAGGAGGAGGAGGAGGAGGAGGATTGTGTCAGCATGGAGGTGGAGGCTGGCACTCAGCATCATCAGCAGCAGTCTTTTAGGGATGATTTACAGTCCCAAGAAACCAGTGGACTTGTACGTGGCTGGGAGGAGGTGGCTGCGGATCATGTCGTCCTTAGTGACCCAGAGGACTCCGGAGCGAATGCCTCAGCAAACCTACGCTGCATGGCCTCCCTGATCCTGCAAAGTCTGCGGAAGGATCCTCGTATTCTTCGGATCAAGGAGAGGGACCATTACTGGCTGGCCACTCTCCTTGATCCACGGTACAAGGGTAAGGTTGCGGACCTTATGTTACCGTCGCAGAGGGAGCAGAGGATGAGACAACTCCGGGAGGCCTTGCAGAAAGGTCTGTGCAACGCGTTCCCAGAGACTGGGAGGTTACAAACTCCTGGTCCTGGACAACGAGTTGCTGAGGCTTCGGCCAGTCAAAGAAGGAGCGGTGGGGAAGGTGGCCGTCTGACCGATGCGTTCAGACAATTCTTTAGTCCGCAGCCCCAAAGTATGATCGGTTCCAGCAACCATCGCCAGCGTCTGATAAACATGGTGCAGGAATATCTAGGGGCAAGGTCAGACTTGGACACCTTCCCCACCGAAAATCCTCTGGCTTACTGGGTCTTGAGGATGGATCACTGGCCAGAGCTTGCACAGTATGCAATTGAGCTACTGGCCTGTCCTGCATCCAGCGTTCTTTCGGAACGCACATTCAGTGCTGCTGGAGGATTTGTCACGGATCACAGGGTGCGCCTGTCCACCGACTCGGTTGATCGACTGACTTTCATCAAGATGAACCAGTCTTGGATCACCACCAGCTACCACACACCTGATGCTGATATAACAGACTAATTGATTTTAACATGTCACATCCCTTCAAGACTGATGCTGATGCTGAGTGCCTGTGCTGTTATGTTGACTGGCTATCCTCCTCCTCCGAGTCCTCAATGATACGATTGATGATGATAGCTTGGAAGATCATTTTTGTTTATGGGTGCCGCCACCAGTGGCTAAGGCCCAATTTTTCAGCCCCTGTTTTACAGGGGCGTGTAATTACAATTTTTTTAGCAATAATTTGCCATAGGGCTCATTGCTGTGCTCCAAGTACAGTATCTGTGAGGGGTTGGAGTGTTGTGGCACCAGTGCCTAAGGCCCAATTTTTCAGCCCCTGTTTAACAGGGGCGTGTCATTACAATTTTTGAAGCAATACTTTGCAACAGGGCTCATTGCTGTGCTCCAAGTACAGTATCTGTGAGGGGTTGTAGTGTTGTGCCACCAGTGCCTAAGGCCCAATTTTTCAGCCCCTGTTCAACAGGGGCATGCAATTACAATTCTTGATCTAATAATTCACAGCAGGGTCCATTGCTGCACCCACCAAGAGTAACTCTGAGGGCTTACAGTCTTGTGGCAACGCCACCACCACCACCACCACGAAAGGCCCAATTTTGCAGGCCCTGTTCAAAAGGGGCATGTAATTACAATTCTTGATCTAATAATTCACAGCCGGGCCCATTGCTGCACCCACCAAGAGTAACTGTCAGGGCTTACAGTGTTGTGGCACCAGCACCACCATCAAAGCCCCAATTTTTACTACCACTGTTCAACAATTATATGTAATTAAAATTCCTGATATAATAGTTGACAGCAGGGCGTTCCAGCACCAACCAAGAGTAACTGAGTGCTTACAGTGTTGTGCCAACACCAACAACTAAGGGGCCTATTTCTGCAGAGTATATACGGCAGGTCCCTACTTTCAAACATCCAACTTACAAACGACTCCTACTTGCAAACGAAAGAAGACAACAGGAAGTGAGAGGAAATCTACCCCTAGAAAGGAAAATTCTCTCCTGTAAGAATAAATATGGGAGAAAGGGGTCTCATCTGTACTGATGCTTTATCAGCAATCCTTGTTTCAAGAAAAACACCACATTTCAAAAACAGTTGTCATTGGGACGGAAAGTGAGGTGAAATGTTCTGAACAGGGGCACAGACAGCAAAACAAATGTTACAGGGGTGATAACCCTTACCTATGTTTCCCAAAAAGTTTAAAAATAGATTTTTGGGCTGGAGCTACACTTCAACAATGTACCTGTTCAAAATTACAAACACATTCTACATAAGAACAAACCTACAGTCCCTGTCTTGTATGCACCGCCTGTATACGGCTGTTCAGAGTATATAGGGCCTTTTTTATTTTATGTGCGGGGTTCCCCTTAATATCCATACAAGACCCAAAGGGGCTGGTAATGGGCTGGGGTAGGGGGGGGTGTTGATGGGGTAGCTATGCCATTTTTCCTAAAGATTTTCATCCATATTACCGGGACCAGACATTGCATTAAAGCCGCAAGCAGTTTTAAATGACTTTTTTCCCTTTAGAAATGTTATTTTGTGCAGGGACAGTTCTAAACACGGGAAACACGTGGCACTTCACAGGCATACTTTAGACACCCCCCAGGTACGATATTTAAAGGAATATTTGACTTTTTTTTTTCACTTTATGCATCATTAAAATGACTGCTCCCGAAAAACGACCGTTTTTAAAACTTCTTTTTGCATTGATACATGTCCCCTGGTGCAGAACCCGGGTTCCCAAACCCTTTTTAGGACAATAACATGCATAATAGTTGTTATAATTAGCACTTTAGAATTCGAACGTTCGCATCCATTGTATTTAATAGGGTTCTAATGTTCGTTCGAACTTTCGGTCCGTTCGCGGGTTCTGGTGCGAACCGAACCCGGGGGTGTTCGGCTCATCACTAACAAGGTTCACAACTCTAGACCATTTACAGAAACCAATGTTCCATTTGTGTGTATACAATTTTCTTTAATGTCAATAGATCTTAGTTTAAAAAATTTAACATTTGTGGGAGGTATATGGAATGCTTTAGCAAAATCCAAGCAAACTATGTCCACTGACCTTCCTTTATCTATGTTACTGCTCACCTCCTCAAAGAAGGTTGAAAGGTTGTTATGACAAGAACAGTATTTCATAAATATATGTTAGTTGCTACCAATGATACAATTTACACTGGCAAATTCTTGGATACAATTCCTCCCAATATGTCACATACAATTGATGTTAGGTTGACTGGTCTGTAGTTTCCAGGTATATATCTTGGACCTTTTTTTATATTGGCACCACATTTGCAATTACTTTTCTTCATTAGTTGGTACCATCTGCCTTGTGTTGTTTAAAACAATTGATGCAAGGGAGCATTCGTTCTGGTTTCTGGCTTCCACCATTTGACCCAGTCCCTATAGCACTCACAATTAATTTACTGTTTGTTTAGTGACTTTGAGGTGCCAGTTATAAAGACTTTGCACAGCAACTTCTCAATTGTGATGTCATCTTCCACACTAACTTTTAGATTGGTTTTGGCATACTCCTTCCCCTCTTCCATCCACCCCATCACAAATGTGACAGCTTCCCACATAGGGTTCTATATATAGCCCCTTTCAGCTGTCAGCCAGAAGATTGCCAGGCTGACAGCCAAGTGTAAACTAAATGGCCCGAGATACTAGTGGCAATGCCCATGAAGTCATAGGGGAGGTGGACCTGATGGGGAACTAGTCTCCACAGCTGCAGAGCCTGTTGCGTGGGCAGAGCCCTGATAGGGGAACTGAGAAACTAGTTCTCCATTAGGTTTTGCTTGCCTTTGATTGACAGCGCACAGCAGTGGGCAGATATGGAATTCACCCTCTGCTATGTGCTGTCAATCAGAAACAAGGTGGACCTAAGGTGGCTAAACACCGACCATTTCAGTGTGGAGATTCTAATTATTCAATAATTCCACAAATTATGTTTTGTTATGTTCATCTTTCTCTCATTCTTCTGTAGAAAAAACTATGTAAAAAAGTATAAACATTATTTTTAAATAAAAACGTATTGGTGACATTTTTTTTTACAATAATAACATAAAATATAGCTATTCGTGCATAATTAATATAGATTTATTTGCATTAATTGGCATAACACATCTCTTTTCCCCATTTTAAATATTTCAGTCTTTTATTCCAAAATCCAACTAAGTATGCATGTAGCACCACCGTGTGGCCAAGGATGATAAAGCAAAACTAGATAAAACACATTTTGCACATAATCAAATTCCCAAACAGAAAATCTAGACTACATTTGGAATCATTGATCTGTAAAATGTTGTTTAGCATATAGTTTGAGTTGAGGTCTCTGTAGCTACTTTTTTTTTTCTGTCTCACTGCAGATTGCGTTCAAGATGTGTGCTCTTATTTTTAACAAAGAATTAGGTCTTTTTTTTTTAACATTTGAAGCTTCAACTACAGAAAATTGTATTGAGTTAATAGGGTAATGAGTTATGAGTTAATGTTTATTACCCATACGGATTCTACTAAATATTGTAGTTATCCTTAATAGTAATATCTAAAGCCATTTATTTTTATTTTTTGGATAAAATAGGGAAGGGTTAAAAACACTGTCAAAATATAACCAAATGCATTTTTTTATTTGTTTTAAGTAGAGTGGAGAGGGATTAGAATACCTGTTATGTTTTTATTGCTGTCTGTGTCCCCGTTAGGGACATTCATTATTTTATTTTGTCCTGGTAACCCTTATCACTGAAAGTGAGAGTGAAAGGAAATCAATCTTCCTTACACAGAAATCCTCATTACACAGGGGAGCCTGAATTGCAGGATCATGTGACTGAACCGGAGTGGATAAAAAAGTAGTAGGTACACAGATATTTTATACAGGGTATGCAGGATAGATAAGAATAGTTAGAGTTAAGATAGGTGTATTGGGAATTGGCAATTTCAGCAAAGACCAGTCGAACTTCAATCCATCTATGGCTGTTCCTGCTTGAGAGAAGTCAACCTAATGATCTGTTTCTCTCAAACAGGAATATCAAAATTGCTTCACTTGATCAGCACAAGCAGCCAATTGGCTTCAATGCTGATCAGTGTTTTCTGACAGTGGGGTAGTCCCCGCTGTAAGAATACAACAGCACAGTAGGGAGGATTCCTCCATCCACCTCGACCAGTCCACTGGCCAATCCCCAAAAAAATCTCTCTATGGCCAGCTTTAGCTTTTTCTCCCACCTAATCACACTGAGTTAGCCTAAACTTAAAGTGTTTGTTAACCCAAAAAAACAAATAGATATCCTGGTCCCTTAAAGCAGATTAACCACTTCAATACCAGGCACTTACACCCCCTTCCTGCCCAAGCCAATTTTCAGCTTTCTGCGCTGTTGATGTTTAAATGACAATTGCGCGGTCGTGCTACACTGTACACAAACAGAATTGTTATCATTTTGTTCCCACAAATAAAGATTTCTTTTGGTGGTATTTGATCACCTCTGCGGTTTTTATTTTTTGCTAAACAAATAAAAAAAGACAGAAAATGTTGGGAAAAAAATACGGTTTTGTTTGTATAAAGTTTTGTAAATAAGTATGTTTTCTCCTTCATTGATGGGCACTGATAAGGAGGCAATTTCAGGCACTGATAAGGCGGCACCAATGAGGTGGCACCGATGGACACTGACATGCAGCACTGATAGGCACTGATGGATGGCACTGATGGGCATTGATAGGCGGCACTGATGGACACGGAAAGGCTGCAATGATGGGTACTTATGGGTGGCACTAATAGGCGGCACTGCTGGACACTGATACATGGCACTAATGTATGGCACTGGTAGGCATTGTGGATGGGCACTGATTGGCAGCTGTCTGGGCACAGATTGGCATTTCCCTGGTGGTCTAGGGGGGCATACCTGGTGGTCCTTGGTGGGCATCCGAGGGGTTGCTGCACTAACAATCAGCACAGACCCCCCCACCCGTCAGGAGAGCAGCCGATCGTCTCTCCTCTACTCGTGTCTGTCAGACGCAAGTGAGGAAAAGCCAATCAATGGCTCTTCCTGTTTACATCGTGATCAGCCGTGATTCAACACTGCTGATCACGTTGTAAAGAGCCTTTACCGAGATCGGTGTAGCGGTGTGTCAGACTGACACACCGCACCACCTATCGCCGCGATGAGTGCCCCCGCGGGCGCGTGGCGGCTGTTATCCTGCTGGACATTATATGACGTGAAGTCAGGATAACTGAACCACCGCCCGGCCGTCATTTTTCTATAGGCCGGGCGGGAAGTGGTTAAACAGCACAGTGCTTGTACTTTGTAATCTGCCCCCCTCTAAACTGTAAAAAAACTTGCCTGAACCTGCCACTTCCTGTATCCCCCTCTCTGAGCTGACCATGAAAATCAGGGCTGCTGAGCCCTGACCACTGTGGTCAATGTACATCCCTTCGTCATCTGAAGCTTTGCTCTCAGTTCTCCTCTCTCCCCCTCACCCCCTCCTCTCTGCCTGTCAGTTCCATGTTCTGTGTCTTTGTCTCCACCCCCTCCCCTCTGCCGCTATTATTTTAAATCAAATATTCTAAATTCTCAGTGCTAGCCCCTCTATTATAGCCGATGCGCATGGACGGCGGCCGCGATGTCCGCCCGCCACCTGAGATCGCTCCACAGAGAGCCAGAATGAGGATCTGTCAAACAGACAGATCCATGTTCTGACAGGGAGGAGAGAAAAATCTGCTGTTCCTAGTGATTAGGAACTGCGCTCTCTCTCCTCCTCCAGTCAATCCCATCCCCCCAGTCAGAAGCACCTCCCAAAGAACACATTTAACCCCTTGATCGCCCCCTAGTGTTTACCCCTTCCCTGCCAGTGACATTTACACAACAATCAGTGGATTTTTATAGCACTGATCGCTGTATAAATGTCAATGGTCCCAAAAAATTAGTCAAAAGTGTTCGATCTGTCCACCACAATGTTTCAGTCCCGCTAAAAAATCGCTGATAGTTGCCATTCCTAGTAAAAAATAAATAAATAATAGAAATGCCATAAATCTATCCCCTAGTTTTTAGATGCTATAACTTTTGCGCAAACCAATCAATATACACTTATTGGGATTTTTTTCCCAACAAATTATTGTAGCAAAAATTAAAAAATATATATATTTTTTCTATTTTTTTTAGTTTAAAGCGCAAAAAAAACAAAAAAAACCCTGCAGAGGTGATCAAATACCACCACAAAAAAAAGCTCTATTTGTGGGGAAAAAAGGACATCAATTTGATCAAATTTCTGTTAGTGTGTGGCTATGTGGCCATCCCCGCTCAACAGAAGTTGTTAGTTTGATTGACTTCTGTTTAGAGCCCATTCACACAGGGGCAACACGACTTCCAGCGCGATTTTATGAGGCAACTCAGACACGACCTGAGTATGAATCACAGCACGACCTGGAGCTATTTACAAGGCAACTCCAAGTTGCCTGCAGGACAAGAGACATTCCAGTGGCCAATCAAACAAGAATCAGCTCTGTGGGAGGGAGGGGGAGGGAGAGTTTTGCAGGAGAAATGTATGTTATCTCCCTGGAGAGTCGCTCCTATTAAGACAGGGAGAGGCGACTCCCATTGAAATGAATGGTTACAGGTCGCCTAGGAGTCGGATTGAAGTAGTACAGGGACCTTTTTTGAAGTCGGAGCGACTGCAGTAGTGTGCATAAGGACGGCTCCATTAACTTACATTGATTTCTTCAGCCAGCGCGACCTGAGGCGACTAGGGGCGACCTGGGGCGATTTGGAGTCGGATCCAAAGACGCCCCTGTGTGAATGGGCTCTTAAGGTACAAGCTGGAAATCTTTCCTTGATTAGCTGCTGCAACCACTTATGCCAGGTATTGTCTGAGGAACCTAGATTAACTGTTATGGCACTGTGTGAGCAGCAGCATATGCACAAGTTTAGATTGTGTGTTTCATTCCTTCAAAGGACAAAGACAAAAGATGGGTAAATATCTAAAGCCCCATACACACGATCGGACTTTTTGACAACAAACTTCAAAATGAGCAGGTTTTCAAAAAAATCCGACTGTGTGTACGCTCCATCGGACAAACTTTTTTCTGTTTTCATCGGACAAAACTTCGCTCTGCAAACGGACAAACTTTTCGGGAACAAAAGTCCTATGGTGCAAAGTCCTGCCGTGTGTACAGAAATCCATCGGACTTTAGTCCGAAGTACAAATACGCAGGCTCAGAACCAATGTTAAAATCAACCAACAATAGCAGAAGTTGACCAAAGGGTGGTGGTAAAAAGCAGAAAAGAGCATAAAAACTATGTAGTACGTCAATTACGTCACTACGTTTATGTTTGTTGGTTGAAAAAGTCCTGTTATGTGTATGCCAACGCCCTTCAAACAAAATCCACGGAAAAGTTTGTTTGAAGTCCGATCGTGTGTATGAGGCTTTAGACTCTTGGGTTTCTCCAGTTACCAACATTTTGTCCTCTAGGGTAATGATACAATGCTCTTGCCTTTAACACTTAAAACTTTTTTCTGCTACACATAAGCAACACAGCGAGGTCACCACCTTGAAGCAAACCTGTGATTGGACAGTGAAGTAGTAGCAACAGCCTCATTTAATCATCTCTATGCTTTCTCCTTCTGCCAGCTTGTAATTTTAAATTCAGGACATGTCCCACCCGATTGGCCCCAAGTACAAACCCTCCATCTTCCAGTCTGTTGTACAGGAAATTTACAAATTAAGTTAGATTTCAATAAAATCAAGTCAAATGTAGGTAATATTTGAAGTTGTATTTACAATGCATATACTTTTTTTTTTTTTTTAAATAAACACATAATTGTTTTATTGTTTTTATTAATGTATGCCTAGATTTCAGATTTAAAGATGAAATCCAGGAAATATTTATTTTTTTAAACTTACATTGGGCCAGCTTGGCCACATTTAATGATCCATGTGTCACATCCAGAGGGCCACTGGGGATGCTGAAATTCTCATATCTCTTGTATTTTTTTCAATGAATACAAAGCATTCTGTAATTGGATGAGATGGTGATCATGACATAGTCTGCCTCTTCTCTCCAGTTTGTTCAATCAGAGAATGTACAGACAACAAATCGCTATAGCAGCACATAGAACAGGGCATCGCTTATTGTATGTAGCACAGCATACTACAGTGTACTTCCAGTGTATTTCAGCATCTCAGTGGCTCTCTGGGTGTAACACATTGATCATTATGCACTTTGGAGCGAGGGGGGTGCCACATTTGAGGGTTCTCCTGGTACTAGAGCTGTCAGCTAAGTGTGCAGGCATTTTTGGGTACACTGCACTGTCAAAGCCTGTTCAAAACTCTAATGCCGCGTACACACGATCGGACATTCTGACAACAAAACCGTGTATTTTTTTCCGATGGATGTTGGCTCAAACTTGTCTTGCATACACACGGTCGCACAAATGTTGACGGAAATTCCGATCGCCAAGAACGCGTTCACGTACAACACGTACGACGGCACTATTTAAGGGAATTTCAATACCAGTCGTGTTAGTAGAAGTTTGGTGAGAGACGAATCACGCTTTTCAGCCTCGTGCTTTTCAGTCCGGTTCAGAGTGACGAATGTGCTATCTCCATTACAAACGCTAGTTTTACCAGACCGAGCGATTCCGACTTGTACTTGATTCAGAGCATGCATGGAATTTTGTGCGTCTGAATTGTCTACACACGATTGGAATTTACGAGAACGGATTTTGTTGTCGGAAAATTTGAGAACCAGCTCTGAAATTTTTGTTGTCAGAAATTCCGACAGCAAATATCCGATGGAGCCTACACACGGTCGGAATTTTTGACAACAAGCTCCCATCGAACATTTGTTGTCGGAAATTCCGATCGTGTGTACGCGACATTAGAATACTAAAAGGTTTACCAACTATAAACCAGTGAAGAGGAGTAAGTACTCTATATCATACAATTTTATTTCCGATAAAAGACCAGACTGTTTGAGCTCTTTCTTAGAATGTAAAGTTTGGCATAAAGTCACTCTCCAGTCATTCTGTCTCATTAAACATAAAAATATCTATATTGTTTTTGAATGTATTTTTTGAATTCCAATAGATAATTGTACAGTTTTATATGTCAGTACTATATTTATCATTACAAAAAAAATAGATCATATTTAAAATAAAAGTACGTTGATTGTATTATTCTTTCACAACATCATACCATAGAAACTGCTAAGTGAATATTTTCCAGACTTTTTGGGTAGGAGGGCAGAGAGATAATTATTAGTAATTTAAATGAACCAAACAAAGTTAATTATTTTACTTGTACTTTAGTTTCATCATTAAGCTTTAAAAATGTTGTATTTTGTAGCAAGTATCTTCCTCCATTTCTGGAATTTAAGATAATATAGTAAACTCTAGGTCGAAATATACATGTTTATTGTTTAAAGTCATATTAATACTTTTATTTACCTGAACATATTAAAAGACACAAACAATGCAGCTCTGCAAGCAGTGTAAGTACCTAAATTGGACCTCAAAGCCTGATGTTTGAATTTTCGAATGTATGGATTGGGGAATCGGTTCAGCCTGGTGACTGAGCAGAAAAAAAAAAAACCCTGATCCATGTTGGCCCAGCTTTAATTGTACTGTAGTGCTCATGTGCTAACAAGGGACATGGGAGGAGAGACTAGAAAGACAGAGAGATGAGCTCATCATTCTGCTACTTCTACTTTCACTGTCCAGTTACAGGAATATAAAAGGAAAGATGGCGCAAGGATTGGGCCATACGCAATATTGTTAAATATATAATATAATTAAAATTGATGTAAAAAATCAATGTAACAATCAGTAATAAGTAAATACAAATGGGTAATCAGTAAACAAATCCCAGTAGAGATTAATGAGTAATAAGCAGCATCAGCGACAGCTCCCTTGGGAGTTGAAGCAAACTCTGGAAGACAGGGTAAAAAGGAACAAGTTGTGCCAAACTAAGTGCAGTATATCAGGAACAATTTATTCAAAAACAGAGTTAATTAGCTACTGACACAACATCGGTGGGCAACAAGCATGTGAGGTAAAGGTGAAGGTGTCCGTGGTCACTATGAGGTCTGTGGGGTTTGGAACTGTGTCCATTGGAGCCTCCCAGCGAGCTGCAGCAAGTAGGTCAGCAGGGCAATGGACAGGACCAGCCTGGTTCCTGCTTTTCGGCATGCACACCAGCATGGAACACACTCGATGGGGTCCGTGAACTGGAAGTGACGTCTGGCCGTGTCAGATGATGCGTCTCACAGCTTCCGGACACCTTCACATTTTACCTTACATCCCCGTTCCTCACCGATGTTTTGTGAGTAACTAATTGACTCTGTTTTTGAATAAATTGTTCCTGATATACTGCACTTAGTTTGGTGCCCCCTGTTCCTTTTTACACTGTCCAGGTACAGGCTGGAGGAGGGACAAGCCACAAATGTGTTCAAATCAGATAAAAGTGTAGCACTTGTATAACAAAATCAAACATATAAATCTATTTATATTCCACCAAGTATTAATATTCCACTCACAGATAATCCCTCCTATGTATCAGTTAAATTGTCCCCCCACAGTCTTATAAGTCCGTGTCAGTTCAAAAATCATTTATTAATAATTCCGATAAAACTTGTGACTTCCACCACTCCTCCACACCGTGTGCTTAACTTCCACCAGATGTGCTCTCATCTGAACAATTTGACCCACAATAAATGCAAGGTTAAATAAAGCTTGTGTCCCCTTTAATTGGTCCCAGCTATCCTTTACATACTGTAGATATCTTTCTTATCCAACAATCATGACAATAGGCCCTCTATCATTTTATAGCAACAGTTTCTCTTTAAAATGGCTTTCAACATCTCCAACTCTCTTGCTCTACTCCTCCACTCAAAAACATATAAAAATAATGTTTCACCTTTTATTTAATTACTTACACACTCCATAAAATGCCATTTACATTAAAATGTGCTTCTTTGCACTACCATATACACAGCATTCAATAAATACAGAAGTGGCTTGTATATACTTTGAATTTTGCTAACAAAAAAAACATTCCTCCCAGTTATTCTATGCGTGACAACGCCATCAACCTTGGCCCCACCCCTACATGTTTTGTCACATGTGATTGGCAGCCATAATGCATTGCTTATATAGTCTTCAAAACCAGCACCAGTTTTCTCATAGACTCCACCATGTTTTTTTTATAGTCCCTACTTATTCTTTATATTACCGCAATCTTATAGGAGTCTAAATTAATACCTCAATTTTCTTGTGGATACTTTTATCGGACGGTACTTAATACTCCCACAATATACCAATTTTATCTTATATATACATATAAAAGTGGTTTGTTTGTTGTTCTATTAATACATTCATACGATACCAAAAAAAAACGAATTACAGTTAAAATATATCCCAACATTAAATCTGCAATATTAAATCTAAAATAGTTGGACAATATTATGAACTCAGTCTGCCTTTATATTTAAAATGATCTCATACATTATATGTAAAATAGCTTAAAATCATAATTAACAGGTATTAACCACTTAAGCCCCGGACCAATACGGGCCATTATGACCAGGCCCCTTTTTTGCGATTCGGCACTGCGTCGCTTTAACTGACAATTGCGCGGTTGTGAGACGTGGCTCCCAAACAAAATTGGCGTCCTTTTTTTCCCACAAACAGAGCTTTCTTTTGGTGGTATTTGATCACCTCTGCGGTTTTTATTTTTTGCGCTATAAACAAAAATAGAGCGAAACTTTTGAAAAAAATTACATATTTTTTACTTTTTGCTATAATAAATATCCCCAAAAAATATATATATATTTTTTTCTCAGTTTAGGCCGATACGTATTCTTCTACATATTCTTGGTAAAAAAAATCGCAATCGACGTTTATTGATTGGTTTGCGCAAAAATGATAGCGTTTACAAAATAGGGGGTAGTTTTAAGGCATTTTTATTAATTGTTTTTTTTACTAGTAATGGCGGCGATCAGCGATTTTTTTCATGACTGCGACTTTATGGCGGACACATCGGACACTTTTGACAGATTTTTGGGACCATTGTCATTTTCACAGCGATCAGTGCAATAAAAATGCACTGGTTACTGTGAAAATTACACTGGCAGTGAAGGGGTTAACCACTAGGGGCGCTGGAGGGGTTAAGTGTGCCTAGGGGAGTGTTTACTACTGTGTGGGGGCGTGGCTATGACTGACACGTCACCGATCTCTGCTCTGATTACACAGAGCAGAGATCGCTGACATTGTCAGTAGAGGAGCGGGGAGATGTTGTGTTTACACACACATCTCCCTGCTCCGAGCCTCCGTGAGACGATCGCTGGATCCCCACGGCGATCGAGTCTGCGGGACCCGCGGTCCCACTCACGGGGAAGGCAGGGGGTCGCGAGCGTGCCGGCGGCGCATGCGCGACCCCGACGTCGACAGTTAAAGGGCCACGTACAGGTACGTGATTGTGCCTGTACGAGCCATTCTGCCGACGTATATATACTGTGAGCGGTCGGCAAGTGGTTAAAACCACCAACCACTACTAAATATTTTTGACACCCTCAAATTATATTAATAGTTTCTAATAAAACAATTCAAGTCAAATTACATTTTTTAATCAACTTGTGAATCTACCATGATTCTCTCTTAATTAATTCCATAAACTTATTGCTACTCCTCCAATTCCTTGTATGTGTTACTTAATTGCAACAGAGAACAATCGGATTGCCCTTCCAGACAGTGCTATACTATATAAATCTCAGGACCAAGGGATTGTTTACACTTGTGGTTGAAGGGCAGTAAAAACTTCAAAAGGAGCCAGACTGGGTTGTACATATGCCATGCTAATTAATGTGGCCACATGGCAAGTGTCCTGCAACTACGTGTAATGCACATGGTTGCTGCACAATGTTGTGGTATTTACAGGGTAAAGCAGGTGATGAGAAGGCAACATATCACCTCCTCACTGCCTGTAAAATGCCTCTTAAAAACAATCCACAGCAGATCACTTTTTAGAGAAGCGGCACGTCCAAACTTAGCCTAAATAGATACAAATTCCAATGTATGCCTTACATGTTTATTTAGCTGTTTGCCTGGAGTTCAGCTTTAATGGTGGCCTGCCTGTAGAGCTCCAGGTGTACAGAAAACCATATTGAGCACAACTGCTCAGTAAAACAGTAAAAAAAAAGTGCCCAGGGAAGTGCTTTGTTGCTGCCATGTTAAAAAGGCCACAGGCTACACTGTTTATCAATATCCAGCTCCACATCAGAGAAAACATTTTTTTTTCAACCTAGACATGGAGATGTTTTTGGAAATAAAAAGCACTGACTAATGTTATCTTGCTTTACAGGGCTGTATGAAATCTATCCAACCAATGCAGAACCAGAATGCTGTGATGTCAGATGGGAATTATCAACAGATAACCAATCCAAAGGGACTAAAAAATCACATGATTCAACGTTGTGTCACAGGACGTCACTCACAGCTTCATCAGCATCCAGACTGTGTAATAGCAGACTTAAACTGTGTGTTCTTGTACTGATACTATTACATACTGTACTAGCAGTCTCAGCAGCACAAAACTCAACAGGACTGGGTTTTGAAAACTTAAGAATTCTGGAAGACCGTTCAACACATGAGGAATAGAATAATGGAAGTCTTCAGTTGGATAGACATGCCACTGGCCCACTCCAGCAAAACGCTACAGTCACATGTAACAGAAACGAGGTGCTTGTACCTTACAACCAATTTTTACAAGTCAGTCCGAATAAAAATGTCAAGATGGGCCAGACTCCAAACTTCAAGGACAACATGGGACAGCTTTTTATTGACTAAAAGGCTGTATGGTGACTTAAATTTCTCACACCATTTTATACACTGTGTTTTAATGTATAGATTATTCTTTTTTGTTTGATTTTGCACTTGTTAATACAGGATTTTATTTTTGGGATGGTTTCTCAAAGCTATACTGAGTCTTTTCACTGTCTATATATTTCTAGTCATTGTACTCATCATTTATGTCCTGTCAGTTTCTACTCTAATGGCAGTGCTATGAATGCAAGCATAGCAAACAATAACAGCACCAATATCCATTTTGCCCATTGTTATACCCATCTCTTTAAAGCAAAAAAGTGAAAACCATACAAAACTTAGGAAACAGCATAGTTTCAACTGTTTATTTGTAAGCAAAGGGCACGCCTACAGTAGGGTGTCTTTATGCTAGTAGGATCAGACAACTGATCAAGCAAACTACATGCCTTAGGGCTGAAGGATGATGAAAACAGTGAGACTAATGCTCTTCTTAAAGAGTTGGGCAATTATCCCATTTTTACGTGAACCTATAACAAACTGTGTTGTTCCAGGTCCCATCTAAGAAAAATAAAATGTCCAGTCTCTCTGCTGGTCAGTTGAACAGGAGCAGCCTTTTGATTCAGTATGTTGAACCAGTTAAGCTCAGTGAGTAATATAGTTGAAGGCCTTCACATTGGAGGTAAACTTTTGGCATTCATTGTGAATTAAATTTTTATTTCTGCTGTAGTTGCAGTTTTTTAAATCAAATGTCAATATTTATTAGTTTACTATAGATATGATGAAAACATATCAGGATGGGAAGTCTTGCCCAGGAAAACCTTGAAGCTTATTTAAACTACAATTAAATTGTTAGAACAATGAAAATTAAGCCTAATGTGTGCTGCAAAAACAGCTGAAAAATGCTAATTACCGTAGCTTTTGCTTCTGATTTGGTTGACAGAGTGACTTGTTTGCTGATTTTACTGGCCTCCCCCCATCAAGTGAACCTGTACTGAAATAAATATGGAAACTGCCACTGCTGATATCTTCTGACAATGCTAGTAGCCTGGTTTTCAGCTGAACCAATGGATTCAACAAATAGAATTAATGACTGAGAAAAATATGCAGATCAGAACTTGCCTTGACCTCACAGGCTGCATACAATGCCACTGGCATTTTCAGGAGGAGGTCAGCATTGGAAGTTAATCTATCATGCTTAGTTAAGCTTTGTGCTAAAGTGACAATGTCAGGATTTTTAAAACCAGAAGCTAGTACCTCTGAAAAGCAAAAAAAGTTTACTTGTCTGGCTTTCTGCACTGCCAAGCTCTGTTGTAGTTAAAAGAAAAGCTTAATAAAAGATATTCTACATTTAACCCTTCTCAAAGTGCCAAACTCTGGTGGGTTCCATCTGTTGATCCCTATGTCAGTACAGGATTCAATAGTGATGTAGGGTTGGTGGAATAGCCCACAGAGTAGAGGGGAATGATCCATTCAACACATATGGAAGTTTAAAGAGCTTTCAGCAAGCTTCCCTTTTTGAGTGTAGTTAAGTTTGGTGGTGGAGGCAAGAGGACTAAACAGTAAACAGTGTTCTTTGCAGAGAGATAATTTCAGGTTTAAAAAATCCTGACAGGGTTGCTCTAAGCAACTATATATGCCCCCATAGATCTATCAAATTGAATTTAAAGTTATAAACCGCCAAATCTGGCCTAGAGATTACCGGAAAAACTGATGGACCCCTTGATGCAGCAAGGCTTTTATAAAGTAATAAATAGAGTATGGACTCTATTAATGAAAAAATAAATCCAATTAACTCTGCGCTTTTTAAATGTTCTTGCAATTATCTTGCCATGCCCTGGCGATTGTAGTGATCTGATATTCTGTTAAACACTGGTGACTGACCCATCTATATGTTTCTGTGAATGTTGATTTTCATTGTAACCTGAAAGGCTCAGTGCATTCTTACAGAAAGAACATTGTGTAGGTTTTTTTTTATGTTCCTGACTAGTAAACCATTACATTTACATATTGATTAGTATTGCTACCATGTTAGAAATGTTGTTGTTAGGTTGTTTATTGTTTCCAGTAATATTAAAGGAAGGAAGATTTATAAGGGCTGTTAAAATAAATAAACTCAGTTTCCTTCCTATTCTCTTTCTACACTTGGGAAGTGCACTTCAAACATGTTTGCTGTGTAGCAGGGATACGAAGGAAAATACTTTAAAGCAAAAACAACTTCTTTGCTAAAAGGCATCCCCTTCTTAAGACTAGTCTTTTCTTTTAGTCTCTGCCTCATCTACTACCTGAGATTATGTAGAAAGGACCAATACTATGCATTCATCATTTTAATTCTTCTCCTGATTTTAGTTATAAAAATGCGCTAATAAAAATAAAATCAAAGCATTTGCACATATTAGCGCAATATTAAGAAAATGCACCAGAAAAAATATGTATATTTATATATAATGTTGTCCAGTGTTTTATTTTCAATAACAGCTTTATGTTTGGGAATACATGGTGCTTTTTCTTGGTTTTAGGATACATTGTAATTTTATTTACACATTGCAAAAATAAGACTAATAGAATGAATAAATATAAAAAGCCTTAAATAATGGTAGAATGTAGATTTTAGGTAGGTAGAATATTTAAATATAGTGGAGCAATAACTGGGTGGTACACTAGTTCTTTAGAAAAGAGCAAAGGGGGAGCAATGTATAAAAAGCACTTACTGGCTGAGCTCTTGTTCAACTGATCTACTGTTTAAGTACCTGTATGTATGGTCAGTAAACAGTTTGTTATAACCTTTATCTACCTCTGCTGGGCAAAGGCCATTCAACGTCTTTTCTTTCTGTGTTGTGCTGTGTATATTATATGTCATATCAATTCCATGTTCATTTACCTTTTTACATTTTGCACCACGACAGTAGCAAGGTTCTTATAAATTCATATCAATAAATGGTATTTTGGATTGTCAAAAGACAAATATACTTTTGAATACTATGGAACTGCTGTATATTTCTATGGTATTACTGGTAAATAAGACTTTATGGGAATTTTTAATACACTTTTTGCTTCTGCTAAAAAAATGTGAAACATTTTGCCATGACATTGCAAAAAGTATCTTATTTTTGGTGTTTATTTATTGTTTTTATTTTAAGAATTGTAATGGCACTCAAATGTTAAAAAAAAAAAACATTTTATATTTTTTTTACTTCCTTATATATTTACACTAAACTACAAAAGAGATTTTTTATTACCTGGATGTAAAACTGTATACTGACTGCTGGTGTTCACGACTATCTAAGTTTGTTTGGTGATTTGGGCACACTGTGACATCTTTTTGCCCTCCCCCTCTGCCTCCAAATGGATTCTCCCTAGGAGTCAGTAAAGGAGATGTAATTGTCCCATGGAATTGTAAGCTAAGGAGTGTTTCAACCCATATAATCAAGAAAAATGTGCAGTTTTAGTTGGATGTATCTTAAAGTTGCAAATGTGCACATAAAGTGCAGATAAACAAAATCACCCAACAATCTTAAGAAGATGCAGATAGTCAACTGGTATGTTTAAGTTTTTGATGAGATTATTGGTATCATATTTTTTGCAAAGTGACAGAAAAATAGCATTATGACATTATAAGAAAGCAATCATGGTACCAGATGAGTACAATTACATCTTGAAAAGTCACATAGGAAAAAAGACAGTTGCTTTCAAAGGATTACAATCACTACAGCACTGGATCGAAAATAACTTGTGTGTATTAGCCCATTTTTCTGCAATCTGACTTTCATGTGCCTGCTGAGCACTGTTAAGTAGATGTCAATCAGTTGTCAATCAAACTGGTAAAATTGCTCAGAAAAAGATGAAGTAAATAACTAAAGTTTCAACTGGGCTCCATTATTTTTAAACCTCTAAGGCAAAGAACTAAACTATATTCATGAATGTAAACACTATTTTGTTTAGACCTTTGTTTATTATGTCAAATATATTTTATATAATAGTTTAGATTAGCCAATAAAATACATTTTTAATAGAAGTAAAGCTACTTCTTAAATTCCTCACAACTTGAAGCTACAAAGATAAGTCTACCACAATACGTTAAGGATAACTACAAATACATATCAAACATTCAAAACTGGGTGGAGTTTAAAGAGCTAAATAGAAAAAATGATACTTCCCTCCGTGGCCTTGTTCTTAGAATCTGCTGCTGTGGGGGTTTGCATAATGACAAATATCACTGCATTGAATAGGATGTGGTTAGCAGTTACAGTTTATGTAATTGTGTTTAGTTAGATGAGATTCAGAAAATATTTTTATATGAAAATATAAACCAGGTTCTATCACCTACAAGTGATGTGTTTTAGAAAATATAGAATACATTTTGCTTTTGAATATATGTTTCTTCTTGCACTTACAATTAGTGCAGATTTCAATTTTTGAGAGAGAAATAATGAAGTATTTTTATACTATATATAAATATATAAGGAAAGGATCATCTTTTTCATAGACACATCCTCTAAATGTGGGTGCAGTTCCAAGTACTGTATATGGCTCATTGTTGGCTCTGTATGTCATGCTACATAGATCATGTTATATTTCTTAAAGTTGTAGTCAATTAATCTTCTTATAACAGTCATTATTCTATAGAGCAGAGATTTGTTGTGATGCTTATTATTATTTTTTTATTTTTTTTATCTCTGTGGATAATTTCAAAATACACATTTGATATAGCTATATAAAAACCTAGTTGTAAATTATAGAGAAAATATAATATGGTTCACATCCCAGACCTGCAGGAAGTAGACATTTTTCCCCAATGTATTACACTGCTATCAGGATTCCAAAGAAAAGTCTTTGTCAGTGCTGGGTGGATATTTCTCCAAAGATCATTTTAACATATTTTGAAGTGGGGCTTGGTCTTGGGTATATGTTGAAAGCATAACTTTTATTAATAACTTGTAACACACCTATGCTGCTGCATAAGCATTTGCATTTCTCAACCTGTGTCTTGCATGCATGTCTTCTAACAAGACAAGGTTGCCAAAGACAGCGCAGCATAAATCCATTCTAAATAAGTAAAATTCTATTACCTTTGTAAAAGTAAAAAATAAGAATTTACTACAAAATACCAATTGACCTGTGCAGCAGCCTGAAGGCATTACAGTTCAAATCACCTAAGTAAAATGTGAAAAATACATAATGATATTCTTAAATTGGCAGTAAACCTCAGTTACAAATTAGTTTAGGCAACAGATTGACTATGAATATCAACAGATATGAATCTAAAAGATACTAAAATATAACTTAGATACCATTCTGGACCTGATGACAAACAAGATTCTTTAGTGAGAATCATTTGCACATACTGGTATATGATAGCCTTTGCTTATATGTTTGTTATTTTTTTTAATTTTTATATATATATTTTTTTTAAGTTTATTGGCCTTTATATTATTTTGCATATTTTATATAAGTTCCAATTCTCTTTGATTGCATGCACAAGTTTGTAAAGCATCACAATTCAATATTCAGTTAATTACCTTGCTAATTAGAATGCAGATAACCTTCAATTATGTGTTAAAAGAAAATAAATATTATACCAATTAAGTTAACTTATCCTACTTACCTAGCTTAAATAAACATCCCCACAAGTTAGGAAACACTTACATTTTTGATTTTTAAAATTTTACTTTAAATGTAAATGGAGGCAGCCATTTCCAGGCACATGTACCACATGCTAATTCTAGATGAGCAAAACTGGACCTGTGCACTGGGATACTGCGCCGTAACTAGAATGCATTCAATATCACTTAATGTGCCTAGATCAGATCATCAGTGCATATACTGGCTTGGTTGCTCTTTAGCCAACAATAACCCACCCCAGATATTGTTTTTTTCTGTGTTGAAATCATTCCAAAATGTGAACTAAGCTGTATTATCAAAATGTTATTTAAACAGAAGCTAACAGTGTTCATAGTCTTATTTACCAGTTGAGATTTGTCATACAATATGTTATGCCTAATGCCTTTTATGTCTGATCAACAATTCTTTCTGTATCTTTAATGCTTAAACTGAAATTGTATGTCTTTTTTTCCTGTTTTGTCTTTTTACTTTGGATTTGTTAACCCGGAAATGTTTACTTTTTTTTGTTTTTCCATTGACGTTAAAGGAATGGCTACTGCTTTATAACGTGTTCTCTTTTAACAAAGTACTTCCAGTGTAGCAGTGAGACCAGCACCTTCCTTTGGGAGATGGCTCTAAAACTGCAAACAGACAAGTACCTGCATTTGAATTGAAAAAAAAAAACAATAATCATGTATGATGCAGATCTCATTCCATCCCTTTGCCATCAGTAATATTTGTATGGCACAGATTTGAGCATGCTTGTGTTGTGTGCATCTTACTTTGCCAGAATGAATTTGCATCTAGCCACCATTGTAACCACAATCCTTTTCCACTTCCCCTCATGCTGTATGCCTATACATACATGATTAAAATGGTTAAAGAAATCAAGAAACAAAATACAAAACAATATTTCTGAAACAAAATCATAATAATGGTTTTTATTTTTGTATTTTTGTGGTACAGATTATTGCCAATGTCTCTTATGTCTTATTTTCAGCAATAGGGAAAATCCACATTTTGTGCAATATGTTAAAACTGCTAAGCCAAATGTCATTCTACACAATCAGAGCTATATGTTATTATTACTTATTGGCATTCACATTGGTATTACATTATACTGGGAGTTTTGTCCATTAAAGAGACAGTATTCATTTTTAAAAATGGCAGCTGAAGGGTGTCCTTCCTTACCATGCAAGTAGAGCACTGGGCTTTGTGAGATAACAATATTCAGGGTTATATTAGCCCTATCCATAAGATAGTACTTAAACCTAACACTGCTGTACACATATTCTTGTAAAGGACAGTAAGTAACAGTACCACTCTTATCAGTGCAGTAATGAGGGGCGAGCAGTTGTCTATTGGCCAAAAATTGTCCTGTAGATATTTTCTGTGATGAGGTCTCTTCAAAGCTTTAGCCCTGGTTCACACTGGTGAGTTTTGACATGCGATTTGGCATGTCAAATCGCATGTCAAAACGCCGATATTTGGCGCAAATTGCCGGCAATGGCACCGTCCTAATCGGTGCGACGCCGCATCTGCGGTGCTACACCGATTTCAAAAAGTAGTTTCTGTACTACTTTTTGCGATTTCGGCCGCGATTTACATTGACATCTGTGTCAGATGTCTTTGTAATCGCGGCTGAAATCGGGACTGCCAGCGAGAGTGAAATCATGCGAGTTCAGCTGAACTCACACGACTTCACTTCCGCAGCCCAGTGTGAACCTGGGCTAAGAGATCATTTTGTTTTGTTATTTAGGTAAGTGAAAATCACAGCTCTGTTTTAAGGTGCACATAATGAGATTTAGAGACTGATCAATTAGGAAAGTGAATGTTCACTTTAAATACATAATCAAATGCAAGGGATTTTTTTTTTTTTTTTGCATGCACATGATTCAGCTTCACCTGAATCAATAAACTAGTTGAACATTCAGTTATCTTAAGGCCACTTTCAAACTGAGGCGCTTAAAAAACTGCCAGTAAAACACTGAGCGCTTTTGAAGCGCTTTTCAGGCGCTTTTGAAGCCCTTTCAATTCATTTCAATGGAGAGGGGCATTTTTTCAGCGCACTGCCTCAGTGTGAAAGCATTCATTGATTTTAATGGAAATACGTTTTCAGGCGCTTTTTTAAGCATGAAAGCGCCTGAAAAGCGCCTCAGTGTGAAAGTGGCAAGTCTCTACAAGTCTCTACTAATTTAGTTAATCAAGCCCAGTGTCTTTTAGTAGGTTTATTTTTCCCCCCCCAAAAAAATATTGTCCAATAGAGCTGAAAGGTAGAAAGAAGTGGATTGTAGAAGGCCCCAGCAATCCACTGATTCATCAAAGAATTGCACATGGGAATTCCAAATGAACTCTGGAAAAAATAGTCCTATTATTGTGCACTTCATACTCATAAACCTTTGATAATCTAAATTGGAAGTCACAACTGTATTGACATCCAGATGACACCACAAAATCATCCTGAAGTATAAATCTCATACTAAATTGAGGTCCACTGTACAAACATAAAAGGTGTGCACTTTGGTAAACAGTTTCCTATGAGGAGATTGCAAAGCCCAGCAATGTAGATAATACGAGTGACAACAAATGACCAGATAAGCCTTTTGTGACAAGCACAATAAAAATTAAATGATTGTATAAAACCACATCACACATACTTTATACCAATGAAAATAAAAGCAAGCTGCTATAGGACCTGTCTGTGAAACCTCAGATGGCAGCTGCCATTCTTTGACTCTTAGAATGAAGACCTGTATATGGGCACTGAAGCATGACCTGTTCAGCATTATTACACATTATGTTGATACATTTTATCATGTGACAGGTAGAATCTATGATGTTTGAAGAATTAATATTTTTTTTCTTTTTGTTATTTATTCTAGCATGAAAGTTTTGCTGTATTTTACAGTACAATGTGTAAACTCCCAAACTGTCATTTTTAAGCCTGCTATATTTTTTGGTTCTTTTTAAGGAATGGGGGTTCAACCAAGTAACTTATGTAGCGGTGCACTCTGGGCACAAGTTCAACAGATTCACACACCACCTTGTTGTCTGACCCTCCATTCATCCATTTGTCTTACTCTCCCTTCTTTAGACACAATGAAGAGTCACTTGCGTTACCTTGCGGTATTTTTATTATAAAAGATTTCTTAGGTAGAGTTGGGTAAAGGTGTAGTGACATGGGATGCCCATAGATAATAGTACTTTAGTAGATGAGATTCTGAGGATAAGGCACAACACAGATTGAAGATAGGTGAGCTGCGTCACTGCAGACTATTGCTCCCTTGTATGCTGTACTCATTCTTGCAGAGTATTGAATAGTCACTCTGAATGACTTTCTGAGGTAATTAATCAGTCATCCAAATGCTGGCCCTGTGTCCAGAGCTCATTCACACTGACACCCCCCTCCGACACCACAGTCCATCTATCTGCAAATGGTAACTGAGGGACTACTAGGCCCAAATAGTCCAGTGATATGGAAGTTGAGTTCCCCCGGCTACTGCCTTCCATATTGGGTTTAAATAAGATTAGGGTCACTCCTTGTAATATCCTGCTGTGTGGGACTGACCGTGCAACATCCCGTCAAAGACACCCCCTTTTGTCGTTCCGTTACTAGGGGCAACAGCAGATATTCCCAAGCTCCTTGAACAGACTCCTCTGGTCCCATCACTTGCTGAAGTGTACCCACTGACCTGTACCATGGTCCCCGGTCCATGGAAGGGACATGGTTCAACCGCACAGTCCAGCAGTAACAGTTCTAGGATGCTAGATCTTAGTTGTTAGCTCTTCCTTTGCGGTGTTAAAGAAAGGTGGTCCTCTTCAGCACCGGGTAGGCCCCAGGCCCTCAGGCCGGGGCCTTGTCACACAGACACTACTTCATTCTCTTTCCTCTCACGACTCCTCCCAGTGGCATGTTATCTCAGCAGTCCGGCCCCCTACCAATCCAAGTTGGAGATTGGTAGAGCTGCCACACAAGCTGCCTGTCACTCAGAGCTTCCAGCTCCGCCCCTTCTAGAACATTCCTTCCAGAAGCAGGGGAGGAGTTCCAGAGTCTGAGCACAGGTTTCCACACCCACTGCTACTCTGACACTCCCAGTCCCAGATCAAAACAATCAGGCCTAGCTTAATGCAAGGCCTGACTAAATTTGCCTGCACTGACAGTTTAAAAATAATAAAAACACTATTTAGCACATACCAAAAGGTAGTGGGCGCTACACTTAGAAAATCAGAATTATTCCTCCTCCTACACTTTGTTCAAAATCATCATAATGCCTGAGTTAGGAGAAACTACTGCAAAAACTGTCAGAAATAATTCCACTAAGCACCAAGTAGAAATGCATGGATTGTATATATTATTTTCTGCACTATTGAAGGTTTATCTTCTTTTTAATTTCTTATGGTGCAACAGTCAACACATCCCATAGAACCCCTGTAAATAGGTGAATAGTGAAACTCTGTCTCTGAGACACTAACATATCGTTAAAGAATCGTGCCTAGTTGTTTCTTAAATGCATTTGAAGTTTTGTGTCTTCCTTAAAAAGTATCTAAAGCTAAACTTATTTTTTTATATCTTGCGGAAGGGCTAAAATGCCTACAGTTTTAATACTATTTGTGTCCCTGATGGGGAAATTCACTCTCTCTTTTTGTCCTGGTGCCCACTGCAACCAGGGAAAAGTGATGGTAAATCCAGAATTTTATAGCTGTCCTGAAAACAGGCTGAGGGGAATCTTTCAATGTGGACATGTGTTCTGCACTGTCCTACTGTCTTAGAGGGGATTTTTGTTTACTTTGGGGAGGCTTTCTCACACTTCCCGGTCTCTGTGACAGGAAGTGATGGAAAATATTTCCAAAGGGAGACAGACACTAATAAAATCAGATGCAAGTTTTCACAATTTCATACTTATGCATTAAATAAACAAAAAGTGTAAGATTTACCAAAATGAATGCACACAGAATCTGGTGCAACTGTGCATAGTTTGGACCTAAGATGTACGTGAAGAAATTATTATCAAGCACACAGTGAAGTGACAGTTAAGCCGTGTACACACGATAGGTTTTACAGATCAAAACAGTCCGATGGACTGTTTTCATTGGACAAACCGATCGTGTATGGGCCCCATCGGTCTTTTTTCCATCGGTGTTTAAAAATAGAACATGTTTTAAATGTATACGATGGTTAAAAAAACGATAGCAAATTACTATCGTCTGTGGGGAACTCCATCGGATAAAAAACCCACGCATGCTCAGAATCAAGTCGACGCATGCTCAGAAGCATTGAACTTAATTTTTCTTGGCACATCGGAGTGTTTTATGTCACCGCGTTTGAAATGGTCGGTTTTTTGACTGATGGTGTGTGGGCAAGACTGATGGAAGACAGTTTCATCGGATTTCCGATGGAAAAAAACATCGGATTAGAATCCATAGGATATCTGATCGTGTGTACAGGGCTTTATAGTAACTGTCAAGTAGCAAATCTGTAACTCTAAAGAATGAGGATAATAATACTAAGACAAGGAAAGAATGGCAGCTCCCTGGTACAAACCAGGTGGTCACAGGGGAGTATGGGTTGGCATGGAAGTCAGCAAGAAAAATAATTGAAATTGGTATTTATGGATATCCACTTTTGACCAAACCTAAAATGATACCACCTACTGGCGAGGTTGAGTGTTCTGAAAGTGAAGGGTTAATATAACTAGAAGACATACAGTTTTTTTCCTTCATATGAAAGACACAACAGGGGAAACAACTCAAATGTGCTTTAGTAGAAAAGAAGATAAAGGGAATATACCGGTAATTAACACTTAGACAGGCTGTGGAACCCATAACTGTGCAGCATTAGTTTGTGTGATGTGTGCTACAAGTTGCAGCAAACTTATATGGGTTTCTCTAATATCTGTGCACAGAGGATGGCTGTACTGTATCCTAAACACTATACTGTATCCTAAACATTGGACTCGATCAAATTAATATTTATAGACTAAGGTAAGTGGTGAACCACCAAGGTCCAGATTTGCATATGTGTTTCATAGCATACATACACATGTGTAATGAGTGGGTAGTGGAGGCTGACCCAAAAAGTGTAGTGCTATCATAATATTCACAACAAAATATTGTAAGATAAGACTGTTGTGTTTTAGAGATTTTAATGAAGAGCAAGCCTTTGTTAATAATTAATTAAGTCCATCCATGGCTTGTTAAATGTACACCTCTAGATACTGGGCTATATAGAGGTATGGTAATGGGAACTTCTGATTATTCCCTATCACACTGAAGAACCCCAGACATTTGGAAAATGTCTTTGCCATTGATATATTCTGTATATATATATATATATGTAATGAAGGAAACGTTCAGTCCTTGTATTTTGCATCCATCCATTGGCCGAATTTGGAAGAAGAATTAGGCAAGTTCTACATCCATGTAAGTACTTTCAAAATGAGCAAATATCTCACCATCTAATGTTTTGAAGATAGGATGATTTCTCACCATCTGCGACTTCTGCCTGTCTATGAAAACTAAAACAATTTTAGTGTAAATTAAAATAAAGTTTTTTAAATGCATTAATATAGTCATCGACCAGAACAATTACAAACAACTCATCTTGGTGTGGAGACTTCATACTGAAAGCAAAGTACCGAATGGGATCACGCATTCTGTATGTTTAAAAAATCTTCACTAAGGAGGGGGTATATTAACTCAGGAGAACGGTGCGGCTCTCGTTCTGGGTGGATGTCATATGACTTCTCCCCAGAATGGGCGTTCCCGTGTGCCCACGGGGGGTGCAGCACTGCGATCGTGGCCGTGCCAATCTCTGTAAAGAGCCAATGACCCAGCTCTTTAACCACTTCAATACTGGGCATTTTCACCCCCTTCCTGCCCATGCCAATTTTCAGCTTTCAGCACTGACACGCTTTGAATGACAATTGCGCGATCGTGCGACGTGGCTCCCAAACAAAATTGACGTCCTTTTTTTCCCACAAATAGAGCTTGGTGGTATTTGATCATCTCTGCGGTTTTTATTTTTTGCGCTATAAACAAAAAAGACTGACAATTTAGAAAAAAAACAATATTTTTTACTTTTTGCTATAATAAATATCCCATTTTTTTTAAATGATTTTTTTCTCAGTTTAGGCCTATAGGTATTCTTCTACATATTTTTGGTAAAAAAAAAAAAAAAATCGCAATTAACGTATATTGATTGGTTTGCGCAAAAGTTATAGCGCCTACAAAATAGGGGATAGTTTTATGACATTTATTGCTATAATTTTTTTTTACTAGTAATGGCGGTTATCTGCAATTTTTGTTAGGACTGCGATATTGCGGCAGACAGATCGGACACTTTTGACACTATTTTGTGACCATTCACATTTATACAGCAAACAGTGCTATACAGTAAATATGCACTGATTACTGTATAAATGTGACTGTCAGGAAAGGGGTTAACACTAGGGAGCGACCAAGGGGTTAAATGTATTCCCTAGGGAGTAATTCTAACTGTAGGGGGAGTGGACTGACTGTGGGAGGTGACCGATCGGTGTCCCAATGTACGAGGGACACACCATCGGTCTCCTCTCCCTGACAGGACATGGATCTCTGTGTTTACACACAGAGATCCACGTCCCTGGCTCTGTGACGAGCAATCGTGGGTGCCCGGCAGACATCGCGGCCGCCGGGCACGCGCATTGGGTCCCCAGTGATTTGGCAAGTGAGTGCGCGTGCTCTCCACACTGCGGGAATCCCAGGACGTCATATGACGGCCGCCCGGAGGGACGAAGGGTTCCTGCGGCCGTCATATGACAATACGTCGGGCAGGAAGTGGTTAACCATGTGATCAGCTGTGTCCAATCACAGCCAGTCACATGTAAAAACAGAAGTGCCGGTAATCGGCTCTCATTGCCTCACACAAAGTGTGTGGCGAGGAGAGCTGATCAGTGCCATCTGCTCGCAGGAGACACGCTGACAGGTAATCAGGGCACTGTTTATCAGTGCCCTGATTACAGTAAAGCCCCCCAGTGCCACCAATCAGTGCCCATGAGTGACACCAATCAGTGCCCATTGGTGATGCCAGTCAGTGCTGCCTTTCAGTGCCTGCTCATAAGTGATGCCCATCAATGCCCATCAGTGCCTCCCATTAGTGCCGTCCATCAGTGCTGCCTACCCATGCCCATCAGTGACACCTATCCATGCCACCTATCAGTGCCCACCATTGCTGCCTATCAGTACCCATTGGTGCCACCTATCAGTGCCGATCAGTTCCCACCAGTTCTGCCCATCAGTGTCACCTATCAGTTTTCAACAGTGCCTCATATTGGTGCCACCTATCAGTACCCATCAGTGCGGCATATTAGTGCCTCCTCATCAGTGACACCGAATCAGCACCTATAAGTGTCGCCTCATCAGTGCCCATAAGTGGCACCTCATCAGTGCCCATCAGTGCAGCCTATCGGTGCCAATCAGTGCAGCCACATAAGCACACATCAGTGAAGGTGAAAAATTACTTATTTACAAACTTTACGGACATAAACTAAGAAAAATAAATATTTTTTCAAAGTCTTCGGTCTTTTTTTATGTAAAATATTTTTTTATGATTAAATATCACCAAAAGTAAGCTCTATTTGTGTGAAAAAAGGATTAAAAATTCATTTGGGTACAGTGTTGCATGACCGCGCAGTTGTCTTTCAAAGTGCGACAGCGCTGAAAGCTGAAAAATGGTCTGGGCAGGAAGGGGGTGAAAGTGCTTAGCATTGAAGTAGTAATAAGATACTAAATTGTTACTAAAAATTATTATAGAAACCCTTGGCAAAGTCCAGAAAGGTTTTTGAATCAGTCAATATAAACTGTCTCATATTCAAATCTTGAAATTATTTCAAACATTGTACTGCAAAACAAAAAGTATTGTGATTACTGTTGAGGCAGATGTATCCTAGTATATACTTTAGTTCCGTTTCTTTCAGGTGTTTTATCACAGTTTGGCAATTACCTAAATTTCAATGCTTTTTTACAATTTGTTTAACACAGAGCAGCTTACATACAGTACTGTGAAAAAATATTTGCCCCCTTCCTGATTTTTTTGCATATTTCTCACACTTAAATGATTCAGATCATCAAACAAATTTTAATATTACACAAAGATAACCAGAGTAAATTCAAGATGCAGTTTTCAATTTATTATTTAATTTATTAAGGGAAAAGGGTAATTGTCCCCTCCCATGCTGAATCATGAATGAACTGTGACTAACCACAATTTTTGGGAAAGCTGAGTTAAATTTCACTTGCCACACCCAGGCCTGATTACTGCCAGACCTGTTGAATCAAGAAATCACATAAATTGAAGCTGTCTGACAAAGATAAACATGCTAACAGATCAAAAAAAGCCACACATCATGCCACAATCTAAAAAAATCAAGAACAGATTAGAAACAAATATGTATCGGTCAAGGAAGGGTTTCAAAGCCATTTCTAAGGCTTTGGAAATCCAGTGAACCACAGGGAGAGCCATTATCCACAAATGGAGATAACTTGGAACAGTGGTGAAGCTTCCCAGAAGTGGCCGGCCTACAAAAATTACTCCAAGCGCATGATGACGACTCATCCAGTAGGTCATGAAAGAACCCAGAACATCATCTAAAAAACTGCAGGCCTCACTTGCCTCAGGTAAGATCAGTGTTCATGATTCAACAATAAGAAAGAGACTGGGCAAAAATGGCATTCATGGGAGAGTTCCAAGACCAAAGCCACTGCTGACCAAAAAGAACACAAAGGCTCGTCTCACATTTACCAAAAAAACATCTTGATCATCCCCAAGACTTTTATGCCATGTACACACTATCGGTTTTTCTCATCGGACAAACCGATCGTGTATGGGCCCCATCGGTCTTTTTTCCATCTGTGAGAAAAAATAGAACATGTTTTAAATTTATCTGATGGGAAAAATAACGATAGCAAATTCTGATCGTCTGTGTGGAGCTCCATCGGACAAAAAACCCACGCATGTCCAGAATCAAGTCGACGCATGCTCAGAAGCATTGAACTTAATTTTTCTCGGCTTGTCTGAGTGTTTTACGTCACTGCGTTTGGGACGGTCAGATTTTTGACTGATGGTGTGTAGGCAAGACTGATGGAAGTCAGATTCATCGGATTTCCAATGGAAAAATCCATCGGATTAGAATCCATAGGAAATCCGATCGTGTGTACAGGGCTTTAGGCAAATATTCTGTAGACTGATGAGACAAAAACATAACTTTTTGGAAGGTGTGCATCCCGTTACATCTGGCATAAAACAAATAAAGCATTTCATATCAAGAACATCATACCAACAGTCAGACTTGGTGGTGGTAGCATGATGGTCTAGGGGCTGCTTTACAGCTTCAGGACCTGGACGACTTACCATAATTGATGGAACCATTAATTCTGAGCTCTACCAGAAAATCCTAAAGGAGAATGTCCGGCCATCAGTTTGTGACCTCAAGCTTAAGTGCACTTGGGTTATGCAGCAGGACAATGATCCGAAACACAACAGCAAGTCCACATCTAAATGGTTCAAACAAAGCAAAATTTAGGTTTTGGAGTGGCCTAAGTGGAGTGGTCAAAGCCCGGAATTAAATCCAACTGAGGTACTGTATCATGACTAGGGATGAGCTTCGAGTTCAACTCGAACATTGCCTGTTCGCTCGCTAGCCGAACAGCGAACAATTTGGGGTGTTCGCGGCAAATTCGAAAAGCCGCGGAACACCCTGTAAAAGTCTAAGGGAGAAATCTAAAGTGCTAATTTTAAAGGCTTATATGCAAGTTATTGTCATAAAAAGTGTTTGGGGACCCGGGTCCTGCCCCAGGGGACATATATCAATGCAAAAAAAGTTTTAAAAACTCACGTTTTTTCGGGAGCAGTGATTTTAATAATGCTTGAAGTGAAACAATAAAAGTGAAATATTCCTTTAAATTTCGTACCTAGGGTGTGTGTATAGTATGCCTGTAAAGCAGCACTTGTTTCCCGTTAGGGATGAGCCGAACACCCCCCGGTTCGGTTCGCACCAGAACTTGCGAACGGACCGAAAGTGCGCGCAAACTTTAGAACCCTATTAAATACAATGGATGCGAATGCTTGAAATCAAAAGTGCTAATTATAGCAGCTAATATGCAAGTCATTGTCCTAAAAAGGGTTTGGGGACCCGGGTTCTGCCCCAGGGGACATGTATCAATGCAAAAAAAAGTTTTAAAAACTGCAATTTTTTGGGGAGCAGTCATTTTAATGATGCATAAAGTGAAAAAAAAAAGTGAAATATTACTTTAAATATCGTACCTGGGGGGTGTCTAAAGTATGCCTGTGAAGTGCCACGTGTTTCCCGTGTTTAGAACTGTCCCTGCACAAAATGACATTTCTAAAGGAAAAAAATGGTCATTTAAAACTGCTTGCGGCTTTAATGTAATGTCTGGTCCCGGCAATATGGATGAAAATCATTGAGAAAAATGGCATGGGTATCCCCCCACCCCACTACCAGCCCCTTTGGGTCTTGTATGGATATTAAGGGGAACCCCGCACCCAAAATAAAAAAAAGGCCCTATATACTCTGAACAGCAGTATACAGGTGGTGCAAACAAGACAGGGACTGTAGGTTTGTTCTTAAGTAGAATCTTTTTCTAATTTGGAACAGGTACATTTTTTAAGTGTAGCTCTAGCAAAAAAATAAATTTTTAAGCTTTTTGGAGAACATAGGGAAGGGTTATCACCCCTGTAACATTTGTTTTGCTGTCTGTGCACCTGTTCAGAAGATTTCACCTCACTTTCCATCCCAATGACAAATATTTTTGGAAAAGTGGGGTTTTTATTGAAACAAGGATTGGTGATAAAGCATCAGTAGAGAGGAGACACCTTTTTCCCATATTAACTTTTACAGGAGAGAATTTCCCTTCCTAGGGGTAGATTTCCTCTCACTTCCTGTTGTCTCCTTCCGTTTGCAAGTAGGAGTCGTTTGTAAGTTGGATGTTTGAAAGTAGGGGCCTGCCGTATACACTCTGCAGAAATTTGCCCCTTAGGTGTCGGTGTTGCCACAACACTGTAAGCCCTCACAGTTAGAGTTGAGCGGACACCTGGATGTTCGGGTTCGACGGGTTCGTCCGAACTTCGGAAAAAAGTTCGGGTTCAGGACCGAACTTTAACCCGAACCCGAACCCGAACCCCATTGAAGTCAATGGGAACCCGGACTTCTAAGGACTAAAAAGGCTCTAAAAAAGTAATGGAAAGGGCTAGAGGGCTGCAAATGGCAGCAAAATGTTGTTAAGAGCATGGCAAGTGCTCTGCAAACAAATGTGGATAGGGAAATAACTTAAAATAACATAAAAAAAAAAAATATGCTGGAGGCCCCCTTTTCAGCAGAAGAGGTACAGGAAGTCATTAAGAACCTCAGAAACTCAACGGCACGATGCCACACATATGATGGGAATGCCCCAGAATATGCCCTTTCTGGAATAAATTATTCAATTTAATGGATAAGCTAGTGGGAAAATAAAATACTTTGAAATAAAAATGTAGCGGGGTGCTAAATTTAAGGGAAGTGTTTGAGTGGTAAATAGGCTCAAACACCCTAATTCTGTAGGATTCATGGACCATTTTGTCCTCGGGGGACAGTATTGGTGTGCAGTTCCCTGCGGCCTACAGGTGGCGCTGCCATGGTAGGCTAGGGTTGAACCGCCAATACAGTGCTGTGCCTTTTGTGTCCCCTCTTGGCAATAGTACAGCGGGGCGGGGAACCTGCTGTGCATGCCGGGAGAGCATATAAAAGGGGCAGACCTTTGGCCTGGGGGCTGATGTCCAGTGGGGTCCTTGCCCAGGTGCCTTCGGCCTGGGTGCATGTGTTCCTGTTCCATCTCGGGTACCTTTAGCCCGGGGTGAGGTACTATCCTGGAGTTCCTGCTGCCCTGGGTATGGAGGCCTAGGTGCGGGAGTAAAGCCTGGAGTCCAGAGCCTTCGTCTGGAGTCCGCTAAGGGTCGAGGAGTCTTAGGGTGCCGCCTCGTGTAGGGGACCATGTTCCAGGGAAGGGAGGATCATTCTGATGGACCGATGCGGGAGTCACGGTGAAGGAAGGGTCTGTTGACTCCCTGGAGAGATGTCTTCCCCTTGATATGGGCTAGGTTCGTAGAAGGAAAAGCTCATGGTCATCTTGACTGTATAAGAGGCCTTATTCACCCGGCCCGTGGCAGGGGCCTTATACACCCTGGTCTGTGGCAGAGACCAAAGATCTCCAGGTCCGTGGCAGGGGACTTGTACACCCGGTCTGTGGCAGAGACCAACCTCAAGGTCTGTGGCAGAGACCGTGCACCTAAAACTGTTTGAGAAACCTAAGCAGTGAAGTGAATGTGCTACGTTTGTGCCTGGACCTCCTCCACACCTTAAGCTGTCCTGTTTCTTTGCTCTAACCTTTTCTATCCGAGTAGAGTTTATTTTGCCATGAGAGAATAAGAGTTGTAATTTCAGCTGGTGTGGACATTGACTTTACTGGGAATTAAAGGACTTGCCTCTACCTACAGTAGAGGTGAGAATCATCCTCTGGAGGAGTTTTGACTCCGGCTGTGGACATGGCCCGTCAAGTACACCGCTCAACCCCTTTATATAGGAGGGTACGGGCTGGTAGTGCGGTGTGCCTTTCTCCCTCCTGCAAGGAGCCAACAACATAAAGGCAGTTAAGGGGGAAAGGATCTCTGCGCTACAAAAAAATAAAATAAAAATTATAATCTTGACCTAGGAGGACGAGGTCCATATGGAGTAGGAGGTTGAGGTGGCAGTGGATGTGGCTGTGTAGGTGGAATCGGCGGTGGAGGAGGACGAGGTAGCCAACACTGGTTCAAAAATACAACAATGGCTGGGTAAGGCTGGTGATGTGTCGAATTCTGTCCCCCGTCAAATAGTGTCCACCCTGTACTGCGCTTGCTCAGTTTGTAGGACAAGGGGATTTTGAAAATCTCCCAAGACGAACGGCGCCTGCGTGGTGAGTTCAGGTGAAGGCCACACCATCCGTGGTTCAAGCCGAGCCAAGTGGGGCCGTGCCCGAAGCGTGGCGATCGAACCGAGCCCGTGAGGGGCCCTGTTACTATGTGCTACCGTATGTCCACTTGGATGGTGGGGCTTGAACCTGCACTCACTGCGCAGGCGCCGTTCATCTTCGGAGATTTTGTGAATCTCCTTGTCCTCTGTACTGCGCAAGCGCTGCGCCTTCGCAGTATAGGCCGGACACAATCTGATGGCCGGACAGTTTTTGTCACAACAGCGGTATACATGTCTATTCTGCACAAGGTACGGACAAGTCCTGTGGGATCCATGCCTGGTTCATTTTAATGAATGTGAGCTTGTCCACATTGGCTCTGGACAGGCAGCTGCGCTTGTCTGTGATAACGCCCCCTGCCGTGCTAAATATGCGTTCAGATATTACACTGGCTGCAGGGCAGGCCAGCACCTCCAAGGCATAAAGGGCAAGCTCAGGCCATGTGCCCAATTTGGAAACCCAGAAGTTAAAGGGGGCAGACCCGTCATCCAGTACGTGTAGGCCTGTGGACACATACTGCTCAACCATGTTGGTGAAATGCTGCCTCCTGCTAAGACGTTCCATCTCAGCTGGTGGTGCTGGTTGTTGTGGCGTGCTGACAAAGCTTTTCCACATTTCAGCCATGCTAACCCTGCCTTCTGAGGTGCTGCCGGTGCCCCTGGTGCGTTGGCGACCTCTTCCTCCTCCTCTGCCTTCGCCTTGTGCTTCCACCGTACGCCCGCTGTCAGGTGGGAATGCCACCAGCAGCGCGTCTACCAGCGTGCGCTTGTACTCGCGAATCTTACGATCCCGCTCCAGTGAGGGAATTAAGGATGGTATGTTGTCCTTGTAACGGGGATCCAGCAGGGTGGCCACCCAGTAATCAGCACCAGTTAAAATGTGGGCAACTCGGCGGTCATTGCGGAAACACTGCAGCATGTAATTGCTCATGTGTGCCAGGCTGCCCAGAGGCAAAGAAAAGCTGTCCTCTGTGGGAGGTGTATCGTCTGTGTCCTCTGTATCCCCCCAGCCACGCACCAGTGATGGCCACGAGCTGGTCTGGGTGCCACCCTGCTGTGAAAATGGCTCCTCCTCCTCCTCCTCCTCCATCTCCTCCTCCACCTCGTCATCCTCCAGAACTGTGCCCTTTCTGCCGGACAATTGTGTACCTGGCGTTTGTTGGTGCAGAAACCCACCCTCGTAGCCACTTGTGAAAGACTGCCCTGAAAGCCTTTGAAATGATCCCGCTTCCTCCTCCTCCTCCTCATCCTCCTGTGCCACATCCTCTTCCATCATCGCCCGAAGCGTTTTTTCAAGGCGGCATAGAACTGGGATAGTAACGCTGAGAACGGCGTCATTGGCACTGGACATGTTGGTGGAGTACTCGAAACAGCGCAACAAGGCACACAGGTCTCGCATGTAGGCCCAGTTATTGGTGGTGAAGTGGTGCTGTTCCGCAGAGCGACTCACGTGTGATTGCTGAAGCTGAAACTCCACTATCGCCTGCTGCTGCTCGCACAGTCTGGCCAGCATGTGCAAGGTGGAGTTCCACCTTGTGGGCACGTCACATATGAGGCGGTGAGCAGGAAGGCCGAAGTTACGCTGCAGCGCTGACAGGCGAGCAGCAGCAGGGTGAGAACGCCGAAAGTGCGCACACACAGCCCGCACTTTCTGTAGCAGCTCTGGCATATTGGGGTAATTTTTAAGGAACCTCTGGACCACCAAGTTCAGCACATGCGCCAGGCAAGGGATGTGCGTCAAACCGGCTAGGCCCAGAGCTGCTACGAGATTTCGCCCATTATCGCACACCACCAGGCCGGGCTTGAGGCTTACTGACAGCAACCACTCATTGGTCTGTTGTTCCATGTCCCTCCACAACTCCTGCGCGGTGTGGGGTTTTTCCCCCAAACAGGAAAGTTTTAAAACTGCCTGCTGTCGTTTACCCCTGGCTGTGCTGAAGTTGGTGGTGAAGGTGTTACGCTGACCAGATGAGGAGGCGGTAGAGGATGAGGAAGCGGAGTAGGAGGAGTTAGCAACAGGAGGCAAACTGAAGCGCCCTGCAATCCTCGGTGGTGGAAGGACATGCGCCAAACTGCTATCTGCCTCAGGCCCAGCCGCCACTGCATTTACCCAGTGTGCTGTTAGGGAGATATAACGTCCCTGACCGTGCTTACTGGTCCACACATCCGTAGTTAGGTGGACCTTGCCACAGATGGCATTGCGCAGTGCACACCTGATTTTGTCCCCCACTTGGTTGTGCAGGGAAGGGATGGCTCGCCTGGAAAAATAGTGGCGGCTGGGCACGACGTACTGTGGGACAGCCAATGCCATCAGGCTTTTAAAACTCTGCGTCTCCACCAGACGGAATGACAGCATTTCAAAGGCCAGGAGTTTTGAAATGCTGGCATTCAGGGCCAGGGATAGCGGGTGGCTAGGGGGGTACTTCCTCTTCCGCTCCAATGTTTGGGAGATAGAGAGCTGAACGCTTCCATGGGACATTGTGGAGATGGTTGGTGACCCAGGTGGTAGTGTTGCTGGCAGATCCTCTGTTTGCGGGGTGGCAGGTGCCACTGTCACTACAGAGGTGGATGAAGAGGCCAAGACTGCAGCAGAAGAGGAAGCAGGAGGAGCCAGAGACCTTTCTTGGTTTTTGAGGTGTCTACTCCACTGCAGCTCGTGCTTTGCACTTAGATGCCTGGTCATGCAGGTTGTGCTCAGGTTGAGAACGTTTATGCCTCACTTCAGGCTCTGATTGCACAGCGTGCAAACCACTTGTGTCTTGTCATCAGCACATTGTGTGAAGAACTGCCACGCTAGGGAACTCCTTGGACCTGGCTTTGGTGTGCTCGGTCCCTTGCTGCATTGGGCAGTAGCAGACATACTGTCTAGGGGACGGACGCTCCGCTTTTGCACCCTGCTCCCTCTTCTGCTGTGCTGGTGGCTCTGTGCGACCACCGCCTCTTCCTCCAAACTACACTGGTCACCTGCATAATGTTGATTCCATGTGGGGTCGAGGACCTCATCGTCCTCCACATCATCTTCCACCCAGTCTTCACCCCTGCCCTCCTTGTCTGTCTGCACAATTGCGAAAGCAGCAGCAGTTGGCACCTGTGTTTCGTCATCATCCGAGACATACTGCGATGGTCCTCCCATGTACTCATCATGAAACATAAGTGGTTGGGCATCGGTGCACTCAATCTCTTCCACTTCTGGGGCAGGGCTAGGTGGATGGCCCTGGGAAACCCTGCTAACAGAGTCATCAAAAAGCAAAAGAGACTGCTGCATGATTTGGGGCTCAGACTGCTTGGCTGATTTGCAAGGGGGTGAGGTGAAAGACTGATGGACATGGGTTTCAGGTGCCAACTCTGATCTTTCATCAGAAGAGTGGGTGGGAGACAATGTGAAGGAACCCGAGGCACTGTCAGCAACCCAATCTACTATCGCCTGTACTTGTCCTGGCCTAAACATTCGTACAGCCTCATTAGGCGCGACAAAATACCGCCGCAGGCTCGGTCGCCTACTCGCACCTGAGGAAGGTGTTTCACTTGTGCGTGGATCTGGCACAGATCCACCACGTCCTCTCCCTGCAACAGGAGCTCCACCAGCAGCACCACGACCAGGGCCACCACGTCCCTTTGACCTTCTCCTCATATTTTCCAAATTTAGGATCTTGCCCTAAATGGGTGTTTTTGGAAGAGCAGAACACACCCACAGTACGTAACCGCTGAATCGCACAGCTACAGAACTGCAGAAAATGCTATTCAAAAAAAATGTTGTTTTTTTAGTATAGCACAGTAGGAGAAAACTATATAGAAATTGTTTATTTCACACACCTCCACATATGTATAACACACTGCAAACTATTTTTTGTGCCCCTAAATGGCGTTTTTTGGAAGAGCAGAACACACCTACAGTACGTAACCGCTGAATCGCACAGCTACAGAACTGCAGAAAATGCTATTCAAAAAAAAATGTTGTTTTTTTAGTATAGCACAGTAGGAGAAAACTATATAGAAATTGTTTATTTCACACACCTCCACATATGTATAACACACTGCAAACTATTTTTTGTGCCCCTAAACAGCGTTTTTTGGAAGAGCAGAACACACCCACAGTACGTAACCGCTGAATCGCACAGCTACAGAACTGCAGAAAATGCTATTCAAAAAAAATGTTTTTTTTTAGTATAGCACAGTAGGAGAAAACTATATAGAAATTGTTTATTTCACACACCTCCAAATATGTATAACACACTGCAAACTATTTTTTGTGCCCCTAAATGGCGTTTTTTGGAAGAGCAGAACACGGGAAAAAGCTAAAGTTCGGTACGGACCCAAACTTTACAGTTCGGGTTCGCTCAACACTACTCACAGTTACTCTTGGTGGGCACTGGAAAGCCCTGCTGTGAACTATTATATCAGGAATTGTAATTACATGCCATTGTTGAACAGTGGTAGGAAAAATTGGGCCTTTGGTGGTAGTGCTGGTGCTACAACACTGTCAGCCCTCACAGTTACTCTTGGTGGGCGCATGAATGGGCCCTACTGTAAATTATTAGATCAAAAATTGTAATTGCATGCCCCTGTTGAAGAGGGGCAGAAAAACTGGGCCTTTGGTGGTGGTGGTGGTGGTGTTGCCACAACACTGTAAGCCCTCACAGTTACTCTTGGTGGGCGCAGGAATCGGCCCTGCTGTGAATTATTAGATCCAGAATTGTAATTACATGCCCCTGTTGAACAGGGGCAGAAAAATTGGACCTTAGGCACTGGTGCCACAACACTGCAACCCCTCACAGATACTGTACTTGGAGCACAGCAATGAGCCCTGTTCCAAAGTATTGCATCAAAAATTGTAATTACACGCCCCTGTTAAACAGGGGCTGAAAAATTGGGCCTTAGCCACTGGTGGCGGCACCCAGAAACAAAAATGTTCTTCCAAGCTATCATCATGAATCGGATCATTGAGGAGGAGAAGGATAGTCAGTCAATATAACAGGACAGTCATTCAGCATCAGCATAGGCAGTCTTGAAGGGATGTGACATTTCAAAATAAATTATTCTGTTATATCAGCTTCAGGTGCTTGGTAGCTGGTGGTGATCCAAGACTGGTTCATCTTTATGAAGGTCAGTCGATCAACCGAGTCGGTGGACAGGCGCACCCTGTGATCCGTGACAAAGCCTCCAGCAGCACTGAATGTGCGTTCCGACAGAACGCTGGATGCAGGACAGGCCAGTAGCTCAATTGCATACTGTGCAAGCTCTGGCCAGTGATCCATCCTCAAGACCCAGTAAGCCAGAGGATTTTCGGTGGGAAAGGTGTCCAAGTCTGACCTTGCCCCTAGGTATTCCTGCACCATGTATATCAGACGCTGGCGATGGTTGCTGGAACCGATCATACCTTGGGGCTGCGGACTAAAAAATTGTCTGAACGCATCGGTCAGACGGCCACCTTCCCCACCACTCCTTCTTTGACTGACCAAAGCCTCAGCAACTCGTTGTCCAGGACCAGGAGTTTGTAACCTCCCAGTCTCTGGGAACGCGTTGCACAGACCTTTCTGCAAGGCCTCTTGGAGATGTCTCATCCTCTGCTCCCTCTGCGACGGTAAGATAAGGTCCGCAACCTTACCCTTGTACCGTGGATCAAGGAGAGTGGCCAGCCAGTAATGGTCCCTCTCCTTGATCCGAAGAATACGAGGATCCTTCCGCAGACTTTGCAGGATCAGGGAGGCCATGCAGCGTAGGTTAGCTGAGGCATTCGGTCCGGAGTCCTCTGGGTCACTAAGGATGACATGATCCGCAGCCACCTCCTCCCAGCCACGTACAAGTCCACGGGTTTCTTGGGACTGTAAATCATCCCTAAAAGACTGCTGCTTTTGATGCAGAGTGCTCCTCTTCCTGCCTCTGTTCTGCCTCAAGTGCCCTGTCCTATATTCCATGCAGCGTATGCTCCAACAGGTGGACAAGAGGTACAGTGTCACTGATGCATGCACTGTCACTGCTCACCATCCTCGTGGCCTCCTCAAATGGTGCCAGGACAGTGCATGCATCCCTGATCATGCCCCACTGGTGTGGTGAAAAAAACCGAGCTCCCCTGACCCTGTCCTGGTTCCGTAGTCGCACAGGTACTCATTGATGGCCCTCTGCTGCGTGTGCAGCCGCTGCAGCATAGCCAAAGTTGAGTTCCACCTGGTGGGCATGTCACATATAAGGCGGTTCTTGGGCAGGTTCAACTCCTTTTGCAGCTCAGCCAGCCGAGCACTGGCATTATATGATCTGCGGAAATGCACACAGACTTTCCTGGCCTGCCTCAGGACATCCTGTAAGCCCGGGTACCTGCCCAAGAACCGCTGCACTACCAGGTTAAGGACGTGAGCCACACAGGGCACATGGGTCAGTTGTCCCTGTCGGAGGGCGGAGAGGAGGTTGGTGCCATTGTCGCAAACCACCATTCCTGCCTTAAGCTGGCGTGGTGTCAACCACCTCTCGGCCTGCCCCTGCAGAGCTGACAGAACCTCTGCCCCAGTGTGGCTCCTGTCCCCCAAACACACCAGTGCAAGCACGGCATGGCATCTTTTTGCCTGCGTACTTGCGTAGCCCCTTGAACGCCTACGGAGCACCGCTGGTTCCGTGGAGCTCTGCGGTGTGATTCAGTCGGTGTGCTGCCGTTACGCTGGCCCCTGGAGGGCATCCTGCCTCATTGGAGATGTGCCTCCTCCTCATCCTCCTCCTCCTCTCTCCTATCAGGCACCCACGTGGAGTCAGTGACCTCATCATCCCCTCCCTCCTCATCACTGGATCCAATCTGGCAGTATGCTGCAGCTGCTGGAACATGACTGCCAGATTGCTGTCCTTCTTGAGCATCCCCTCTCTCTGCGCTCACGCTACTGCCTTCCTCTAGCTGGGTATCATCATCAGACCCTTCGAAACGCTGGGCATCCTCCTGGAGCATGTACCCAACACTGTGCTCAAACCGTTCAGGAGTGACTGATGATGATATTGATACGAGGGAAGAGGACGCTTTGGCAGCTGCTTTGCCAGTACCCTGAGCCTGGGTGAGAGAGGATGAGGAGGATGAGGAGGGCTTGATCATCCACTCTACCAAGTCTTCGGCATGATGCGGCTCAACACGTCCAGCTGCCGAAAATAAGGACAAGCGTATCCCATGGCCACGCGCTGATGACGATGCACCGTGTCCACGACCAGCACTGTTGTCTCTAGACACAGAGCCTGCTTGCCCTCTTTTATTGGCTCCTGACTATGGATGAGCTTCGAGTTCGAGTCGAACTCATGTTCGACTCGAACATTGCCTGTTCGCCCGTTCACCGAACAACGAACAATTTGGGGTGTTCGCGGCAAATTCGAAAAGTCTATGGGAGAAATCTAAAGTGCTAATTATAAAGGCTTATATGCAAGTTATTGTCCTAAAAAGTGTTTGGGGACCTGGGTCCTGCCCCAGGGGACGTGTATCAATGCAAAAAAAAGTTTTAAAAACGGCCGTTTTTTTAGGAGCAGTGATTTTAATAATGCTTAAAATGAAAAAATTAAAGTGAAATATTCCTTTAAATTTTGTACCTGGGGGGTGTGTATGATATGCATGTAAAGTGGTGCATGTTTCCCGTGCTTAGAACTGTCCCTGCACAAAGTGTCATTTTTGAAGGAAAAAAAGTCATTTAAAACTCACTCGCGCCTATTAATGAATTGTCGGCTTTTATCAATACATAGAAAAGTCATTGATAAAAAAAAAAGCGTGGGGGTTCCCCCAAATTCAATTACCAAGCCATTTAGGTCTGGAATGGATATTAAGGGGAACCCCGCCGCAAATTTAAAAAAAAATGGCGTGGGGTTCCCCCTAAATATCCATATCAGGCCCTTGAGATCTGGCATGGATTTTAAGGGGAACTCCACCCCAAATAAAAAAAAAAATGGCGTGGAGTCCCCCCAAAAATCCATACCAGACCCTTATCCAAGCACGCAACCTGGCCGGCCGCAGGGGAAGAGGGGGGGGCGAGAGAGCGGCCCCTCCTGAACCGTACCAGGCCACATGCCCTCAACATGGGGAGGATGTCCCCATGTTGATGGGGACAAGGGCCTCATCCCCACAACCCTTTCCCGGTGGTTGTGGGGGTCTGCGGGCGGGGGGCTTATCGGAATCTGAAAGACCCCTTTAACAAAGGGGACCCCCAGATCCTGGCCCCCCCTATGTGAATTGGTAAGGGGTACATTGTACCCCTACCATTTCACAAAGAAAGTGTCAAAAAATGTAAATAAAAACACACACACCTTGGAAAAGTCCTTTATTAAAAAAAAAAAAACATTCCAGCGATGAAATCCAGTGTCCCGCGGCGATCCCGATGTCCAGCGCTGTCCGTCATTGGTTGTGCCTGTGCGGACCTGATGGGGAACTTCCTCCGCTGTGTTTTAAATGTATAGACCCGCCCCTTCTAAAGTTCCTCATCAGGTCCGCTCAGCGGACCAGATGCGGAACATGAGAAGGGGCGGGTCTATACATATATTACACAGCGAATGAAGTTCCCCATCAGGTCCGCCCCCTCGGTATGTCCGACCCCGCCTATGTCATTGGCCTGAGCGGGGAACTTCCTTCACTGTGTAATTTAAATTTACACAGTGAAGGAAGTTTCCCGGGTCACAGTGCATGCTTGGCCAATCACAGCGCCGCAATGCAGTGCGATGGCGCAGTGCATTGTGGGCCGTTCGTGTCAAACAAATTTGGCGCGAACGGCCCACAAAGTTCTGGTTTCGCTGAACAGGCGATGTCCGAGTCGAACATGCGTTCGACTCGAACACCGAGCTCATCCCTATTTCCAGTGTCATTTCTGAAGGAAAAAAAGTCATTTAAAAGCACTCACGGCTATAATGAATTGTCGGCTCCCGGCAATACAGAGAAAAGTCATTGATAAAAAATAAAAAAATTAAAATGCGTAGGGGGGTCCCCCCGAATTCAATTACCAGGCCCTTCAGGTCTGGTATGGATATTAAGGGGAATCCTGTGTCAAATGTAAAAAAAAATTACGTGGGGTTCCCCCCAAATATCTATACCAGACCCTTCAGGTCTGGTGTGTATTTTAAGGGGAACTCCACGGCAAATTTAAAAAAAAATGGCGTGGCGTTTCCCCCAAAAATCCATACCAGACCCTTTATCCGAGCACGCAACCTGGCAGGCTACAGGAAAAGAGGGGGCGAGAGAGCTCCTGAACCGTACCAGGCCACATGCCCTCAACATGGGGAGGATGCTTTGGGGGTCTGTGCCCCCTCAAAGCACCATGTCCCCATGTTGATGGGGACAAGGGCCTCATCCCCACAACCCTTGCTCGGTGGTTGTGGGGGTCTGTGGGCGGGGGGTTTATCGGAATCTGGAAGACCCCTTTAACAAAGGGGACACCCAGATAACCAGCCCCCCCTATGTGAATTGATAAAGGGTACATTGTACCCCTACCATTTCACAAAGAAAGTGTAAAAAATTGTAAAAAAACACACACCGACACCGTTGGGAAAAGTCCTTTATTAAAAATAAAAATAAATTAAAAAAAGATTCCAGCGGCGGTAATCCACTCTCGGTATCCTGCGATAGGTGATCACCTCTCCGGGGACCAGCGATGGTTGATCTCTCCTCTCCGGTGTCCAGTCTCCAACGATGATGTCCAGCGCAACGAGGAACAGCACCCTTCACCGGAGCGGAGACACCCCGGGAATGACGCGGCTTCAGCCAGTGACAGCTCTTAAGTAGCTGAGGGCGGGGCCATCCGTCACGTAACCCCGTCCCCCTCTGACGCAAGGGGAAACCTGGGCTTCTCCAGTGACGTGCGGGTGACCCCGCCCCCCTCTGATGCAATGGAAACCTGCATTACATCAGAGGGGGACGGGGGTTCCCTTTGTTAAAGGGGTCTTCCAGATTCCAATAAGCCCCCCGCCCGCAGACCCCCACAACCACCGGGCAAGGGTTGTGGGGATGAGGCATTTGTCCCCATAAACATAGGGACATGGTGCTTTGAGGGGTCACAGACCCCCAAAGCATCCTCCCCATGTTGATGGCATGTGGCCTGGTATGGTTCAGGAGGGGGGCGCTCTCTCGCCCCCCTCTTTTCCTGCGGCCTGCCAGGTTGGGTGCTCGGATAAAGGGTCTGGTATGAATTTTTGGGGGGAACTTTTTTTTTTTTTATTTGGCATGGAGTTCCCCTTAAAATCCATACCAGACCTGAAGGGTCTGGTATGGATATTTGGGGGGAACCCCACGTAATTTTTTTTAAATTTGATGCAGGGTTCCCCTTAATATCCATACCAGACCTGAAGGGCCTGGTAATTGAATTTGGGGGGACCCCCACACATTTTTTTTTTTATCAATGACTTTCTCTGTATTGCCGGGAGCCGACAATTCATTATAGCCGCGAGTGCTTTTAAATGACTTTTTTTCCTTCAGAAATGACACTTTGTGCAGGGACAGTTCTAAGCATGGGAAACAAGCGCTGCTTTACAGGCATACTATACACACCCCCTAGGTATGAAATTTAAAGGAATATTTCACTTTTATTGTTTCACTTTAAGCATTATTAAAATCACTGCTCCCGAAAAAACGTGCATTTTTAAAACTTTTTTTGCATTGATACATGTCCCCTGGGGCAGGACCCGGGTCCCCAAACACTTTTTATGACAATAACTTGCATATAAGCCTTTAAAATTAGCACGTTAGATTTTTCATGTTTGAGTCCCATAGACTTTAACGGTGTTCGGATGTTCGAACAAATTTATTGCCTGTTCACAAGTTCTGGTGCGAACCGAACTGGGGGGTGTTCGGTTCATCCCTAATAATGACCTTACACTGGCCGTTCATGCTGGAAAACCCTCCAATGTGGCTGAATTAAAACAATTCTGCAAAGAAGAGTAGGCCAAATTTGCTCCACAGCAATGTGAAAGACTCATTGCAAGTTATTGCAAATGCTTGATTGCAGTTGTTGCCACCAAGGGTGACACAACCAGTTATTAGGTTTAGGGGGGCACACATAAAGCCGGGCAGGTTTGAACAGATTTTTTGCCTTAACCACTTGATGACCTACCATCGTCATTTTACTGCGGCAGGTCGGCACGATCCCGCAAGCCGTCGTAGCTGTACGTCGGCTCCTTTAAGCGCAATAGCAGGCGCACGTGCACCGCCGGAGGCGCGCACATGCTTCACTGCGGGCGATGACCGCCAGACACAAAAGATTGCAGGCACTAGAGCCAGAACAGAGATGTGTGTGTAAACACACACATCCCAGTTCTGTGAGGAGAGGAGGGAGAGATTGAAAGTTCCTACTCACTAGGAACCATGATCTCTAATTTCCTTCAGTCACTCCAATCCCCCTACAGATAGAACACACACTAGGGAACACCGTTAACTCCTTGATCGCCCCCTAGTGTTAACCCCTTCCCTGCCAGTGACATTTACACAGTAATCAGTGCATTTTTATTGCACTGATCGCTGTATAAATGCCAATGGTCCCAAAAATGTGTCAAAAATGTCTGATCTGTCTGCCATAATGTCACAGTCTCGATAAAAATCGCAGATCACTGCTATTACAAATGTGTAAAACAACCAGCGCCACCCTAATAATTAATCAAGTGCAAAATTGCAGCCACTATACACTTTAAGTGAAATCGCTACACTTTAAAAATCTATATCTATACATATATGTGTATGTGTACCAAAAGACACACACAAACACACAGTGCAGCGCTACTACAGTGAAAATTCAATGCTATACTTAGTGCTATTTATACATGCAATAAAATTCCTGATGTACTGGCTGATACACAAAATAGTTAGACTTTCTGTAGATGTGTGGATTCCAGGATTCTTTTATTTTTCTATTGTTTTTAACCATCTAAAAAATTCATAATACATGTCCCATAAATCAATATAAATCTTGATAGTAGTGCTCCAGTGTTATTATCATATCACTGTGCTTCTCAATAATTCTTATTGCTTGTGCACACCACCACCAGCTATTTTATCTGCTCACCTCAGTCAGGAAGACTCAAATTAACTCTTTATTTTTACTACCCAAACGTCTTTTCTTTCTATCAGGACTCAGCTGTTCAATTTCTTCCTTTCACGATCTCCACTCCACCCAATGTGACCCAATGGTGGTGGTATGCACAAGCAATAAGAATTATTAAGAAACACAGTGATATGATAATAACACTGGAGCACTACTATCAAGATTTATATTGATTTATGGGATATTTATTATGATTTTTTTATGAATTTGAATTTCATTGCATGTATAAGTAGCACTAAGTATAGCACTGCACTGAGTGTATGTGTGTGCCTTTTGGTACACATATGTGAATAAAAAGTGTAGCGCTGAGAATGTGCTAGGTAGGTAAACCTAACCAAACCTTAAAAAAGGCTAGATGGTAAAAACAATAGAAAAATAAAAGAATCCTGGAATCCACACATCCACAGAAAGTCTAACTATTTTGTGTATCAGCCAGTACATCAGGTGCTAGACGGGATACCTGCCATATGTAGCTCAAGAAACTATGGAAAAATTGGGAAAGCAAATTAAGGCAGGTCAACTACGGCTTGTGGTACAAAAATATGTATAAAAGGCTTTATTTGGGGTGGGGGTACATATACATTAAATTTAAGGTACATGTGAGGGATAAAGTGTGTCCGAATCAACACAGTGCAGCTCACTATACCTAACCATCTAAGTAAAAAAATATATGCTGCAGCAAATAGACATTAAAAATGCAGAGTGCTCTGACAGGTACCAAAAATGACAAAGTCCATTTATCCAGAGGAAGAGGGAGTCACAACTATAGCGGTCCTGAAAAAAAGAAAAAGCTGTAAAGTTAATATGGGATCTCGTGTGTTATTGGAATTGAAACAGGGCACATATGCAAATCCACCGTATTGATGTTGTGCACAGATAGAGTTACTCTGTTTGCAAAAAAATGCTCATGGAATCTATGAGACAGATATAGTCCAGAATTAAAATGCACAGATCCACTAATCACTGTAGATAATCAAAACGGAATTTCAAACATATACACTTCAGTGATATAAGCCACTTGTTGCTGTAATTCAGTGTTCCAAACACAGAATGTGTTACAGTCATGGAGCATGTATAGCGCCTAGAGAGACTTTAAATGTCACTGAAAATTCACTTTGACCAGTACAAATTAACTGAACACACTTTTTGGTCAGGCTACACAGTCTCATCAAGCCTCCATTATACAGATGAAAGAGCAGGCATGTGGGAGAGAGGTATTGCAAATAGGGAATGGCAGGGGGTTTGCCCAATTGGGCTCTCACCAGATCCTTGCAGGGTATGCTCCTTCCCAAGGACAGTATAAGTCTCTGTCAGGTCACTGCTCAGCTTGTAGGTGGCTGTGTTGTGACTCCAGGCTCACTTCAGGGTGGCAGCGCGCCGCTGAACTCTCCAGTGAGTTTTCCAGGAGGAAGTCCCACGTGGTGTGTAGTCATGTGACCTATCAGGTGTGTGAATGAAAGGTCTTGGAACGCAGTACTGGACCAGTGAAGGCAGAAGTGGACCGCAGATAGCGGCGCTCCAGGTCTAATCAAATCCGTTTTGAAGAAGTGCATGGAGATACACGAAACGTCAAGCATATAGCCTGTGCAGAGCCAAACTACAGGTCCTCATAATGATCCCTTATCCAGCAATGCTAAAGACTTTCTACCAGTAATTGATTAGACCTGGAGCGCCGCTATCTGCGGTCCACTTCTGCCTTTTTTTTTTTCAAGACTGCTATAGTTGTGACTCCCTCTTCCTCTGGATAAATGGACTTTGTCATTTTTGGTACCTGTCAGAGCGCTCTGCATTTTTAATGTCTATTTGCTGCAGCATATATTTTTTTACTTAAATGGTTAGGTATAGTGAGCTGCACTGTGTTGATTCGGACACACTGTATCCCTCACATGTACCTTAAATTTAATGTATATGTTCCCCCACCCCAAATAAAGCCTTTTATACATATTTTTGTACCACAAGCCGTAGTTGACCTGCCTTAATTTGCTTTCCTGGGACTCCCTTGTCCCTCCCACCCCAATTTTTCCATAGATGGTAAAAACAATCAATATAGTGAAAAAATATCTGTCTCTCCTAGTAAAGAGGCACAACATAAACATAAAACAAAGTGAGTGTTTACAAAAGACCTCATGCGATGTTAAGTCGCAGGAAAGTCACAAACACTAAAGTGCTGACAATGAGTATGATAAGTGACTATTGAAACCACAGTATCAAAAGACTAAAAAATAAACTCATATGTGGTCATTATTCATACATCAAACCCTGAATAAAATGACATAAATGGTGATATAGAGACTATATTCAGTGACACAGACCCATGTGTGACTATGGGTGTGTAGCGCCCCCCCAATTTAGGGGGCACTATGTTCAAATTTAGGGGCTAGTCTGAGCCAATAGTTGGGCTCAGACTATTAATTTCCTAAAACTTGCTTCTGCTCTGGTGTGATATTGCCTGGCTGCAGTGTTCCCTGGTGCCTGTGGGTGGCGCTGTCATCTCCGGCTCAGGTGGAACCACAGGGGGTATCGCAGCACCATTGGGTGGCCTCTCTCGGCAGCTGTGCAGTGGGCGTGGTCTACCAGCTGTGCATGCTGGGAGAGGGTACTTAAGGGGCAGACACCATTAGGCGTGAGGCGTTGGAGAGGACCCCTCGGTCTGAGAAGAACAGACACGTACCCCACCTTCAGTGGCCCTCATGGCCAGGGGTACGTGTGTGTGTTAGGCCATGGGCACCTTTAGCCCGAGGCTGCATCGTTCCAGGTGGGCCCAGCACCTTTAGCTGAGGCCTACACTAGAATTGTAATTTTCTTTGTTCAGCCTGTGGGCAGATTCCTCCATTCATATCAATCAATGTGGATGAAGAAATTTATGCCAAAAAAAGTGTATGGTATGCCCACCATTAGAAGCAAGTGGCATGCTTGCATAAAACTTGTCCATTTACAAATGGCACCCCTTTAGGAACAAGGGTGACACCAAGCCCTATACTATCTATCCTACCACTGCCTTCCATGAATTCTGGGGATCCAGGGTGCTACAGCTGAGTGTCTTTTCCCTAGAAAATTCTAAAACCATATATATAGTCTGTGGTCTTTTTACAGAGCGCATACAGTGTGACCCCATATCTGGCACGCTTGCTTGGGAGATATTGCTTAATTACAAGCCTGCCAGTAAAAATTACCAGTAACTCATCTACACAATTGTGTATAGACATCAGCAAATTTTTGGGAAATTTAATTTATGAGGGGCTGAATTTTGTTGAGCTAATCATAGTTATGGTCACCCTGAGGACGGCAATGGGTATTGTCATTGAAATGCATTAAACACATTAAATGCTCATATCTATGCCTGACAATTGTAGCAGAGAACATGGGCATGTGTTGAATTAGGTCTGTGGACCAATATGACCGCAATTCATTATTTTTTGGAATGCCCATGTTACGGGTTAGGCCCAAAAAAGTTTCAAATTTTTAAACCGTGACAGGTTTCCACTTAAATGGTCTGGAAATGTATGAATTTGGGTTGGCGGCAATGTATTGTAGGGAATAAACCATAATTTGGACAACAAATAAATTGTAGAGATCTTTGGTGAAAAACAGCTCTAAAAAATCAAGGGGCATTGTTGAGTTTGCTGTTTCCAACTGAACCCTGGGCTGGGCTGTGAATGGGGGCATAATGGGTGCTTCTGAATCTGTAAATTTGGGGCATTTTTAGTGCTAAATGTACAGGTACATAGTGGCAACTATGGGCAAAGGAGTGACAATCAATTAGGGACTGCTCTTGCGCTAGAAATAAAATTAACCACTAGCACTTGGAGAGATCAGAACTGATCTTGCTAACACTGCGATTTTGTGTACAATGTATCAGAGGTGGCAGTTATCAGAAAAATTATACTGATACTGCACTTGTTGGGGAGGAGAGGGATCTGGGGGGGGGGCTAAACACAAGTGCTGGCAGTGGTCGGAGCTTATCCTGCTAACGTTGCATTTTTGGTGATACTATACTAATGGGGACTCTAGTATAATTCTGATTGTGATCAAAACACTGATCCGTTCAAACACTATACTAGTAATGGCAGGGATCAGTGACTTGTAGTGTGGCTGTAATAGTGTGCAGGCAATCTAATGCTAATTTGCCCTTTATAGGAGGAATGTTAACTCACCCTGATGCTATCTGACGTCACTAGTGACACTAATGCCGCGTACACACGATCGTTTTTCATGCCGTTAAAAAATGCCATTAAAAAAAATGGCCATTAAAAATGATCGTGTGTATGCTCCAGAGCATTTTTAACGACGTGAAAAACGGCCATTAAAAATTTCGAACATGCTCTCTTTTTTCACGTCGTTTTTCATGTCGTTTTTTTTAATGATGTGAAAAACGATAGTGTGTATGCTTTAACGACGTGAAAAAAACGCGCATGCTCAGAATCAAGTATGAGACGGGAGCGCTCGTTTTGGTAAAGCTAGTGTTGGAAATCAATATGGCACATTCGTCACGGTTGAATTAATAGCATCGTTTTAATGCTGTGCATTCCGTTCTTCTTTAGAGAATGCTTGAACAATTACCCTCTTTTGATAATGATATTGAGAGTTATGCCAAACTTGTTTCTAAAGTAATTCCTAATTTTTTTAATGATAGAAAAATATTCTTTTCAAGCCACATCTCCCTCATAAATTCCTTAAGAAATGTAAAGATAATTTTTTTGATTTTTGTTCTTTTTGCATTTTTTTTTAGTACTTAACCACTTAAGCCCCGGACCATTTGGTAGCTAAAGGACCAGAGGTGAATTCAGAATTTTGCACTGCGCTGCTTTAACTGTAAATTGTGCGGACATGCAATGTTGTACCCAAACTAAATTTGCATCCTTTTCTTCCCACAAATAGAGCTTTCTTTTAATGGTATTTGATTGCCTCTGCGATTTTTATTTTTTGCGATATAAACGGAAAAATACTTTTTGTTATAAGAAAAATCGAATAAACTCAATTTTAGTCATACATTTAGGCCAAAATGTATTCAGCCACATGTCTTTAGTAAAAAAAATGTCAATAAGCGTATATTTATTGGTTTGCGCAAAAGTTATAGCGTTTACAAACTAGGGTACATTTTCTGGAATTTACACAGCTTTAAATTTATGACTGCCTATCTCATTTCTTGAGGTGCTAAAATGGCAGGGCAGTACAAACCCCCCCAAATGACCCCATTTTAGAAAGTAGACACCCCAAGGAAATTGCTGAGAGGCATGTTGAGTCCATTGAATATTTTTTTTTGTCCCAAGTGATTGAATAATGACAAAAAAATAAAAAATAAAAAAATTACAAAAAGTTGTCACTAAATGATATATTGCTCACACATGCCATGGTTATATGTGGAATTGCACCCCAAAATACATTCTGCTGCTTCTCCTGAGTACGGGGATACCACATGTGTGGGACTTTTTAGGAGCCTAGCCACGTACGGGACCCCGGAAACCAAGCACCGCCTTCAGGATTTCTAAGGGCGCAAATTTTTGATTTCACTCCTCACTACCTATCACAGTTTTGAAGGCCATAAAATGCCAAAATAGCACAAAACCCCCCCAATGACCCCATTTTAGAAAGTAGACACCCCAAGGAAATTGCTGAGAGGCCTGTTGAGCCCATTGAATATTTTTTTTTTCCAAAGTGATTGAATAATGACAAAAAAAAATAAAAAATTACAAAAAGTTGTCACTAAATGATATATTGCTCACACATGCCATGGTTATATGTGGAATTGCACCCCAAAATAAATTTTGCTGCTTCTCCTGAGTACGGGGATACCACATGTGTGGGACTTTTTGGGAGCCTAGCCGCGTACGGGACCCCGAAAACCAATCACCGCCTTCAGGATTTCTAGGCACAAATTTTTGATTTGACTCCTCACTACCTATCACAGTTTCGAAGGCCATAAAATGCCAAAATAGCACAAAACCCCATCAAATGACCCCATTTTGGAAAGTAGACACCCCAAGCTGTTTGCTGAGAGGCATGGTGAGTATTTTACAGCTCTCATTTGTTTTTGAAAATGAAGAAAGAACTTTTTTTTTTTCTTTTTTTTTTCAATTTTCAAAACTTTGTGACAAAAAGCGAGATCTGAAAAATACTCACAATACCTCTCAGCAAATAGCTTGGGGTGTCTACTTTCCAAAATGGGGTCATTTGGGGGGGTTTTGTGCCATCTGGGCATTCCATGGCCTCCGAAACTGTGATAGGCCGTGAGAAGTGAAATAAAAAATTTACACCCTTAGAAAGCCTGAAGGCGGTGATTGGTTTTTGGGGTCCCGTACGCGGCTAGGCTCCCAAAAAGTCTCACACATGTGGTATCCCCGTACTCAGGAGAAGCAACAGAATGTATTTTGGGGTGTAATTCCACATATGCCCATGGCATGTTTGAGCAATATATCATTTAGTGACAACTTTGTGAAAAAAAAATTAAAAATAAATTTTCTTTTTTCCGCAACTTGTGTCAACATATAAAATATTCCATGGACTCGACATGCCTCTCAGTATATAGCTTGGGGTGTCTACTTTCCAAAATGGGGTAATTTGGGGGAGTTTTGAACTGTTCTGGCATTTTATACACAACATTAGGAAGCTTACATCCACTCTTCTAACCACTTGAAGACAAAGCCCTTTTTGACACTTTTTGTTTACATGAAAACATTTTTTTTTGCAAGAAAATTATGTTGAACCCCCAAACATTATATATATTTTTAAAGCAAAGGCCCTACAGAATAAAATGGTGGGTGTTGCATTTATTTTTTCTACACAGTATTTGCGCAGTGATTTTTCAAACGCATTTTTTGGGGAAAAAATACACTTTTTTTTATTTTAATGCACTAAAACACACTATATTGCCCAAATGTTTGATGAAATAAAAAAGATGATCTTAGGCCGAGTACATAGATACCAAACACGACATGCTTTAAAATTTCGCACAAACGCGCATTGGCAACAAACTACATACATTTTTAAAAGCATTTAAAAGCCTTTACAGGTTACCCCGTTAGATTTACAGAGGAGGTCTACTGCTAAAATTACTGCCCTCGATCTGACCTTCGTGGTGATACCTCACATGCATAGTGAAATTGCTGTTTACATAAGACGCCAGACCGACGCTTGCGTTCGCCATTGGGCAAGAGCAGGGCAGGACAGGGGTGCTTTTTTTTTTTTTTTTTTTTTTTTTTTATTATTAATTTTGCTTTTTTTTTTTTTTTTAAACTGTTCCTTGCATATTTTTTTTTTTTTTATCATTTTTATTGTTATCTCAGGGAATGTAAATATCCCCTATGATAGCAATAGGTAGTGACAGGTACTCTTTTTTTGAAAAAACTGGGGTCTAGACCCTAGATCTTTCCTCTGCCCTCAAAGCATCTGACCACACCAAGATCGGTGTGATAAAATGCTTTCCCAATTTCCCAATGGCGCTTTTTATATCCGGGGGGCATTCCCTCCCACTGCTTGTAAAAGCAGTCCAGAGGCTAATTAGCCACTAGGATTGCTTTTACATGAAAGCCGGCCGCTGGCTGAAAAGAATGATACCAAGATGATACCTAAACCCGCAGGCATCAATCTGGTATAACCAATCAAAGTCCAGCAACATACCAGTACGTTTCTGGTCCTTGTTGGACATGTATTGTAATCTTTTTTTTTCATGCAGCCAGGTGGCTGAACGAAAAAAGAAATTGATCGGTGGGTATGCCCACCATTAGAATACCACCCTTCATCCACCCACTTCTAATGATGGGCATACATGCACCATTTATATATGCCGAAGCATGGGGGCATCCTCCCGCAAAAAAGTTATGCCGCACACACATGGTCGGACTTTTCCACGGGCAAGCCTCCGTCGGAATTTCGATCGTATGTACGCGGCATTAGGAGCAAAATCACTCCTCCGCCCCTGCTGCCCCAATGCTTCGGCATATTTGCTTTTTTTTTTAACTGTGGTGGTGAAATCACCTCCTACAGCACTGGAGTCGCAGGGATCAGGCCTGTCTCTGCGAACGCTGCAGTTATGTGTGTTGTGTTTTGTAAGTGACAGTGATCGATCGATACTGCACTTGGGTGGCCTGGGCTGGACGGGGGGGGGGCAAAACGCAGGTGCTAGCAGGTATCTGGGCTGATCCCGCTAACACTGCGTTTTTGGGAACCCTAAACTGCTGTGGACGCTAGTATAGATCTGATCAGATCAGATATTGATCTGTTCAGATACTATACCACTAAGGGAGGTGTATGCTTCACGCGTGGGTGTTAGCGTTACTGGCACTAACCTGATGTTGCCTGGGGTGTGACGCAGACCCTCTCTGATGCTAAAACCGAATTGATATCACCCGCCGGGCGATCAGGGGGTTAAACCTTTATTGGGTTATATACGGCGGGTGCCCTGACACTATAAAAAGCAAACTAACTAACCAGCGTCACCCGTAACACTTATATGATGATCACTGGTGAAAGGGTTAACTAGGGGCAATTAGGGGGTTAAAACCTTTATTAGATAATATATGGGGGTACCTGACGCTATAAAAACCTGCGGCGAACCTAAAAAAAATTACTGGCTACCGATCTGCATCACCGTCGCTAAGACAGCGATCAGAAAAATGATCGCTTAGCGACAGTGGTGATAGGTGGTGAAAGGGTTACCTGGGGGGCGATCAAGGGGGTTAAACCTTTATTAGATAATTTATGGGGGTACCTGACGCTATAAAAACCTGCGGCAAACCTAAAAAAAATTACTGGCTACCGATCTGCATCACCGACGCTAAGACAGCGATCAGAAAAATGATCGCTTAGCGACAGTGGTGATAGGGGGTGAAAGGGTTACCTGGGGGGCAATCAAGGGGGTTAAACCTTTATTAGATAATTTATGGGGGTACCTGACGCTATAAAAACCTGCGGCGAACCTAAAAAAAAAATACTGGCTACTGATCTGCATCACCGATGCTAAGACAGCGATCAGAAAAATTATCGCTTAGCGACAGTGGTGATAGGGGGTGAAAGGGTTACCTGGGGGGCGATCAGGGGGGTTATACCTGTATTAGATAATTTATGGGGGTACCTGATGCTATAAAAACCTGCGGCGAACCTAAAAAAAAATACTGGCTACCGATCTGCATCACCGACGCTAAGACATCGATCAGAAAAATGATCGCTTAGTGACAGTGGTGATAGGGGGTGAAAGGGTTACCTGGGGGGCGATCAAGGGGGTTAAACCTTTATTAGATAATTTATGGGGGTACCTGACGCTATAAAAACCTGCGGCGAACCTAAAAAAAATTACTGGCTACCGATCTGCATCACCGACGCGAAGACATCGATCAGAAAAATGATCGCTTAGCGACGGCGGTGCTAGGGGGTGAAAGGGTTACCTGGGGGGTGATCAAGGGGTTAAACCTTTATTAGGGGGGGGTTAGGGGGCTACACTGGACCTAAAACTAAATGTAGTGACACTTTTACAGTCACAAATGTCACTGATTGCAGTGATCAGTAAATAAATGGTCACTGCAATCAGTGACACTGTGACTGGGGGCTGGGGGGTGATCTGGGGGGGCCTGGGGGGGCGATTTATGTGCCTATGTGTGCTGGTGTTAGTGTAGTGTTTGTGCACTAACCTGTGTGTCTTCTCTTGTACGGCGCTCGGTATATGTGAGCGCCGCACAGGAGATGACATCACTTCCTCCTGCTTTCTCTGTCTGTCTGTGTGTACATTCGACAGACAGAGGGGGCATTTCTATTCGCCGGGAGCGATCGCGGGGGGTGGCCGGAATTGAACGGCCGTCCCCTCATGTCGGATCGCTCCCCAACGAATTCCGACCGCTCACTGTACAGAAGGGGGGTCCAATTGGACCCCCCAACTGTACAAAGGCAATCACGTATGCTCTACGTGATTGTGCCTGTCGGTGCCATTGTGCCGACGTATATATACAGTGAGCGGTCGTTAAGTGGTTAAGTTAGCCTCTTCATTTTTCTGTGGCTTTTTTTTCCCCCTTAAATTATGTTTGGGGAAATGTCCCACACCAACCTTCAAAATTTGTCTCATTTTGCCTCAAGGAGGTTTGTGTCCCTTGTTAATAACAATAATATTATTAGAAATGTCCCTGCCTGCTCCCTAGCAAACTCTCTTTTGAAATACAAATCACATAGTCTAGTATTTAAAGCCCAAAAAAAGAATCCTTTATTTCGGAACATAACAAATTAAAGGGGATGGCAGCACTGGAGAGCCTGCTTGCATTTGTTCATCCCTTGGACCCCACAACAACCATCCAAGATGTGAAAACCAAAAAGGAGACCAATCTTGGCTTGAACTCCCAGAGGTCAGGAACCGCAGCAGATAAGTCATATATGTCCCCAGTCTGTGGTACTACAGCAGGCTTTATTTTTTTCTCTTCCGTGTAGCCTTCTCTCCAGCCTTCTCTGCAGCCTTCCCTGCAGCCTTGGTTGGTTTCTTCCTTGGAGGCTGGGGATCAGGAGGAGAGGTTGTGGCAGGAGGAGTAGTAGGAGGAGGAGGAGGAGGAGGAGGTGGAGGAGTAGGGACAACCTCTGTGATGTCGGTGTACTTGGTGAGTTCACCGAGCAATCCCTTGTTGATCACCTTCAACAGGAGGGTCTCGCTATACAGCTTTTGCCGCAGGTCCATTTGGGCTAGCTTATTGGCCAGGACTGCGGCAAAGCCCTCCTCAGCAGAGGGTGCCTCTTTGAGGGCCACAGTAGCCTCTTTGAGGAAGGCTCTTGTTTCCTCCTCCACCTGCCTACCTCTCCTTGGCCCTTGTGGTCTCATTACCAGGGGAGGCATCTGGGCTCTTGTGCTGGGCCCAGCCTCCTCCTGGGTGCCACTTGGCCCAGCCTCCTCCTGGGTGCCACTTGGCCCTGCCTCCTCCTGGTCCCCACCATCACCCTCTTCCTGGCTCTGCTCTGGCTGTAAAAAAAGAAAGGGACTTTATTATTTTTTGGCCACCATCAATCACACACATTGTTCACCTCCAGACATTTTTGACATGAATGGGCAAATTTAGAAAATTCTCACAGATTCCGCCTCCTGATATTGTTGCCTTGTCCACATCAAAATTGACCACTACTGTATCTTGCTCTTGAAATCCTTTTTTTTTTAATAAAATACCTAACAATACTATCCTCATTTTAAATGCATCACTTTTGTAACATCTAAATGGAGATATCAATACTTTACCTGGCTCCATATATCCAAATCTGCCTCCTCAAGGGCCTGATCTTGATCCTCATAGGAAGCCAGAGCAGGGTTGCCAGGAAGGCTGGAGGGCTGGCTGCAAGGAAGGCTGGAGGCTAGCTACAAGGAAGGCTGGATTGACCTCTGGGGGAAGGGTGGAGAGAGATTCCCGCACTTCCAGCTGGTCATCCAGAAAAGAAAGCTTGCTGTAGTACCACAGACTGGGTTTATAAACCTTATCTGCTGCAGCACCTGACCTCTGGGACTTCAGGACCATATTTCTCTGGGTCCTGTATGTCCCCCTGATGGTAGCAATTTTGGTTTTCACATCTTGGAGAGTTGTTGTGGGTATCTGGGTTTGGACAAATGCAAGCAGGCTCTCCAGTGCTGCTGTCCTGGCCGTTTTTGTTTTTATTGGACCCACTTTTGGTCTGCCACAGGATAGGGAGTTCTTTCCATTTCTCAATGAACTCCGGGTTTTTGAATGTATTCATTCTCTCTGTAAAATCAAAAACCAAGAAAAGACATATGTTTCAGGCAACAATCATCAAATCAGCATTTTGAACAGATATAAAAGCCCCAAATCTCCTCCTCTGCGTAACCCAAAATCCTTAAGAATGTTATGTACCTTGGTCAACATGTTCGTTGCGAACTCCCTCTCCCGCCAAATGAACGTATTTTCGACACATGGATCGGCACTTGATATACACTGCGCATGCGTGGAACTACGCACGCTTTCCCCGCCCCTGACGTTCGATATTGTACTTTCCCCACCCCTTCTCGCTCGTCGTAGTGCTTAGCAACATGGCGGAGACACAGGTGGCTGAGATTACCTCGACAGAGGATGAAATTCCAGAGGAGCCCAAATCCCGATCCAGAAGATATAAGGCATCAAACATGTCATTCGAGGAAATGGTGGAGATGGTCGCCATTTTAAAGAGGGAGGATTATGATGCCAAGCATGGGCTGTATAAAAGGCCGAATCTGGTCAAGTCAAAAATTATGGGCAAAGTGGTCAAAAGTCTTCACCAAAAATTCGGGGTGTGCAGAACGAAGGAACAGATCAGAAAACGATGGTCTGATCTGAAGTTGCGGGAGCCCGACCAATACAAAATAATCAAGAAAGTTCTACGAAAAAGTAAGTTTTATAGTGCTATTTTCCCTGCTAGAGATTATTACTTGTATTATGTCGTGTATGTTTGTCTTTGATATCGTACAGTGAAAGATACCATCTTTCAGATTCGTCCGCAAAGTAAACGGACGTATTAAACCTCATTCTCGGTACAGTTCATCAAACTATGTTTTTGGATCATCCAGTGTGAACACCCATTTTATTTTATTTTTTGGGGGTAGCAAATTTGGTCACCAAATATTTTTAGGGATCAAATCCAAAGGACATTTTTGGAAAAAAAAAGGATATGCATGGTAATGTTAAGGGAGAGAATGCTCAGCAGCTGATGAAACATCTGAACGCAGTAGTACAAGTGTGGGCCAAAAGCCCCAAAGTTTGAGGGTGTCACACACAGGTGATCCTGTGTATATACTTTGGGGTGTTACAATGTGTCAAACTTTGTTTTAAAAAATATATGCTATGTATTTGGCTATGTATCCAATCATGTTTTCCTGTTGTCACTGGGGTCCATTGAAAAATGGACCACACTTCAAAAGAATGTTTGCAAATTATTTTCTCATGCTTTATTTTTCTCCCAAAAATCAACCTTAATAATGAAACTATACCTTTTCTTGCAATCTCCATAGGGCTTCAAAAAGCTACGTCAGATGAGCCTCGAAATCCAACACCTTCAACAATAGCCCCAGACCCACATGATGGAGAGGAACGTGAGGTTGTGGAAGTGGAAAGTGCCACCTCAACAGGTCAGTGTCAAACCAGACAGATGCAGGTTAATAGATGTAGGCCTACATATTCTATACTACATGTTTTTTTTTTAAATGTAGGTGCAGTTCTGGCCGAAGACCCCAAAAATTTGACACATCACAGTGCCCAGATCCTGATCCAATACCTGATGGTCTGCTGTCGTGACCTTCAAAAATTAGAGGGAGACTTGATAGAGATCAGGGAAAATACCAATTGGGTGGAGGAAAGGCTACAAAAGATCATGGCTGTGCTTGGGCGTGTCTAATGTTTTTTTACAAAATTAACGTTGAACTTGCTGTGTTTTGGCAGGTATGTTTTTCATTGAACCTTTTAGGACTAGTAAATGTAAATTTTTCAGATATATATTTTAATATTTTTTTGGTATGCATGGCTGTTCATGCGTTTTAACAAGCAAAAAATGTTTAGGACATCTACATTTAAAAGGATTTGTCCAATACTAAAATAAAAAATGGCATTTTGGTATCAAGAAGTTGTGGCTTCATTAGGTAAATGTTGTGCTACTGTGAACTAAGCAATGTTTTGTGTTTACACTGACAATGAAGGCGAATTAAGAATGCACAATACACATGGCAATACAAGTCCACTAGGTAAACCTCCGAAAAACAGAAACCATTATTAAAATTATACACAAAACCAATCTTTGTGAAAAATAATGTTTTATTTTTCTAAATTAAAAGGTTAAAAGTCATCAGGCATTTCAATGGCCCCCCTACCCACAAAATAATCCACATATTTGTCACGGACCTCACGTCCGGGTTGGGGGGCTAAGCCTGGACGGCCAGCTTCCAGGGCCACAAGATGTTCTGCTTCCATTAAGGTGGCCTCAGGCCCAGTCAAAGTCAGATAATTTGTGGAATGCACCCGGAGATAATTATGTAGGACACAACACGCCATTACAACATGGTTCCATTTGTAAGGAGCAAGGTGGATGGAGGTGAGGAACAGGCGGAATCGGCTGGCCATGATGCCAAAGGCATTTTCAACCACCCTTCTTGCTCTGGCCAGCCGATAGTTGTACACCCTCCTCTCAGGGGTGAGGGTGCGCTGCGGGAATGGCCTCATCAAATGGGGACCCAGGCCAAACGCCTCATCTGCCACAAACACAAATGGGAGTCCCTCCACATTCTGCTCCACTGGTGGCAAGGCCAGCTGATCCAAAAGGAGCCGTTCCCCAAACTCCGTCTGTGCAAAAACTCCTCCATCAGACATCCTGCCATTCTTGCCAACGTCCACATAGAGGAATTCGTAGGTGGCCGACACCACTGCCATCATGACGATGCTGTGGAACCCCTTATAGTTATAATAAAAGGATCCCGAATGGGGTGGTGGGACGACCCGAACATGTTTGCCGTAGATGGCCCCTCCACAGTTTGGAAAGTTCCATTGTTGGGCAAAGTCCGATGCCACATTCTGCCATTCATGTGGCGTAGAAGGGAACTGTGTAATGAAATCAAAAATAAATTAATACTTTGAGACTGAAACATTGAAAGCAGATTAAAGGAAATCATTCATGGGCAACATTGGGGCAAACAGAAAATTAAAACATTAGTAGTAAGCAAAAAAAAAGCGAAAAAAAAATGGGGGGGGGGGGTTGAAGATGAGTTGGGGAGATCACAAATGAAGGCTGGAGCACTCTGTCTGAATTTAGGACAAATGTTACATTCCTAGGCAATCTTTAGGGGGCGTTTAGGGTAAAGCACTACGATGGAGCATAGATTAAAATACATGGAAAGGACTAGGCAAGGTGGGTATGGCCCCAGGATAGCATGCTGGAGAGGTTAGGTAAGGGAAATGTTAATGTAGGCCTAATGAAAAAATTTAAAATAAAAAATTAGCACTTACCTTAATATAGTCCTCCTGCAAAACTTGGAGGATGGCAGAACACGTCTCTGGTATAATGATACCCAGAGCCTGGGGGGATATGCCTGTGGAGAACTTTAAGTCCTGCAGGCTTCTCCCAGTCGCCAGGTATCGCAACGTGGCAATGAGCCTCTGCTCAGCACTGATGGCTTCCCGCATAACGCTGTCCTGCCTGGTAATGTAGGGGGACACCAAAGCCAACAGATGCTGAAATACGGGGTCAGACATCCGGAGAAAATTCCTATAGTCATCAGGATTATTCTCCCTGATCTCCCACAACAAAGGCATATGACAGAACTGGTGCCGCTGCAGCAACCAATTCTTGGTCCATGAACTCCTCCTGACCCTGCTCATGGCATGGAGTCGAGATACAGCATGAACCCCTGCACCAACTACAGCACGAACTCTCCGACGAGTACATAGCCGCAACATGGCTAGATAACGGTCGCAAGCTCAGAACGAACTAGAAGAACGCACGGAAGAACAGCAAGGCCTATGAAGAACAAGCTGAAAAACAGGACCGAGCAGACGAGAACGCACTGAATAAACAGATACGAACTGACTACAAGCCCTGCCAAACAGATACAAACCCACAAGCACAAACTGAACTCCACAAAATGATCTTCAAAGCACGAAGACTGAAAAGCGCGAATCGTCCCTTACCAAACTTTTACTAACACGCGGTAACACGGAATTAGCAAAAGCGGCCCAAAGGGTGGCGTAATAAGAACGGAACTTCCCCTTTATAGTGCCGTCGTACGTGGTATACGTCACTGCTTTTTGCTTGATCGTTTTTTAAAATGATCGTGTGTACGCAAGACAGGCTTGAGAGGAAACATGAAAAAAACCGACGTGAAAAACTGCAAGAAAAAAAATTATCGTGTGTACGCGGCATTATACAGTGATCAGTGATAAATGCTGCATGCTGACACTGTGCTAATGGCACTGACTGGGGGACAGGGGTGATCAAAGGGTTAATAGAGGGGAATCAAGGGGTTACTGTTTTACCTTACTGTGATCCTGCTCTCTTTTCTTCTTTTTGAAACAAAAAGGGTTCAGAAAAAGAACTAGGCACATCCTGTGTCTATGTTTACAAACAAAACACATGATTGTTCTGTGATTGGCTACAGCAAATATCAATTGGCCAGGACCTCCTGATAAACTTGTGCTTTAGCCAATGACAGCGCAGGTCAGCAGGGCGTCCCTGCTAACCTGAAAATAACTGGTGACGTGCCAGTACATTGGTCTAGTGGGGTGTGCCACTCGCCCGCTGTAAAACTACAGTGGGTAGGTGGTAAATATTGAACATTGTTACACAGTATTTTCAAAATTGCAATAAGTTATGGGGCTACAACAATATAACAAGATTTAAATATATGAAACCATGACCTCATTTATTATTAGACATGGTAGAGCTGTGTCTAAGTCAGTGTCAATGAGACATTTATTATGATGACCTCCACTAAAATCTCCCTAGTGTGCTCAATCATCTCATATTCCACACTGTGACAGTGTTGGCACAGGGGAAGGGAAAATGACTGCACGCATTACAGGAAACAATACCCATGTAATCCCCCATGATGGAAAGTGGGTAAATTCCTTGCATCAAAAGTTTTCATTACTGCCTCCTGTGGTAGGGCATCTCAAGCCTAAGCATGCTATAAAGAACCACTAATGTTTTAACACAGTCTCATTTCTAGGTATGTAACTGATGTTCCATTTTTCCTTTAACAGTTCTTGGCATAACCACTTAATCTCCCTAATATTTTTATTTTTTTATGTTTAAATGTTTTTATTGGTTTTCAGAAGATATACATGATATACTAAAGCAAAAGAAAGGAAGTACAGCAGTACAATGTCTTATTACAAAGAACTATAGAATTAGAATTTGAGACCGCTCTGGCTTTTCTGCTACTAAGGGTGCCAGTACAAAAGCAACTTCCGAGCCAGAATCCTAGTGGGCCTTGGGGTGTGGATCCGACTCTTCCCCCCCACACCCCTAAAGGGATCTAACTGTGCCGGGAAGGAGCAAACAGACCCCCGCCCACCGGTCCACCTCCTAGCGTTATTTCCACAGGAATAAGTGGTATCTGTAAGATCTACAAACGTCTGAATTTGACCTTAACATATTGTACTGCATATGTCAATGCATGGAATGCACAGGGATAAGCCCCTCAGTCAACTTTAACAAAACACGTGTCTACTGGTAGGACACCAGTACATAGGGGCGATGCCCGAACAGAACAAATGAGTGTGGGAGAGGTAAGGGGGAGAGGGTAGAAAGAAAAAAGTAGGAAGTAGAAAAAAAGAGAGAACACCGTCAGTCAGTCAGGGTCTAAACACAATCAATACAGCTAAAATGCATTGGAGGAATCGCCCACTCCCATGTAGTTGGCCCAAGGTTCCAAGATCTCCCTGAACCGGGTAAAATTTTCTAAGATGGAGCTCACCATTTTCTCTTGGGACATAATCCACGATATTTTGCGCTTAGCCGCTGTGATTGAGACCTTGGGATGCTTCCAGGCCTTAGCTATGGTGAGTTTAGCTCCCAAGAGTATAAAGAATATTAGTTTTTGGGAGGATTTCGGAACCCTGGGAATCAACTGGTTAAGAAGAGTTGTTGAAGGAGACTTGGGGACCACAAGACCTGTGACTCTGGATGCTATTTGGAAAATTTTGTTCCAGAAGCTTCTGATTTTTGGACACTCCCACCAAATGTGCAGCATAGATCCCCTCATTTGGCACCCTCGGAAGCACAGAGGGGATATGGATGGAAACATGGCGGAGAGCCTGAGGGGTGTTGGGTACCATCTGGTAAGCTAGCTTCTGCTCAATAGTGTATTTAGGATTTGTGCTGCCCTAGGCCTGACTAAACTCGTGCAACCCCTAATTTAAATATGACCCACCCCTTCCTGTCAAGGCCACACCCCTTGCTGTTTAAGACCCACCCTGAAAATTTCATGTGGGGACACTAGTTCTGAGGGACTGGGGGGGGGCAATGGAGTCTCTTAATTTGCATAGATTTCCTCTCACTTCCTGTTTGGCTATGGGACAGGAAGTGAAGGGAAATCTCTGCAATGGGACAGGGATGGTAAAAAATAAACTGACCGGGGCAATAACCTTCCCTTACTCTATCCAAAATGAAAAAAGAAAGTTTGCCTATAGTTCTACTTTAAGCACAAATGTCTGATAATTTTATGGAGCGGACTAAGAAGATATAACCATTCCAATGGTGTAGCAGAAAACATATAACACAGTGAGGAAGGTTTGTGGTCCAGAATGATAGGACAGTCAAAATTAGAAGCACACTAACAGTGTAGCACAAGCCAGCGGGGACTCTTTCCGTGCTGCCCCCCTGAAAAGTGCTGCCCTAGGCCTGGGCCTTGTTGGCCTAGGCCAGGATACAGTGTTGCTTTTGCTAGAGAGATATTGAGGATACCCTTAAATGATCTGGAAAGGCTTTGTGCCAAGTGTCCAGGTCCCAAGTCTCCTGCGTATCAGCCTCCCATGCCAGCATATAAGGAGTTTTCCTGCTATTTAGAGCAAGCGACTAATAAATTATGGAAATCCCTCCTCTCTGCTCCATCAATTGTCCGCACCATTGTTCATAGGGGGTGAATTGGGGAGGCTCAGGTTTCGTAGACCAAATAGAGTGTAGGAAGTGTGACAGTTGTTGAAACCTGAATCTCTCCGAATCAGGTAGCGTCAGAATCCTAATACAATGGGGGAGGAAAATGGGTCCAGTAGGAGTATAAAAGTGCCTGATCCGATACATTCCCTTATCCAGCCACCACCGGAACGCTCTGATGTCCATGCCGGATGAAATTCCGGGTTATGGAAAATGTGTGCTAAGGGTTTGCAAGGTGAGATTAAAGATGAGTTGTTCCTGACTCTGAGCTTATCCCATATCGCAAAAGTATGTGACAGGGACGGTGATAGTAAAGGAGGCCTAGCCTTGGGAGAACACCATAGGAGATAGTCCAGGGTATAGGATGGGACCACCTGTCTTTCCATTTCTACCCAGTCGGGTTTAGCCATTCTAGAATAAACCGTGGAAAGCTGAGCCAGTCTAGCAGCTTGGTAGTACCAAAGCAGATTGGGAAGGCCCAATCCCCCCTTACTCCTTAGTCTAAAGAGAGATTGCCACGTAAGGCGATGGCCAGGTTTACCCCAGATAAATTTGACTACTTTACTCTGGAACGATGCAAGATGGTCCTTTCTAATGGATATTGGGAGTGAACGAAATAGGTAGAGAAGCCGAGGGAGTAGGGTTATTTTAATAGAATTTATCTTCCCCAACCAGGAGAGTTGATGTGGGTGCCACTATTTGAGATATGTTTCTATTTTTTTATAGAAGGGGGGTAGTTGGCTTGGTAGAGTTGTTCGAATTTGGGGGTGAGGTTTATTCCAAGATAACGGATGGAGGATTCACTCCACGCTTAGCGAAAAGAGTCCTTCAACTGGGCCACCAGTGACGGTCGGAGAGAGATGTTAAGTGCTTGTGACTTTGTATAGTTAACTCGTAGACCCGAAATCCCCACAAAATCTTCTAGAAGTTTGCATATGACTGGTAGGGTTGTGGTGGGGGAGGTATTGAAGAGGATAAGATCATCCGCAAACAAGCCACACCTATGGACGTTAGGTCCGCAACGGACCCCCACTATGTTATGGTTAGAGCGAATAGCAATTACTAGTGATTCAATTGCTATAGCAAAGATCAGCGGTGATAGAGGGCATCCCTGGTGTGTTCCCTTCTCTATTTTGATAGGGTCTGAGTACAGTCCTTGCAATTTAATCTTGGCTTTGGGGGTGGAATAGAGAGATTTAAGGAGTCCTGTAAATCGCAGGCCAAAGCCCCATAGCTCCAGTATTGTAAATAAGTAGGACAAAGAGACCGAGTCTAAAGCCTTTTGCAGATCTAGTGACAGCAGCATACCAGCTTGATTATGACCGTCATCCCACCCAGATTATAAGATAGACACCACGTCCACTGCTCTTTTAATTTGGTCCGGGCCTTGCCTTCCAGGGATGAATGACTCATACCTCTAGGGAGAGTGCTGGGCGTCGTGCAGACAGGGAGTTGATGAGACCAGCTGAAGCTTGTCAGCTCATTTAGGCCTCTATAAGAACTCCCAGCTTCATTAGGGGTTTGCTCATGCCTGGAACCAGACCTGTGTGGACTGTCTAGGGAGAGTGAACCCCTGTGCGGTGAGACAAAGCCTGTGTGGCTATTTGCTTGGACATTTAAAACCAGGGACTTAGGGACTAGGACAGCCCTAGGCTGATCCCAGTTGTTAGTTAGGAAACCTGTATGTTTAGTCAGAGGTCAACTTGACCAGGATTTATTTTGTTTATGTTTCTTTTGCTTTGCTGTGTTTTGTCACTGTAAATAGAAAATAAACCGCACCTTTTTGATTTTGAAAACCACAACCTCCGTTTGCTGGGCCTGTTTTGTGTGGGGAGCCCATCCCGGGGGTCACACACACCCGCTGCCGAGCTAACCCCCTCACAGTTGGTGGAGAACCAGTGGCAGTTTTTTTTAAGCCAGCATGGAGGAGATACTGAAGCAGCCCAGCAGCAAGCTCATCAACAGAGCCTTGCAGCCCAGCAGCAGACAAACGCAACTTTGCAACAGAGTCTGGAGGCTCAGCAACGAGCCCAGCAGCAATCTGAGGCCCGCTTCATAGACCTGTTGCAGAAGCAAGAGCAGAGACTACAACAACAGATGGAAGCAGTAATGCAGCAACGTCCGCAGACCAGTGAGGAAAGCCGTCCCACTAATACCGCGTCCTTTGGGGTGAGTCGTTTATTGACAAAAATGACTGGAGAGGATGATCCAGAGGTATTTTTGACCACATTTGAAAGGACCGCTGAAAGAGAAAAGTGGCCTGAGGAGCAGTGGGCTGGACTGGTGGCTCCTCTGTTAACTGGTGAATCGCAGAAAGCTTACTATGACCTAGAGCCTAACCAAGCAAAAGACTATGTGATGCTAAAAGCTGAAATATTGGCAAGGCTGGGTGTCACCCAGGCTGTCCGGGCTCAGCGTGTGCATAACTGGACTTTCCAGCTTGGAAAACCCCCCAGGTCTCAAATGTATGATCTCATTCACCTGAGCAGAAAGTGGCTACAGCCAGAGACTTTGTCCGCACCAAAGATTGTGGAACGTGTTGTAATGGATCGGTTTTTGAGAGCTCTTCCTACTGCCATCCAAAAGTGGGTAAGCCATGGAGACCCAGAGACGGCCGATGGTCTTGTGGATCGTGTGGAGAAATACTTGGCTACAGAGAACCTGACGGCCTCTTCCAGAGACACTCGGACTTTCCACCCTAAGACCAGACCATCCCCAGGGGCGGATAAGAGGATTCCAAGGGGTGAGGGTGGAGAGAGTGAGAGGGTGGGAGCTCTACCCCAAGTTTGGCGAGAACAGCCTGGGAAATCAGCGGCTCAAGAGGCGGCAAGAAGGATCGTTTGCTACCGCTGCCGGCAAGCGGGACATATTGCAGCCAATTGCCGGTTGTGGAGGAACCCATGCAGTGTGACTTTCTGACGGGCAGACGTCAGTCGCTGTGTGCGACAGTCGCATGCACTGCCATTCGAGGAACTGAGAAACATTTATGCAAAATGTGTGTTAATGGTAGAAATGTTGTGGTATTGCTGGATTCAGGTAGCCTTGTGACCCTGATAAAGGCTGAGTTAGTTAAAACAGAGGTCTCTGGGAATAGCAAGGTAGCTGTTATTTGTGTGCATGGGGACACCCGAGAGTATCCAGTGACTACAGTGTGTTTCGAGACCCCCAAAGGTACCCTCTCTCATCCAGTGGGCTTAGTATCTCAGTTACCGCATGACGCCATTGTGGGAAGGGATTTTCCGAAGTTCTGGGAACTGTGGGATGAGCCTGAGCCCCTCACTGGTGCCCCTGTGTACCAGGAATGTGATAGCCAAAACTCCCCTGAGAGTGGTGAGGACTCTCCGGAATTTCCCTTATCAGTATTGGCAGGGGAGACTCAAGAAACTGGAGAGGAGCCCACCTCCTCAGACGAAAACCTACCGTCTGTGGAGTTTTCTGATCTTGAGGTTCACAGGGAAAACTTTGCCACAGAACAGTTGAAAGACCCCGCCCTAATAAAGGCACGGGAAAACGTAGTGAAAATAGATGGCGAGTTAGTGAACCCAGATAATACCTGCACTTACCCATACTTCAGCGTAGAGAAGGACCTACTGTATCGGGTGGCAAAAAGGGCAGAAGAAACCGTTGAGCAGCTTGTGGTGCCCAAACCTTACAGGAAGTTGGTGTTGGAGTTGGCCCATGGGCACATTCTTGGAGGTCATATGGGGACAGAGAAAACCCGAGAGAGGGTATTACAGAGATTCTATTGGCCGGGGGTGATGAAGGACGTAGAAAATTATTGTTCCTCCTGCCCTGTGTGTCAGAGGTCGGCCCCGATGCCACATTTCCGTAGCCCGCTGGTCCCTCTACCCATCATTGAGATCCCTCTCTGAAATACCTCGGCCAAAACCATAGCCAAAGAGCTATCTCTTGTGTTTAGCCGGGTGGGTATTTGTAAAGAACTGCTTACGGACCAAGGTACACCCTTTATGTCCCGGGTTATGAAGGAGCTGTGTAAATTATTCAAAGTGACGCAATTACGTACATCTGTGTATCACCCCCAAACCGATGGGCTGGTTGAAAGATTCAACAAAACCCTAAAACAAATGTTGAAGAAAGTGGTGGATAGAGATGGAAAGGATTGGGACTGTCTACTTCCTTATCTGATGTTTGCTATTAGGGAGGTGCCCCAATCCTCTACGGGATTCTCCCCCTTTGAGTTACTGTATGGGAGACACCCAAGAGGGCTGTTGGATATTGCCAAGGAAACTTGGGAAAGTGAGAGTTCTCCCCACAGGAGTGTGATTGAGCATGTCGCCCTGATGCAAGACCGAATTGCACAGGTAATGCCCATCGTGAAGGAACATTTGGCCCAAGCACAGTTAGCACAGCAGAGAGTGTACAACCGTGGAGCCAAGACCCGTACCTTTTCCCCGGGGGATAGGATACTGGTACTTGTCCCTACGGTTGAAAGTAAATTCCTTGCCAAATGGCAAGGCCCCTACGAGATAATGGAAAAAGTGAGCGAAGTGAATTACAAGGTCAGACAACCAGGAAGGCGAAAGCCCGAACAGATCTATCACGTTAATCTGTTGAAAGCCTGGAGGGATAGAGAGTCCCTAGTCGCAGACACTTGGTCACCAGCTCAAACTGGTTGCGTGATTCCTGAGGTTGGAATAGCAGCCACCTTGTCACAACCCCAACAACAGGAGGTTAAGGAGTTTGTGCTTCGCAACAAGGAGGTATTCTCTGAGCTGCCGGGACAAACATCTGGGGTAGAGCATGACATCATTACCCCGCCCGGTGAAAGGGTGAAGTTAAAACCCTATCGGATCCCAGAGGCCCGACGGGAGGCAATACGGGAGGAAGTACAGAAAATGCTGAACTTAGGGGTGATAGAGGAGTCCCAAAGTGATTGGTCTAGTCCCATCGTGTTGGTGCCTAAACCGGATGGGAGCTGGCGATTTTGTAACGATTTTCGTCAGTTGAACAAAGTTACAAAATTTGACACCTACCCCATGCCACGTATAGATGAGTTGATCGACCGGCTGGGAACAGCCCGATACATGACGACTCTTGACCTCACAAAAGGGTATTGGCAAATCCCCCTGGCCAAGTCGGCCAAAGAGAAAACCGCATTTGTAACCCCAGACGGGGCGTTCCAATATAAAAGAATGCCGTTCGGGTTACAGAATGCGCCGGCCACATTCCAGCGGAAAATGGACCAGATGCTGAGGCCCCATCGGAAGTATGCTGCGGCTTACCTGGATGACGTAATTGTCCATAGCACAGATTGGGCCTCACATCTGCCAAAAGTGCAAGCAGTCCTGGACTCTGTTCGGGAAGCGGGGTTTACGGCTAACCCCAAGAAGTGTACCATTGGGCAGGAGGAGGCCAAATATCTTGGGTACACCATTGGGAGGGGAGTAATAAAACCCCAACTCAACAAAGTCGAGGCCATCCAGAGTTGGCCACGTCCCAACAGCAAGAAGCAGGTACGAGCCTTTCTGGGAATCGCTGGGTATTATCGGCGATTCATTCCCCACTTTGCTTCTAAGGCTGTGCCCCTAACCAACCTGACGAAGGGGAAAGGGTCGGTCATGATTAAATGGACCCCCGAGGCTGAGGCAGCATTCCAATTCTTGAAACAAGCCTTATGTAGCCAGCCAGTGTTGTACTCACCCGACTTCTCTAAAGACTTTGTCGTACAAAGTGATGCGTCAGATGTGGGGTTAGGAGCAGTATTGTCCCAGGTCTGGAACGGGGAAGAGCACCCAGTCATTTACCTCAGCAGGAAGTTGAAGTCCCATGAGGTAAATTACGCCACCGTTGAAAAGGAGTGTTTAGCGGTGAAGTGGGCTCTAGATTCCCTTCGGTACTACCTGCTAGGTAGGCACTTTGACATGGTTACGGATCACGCTCCGTTAAAGTGGATGGCTCAAAACAAGGAAACAAATAGAAGAGTGAATAGGTGGTTCCTGGCCCTCCAGGAATTCAACTTCACAGTAAAGCATCGCCCTGGCGTTCAAATGGGGAATGTGGATGCTTTGTCTCGAGTACATGAATGCCTGATTGCTGGTGTTCCAACCCTGAGGTTAAAACAAGAGGGGGGGGTATGTGACAGCAGGAAGGTAAAGTCACCTGGTTGCATCCAGGGGGGTAGATATATTTCGCCCAGATTCAGGCTTTACGCCGACTTATACAACTAGGTGGAGAGTTGTATAAGCCCAGCTAAGGCTAGTGGGCTCATGGATGACTCATACCTCTAGGGAGAGTGCTGGGCGTCGTGCAGACAGGGAGTTGATGAGACCAGCTGAGGCTTGTCAGCTCATTTAGGCCTCTATAAGAACTCCAAGCTTCATTAGGGGTTTGCTCATGCCTGGAACCAGACCTGTGTGGACTGTCTAGGGAGAGTGAACCCCTGTGCGGTGAGACAAAGCCTGTGTGGCTATTTGCTTGGACATTTAAAACCAGGGACTTAGGGACTAGGACAGCCCTAGGCTGATCCCAGTTGTTAGTTAGGAAACCTGTATGTTTAGTCAGAGGTCAACTTGACCAGGATTTATTTTGTTTGTTTCTTTTGCTTTGCTGTGTTTTGTCACTGTAAATAGAAAATAAACCGCACCTTTTTGATTTTGAAAACCACAACCTCCGTTTGCTGGGCCTGTTTTGTGTGGGGAGCCCATCCCGGGGGTCACACACACCCGCTGCCGAGCTAACCCCCTCACAATACGTTCTGATAAAGGACGCAAGACGATCGCCCATGAGTTTAGTCATTATTTTTAGATCATTATTGATCAGGGATATTGGTCTATAGTTATTTACTGTACCAGGATCTTTGTCAGGTTTTGGGATGATGGTAATGAATTCTGCATTCAGCTGTGTGTCCAGTGGGTCCCCTTTGGATTTGGAATTAATAAATTTTGCCAGGTACGGCGCTAAAATGTGTGCAAAAGCTTTATAGTAGGGTATAGAGAACCCGTCTGGTCCCTGGGCAGAGTTTTTCTTTAGACCTTTAATCACCTCTAACACTTCTTCCGTCGAGACTAGGGCTTCGAGCCGGTCTCTATGGTCCTTTGATAAAGTGGGTATGGGGAGATTGTCCAGGAAATTAGTCATGTACGGGGTCTGCATTACCCTTTGTCCACTATACAAGTCTGCATAGAATTTGTGAAAAGCATCCATGATTCTAAGGGGGTTCGCCGTAGGTGGTTGGCCAGCTATGTTTATTTTGGGGAAGGTGTATGTGTGAGTACGTGACGTAAGTTTGGAGGCCAAGAGAGACCCAGGCTTGTCCTTTTGATGGTAGTACTTCACCCCTTGCCATGCCCTTTTCGCCGTTTAGTGCAAGGCGTGCTGAATCAAGGCAGGACGAGGGAAAGCGATGTGGGTCTCTCTTGTGTTCCAGACGGAGTGCCTGGAAGTTCTTTTCCAGGTTCTCAATGTCAACCCTTTTCGCCGTTTTAATTTTCGCTGTAATTTGGTTGATTTTGCCTCTAATGGTGACTTTATGCGCCGCCCACATGGTCTCTGCCGAGATGTCGGCAGTGTTGTTTAGTAGAAAATATTCAGAGATGGCCCTTTCAATCTCCATTTTGTTTATGGGGTCTGAAGGGATCGATTCATTTAGTCGCCAGTGGGGAGATTTAGCGAGAGTGGTGCGGGTATGTAGCACCATACACAGCAGGGAGTGGACTGACCAGACCGCACCATACTTCTCCTCATCCAAAGTGGGGAGCACAGTTTCCATGACATAAGAGAACTTGTCCTCCTTAGGAGGGGAACCTCGCGACTGAGCCGCAGGTATATTGTACAGGGATTGGTAAAAGTCCATGAACGCCTGTGCTATCTTAGAAGGTGAGGATATTGGTTCTCCATGTGGTCCCTGGATATGGGAGATGAAAGTAGAGGACACTTCTGGGTGTAGGGAGCGTGCCAGTGATCTGCCACATTTGTCTTGGAATTTATATTGGTGGAAAGCAAGTTTGTCCGAAAATGTACGCGCATAGGTCTCATACAGTCCCCTGAGTTGTGATCGGGCGTTGGAAACCTCTGTGAGCGTTTCTATTGGTGGGGAACGCTTATGCTCAGTTTACAAGTTTCTGAGCTTTTGAATTGCAGCCATTATAGTGGCCGAGTGTTCCCTTTTCAGGCGAGTTCCTAAATGAATAAAGGTTGCACGTAACACTGCCTTAAGTGCCTCCCATTGGATGGGAAATGACGTGGTATCCTGTGCGAGGTCCCCAAAAAAGTTAGAGATCATCTCTGATATACGTGTAACACATTCTGAATTTGCCAGCAACGAGTCATTCAAACGCCATGTCCACTCTTTCACTGGGGGCGAGAACGTCAAGTATATAGGGGAGTGGTCCGACCAGATCATAGAGTCTATTCTGCACTCAGGAGACCAATCCAGACAGCTGTGGTCACTCAAGATACAGTCAATGTGACTATAGGTCTTATGTACCTGAGTGAAGTGCGTGTAGTCACAAGATTTGGGGTACAGTACCCTCCAAACATCTACAAGATGCAAGTCGTAAAGTGTGCGTTTAAAGCCCTCAATTTGGGGAATGAAATACGTGATCGTGAGGTGGAGGAGTCCAGTAGTGGCTCCAAAAGGGTATTAAAATCTCCACCCAGGATTAGGGATAAGCTTTATGTTCGAGTCGAACATGAGTTCGACTTGAACATTGCCTGTTCGCCCGTTTGCCGAACAGTGTACAATTTGGGGTGTTCGCGGCAAATTCGAAAAGTCGCGGAACACCCTTTAAAAGTCTATGGGAGAAATCAAAAGTGCTAATTTTAAAGGTTAATATGCAAGTTATTGTCATAAAAAGTGTTTGGGGACCCGGGTCCTGCCCTAGGGGACATGTATCAATGCAAAAAAAGTTTTAAAAACTGCAGTTTTTTTGGGAGAAGTGATTTTAATAATGTTTAAAGTGAAACAATAAAAGTGAAATATTCCTTTAAATTTCATACCTGGGGGGGTATCTATAGTATGCCTGTAAAGTAGCGCATGTTTCCCGTGCTTAGAAAAGTCCCTGCACAAAATGACATTTCTAAAGGAAAAAAAGTCATTTAAAACTACTCGCGGTTATAATGAATTGTTGGGTCCCGGCAATACAGAGAAAAGTCATTGAAAAAAAACAGCATGGGTTCCCCCCCTAAAGCCCTGTACACACGGCCGGGAATCCCGTCTATTTCAAAACCGTCAGTTTTCCTGACGGGATTCCTGGCAAGCTTGCCTTGAAAAGCTGTGTATACACACGGCCACACAAAAGACCTGCCATTCTTTTGAATCACAAGAACGCGATGACGTCAAAGACTACGACGAGCGGGCTAAATAACATTATATGGTACCGCGCATGCGTCGAAGTGTTATCGAGCATGCAGGTTTTTTTTTCCCCTTCAGGTAAGCATACAGACAACAGTTTTCTCGGCAGGAAACACTCTGCCGGGAATACCGAAGGCAAAATAGAGAGCAGGTTCTCTATTTTTCCCGGGCAGTTTTCCTGTCGGGAAAACTGCTAGGGAGCATACACACAGCCAGGATTCCTGGCCAAAAGCTCTCCTGGCAGTTTTCCTGCCGGGAAAACCGGTTGTGTGTACGAGGCTTTAGTCCATTACCAGGCCCTTTGGGTCTGGTATGAATATTAAGGGGAACCCGGAACCAAAAATAAAAAATAAAAAGCATGGGGGTCCCCCCCAAATTCCATATCAGGCCCTTCAGGTCTGGTATGGGTATTAGGGGGGACCCTGCAACATTTTTTTTTTAAATGGCGTGGGGTTCCCCCCAAAAATCCATACCAGACCCTTAACCGAGCACACAACCTGGCAGGCCGCAGGAAAAGAGGGGGGACGAGAGAGCGCCCCCCCTCCTGAACCATACCAGGCCACATGCCCTCAACATGGGGAGGATTTCTGACGTGGACGGGTGACCTCGCCCCTTCTAACGCATCACAGGGGTTTCATGGGGGTGACCCCGCCCCCTCTAATGTGTCACGGGGGTTTCCCGTGGCACGTTAGAAGGGGCGGGGTCACACATCCACGTAAGGGTCTGGTATGGATTTTTGGGGGGAACCCCACGCCATTTTTTTTTTATTTTGGTGCGGGTTCCCCTTAAAATCCATACCAGACCTGAAGGGGGAACCCCACGCCATTTAAAAAAATGGCACAGGATTCCCCTTAATATTCATACCAGACCTGAAGGGCCTGATATGTATTTTGGGGGGACCCCCACGCTTTTTTTTAAAATTTTGGTTTGGGGTTCCCCTTAATATTCATACCAGACCCAAACTGCCTGGTAATGGACTAAGGGGGAACCCATGCTGTTTTTTTTTCAATGACTTTTATCTGTATTGCCGGGACCCGACAATTCATTATAGCCGCGAGTAGTTTTAAATGACTTTTTTTCCTTTAGAAATTTAATTTTGTGCAGGGACTTTTCTAAGCACGGGAAACATGCACTACTTTACAGGCATACTATAGACACCCCCCAGGTACGACATTTAAAGGAATATTTCACTTTTATTCCCGAAAAAACAGCAGTTTTTAAAACTTTTTTTGCATTGATACATGTCCCCTGGGGCAGGACCCAGGTCCCCAAACACTTTTTATGACAATAACTTGCATATTAACGTTTAAAATTAGCACTTTTGATTTTTCATGTTCGCGTCCCATAGACTTTAACGGTGTTCGTGTGTTCGAACAAATTTTTTGCCTGTTCGCATGTTCTGGTGCGAACCGAACCGGGGGGTGTTCAGCTCATCCCTAATGCAAACCCATTGTGAAACAATAAACAGAAAGAAAAAGAACCAGTGTTGGTCTCACGTGGGGGAGCCAAATCAGTCTTTTTGGTGACATTGGATGCCTTGTTCTAGGATCCAGATCTCGGGTGTCTGCGACGTTGTGGGAGAGGGCCCGGCAGTCTTTGACGGTCCTCTGGAGGGTCTAGCCAGTTCGGAATGCTGATAGGGTCTTGTGAAGGAAGATGAAGAAGGCAGGACGTTGATCGATATCCGACAAAACAAATTTGCAATTGTCATCTTGGGTCACTTTGACACTGAAAGGATGGCCCCAGGTGTAAGTCGCCCCAGCGTGACGGATCAGATCCAACAGCAGGCGGACCACCAATCTCATGTATAATGTGTTGTGGGAGAGATCCAGATAGAGGTGTATTGTAGATCCATCAAAATTTGCCAGGCCTTACGCATAATCTCTTCCTTCAGGGTGTAGTAATGGACCCGGCATAGAACATCGCAAGGGCGGTCATTGCGGTCTCCCCCATGCCTCCCAATCTATGTACTCTGTCCAGTTCAATAGGGGATGTAACTTCCCTGCCCAAGACCTGGGTGAGGATGGAGATGACAGTGGGTTTTAGATCAGTGCCTGAAGTTTCCTCTGGGACTCCTTGGAGCTTAATGTTGTTTCCTTGGAGCTGGTGATGTCGCAAACAGGAGAGATGTGCCGTGGCTGCAGATTCAAGGGCCGCTCTACAAGCTATATGATCATATATAAGAAAAAGGGGGCGCTCAAATACTCTTAACAAACTTAATTAATAAGTGATAACTTATCTAATAAATTATTGTGTGAATAATTCTTAAATATAAACACCAACACAATCCTGTGATGCCTATATACAAAAAGGTGAATTGAAAGTCACCATATATAAATCGATTAGTCCCAATCGTAATAATAGCGTGCTGTCAAGCCCACAACAATCAAAGAAATCTATAACACTCAATTAAGGTGAAGTTAATGAAAAATCAAATGTGTAACAAATCCAAAAAGTGAAAAATTATTTCAACAAATAATGTTCATAATATATTGAGGTTAATTTCTTCAGAATAGTACTGTCAATTAAATAGTTGAGAACGGACATAAAAAATAAATAAAAAAATTTGGATTTGTTACACATTTGATTTTTCATTAACTTCACCTTAATTGAGTGTTATAGATTTCTTTGATTGTTGTGGGCTTGACAGCACGCTATTATTACGATTGGGACTAATCGATTTATATATGGTGACTTTCAATTCACCTTTTTGTATATAGGCATCACAGGATTGTGTTGGTGTTTATATTTAAGAATTATTCACACAATAATTTATTAGATAAGTTATCACTTATTAATTAAGTTTGTTAAGAGCAGGGATGAGCCGAACACCCCCCTGTTCGGTTCGCACCAGAACCTGCGAACAGACAAAATGTTCGTGTAAACTTTAGAACCCTATTAAATACAATGGACTCGAACGTTCAAAATCTAAAGTGTTAATTATAAAGGCTAATATGCAAGTTATTGTCCTAAAAAGTGTTTGGGGACCTGGGTCCTGCCCCAGGGGACATGTATCAATGCAAAAAGAAGTTTTAAAAACGGCCGTTTTTTCGGGAGCAGTGATTTTAATAATGCTTAAAATGAAAAAATAAAAGTGAAATATTCCTTTAAATTTCGTACCTGGGGGGTGTGTATGATATGCATGTAAAGTGGCGCATGTTTCCCGTGCTTAGAACTGTCCCTGCAAAAAATGTCATTTTTGAAAGAAAAAAAATGCATTTAAAACTGACTCGCGGCTATTAATGAATTGTCGGCTCCCGGCAATACATACAAAAGTCATTGAGAAAAAAAAAAAAAAAAGCGTGGGGGTTCCCCAGAATTCAATTACCAGGCCCTTCAGATCTGGCATGGATTTTAAGGGGAACTCCACCCCAAGTTTAAAAAAAAAATGGCGTGGAGTCCCCCTAAAAATCCATACCAGACCCCTTATCCGAGCACGCAACCTGGCCGGCCGCAGGGGAAAAGGGGGGGACGAGAGAGCGGCCCCCCCTCCCTCCTGAACCGTACCAAGCCACATGCCCTCAACATGGGGAGGATGTCCCCATGTTGATGGGGACAAGGGCCTCATCCCCACAACCCTTGCCCGGTGGTTGTGGGGGTCTGCGGGCGGGGGGCTTATCGGAATCTGGAAGACCCCTTTAACAAAGGGGACCCCCAGATCCCGCCCCCCCCTATGTGAATTGGTAAGGGGTGCATTGTACCCCTACCATTTCACGAAGAAAGCGTAAAAAAAATGTTTAAAAAAACACACAAACACCTTGAAAAAGTCCTTTATTTAAAAAAATAAATAAATAAACATTCCAGCGGTGAAATCCAGTGTCCCGCGGCGATCCCGATGTCCAGCGCTGTCCTTCATTGGTTGTGCCTGAGCGGACCTGATGGGGAACTCCCTCTCAGTATTTTAAATGTATAGACCCGCCCCTTCTAAAGTTCCCCATCAGGTCCGCTCAGCGGACGAGATGCGGAACATGAGAAGGGGCGAGTCTATACATGTATTACCAAAGTGAGAGCAGTTCCCCATCAGGTCCGCCCCCTCGGTATGTCGGACCCGCCTACGTCATTGGCTTGAGCGGGGAACTTCCTTCACTATGTAAATTTAAATTTACATAGTGAAGGAAGTTCCCCGCTCAAGCCAATGACGTAGCCGGTCCGACATACCGAGGAGGCGGACCTGATGGGGAACTGCTCTCACTTTGGTAATACATGTATAGACCCGCCCCTTCTCATGTTCCGCATCTGGTCCGCTGAGCGGACCTGATGGGGAACTTTAGAAGGGGCGGGTCTATACATTTAAAATACTGAGAGGGAGTTCCCCATCAGGTCCGCTCAGGCACAACCAATGACGGACAGCGCTGGACATCGGGATCGCCGTGGGACACTGGATTTCACCGCTGGAATGTTTTTTTTTTATTTTTTTAAATAAAGGACTTTTTCAAGGTGTTTGTGTGTTTTTTTAAACATTTTTTTACGCTTTCTTCGTGAAATGGTAGGGGTACAATGTACCCCTTACCAATTCACATAGGGGGGGGGCCGGGATCTGGGGGTCCTCTTTGTTAAAGGGGTCTTCCAGATTCCGATAAGCCCCCCGCCCGCAGACCCCCACAACCACCGGGCAAGGGTTGTGGGGATGAGGCCCTTGTCCCCATCAACATGGGGACATCCTCCCCATGTTGAGGGCATGTGGCTTGGTACGGTTCAGGAGGGAGGGGGGGCCGCTCTCTCGTCCCCCCCTTTTCCCCTGCAGCCGGCCAGGTTGCATGCTCGGATAAGGGGTCTGGTATGGATTTTTAGGGGGACTCCACGCCATTTTTTTTTTAATTTGGGGTGGAGTTCCCCTTAAAATCCATGCCAGATCTGAAGGGCCTAGAATGGATATTTGGGGGAACCCCACGTCAATTTTTTTTTTATTTGCAGCGGGGTTCCCCTTAATATCCATTCCAGACCTGAAGGGCCTGGTAATTGAATTCTGGGGAACCCCCACGCTTTTTTTTTTTTTTTTTCTCAATGACTTTTGTATGTATTGCCGGGAGCCGACAATTCATTAATAGCCGCGAGTCAGTTTTAAATGCATTTTTTTCTTTCAAAAATGACACTTTTTGCAGGGACAGTTCTAAGCACGGGAAACATGCGCCACTTTACATGCACATCATACACACCCCCCAGGTACGAAATTTAAAGGAATATTTCACTTTTATTTTTTCATTTTAAGCATTATTAAAATCACTGCTCCCGAAAAAACGGCCGTTTTTAAAACTTCTTTTTGCATTGATACATGTCCCCTGGGGCAGGACCCGGGTCCCCAAACACTTTTTAGGACAATAACTTGCATATAAGCCTTTATAATTAGCACTTTAGATTTCTCCCATAGATTTTTCGAATTTGCCGCGAACACCCCAATTTGTTCGTTGTTCGGCGAACGGGCGAACAGGCAATGTTCGAGTCGAACATGAGTTTGACTCGAACTCGAAGCTCATCCCTAGTTAAGAGTATTTGAGCGCCCCCTTTTTCTTATATATACACTCATTCAGATAGGAGCATAAGACTCCATCCGCAAGGGAGCAGCCGTTATATATAATTTGTATATTTATTTATATATAAATTTTTTTTTCACATAATTTTGTATATATTAATTGGCGCTGAATCACAGCAATAGAAGCTATATGATCATCCTGGGTAGAAACCAGAGTGGACACCGTGGTCTCTATTGATGAGACCCGGTGTTGGAGGGCTTGCAATTCATCATGGAGGGAGGCTTCCATCTTGGATGCCCAGGATTCAAAATCTGCCCTGAAGGTGGAGAGAAGGGCCATTGTCACGGAGCCAGTTGATTCATATGAAACCCGAGAAGGCAGTTCAACTTGGCCATTTTCTGTGCAAGTGACAGGGGGCATAGCTGACTCGATTGCAGGGGCTGGAGGACCCATCGGAGGAGCCGATACTCCTTCAGGCAGGCATACAGGAGCGGCGCCAGGAGGGCTGTAGTCAGCAGATGGAAGGCTGGAGTCCATGTGGGGAAATAGCTGGGCGCAGGAGAGCCAAGAGGCAGCGTTGGCTCTGCAGCCGGGTGGAGGAAGATGACCCCTACTCCCTGTGGTAAGCCCGGAGCCGCGGACTGTCCCTCGGGCGGCTGGATCACAGAGGAGCGCCACGCTAATGGCCCCAGGCGGCTCACCGAGTGCTAGGGAGACTCTGGGGTCTGTGGAGAGAGCGAGGCAGGGCTGCTGGGGAGAAGAATTATGGATGTGTTTCAGGACAGCAGGAGCTCTTCACAGACACCAGACCCCCATCCGGCCACCCTCACATTAGTGCATTTTTACTGCAGTATATTGAAGTGCATCCGAGCACTTTTACTGCAGTATATTGAAGTGCATCAGGGCTCTTTTACTGCAATATATTGAAGTGTGTTGGTGCACTTTTACTGCAGTATATTGAGGTGCACAGATAATGACCCTGATGTGCTATGTTGATGTTAATATGCAAGAATGCAAATTAGGACAGTTGATGAGTGCATCGGTCTCCGGCTGGGGGTCATTATCTGTCACTCTGAAAGACAAGTCTACCTAGGTTTGTGAGGTGGGCTATTAACCTAATTGAACATTTCAAAGGGTACATTGTTTACATACCTAAGGAAGTATTTATTCATGGTAATTAGACTTGAGGGTGGTATTCATGGGAAACATTTGGTTGACCTGGCATAACCCCCCCCCCCTCCTCCAGTGTGAGACCAGTATTTGAGCAAGCTGGCATTTAGCTCAGTCTATATATTCTCTATGGATATGAAGGCACAGGTCTAGGAAAAGATGGGACTCTAAAGCTACTATTCGTTGTCATATTTTCTCTGTGGATTTGTATCATCTGTGGACTTTGGAATTTGTTCCGTGTTGGAAGTCAAATAAATTGCACTCTATGGAAGAATTGGGTTGCTGCGGAAATTAATCATCATAATACTAATACCTAAATATTAATTATCTACCACTATACTAAATCACTACATTGGTGCCGTGACCCGGAAATCAAAATAAAGTGTTTTCTCTGGAGATCTTGGGTTGCTGCTGGAACATAACTTACATCATCATACTAATACCTAAACATTAATTATCTACTGGACTATATTACTTCACTACATTGGTGCCGTTCAAGTGACCAGAAGAGCATTTTCAGGACTTAGTAACAGAAGTCGTGGTGACAACAATCCTGTGAGGTGGACAGAAGTCTGATGGAGACCCAAGAGCTGTGCTGTGACTCTAATGTCTGGTTGTGACATAAGAGCATGTAATCTACAAAATTAAACACGTTTGGAACCCCAGAATTATTCTCTGGAGACTGGAAACAACAAAAAAAGGACTGTGTCGTGTACCAGAAGACCGAAACTGGCAAGGTGGAGCCTCAAATGTGGTGAGTAAAATATTTCCTTTTTTTCAATTATTAATAATATAGTCAAAATGCTTACTCAGTGTGAAGATGGGTATTAAAATGTATTAGGCGTCATGGTGGTCCTTATGATAATCCAGAAAAATTTAAGCAGACGTGGACTATGATGAAGGAATTTTTAGAGAAATATGTTTTTGATAGCAAAATTTCAGAAAGTAAAAGAAAAGGTTGTATTGTGCAGGACTTGTTATTTTGCTGTTTAACAATGGAAAGTTCTTTGAAGGGTAAGGGTGAGGAAATTGCCCATTTACAGAATGCAGTTACAAATAGCAACAATGTTTGTCAGAGGTTACAAAACCAATCAGAAACTGAGACAGTAAATTTAAAATTGCATACAGTTACCATTGGGGGAGCTTTGCTTGAAAAAACTAAACGTTGTGATGAATTATCAGAGGAAAATGAGAGATTAAAATTAAGAATTATGGAATTAGAGAAGAGATCTCAGGAATGCAGATATGCATCAAATCTTGGATTCAGCAATCTGCAGCAAAATACATACACAAACTTTCTATCAAATGAAACAGAACCTCATATTAAATCTGATAATTCATTGCCAGCCGCACCCACCGTGACCACCACAGTTTACAACAATAATAATAATACAGGTGAAGTTCAGCTTGTAATGAAGCATTTGAAACCAAAAGAACTAGATGCACTTCTTAAAGAAATAGGAATGGTTCCCTGCCATGATTTTAACAGATTTTTTAAATGGTTTTGTGACTTGCAGAATGTCAAAGATATGTACAGTCTAAACCCATCTGACTTAGAAAGAGTTTTGCAACATTCTATAGGAAATGGTCTTTGGATGAGAATTAAACAGATCTGTATACAGCCTCTGAGGACAAGGGACATATTACTGGAATTATTATGTGTTTTGTATGGTGTACGTTCTGATGTTACTATTCATGGGAAAAATCCAACAAATGCAAAGTGAATCTCCCTATGAATTGTCACACAGGATAGCAACTATTATGGAATTTTTGGTCGGTATTAATTTTGCATTTGAGCGTGGAGGCTCGATACATATGAGTATGTTTCTAGATGCTTTGCATGAAGATATCAAAAAAAAAATTATTAGTTACCCCAAATCCCCATGATTTAAAAGACGTATTGTTGAGAGCAGATCATTTATGGAGAAAGTCAAATGAGCAGGCTGTCAAAATTGATTTAGCCACATTGTTTAGGACAAACACTGAACAGAAAGATCAGAAGATAATATCTAATGATCACAACAAGAGAGGAAACTCTGGGTCAAACATAGGTGATATTAATATGAAAAACAGAGCTGACCAAAATAATAATAAGAAAAGGACCTGGATACCATTTTCTCAGTTAAAACAGAAATATGACCACCTGAAGATTGAGTATGATAAGATGAAAATAGAATAGTACACATTATTAGAACAGTTGAAGGGTCCACATATGTTTTTGAATGCAAATGACACTTCTCTAGCAGTGGGGGTGAATTAGCTTCAAACTGTAAACTGTGAATAGTACTTTGTTTTTAAAGTGGAGCTCCACCCTAAATAGCAACTTTTGCTATTTGGAACCCTCCCCCCCTCCGGTGTCACAATTGACACCTTTCAGGGGGGAGGGGGGTGAAGATACCTGTCTAAGACAGGTATTTTCACCCACATCCGGGAGTCCTGTCTCCGGGAATCTGCGGGAGTTACGTCACTTCCCGCAGACTTCCCTTGGTGTTCTGGGAGACACTCGGCTCCCAGAACACAGGAGCACCAATCAGAACGGCGCAGCGCGACTCGCGCATGCGCCGTAGGGAACCGGGCATTCACTTCCTGGTTCCCTCAGCGAGGATGGCGGAGGGAGCAGCAGAGCAACGAGCGGTCGCTCGTCCTCTGCTGCGGACGTCGCTGGACTCCAGGACAGGTAAGTGTCCAAATATTAAAAGCCAGCAGCTGCTGTAGCTGTAGCTGCTGGCTTGAAATTTTTTTTTTCCGGTGGAGCAACCCCTTTAACTTCAAGCAATGTTTAAGGACTTTGCTAATGAGTTTTGTCTGAGAGTTTTTGTCTTTCAGATATTCCCGGAGATACTTATTTGCATGTGAATAGCAGAAGCACAGAAGTTGACTAGTAGGGGAGAAATGCTGAACAGACAATATATCACTATAAAGGGAATTATAAAGAATTCATGGACACTCTCTATATTCATCAAGCAATAGACTTTTTTTTTTGAACATTCAAATTTCTTTTTTTTCATTTTTTTTTTTCAATGTACTTTTTTCCCCAACGCCCTATTTTTTATTAATTTTCTCCCTTTCCCTAATATATTTTGCTTTTTTATTTTTATTATGTTTTATTTCTTGAAACCAGAGCGAAGCATTTAAACCTAAAATAATTTTATAACATCTGTACATATGACATAATGCATATTGATATCAATATATTTGACATCTGAGGTGATGCTTCACAATGGCTTGGCATAACATAAATTATAGTATGTTGGGTGGTTTTCCTAAATTTATAAGAGGGGTGAGTGAAATTCATCACTCTAGTCATGATTTGAACTTTGTTGAATCAGTTGTTTATAATATGCTGAAGGCTATGACATATATGGATGTAAAGACATTTCTACCTTTCATGGCAAAGATACTGGCAAGAATTTCAACTGCCGCCTTGTCTGGACAGAAGATCTGATAAACACTGATGTCAAGCTGATTCTATCTGAACCATCAGGTGGGGGTATATATATATGTTGGTATACTATTCAGGTGGAATTATGGACTGAATGGTACAAGTAACTGCTCTATTGAAGGCAATGTGGGATCGGCCTACAGCAAATTAAAGCAAATGGTGGCTGGCAATCAACAAAGTACACAAAAGGTCATCATTGCTCAAATGGGAAATGGAAAGAAGAAGATGTGAATTGTAAAAGGCTGGCGAGATGGAATACAGCTTTATTGTCGGAGAATAATGAGGGTGTGATGTTAATAGAATCTAGTGTCCTGATTGATGGATTAATGATTGAAAGTGAAGCTCATGAATGTCACGTGCAAGGAAATAGTTTGCAGCACAAAGTTTTTACTGCCGTATCCAAACCTTTTTTCCTTGAAAGTGACTGCTGGTACATTGATGGTTCTTCTTACTATAAAGATGGAAGTAGAATTTCAGGATTTGCTGGTTTGTGTAAAAGCATCTTTAAAAATGAAAACTTTGAGCCTGGAGATGAGAGAATCCTGGACTTGTGTGGATTGGACCTCCCAAAGCATACCAAGCTTTACTTTTAGTGAGATGGTGAGAGATGTGATGAAGTCAGAATGGACTGTGACATCAGCTTGTTTTTGCACAATATTCAAGATTGTGATGTGATATACTCAAGAAAGAGCAAGCTTTGAAATAAGGCCTAACAGCTATACGGTATAGAAAAACACATATGAGCAATTGACTATTCAATATTAATAGAACATGAGCATTACTATGCAAATAAAGACATTGGGGTCTATTTACTAAAGCTGAAGAGTGCAAAATTAGGCTCAATTCTGCAGAGAAACCAGCTTCCAGGTTATATTGAACAAACTGATGTTAGAATATGGTTGCCACCTTTTCATTAAGCTAAACCCGAACAGTTTAGCGGCACACGACAATTTTTTTTCCCAGTATACACTATGGGAATGTAAAAGACTTGGGGCACCTTTGGGTGCCCCAAGAAGAGCAGTAATCTGGTGCCGTTATGAACAGTAGGTGTGGTTAGAAGGTTGATCTGCCCCCCCAGTATAATCCCCCAAGGTCAGTCTGTCGCCTAGTACATCCTCCTCAAGTCAGTCTGTCCCTCAGTACATTCCCCCCAAGGTCAGTCTGTCCCCCAGTACATTCACTCCAGGTCAGTTTGTGCCCCAGTGTAATCCTAAGCTAATGTTAACAGGGGTTGGTGTGAAACGGGCAGGAAGGACTCTGTACAACTGCCCAGGGGCAATAATCTGAGAGCTGAGTATTTTAGAGGCACCCACAATGAAGTTATTCAGGGAGCCACATCCAGAAATGCAAGGAGTAATATGAGAACCCCAAATTGATTCAGGGACCCCCCATACACACACTTCCAGGTGTACTGATCCCTCTCCAGGAGGAGACCCCTTAACAGGAGGAGTGCATGGGGGTGATTAGAAGGGACTCCCTCCCACCCATCCAGGAATACTGACAAACACAGGGAAAGACCCATCAAGGAATACATAAATCTCCTTCCAGTCAAAGAAGACCCCTGACCAGGAGGACTACAGGGTCTTGATGACATGGGTCTCCCATCCAGGTATACAGGAACCCCCCTCCCTACAGTTAATGGGACCCCTGGATAATATGACTGCAGGGGTGATCATAAGGGAACATCCAACAAGGAATAAAATAACTCCCATCCTTCCCCCTCTAGATATAAAAGACTTGCAGCTAGGACTACAGGGGGTGGTCAAATGGGACCCTCATCCAGGAATTCTCCTCTCTCCCCCTCCAGATAAAGAAAACCTCCAACTAGGAGGACTGCAGGGGGTGGTAAGAGGGGACTCTCATCTAGGAACTCCCTTCCCACTCCAGTTAAAGAAGACCTCCAGGTGCAGGGGGGTGATAAGAGGAGACCCCAATCCAGGAATACAGGAAATCCCCTTCCATCCCCCCTCCAGTTAAAGAAGATCTCTGGCTATAAGGACTGTGGGGAGGTGATAAGAGGGAGATCCCCATCCAGGAACATAGGACCCCCTTAAGGTAAAGAAGAAAGAAGATTCCCAGCTAGGGGGTGATAAGAGGGGATCCCCACCCAGGAACATAGGAACTCCCCTTCTTCCCCCACAAGTTAAAAAATACCCCCAGCTAGGAGGATTGAAGGGGTGATAAGGGGGACTCCATCCAGAAATAGGTGAGGGGTGATAGGAGGGGACCTTGCTAACCCGCCTCTGGCAGAAAGAGACCACCTGTCAGGAAGAATACAGACATCTGCCCCCTCCTCCCTCTTAATAAGGGGAATGGTAGTGTAGTGAGTGAAGACATTCAGAGAGCTGTACACAGGCAGCAGCCTCGGTCACAGTGCAGAGGGGGAGGGGTGACTCACACCAGATAAGGGGGAAGAAATCCCTGTACAGCTCCGATGTCTGTGAAGGAGCTCTGGGCTGTCACTGCTGCTTTTACTCCTTGCTCTGTCCCCCACGCTTCTGAAACTCTCACTCTCAGCAGTGGCAGCGAGGATTCACAGACTGTCTGACTGGTGGGGGAAGGAGGTTGGACAGCAGGCACCTTGCGGGGGAGAAAGCAAAGTGAGGGAGATGGTTGTAACTGGAGGTATGCTGCTGTGTTTGGGTTAGAGGAGGAGAAAAACCCAGGCACAAGTGTCAAAAATCGGACTGTCCGAGTCATTCCCGTACGGATGGCAACCCTAGGTTAGAAGCTGATTGGCTACCATGCACAGCTACACCAGATTGTAAGTACTCCAGTTTTAGTAAATATCCCCCATTGCTTCTCCTCAGCCGAGGAAGACACTTTATATATATATATATATATATATATATATATATATATATATATATATATATATTTATATATATATATATATATATATATATAGATAGATATTTTGGCAACACTATACTACAATCTACTATTATAGCAATACGTATGCTAAGACAAACATTTATGTACACAATTGAAATGTTGTCTGTCCTCAGCCGAAGAAGACAATTATTGTCCCTATCTGTTACAGGAAAAAACATATCTTTATATACATATTTAGAATATTGTTTACTTTCTGCCGAGGAAGACAAAAAGGTATCAGGTCATCTGACATTAGCATATCTTAACATACTTTACTCTTTTAGCAAATAACTGTACACTAGCAATTTTTCTTCTAGACACTAGAAAGAAGTCCCACTCCCTAGAAAGTGACACATTCTTTCAAAAAGTATATATACAGTATATCAACATACCTAAAGCATTAAATTGATAAGCATAAAACTATAAAGAAAGAACTTACTGCTCACTCAGAACACTACTGCCCTCTGGTGACAATAAAACAGAGGAAGTTCACTGGAACATACTTTGCGGTCCATAAAGTGTAGGTTTCAGATGTAAAACTGGCCACAGGATCTAAAAACACAGCCTGACTACCTAACTAGACTATTACATTGTCTCTGGAACCCCGGAGTCCAATGGGCTCACCTTAAAGTTTCTTAACTGAAGATTCATACTGCCTCTATATCCCCAGAGTTCAGTAGCTACAAACTTTAGTGTGAACATTCTTGTTGGCTCTGTCACACCAAAGTCCAACAGGTACTTTTCTTGGTTTTGAGTATCACAAAGCTTCATTGTAAAGTAGCAATCAATTGTTTTCCCTAGTCACCGATTCCAGGGACTAAAGACTTGAAGTGTTGCAAACTTTCAAACAGGCAACACAAATAACTTGAACATGACTCAGCCTTTTTGCAGGAGACTGAGACTATTTTCCTCACACATGGAGGACAAAGCATAGTAATAAGGATCAGGTAGTTGAATTGGCTTCCCAGATGATCCAATGGTAGTGATTAGGAATAAACTTTGAGTTCGAGTCAAACTCTTGTATGATTTGAACATTGCCTGTTCACCCGTTCGCCGAACAGCGAACAATTTGGGGTGTTCGCGGCAAATTCGAAAAGCTGCGGAACACCCTGTCTTGCTTATATGCAAGTTATTGTCATAAAAAGTGTTTGGGGACCCGGTTCCTGCCCCAGGGGACATGTATCAATGCAAAAAAAGTTTTCAAAATGGCTGTTTTTTCGGGTGCAGTGATTTTAATAATGCTTAAAGTAAAACAATAAAAGTGAAATATTCCTTTAAATTTCGTACCTAGGTGTGTAGTATGCCTGTAAAGCAGCGCTTGTTTCCCATGCTTAGAACTGTCCCTGCACAAAGTGTAATTTCTGAAGGAAAAAAAGTCATTTAAAAGTTCTCGTGGCTGTAATGAATTGTCGGCTCCCGGCAATACAGAGAAAAGTCATTGAAAGTCATTGATGAAAAAAAAATGCGCGGGGGTCCTCCCAAATTCAATTACCAGGCCCTTCAGGTCTGGTATGGATATTAAGGGGAACCCTGCGTCAAATTTAATTAAAAAAAATGACGTGAGGTTCCCCCCAAATATCCATACCAGACCTTTCAGAAATAAGCCTAACATCAATTACCAGGCCCTTCAGGTCTGGTATGGATATTAAGGGGAACCCTGTGTCAAATTTAATTAAAAAAAATGACGTGGGGTTCCCCCCAAATATCCATACCAGACCCTTCAGGTCTGGTATGGATTTTAAGGGGAACTTCACCCCAATTTTTTTTTAAAAATGGCGTGGAGCTCCCCCCAAATATCCATACCAGACCCTTCAGGTCTGGTATGGATTTTAAGGGGAACTTCACCCCAAATAAAAAAAAATGGCGTGGAGCTCCCCCCAAAAATCCATACCAGGCCCTTTATCTGAGCACGCAACCTAGCAGGCCGCAGGAAAAGATGGGCAGACGAGGGAGTGCCCCCCCTCCTGAACCTTACCAGGCCACATGCCCTCAACATGGGGAGGATGCTTTGGGGGTCTGTGACCCCTCAAAGCACCATGTCCCCATGTTGATGGGGACAAGGACCTCATCCCCACAACCCTTGCCCGGTGGTTGTGGGGGTCTGCGGGTGGGAGGCTTATCGAAATCTGGAAGACCCCTTTAACAAAGGGGACCCCCAGATCCCGCCACCTCCCTATGTGAATTGGTAAGGGGTACATTGTACACCTACCATTTAACGAAGAAAGTGTAAAAAAAACAAAAAAAACACAGACACCGTTGGGATAAGTCCTTTATTAAAAATAAAAAATAAAAATAAAAAAAAGATTCCAGCGGTGGTAATCCACTATCGGTCGCCACTCAAATGCTGTCGATGTCCTGCGATGGATGATCCCCTCTCCGGGGTCCAGCGGTGGATGATCTCCTCTCCATCCAGGTCCAGGCTCCAGTGATGAGATGTCCAGCGCAGTGCATCCTGTCTCCACCGGAGACACCCCGGGAATCCCGGCAGCCTGACATGTCTTGTATGTAGCTGAGGACGGGGCCACCCGTCACGTGACCCCATCCCCCTCTGACGCAAGGGGAAACCCGGGCTTCCCTAGTGACATGCAGGTGACCCCGCTCCCCTCTGATGCAACGGAAACCTGCGTTACATCAGAGGGGGGCGGGGTCATCCGCACGTCACTGGGGAAGCCCGGGTTTCCCCTTGCATCAGAGGGGGACAGGGTCACGTGACGGGTGGCCCCGTCCTCAGCTACATACGAGATCTGTCAGGCTGCCGGGGTGTCTCCGGTGGAGACAGGATGCGCTGCGCTGGACATCTCAGCGCTGGAGCCTGCACCTGGATGGAGAGGAGATCAAAGGTTGTTTTAAAGCTCAAATAGATGAAGACTTGCAGGGACATGTGGACACTATGCAAGTCCCATCAACTCCCAAAAACCGAAGCCGACCCCTACTGCAAACTGAGAGAGGGAGGGGCCTACACAAAGAAGCTAAGAAAGCTCATGTGAAACATAAGACCCCGGCCCACCCCACACAGAGACTAGGAAATCGTAACTACTACCCTAGAGGAAGGGATACAAACATACATAACCAAAATGCTCATAATCTTGATAACAACTATAATATGAGTAGTAAAAGTCCCTCCAGAGTCCCTGTATCCCAAGGGAATGAAAGCTCCCTAGATGCCATACCAAAAACATCATCGTATGGACATAGGAGCAATGATAATTGGGTTTATCATAAAGACAAAGGACGAAGAAGAACACCAAAAGCCAAACAGGTGAACAAAAATAAGCCTAACATCAATTACCAGGCCCTTCAGGTCTGGTATGGATATTAAGGGGAACCCTGCGTCAAATTTAATAAAAAAAAATGACGTGGGGTTCCCCCTAAATATCCATACCAGACCCTTCAGGTCTGGTATGGATTTTAAGGGGAACTTCACCCCAATTTTAAAAAAAAAATGGCGTGGAGCTCCCCCCAAAAATCCATACCAGGCCCTTTATCTGAGCACGCAACCTAGCAGGCCGCAGGTAAAGACGAGGGGACGAGGGAGTGCCCTCCCTCCTGAACCATACCAGGCCACATGCCCTCAACATGGGGAGGATGCTTTGGGGGTCTGTGACCCCTCAAAGCACCATGTCCCCATGTTGATGGGGACAAGGACCTCATCCCCACAACCCTTGCCCGGTGGTTGTGGGGGTCTGCGGGCGGGAGGCTTATCGAAATCTGGAATACCCCTTTAACAAAGGGGACCCCCAGATCCCGCCACCTCCCTATGTGAATTGGTAAGGGGTACATTGTACACCTACCATTTAACGAAGAAAGTGTAAGAAAAACAAAAAAACACAGACACTGTTGGGATAAGTCCTTTATTAAAAAAATAAAATAAAAAATAAAAAAGATTCCAGCGGTGGTAATCCACTATCGGTCTCCACTCAAACGCTGTCGATGTCCTGCGATGGATGATCCTCTCTCTTGGGTCCAGCGGTGGATGATCTCCTCTCCATCCAGGTCCAGGCTCCAGCGATGAGATGTCCAGCGCAGCGCATCCTGTCTCCACCGGAGACACCCCAGGAATCCCGGCAGCCTGACATGTCTTGTATGTAGCTGAGGACGGGGCCACCCGTCACGTGACCCCATCCCCCTCTGACGCAAGGGGAAACCCGGGCTTCCCTAGTGACATGCAGGTGACCCCGCTCCCCTCTGATGCAATGGAAACCTGCGTTACATCAGAGGTGGGCGAGGTCATCCGCACGTCACTGGGGAAGCCCGGGTTTCCCCTTGCATCAGAGGGGGACAGGGTCACGTGACGGGTGGCCCCGTCTTTAGCTACATACGAGATCTGTCAGGCTGCCGGGGTGTCTCCGGTGGAGACAGGATGTGCTGCGCTGGACATCTCAGCACTGGAGCCTGCACCTGGATGGAGAGGAGATCAAAGGTTGTTTTAAAGCTCAAATAGATGAAGACTTGCAGGGACATGTGGACACTATGCAAGTCCCATCAACTCCCAAAAACCGAAGCCGACCCCTACTGCAAACTGAGAGAGGGAGGGGCCTACACAAAGAAGCTAAGAAAGCTCATGTGAAACATAAGACCCCGGCCCACCCCACACAGAGACTAGGAAATCGTAACAACTACCCTAGAGGAAGGGATACAAACATACATAACCAAAATGCTCATAATCGTGATAACAATTAAAATATAAGTAGTAAAAGTCCCTCCAGAGTCCCACGGCCTGTATCCCAAGGGAATGAAAGCTCCCTAGATGCCATACCAAAAACATCATCGTATGGACATAGGAGCAATGATAATTGGGTTTATCATAAAGACAAAGGACGAAGAAGAACACCAAAAGCCAAACAGGTGAACAAAAATAAGCCTAACATCAATATTAATACTGTGGGTACCTACGAAAATCACGGAAAACGAGAAATAATAGTGGGACCAGTACAGAATGTGAGCAAGACGTGTGTGGTTCCAGTAAAGCAGAATACACATCAGAATCCTTCTGACCAAGAGACTAAGGATGACAGGCAGTGTATAAATATTCCAATCTCCAATTCATACGAGGTGTTAACAACAATACATCAGATGGATGACACTGTGGGAACTACTACAGCCAAATAATTCACTACATATTGCAATCCTCCTACCCAACTACCATCAAAAACTATAAATGGTACAACAGTATTGATTGGAGATGATGGGAATTTTTTAGTGCTTCCCCCTCCTCTTTCGGAAAAAATAAAAATAGAAGAAGAAGAGGAACCAGAGGAGGGGTCGGAGGGAGAAAAAACAATAGTGTCAAAGAGAAGAAAGCTAGGGAATTAAAATCTACGGTAACAATTTTCAATCTATCATCTCATATATATACTATTCCATCAAAGACAATGCAAAATGAACACACACCCCCACCGGAAGAGGAAGAGAAAGATGACCTAAGTATGTATGATAACACTGATGAAGAGGCTATTAATATCCTAGGGGTGTGTATAGTATGCCTGTAAAGCAGCGCTTGTTTCCCATGCTTAGAACTGTCCCTGCACAAAGTGTAATTTCTGAAGGAAAAAAAGTAATTTAAAAGTTCTCGTGGCTGTAATGAATTGTCGGCTCCCAGCAATACAGAGAAAAGTCATTGAAAGTCATTGATAAAAAAAAAAAAAATGCGTGGGGGTCCTCCCAAATTCAATTACCAGGCCCTTCAGGTCTGGTATGGATATTAAGGGGAACCCTGCGTCAAATTTAATAAAAAAAAATGACGTGGGGTTCCCCCCAAATATCCATACCAGACCCTTCAGGTCTGGTATGGATTTTAAGGGGAACTTCACCCCAAATTTAAAAAAAAAATGGCGTGGAGCTCCCCCCAAAAATCCATACCAGGCCCTTTATCTGAGCACGCAACCTAGCAGGCCGCAGGAAAAGACGGGGGGAAGAGGGAGTGCCCCCCCTCCTGAACCATACCAGGCCACATGCCCTCAACATGGGGAGGATGCTTTGGGGGTCTGTGACCCCTCAAAGCACCATGTCCCCATGTTGATGGGGACAAGGACCTCATCCCCACAACCCTTGCCTGGTGGTTGTGGGGGTCTGCGGGTGGGAGGCTTATCGAAATCTGGAAGACCCCTTTAACAAAGGGACCCCCAGATCCCGCAACCTCTCTATGTGAATTGGTAAGGGGTACATTGTACATTGTACACCTACCATTTAACGAAGAAAGTGTAAAAAAAACAAAAAAAACACAGACACCGTTGGGATAAGTCCTTTATTAAAAATAAAAAATAAAAATAAAAAAAAGATTCCAGCGGTGGTAATCCACTATCGGTCTCCACTCAAACGCTGTCGATGTCCTGCGATGGATGATCCCCTCTCCGGGGTCCAGCGGTGCATGTTCTCCTCTGAATCCAGGTCCAGGCTCCAGCGATGAGATGTCCAGCGCAGCGCATCCTGTCTCCACCGGAGACACCCCGGGAATCCCGGCAGCCTGACATGTCTTGTATGTAGCTGAGGACGGGGCCACCCGTCATGTGACCCCATCCCCCTCTGACGCAAGGGGAAACCCGGGCTTCCCTAGTGACATGCAGGTGACCCCGCTCCCCTCTGATGCAACGGAAACCTGCGTTACATCAGAGGGGGGCGGGGTCATCCGCACGTCACTGGGGAAGCCTGGGTTTCCCCTTGCGTCAGAGGGGGTTGGGGTCACGTGACGGGTGGCCCCGTCCTCAGCTACATACGAGATCTGTCAGGCTGCCGGGGTGTCTCCGGTGGAGACAGAATGTGCTGCGCTGGACATCTCAGCGCTGGAGCCTGCACCTGGATGGAGAGGAGATCAAAGGTCGTTTTAAAGCTCAAATAGATGAAGACTTGCAGGGACATGTGGACACTATGCAAGTCCCATCAACTCCCAAAAATCGAAGCCGACCCCTACTGCAAACTGAGAGAGGGAGGGGCCTACACAAAGAAGCTAAAAAAGCTCATGTGAAACATAAGACCCCGGCCCACCCCACACAGAGACTAGGAAATCGTAATAACTACCCTAGAGGAAGGGATACAAACATACATAACCAAAATGCTCATAATCGTGATAACAACTATAATATGAGTAGTAAAAGTCCCTCCAGAGTCCCACGGCCTGTATCCCAAGGGAATGAAAGCTCCCTAGGTGCCATACCAAAAACATCATCGTATGGACATAGGAGCAATGATAATTGGGTTTATCATAAAGACAAAGGACGAAGAAGAACACCAAAAGCCAAACAGGTGAACAAAAATAAGCCTAACATCAATATTAATACTGTGGGTACCTACGAAAATCACGGAAAACGAGAAATAATAGTGGGACCAGTACAGAATGTGAGCAAGACGTGTGTGGTTCCAGTAAAGCAAAATACACATCAGAATCCTTCTGACCAAGAGACTAAGGATGACAGGCAGTGTATAAATATTCCAATCTCCAATTCATACAAGGTGTTAACAACAATACATCAGATGGATGACACTGTGGGAACTACTACAGCCAAATAATTCACTACATATTGCAATCCTCCTACCCAACTACCATCAAAAACTATAAATGGTACAACAGTATTGATTGGAGATGATGGGAATTTTTTAGTGCTTCCCCCTCCTCTTTCGGAAAAAATAAAAATAGAAGAAGAAGAGGAACCAGAGGAGGGGTCGGAGGGAGAAAAAACAATAGTGTCAAAGAGAAGAAAGCTAGGGAATTAAAATCTACGGTAAAAATTTTCAATCTATCATCTCACTTATTGGTGGAAAGTGAAATTAGTCTGCTACAGAAAGGCTTACATTTTGCCCCAAGCAGTAATGCTAATCTTTTTGAACTATTTAAAGACCTGCACAAATACATTTGTGACATCACGGTTAAACGCTACTATAGCCTAAAAACCAGTGAGAATATAAATACTATTCCATCAAAGACAATGCAAAATGAACACACACCCCCACCGGAAGAGGAAGAGAAAGATGACCTAAGTATGTATGATAACACTGATGAAGAGGCTATTAATATCCTGGAAGAACTCTATTTGGAAGGAAGACTGGATATGGATATCCCTATATCTACACCACTTTCAAATGGGATTATACACTCCACATTCCGCCCAAAGTCAACCTTCTATCCACATCACATCAAAAATGAGTTTATAAAAACTTTTTATGCCACGGTATATGCTGACTTTAGAAAATTATTTGACTGACCACAAGGAAAAGTTAATATGCATAATCTTTCTAAGCAAGAAAAAGAATCTCTATTCGCATTCAAAAAGAACCATGACCTAGTGATTAGAATAGCGGACAAAGGAGGAGGTATAGTCATCCAGGACAGAGTTGAATACCTACAAGAGGTGTACAGGCTCCTCTCTGATGATTCCACCTATGAAATATTACAAAATGATCCTCTGCCGATATATAAACTAGAACTAACAGAATTGATGAACCAAGCATTTACTCAAGGGCTCATCCAAAAATCTGAAAATCAATTCTTTCTAATGAATTATTTTAAAACACCTTACTTCTATCATACGCCGAAGGTCCATAAAAACCCAGAATGCCCACCGGGCAAGCCAACAGTGGCTAGTATAGACGGTATTACCAGTCGAATATCACAATTTGTGGATGCATTCCTTCAACCTCTTGTTATCTCCCTCCCTGCCTATATTAAGGACTCTGCACATGTCCTAGAAACCCTGCAACACTATAGATGGGAACCAGGATACCTATGGGTATCTTTGGATGTCAGCTCGCTCTACACGTCAATCCCCCATGATGGGGGATTACGTGCAGTAGAGCATTTTCTCTCAGTAGCAGATCATATGAATCCCAAGCAATCGGAATTCATTTGTCGGTGTACACGATATGCCTTGGAGAGGAATTATTTCTCTTTCCAGGGCAAATACTATAGACAGGTGTCAGGCACTGCCATGGGTGCACATTTTGCACCATGCTATGCCAACCTGTTTATGGAATATTGGGAAAAACTCCAGATTTGGAATCAAAACCCTTTTGCTAATCATCTGGTGTATTATGGGAGGTACATTGATGATGTCCTTATCATTTGGGACGGACCCCCTGACACTGTTGAAAAATTTTTTCATACTGTAATAGTAACAATTTTGGAATCCACTTCACTCATGTAGTGGATGCTGAAACCCTGGTCTTCTTAGACCTTGAACTGGGTAGTAATGGAGATGGCAGCATCACCTCTAAAACCCACTTCAAGGAAACAGCCGGCAACTCCTATCTACGTGAAAGAAGTTGCCATCATCCTAAATGGAAAGAAAATGTACCTTATAGCCAGTTCTGCTGGCTACGTAGAAATTGTCAAAAGCATAATTGCCCTCAGCCGCCTAAAAGAAAACAGAAACACAAAGATGCAGACTATCCCCCAATTTTTTAACCTTATGGGATGCTACAAGTGTAAAGTCACTAGATGTAAAGCATGTCGATTTATTACACCTGGCTAGAAGTCATTCAATAGTAGAGATGGTGCACATTCAGCATTAGACAGTTTATATGCTGCAACACCCAGTTCGTAGTCTATGGGCTTAGGTGCCCATGTGGGTACCTTTATGTGGGCAGGATGGTGCGTACCATGAGAATTCGTTTTGGGTGCACATTCAGCATTAGACAGTTTATATGCTGCAACACCCAGTTCGTAGTCTATGGGCTTAGGTGCCCATGTGGGTACCTTTATGTGGGCAGGATGGTGCGTACCATGAGAATTCGTTTTGGTGAGCACCGTTGACTCATAGAAAAGAAAAATGAGAAGCATAGTGTGCCACGTCATTTCAAACTCAAACACGGGGGTAACACTGAGGGTTTAGTACTGTTTGGGATAGAGTCTATATCTATGTCTATCCCAGAAGGTGAAAGATTTGCTCGCCTCTGTAGACGTGAATCCTATTGTATATTTACCCTCAATAGTATGTCACCAGAGGGGTTAAATGAAGAATTGGAGATAGGAACACTCATATGAGTTATTTAACTCCCCCCTGTCTATACGATTCAACATTTACAATACTTATTCCATAAACCTCCCTTTTTCATCATTATTAGCAGTATTTTTTTTCAATAATTCCATATTCCATTAATTTTAATTTATATACATATATATATATATATATATATATATATATATATATTTATTTAAAAAAAATAATAATAATAATTTATTAATGTTTTTAATTTTTTCTTTAACTTTATGTACAATAACAATTTTTTATAACATATTATATAATTATATTATTAAATATATGATTAATACATAATTGACAATTATGCATTATCCAATACTAATGAATATTCACAATAACTAACATACATCCATTAATTAATCAACTAATTGATCTACATATACTAATATAAGTTGTATAAATCAATAAGATATGTAGGATACTATCTCTAATTTAGTTCCCGCTATAACGCTGTAAATATTGTAGATAGTATAGAAAACTATGAATATAGGTACAATTTTATATATTCATAGCATATATGTGTGTTTTAACTTTCAATTGTATATATACTTTTCCCATAGAGGTATAATGTACACATTAGTCTTTCTGTTTGTAATAGTGACTACAAAGTCATTCTTAGGATGCTGTTGCTATTTGTAATATACCCCCCTGTTTCTGTAATAATATTCAGTTGTATACTCCTGGCTCCTGGTCTATCGTAGTTTATTGGCTGCAATGGAGGAGGGGCATGGACGGACACCTATAAGAATAGCAGATAGGATGAGGGTGTTACCTGAAGAAGGAGGCGACTCCGAAACATGTTGTCATAGCAACCATAACATCCACAGCTAGAGGAGATAGCACGCACATCTAGGCTCCCCCTCTGAGGCTACGAGTGACGTCACGCCTGGCCGGCTGGTCCGTGCTAAGCGTGTATCAGCAGGGAACATAGGGAAGCAGGCCTCGAGCGCTTACCCTCACACCTACATACAACAGCGCTGCCGCCGCCATACGAGCCAATCGCCCTGCATAAGCCAGGAGAGGAGGTGGGAACCAAGAGACCTGTCTACATGCGAATATACAAGCACATGTTTGTGAGTGCAATCCTCCTTATTTTAACTGTCAAGCTTTTACAATAAAATACAGTGTTACACTAGGGCGCGTGCGCTCCTTTCTCCCTTTTTATATTTTCAGATGCAATTCCGCCACCCAGTGGATTTAAGAGGAAGCTGCAGCGCCTAAGATAAGGGAACTACTTTCGAGTTTTTTCTTTTTTGGACTCAAACTGTGATAGCAGTGTATAGGAGATAGCGTGCGAGTGCACGCGGGTCCGTTGGTCTGCGAGTGCACGCTGGTTTGCGAGTGCACGCGGGTCCGTTGGTCTGCGAGTGCACGTTGGTCTGCGAGTGCACGCGGGTCCGTTGGTCTGCGAGTGCACGTTGGTCTGCGAGTGCACGCTGGTCTGCGAGTGCACGCGGGTCCGTTGGTCTGCGAGTGCACGCTGGTCTGCAAGTGCACGCGGGTCCGTTGGTCTGCGAGTGCACGCTGGTCTGCGAGTGCACGCGGGTCCGTTGGTCTGCGAGTGCACGCTGGTCTGCAAATGCACGCGGGTCCGTTGGTCTGCGAGTGCACGCTGGTCTGCGAGTGCACGCGGATCCGTTGGTCTGCTGGTGCACGCTGGTCTGCGAGTGCACGCTGGTCTGCGAGTGCACACGGGTCCGTTGGTCTGCGAGTGCACGCTGGTCTGCGAGTGCACGCGGGTCCGTTGGTCTGCGAGTGCACGCTGGTCTGCGAGTGCACGCGGGTCCGTTGGTCTGCGAGTGCACGCGGGTCCGCGAGTGCACGCGGGTCCGTTGGTCTGCGAGTGCACGCTGGTCTGCGAGTGCACGTGGGTCCGTTGGTCTGCGAGTGCACGCGGGTCCATTGGTCTGCGAGTGCACGCTGGTCTGCGAGTGCACGCGGGTCCGTTGGTCTGCGAGTGCACGCGGGTCCGCGAGTGCACGCGGGTCCGTTGGTCTGCGAGTGCACGCTGGTCTGCGATTGCACGCGGGTCCGTTGGTCTGTGGGTGCACGTGGGTCTGCGTGGTACCTGTGTATTGTCTTGTTGAGTACCTGTGTATTGTCTTGTTGAGTACCTGTGTATTGTCTTGTTGAGTACCTGTGTATTGTCTTGTTGAGTACCTGTGTATTGTCTTGTTGAATAGTTGGGTCAGGAAGCTAGTGTTAGGTAATTTGGACAGGGTATAATCTCGAATCCTCATTAAATTAATAGGTACGATGCCCAGCGGGTGTGGCGAGGCGACTCGGTGTACATCTTGCAGCATGTATGCGTTCCTTGATCATCTGATCGAGGGCGAATACTGCTGTGCAAAATGTAAGCACATTGTTTCCCTGGAAGCCCAGGTTCTGAATCTAGGGAAGCAACTGTCAGCACTGGGAAGTCCCTCCACACTAAAGGAGAGCTGGATACGTACCCGGCAGGTGATGGCAGGGGCCAGCACAGAGGTGGGTGGAGTCAAAGAGGTGCAGGCACTAGAAAATAGTAGATGGGTGACAGTCAGGAAGGGTAGAGGGCGAAGTGCCAGGGAGGCCGATCCAGGGCTGGAGCATCCCAATAAGTATGCTCCATTGAGTGACATAAACCAGTCCGGGACCAGCACTGCTGGAGCTGAGGGACTCTCCTAGCTGCCAGGGGAAGAACTCCTCCAGTGAGAGTGGGGGGGAAGCGAAGGGAAAGGAAAGACAGATTCTGGTGGTAGGGGACTCAATTCTTAGAAGGACAGAGAGGGCAATCTGTAACAAAGACCTGAAGCGCCGAACTGTATGTTGTCTACCGGGCGCTCGGGTTCGGCACATCACGGATCTGGTGGACAGATTACTGGGAGGGGCTGGGGAAGACCCAGCTGTCATGGTGCACGTTGGCACCAATGACAAAGTCAGAGGCAGATGGAGTGTCCTAAAGAACGATTTTAGGGACTTGGGAGCTAAATTGAGGAAAAGGACCTCCAAGGTAGTATTCTCGGGAATACTACCGGTACATCGAGCCACACCAGAAAGGCAGAGGGAGATTAGGGAAGTGAACAAGTGGCTGAAGAGCTGGTGTAGTAAGGAGGGGTTTGGGTTCCTGGAGGACTGGGCCGACTTCTCAGTCGATAACCAGTACTATAGAAGGGACGGACTGCACCTAAATGAGGAGGGTGCAGATCAGCTGGGAATAAGGATGGCCAAAAAGTTAGAGGGGTTTTTACACTAGGTGACAGGGGGGAGGGTCCAGAGATAGTGAGAGTCAGCGGGGAACATATTCTAAAGGGTAGTATTAGGGGCATTAGTGGTAGGGTAACCAAAGAACATAAACCCAAGGTAAGTATAGTAGCAAGTCCTAGTTGCAATCTGGGAACACCCAAGAGGATAGTATGTGACCGGTCAAATAATATTAATGCATTAAAGTGTCTGTTCACCAACGCCAGAAGTCTGCCAAGCAAAATAGGTGAGTTGGAAGCTCTGGTGCATGAGGAGAGCTATGATGTAATCGGTATTGCTGAAACTTGGCTTCATTCCTCACATGACTGGGCTATTAATATTCCTGGCTATGCACTCTTTCGGAAAGACAGGGTAAAAAGGAAGGGTGGAGGGGTCTGTCTCTATGTGAGAAGTGATCTCAAAGCGAGTGTGAAAGAGGACCTGGTGGATGGAGAGTGTGATGAGTCTGAAGCATTATGGGTGGAACTGCATACAGATGTGCGTAGTTCAAAGCTAATCATTGGAGTTTGTTATAGACCACCCAATGTTAATGAGGAGTTAGAGACTCAGCTCCTTGCACAGATGGAAAGGGCTGCAAGGGCTGGGACGGTGATAATAATGGGGGATTTTAACTACCCAGAAATTGACTGGAGTAATGGAACTGCTGGGACAGTTAAAGGGCAAAAATTTATAAACCTATTGCAGGACAATTTTATGGTCCAGTTTATTGAGGCCCCAACTAGGAATGATGCTCTGTTGGACCTGGTAATCTCAAACCATGCAGAGCGTATTACTAATGTTCAGATAAAGGAACACCTGGGTAGCAGTGACCATAACATGATTTCATTTGATGTTAGTTGTAAGCAAAAATCACATACAGGAAAGATAAAAACACTTAATTTCAAGAGAGCAAATTTTCCAAGGATGAGTGCTGCTCTCCAGGACTTAGACTGGGAAGGAATATTGGCATCAATGGGCACAGAACAGAAATGGGAATTCTTCAAAAAGACTGTTTGTGAACTCACTGCAAAGTATATTCCCATGGGCAATAAGTTTAAAAGGCTAAAAATAAAACCTATGTGGCTCACTGCCAAAGTTAAAAAAGCTATAAACTATAAGAAAAGAGCTTTTAAAAAATATAAAAGTGAGGGAACACTAGTGTCATTTAAATGTTACAAAGAATATAACAGGATATGTAAAAAGGAAATCAAGGATGCAAAAATTCAAAATGAACGACAGATTGCAAAAGATAGTAGGACAAACCCCAAAAAATTCTTCAAATATATTAATAGTAAAAAGGTCAAGTCTGAGCATGTAGGCCCTTTACAAAATAATCTAGAGTGGGTGACTGGGGACAAAGAGAAGGCTAATTTATTAAATACTTTCTTCAGTTCTGTGTATACAAAGGAGCATGGGGGAGCTCATGTCCAAAGTGGGGGTGGTAGTGACACAGCCCCAAATCCACAATGGCTCAAAAGTGATATGGTCCAGAAATATTTAGATGGAATAAAGGTGGATAAAGCACCTGGACCAGATGGCATACACCCACGGATCCTAAAAGAATTGAGCTCTGTAATTTCAAAGCCATTGTATTTAATTTTTAGGGACTCATTAATGACAGGAATAGTACCACTGGATTGGCGCAGGGCCAATGTGGTGCCTATATTTAAAAAGGGAATTACGTGTTTACCAAGTAACTATAGACCTGTTAGTTTAACTTCTATAGTTGGGAAAATACTGGAGAGATTAATAAAAGACCACATAGATGAGTTCTTGCTGGAAAAAAAACTATTTAAGCAACAGACAGCATGGATTCATGAAAGACAGAAGTTGTCAAACAAACCTGATTTATTTTTATGAAGAGGTAAGTAAGACCTTGGACAGAGGGGTGGCAGTGGACGTGGTATACTTGGATTTTGCAAAAGCGTTCGATACAGTTCCCCACACACGGCTCATGTGTAAGGTAAAGTCTACAGGATTGGAAATATCAGTTTGTAAATGGATAGAAAACTGGCTAAAAGACAGAATTCAGAGAGTAGTGGTTAATGATTCTTACTCTGAATGGCCCAAGGTTATCAGTGGTGTACCCCAAGGTTCAGTGCTGGGACCCTTACTTTTTAATATGTTTATAAATGATATTGGGTCTGAGATCAAAAGTAACATTTCTGTCTTTGCAGATGACACCAAGCTATGCAGTGGAATAACGTCCTTACAGGATGTCGCCAATTTACAAGCCGACCTCAATGCTCTGTCTAATTGGGCGACTATGTGGCAGATGAGGTTTAATGTTGATAAATGTAAAGTTATGCACTTGGGGGCTAATAATATGAATGCATCATACATACTAGGGGGAGTACAACTGGGGGGATCCGTAGTGGAGAAGGATCTGGGGGTTTTGGTAGATCATAAGCTCAATAATGGCATGCAATGCCAAGCTGCGGTTTCCAAAGCGAGCAAAGTCCTTTCTTGTATTAAGAGAGGTATGGTCTCCAGAGAGAGAGATATCATTTTGCCCCTGTTCAAATCATTAGTAAGACCTCATCTGGAATATGCAGTTCAGTTTTGGGCCCCAGTTCTCAAAAAGGATATTGGGGAACTGGAGAAAGTGCAGAGAAGGGCAACCAAACTGATAAGAGGCATGGAGGAGCTCAGCTATGAGGAGAGATTAGAGGAACTGAATTTATTCTCTCTTGAGAAGAGGAGATTAAGGGGGGATATGATCAACATGTACAAATACATAAGGGGTCCATATAGTGAACTTGGTGTTCAGTTATTCACTTTACGGTCAACACAAAGGACAAGGGGGCACTCTTTGCGTCTAGAGGAAAAGAGATTTCACCTCCAAATACGGAAAGGTTTTTTCACAGTAAGAGCTGTGAAAATGTGGAATAGACTCCCTGCAGAGGTGGTTCTGGCCAGCTCAGTAGATTGCTTTAAGAAGGGCCTGGATTCCTTCTTAAATGTACATAATATAACTGGGTACTGACATTTATAGGTAAAGTTGATCCAGGGAATATCCGATTGCCTCTCGGGGGATCAGGAAGGAATTTTTTCCCCTGCTGTAGCAAATTGGATCATGCTCTTCTGGTTTTTTTTGCCTTCCTCTGGATCAACTGTGGGTATAGAATTGGGTATATGGGATTGTACGATATATGTTTATTTTATTTTATTTTTTTTATTTTTTTTACGGTAGAACTGGATGGACTTGTGTCTTTTTTCAACCTGACTAACTATGTAACTATGTAACTATGTAACTATGTAACTGCGCTGCATTTGGTATTTTTTTTTGTGTGTGTTTGGACTACATACTAATATAATATACATGCTCATCATGCTAACGGTGGTCTCTTTGGAAATAGAGAAAGCCTTCAATACCATCGAATGGCCCTTTCTATGGGAAATACATAAAAGGGTGGGATTTCCATTAGTGTTTATTAATTGGATACAAACAGTATATAATAAACCTATGTCAGCGGTTAATCTGGGAGGAAGGCTTTCACTTTTTTTCAGTTATATAGAGGAACGAGACAGGGCTGCCCTCTCTCTCCGGTCCTCTTTGCTATAGCAAAAGAGCCGGTGGCAGAGGCTCTCCGGACTTCCCCTGATATTCGGGGATTACAAATTGGAGGGCTAGAGGAGAGGGTAGCCATATCTGCAGATGATATGCTGCTATTCCTTGGTGATGTGGGTCCATCATTACAAGGAGCTCTGGGGCCGTATGCAGAACAATAACTATACCATTAATCAAATAATTAACAACAATACTTTCTATAGTGGATTTAAATGGCCGCGGGCCTTTATTATTTGTTTATTAATATTTACCAACAATAAAACATGTTCCAACTTATATTTAATATAACACACACTTTTATTATCTCATACCAATAACTTTTAACTCAGCCTTTACAGCTCGAGCTAAACCAAAAAACACACTTTAAAAGTCTTTATAACTGTCCCTTTTCAATAGAAAAGGACTATACCACATAATAAGGTCCGCGACAATGGGTGGGAGGGTGGGATGCTCCTTGTTCTTGCTGCTCCGCTGCTGACTGAATCTCCTGCGCACTTTAAATTCATTATATATGGGCTAGCTCGTGTCAGTTTAACATGTGACATGCTTTTAGCCAATCATATTGCTCTTTACCTAACTGTCAACTTAACCCTTAGTCTGCCCCGGTCCCATAGGTGGGTGGAGCCAAATTCTTTGCTCCTCCCTTTTCATGGGGCCGTATGCAGAACAATAACTATACCATTAATCAAATAATTAACAACAATACTTTATATAGTGGATTTAAATGGCCGCAGGCCTTTATTATTGGTTTATTAATATTTACCAACAATAAAACATGTTCCAACTTATATTTAATATAACACACACTTTTATTATCTCATACCAATAACTTTTAACTCAGCCTTTACAGCTCGAGCTAAACCAAAAAACACACTTTAAAAGTCTTTATAACTGTCCCATACGCCAGGCATATCATAGATAAGCCTGGCACCCCACCCGCACCGCGGCCAAATCAATACAGTTTTGAATACCCACATTAAAAATATCCAAAGCAATATCAGATAAATGTACTGCGTCAGGCTGGTAAAAACCAACAAAACCGCCCTCCAAATCAACATGCCGGTAAGATATACCATTAATAGAAGGCATAAATTTTGAAATTGCTCTATTTGTTTTTTACGAATTTTTTCGCAATGCCGAAGCTCGGGAAGAAGTAACCAATTTAATCGAGGAACAATCTCAGAAAATACAATCACTGAATCGGGCAAAACGGCGTGTAAATGAAGAAAATCAAGTTTCAATTGTGAAATAATGTCTAAAGTATGGCGTTTGCCAATATCATTACCAGCAATATGAAAAATGACCACTTGAGGAGGGGGCAATGAAGAATAAAGTGAAGAAAAAGCCTGACGCAGACCATTTAGCCTCATACCCCGTGAAGCATACCACCACAAATGAAATTTATCCAAAGGAAAACCCAGATTGGCACCATATATCCTAACTACCGACCTACGCCAAGACCAAAAGATGTAAGAGTGTCCGATGATCCATATGTTACAATGGGTACCTGTAAATTAAACAGAAACATTAAAGGCGTATGTATGAACGATAGCAACTTGATTTCCATCTACCAATATCTTTTATAATAGAATGAGATAAACCTAATTTAGCAGCAGTGGTAGCCGCACCAATCCTGAACGAGTGAGAAGTAATGGGCAGGTGATCTAAACCCAAATGACTTAGACATTTTTTCAATACGGAACAAAATTGAAATCTAGTGAGGGGTAAGCCAGAACAGTGAATCAAAAGACAACCAGGACCACTAGGTCGAACTTGTAAATATTGTTGAATCAATAAAATTGGGCAAATGGAAGGAGAGTCGAATCTGTTCAAAGTAATCCACCGCCCATGACTCAACTGATCAGTCTTGCTTCTACATATCTTTATTTGAATAAAAGTGTCACCCAAAATTAAATCAGAAAGAGAAAGCCCAGTAACACCACGAACATTGGTAGGAAGCAGCTCAGAAATACGAAATGCTCCAAAAAAAACAAAGACAAAAAGAAACCCCAAATAATAAAGATTCGTAAACAGAAAAACAAACAGAATTAGTTGAAGAACAAATCTTCTCTAAAAGATCAATAGAAATAGGCAAACGAGAATCGTGAGAAATATTCGATTTGCGATAACCCTTCAAAGCTTGTTTTACAGAGAAGAAACTCATACAAGAAGGGAAACCCAATAATTTTCCAAAAAACGATACTCCCGCTAATTGTTTCAATATGTGAGAATAAGAATAATTTTTTAACATCAAAGCATCTAAAAATGACAATACTAATGGTTCAGAAACAAGTGTGCCCACTTGACCTTTGGAGTCCAAGTGACCACACCAAGATAACCACGCGGCTTGATAGTCCGCCCACGTGGAAGGAGCTAAAGAATTACAGATGGATGAACCAACTTTCAATAAACCAGATTCCAGAGATAAGAAGGGCATTGCACTCCGCATTCGTCTGCTTCCGGAACCAAGGTTCGAAACCGCTCCAGCTGTAAACGGGACAAAGAATCAGCTACTGAATTATCAATGCCAGGTACATATTTAGCTGTCAACCAAATGTTCAATTCCAAACATTTAAAAACTAAACGACGAAGAACTGCTAGTACAGGCAAAGATTTGGACGATAGACAATTAATAGCATACACCACAGCTTTGTTATCAGAATGCAACCGAATTCTACGATTCACAAAGAAAGAACCCCATATTTCGAGGGAAATTAATACCGGAAATAATTCCAAAAGGGTAATGTTAGCAGTCAAACCTGCCGAGATCCAAGAATCATGCCACTTACCAGCCGACCAATGACCATGCCAATAAGCGCCATAACCAACAGAACCAGCAGCATCTGTGAACAAATCAAGGTCCACCGAACTACAAACTGGGTCCTGCCAAAACGAACAACCATTAAAAGTAGACAAATTTTTTTTCCAAACCAACAAATCCTCACGTAAAGAAGCAGTAATCTGTACAAAATGATGTGGGGACTTAATGCCAGAAATAGCCATATATAATCGTTTAGAAAATACTCTACCTATAGGAACGATTCTGGAAGCAACAAACCCAGTAAGGACTGCAACGTTCTCAAAACCACCTTAAGTTTAGAAAGAACAAAGTCAACTAAAAAAAGAAGTTTAGCTATTTTTTGTGGAGGCAACTGAAATTGCATTAATTCGGTATCAATAGTCCCTCCCAAAAATTCCAAACAAGTAGAAGGAAGTACTGACTTTTCCGTAGCAAGTGGGACACCAAAATTTCGACAAATAACATTAAATTCAGTAAAAAGATACATGCAGTCCTCAGAATCAGCCGGACCCATAAATAAAAAGTCATCCAAGTAATGTAATATATTATTAGAACTGGATTGATAAGACACAACCCACTCTAAAAATGAAGAAAACATCTGAAAATAACGACAAGACAATGAGCAGCCCATTGGCAGGCATTTATCAAAATAATAAGCACTACGAAAATAAAACCCTAAAGAATTAAACGCACTAGGATGAATCGGCAAAAGCCTGAAAGCGGACTTAACATCAGCTTTTGCCAATAATGCTCTATAACCCAACTTCCTGATCTTAAACAAGGCATCATCGAAAGAAGAATATGATACACTGCATAATGCCGTGTCAATATCATCATTCAAAGAAGAGCCAATAGGGTAAGAGAGATGATGGATCATCCTAAATGAATTAGGCTCTTTTTTAGGAACAATACCCAACGGGGAAACTCTAAAATCGTCAAACGGAGGTAAAATAAAAGGACCAGCCACCCTGCCTTCGTTTACCTCTTTAAAGATTTTTTCAGCAACTATGGAAATATGACGATCAACAGAAGGTAAATTATTATGAATAAAACAACCTGAACCTTGAAAACTAGGTAAAGGAAAACCATCACGGAAACCTTCAAATAGAAGGACCGCCATCTGCTGATTTGGCCAAATTTGAAGCCAAGGAACCATGTTTATAAGATTCACTGGTGTGTCCGCTTTTGAGAAAAGTATCTCGATTAGTAGGCGCTGCAGAAGAAGAAGAAGCTTTTTTGAAACACCTAGAAGCTGGATGGTTACCAGTGCAAAAAGCACATTCATGCTTATATTTAAAGGAACGCGGCCATTTACAATGACCTTCATTAAAGCCAAAACACACGCCGCAACGGAAAGTAGAAGAAACCGGAGTTGTTGGCTTCACATATTGCTTCTGTGGCAACAACAAGTTCAACCACAAACCAACATCTTTAACCCCCCATTTCAAAGACTTATGTACAGAAAGTTTCTGGCGAAAAGCCTCATCATAAAAGAACCATGCGAGGCCATTAAAGTTTCTATATGCCTCCAATATGATGTCAACTTGTTGAAAAAGATTGCTGCACAGCTCAGGGCGTTTTTCACCTAAGACACTGGCATAAATGCAGAAAGCATGGAGCCAGTTAGAAAAATTACGTGGCATAGTTTTAGATTTGTCATCCACAAATTTTTCTGAATCTTTCCGTTCAAATCTATAATCTTTAGATGAAGGAATTAAAGACATTATATCAACATATTCCCCGTTTTTAATTTTTTCTTTAAGTACTAGAGGTAAATGAAAGCCTAGCGGTGACAATTCACAAGGCAAAACCTCACCAAATGAACTCTCAGGGATAGTAATATTTTTGTTTTCTGACACCAAAGGAGTTGCAGGAAAAACTGGCGTCACATTAACAGAGGGCACTGTAGATGTAGAAATAGGATCGTTACCCAACCAAACCTGTTCTACACCAGAATCAATATTAGGCATATAAGAATGAGACTGTCCCATTTTTTCTATCAAAGAACTAAAATTGCGAGCAAAGTCACACAAAAATTGATAGTTTTGCGACTCACCAGACGGACGTGGTGGGACAAACATAGAAGCAGGATTAACATTCTGCAGGTCTACAGCAACATCAGTAACGTCAGCAATAGGACTGGTAGCAATAGCAGCAGCAGCTGAAGATGATGGCTGAGCTTGAGAAAAGGAAGCAGTCTGCAAACATTCTGAAGGGGAAATGGTTAATTGGGAAGGAAGGACAGAGACAGAAAAATCAGAAGGTGAAGTCTTTTTTGCAGAAACAGCTCTGGAATGAGAACTACGAGAATTGCTGGGCTTCTTAGCAGGATAGGGAGGTTGCTTACCACCTTGTCTGCGTGGAGGAGATGGGGAGTTGATCCGGCGTATTTTTTGAACTCTGCCCCTAGAAGACACTGAAGGACGGATTGAACGAAATTCAGCATGAGAAGGAAGAATTTGCTGACAAGCTGAGACATTCCTATGTGCGTCATCAATTTTTTCAGTGTTAGAGATAGGAATCCGTCTCCTGCTGTCCCCAGAGGCCGAAGCCGGAACTGCACTGACATTATTCTCGGAAGTCACATTCACTTGTTGTGGTATTGCAGGGACGACAGATAAAGAGAGGTCAGGGGGAGGAGAGAAAACTAATGCTGAACTGGAAGAGGAAGTGTGCAAGTCACCAAGATGGGGGAACTGAAGTGAGACATGAGAGGATGAAAGAACAGGATCAGAAAACGGAGGAGTAAAATTAGAAGCCATAGGGAGATGAGAAACAGAAGATGTATCTGATGAAGATAAGGACAAGCATTGCTTCATCCACTCATCACCGTCGGGAGCGCTGGCTCTTTCCATCAGCTGACGAAGTAAAGTCTTCATGGTAAGCAACCTGAACCTCTGTCCTGTGATGCTCCTTCTTCTTGCTGCTCCGCTGAATCTCCTGCGCACTTTAAATTCATTATATATGGGCTAGCTCGTGTCAGTTTAACATGTGACATGCTTTTAGCCAATCATATTGCTCTTTACCTAACTGTCAACTTAACCCTTAGTCTGCCCCGGTCCCATAGGTGGGTGGAGCCAAATTCTTTGCTCCTCCCTTTTCTTCAATTTGCTAAATACATATTCACAATTTACAGGGCTTAAGGTAAATTGGGGTAAATCCCTACTTTTTGTGGTTGATCAAGGAGCGCAGGATATAGCTTTTTTCAGATTTGCCATTACAATGGGTAACAGAATTTAAATACCTTGGTATAATAATTTCACAACAGGCTGGGGACTTTTTTACGTTAAATCTAAATCCAGCAGTACAGGAATTTAGGAGAAAACTGAAGGTGTTGAAGACCCTGCCTCTTTCACTGCTAGGAGGCATAAATTTAATAAGGGCCCTTTCACACGGGCAGATCCCGTGATGACCCGTCCCTTAACCACTCACTTACGCACCTTCCTGCCCAAGACAATTTTCAGCTTTTAGTGCTGTCGCAATTTGAATGACAATTGCGTGGTCATGCAACACTGTACCCAAACAAATTTTTTATCATTTTGTTCCCACAAATAGAGCTTTCTTTTGGTGGTATTTGATCACCTCTGCGATTTTTATTTTTTGTGCAACGAATAAAAAAAGACCGAAAATTTTGAAAAAAAATAAGTTTTTATTTGTTTCTGTTAATTTTTTTTGTAAATAAATATGTTTTCTTCTTCAATGACAGGCACTGATATGGCTGCACTGACTGGCACTGATAAGGCCGCACCGATGGGCACTGATGAGGTGGCACCAATGAGGTGGCACTGATAAGCACCGATGTTGGGCACTGATAGACGGCACTGATGGGAACTGATAGGCGGCACTGATGGGCACTGATAGGTGGCACTGGTATGCGGCACTGATGGGCACTCATAGGTGGCACTGATGGGCACTCATAGGCAGCACTGATGGGTACTTATGGGTGGCACTGATGGGTACATATGGGTGGCACTGATAGGTGGCACAGATGGGCACTGATTGGTGGGCACGGATGGGCACGGATAGGCACTGATAAGTGGCACTGAGGGACACTGATGAGTGGCACTGATTACTGGTGGGTGGCATTGCTGGGCATCACTGTTTTTTATTACTGTACTATTATGGTGCCAGTCAGTGCCCAATTGTGGGCACTGATTGGCACATATTTGGCATGTTTTGGAACATGTGGATGGCCATGGGGGATGTACCTGGCCATCCACATGTTGAAGGCTTCCCTGGTGGTTCTGGCAGCTTCCCTGGTGGTCCAGGGTGGGCATCCGAGGGGGGGCTGCGCTGATGAACAATCAGCGCGAACCCCCCCTGTCAGAAGAGCTGCCGATCGGCTCTCCTCTACCAGACGCGAGTAAGGAAGAGTCGATCAGCTTACATCGTTATCAGCCCCTGATTGGACACGGCTGATCACGTGGTAAAGAGCCTTCGTCAGAGGCTCTTTACCAAGATCAGTGTAGCGGTGTGTCAGATTGACACACCGCACCACGGCGGCGGCTGTTATCCTGCTGGACGTCATATGATGCCCAGTCAGGATAACTGAACCACTTCCTGGAAGTCAATATGCTATTGAACGGGCGGGAAGTGGTTAAATATCCGCTTGCTCAGCGGGGATCGCTCCGTTGATCTCCGCTGAGCCGGCAGGTGACAGGGCGGTCCCTGCACACTGTGCAGGGACCGCTCTGTCAGATCTCCGCTCTCCTTTTTTTTTTTTCCTTCCGCTCTGCAGACGGATGGAAAAATAGGATTTTCCTTCGTCTGCAGAAACGGAGCATATCAGCGACCGATGAGATCGGGTGTCAGCAGATGTTCATCCGCTGACACCCGCTATCCCATAGGGATACATGTATGTCCCTTTTTCATCCGTAAATGGATGGATGAAAAAACGGACATACGGTCCGCATGTGTGAAAGGGCCCTTAAGATGAAAATTCTTCCTAAATTTTTATATTTGTTTAGAAATTCACCACAATCGTTACCAAAATAGTTTTTTATACAATTAAATAGTATTTTTTCTGGAGAAATAAATTACTCAGAATTAAATTAACTACACTTATGCATCCTTTGGCACAGGGGGGACTGGCCTTCCCAGACTTTAATAAATATTATTTAGCAGCACAGCTGGTACCAGCAGGTGAATGGTTAAACCCAGACAATTATAACCCTGCGACAATGTTAGAGGCCGCAGTGGTACATTCTACTGAAGCACTTCAGGTACTGCTAAATTAAATATCAATATGTGCAGCGCTAAAACCAAACAGTGAATGGATGGATGAATAACTATGAAAATATCTAGTACACAAATCTACTAATAAATTAATAATATATGTATCCTGTGCAAAAAGTCCAAAAACGTCCAAATGACATTAAAGTATTGTAACATCCAAAATAAAGTGCAAGTGCTCTGTGTGCTGCACAATATCCTTAATATATTGAATCAAATTCCCAAAGGAAGTCACGAGGTAGTGACAAAACCAGTAGGAGGATCTTGATCGGCTGACGTGAAAGGAATTAGGAAGTGCTTTGGAGCACAGGCTTAGGATGGGGGGGAATGCCGCTGACCGGGGCTGCAGATCCGACTTCAGGTAACACCATCAACCCATCATACATGAGTATACCAAGGCTTGTTTTTTTACTATGAAATGTGTGTAATTTTGTGGATTTTAAGTTGTAATAAATATTTTAAAAACAATATCACACTATTGCAAGCCTCTGTTGTTTCTACATGTGGCATATATGAGAGGAGGTCACTGTTAACCAGGAGGAAGGAGTTGTTCTTGATCTGAAATTTGATCCAAATAGTTACTACAGGAAGGAAGAACCCCAGGAGGAACCCCTAAGCTGTTGCACGTTTTAAAAAGTCCTTAAAGCGGAGTTCCACCCTAAAATAGAACTTCCGCTTTTTGGCTTCCTCCCCCCTTCCGGTGTCACATTTGGCACCTTTCAGGGGAGGGGGGAGCAGATACCCGTATAATGCAAGTATTTGCTCCCACTCACAGGCATAGATAGCCACAGTATCCGCAGATATCCAGGCCATATCAGGCCCCTCCTCCGTTCCCCCCGCTGTCTTCTGAGAGACACACAGGTCCCAGAAAACAGCAGGGACCATTCAGATTGCACAGCGCAACTCGCGCATGCGCAACGTGCACATGCGCAGTAGGGAACCAGGAAGTGAAGCCACAAGGCTTGTGTTGTCTGGCACGGAATTATGTTTAAATCAAAGGATTTTGAGGGACACATGTCCAGGTATAGGGAGCAGGCAAAGGAAGAAGCTCAAACCTCTGAAATGTCAGCTCTGTTCTCTCAGTTATTCAAATTGGTGGAGAAGAAGGCACAACTGATATGGCACATTGAAGGATTTGAGCAGTAAATTAGAGAAGATCTGAACCCGTTAGGTCTACGTGTTCAGATCTTCCCTACTTTTGACAACATTGATGAATCTTTTAAAAAACAATGGAAAAAAATCTCCAGCAATGTAGCCTCATCATGATGAAGATACTAATGGAGGAGTATTCTAGAAGAATTTTAGTTTTGAGCATAGATATCGAAAACGTCTATATACAATTAAAACCATGTGAGAACCTTGACAATTTCAAAACTTTGGAGGAAAGTATTAAGACCCATCTTGATCTTCTGGCTGGCAATGTTTTGCTAGCTAAAGAAGAGAAGTTCTGGAGAGACAAGATTGCATTTAAAGAATCCAAAGCATACCACTGGCAAAGAAACAACAACCCACATGCACGTCCCAAATTTACTAAAATGCGGGGGTGCAGGTGGGGACAGGGGGTCTAATGTCTCACTAAATTCTTCTCTCTCCTCCTCTTCACAGCGCTCAATTTCTGAAAAGAAACAAATGGAAATCACCCAACAAGGGACAGACTAAAAAACGCATGGTGGAGGCTACACCTATCTCCTCCCATAATGGCATTACAGGTATGAAGGTAACAGGGTCACGGGTCGCGCCACTACAAGCAGCGGATTGTCAGGCTGCGGAGCGCTTAGTACACCCCAGGTGTCCAGATGTCTCCACCTTATAGAGGTAGGTTGCTACTTCCTCATGTCAGCATCATCATTTGCTAACTTTGCCCCCTGGTTGCTGAACTTTATATCCATATGTTATTCATTCATTACTTATTCATATACAAATTGTGCTCTTTATGGCTAATGTGGGAACCCTACTAGCTGCTTGTTCCTTGTTGGGCTTCTGTCCCACCACTTCCCCCCCCCCTTCACTTTCCATTGTCATACATTGTGTGTACCGCCCACACTAGTATGCACCGCCCACACCAGTGGGAGGTTCCACCCTCTGTCCATCTGCTAGGGGCGTGTGCATATGCGTGTATATATTGGGTAGTCAGAGAGAGGAATACTGCTGAGCTCTGAGGAAGAGGACTTGTCCTCGAAACGCGTCAGACGGCAGTGACCCTGGTCAATCCTTCCGTGACCGATCTGAGTGGGTTCGTTTCTGGACGCATTGCTGCGACTTTGTGGTTCTTTTTAAACGCATGGTTTTAACGTTTGTTTGTAAGTAGGATTCTTTTATTTTGTTTTAAATAAATTTATTCAACGATAATGCACGAGGCTGGTGCGCCTCTTTTTTCTTCTTGTTATTTGCTCATCCGAGCAATCTACCTCAGGGATCCTATTCCCCCAAATCAATATGACTGATATGGCCGAACCCATGGCTATTATTAATATTAATTCATCAAATACGGCATCATAGCTAGGCAGTCATGAATCTAATGGTGATCGGCTGAATATTATTAATCTCTCTGATTACATACTATCAGAGGATGAGAGATCGGTCCTGTCAAGGGGTTTGAATTTCTGTCCTGACTCAGGTTTAGACAAATTTGAGATAATCAAGGATTTACAGTTATTTTCGAGAAAATTGTTATTGAAAAGTATGTATGGTAAAATTGAAGTTCCAAACAAAGAAAAAACACTGACTCAACATGAACGTGATGTACAAACTCTTGTGGAACTATCTGAGGATCAGGAGAATTTGGACCTCATTGACCGGATCGATCTTGACAAATTACTTTGCAGGAGACACCCCCACTACAAAAGAAGTTACCCTACCCAAAATACAATCTTCTCTCAAAAAGAAATCTGACATATTCCCTGCCATAGGTAACAACGTCAATTTGGGAGCTTTTCTCGCCATGACAACCAGAGATATTATGAAAATGAACTCCCGTTCAAAAACTCCACGCAATTTGACTGAAGGTGAGAAGAGGGCCCTTGAGAATTTGATCAAACAGACCCAGCTAACGATTAAACCAGCAGATAAAGGGGGTAACATTGGGGAATTCTCAATATAGGGAGATGTGTCTAAAAATACTAAATAATAATGATTGGTACAAACGTATCTCAAGAACTCAAATTGATAGATTCAATTGTGCATTTTATTTGCTGATTGATAACGCATATGCCAACAAAACTATCAATATACAAATTTGGAATTTTATTAGAACTCTCCATCCCAGAATCCCCACTTTTTACAGCCTTCCTAAAGTGCACAAAAACCAAACTATACCCCCAGGACGTCCTACCGTTTCAGGATGTGGTAGTATCACCGAAAATCTTAGAAAATTTATTGACAAACAGATTCGTCCGTACGTTAACAATTTGCCCTCTTTTGTTAAAGATACCATGCATCTTCTTAACCAACTGGATGAGATGTCGGTGCCCCCCAATGCCCTGCTGGTGGCTGTTGATGTTGAAGCACTTTACAGCTCCATCCCCTACCAGCGGGGCATTGGGGTCATCAGACATACTCTATCTCAGTCTTATCGTGACAATCGTTCTTTTGATTTGTTTTTGCTTTCTGCCCTTGAACACATCCTTACTTGTAATGCATTCTCTTTTGATGGATCCCACTACCTCCAGGTGCAGGGCGTAGCAATGGGGACTTGCTGCGCCCCATCATACGCTAATTTGTACCTGGGGGAGTGGGAACAAAACTTTCTATCAGAAGAGACCCTCTTGCCACTAACTGAATTTTTCATCAACTGGAGTCGATATATCGACTACATATTTATCGTCTGGATAGGTACTGAAGAATTGTTGCTGTCCTGTTTGGATGCCATGAATGAAAATTCCTATAATTTTAAGTTTACTATGACATATAGTGATGTCTCTATTAATTTTCTAGATATTACCATATTAAAGGACACAAATGGCAAACTGACAAGCGCTCTATACCGGAAGGATACAGCATGTAATTCTATACTTCATGCAGAAAGCGCACATCCAACATCATTGGTCAAATCGATCCCATTTGGGCAATATTTGCAGCTACGTCGCAATTGCACAAATGACGATACTTTCCGCAAAGAGGCCAATGCTCTAAGAGATTGTCTATTAATACAAGGATATTCCCTCACCAGCCTGAAAAAATCATTCAGGAGAGCTACCCTCAAATCCAGGGACCAACTCCTGACCAAAAAACAACCAACCATTGGGCTAGCCAGTGGGAATAACAATACCCTATGTATTATTACAAAATTTAGCAAACAAAGTAAGCAAATCAAGAGAATTATTTTTAAACACTGGCATCTATTGAGTATTAACCCCTCTTTAGCTTCATTTGTACCATCTCAACCTTCAATCACATATCGTAAGACTACTTCCATTAAGGATAGTCTGATACAGAGTGAATACACGGGAGAATTTCGTGTAGATCCCTGCAGACGACCAGATACCTTTCGCTGTGGAGGTTGCAGTTTGTGTCAATACATGAACATTGACACGAATGCAACCCTACCAAATGGAAATTTTTTCAAACCTACCCATTTTAGTTGTATACTTACTTTCTTGCCAGTGTGGTGCCTTTTACATTGGCAAAACTAAACAGCCATTTTACAAAAGAGCTGCCAGACACATTTCTTGCATGAAGAAATGTGACCCAGATCTCCCCTTAGGGCGTCATATTAGAGACACCCATAACAGCAGAGTCCTTAGAATCAAATTCTTAATTCTAGATAGGATACATCCGAGCAACAGAGGGGTGATTGGAACAGAACTTTATTACAAAGAGAGACTAGGTGGATTTTCACCTTAAATGCCACGATGTCACCGGGTCTAAACAAACTAATTAGCTATCGTCCTTTTCTTGAGGGATTTTCATCTGGTGGGTGGGAAGAGTAGTCAAATGATTGAAAAATACAAATTATGACATATTATTAGCAGTGTCAGCTCCTTGTTTGATATATTTTTTGATTTACTCAGGTTTCCCCCCCCTTTTTTTTTGGTGCTTAGTTGTATAAGCAACACATTTATTTATTCAATCTTTTTCTATATATCTACATCAATTGAACTACATATACTCTTCAATTTTATGGTTTGACATATAATCTTTTATGTCTAGTTTTTGGTTTTTGGTTACCGTCTTTCTCATATCTTTTACAATAACTATTTCATTCAAGGATGTTTCCTCACCCCCTTGCTTTCCAATTTGTTCTGTTTATTCATTTTTTGTGCCTGATTTTTGGTATCGACATTTCAGGTGTCCTCTTTTTTCATGTGCATATGTTTCTTTGTGGCTCGTGATCGGTCCTCTGCCCTCCACACGGCGCACTGGGGGGGATGTCTGTGGCGGCCATTTGGCCCCCGTTTTTTTCGGGGACCTTGGCCCTCGCGATGCCTTCCCCCCACCTTTATGCATTTATTTGCATCAGTGCGCCGGCGCGCGTCCTATGCCGCCTGTCATCACTCAGGGGTGGCGGTTTGGCACGGGGGCCCCCTATGATATATTTTTTGTTGTTCTTTTGCCATCCTGGTGGGTCATTCATGTACCTATGTTTTCACATTTGAGGGGGGTAATTATCATTCTATCATTTTTCCATGTATAGTCAATAGTTGCTGCATAACAACATGGGGGTCATTTGGCAAAGTATGCATGTATAATTACATGCATGCAATCACTATAAGCCTTTTTTCCCCTAGATAAGTTTTCTAGGTTTTTTTCCTCAGATTATAATCTAATGTTGAGTCCTGACCTGTATTTTATTTACTTCTTTCATCAATGAACTGCGATGATATTCAACTACTTCTTTTTAAAAGTCCTCCCCAGTAATGTTTATGCATTACAACCAGGTTGGCTTAGAATTCAATTACCTTTGTGCGAACTAACGTCTAGCTTTTGGAGATTGTTTCTCCTTTGGCTTGTAGACTTCAGCTCGTTGACTTCCGCCGCATCTGTTTGCCCACTGATCGGGACGCATCACTATCTTCCGACGGTGGTCGCAATGACGTCATCACGTCTTTATTTCCCGCCATTTCACGCATGCGCGGGCGGATGACTGACGCCATTGAAAGCCCTCGGTGGCCATTGTCGGTCCACACGAGGCATTGGATGTGGCGTTTTGACTCTGTACTGAGATACCTTACAGGTAGACATTTTCTATACTCGAGTATAAGCCGACCCGAATATAAGCCGAGGCACCTAAATTTACCACAAAAAACTGGGAAAACGTATTGACTCGAGTATAAGCCTAGGGTTTCCATCTGCATGCCTCACTTTGCCTCACTGTGTCCATGTGCATGTCTCACTGTGCCCATGCCTCACTGTGCCCATGCCTCACTGTGCCCATGCCTAGACTGACGTTTAACATTGGAGTCTATGGAAGGGGTGCCCGGCTTTGAAAAATCGGTGCTCCCTGGCTGTAGGTCCCCCAGACAAAAAACTTTGCACACTTATAGAGGAAGAGGGGGGCTACATGTGTGCCAAGTTTGGGGTCCAGAGAACCTACAACCAGCTGGTACGGGCTCCCCAAAATCACCAGAGAAATTACCGTTTTACATGGGCGTCTATGGAAGGGGTGCCTGGGTTTGAAAAATCGGTGCTCCCCGGCCGTAGGACCCCCGGACAACAAACTTTGCACGCTTGTAGAGGAAGAGGGGGGCTACATGTGTGCAAAGTTTGGGGTCCAGGGGACCTATGGCTGGCCGGAACCGGGTCCCCAAATTTTGGGAAATCAGGCGCAAAAAGGTGACTCGAGTATAAGCCGAGGGGGGCATTTTCAGCACAAAAGAATGTGCTGAAAAACTCGGCTTATACTCGAGTATATACGGTAATTTGATACATTAGGATACTTACCATATACATTGTTTACGAATGGTCCTTTCCGCTCTTTCTTTATCTTTCATTCTTTAGACATACCCTTTTGAAATGAAATAGTGATAGAGATTTTCTGCAGTTACCTTATCCTGAGGTTGATGCCCATTTGACACATCCTCATTCGATTTAGGACTGCATTTACTTTTGGAGTCTGTGTTACTCCTTTTCTCCTTCTCATTTTTGGACCAGGACTTGTCTACTATACTGGTGGGTGTTTCATGTACATTGGGTTTTCTTTTTACAACTACTTTTCAATATGGTGCATGTTGCATTGAGATTTATATATGGACTAGTCTCAGGTCTTTTACCTGTCTTTTTTATCCTTTATCCTTCTCTTTATGTTTTTAGTGCACATATACCCTATTATATGTAAACAGAGCTTCCCTTAGTTTCGCCCATCATCGGTGGGGACCCTTGTTGGAGGTTTTTGGACCCTCTCGATCTCTGAGCCATAAGACTGGGTGTCCTCCCCCTTCTACATCTTGAACAATGCACGTGTTTTGTTTCGACACATGGAATGCCGAATAAATCCTTGAAACTCTGTAAGCAAATGTCATTTGTTATGATTGTAATGTTTTTTGTATGTATGAATATGTATACAGTGAGACATAACTTATATTATGTATTATATACAGTAACTGTGTAACTAATAGAAATTTGTCTCCCCATTAGACACTTTTTAACCTTTATGTCTTTAAATACCCTGAAGAAGGGCTTCATACCGAAACAGCTGTTGGGTCGGACTCAAAGTGTTCAATCTTCTCTTCATTATTTATATCAAGTTTTCTGCATTTGTATACTTTCCATGTGACTTTTAATTCAGAATGTCTTATTTTTGTACCTATTGATTAAATTTATACTTTTATATATACTTTTGTGTATTTGCAGTCACTTTAAAAGTCCGACCTCCAAGGGTTTTTTTTCAGTTTTTTCATAATTTAACACACCTGCTCCCCCTTCACACCTGAGACCTTGTAACACTAACAAGTCACATGACACCAGGGAGGGAAAATGGCTAATTGGGCCTGCTTTTCTTGCCAGCAGTTTAGATTAGACATGTGCAATTCATTTAGTTATGAATTCGTTATTCGTCAAAATTCGTTATATTCGTTAATTCGTAAACATATGAATGAACGAACGGTTTACTAAAATTACCAATGAAAAACGAATCATTGAAAGGAACGAATATGGAAAACAACGAAAATACGAAATTATTAAATTAGAAACAGCGAAAATACGAAAGAGTGAAAAAACTAAAACATAGAAACAACGAAAATACCGAACAAAGATTCAAAATAACGAAAATCAAAATGAACGAAAAAAAAAAACGAAATTACGAATAATCGGAAAACGGAAATCAAAACAACGAAAATACGAAATAATGAAAATTCTAATTTGCTGGACGTTGGCCAATAAGCTTGTCCCTTCCCCTGAAGAGGTTGTCCCTTCCCCCAATAAGCTTGTTTCTTATTCCCTTGTGTGTTTTTCTGTGTTAGACTGCAGTGCATTCCATCCAGAGTTCAGATAGGGTGTGGTTGGGTAGGTGGCACTGTTTTGGAGGATTTGTGAGTTAAGTTGTAGGTGGAAGCACAGAGGCGCCACTCTAAGTGCAGTATTCACAATTATTTTAATGGATGAAACATAGAGCATATGTACTCACAAAGGTAGAGTTCAATTTAGGCATGTAATAACAGGTGGTCCGTCTCTCCTCTCCGTGCAGGCTGGTGGCGTGGAGCGGGTTGCGCCGGTGGAAGCCGACGCTTCCTGTACCTCAGACACTCAGATGCGAAGGGAGCCAGAGGGTGACGTCAATTCCTGGCGGGTGGTGAGCCGTGTAGCTGTCCGTTACTTCCGGGTAGCTGGAGGGACCAATAGGTGATGCGTTTTCGGAGCATGCGCTCCTTCTTCAGACCTAGCGGGGGCCATGTCAGATAAGGGCTTTATATGCTCTGTAGGCAGAGCTTCTGGGTCCTAATGTCCGTGGTTGTTGCACTCTGACTGTGCTAAGTGTAAATGGCAACCACATCTTGAGCGGGGCCAGGGGGGGTGGAGTAACACATAATAAAATTAAATACAATAAATATGATGATAAAAATAGAGTACAATTTGGACCATAGATGCCTGGGGGAAAAAAAACAGAAATGCATACGGAAGAACATCATGGGGGACAACAAAGAAAGAAGTGTAGGAGAAATTAAATAAAAGGGGGGGCAATAAATAAAAAAATAAATAAGGATAAATGATGAATGATAAGAAATAATAAGAAAAAATAATAATAATAACATAGAGTAAAAAAATAAAAAAATAAATAAATGAAAATGCATGAAAATACATGAAAATAAAAATAAATGAGAATAACAATAAAAAATAAAAAAATAAAAAATGATATTAATAAATAATAAATGATGATGTATACGTGGGGCAAAATGTAAATCATGAGAATTAGAATTGAGAATGAGACTCAAAGGTGGTGGTGATAATAATTTTATTGTACACACATATTGTGTGTAAGCACTGTGCATGTGGATTAAAGGGGAAACAAATTTCACATACACATATGCAGAAGGCATTATTAGCTGGTACATCAGATCAGGATCAATCTCAGCATATATTAATTACCGGTGATGTATCTGAAAACTTGATCTATGTGAATAAATCTCTATCTATTAAAGTACTTACTTGTTATGGGCGAAGACCTTAAGGGTCCGGAGTATACTAACTGGGCAGAGAGCCGAAGGTGGTGGGGGGGGAGGGAGGAAGTGGGAGAGAGGGGACCTGGATGGAAAAGATTATTTGGACATAGTTATTAACTGTGTGATAATGTGACTCTAAAATATAATATAAGCATACATATCAACATAGCTATAGTTACTCTTTATATTAGCTGAAATGAATGTACATGATAGGGGAGGGGGGAAGAGGGAGGAAGGGGGGGAGACAGCGGAAGGGGGGGCAGGAAGGGGAGGGATTGGGTGGGGGTGGTTTCAGTTGCGGTGATGGGTAGGGGGGGAGAAGGGAAGAGGGTAAGGAAAGAAGGGGGGGGGTTATAGGTAAGGGAGGAAGCTGGGAGTGGGAGACTGAGGGGGGGGGGAAACTAAGACATTGCAACTGAAAATGGGCTGTTCAAATGAGATTGTTGACCTCTATTTCCTCCAGGAGAAAGGGTGTCCAAATTATATATCCAAAAGGTTTCCCTCTGGCAGAGACGCTTGAAACGCTCCGCCAGAGGAAACGTACCAGGGATAGATTCTATGATCCAAACCCTGAGGCCTGTGGAGGATTGTTCATGGTGTTTAAGGAAATGGCGCGGGACGCTATGCTTGTCATTTCCACCCTCTACAAAACTACGTGTTCCCCAAATCTCTTTCTGAGTGCGTATGGTTCTCCCAACATAGTGGAGACCACACGGACAAATAAGACAGTACACAACAAATTCTGTTGAGCAATTAAAAAAACTGGAAATGAGGTAGGTTTTTCCTTTTACTGTGAACTCTTTTTGAACATGGTGGACAAGTTTGCACGTCAAAGTGCCTTCCGACATTGAAACATGCCAACCAGGGGGATGAGACACAATGTACTCGTGGGCGCATCGGGGTGCGGTTTGTACTTACTGGGAGCTATGAGATTTTTAATGTTTCTAGCTTTCCTATATAAGAATTTAGGTTTTAGTGGTATAGTTGATTTCAACTGAGGGTCCTCTAGCAAAATTGACCAATGTTTGTTTAAGATTTGTTCCATTTTTTTGTATTTTGTGTGAAATTGGGTAACAAATCTGACCGGTTGGGTCGAGGATTGGTTATTGTCTGTTGGTTGCAGAGCTTGGTCTGACAGGTAAAAATTGTAGGCATCATCAACAAGTGTGGATGGAAAAGCTTTTTCTGTAAATTTTTGTTTGAGGGACCCTTGTTCGATATAATCTTCTTCGATAGTGCAGTTCCTGCGGAGACGACAGAACTGGCTTTTGGGGATATTGTTAATCCACCTCGGATGGTAGCAACTGTGATGGTTTAGAAAGGAGTTTCCAGCTGTGGGCTTGGTATAGTTTTTGGATAGTATTTTGCTATCTTTGTGATATAAAGTTAGATCTAAAAAGGATAATTGTTGAAAATCGTGCTCTGAGGTGAATGATAAACTGAATGTGTTGGTGTTACAGTGTTGTAAGAATTCAATGAAGAAGGACCCTGGGCCATCCCAGATGACAATGATGTCATCTATATACCTCCCATAAAAGACAATCTGGGAGGTATATGGATTGTTGTGCCAGATATAATTGGCTTCCCAGAGTCCCATGGTGAGATTGGCATAGCTGGGGGCAAAATTGGCCCCCATAGCTGTGCCCATCACTTGTAGGTAGAACTCTCCATTGAATTCAAAGTAGTTGTGGGTTAAGCAGAATTCTGTGGCTGCAAGAATGAAATCTGCTTGTCTGGGATTGAGTAGGGGATCTGTGGAAAGAAAATATGCTGTGGCTCTAAGACCTATGGGGTGTGGTATTGAAGTGTATAAAGAGTTGACATCTAGGGAAGCCCACATATAGGTGGGTTCCCAAGCTTAGGGGGTCAGTTGTTCCAAAAGATGAACCCATCTATGATGTACGATGGGAGATTTTGTGCTAATGGCTGGAGAAACTGGTCTATGTATTAGGAAATGGGACTGGTTATGCTGTCCATGGCAGCAACTAAGTTGTGACTTGTGAGAGAGAAATTATTTGTTTCTTAAGCATACTCTGTCTAGATTCTAATTTCTATATTTGTATTTTTTAATATCTCTCACATATTTTTGTTTTCTCCTATGTCAGACTGCATTCTAGACAGGGTGTGGGTGGTGTTGGATTTGTGAGTCACTCTCTTGTGACAGAGAGTAATAGAGAAATTATACATTTCTACTTACGCTTACTATTTATTATTCCTAGGATTTTCTGCAGTTATTTTTTTCCCCTTTTGTGAGACAGTGTGGGACTGTGTTTTATTATCTTGCTGTCTGTCTGCCCTACATTATTTTTTTTGTTTTGTTAGCCAGTGCCACTACTAGGCCAGCCCAGGCAGCATCTACTAGATATTGATGGTGGTAGAAGTAGATTAGTAGATCTTTGTTGCATGTTAATCCCGACCAATTGTAAGGACAGGTAAATTAATAATATTCCTCAATCCCTTTATTTTCCTGAACCAATTTATTTTATTTTTTTAAATAAAATAAAAAAAGATAAATACTAATACTATTTAAAAATATAAATATTGTATAACGTTAGTAGTGTAGCGCCATTCTGACACATTACGTAAAATTACGAATTATGCCCCGATTACGAATCTACGAAAACAATGTTACAAATCTACGAAAACAATGTTACGAATCTACGAAAACAATGTTATGAAAGTATGAATAAATGAGCCAGTCAATCTTACGAAAGTACGAATTACAAAATTACGACGAGTAGTGTTTCGAATAAGCGGAAAATGTATTCTAACGAACGTACGAATGTAATTAAATCTACAAAAGTACGATTTTCCAATCAACGGAAATTAGACACGGAAATACGAATCATTGCAAATCAACGAAAATATAGTTATTACGAAAAGAACGTGGCCGAATATAAAATATAATGAAAATACGAATTTCAAATCAACGAAAATTAGACTAACGGAAAAACTAATCAATGGAAAAATAACCCTTACGGAAATACAAAAGAGTCCGAATACCATAACCCACGTTTTACGAAATTACGAATCATTACGAATCAACGGAAACGAATAGAAACTAAATGAAACTAAACAAATTTTTATGTGCACATGTCTAGTTTAGATATTAATAGCTGTGTGTTATTTTGAGGGGACAGCAAATTTACACTGTTATACACTGTTATACAAGCTGTACACTCACTACTTTACATTTTACCAAAATATCATTTTGTCAGTGCTGTGACATGAAAAGACATAAAATATTTTCAAAAATGGGAGAGGTGTACTCACTTTTGTGAGATACTGTATATATATATATATATATATATATATATATATATATATATATATATATTGTGAAGGACTAGCATCAAATGTAGAGCTTGAAGGACACCACCACTCGCTGGTTCTTCTTTTTAAGGGCTTTGTTTGCCCATTTTTATTAAAAGAAGTCAAAACAAAATGAAAGGTTTCCCTCGCAGGGGTTTCAGTACTCCTTTTCAACAACAAAATGACATTCAGCCTCCTGGCTTATACATACAGCAGTGCTACTCAGGCCTTCCACTTCAGGCTCTTGTCTGTCTCCTATAGACTATTCCATCTGCAACACCATCCATTTGGATAGCAGCCCCTTGCTGCTCTGACCCTCAGACCTGGGTCTCTGGCTTCCACTGTGCACACAAGCACTCTCTGACTTCTCCAGTGCACACTTGCACTCTATGGCTTCCCCAGTGCACACCTGCACTCGTCGGGAGGGTGGGGCCCAGAATGCTGGTCCTGACTCTACTATATGGCCCACACACACCTGAACAATCAGTGTGCAGTTGAGTCTCAAAACCCGGATCCAGGACTGGGGATTTCATCCCACCCGGATCTCTAAGAAATCCCCAAGCTCCGGGTCCCAAAGTGGACTTTAGTAAATCATGAGGAAACTGAAAAGCCAGTTTCCTCCCAAACAAGCAAATGCCCTGGAGCCCCTCAACCTGCCTGGTTGAGAATCCTGTATTCATACACTGGTGGGGTACCACACTACCACATACCCTCCCCCTTTGTTTCGATCCCGAGGGAGGAACACCAGCACCCATCATTATGGTTGGGACACCTCTGTGCTGGCTGTCAGCCACGTAGGCCCAACCTTTTTTCCGGGTGCGCTTCCAGGTATGTCCCACCCTGGATCTTAACAAGGTCCTATATTTCCCTATACTCAGCCTTCTCCCTCTCTTGGGGGAACTCTGCCTACCCTGATCCTACCTTTCAGCTTACGTAAATAAGTTTTATCTTTCACGACAGGTCTTTCAGGTTCAAAAACCTCTCTCTTGTTACCCAGGGCAACCACATTGCTTTTAAGAGCACCAATCATTAAATCATATATTTTAATGTCACACTTTCCAACGTAATCAGTGCTGTCCATCTCAGTGCTTGTTAGTACCAGACCTGAGGCGGGACCACACATAGGCGAGAGATTAAATCCCACAGGACTAAAGCCAAGTTCTACCTCACCTGTTGTCCAACACTCCATGGGTAACTGATCTAACAGATGACACTGATCTAGGCACAAACTACTTCTTTCTGATGTACACATTACATTGTTGCAGCATTCACCTATAGCACTTTTTCTCCCAGTGTCTCCGGGTACTTTAAGTTGTACCTCTTTCTGAGTGATAGAAAGCATCTCTGCTAGTGCTGCATCTATTCTGGGCCCTTCCTTCTCATGAGATTTAGCTGCCGAGACAGTATCTGCGCCCTCTACTGACCACTGCTCAGCTGCACCTTGGAGCACACCAGCAGAGATGTTTCCAGTCACTACACCAGCCGGAGAGACCTTTGATGACTCCAACAGTTATGAGCGCCTTCCAGGCCACTCAGTAACTGGGAGCACCCCCTTAGAGAACCTCAGAACTATTTGCCACACTGTTAACAAGCTTCCCAGCACAGCCTGTACCACCTGGTTCCACCTATTGGTACCACGCAGCACCACCTGGTCCGACTGCGGTGGAGACACCCAAGTGTACAGTGAGGGCACTTTTACCAACTCCAGCATTTCTAATAAAGTTTTTGTCAACTCTATGCAACCAATGTCTAAATGCGTGACCTTTTTGGGAACCTTTCCCCTGTCCGAGACATGGAGGGGCTCATCCATTGCAGCTTGTGAGGTTGAGACATTTGAAGAGACCACCATCTCCTTGAAGGTACCCCTCATCCCAGCCTGTTGCTCCCCTGGAGCGCTGTCAGACACATGTCTCCTCTTCACCTCTAACGCTACACCAATGAGCCTCTGCGAGTCAACATTAGTCACATTGTCAACTTGACACTTGCCACTATTTAGTTGCTGGGCCGTGGACAACCCATCTGCCATGCCTGCGCCCAGAACCGTTCCTTCAGACTGGAGGGCATCAGCCTTTGCAGGGGCTGGCGTGCCCTTGAGCACTGGCCATTCTGCGATCCCTCCACTGGGCACAGCAGGTGGTCTGTCCACAACTCTGTCACACATCATTGCTTCGTAATTCCTTGTCACTTGGCCTAGTGCCGCAACTGCTTCCTTACACCAATCATCCCAGTCTCCTGTGGTTCCATCACTGGTGCTCCACAGCACTGCATCACCTGCTCTAGAAGGCCCAACAGGAACCTGGGATTCACTAGCCAAAACAACACACTTGTCACTTCTATCTACCTCACATTGTGACAATATTTTTTTTCTCACATCACACTGGGAGATTGCATCCTCAACCAAGGCAAGGTGCAATACCTTATTTTGAACACCTTGCTTTGGTGGCGCTACAGACACATACAGCTCTTCACTTTCAGCTTTTGCAGGCTGATCTAACCCCTTGACAACTGGGTTACACTTAGGGTGGTGGGGCTGCGCCCACACACACTCACTATGTAATACAGTCTTCCCTTGTTTCACCAGAGTAGCACCACAGCAATCCTGGAAAACCTCTGGCTCCAACACATGGAGGCCCCATGAGAGTTCCATGGACAATCCTGTGCTTCTGGTTGTCATGGGAGATATCCTACTCCCATCATTGGTAGTAAACACATTTCCAACATTTTCAGACATGACACTAAAGGAAACACATTTTTCAATGTCATGATCACCAATACCATCACATTTGCCAACAGTAACACTTTTGTCAGCATAACCATCAGAATTTTCACTACGTGTAGACATAACTGCTACTTTTGTGGATTGTCCATTACCCACCAAAGCCTCTGAGTGACTCCTCACAGCGCCCTCCATTTTTAAAGGGGCACCCTTTTCTACATGGGCAGCTCCAAAGTTGACCTGGGAAACGCTCGGCTCCGTCACTGCGGGCTTCTTGGAAGTCTCCCTGGGCAACCCTGCAGTACTTGTCACTAGGGAACATGGCACAAGCACTGTTTTGGTCACCCCTAACTCTATTTTCCCAGCCACCTGCTGGACTATAGCAGGCACATGCAGAGTCCCCATGTCCTTTCCAGTCTTTAGCCCTGCGGCTAGTTGGGCTTTATTCTGTGCCTCCCCACTGCTCTGGGTAGCACACTGCCGCAAGTCTATGTCCATTGGCACTGCGGATCTCCCCACTGGATCTACTCCCACTTCACTGGGTTCAGTACCATAAACTGGAACAGTCTTACCATTTTCAGTGGCTGGCATCATAGCCTTCACTTGAGTGCGCTGTCTCTCAGCTGCATCCATACCAGTTACTGTCTCTTTGGGGCCATATGGCGACACTGCAGCCTTTCCAGACTCTTCAGCGGTGTTCCAGAACCTTGGGCAAGTAAAGATCCCATGCCCCACTTGACCACATTCCAAGCACGGTACTGGACGCTGAAATTTAATTTCTTGGCATCTCCTCAATGCCTGGCTCTCTCCAACATGCTGCATTGGCTCCTCCGGAAGCCACTTGTCACGACCCATGGGAGGCACACCCCTTGGTCCACAGACAGCCCGACTGGCCTCCTCTGTGTTGCTATGGGCAACCACTCTCTGTCCTGGCCTTTGATCATCCTCTCTTCTGGCATATAACACAGGCTTCTCAGACCTTTGTTTTGCTAGGTAGCTTTGCACTGGAGCCAGGGACAAAAGGCACTTGGAGACTGCATGCCCCCACTCACTGCACCGCAAACAGCGCACTTGGTTCCATGTCTTGTCGGGGTTTCCCACCCTGCATCTGCTGGACCCTGTCTCAAGCTGTGTCACTTTCACACTTTTCGCAACAGCTGCTGGTTTAACTGCAGCAGCGTTGCCAGGGGCAACAACACCCCTCTCCCAGACATGGACATTCGGCAGCTCTCTTTTTGTATGGAAGGTTGGTTTGCCTTCCACTTTAGCTTGGTCCAATCCTGCCAGGTGTCGCTTGCACCAATCCACTGCAGATTCAAACGCTGGTGGACTCTCCACACTAGCAGTCATCTGTGCATTCATTGCACCAGGGTTGCTAGGGACAACAGCAGCCCTCTTTTCCCTTGGAAAACTCTGTTTAGGCATGTATGGGGTTCGATCAGGCGGTAACAACCCCTCCAGCCACAGAGCTCTATCTATCATCTCAGCCATCCTTGCTTCTTTTAGGCGTTTTGATCGCCCCATCCTTGCGGTCTTGCACACAGCAACTTGTAACAGTTCTTGCGGAGAAAAGGAAAAAAAAAAGAAAAAATCTGTTTGCTTCTCCTTTCACAGGTACACGACCTGCATGCAACAGTCCATCAAATAAACTTCTGCGCAATGCAGATTGCCTGGCTGCCACACACAGCTAGCAGCAGTTCACTGCAGAGAAAAAAAAATGACTTTTTGTTCACAGGTACACCACCTGCAACAAATTGGAGCACTGTCTCTTCAAGGCTAGTTACCTTTCGCTTGCAGGTTCTCCTCACCTGCACACACACAGATTATGCAGTCTCATGCACCAAAACCACAGTTCATATAACAGATGAACTTACTTGATTGTAGGGATCTCAGATTGTGCCAAAATCCTCCACCACTTGTGAAGGACTAGCATCAAATGTAGAGCTTGAAGGACACCGCCACTCGCTGGTTCTTCTTTTTAAGGGCTTTGTTTGCCCATTTTTATTAAAAGAAGTCAAAACAAAATGAAAGGTTTCCCTCGCAGGGGTTTCAGTACTCCTTTTCAACAACAAAATGACATTCAGCCTCCTGGCTTATACATACAGCAGTGCTGCTCAGGCCTTCCACTTCAGGCTCTTGTCTGTCTCCTATAGACTATTCCATCTGCAACACCATCCATTTGGATAGCAGCCCCTTGCTGCTCTGACCCTCAGACCTGGGTCTCTGGCTTCCACTGTGCACACAAGCACTCTCTGACTTCTCCAGTGCACACTTGCACTCTATGGCTTCCCCAGTGCACACCTGCACTCGTCGGGAGGGTGGGGCCCAGAATGCTGGTCCTGACTCTACTATATGGCCCACACACACCTGAACAATCAGTGTGCAGTTGAGTCTCAAAACCCGGATCCAGGACTGGGGATTTCATCCCACCCGGATCTCTAAGAAATCCCCAAGCTCCGGGTCCCAAAGTGGACTTTAGTAAATCATGAGGAAACTGAAAAGCCAGTTTCCTCCCAAACAAGCAAATACCCTGGAGCCCCTCAACCTGCCTGGTTGAGAATCCTGTATTCATACACTGGTGGGGTACCACACTACCACAATATATATATATATATATATATATATATATATATATATATACACACACACTCTTATAATAATGATTGCTGAGTATTTTTTCATTTTTCTTATTTTTTATGCAACCCAATTTGCAGCTTATGATTATATGATGAATTTAGTCACTAAATAGGAAATTATGAACACAAATCAGAGATTTGATTCCCGCTCAGACAGCTCAGCAGGAAAAATAGATGAACTGTTTTTTTTTTTTCACAGTTGATCTATATTTTACAATTACCTTAGCAATTGTCCGGTATCACCTGTTTAGTGAATAAACCCCATTTGTGACAATCTAAAGCAGTGGTCTCCAAACTGCAGCCTGGGGGCCGGATGTGGCCCTTTGCTTGCCTTTATCCAACCCTCGGGGCACTTCTCCTCACACTGATAGAAGACTATTCTGCCAACTGACAACAATAGGAAACGATTTCTCCCAGTGGCACCAACAATGGCCCACTATTCCTCCCCCTAATACCAAACATGGCTATGTTTCCTATCCCTGATGTCACAATATATTCCAATCCCGCTGGCCACAGTCTGGCTCCACCTGAAGTCAGAAGAATAATAAACTGACCCTTTGTTTAGAAAGTGTGGAGACCCCTGATCTACAGGCTAGACAGGTAAAAAAGGTCAGATGTTGCAGTGATGATACCTACACTGTATCTGTATGAATTTGAATACAGGTTGGAAGAACCTGGATGGGAAAGTGGGGGTAAAGGATCTGGGATTCACACCCCATCATCATTTTCTTACCACTCTTTGCAGAAGTCCTGTGATACTGGCTTTCCAACCAATCAGGGAGCTTGCCGTATGGTCACATGAGCTCCCACCAGGTGTCCTGAAACCAGTACCACTCTCCCTTGCGACACTCTCCTGGTACGAAAAGAGATCTTTCCAATCTCCCTGCCAGCTTATTATGCCCCTGCCTGCAGATTCAGAGTAAAAGAGAAGTGCTGCCTTCCACACTTTTCTTATAAGCAGAATTGCTCAGTGAGACATCTTTCCCATCTCCCCGCCATCACACAGAGCAATAATGCTAATGCACACAAGGTGTGCCCAGACACAGCCAGCAAAACCCGGGGAATAATGGGACTGTGACGTCATATGGGGGCGGGGTCACTGGTTGGCATCACCCGGTGACCACGCCCCATGCCAATATAAGTCGTTGCGCTCTGCCCACACAGCATTGTAGCGGCAGACAGCGACGAGGCAACATCGGGCGGAGAGAAGAGGGAAGAAGACGACGTTGAAGACCGGGACCCCACTAGCAAAAGAGCTGGAAGAAGATAGCGGGGCGCCCGGCAGAAGGCAGAAAGAACCGGAGATCGCGGAGAAGGCACCGGAGAGCGGGAGAAGAAACCCTCGAAGTCGGAAGAAGACCCCCGAAGTTGGAAGAAGACCCCCGAAGTTGGAAGAAGACCCCCGGAGCTGCCTAATAAATTACTTTAAAAGCCTGTGTTGTGTTTTTTTATTGACTTTTTTGCCACCAGGTGAATGGGTAGGGGTACGATGTACCCCATACTCATTCACATAGGGTGGGGGGCCGGGATCTGGGGGTCCCCTTTATTAAAGGGGTCTTCCAGATTCCGATAAGCCCCCTGCCCGCAGACCCCCACAACCACCGGGCAAGGGTTGTGGGGATGAGGCCCTTGTCCCCATCAACATGGGGACATCCTCCCCATGTTGAGGGCATGTGGCCTGGTACGGTTCAGGAGAGGGGGAGCTCTCTCGTCCCCCCCTCTTTTCCTGCGGCCTGCCAGGTTGCATGCTTGGATAAGGGTCTGGTGTGGATTTTTAGGGGGACTCCACACCATTTTTTTTTTAGTTTGGCGCGGGGGTTCCCCTTAAAATCCATACCAGACCTGAAGAGCCTGGCATGGGTTTTGAGGGGGACCTGCACGTCATTTTATTTTTTTTAATTGGCGCGGAGTTCCTCTTAATATCCATACCAGACCTGAAGGGCCTGGTAATGGAATTTGGGGGGACCCCATGCATTTATTTATTTTTTCAAAGACTTTCAATGACTTTTCTCTATATTGATGAGTGCTTTTAAAGTGGTTGTAAACCCACTTTTTAAACAAAGACCTACAGGTAAGCCTAGATTAAGGCTTACCTGTAGGTGCATGAAATATCTCCTTAACCTACACGGTTAAGGAGATATTTGTATGTAAATGCGGCGACGCTGACGTCACCCCATTCACAAATTCGGCTAGGTCGCAACATTCGACGACGTAGCCGAATTTGACAGCTCACGCGCGCATGCGCGGAGTCACGTCTTCGCCGCTCCGGCCAATCACAGCGCCGGAGCGGAGCTGTGATTGGCTGCAGCGGCGATACCCGGAAGTAACATTCCGGCTATCGCCGCAGCAATGGATGCGGCTAGAGGAGGGACACGGACGACTTCGGGGGCCCCGATCGAAGGTAAGTGGTACATAATGAGCTAGTATGCTAGTCATACTAGCTCATTATAGCTTTGTCTTGCAGGTTAGAAAAAAAAAACACAAAAGGGTTTACAACCACTTTAAATGCCTTTTTTTTCCCTTTAGAAATGTAATTTTGCTGTCGGACTGTTATATAACGGCAAGTTTAGGAGGTGCGCCTGTTCAACTTATGCATGTTCGACTCGAACATCGGCTGTTCGATCGATCGACGAAGATCGAACGTTTTGGGCCGTTCGCGCCAAATTTGAGTGACGCGAATGGCCCACAATACACTGCGGCATCGCAGTGCAATCCCGGTGCTGTGATTGGCCAAGCATGCACTGTGATCCCGCATGCTTGGCCAATCACAGCGCCGGCAGTGAGGAGAGCCATAATTGGCCACAGGCAGGATGCCTGTGACCAATTATAGCTCAGGGGGGTTTAGTACACGCCCCACACTATAAAAGGCCGCCAGCGCGGCGGCCTTGTGTAGTGTGTTCCGGTTCAGGGAGAGCGAAGGATAGGCAGGGACAGTGTTAGTAATATTTGTTCATTTACCTTGTGTGTAGGGAGAGAGAAGGATAGGCAGGGACAGTGTCAGTGATATTCTGCTAAACCGTGTGTGCAGGGAGAGAGAAGGATAGGCAGGGACAGTGTCAGTGATATTCTGCTAAACCTTGTGTGCAGGGAGAGAGAAGGATAGGCAGGGGACAGTGTCAGTGATATTTTTGCTAAGCCTCCTGCACAGTATAACCTGAAGCTAGCCCTTATTGCTGTGTTTTCCTGTTGTGTAACACAGGCAGGCATCTGCAGCACTTACAGCAGGCATAGTGTGCTTCCTGCAAAATATACACCTGAAGCTAGGCCTTATTGCTGTGTTTTCCTGTTGTGTAACACAGGCAGGCATCTGCAGCAGTTATAGCGGGCATAGTGTGCTTCCTGCAAAATATACACCTGAAGCTAGCCCTTATCGCTGTGTTTTCCTGTTGTGTAACACAGGCAGGCATCTGCAGCACTTACAGCAGGCATAGTGTGCTTCCTGCAAAATATACACCTGAAGCTAGGCCTTATTGCTGTGTTTTCCTGTTGTGTAACACAGGCAGGCATCTGCAGCAGTTATAGCAGGCGTAGTGTGCTTCCTGCAAAATATACACCTGAAGCTAGGCCTTATTGCTGTGTTTTCCTGTTGTGTAACACAGGCAGGCATCTGCAGCACTTACAGCGGGCGTAGTGTGCCTCCTGCACATTATACACCTGAAGCTACCCCTTATTGCTCGTCGTTTTTTTTCTTTTGTGTAACACAGGCAGGCATCTGCAGCAGTTATAGCAGGCGTAGTGTGCTTCCTGCAAAATATACACCTGAAGCTAGCCCTTATTGCTGTTTTTTCCTGTTGTGTAATACAGGCAGGCATCTGCAGCACTTACAGCAGGCGTAGTGTGCCTCCTGCAAAATATACACCTGAAGCTAGGCCTTATTGCTGTGTTTTCCTGTTGTGTAACACAGGCAGGCATCTGCAGTACTTACAGCAGGCGTAGTGTGCCTCCTGCAAAATATACACCTGAAGCTAGGCCTTATTGCTGTGTTTTCCTGTTGTGTAACACAGGCAGGCATCTGCAGCACTTACAGCGGGCGTAGTGTGCCTCCTGCACATTATACACCTGAAGCTACCCCTTTTTGCTCGTAGGTTTTTTTTCTTTTGTGTTACACTAACAGGCATCTGCAGCACTTACAGCGGGCGTAGTGTGCTTCTTGATAAATATACACCAGAAGCTAGCCCTTATTGCTGTGTTTTCCTGTTGTGTAACACAGGCAGGCATCTGCAGCAGTTATAGCAGGCATAGTGTGCTTCCTGCAAAATATACACCTGAAGCTAGCCCTTATTGCTGTGTTTTCCTGTTGTGTAACACAGGCAGGCATCTGCAGCACTTACAGCAGGCGTAGTGTGCTTCTTGCAAAATATACACCTGAAGCTACCCCTTATTGCTGGTTTTCCCATCTCCCTGCAGGCCTTTAGAATGTCTGGAAGGCAAACAAGGAGAGACAGACAGTCAGGAGCCAATAAAAGAGGGCAAGCAGGCTCTGTGTCTAGAGACAACAGTGCTGGTCGTGGATGCGGTGCATCGTCATCAGCACGTGGCCATGGGACACGCTTGTCCTTATTTTCGGCAGCTGAACGTGTTGAGCCGCATCATGCCGAAGACTTGGTAGAGTGGATTACCAAACCCTCCTCATCCTCCTCATCCTCTCTCACCCAGGCTCAGGGTACTGGCAAAGCAGCTGCCAAAGCGTCCTCAATGTCATCATCAGTCACTCCTTCCCTAGACCCACCGTGTCCTCCTAAGGAGTCCCCCGAACTGTTTGAGCACAGTGTTGGGTACATGCTCCAGGAGGATGCCCAGCGTTTCGAAGGGTCTGAAGATGATACCCAGCTAGAGGAAGGCAGTAGCATGAGAGCAGAGAGAGGGGATGCTCAAGAAGGACACCAATCTGGCAGTCATGTTCCAGCAGCTGCAGCATACTGGCAGATTGGTTCCAGTGATGAGGAGGGAGGGGATGATGAGGTCACTGACTCCACGTGGGTGCCTGATAGGAGAGAGGAGGAGGAGGAGGAGGATGAGGAGGAGGCACATCTCCAACGAGGCAGGATGCCCTCCGGGGGCCAGCGTAAGGGCAGCACACCGAATAAATCACACCGCAGAGCTCCGCCTGTGCAAGGCGCTGCCTCTGCCCGTTATTCCAAAAGTTCTTTGGTGTGGGCCTTTTTTGAGTCGAGTGCATCAGATCGCACCGCTGCTGTTTGCAACATATGTCTCAAGCGTATCTCGCGTGGCCAAAACATCAGCGGCTTGGGCACCACATGCTTGACCAGACATATGTTGACCTGCCCAAGAACTGCCTTATATGTGACATGCCCACCAGGTGGAACTCAACGTTGGCCATGCTGCAGCGGCTGCACATGCAGCAGAGGGCCATCAATGAGTACCCGTGTGACTACGGCACCAGGACAGGGTCAGGGGAGCTCGGTTTTTTTTCACCACGCCAGTGGGGCATGATCAGGGATGCATGCATTGTCCTGGCACCATTTGAGGAGGCCACGAGGATGGTGAGCAGTGACAGTGCATGCATCAGTGACACTGTACCTCTTGTCCACCTGTTGGAGCATACACTGCGTGGAATAATGGACAGGGCACTTGAGGCAGAACAGAGGCAGGAAGAGGAGGACTTCCTTGCCTCTCAAGGCCCCCTTTACCCAGACAGTGTTCCTTCTGTCCCACCCATCACACAGGAAGAGGATGAGGAGGAGGAGGAGGAGGAGGATTGTGTCAGCATGGAGGTGGAGCATGGCACTCAGCATCAACAGCAGCAGTCTTTTAGGGATGATTTACAGTCCCAACAAACCTGTGGACTTGTACGTGGCTGGGAGGAGGTGGCTGCGTATCATGTCGTCCTTAGTGACCCAGAGGACTCCGGACCGAATGCCTCAGCTAACCTACGCTGCATGGCCTCCCTGATTCTGCAAAGTCTGCGGAAGGATCCTCGTATTCTTCGGATCAAGGAGAGGGACCATTACTGGGTGGCCACTCTCCTTGATCCACGGTACAAGGGTAAGGTTGTGGACCTTATCTTGCCGTCGCAGAGGGAGCAGAGGATGAGACATCTCCGGGAGGCCTTGCAGAAAGGTCTGTGCAACGCGTTCCCAGAGACTGGGAGGTTACAAACTCCTGGTCCTGGACAACGAGTTGCTGAGGCTTCGGTCAGTAGCAGGAGGAGTGGTGGAGAAGGTGGCCGTCTGACCGATGCGTTCAGACAATTTTTTAGTCCGCAGCCCCAAGGTATGATCGGTTCCAGCAACCATCGCCAGCGTCTGATATACATGGTGCAGGAATACCTAGGGGCAAGGTCAGACTTGGACACCTTTCCCACCGAAAATCCTCTGGCTTACTGGGTGTTGAGGATGGATCGCTGGCCAGAGCTTGCACAGTATACAATTGAGCTACTGGCCTGTCCTGCATCCAGCGTTCTTTTGGAACGCACATTCAGTACTGCTGGAGGCTTTGTCACGGATCACAGGGTGCGCCTGTCCACCGACTCGGTTGATCGACTGACCTTCATAAAGATGAACCAGTCTTGGATCACCACCAGCTACCAAGCACCTGAAGCTGATATAACAGAATAATTTATTTTCAAATGTCACATCCCTTCAAGACTGATGCTGATGCTGAGTGACTGTCCTGTTATGTTGACTGACTATCCTCCTCCTCCTCAATGATCCGATTCATGATGATCAGGGATGAGCCGAACACCCCCCTGTTCGGTTCGCACCAGAACCTGCGAACAGACAAAATACAATGGACTCGAACGTTCGAAATCTAAAGTGTTAATTATAAAGGCTAATATGCAAGTTATTGTCCTAAAAAGTGTTTGGGGACCCGAGTCCTGCCCCAGGGGACATGTATCAATGCAAAAAAAAGTTTTAAAAACGGCCGTTTTTTCGGGAGCAGTGATTTTAATAATGCTTAAAATGAAAAAATAAAAGTGAAATATTCCTTTAAATTTCGTACCTGGGGTGTGTGTATGATATGCATGTAAAGTGGCGCATGTTTCCCGTGCTTAGAACTGTCCCTGCAAAAAATGTCATTTTTGAAAGAAAAAAAGTCATTTAAAACTCACTCGCGGCTATTAATGAATTGTCGGCTCCCGGCAATACATTCAAAAGTCATTGATAAAAAAAAAAGCATGGGGGTTCCCCAGAATTCAATTACCAGGCCCTTCAGGTCTGGAATGGATATTAAGGGGAACCACGCCGCAAATTTTAAAAAAAATTGACGTGGGGTTCCCCCAAATATCCATTCCAGGCCCTTCAGATCTGGCATGGATTTTAAGGGGAACTCCACCCCAAATAAAAAAAAAATGGCGTGGAGTCCCCCTAAAAATCCATACCAGACCCCTTATCCGAGCACGCAACCTGGTCGGCCGCAGGGGAAAGGGGGGATGAGAGAGTGGCCCCCCTCCCTCCTGAACCGTACCAGGCCACATGCCCTCAACATGGGGAGGATGTCCCCATGTTGATGGGGACAAGGGCCTCATCCCCACAACCCTTGCCCGGTGGTTGTGGGGGTCTGCGGGCGGGGGGCTTATCGGAATCTGGAAGACCCCTTTAACAAAGGTAACCCCCAGATCCCGGCCCCCCCCTATGTGAATTGGTAAGGGGTACATTGTACCCCTACCATTTCACGAAGAAAGCGTAAAAAAATGTTTAAAAAAAACACACAAACACCTTGAAAAAGTCCTTTATTTAAAAAAAAAAAAAAAAACATTCCAGCGATGAAATCCAGTGTCCCGCGGCGATCCCGATGTCCAGCGCTGTCCTTTATTGGTTGTGCCTGAGCGGACCTGATGGGGAACTCCCTCTCAGTGTTTTAAATGTATAGACCCGCCCCTTCTAAAGTTCCCCATCAGGTCCGCTCAGCGGACCAGATGCGGAACATGAGAAGGGGCAGGTCTATACATGTATTACCAAAGTGAGAGCAGTTCCCCATCAGGTCCGCCCCCTCGGTATGCCGGACCCGCCTAAGTCATTGGCTTGAGCGGGGAACTTCCTTCACTATGTAAATTTAAATTACACAGTGAAGGAAGTTCCCCGCTCAAGCCAATGACGCAGGCGGGTCCGACATACCGAGGGGGCGGACCTGATGGGGAACTGCTCTCACTTTGGTAATACATGTATAGACCCGCCCCTTCTCATGTTCCGCATCTGGTCCGCTGAGCGGACCTGATGGGGAACTTTAGAAGGGGCGGGTCTATACATTTAAAATACTGAGAGGGAGTTCCCCATCAGGTCCGCTCAGGCACAACCAATGAAGGACAGCGCTGGACATCGGGATCGCCGCGGGACACTGGATTTCACCGCTGGAATGTTTTTGTTTTTTTTTAAATAAAGGACTTTTTGAAGGTGTTTGTGTGTTTTTTGAAAAAAAAATTACGCTTTCTTCGTGAAATGGTAGGGGTACAATGTACCCCTTACCAATTCACATAGGGGGGGGGCGGGATCTGGGGGTCCCCTTTGTTAAAGGGGTCTTCCAGATTCCGATAAGCCCCCCGCCCGCAGACCCCCACAACCACCGGGCAAGGGTTGTGGGGATGAGGCCCTTGTCCCCATCAACATGGGGACATCCTCCCCATGTTGAGGGCATGTGGCCTGGTACGGTTCAGGAGGGAGGGGGGCCGCTCTCTCGTCCCCCCCTTTTCCCCTGCGGCCGGCCAGGTTGCGTGCTCGGATAAGGGGTCTGGTATGGATTTTTAGGGGGACTCCACGCCATTTTTTTTTAAATTTGGGGTGGAGTTCCCCTTAAAATCCATGCCAGATCTGAAGGGCCTGGAATGGATATTTGGGGGAACCCCACGTCAATTTTTTTTTAAATTTGCGGCGGGGTTCCCCTTAATATCCATTCCAGACCTGAAGGGCCTGGTAATTGAATTCTGGGGAACCCCCACGCTTTTTTTTTTTTTTTTTTTTTTATCAATGATTTTTGTATGTATTGCCGGGAGCCGACAATTCATTAATAGCCGCGAGTGAGTTTTAAATGACTTTTTTTCTTTCAAAAATGACACTTTGTGCATGGACAGTTCTAAGCACGGGAAACATGCGCCACTTTACATGCATATCATACACACCCCCCAGGTACGAAATTTAAAGGAATATTTCACTTTTATTTTTTCATTTTAAGCATTATTAAAATCACTGCTCCCGAAAAAACGGCCGTTTTTAAAACTTCTTTTTGCATTGATACATGTCCCCTGGGGCAGGACCCGGGTCCCCAAACACTTTTTAGGACAATAACTTGCATATAAGCCTTTATAATTAGCACTTTAGATTTCTCCCATAGATTTTTCGAATTTGCCGCGAACACCCCAATTTGTTCGCTGTTCGGCGAACGGGCGAACAGGCAATGTTCGACTCGAACATGAGTTCGACTCGAACTCGAAGCTCATCCCTAATGATGATAGCTTGGAAGAACATTTTTGTTTCTGGGTGCCGCCACCAGTGTCTAAGGCCCAATTTTTCAGCCCCTGTTTAACAGGGGCATGTAATTACAATTTTTGATGCAATGCTTTGCAGCAGGGCTCATTCCTGCACTCCAACTAGAGTATCTGGGAGAGGTTGCAGTGTCGTGGCACCAGCACCAGTGCCTAAGGCCCAATTTTTCAGCCCCTGTTTAACAGGGGCATGTAATTAAAATTTTTGATGCAATACTTTGCAACAGGGCTCATTACTGTGCTCCAAGTACAGTATCTGTGAGGGGTTGCAGTGTTGTGGCACCAGTGCCTAAGACCAAATTTTTCTGCCCCTGTTTAACAGGGGCGTGTAATTACAATTTTTGATGCAATACTTTGCAACAGGGCTCATTACTGTGCTCCAAGTACATTATCTGTGAGGGGTTGCAGTGTTGTGGCACCAGTGCCTAAGGCCTAATTTTTCTGCCCCTGTTTAACAGGGGCGTGTAATTACAATATTTGATGCAATACTTTGCAACAGGGTTCATTGCTGTGCTCCAAGTACAGTATCTGTGAGGGGTTGCAGTGTTGTGGCACCAGTGGCTAAGGCCCAATTTTTCAGCCCCTTTTCTACAGGGGCATGTAATTACAATTATTGATCTAATAATTCACAGCAGGGCCCATTCCTGCGCCCACCAAGAGTAACTGTGAGGGCTTACAGTGTTGTGGCAACACCACCACCACCACCACCAAAGGCCCAATTTTTCAGTCCCTGTTCAACAGGGGCATGCAATTTCAATTCTTGATCTAATAATTCACAGCAGGGCCCATTCATGCGCCCACCAAGAGTAACTGTGAGGGCTTACAGTGTTGTGGCACCAGCACCACCACCAAAGGCCCAATTTTTCCTACCACTGTTTAACAATGGCATGTAAATACAATTCCTGATATAATAGTTCACAGCAGGGCGTTCCAGCGCCCACCAAGAGTAACTGTGAGGGCTCACAGTGTTGTGGCAACACCAACATGTAAGGGGCAAATTTCAGCAGAGTATATACGGCAGGCCCCTACTTTCAAACATCCAACTTACAAACGACTCCTACTTGCAAACGGAAGGAGACAACAGGAAGTGAAAGGAAATCTACCCCTAGGAAGGGAAATTCTCTCCCGTAAGAGTTAATATTGGAAAAAGGTGTCTCCTCTCTACTGATGCTTTATCACCAATCCTTGTTTCAATAAAAACCCCACTTTTCAAAAACAGTTGTCATTGGGACGGAAAGTGAGGTGAAATGTTCTGAACAGGGGCACAGATAGCAAAACAAATGTTACAAAGGGTGATAACCCTTCCCTATGTTTTCCAAAAAGCTTAAAAATATATTTTTTGGGCTGGAGCTACACTTAAACAATGTACCTGTTCAAAATTAAAAAACAGATTCTACTTAAGAACAAACCTACAGTCCCTGTCTTGTTTGCACCGCCTGTATACTGCTGTTCAGAGTATATAGGGCCTTTTTTATTTTGTGTGCGGGGTTCCCCTTAATATCCATACAAGACCCAAAGGGGCTGGTAATGGGCTGGGGTAGGGGGGGGTGATGGGGTAGCTATGCCATTTTTCTCAAAGATTTTCATCCATATTACCGGGACCAGACATTACATTAAAGCCGCAAGCAGTTTTAAATGGCTTTTTTCCTTTAGAAATTTCATTTTGTGCAGGGACAGTTCTATACACGGGAAACACATGCCACTTCACAGGCATACTTTAGACACCCTCCAGGTACGATATTTAAAGGAATATTTGACTTTTTTTTTTTCACTTTATGCATCATTAAAATGACTGCTCCCGAAAAACGGCCATTTTTAAAACTTCGTTTTGCATTGATACATGTTCCCTGGGGCAGAACCCGGGTTCCCAAACCCTTTTCTTTCTCGTACATCACGGGACACAGAGCGACATAGTCATTACTAATGGGTTATATAGATACCGTCAGGTGCTGGCACTGGCAACTTCCAAAACCGGAAGTACCCTCCCCTATATAAGCCCCTCCCATCCGGGAGCACCTCAGTTTTCTGCCAGTGTCTAAGGTGTTGGCCAAGAAGAAACATGTGTTTTTCACTGAGCTTGCGTACAGGTTCTTTTGGGCCTCAGTAAGCTATTCCGGATCCGACCAAAAAAGCTTCATAGCTAAACGGTCGGTACCCGGGCCTTGCAGAGAAGAGCAAGGTTTTGCCTGTAATGCTTCTCTTAGGAGAGCTGGACCCTGGGATCCAGAGCTCTGGTCATACCCACGACCAAGATGTTTTCTGTGCAGGGTGCTATACAGGTCCAGGGGAGTGGAATCCTTGGGAACCCGGTCCCTGAAGGTTTGATTACAATGCCTGCCGTGATAGGTGAAGTTTGGGCTTTTGTGGACCAAACAAAGTCCTGCGGCGGGGAACAGGTAAGTGGGGGCCCCCAGGAACTTGGTTCTATTGGGGGACCCCCAAGCCTAATTTGTCTTTCTGTCTGTTACCTAATGGTATTCCCGCAAAATTCTGTGCATGCCTGTAACTACTAAAAAAATGTAATAATTTTTAATGGTGGTCAAGAAAAAAAATAAAATTTTTTTTTTTATATATATTTAATATATTAGACTGCGGTACCTGTGTTTGTCCACTAGAGGCCGCTGTGGAATGTTTTCTTGTCATGTGGACTAGTTTCTTCTCAGCAGAGCAAGTCCAGGCAGATGGTGAGTTCTCTCATGGGAAACTGCTTCCTCTGCCATGTTGCAATGCTCGTCCATCCCCCGGCCTGCGGCAAAGAGGGGCCCTGGCTCTTGTCCCTAGTTTCCATTTTTCGAAATTAGCGCCAAAGGCGCACGTGGCCGTGCGCGTGCGCGTGCACGCGCCTCTATATATAGAGGTGAGCCGGAAAAGGGGGCGGAGCCTGGGGGGTGACGCTCTGTGCGCGCCGCAGCGCTTCTGCGCATGTGCGGGCGTCCCAGCATGATAAAAATCACAATATTGTGTGGTGAGCTGGCTATGAAGTGCAGAGACAGAGCTGGCAACATTTAAAAAAGGGCATACAGCAAGCGGTTGATACAGGCATCCCCTAGAAAGGCACATTAGTAGACACCAACTGTTTCTTATAGCAGCATTTATGCTAGACTATTGTCAGTAACTGGTGTATTTCGGCTGGAATACCTCAGCTTTGTGGCTTAGGAATATGCCGTCTAAAAACTCTGGGACTAGAAATTCCAGGAGGAATAGGGGGTCTCCATCGGGCTCTGAGGATCTTGGGCATGCTTTGGCTGCACCAGTCTCCCCTGAAGAATCAGAGGTTAGTGACCGTAGAGCACCCTCAGGAGTACCTGGTACTGTGGCTGTCCTCAGTTCACCTGCTCCTGTGTATGTAACAGAGGAGGTTTTTTCCTCAGCTCTGGGAGGGCTGGAAGAAAGATTGTCAGCATTGATCGCGGCTTCCCTGTCACAGGAGAAAAGCGCCCGATCTCCGTCTCCTCCCTCAGAGTGCCTGTTAACAGAGCAACAGTCCCATACAGGGATCGACCTACCTGAAGGGGATCAGGATGAGGTCGATTCGGTTGTAGAGGAATCAACAGTGGTAGAGCCGTTCTCAGCATCACATGCTGAAAGGTTATGGGTTCAGTCCCTGACTAATATGGTCCGATCAGCATTTAAAATGCCACTTGCGGAGCCTTCATCCACTTCTGTCTCCTCGTTGGGGTCGCTAAAAGCTCCCCAGACTGTTTGTTCCTTTCCGATCCATCCTTTACTGGAAGGGCTCATTTACCAGGATTGGGAGCATCCTGACAAAATATTTACTCCCCCTAAGAGATTTCCGGTGGTCTATCCCATGGAGGATAAGTTCATCAGAAAATGGAAGGTCCCTACAGTGGACGCAGCCATCTCGTGTGTGAATAAATCACTGACATGTCCGGTGGATAATGTCCAAATGTTCAAGGACCCAATAGATAAAAAATTGGAGTCCTTATTAAAATCTGCTTTTTCTACAGCAGGATTGGTGACACAACCAGCAGTGGCAGCTATTGGGGTCTGCCAAGCAGTGAAGGATCAGTTGAAACAGGTCTTAAGGGACTTGCCAGATCAGCAGGCTCTTGCCCTAGCTGATCTACCTAGAGCCTTATGCTTTGCGGTGGACGCCATAAAGGATTCAATCCATCAGGCCTCCCGCCTTACGCTGTCTGTAGTACATATGCGCAGGCTTCTATGGCTCAAAAACTGGTCTGCTGAAGCTCCCTGTAAAAAATTGCTGGTCAGCTTCCCATTTCATGGTGAGCGCTTAGGGGAGGACCTGGACAAGTATATCCAGAGAATTTCCAGCGGTAAAAGCACACTTTTGCCAGTTAAAAATAGAGTTAGAGGTCCCTCTTTTAAGAGGCCGGCTTCTCCAGTCCCTAGGACATCGGCTGTGAAACAGTTCCGACGGCCTCCTCGGTCAAATCCCGGAGGTAAAAATCAGGGACAGTTGCAGGGTAACAAGAAGCCCTGGAGCAGGAGAGGTACAAAACCTCCCCCAAAGTCAAATGCATGAAGGGTTGCCCCCACTCAATCGGGTGGGGGGAAGACTTCAGTTGTTCACAGAGACCTGGCGGGACACGATCCGAGACAGATGGGTGCTCTCCGCAGTAAATCTGGGATACAAATTGGAGTTAAAAAACTCCCCTCCTTCCCGCTTTATAAGGTCAAACGTGCCAAGGGATCCCCAGAAGAGAGGATCCCTCCTGTTGGCACTGGAACAATTATTGCTCCAAGCAGTAATTATAGAGGTTCCCCTGGAAGAATGGGGGTTCGGGTTTTACTCAAACCTCTTTACAGTTCCGAAGCCAAACGGGGACGTGAGGCCCATATTAAATCTAAAAGGGCTAAACAAATTCCTACATATCAGGACTTTCCGGATGGAGTCGATCCGATCGGTAGCCACTGCCCTACAAGGGGAGGAATGGTTAGCCTCGATCGACATCAAAGATGCTTATTTGCACATTCCCATCTTTCCAGCCCACCAAAAATTTCTACGCTTTGCGGTAGAAGGGCGCCATTTTCAGTTCAGAGCCTTACCCTTCGGTCTGGCCACAGCACCAAGAGTGTTCACAAAAATTCTGGCCCCATTATTGGCCAATCTAAGGACACGAGGTGTAACGATAATGGCATATCTAGACGACTTGTTGCTGATAGACCACTCAGTGGAAAAACTAGAAGTGGTTGTTCACGAGACAATCAAGTTTCTGGAATATCACGGTTGGATTATCAACCGAGACAAGTCAGCCCTAAAACCAGTCAAAAGTCTGGAATACTTGGGGCTAAGGCTGGATTCAGACCAGAGAAAATTTTTCTTGCCTCAAGAAAAGGGGTCGTCTTTGAGAGATTTGATCCACTTAGTGGGTTCAAAAAGACAGCCATCCATACGCCTGTGCATGAGGCTGCTGGGAAAAATGGTGGCATCATTCGAAGCAGTACCCTACGGTCAATTCCATTCAAGGAAATTGCAAAGGGCCATACTGTCAGCCTGGAACAAGAAAGTTCAGGCTCTGGACTTACCAATGTCCTTGTCCCCTTCCGTTCGCAAGAGCCTCCGCTGGTGGTTGGTTCCCCAGAATCTGGAGAGAGGGAAATCCTTCAGTCCGATTTCCTGGAAGGTGGTCACTACAGATGCCAGCCTTATAGGCTGGGGAGCAGTACTGGAGCAATGGTCTCTCCAGGGCAAGTGGTCAGAAGCAGAAAAGGCCCTGCCCATCAATCTCTTAGAGATACGAGCAGCCCGGTATGCCCTAGTAGCATGGACATCCAAACTCCAAGGGTCCCCTGTCAGAGTTCAATCAGACAATGCCACAGTAGTGGCATATATCAATCGTCAGGGGGGCACCAGGAGTCGTGCAGCCCAAAGGGAAGTAAATTACATCCTGAGATGGGCAGAAAGATATGTCCCAGCCATATCTGCGGTATTCATTCCAGGAGTGGAGAATTGGAAGGCGGACTTTCTAAGTCGCCAACAATTATGCCCAGGGGAATGGTCCCTTCATCCCGAGGTTTTCCGGACAATATGTCAGCGGTGGGGAACACCGGATGTAGATCTGCTAGCATCCAGATTCAACACAAAAGTGGACAGGTTTGTCTCTTGGACAAGGGATCCCCTAGCGTGCGGCTCGGATGCCCTAGTGTTCCCTTGGGATCAGTTCAAGCTGATATATGCATTCCCACCGCCACAATTGTTACCTCGATTACTCCGCAGAATCAGGGTAGAAAAGAAACCAGTGATTCTGGTGGCTCCAGCGTGGCCCCGAAGAGCATGGTACGCGGAGATTGTAAAAATGTCTGTGGGGAGTCCTTGGACCCTCCCACATCGTCCGGACCTGCTTTCGCAAGGACCGATATACCACCCTTCCTTACCAGCCCTAGGTTTGACGGCCTGGCTATTGAAGCCCACATTCTAAAAAAGAGAGGGCTCTCTAATCCTGTGGTATCTACCATGATCAATGCCAGGAAGCCGGTATCCAGGCAGATCTACTATAGAATCTGGAAGGCGTACATCGCGTGGTGTGAGGCCAAGAAATGGCATCCACATAAGTACGTAATAGGTAGGATTCTGGACTTCCTACAATGGGCTGTAGATAGGAAGCTTGCCTTGAGTACTATCAAGGGTCAGATTTCGGCCTTGTCAATATTTTTTCAAAGGCCCTTGGCTTCGCATTCACTAGTCAAAGCCTTTATACAAGGAGTGATGCGTATTAGTCCTCCGGTTAATATTCCCATATGTCCATGGGATCTAAACTTGGTTCTGTCGGTTCTACAGAAACAACCATTTGAACCATTACAGCATATTTCTTTGGTGCTTCTCACCAGGAAATTGATTTTTCTAGTAGCCATTTGTTCGGCTAGAAGAGTGTCGGAATTAGCAGCTATGTCCTGTAAGGAGCCATATCTGGTTATCCATAAGGATAGAGTAGTATTACGTCCTCATCCAGCCTTTCTTCCTAGGGTGGTACCGAGGTTTCATTTGAACCAAGATGTGGTTCTTCCTTCTTTTTTCCCCAAACCTACTTCGGTAGAGGAAAAGTTATTGCATTCTTTGGATGTAGTAAGAGCAGTTAAAGCTTATCTAAAAGCCACTGCTCAGATTCGCAGAACGGATACTTTGTTTATTCTGCCGGAAGGCCCCAGAAAGGGTCAGGCAGCGTCAAAATCTACTTTAGCCAAGTGGATTCGACAGGTCATAATACAAGCCTATGGCTTGAGAAGGAGACCGCCTCCGTTCAAAGTTAGAGCGCACTCCACGAGAGCAGTTGGAACTTCATGGGCAGTGCATCACCAGGCCTCCCTGGCTCAAATCTGTAAGGCCGCAACATGGTCTTCAGTACACACGTTTACTAGGTTCTACCAGGTGGACGTTAGAAGTCAGGAGGATGTCGCCTTTGGGCGCAGTGTGTTGCAGGCCGCAAAAGATCCTCATGTCTGATAGCGCTCAGCTTATATATGGTGTATCCCCCCCCCTCATTTGGCATTGCTTTAGGACATCCCATTAGTAATGACTATGTCGCTCTGTGTCCCGTGATGTACGAGAAAGAAAATAGGATTTTTATAACAGCTTACCTGTAAAATCCTTTTCTTGGAGTACATCACGGGACACAGAGCTCCCGCCCCTCTTTGGGGACACTTATTGCTTTGCTACAAAACTGAGGTGCTCCCGGATGGGAGGGGCTTATATAGGGGAGGGTACTTCCGGTTTTGGAAGTTGCCAGTGCCAGCACCTGACGGTATCTATATAACCCATTAGTAATGACTATGTCGCTCTGTGTCCCGTGATGTACTCCAAGAAAAGGATTTTACAGGTAAGCTGTTATAAAAATCCTATTTTTAGGACAATAACATGCATAATAGTCGTTATAATCACTTTAGATTTCGAACGTTAGCGTCCATTGTATTTAATAGGGTTCTAACGTTCGTGCAAACTTTTGGTCCGTTCGAAGGTTCTGGTGCGAACCGAACGGGGGGGTGTTCGGCTCATCCCTATTGGGCAGTTGTCACTAAACTTCCTCACATCACCCCACGTCACCCCCATTATATTGGCACTTCCAGCTTCTTTATATTTTTATTTGAAGATACCGTGCACCAGGTCCATAGTGGCCCCACTGAGCGCCTCCTCCCGTGCGCCGAGAACACTATAGTAAATAGGGAATAGCGCTGCGTTACCAGCGCAAATGTTTCGTAAATACCAAAACTGCCGTTGCACACGCAGATGCGCCGATACTCATGGCGCAAACATTTTGTAAATCAGCCCCAATGTCTCCAAGGTTCAGAGTGGTCCTGTAGTCTATTCTTGGCCTGCAGTGTCCTGATTTGTCCTCTAGATTCCCTCTGTCATCCACATCAACATATACACCATTTTTCAGTTTGGCCTCTACAACATATTCTGTCCCCTGTCTTTTAGCCTTACTAGAGCAGAATTGAGAACATGTGGCCTAGCTGAAGAATTTGGTCTGTTCATTTTAGGGAAAGTCCATCACTATACTCTGATGTAGGATGGACTTCTCTTTAGAGCTGAATGTACCCAGAAAGCATTTCTCTTTTGGTCTCTTGTGGTTTAGATGTAGCCTTTTATGAAATAAAAATTATTTGTGATTTTAACTGGGCTTCTGGCAATGAAAGGGGACACATCACATGGGAGGAATTACACATTCTAGTACATATATTTGGAATGTGTTGGGTTTTTAAAACAATAAAAATGACTTTCTTCTTTACTTGTCTTATTGTGATATTCTCTGTATTTTTTCCCCTGTTTCTTGGGAATGGTTTTCACACATGTTTTTATTCTTTAACATCTAGGTCTGACAAGTTCTTATATGAGATTGTCAGTCCCATTTAGCTTTAGCAATATGAACGTGTGGAAAACCAGCAAATGGTTTATCCATTTTACTTGATCAAATGGGTCCATATGTAATTTTTTTTTTACTTTGTTAATCTAAAAATTGCTCTATTACCGTATATACTCGAGTATAAGCCGAGTTTTTCAGCAAATTTTTTTGTGCTGAAAATGCCCCCCTCGGCTTATACTGGAGTCACCTTTTTGCCCCTGATCTCCCAGACTTTGGGAACCCGGTACCGGCCGACCGTAGGTCCCCTGGACCCCAAACTTGGCACACATGTAGCCCCCCTCTTTCTCTACAAGTGTGTAAAGTTTTTTGTCCGGAGGACCTACAGTCGGGGAGCACTGATTTTCAAAGCCGGGCACCCCTTCCATAGACGCCAATGTTAAACGGTCATTTCTCTGGTCACTTTACTGGCCAATAGTAGGTCCCCTGGACCTGACACTTGGCACACATATAGCCCCATTTCTCCTCTATAAGTGTTCAAAGTTTGTTGTCTGAGGGACCTACGGCACCAGGCACCCCTTCCATAGACTCCCATGTTAAACGTCAGTCTAGTCATGGGCACAGTGAGGCATGGACACAGTGAGGCATGGGCACAGTGAGGCATGCACATGGACACAGTGAGGCAAAGTGAGGCACAGTGAGGCATGCAGATGGACACCTAGGCTTATACTCGAGTCAATACGTTTTCCCAGTTTTTTGTGGTAAAATTAGGTGCCTCGGCTTATATTCGGATCGGCTTATACTCGAGTATATACGGTATGTCTTCTGCAACCCATCCTAACCTCCATATTTATTTACAGGTGTCTTCGGGAGAACAACTGGGACTGGGAACAGTCTATGAATGACTTCAACTTCCTGAATTCAGAAGGCCAAATTCCACCACAATGTTTTTACCGACATGAGGGAAAGACCATCTTCCCAACAAACAAAAACATGATGGTCTTTGAATTTGCCAGCATGACCAACATGCGACCCCAGTGGGTGGAAAAGAAAGGCTGGGTTTCTATTTCTATTCTATTGTTTTTTATGTGATTAAAGCTGGCCAAAAACTAGGAGATTTTTATCAGGAAACAGCTGAAATTTGCTCCATGTGTGGCCCTGTCTCCACCCTCCTGCCCAACATTCTTTGATTGAAAATGTTTGGACCAACGATGACTGGATGCAGCTGCTGTTTGGGTATTCTGAATGCCATCACCAGCGGCTATCAGAATACACTAGGAGCAGAAGGATGGGTGGAGTAAGCTATTACATTTTATTACTATTATACTTCAGAATTCCTTTAGTGATCTCCAAGTTTGCATTTTATGTTGAGTGACTTTTGTTCACTTCAGGAGGGTTTTGCATCCACAAACAAGTCTATAGGAATGCAAAAGCCGTATGAAGCAGGTCAAATGCAGGTAAGAAGGAGGCCAAATGCAGGTCATATACACCTGTCAATGAATTTTGAATCATTTCAGAAATCTCTTAAACTAATATTAAACTGATGTCATAGGCACAAGCCCTTTGAAAACAGTTTTTCCTTTTCTAACGGCCTAGTTTTTCCTGGTGGTACAAAACCTTTAGGCTAGGTTCACATTTAAGCCTGATGCGGCTCGCAGCAGGGGTCCGGTGAGTCCCTGTTCTCCGTTTCAGGGACGAATCAGGGCCGAATGTTTGCCTAAATTTGGCCCTGAAACAGAGCCAAAGAAGCACATCACTCCTGTGGAAGCCACTCCACAGCTGCCATGGAGATATGTGAACCGGATCCATAGAGAGTCAGTCACAATCTCCTGTCATGCAAATTGGATGCGGTGAAACCCGCATCCAATTCTCACTAATGTGAACCCAGCCTTATTGTACTTGTCCATGGTGGAATTGTCTCCTGCTCAGAGCAGAGTGTAGTCCTTAACTACTCTTCTGTATGAAGTCTCGGCTGTTTACATTATCATCATCCCTTACCAATGAAATAATCGATTCGCTGCATCTCTGACAAAATGAAGATTACCCAGGACCTATATATACATGCTGCTTGGAAATGAAATGTTGAGTTTTGTGTACTACCTTATATACTGTATACCTTTATGTCCTGTCATTCTATTGTCTATTACTAATCTCACCAACACTTTTCTTTGCAGGTGCCTTTCTGACATGAAGTGGAGTTGGTAGGATGCAGAAGCCACCTTTAAAAAGATGTAGGTAAGACTATCAGTATATAACTAAGGGGGACATTTAAAAAGTGCAGTCATTGGGTTGTGAGAAAAAATAAACTGAGGGACAGCTTGGTTATTTGACCGACTGAACACACATGACCAGCTTTCCTCCAATCACAGAGCAGCTCAATGAACTACCACAGAGTACACACCGTGACCACCACATTGTAAGTTAGCTGTAAAATGTGAACCACAGTGTGCATAGCCCTATGGAGTATAAAGGAGATCAGATAGCGACATCTGCCCTCTGGTATAAATAGGCCCCTAAATTTACTTCTGTCCACAATAGCTTCTTCCTCAGTTTTTTTATCGTATTTAATTTTTGTAGAATAGGGGAAGGGTGGGATTTGTTTTGAGATTCAGTGAGCTCTATATCAGCCGTGAGCTGTTCTAATTTTTGCAACCTATTTTTCTTCATTCTGGCTCCTAGTTGAATAAAAACACCCCTGATGACGGCTTTATAGGCGTTCCACATGACCACCGGATCGGACACTGATTGGGAGTTCAGGGAGAATAATTCTTCTAAGTGTTGTTGAATGGAGTCAGTGATGGAGGATTTGTGAAGAAGAGAGTTGTTAATCCTCCAAAGATATGAATTGGGTTGTGGGGTTTTGACGTCAATAGTTATACTGATAGGGGCATGGTCCGCCAGGTGATAGTGTGGATCACCGAAGTGGATACCTTTTGCAGCAGATATTTATCAGAGAGGAATAAGTCTATGCGTGAGTAGGTATTATGACTCGAGGATAGAAAAGTGTAATCTCGCTCACTCACGTGAGAACACCTCCAAATATCAAACAGATCATTAGAAAAAAATAATTATTGGTAAAAAATGTAATTCAAAGGTTTTAAATGTATCTGCTGCGATTATAGTCCCTAAGTACTTCAACCCTTGATCTGACCATTAAAATTTTTAATTTAGCTTGACTTTGTACTATTTATTTTGAAATACGAGAGTTTACCATACAACTCAATTTCCTTAAACAGATTTGGAAGTGAAACGATCGGATTTGTCATTGAAAAAAGCATATCGTCTGCATATGCTGCAACTTTATGCTGTAATCCCCCTATTTCAATTCCCCTGATATCCTCATTTGACCGTATTCTGCACAAAAAAGGCTCCAGAGTTAATGCAAATATCAAAGGGGACAGGGGGCAACCCTGTCTTGTCCCATTTGTTATCTCAAAAAGTGGGGAGACTACTCCGTTTACTTTCACTTGAGCTGTAGGTCCTTTATACATACTAGCAATCCAATTAGTCATTTTCTCTCCAACTTTTATATGTTGTAGGACCGCAAACATAAACCCCCATCCCACCCGATCGAAGGCCTTCTCTGCGTCTGTTCCAAGAAAGACGCAGGGGGTCTTAGTCGAGTTAGCTATATGCATCAGAATCACAGCCTTGATGGTATTATCCCTTGCTTCTCTTGTTGGTATAAATCCAACTTGATATTGATGAATCAAAAAGGGAAGTTGTTGTTGTAGCCTTAGGGCTATTATCTTACTAAATACTTTTAAATCAGCATTCAGCAAAGATATTGGCCTAGAACTACTACATTGCTTTGGATCCTTACCCTCTTTTGGTAACACTGATATCGTAGCTTTCACTGTCTCTGAATGAAAGAGGGTTGTATCCCCCAATTCATTAAACATTCTAACCATAAAAGGTCCTAACTCAGAAATAAGTGTCTTGTAAAATTGTGCCGTATATCTGTCTGGTCCTGGTGCTTTAACTGTCTTTGCTAATCTTACTGCATTTTGAAATTCTTCCAATGTTATTGGCGACTGCAACTTCTCACCGACCTCTGTCGCCAGACTCGGCATACCACTTATTAAATATTCCTCCATCTCTGCCTGATCTGGCTCTCTCAATCTTAAATTGTACAATGAGGAGTAGTAGTCGCCAAATGCCTCCGCAATTTGTCCAGGTAGCTGGACCTCTATTCCATCTTTTTTTTTAACCAAGGGTATGTATGTCCTTGTCTGTATTTCCCGTAAGGCTCTTGCTAATTGTCTTCCGCACTTATTGCCTGATTCATAGCTACATTTACGTCCAATTTGTAATGCCATTTTTGCTCTATATTGTAGTAGCTCGGTCACTTGTCTGCAGGCTTTTAATAATTCCCGTTCTACTTCTATGGTCTGGGCATGTTTATGTTGTACCTCAAATTTTTGAATTTTTCCTAATAAACCTGTTAGTTTAGCTTCTCTCTCTTTCCTAATCCTTGTTCCGTGTTTAATCAATACACCTCTTATTACAGCCTTATGTGTTTCCCAAATTACTCCTAATGTACTTTCTGAGTTATCATTCGCCTGAAAGAACCATCTCACCTCTTTTCTAATATCCTCCATTACCATTGGGTCCTGTAGTAAACTTTCGTTAAGTTTCCACATCATCTGGGCTGTATGGTTTCTCTCTGCCAAATCATACCTCAGGAAGATCGGTGCATGGTCTGACCAGGTAATCATACCAATAGTAGTTTCCCTAACTGAGTGTAATTGTTTGTGAGGGATAAAGAAAACATCAATTCGTGAATATACTTTATGGGGGTTAGAAAAACAAGAATAATCTCTTTCCTTCTGGTGAAACAGTCGCCATACATCCACCATTTTTGCCTCTACCATTGCTTTTGTAATCCCCTTCCTTATTTTAGGTTGTACTGACGATGTCCCTGATGAGGTATCCTCGCTAGGAATTAATGGAACATTAAGATCTCCTCCTAGAATCAACTGCCCCTCTGTAAACTCTATTCATTTTCTCATAATTTTTTTAACAAATACCTCTTGTTGTATATTGGGGGCATATTAGGACGCCAATGTCACTACTATCCCTCCAATTGTTCCTTTTATAAATAGGTATCTTCCCTCCCTGTCTATCAGGGAATCTCTATGGACCCAAGCCGCCCTATTGGATATCAAAATCGAGACACCCTTTGTTTTAGAATCTGGGTTGATTGCATGGTACACCACTGGATAATCTCTGTTCCTCAACATAGAAGGATTATTCTCTCTGAAATGAGTTTCTTGAATAAAGGCAATATCAATGTGCTTACTCCTAAAATTCTGTAATAACATCCGGCGTTTTTCAGGGATATTCAATCCCCTTACATTAAATGACATAATTAACAGGGATTCCATTTCTCCTAATTTCTATTGCTGCAAAAAGGCAACACGATAGAGATACCAGACGGTCAGGAACCCACTGGAGAGGCAAAAAGAGAGAGGAGGAGAGAGCGAGAAAAAAAAAAAAACCTTCTAACCCCCCCTTCCCACTGACCCCCAACCCACCCCCCTCCCTACCTATCTAAGAGCTCCCCAGAGGACCATTATTTGGCCTCCTAGGAGTTCCTAAAGCTATTCTGCTTTATTCACTCAATCCCCTATTGATCCGATTCCTTGAGTGTTAACCTACTTGGGGGCCAAGGTTGAGCATCACTGCCCAAGGCCTGAGCATTCCAAGCAAACTCCACCTATTTATACACATCATATCTTACATATAACATATATCTCCATGAAACTCAATAAGGCTCAGTGAACCAACAACAAAAAGAGGAAGAGAAAAAAATATATAATAAAAGAGAGGAAATCTCTATTCTATATAGTCTTCCCAATTACCCCTCATTCTCATCCCCTCCCCCTCCCCCCTATCTCCCCTTTCCCCTCCATTTTCTTCCTTCTCCTTTTCTCCTTCCTTCCCCTTTATCCCACTCCCCAGAGTCTCAGTGCATGTCATGCATATCCATATCTCTCTATTTATACGCCAATATATTATACATCATACATCATACATTTCATACATTTAAGAATTACTATTTTACCTTTTATATTTCCCATCTGTCCTCCCCTTTTCCCCAAAAAATTGTATTTATAATATAATACTATATGTCCCCTACCTGTATCTCTCTCCTTCCCTTTTAAGAAGCACAATCAAGATATTGATCTTTTCGCCAAATGTAGGTGAAAATAAAAAAATAAAAAATAAAATAAAATCTTCCCTTTCTCTTTCTTTTTATGTTATGTACCCCTTTATATGTGTATCCTCCTACCTCCAAAAATAAAATAAAAATCTCTTCCTTCCCTCTTTCCCTTTCCGCACCTACTTTGTGTTGTGTTCCCTCTTAATTCCTTCCCTTCCCCCCTCCTCTGTGCTGTCACTTTCTCTATGTTGCGTGTTATTACCCCCCCTCCCGCACCCCCCTTCCACCAGGTCCATATGTATTTCCACCAAATGTCCTATTCAGTCGGCTGGCTGATCAGATTAAGTTCCATCACTCGGTCCAAAAAAAAAAAAAGGGGCGAGCAAAAACAAAAAAGGGAGGCCCAGAAGGGATTGTCAAGCATTCTATAAATCAATACGTCTCCTAATTTCCATGATTCACACTATTATTTCATACTCTTATTATTTCAGTGACTCTTCAATAACTGCTTCTTCCAAAAAAGGGAAAAAAAACAACTTCCAAAAAAACGTCCAAAAAAGAATTTGCTTTGATTTTCCGGGGAGTGGGGGGGTAGGGGGGTGGGGCTGGGGCTCTCCATAGTTCTTTATGTTCATTTCTCCTCTCCTCACCCTCCCTCCAGAGCCAGTTTAATGTCTAATGTAAGTCAGTTTGCTATTCCATCTGCTATTTAGTTTACGCGTTTTGAGTTTCTTTATACTTTTTTAGCTGTGGTAATGGTACTCTTGTGTTTGGTACCGAGAACGGTGCTACCCCAAGAAATAAGAACAGTTTAGGGAAGTTGCTGTGTAGCTAAAGTATAAACATGGCTGAGTTCTTTTTTATCACCACTTCTAAGGGGTACCTGCAACGGTATGTCTCCCCCTCCCAGTCCAATATTGGTCGCATCATAGCCCAGCGCTGCAATGTGGCGCGGGAGACATCGGGCAGAATTTTAACAATCACCCCCCCCAACCTCAGTTGTGCCTGCCTCCCATGCTTTCCTCAGCAGTGTCTCTTTATGCGTATACCGATGTAGGCGGCATATTATATCCCGTGGTCTCTTGGGGTCAGTAGATTTGGGGCCCAAAGCCCTATGTACTTTGTCCATCTCCATATTTGCTTGAGCTTTACCCTCCAATACTGTATGAAATATTTTCATTACCTTCTCCTCAAGGTGTTCCTGGCCCTGGTCTTCTAGGACCCCCCTCAGCCTCAGGTTACAGCGGCGGCTACGGTCCCCCAGTTCCTCGATCTGGAGCTGCATATCTGAAACTGTTTCCATATAGTTTTCTCGTTCTTTCTCCAATGCCTCCATCCTCTCCCCCAGGGACGCTGTTCTTTCCTCACCTATTACGAGGCGTTCTGTTACCATCCGGATCTCTGCGTACACTTGTTGCATATCTGCCAGGTGCGTTTCCTCCACTTTAGATATGAGGGCCTCTATATCCGCTTTCGTGGGCAGTGCCTCCAGGTCCACTCTCGTGGGTAAAGCCTGAATTAACTCTCGTAGATCTTTCTCCATCTCTCTCTGAGCGGGTGCACTGTCTGATGCGATATCTGATCCGGCTCCACTGACCCAGACGTCTCGGGTGTCCTCACCTCCTGCCCACTCACCACTTCCGCCCGGATCGCACTCCGCTCTCACTGGTTCCGTGTCTTCCTTTCGTTCCCGCTTTTCAGATATTGGGAAAAATTATTGTATATCAGGCTGGGTTTTACTGCTTTCCTCCGCCTTACAAGAGGTCCTGGTTACCAGCTGTCTGACCGTTCTCATACCGCCCATTTTTCAGCTAAGGAAATGCCATCCTCCAAGTCAGGTGGAATGCCTGGAGCTCCTGCTCTGTGCGTCCTCACGCAGTCATGCTCAGATCACACCCCCCTCTAGAAAAAATAAATACAAATACATTTGTTCAAAGGAGATACATGTCTCTTAGTACCCGCTGTTGAGTCCAAGTCATAGTCTGGAACAAGATTGAAGTCTCTGCATAACAATAGGTGCCCCTGTTGGAGGCCTTTTGCTGTTTTTAAAATGTTTTTAAAGAAAGACATTTGTCTTTGGTTCGGTGCATACAAAGATACTAAGGTATATTGGGTATTGTTGATCATACATATCAAGATAATGTATCGACCCTCAGGATCAGTTATGCAGTTCTGTAGTTGAAACGAGACTGTGTTTAGAATGGCAATTAATACTCCTCTTTGTTTCTTCGAGTAGCACAATTGGAATATGTGGGGAAATTGTTTATGATGGCACCGGGGGGATAAGTCCTGGGCAAAGTGTGTCTCCTGTACACAAAGCACATCGCTTTTGAGTGATAATGCAGTTTTCCACAAGGATGAGCGTTTGGCTGGGTGGTTTAAGCCTTTCGCGTTCAGTGACAGTATGGTGAATGACATGTTGTTGAACACTGGTGTATTGGGTGCAGATCTGTGACTTACGGTTAGAAGAAAGTTAGTAGATGCTCCTCAGGGAGGTGGTTGTAGCTTCTGGAAGGCGAGTATCAGGATGTCAAGGTCCTGGAGATGCGTTGAATGGAACGAGGGGTTCTAATGCTGGATGTGCAGCAATGTCAAACACAGAAAAGAAAACTATTGAACAAAGTAAAAGAAAAAGGAAAACTGTAAATAAGCAAGTGAATAAACGGAGTCAGTGTAACGTAAAGTGGTTGCTGACTAAACTTGGGGGAAAGTTTAGAAGCAAAATGAGCGGTTAGCCGGACCGGACATGAGTTAGTAGCTCGGCTTAGTTGCGGGCAGGGAAAGTTAGTTCATATTCGCTTTTGGGCCTCCCTGAATTGGCAGAATAGGCATGTGGAGGTACCGTGACAATGCCCCATGAGTGCAGTAGTTTCATTCCTCCCTCAATAGTAGAAATGGTATGGGGGATACCATTGTGTGTAACCAGGATGGTAGCTGGGTGGCGCCATTTGTAGACAAGTTTGTGGTTAGTGAGAGCTTTGGTCACTGTTTCAGTTGTCTTCTCATCTGTAACGTGCACTGGGAGAGATCAGCATACATTTGAATATCTGCATATGGTGCAGGAAGGGTAGTGAGTGCCCGGGCCCTGGATAGAATTTGCTCCTTGGCCTGATAAAAATGTATACGCAGGAGCACGTCTCTAGGGACCGCTTCCTCTAAATGGCGCGGTTTAGGGATCCTGTGAATGCGACCAATTGTGAGTTCAATGGGGGTCTGCTCATGTAGTATTATAGAAAACAAGGTGCTAGCGTACTTGTGGAGGTCTGCGGGGGGGGACTGTCTCTGGTAAACCGCAAATTTTAATGTTATTGCTGCGAGAATGGTCCTCGAGGTCCGCTAATTTAGATTTGATCCAGTTTGTGTCCTCCTTTTGGGCCATACATACATCTACTAGATCGTTCACAGTGTCAGTACATTCCTCCATTTTATCCTCCATGTACTGCACCCTGTCTCCCATGTGCCTCATGTCAGTTGTAAATTTGTGGATTAGGGAGGATAGATTAGTCATAAATGAGGACTGCAGTGACAGTAACATGTCTTTCATTGTAGTGTCAAGTACAGGCTGCCCTGTTGTGGGGAAGGCCGCTATGGAGGATTGTAGAGATGAGATGGCATGTGTATTATGCAGGGCATTACTCACTGTGGTCCCGGCCTGGTGTTCCGGATCCAAGCGCATCCGCGCTTTACATAGTTACATAGTTACATAGTTAGTCAGGTTGAAAAAAGACACAAGTCCATCCAGTTCAACCATAAAATATATATATATATATATATATATATATATATATATATATATATATATATATAGATATATATATCGTACAATCCCATATACCCAATTCTATACCAACAGTTGATCCAGAGGAAGGCAAAAAACCCCAGCAGAGCATGATCCAATTTGCTACAGCAGGGGAAAAAATTCCTTCCTGATCCACCGAGAGGCAATCGGATATTCCCCGGATCAACTTTACCTATAAATATCAGTACCCAGTTATATTATGTACTTTTAAGAAAGAATCCAGGCCCTTCTTAAAGCAATCTACTGAGCTGGCCAGAACCACCTCTGCAGGGAGTCTATTCCACATTTTCACAGCTCTTACTGTGAAGAAACCTTTCCGTATTTGGAGGTGAAATCTATTTTCCTCTAGACGCAAAGAGTGCCCCCTTGTCCTTTGTGTTGACCGTAAAGTGAATAATTCAACACCAAGTTCACTATATGGACCCCTTATATATTTGTACATGTTGATCATATCCCCCCTTAATCTCCTCTTCTCAAGAATGAATAAATTCAGTTCCTCTAATCTTTCCTCATAGCGGAGCTCCTCCATGCCTCTTGCCAGTTTGGTTGCCCTTCTCTGCACTTTCTCCAGTTCCCCAATATCCTTTTTGAGAACTAGGGCCCAAAACTGAACTGCATATTCCAGATGAGCAGGGCTTTGCGTGACCGGAGAAAGCAGAGGAGAGTTGGCGAGGGGGGGAGATGACAAACCCCTTCTGATTCTCCTGGATCGCTGCTGGGAAGATCAGTGTAAGCTGTTGATGGCTGCGCTGCGGCTCCGGCGGCGCCATCTTGCCTGTCTCCCCTCCGGTCTGGCCTAAATGACAGGGCCATGAGCTTTTGGAGGTTTCTTTCCTCATTTCTCTTGCGGGACATCATGGCAGCAGGGTCCGCTGGTCCTCCGGAGCCGATGTGGGGTCACGATGATGCAGGGAACCTGCCCTTTTGCTTTGATAGTCCGTCCGGCTGAAGAAAACTCTGAGCTTAAGCTGCCATTTACACTCGTGCGCAAGCCACGCCCCATCGTATTTAATTTTGATGTTTGCAGATAGAAAAACAGATTCCGGAGGTCTTCTTCTACAACACCAACGGCAATTATGACTTGGATGGCCAAAATGTAACTGCCATCTTAATTAAAATGTTCTCAATCGGATCTGGACTTACAGAGGATTGGGCCAGAAAATACGTTTCCATTATTACCGTATTTATCGGCGTATAACACGCACTTTTTTCCCCTTAAAATCAGGGGAAAATCGTGGGTGCCTGTTATACGCCGATACTCACAGATCCCGGCGATCTCCGCTGACTGAGCGGAGCGCAGCGATCGCTGCCGAGATACACATAGCCGAGTGTACTCGGCTTTTCTCGGCTCCGCTCACAGTCACGCCCAGTCCCGCCATTGGACCTGTGTTATGGACCTGTGTTATGTCCATCATAGGGCGGGACTCGGCGTGACTGTGAGGGGAGCCGAGAAGAGCCGACTAGAGCCGAGTACACTCGGCTACGTGTATCTCGGCTCCGCCCAGTCCCTGCGTTCTCGGCAGCGTTCGCCCCGCTCCGCCCAGTCTCAGCGGCGATCTTCTCGGCGGCGCCAATTTTTAAATTCAAGGTTGCAATGAAAACTGGTGGCAAGGCTGCACTGGACACTGTGACTGGGGCACGGCTGCACTGGACACTGGGGAAAGGCTGCAATGGACACTGCTGGCAAGGCTGCACTGGACACTGGGGAAAGGCTGCAATGGACACTGTTGGCAAGGCTGCACTGAAAAGGCTGCAATGGACACTGGGGCAAGACACTGCTGGCAAGGCTGTACTGACAAGGCTGCAATAGGCACTGGTAAGGCTGCATTTAAATGTAAGTTTTTTTTTTCCTTAAACTTCCCTCCTAAAAGTTTTTTTCCCTAAAATTCCCTCCTAAACTTGGGGTGCGTGTTATACGCCGGCGCGTGTTATACGCCGATAAATACGGTACTTCTTTCTATTCTGTTTCTTTTCTATGGGGTTCAGAATCACATCAGCTGTAAATGGATGGTGCTGCCTGGTCTGAACATCCTATAAAGTCTATTGCCTGTTTTAGTTGTCTGTTCATTATATTTATATGTGTTACTTCTTTATCTTTCGGAATCTTGGAGGATGCCCAGTGGAATTACATTCAGGCAAGGCGTGACTTTGCGTATATGAAGGTAAGAGCATTCAACTAAAACTAGATTTGATTTTTCTACAATACTTTATCACCCAGTAAGCCCTATTTCATATTGATGCAATTTTGTATGCATTCCAGAACACATAGAATCGCATCACAAGTGAAATAACACAAATTTCTATGGTGGCCATTCACATGTATGCACTGCAAAAGCAAAGTGATTTTTTTTTTTAAAGGTCCTGTGTGTGTGTTTGGTGTGGTGCGGTGCAATTTTTATCTCTATATCATCTAATGGAAACTGCATGGAAAACGCATAGGTGCTCAAAGACTGCGCGATTCCAGTGCGATCTCTAGCAGGCCATAGTGTCTTTCTGAGCTGATTTTCAGAGAGAGAGAGAGAGAGATATAAAGAGAGAAACGTAACTGTATCCAAATTGTATTGGAATTACACCTGAATCCGCATGAAGTCACATTGGACATTATCCTTGAAATCACACTAAAAACCTCAGTTAAATCACACTGCATAAGTGTGAACCTAGGCTAAGTTCACACAAGCAGTTTTGCCCAACACAGTATAAATGCAAGCACAAGGAACATAGCCTTGTTTCCTATTGCCCTCCATTAATTTGCACTGAAAAAAATAGGACATGGTAATAGTATACATTACAAAAAAAGAGAAAGGGGTAATAAAATGTACTGGAACACCTGCAAAAAATGCATTACAGTGCAACTTAAAAACACATGACAGCATGCACGGTAACGACCATAACTTACACACTTTATTTTTTATATTTTGCAGGCACACCAGGACATTCCAGAAGATGCCTTCATTCCATAGCTACATCAGAGCATTTAAGTTTTGTATCCTGTTCTACAGAGACTTTTGATGAAAACAGCCAAGCTTCTTATCCTGTTCTGCGGACTTTTGATGGAAACCGACAAAGCATATTGTACCCTGTTCTACAGAGAAACCACGAAGCTCTGTGTGTGTGTGTCGTGTGTCGTGCATGTAGTGTGTCGTGTGGTGTGTGTCGTGTGTCGTGTGTGTCGTGTGTGTCTTGTGTAGTGTGGTTTGTAGTGTGTAGCGTGTGGTGTGTAGTGTGTGTTTGTAGAGTAGAGTAGCGTAAGCACTGGCCAGAGAGGGATTACTTTGACGCAGTTGGCCAGCTTAAACATGTATTGCAACGCATGTGAACCAAAAATCCCTGTTTTTGTGCAAAGTTTCCAAGAATTGTATAAGAATGTAAAGCAGTGTGCAGCGGATTGATGCACATGATGGGTTATGCATACAGCATGAGTAAAGCTAATTGGATTTGAGCAAAGACATATTTCTATTTTTGTTCTACCGAGAAGTTAGCTTGATAGAAACCACCAAACTTATGTATCTTGTTCTACAGAGAATGTAAATTATCTAATAAAAAATAATTAGGACCATTTATTAGCAGAGGATTGTGAGAAAAAAACTGGGCAACAGCCTGGTTATTTCACTTGTCAAACACACATGGCAAGCTCTCCTCCAAGCACAGAGCAACTCTGTGAAATACCATGCCGCTTTTCACATGTAGCCACACACCAAGCGTTTACCTGTGGATGTCCTGGCTGGACACAGCTGACTGCATCAAGGCTCGGACATCCGCAGGTAAACATGCACTGCGTGGCTATATGCAAAACGTGGTGGCCACTTTCAGCCTGTCATTAGTTTAAAGAAGCTCACTGGCCGCTGCTATTCACATTACCTGGTCATTGTTACCCAGTCTTTCCTAAAAATCTTAGGGGCGGGGTCACTCAAGGACATCCCCTGGTGGCACATCCCCCTGCGATTTCACTGACTCAACATGCACCGGTCGGTGACATCACAGGGGGTGGTGCCACCAGGTAATGTCCCTGGGTGCCCCGCCCCTTAGCTATTTAAAAACTGTCACACAACACATGCAGAGCTTTTAGCTTTCACTGTGATTGACGATGGAACTACACTGGGGGACATTGTTTTTTATTTTTAATAAAGGAATGGTCAAAAACTGTGTCTGTTTTTATTTCTTTATGACACTTTTTTTGGTGAATGAGTAGGAATGAGTAGCGGGGCAGGATCTGGGGGCACCCTTGTTAAAGGGGGCTTCCAGATTCAGATAAGCCCCCTGTCTGCAGGGTTGTGGGGAAGAGGTCCTTGTCCCCATCAACATGTGGACTGGATGTTTAGGTTTGGAATCATAAAGGAGAGATTGGCATCTTAGCCTTGCAAGCTCAAGTCAACCTGGTAGTGTCAACGATAAATGGAATGAAATGTAAGGTACACCCCACCGTCTTTAAGGAGGTGTTAACTTTCCCAACTTTATCACAATAGGATATAATACACTAGCCTATATGTAACACAGAGATAGGGCTCTCTGGGGTAGAGTATTTTAACAAGGGGCAGGGAGGTAGAATCAACTTCAGAATGGAACTCCTTCCAGCTAAAGCCCAAATCTCCCCCCCCCCACTCATCCGCTATAGAAAGCAGAAGTGCGGTGAAATCAGCATAACATGTTATAGCAATAGGAGAAAAAAAAAAAAAAAAAAAGAGTTCCATATGGGTCGTAAAGCTGCCACAGCTCACATGAGCCTTGCGTCATATGTGGTAAGATCACTATCTCCATTTACATAGCAGACATACTCAGCTGGGTTTTATGGTCAAAAGTGGTATTGCTAGGTTTGAGGGAGTATTGTCTCTGCAAGGCAAAGTGGTATCAGAAACATCTCATGGCATCATTGTGGATGCTAACAGTCTGCAGCTTAATATGGGGACATGGGCAAGTATTACCTGCATGTATGTTGAGGTTCAGTTCCTGGGCTCATTCGGCATCACGTGTGTGCTAGTGCTTCACGTTGAGTAGGAATTCTTTTATGTATGAGGGCCTCAATAAAGTTAACGAAGGAGCAAAAAAGAAAAACAAAAAAAACAAAAAAGAGAAAGTCAAAAACCAGGAACAATCTATAGTACCACTTGCAGGCAGATTGATGTGCGTAGGTTTAAACCTCTTGGCGGTCCCAACGAGGAGTCGCGGATGGCCCTGGACTGCATCGGGGTAGATCTCAATGTGAAAGCTGGTCGTTAGCTGAAGTAGGATACAGTCTGCGCCGTCTGGAGCGCTGCCTTTGACCCAACTGTGTACAGAAGACCTCAGGGTTGCCAAATTGCATTGCATTTTACAGAAAATAAAAGTGCATCAGATTACAAAGGAAAGGTAATTTTTAACAACACAGCTTGTATAGCAGTTGTATATGGTGTATTATTATTTTTTATTTGCTATATTTTTTCCAAAGTAAATAATCTAATCTGAATGCTCTCCATGGAATCTCTCAGAATACTGGTGCAACTGGAAGTACCTGCCAGCATCCCTTACTGATAATAAAGTAGACCGTAACGACAATTTATCCATCTTTGTTGCCTTCTTTTTACAATATAATTACTGAAACAAAACACAATTTTTAAGGCAGCACTTTCTTCCTTTGTTATATTATTATATTGTTTTGGATTGCTGGAGGAAATAACAGCATTGAAGTGGCTGCAAACCCTTACATACAGTATGCCCAGTGATGTGACTGATCTCAGGTGATACACAGAGGTGAAACAAGTCCTCCTACATAAGTTATACCTGTTTATCTGCAGTCTTCTCTTCTCTAAATCAATTCAAAGTGCCGAGAGCTGATTGGAGGGAAGCGACACCCCCTCTCCAAACAGAACACTGAAACAGAGCTGAGGCTGTCACAGGCTGGAGATCCCTCCCTTGTTATCTTTTTTCTTTTTGTATCAGGAAAATTTGTCAGAAGTGACTCATGCCAATTTGCAGAGGAATGAATCAGCAAGTTGAAATGATGCTTAGTGCTCTTAATTGAAACAAGTACACATACAGTCAGGTCCATAAATATTGGGACATCGACACAATTCTAATCTTTTTGGCTCTATACACCACCACAATGGATTTGAAATTAAACAGACGTTCAGCTTTAATTTGAGGGTATTTACATCCAAATCAGGTGAACGGTGTAGGAATTACAACAGTTTGTATTTGTGCCTCCCACTTTTTAAGGGACCAAACGTAATGGGACAATTGGCTGCTCAGCTGTTCCATGGCCAGGTGTGTGTTATTCCCTCATTATCCCATTTACAAGGAGCAGATAAAAGGTCCAGAGTTCATTTGAAGTGTTCTATTTGCATTTGGAATCTGTTGCTGTCAACTCTCAATATGAGATCCAAAGAGCTGTCACTATCAGTGAAGCAAGCCATCAATAGGCTGAAAAAACAAAACAAACCCATCAGAGAGATAGCAAAAACATTAGGTGTGGCCAAATCAACTGTTTGGAGCATCCTTAAAAAGAAAGAACGCACCGGTGAGCTCAGCAACACCAAAAGACCCGGAAGACCACGGAAAACAACTGTGGTGGATGACCGAAGAATTCTTTCCCTGGTGAGGAAAACACCCTTCAGAACAGTTGGCCAGATCAAGAACACTCTCCAGGAGGTAGGTGTATGTGTGTCAAAGTCAACAATCAAGAGAAGACTTCACCAGAGTGAATACAGAGGGTTCACCACAAGATGGAAACCATTGGCGAGCCTCAAAAACAGGAAGGCCAGATTAGAGTTTGCCAAACAATCTAAAAAAGCCAAGATAAACTTGTTCCCAGTGATGGGAAGAGAAGAGTATGGAAAAGGAAAGGAACTGCTCATGATCCAAAGCATACCACCTCATCAGTGAAGCATGGTGGTGGTAGTATCATGGCGTGGGCATGTATGGCTGCCAATGGAACTGGTTCTCTTGTATTTATTGATGATGTGACTGCTGACAAAAGCAGCAGGATGAATTCTGAAGTATTTCGGGCAATATTATCTGCTCATATTCAGCCAAATGCTTCAGAACTCATGGGACGGCGCTTCACAGTGCAGATGGACAATGACCCAAAGCATACTGCGAAAGAAACCAAAGAGATTTTTAAGGGAAAGAAGTGGAACGTTATGCAATGGCCAAGTCAATCACCTGACCTGAATCCGAGTGAGCATGCATTTCACTTGCTGAAGACAAAACTGAAGGGAAATGCCCCAAGTACAAGCAGGAACTGAAGACAGTTGCAGTAGAGGCCTGGCAGAGCATCACCAGGGATGAAACCCAGCGTCTGGTGATGTCTATGCGTTCCAGACTTCAGGCTGTAATTGACTGCAAAGGATTTGCAACCAAGTATTAAAAAGTGAAAGTTTGATTTACGATTGTTAATCTGTCCCATTACTTTTGGTCCCTAAAAAGTGGGCGGCACATATACAAACTGTTGTAATTCCTACACCGTTCACCTGATTTGGATGTAAATACCCTCAAATTAAAGCTGAAAGTCTGCAGTTAAAGGACATCTTGTTCGTTTCATTTCAAATCCATTGTGGTGGTGTATAGAGCCAAAAAGATTAGAATTGTGTCGATGTCCCAATATTTATGGACCTGACTGTCTGCTTTGTTCGTATTTCATGTCTGAGGTTTACACTATTTTAAGGGACATTTATCAAACTGATTAGTGACAATATTAAATGCAAAGCAGACTACCTTTCAGTTAGCAAAGTCTGACAGATTTTATGTGCATCTGTGACACATTGCCTGTAATTCTGAGCAGATTTATTACTGAAGATGGGACACATTTTTATCAAGATGAAACAGATTTTTATTCAAAACAGACCCTGAATTAAGAAGGGGTCAGGGGCAGGTTTTATTCTTTTGCAGTGCATACAATGTTCATGTGGTGTAACTCAACATTGGTGGTTTATGCTGCCCTGTAGGTAAAAGATGGAAATGTGCATGCATTGTCAAATAGGGTACAGCACTGTTTTTTTATGCCTTTACACACATACATACGTTTATCAAGGTTAAATGATCTACTGAGATAGTCTGATCTAATGAGAGTTATTTTTTATAATAGATTGGTTCTTACATTTAAAATATACTAAGCATCCAGGTATATACAGAAAGCAAAGGTGTTGCACCTCTTAAATGAAGAACAATTGTATCTAGCCCAAATGCTAGCACAGTTATAATCAACATTTATCTGCAAGCTTTTAACTCATGATATGTTGAATTACTTATTCTATATGCACTGTAAGCTTTTTGCCTTTAAAATATAACTACCGGTATTTAAAAAAAGAAAAAAATTATAAATTAAAAAAAAATATATTAAATAAAATTATTTTTTTGTGTTATTATTGTTCTTTATTGAGTAAAATTGGCATGCCAAGGGAATACAGTTATGATTACATAATTTATTACCTCTGATAACAAATACTTTTAGACACAATAGATATTGCAGGAATTCTGGATCATGGTAGTTCAGGATCAGAGAGAGGTGATGTCAAACTACTAAGCAGCATATCTCATGTATCCTTGTACTTTAGGAGAGGCTATATACAGTACACAGCATTGGCCGTGCAAATTATGAGAATGAAAATGGAACAATTATATAGTGCAGCATGGGTGTACGAGCCATTGCTTCCATTTCAAGGAGTATTTGGTTAAATAAAATTTATATTTTAAAAGCATAAAAACATAAGTAAACATATAGGTACTTGGTCAGAATTATTAGGGAAAACATAATTACTAATGCAGTTTTGCCTTTTAATCCTGTAAGAAAAAAAAGGAACATGTCTTATGATTAATATAACACTAGATGGCAGTATTGTATTGCATAAACCTACTACACTTGAATTACATTTTGTAAATCACACAACTAAAATAGCTGAAATGCAGAAGTAATTACCAGCTACAACTTTAGATCTGCAGAGGGATATGAATACATTGAGTAAATGAAAAAGACATTTTTAACACTGATTGCATCAGATACCATTTTGATAAAGTTCTCTTGAACAGCATTTGTTTTAAACTTCATTGTACTATCAAAACTTCTAAAGCATTTGCAAAGCTGTAACTCTAAATTCAGATTAGAAATATACAAAAATACATTTTCCCTACAAGATCTTACCTACTTAACTTTAATGGACCTAAGGGTCCATTCACTAAAGCATAATGTATGCAGCGTTTTCATTTCCGTGTTAATTTTTAGGGTAGAAAATAAGATTTAAAACTCTCTAAATGTTTTATTGCGCAAAAAGAAATTAGTTCTATTGAAAAAATATATTACTTATGAAATGGAATATTTTTTCACATGAATCATTATTTTATATCCAGCAAAAATTATTATTTTCCCTGTTCTTCTCTAGAAACCTCACAGAACCCTACAGTTATTGCCAACCAGAAGCTAGCAACATTTTACAGAAAAAAAATGGTTTAACACTTTTATGCAAATTTGCATATAGGATACTGAGCAATATATTATATAACGAAAATAATATTACGTATAGTAAGACTTGGTTCACAGTAGTGCAGCTGCTACTTGAGTTGATAAAATTTTCATCTGTATTTGATGCGTTTTTAATGCTACTGCAGATTTTTGTTGGGGGGGGGGGGGGGGGTGAAGAGAACTGCTCAACACAGATGCTAGTTGTTAAGGACGTGACATCCTCAAGCATCCTAACAACCAGTGACTCAGGGATTCCAAACTGACAGGAGAATGTAAACAAAGGAGCCATCATTAAAAAAAAAATAGGTTTTCTATTGATTTTAGAGGGATCCTACACCAAAAAAACAACAACAAAAGAATGGCATGGGGTCCCCCCCTTAAATTCCATACCAGACCTTTACTTATGCAGACTAGCAGGCCAGGAGAGCAAGGGCAGCAAGCATGTGGCCCCTCCACCTCCTGAACCATATCAGGCCACGTGCTCTCTACATGGAGGGGGGGGGGGGTACTTCATGTTGATGGGGACAAGCGCCTCTTACCCACAACCCTAACCTGGTGGGTTAAGTTAAAAGTTAAAAAGATTGTCCCCCCCCTGAAAACCTTAACAGAGTCAAACTCCAGTCCTGTATGGTTACGCAACTGCGCACAGAGAAAGCTAAACACTGGGTATTCTTCAGCAGGCAGAGAGTATATGAGCAGGGGGAGAGAGTGGGGAAACTGCTGGCCTATCTGGCTCATTTGGATGATAAGCCTCCAGTTGTGGTTTCGCTTAGTGACCCTGATGGACATAGTATTACTGACCCGAGCCAAGTTGCAGCTAAATTTCAGCAATTCTATAGTACCCTCTATAAATCCCAGGGTGCCTACACACATGGGGAACTGCAGTCCTATTTGGCCACCATTCAGTTCCCTTTAGCTTAACCAAGAGCAAGTTAACCTACTAGATGCGCTTATTATGGCACATGACATTGCTGAGGCGATTGCACAATTGGCCAAATCTAAAGTACCAGGACGGGATGGACTCCCTTTGGAATGTTATGCTAACTACTCCGATCTACTTGTTCCCAAACTAAAGGCCCTGTATCAATCTACCTTTAATACGAACGTACTCCCTGAGTCTATGCAGGAAGCCCGAATTATAGTACTTCCCAAACCTGGTAAGGACCCCCAGTATCCTGAATCTTATCGGCCTATTTCTTTACTGCAGGTGGATATTAAAATCTTAGCTAAAATATTAGCATCTAGGTTAAATGCTGCCATATTGTCACTTATTCACATGGACCAAACGGGGTTCATGCCGGGGAAGAACACTGCTATGAACATTAGACGACTGTACATGAATAAGCAGGCGCGTCATGATAACTCAGGAATCAGGGTGGTGGAGGCGCTAGACAAGGCCAAAGCCTTTGATTCAGTGGAGTGGCCCTACCTGGGAATATCTACATAATTATGGCTTTGGACAGCATTTCATAAAATGGGTGCAACTCCTATATCAGACTCCCAAGGCAAGAATCTTTGTCAATTGATAGCTCTCGGAGCGATTTCCTCTGGAGAGGGATACTCATCAGGGGTGTCCCCTCACCCCATTGCTATATGCCTTGGCCGCTGAACCACTGGCTATCGCCATCAGAGCACACCCTGACATTCAGGGTTTGCGTCGAGGTAACACAGTTGATAAGATAGTAGGCCTATTCGCGGATGACACTATCCTATACCTAGCGGACCAGGGACCGTCACTGCAAACTGCGCTACCAATTATTAAACAAATGGGTGGCTATTCGGGACTGCGCATTAATTGGGACAAGTCCCAAATTCTCCCCATAGACGTCTTTCCCCTCCTATGGTGACCCCTCCGCTACCACTCTCCAGAGTGTTCAGGATTAGATACCTAGGAGTTGATGTTACCAGGAGTTTGACAGACTATACACCCCTCAAACTCAAAACGCAGATGTGGGCTAGATTACCCTTGGGGGTGATGGAGGCGCATAAATAGTATAAAAATGATTATATTGCCCAAAATTCTGTACATGGTGTGGCATGCCCCTTTATACATTCCCTTAAAAATCTTCAAACAAATGGAAGCCATTCTGAATTCACTTGTTTGGGGAATGGTAGACACAAACTAGCTTGGCACATTTTAAAGAACCCAACGGATATGGAAGATGTTTCCCTCCCAGACCTCCATGACTATTACTTGGCCTCACTGCTCTCTCACCTATACCACTTCAATACCTCGGAACTCCAACGCTATAGGTCTTTAGTTTGCGATAAACCCGGGCACCTGACGCACATGCCCCTTCAGGCTATCCTCCGCGGGAAACAAACACATAAGCAGGCCTTAAGGCATAATTCAGGGATGTTAATGCATCACCAACGGATTTGGGAAATATCCCTTAAAAAACAGTATGTTGGGAAATTTTATTCTCATACCCTATTGTGGCTTAACAGCCATATGCCAGAACTAGCAGAGATTCCTGACTCGGTGGTCTGGGCTAAACACAGAATAATATACTTACACCAAGTCCTATCAAACCCTGGGTTCAAACAGTTTCAGGCACTTAGAGAGGAATTTTCGCTACCACAGCAGTTAACTTTTAAATACCTGCAGCTCCGTCATGCACTCCGAACCCAGCTGCCATCTCTGGAGGTAGAGACGGAACCCCCACCAGTGCTAAATATTGTTTTGGGGAGTTATCCCTCCAAGCTTATTTTGCACCTGTACTACACCATCAGACAACGGGGTACAGTAGCCATTACTCAGAAGGCCAAGATGGCTTGGGAACAGAACGTAGGCCCAATATAAGCAGTGTCATAATCAGTGTCATTGCCTGGGTCACCTGCTGTTGGTGCTATTGCTTTCAGCACCAAAGAGTGCAGTTCTGGTGGTCACCAGCGGGTGTCTCCCATTAGTCTGGAGCCGACATCATCTCCTGCAATCAGGTGTCACCTGAGACTGATTGCAGGAGGTGTGTATAAATACCCAGCAGACGCTCAAGCATTTGCTCTTGTATTGTCTTGGAACCCAGACCTGTATTCCTGAACCTGAACCTTGTGATCTGTTATCCTGTACCTTGTGTCCTGTGTTCCTGAACCCTGCATCCATCCCTGGACCCCTGCCTCTGTACCTTGTGACTTTATTATCCTGTACCTTGTTTCCTGTGTTTCTGGACCCTGCATCCATCCCGGGACCCCTGTCTTGCAGACTCATCCCTTCCTCCTGTTGTCCCTTTGACTCCCTGTTCAATCGGACTGATCTCTCGTGTATGACCCTGGCTTGATTACGTTTATGCTTAAATCTCAAACCTGTATTTACGTTTGGTGTAGGGAGTTGTTTGGTGTGTCACTGTGGTTGTTTGCTCGTTGCCTTATTGTTTATTAATTATCCTTTCAATAAATCCATATATATATATTTACTTACCTTGTGCCTAATTCCTTTAGTGCAGCCCACTGATCTGCGTACCCTGTGCTGGATGCCGTGCTAGGCATCCGTGGCACGCAGACTGTGACGAAATACTTGAGGGAACCAAGACTACGTCCCCTAAACGGTCAGATAGACTGACACAACTTTACATTGTTCACAGAGCCTACCTAACACTACTGAGAATGGCCAAATTCCAACACACATCCAATCCGACCTGTCGTCTGTGCCAGTCCACGCTTGCCACGTTTTACCATCTCATTTGGAGCTGTCCAAATATTCAGATGTGTTGGATGCAGGTTGTCTGCTTTCTACATGACAATATGGGATCCCCTGTGGTACTTGACCCTAAGTTGTGTATTCTGGGGCTATTGCCTGACATATAGGTGGATATATATCACACAATTTTCCTATTTGAAACATTATTTTTAGCACGTAAAGTGTTCGCCCAGAGATGGATGCAGGATTTGCCCCCCACTCTACAGATGTGGAAAAAGGCTGTTAATGACACTTTGCCATTCAAAAAGCTGATTTACACACATAGGGGTTCCACACAAAAGTATTCCAAGGTATGGGACAGATGGCTAGAGGATGGAGAAACATGTGTCTGACTCTGCCTCACCCGGAGGGTGTTCTACATTAAAATGCTCCTTTGTCCTTGTGAACATGTGAAAGTATGACTAGCAGTATCTAGCTAAACAAAATGATCACGCATTTCACCATATGAAACTGTACTTTTATTGACGAATGTGCTTGACTGTCATGTAATCTGTGCTTTAAATTAATAAAGTTGGTTTTTCCAAGTAAAAAAAACAAAACATTGTCCCATGTTGTACATTCATTGTCAATCACGTCATCCAGCAATGCCGATCCACATGCAGATGAACATCGACTGCCGGCCTGCACAAAAAAAAACACCACCCGCCAACACCCTTGTGCACCCATACAGACATTCAAGCACTAGGGGTCCTCTTTCTGGGGAGGCAAAGAGGAAATAGCCATTTTAGGATGGAGGTTGAGAAGGTCTATTACTCTACTTCATTAAGTCAACTTTGGGACATATTTTTTCCCACTAACCAGCAGTAAGGGGTACAGTACTACTGACTCTACTACTGTATAATTATTTACTGTGTATTTAGTACTCCTGCACTGTATATGCTATGTTGTATGTTATATTTTTGACCCATGCACTGCATTCGATATGTTGTACATTATTTTCCTGTTCCCTGCATTGTATATGTTATAGGTTATACTCCTGACCCCTGATGCACTGTACACGCTATGTTGTGTGTATTACTCCTGATCCCATTCCCTGCACTGTATATGCTACTGTATATTTTACATTATACTTCTGCCCTGTGCTGTTATGTCCCTAATTAAATTGAGTGTGCGTTGTTGTTATTAACCTATTTCTAAGCTCTGTAGGCCTTCCCTAATCTCAGTAGGTGGACAGTTCCTGCTTGTTACTGTGTAGGAGATGTTAGTAAGAAGTATGGGAAGGGAAATCTATGAATCATAATAAAGTATCTGACCCCATGGTGTTGTTCAGAGATATGGTTTGGGAGATAATAAACATGTGGAGCACCTTCTCCTTGGCTCTGCCTGAGAAGGATGTGTATTTAAAGTGTCTCATAACTTGGGCCTTACCTCAGCCTGGGGCATGTGCCAGGGACCAGAGGAGTTACTCTCAAACCAAGGTTTTACGGTAATTGGTGTTTATCAATCTACTTCTCAGCAAGGGCTGTTGGGTTGCTGTGCTTTAAATAGACTGTACAGGCAAAAAGTTGCAACTAACTAAACAAATACATAAACAACTTTACTAATGAACAATACAATCATGGTTGTGATTATGTCCTTGTTATGAGAAATCATTCTGTAGGCGCAGTATTTTAAAAATAAGTTGTACAACAGGTTAATGAGATGCCTTTTGTAGTGCCACAACCATTATAAATTGATCCCCTGACCCTATTTAAATTAAATCTCTACTAAAAAAGAAAAAACTTTATGCGCACCTCTAGACTCCTGTAAATACAAGTAGTGCAGGTATGTGTATGTGATAAACATGAACAGCCTGCTAGCACTAAATAAGTGTTTCATACCAACAGCAAACGTGCATAAATATATAAATTAGTGCAGCTCTGCTCAGAAAAAAAATAAAAAATCCTGAACACTTTTGTAAAAATACAATAAAAGAACATACAGGTAAGTCAGTCACAACAAAAGTAAGCATTAGAACATTAATTATCCATAAATAATTGTCCAAATCATCACCTTTCTCATCATACAGTATGTGAGTTAAATCATGCAATCAAACAGAAAAATCCAAAGTTCATGAAGTGCAAAACAGTGATAATATAAGACAGCAAAACCTCGTTAGCATACAAACTCCTTGTGAAAAAAACATGCTCTCCCAAATCCACCTCATGAAACAGATGCACATATTGTTCACCTTCTAGTTAGACCCCTAAAATTATAAAAAGCCTAACTGCGCTTTGTCATAAAGAGACATGCATTACGCACGTCCAGCACTATGAAAGGTAGGCACAATGGTAGGAAAGGGTTAAAGTGATATTAGAGTCTTGTTTTTTTTTTAAATAACAAATATGTTATACTTACCTGCTCTGTGCAGTGGTTTTGCACAGAGCAGCCCAGATCCTCTTCTTCATGGGTCTCTCGCCAACACTCCTGGCCCCTCCTTTGCTATGGGTCACCTATTCAGACTTGGAGCTGTGGCTCGGCCTTGCTCCAACCCCTCTCTCTCCTCATTGGCTCACTGACTTTGACAGCAACGGGAGCCAATAGTGCCCACTTCTGTCTCAGCCAATGAGGAGGGAGAGTCCCGGACAACCAAGGCTCTTGTGTAACATTGCTGGATTGAGATGTGGCTCAGGTAAGTATTAGGGAGGTTGATGGAGGCTACTGCACACAGAAGGTTTTTTTTTATCTTAATGCAAAGAATGCATTAAGATAAAACAAAAAAAACCTTCTGCCTTTAGAACCACTTTAACTCTTTTCCACTCCATGCAGCATGACACCCATGTAAGAAAGCACAAAAAACTGAGATCATAGTGTTCACTGCATATTTAATAAAGCACCAATTACTCTAAATAAAACACTTAAGCAATGGGCAGACTGCAATAAACAATGTAGCAAGAAAGCATGTGAGAGATACAGCGGTGAAGAAATACCAGACAACTCAGAACATATCGCTTCTCTTTAGAGGATCACTCAGACATGTCCATCAGCATGATGACATCATTGGGATTCCACCCTTTACCGGGTATTGTCCAATCGGGACCTCGTCAAATTGTGCCTTAATCTGTATTTGTTGTTTTCTCCTGCATTTATCCTGGAAAAGGAAGAGGCAGCAATATAGACCAATCAGGCTAAAATGATCAAATCTTGCTCTTTCACTATTTAGTGACAGCCCTAAACAAACTGCATTGCTTTAACTGCAGTGGAGAACAGAAAATAGCCAAGACTTATTGACAGGCTGGGTTTTTGGGTTAGAAAATTGTGTTCATAGTATTATATTTTTGGCAGGTAAGGCAGTTCAGACATATGAATTATAACTGTGCTTTCAGCCATTAGCCTTCATTTACAATTAAAGCAGAACTTCATGCAAAAAAAAAATTCCTACTGATTCACAGTTTTTTTTTGGGGGGGGGGGAGCGAGTACCGATTTTTATCAGTACCCACTCCCACATCTGTAATCATCACCCAGGCAAGGAGGATGTCCCTTGCCCTGCCCCCTCCAATCTCACAGCCTCCTGGGATGCGTCACCTGTCCCCAGGAGGCTGCAGAACCATTTACAAGATACTACGTGAGCTGGTATGTGGACAGTGAGGGGCCAGCTATGGTTCTGCAGGAAGCCACAACCATCTTCTATATCCAAGATAGCAGCATCAGTGATCCCCAGCAGTAAGAAGAACTGGCTACAGGAGGATAGCGCTAGACCCAGGTACTGGTAAGTACCTAGTTTTTTTAAAGTCAGCAGTTACAGTACTGGTGGCTGCTGACTTTAAAAAAAAATCAAGCTGAAGTTCCTTTTCCAACTCATCCACAAGATGTCTTTCAGGACAGAACCTTAAAACCTGCATAGTCCAGGTTGTGCAAGTAATACTTACACTCGTGACATCTCTACAGGAAGTCTGTGTGTGGCTGACCTAAGTCAAACAGATTTGAAACTTAGCTCTTCTTCTCCTTATTATAATTTAAGTTTTTTTACATTTCTTAAAGAGAAACTATGAAAACACTGACCCGCTACTAAGGAAAACACACAAGTACAATAATGACATCCAGATATAGGCCACAGCATAAGGGAGAAGGTCAGCAATTCGGCAAGATTATACTCTTTGATAATTCAATTACGAACAAAAGGTAACTTTATTGTGATATCCAATTACAGATACCGTATACTAACTATGTAGAATTACTAAAATGACCTATGAAAACAGATTTAAAATGTAATTAGGCTGAATCTGTCACAATAATTTTTTTATTTTTTGGGGGAATTAACAGTATAACTTACCTGTGTAATTCATATATATATATATATCTATATATATATATATATATATATATATATATATATATATATACACTGTAGATAGCTATGTATATCTATCTACAGTATATGTACTGTATATATATATATATATATATATATATATATATATATATATGTATATAGTCTTTTTAGTTAAATTTTTACAAGCCTCTGTCACATGTATTAATTTAAAAAATGCAAAAAAAAAAAAAAAAAGAAACAGGTTTGCCAATTTTCCATTGTAATTCATTTTGATCACTTTCTTACTTAATTTCCAAGAATTAGTAAATGCACAACAAAAACTTGATTTACAAAAATGCAAGTGCTTGTGTGAAATATTCATGAGAAAAAAAAAACAACATTTTTAATGAGTGGATGTTTGATGTCAAAAAATAAAAATATTTATTCTAAATAACCCCCTAAATAAAAACTGTCACAGCATGTGTCACAAACAAGCAATATTTTTAATATGTATCTTAAAAAGGGTTTGAATTTTAACGCATAGAGAAACAAATTTTCTCTTAAAAATAAATAAATAACTGAACCCATTGTTGTTAGCACGTGACCATGGATGGTAGCATTTAAGTAATTATATGTAGAATATGTTCTGCCCTTTTTATAAAGCTGTTTATACATGCAGTCCTCTAGATCGGGGGTCGGCGACCCATAGATCGGTATCTACCAGTAAATTGTGACCAGCTGACTGGTAGATTGCGGTCTGGGCTTTCTTACCCACCATCCCAGATCATCAAACAGAGTGCAATTCAGAGGGACTACATGTAAAGTTGGAGCTGTAGTAGAGAGTGTTGGCTCCTGTCCCATGCAGAGTGATACAAACTGCACTCCACCTCTTATCCCAGCAAGATGTTGCGTCCGTCCTCACCACCTGATTTAAACCCATAATTGCCATGCAATGCACGTGATTGCAACATCGCAGTATGGTAATTAGGGGTTTTCATCAGGCGTGAGGGGGTGACACTTTGTCCGGTGAATTTTGACTTCTCCCATGTTGTTCAGGTTAGATCTCCACCTCTTTAAAGTTGTTATAAACCCATATAAAAAAAAAAACCTGCAAGACAAAGTCATAATGAGTTAGTATGCATCGCAAATTAGTTCATTATGAAATACTTGCCTTAGATTGAAGCTGTTGCAGCGGTCCCAGTACACCGATGTGACCGGCGACATGTCTCCCGGAGATACTTCCGGGTTTGCGGGCTCCGGCGCTGTAATTGGTCGGAGCCGCAATGATGTCACTCCCACGTATGCGCGCAAGAGCCACTGGTCACGTCACAGGCTCTTTAGAAACGGCATGATCGGCCGTTTATTCAGTGTGCATGCGCCAATGACGTTGGGGCAAGTTTAGGAGATATTTACAGTACCTACGGGTAAGCCTTATTATAGGCTTACCTGTAGGTACAAGTGGTGCAACAGGGTTTACAACCACTTAAAGGTTGCCTACCCCTGCTCTAGATTATCTTCTTTGTGTCTATGATGCTCTATTGTATTGCTTTAATTATTATACCATTAGAAGTATATGTTTTATCAGTATATGTATTTACAAAATCTTTCTTTTTAAACATAGTTTTTTTTCTGAAGCAGATCTAAACCAAAGACAAGCTTAAGGCACACAAAATACTGTGTAAGTGAAAATTCCATGTTTAATACTGTAGATTAGCCAAACAGAGAGGAATAAATTAAGAAAACCATGCAGGTAAATGCTATTATTATTAAGATATTTTACTTTATATTAATAATCAGTTAAATCTACACATTCTCTATACTGTTATTGTACGATAGCTTAAAAATAAAGAAAACGGAAAAAGGAGAGTCAAATGAAGCAACACATAGCCAATTAAATATGTATAGTTTGAAACATTTACATGGTAAAGAATAATCTATGGAAATATAAACCACATTTTTTGGAGTCTTCCCAAATCTCTAATGTTAAATACAATCCATAAAGGGCAGCTACCCCTTTACGTGAAAAAAATCCACAATTTCCAATACAATAACATGTGAAGATATGGTGCTTACACACTCAAACATAAATCCAACGTGATATATGATGCAATAAAAGAATCAAAAAATAAAGTCCAGTATCATGCAATAGCCAGCACCATGCTGTAAGACAAGAGTGATTGGTTCTTCACTGTTAAATAGCGCTTATGGTTTTCAAGAGTCCTTCCTCTATAATGTTTTCCCCAATCCTCCTTCTCTATGATAAACAATATAGTAATAAAGCAGGAGGACATCACGGAGCTGGTGGATGTTAGAGACCTTGCGCTCTTCCACCTTCCATTTGAGGATGCCCCACAGATGCTCAATAGGGTTTAGGTCTGGAGACATGCTTGGCCAGTCCATCACCTTTACCTTCAGCTTCATTAGCAAGGCAGTGGTCGTCTTGGAGGTGCGTTTGGGGTTGTTATCATGTTGCAATACTGCCCTGCGACCCAGTATCTGAAGGGAGGGGATCATGCTCTGCTTCAGTATGTCACATACATGTTGGCATTCATGGTTCCCTCAATAAACTGTAGCTCCTCAGTGCCGGCAGAACTCATGCAGCCCCAGACCATGACACTCTCACTACCATGCTTGACTGTAGTCAAGACACACTTGTCTTTGTACTCCTCACCTGGTTGCCACCACATACGCTTGACACCATCTGAACCAAAATACGGTTATCTTGGTCTCATCAGACCACAGGACATGGTTCCAGTAATCCATGTCCTTAGTCTGCTTGTCTTCAGCAAACTGTTTGTAGACTTTCTTGTGCATCATCTTTAGAAGAGGCTTCCTTCTGGGATGACAGCCATGCAGACCAAAGTGATGCGGTGTGCGACGTATGGTCTGAGCACTGACAGGCTGACCCCCACCCCTTTAACCTCTGCAGCAATGTTGGCAGCACCCATACATCTATTTCCCAAAGACAACCTCTGGATATGACGCTGAGCACGTGCACTGAACTTCTTTGGTTGACCATGGCGAGGCCTGTTCTGATTGGAACATGTCCTGTTAAACCGCTTTATGGTCTTGGCCACCGTGCTGCAGCTCGGTTTCAGGGTCTTGGCAATCTTCTAATAGCCTAAGTCATCTTTATGTAGAGCAACAATTCTTTTTTTCAGGTCCTCAGAGAGTTCTTTGCCATGAGGTGCCATGTTGAACTTCCTGTGACCAGTATGAGAGAGTGAGCACGATAACACCAAATTTAACACACCTGCTCCCAATTCACACCTAAAATCCTGTGACACTAACAAGTCACATGACACTGGGGAGGGAAAATGGCTAATTCGGCCCAATTTGGACATTTTCACTTAGGGGTGTACTCACTTTTGTTTTCAGCAGTTTAGACATTAATGGCTGTGTGTTGAGTTATTTTGAGGGGACCGCAAATTTACACTGTTATACAAGCTGTACACTCGCTACTTTACATTGTAGCCATGTGTAATTTCTTCAGTGTTGTGACATGAAAAGGTATAATTAAATATTTACATGTAGCGGGGTCTTAAAAGTTAGTGGGATACACCTGGGGGTAGAGAGACTCAGGTGTGTAATTATGTCAGAGATTAGACCCCTTTTTCTTATTCGTGGAGGATTGGGTGGTGTAATATTCTCTTTGACCAGTGGGTGTCAGTGTACCTACTGGCTCGAGGTAGAATCACTACCAGAGTGCTACCCTTCTTTGTCCCTTCCTGGAGATGGTACGGCCGGGGCGGGGAACCCGCCGTGGTGTCGATGGGAGGAGATAAAAGGGGGAGACGCCCTCGCCACAAGGTCTGTCTTTGGGGGATCATCTCTTCACGCACCCAGGCACCTTAGGCCTGGGTGCGGGCGGTTCAAGGTTCCGGCCTAGGCGCCCAAGGCCTGGCCGGAACGAAGATGGAGTCCATCCCGGGCACCTTCAGCCTGGGGTGAGGTACTATTGAGGAGGCCTGGGACCCGGTGACTCCGACTGGGTCCCGCGAGGGTGAAGTTGCTCCAGGGCGCCCCTTGCCAGGGGACCCGCATCTGAGGTGAGGAGGCTGGGGAGGTCACCCGTCCGAAGACCCGGTGCAGTGTCAACCCAGTGACGGATGGGCCTTCGGTAACTCCCTCGGAGGACATCTTCCCCTGATATTGTCTACAGCGCAGCGGAGGAGCTTTCATTAAGACTCCTGCAACCCCTGGTCATAGCACAGGGAGTGTAGGGACTAGGAACCTGTACAGTGCCTCGACCTGCTTTCCCCATCGTATCCTGCCGTTGCATTTGACTGTATGTGGAGATACGTAATAAACCTGAGTTTGGACTTTGATGGGTGTATGGACTCTGTTGATGGGAACAAAGGGAGATTCCGGCACGGGAGGACTGACCCTCATAACCAGCACACATTTGGCCCGAGGAAAAGATTGGTACTGGCCTTCACCTCACCCACATGCACGGGGAGGACATGGGCCGTAGCGCACCTCACTCTGTCGCTCGACATACCCCTAGCTAAAGAGGTCGGGGTGAGGCCGCTACACGTGGGGGCTCGTCCGGGATGAAATGTGTGTTGACCCTGAGGTTTGGAACGGCTGTGTTTGAACTTTGCTGCCCGGAGGAGGTCCGAGCAGGTCGGCCATGTGATTGGCCAAAGTGCATCCCTGTGCTCGAAGTCGTGGAAATTTCCCTGAAAAACCGGGAGAGGCCCATGCAGAAAGAGCGGGAAGAGGGAGGAGTCCAGCCGTGTGACGAACTACATGTGGGGACTTTTGCTGCACTGCGCCACGAGGCACCCCATGACTGCGCAATTCGTGGGAGGAGACTGAAGGAAGCCCGCGAAAACGTGCAAGTCGTGGGAGGAGTCTGGCCACGTGTGGAGATACACGTGGAGACTCCGGCGCGAGGTCAGCGCGTGATGGAGCAGCAAGTGGTCGGAGTGAACTCAGGCTCCCCGTGGATGCCGGTACCTTATCCTTTCAAGATGACTGCATTTGCTGCACCCATTACAGACACGGGGATAAGGCTCAGGCCCCGAGGACAGTTGGCTCTGTATTCATGCAGAGACACGGAGGCCCTCGGTGTGATCTGTCCCGGATGCTCGGGACTGGTGGTCCAACTAAAGCCATTCGGGCGATGCAAAGTATGCAAGGAGTTTCTTTTTGAGGTTGAACCACACACAGAAAGGCCCCGGGCCCTACGCCTCAACTGCATCACAGGAACCGCCACTCCGGAGGGAGAGATCAAAGCCTTTGCGGAGTGTCCCGTGCGCGCTGACCAGGGCGAAGTGACTGCCCAACCAGAGACTGAGAGAGAAAAATCCGAGGACACTGCTTCGGTCACTACAGACTCCCTGCTCCCACCTCCGAAGAGGAAAGTCGGCCTGGTACAGGCATCCTATGGTCGTGGTCGAGCTTCACCCCGCCGCTTGCCTGGCCTGGATGACGCCGGTAGAGAAGAGAGTCCCGGACATCCCAGTTCTTCAGAAGGTCCAGGTGAGCCAGGGGCTGGGACTGTGGTGTTGGTTGGAGGTGTCGGGGGTCCACAGTTGGTGGAGCCCGCAAGGGAGGGTAGCCTTCCATCTACTAGAGACTACCTTCCCGCTGAGATGTATGACACCTCCGACTTAGAGTCATTGTCAGACTGTGGGGATGACGGAGAGATAGACGAACTGTTTCACCGGAAGGGCTGGGACAGACGCCCACTACCTGTGCTGAGTAAACCGCAGGATTCCCCCATGTCCATAGAAGACAGTATGCTCCGGGTGAAGGCCCCGGAGTTCTCGAGGAAATCTAGTCCTCCGACCAACTTCCCGCATTCAACTACGTCACCCGCTCTGATGTTGGGGATGCAGCGTGCTTCGTTGCGGGCACCAAAGACAAAGAAACCCGAGATGGTGAAGGTACCTCGGCACCCGGAGGCCATCGTACAGCCAGGAGAAGGTGAGCGAGATGTGATGCCACCCCTAGCCAGGTTGCAGAGACTTTTCTCCCAGAGAGTCGCCCGTGAATATGGGTGGGAGTACCCCTACTTGCCTCGGGACTTATTGTATGAAGTCGAGGTCCTGCGACCAAGGTGGTATGACGAGTTTGTATGGGAAAAACTTAAAGTACCCCATGCCAGGCGATACCTGTCATGTTCGGCGCCTGTGTCTAAAAAGTTCAAGGACTGCAGAGCTGATTGGAGACTTGGGCGCCATATTTATGCCGATAAGGTGCTCATCTGCCGGAAAGAAGGAGAGGATGTCGAGTATTCGGTGGAAGTGTTTGACGGGCACCTGAAGCCCCTGTTTCTGCCGGATCCAAGGTTCTATTTATAGGAGAAGTGAGCTCCTATCTTGTTGTTGTTGAAACTTTCTGGAAGAGACATTCCCAGACGCCTAGAACTGTGCACTACTTTTGTTTTGATTTGAGCTTTTCTTTTACTCACTGGAGATTTGGGAGCTGTTGTTTTTTTTTCTCCCTTTTCTTCATGTGCCAAAGGCAGAGACTTTTGGGGTAGAGTTAGAGTAGGAAAGCAGGAAGAATGAAGATCTCACCAAGTGTCATTACCGCAGCGCTGTCACCAGGTGGCAGTGTTGTGCAACGAATGTTTGAAAATGTTACACCTGCATTACTTACTTATTGGAGTGAGTGGGTCTCTCGGCTGACGGACTCACTCATGCCAAGTTAACACAGAGTGTTAGGATGTGTTTTTTTTGTTTGTTTCCCTTCTGCAGGAGATTCGTCGGTCAAGGCTACTGAGTATGGGGTGGTTCTTAGACAGTGACGGGAGGGATTGTATATGTGTACATGACAGATGTTTTATACAAAAGTTTTAATGTTTTATAGTTCCCTTTTCTGTTGAGCAGGTCTTGGCACATACAGTATCCAAAATTTGAGGGATAGCCTCAGGGGCCCACTTCATGTCACCACTCCTCGGGAGACATGGGTGTGCACCTGACGCTGGGGACCAGCGTCAAATCACCAGGGGGAGTGTGTAGCGGGGTCTTAAAAGTTAGTGGGATACACCTGGGGGTAGAGAGACTCAGGTGTGTAATTATGTCAGGGATTAGACTCCTTTTTCTTATTCGTGGAGGATTGGGTGGTGTAATATTCTCTTTGACCAGTGGGTGTCAGTGTACCTACTGGCTCGAGGTAGAATCACTACCAGAGTGCTACCCTTCTTTGTCCCTTCCTGGAGATGGTACGGCCGGGGCGGGGAACCCGCCGTGGTGTCGATGGGAGGAGATAAAAGGGGGAGGACGCCCTCGCCACGAGGTCTGTCTTTGGGGGATCATCTCTTCACGCACCCAGGCACCTTAGGCCTGGGTGCGGGCGGTTCAAGGTTCCGGCCTAGGCGCCCAAGGCCTGGCCGGAACGAAGATGGAGTCCATCCCGGGCACCTTCAGCCTGGGGTGAGGTACTATTGAGGAGGCCTGGGACCCGGTGACTCCGACTTGGTCCCGCGAGGGTGAAGTTGCTCCAGGGCGCCCCTTGCGAGGGGACCCGCATCTGAGGTGAGGAGGCTGGGGAGGTCACCCGTCCGAAGACCCGGTGCAGTGTCAACCCGGTGACGGATGGGCCTTTGGTAACTCCCTCGGAGGACATCTTCCCCTGATATGGGCTACAGCGCAGCGGAGGAGCTTTCATTAGGACTCCTGCAACCCCTGGTCATAGCACAGGGAGTGTAGGGACTAGGAACCTGTACAGTGCCTCGACCTGCTTTCCCCATCGTATCCTGCCGTTGCATTTGACTGTATGTGGAGATACGTAATAAACCTGAGTTTGGACTTTGATGGGTGTATGGACTCTGTTGATGGGAACAAAGGGAGATTCCGGCACGGGAGGACTGACCCTCATAACCAGCACACATTTGGCCCGAGGAAAAGATTGGTACTGGCCTTCACCTCACCCACATGCACGGGGAGGACATGGGCCGTAGCGCACCTCACTCTGTCGCTCGACATACCCCTAGCTAAAGAGGTTGGGGTGAGGCCGCTACATACAAAAATGTGAGGGGTGTACTCACTTTTGTGAGATACTGTAGGTATTGCTTTACCATTGTGTGTTCCAACTGTCAGTGTGCAGCATCCAGGTGTTCACTCAGCGCAAACACACAAATAATTACAGGCCGAGTGCAGTAAGCCTTACCAACCAATCCACTGTTATGTTACTGCAATGAGATTTTGACTGTTTGCCATATGTTACTGCACTTTGTACATTTTTTTTCCTTTTCCTTTCCTTTTTCCCAGTACTGCCGTAGTGATAAATCTGGGAATGAGTAACGTAAACATGTTCTGATATGAGATACTGATAAAGCAGCCATCCACCTATGACATAACTGTTATTTGATTTAGTACCAAAGCCTGACATTTATGTTAGTAACATGTCAAAGCAGCAGCCAAGGAATTGATGCTGAGCATGCCTACATTTTATCCATGTACAATGCCTGGCAGATGTGTTTAATAAGAATTCCATACTTTGTCTCTAATGTTCCCTGAAAAGCCCACATACTTATCAGATGTGTAAAATGAAGTATAGCGAGATTCAGTATTCCATTTAACTCCTGCTGTAAATTGAAGAAGCTTTAGAAATTTTCTTTTAAATAAAGAAGTCCTTATAATTAGCAGGAATTCCCATTAAAAAATGCAGCATGAGTGTTGTTGAGATGAACATGAGAAAATGTCCTCCTGGCTGGCATCATAACCACAACATCAATAGTCCACAATAAAGCTATAAAGCTGTTGTGAAAACTACTGTATAAAGAAATACTGACTGATAGAACTTATAGATGATACATTGAGAAATATTTTACCTAAGCAGACAAAAACTGTGTTTAGGAACTCACTCATCTTGAGAAACATGTTAGTCTACAGTATTGTATGTTAGCCAAAACACTTGTTTAGTTTTGGATAGAGTTGGACAGAATTATAACCACTATATGTTTTTTTTTTTCCATTGTTTGTGGCTGCGTTAGAGATATTTCCATTTGCTTGATTCCTCTTGCTGACAATAGTTTTACCAAACAGGAAGTAAATGGAACTTTCCAGTAGCAGCACAGAAATAAAATCTCTAATGCCCCGTACACACGAGCGGTTTTCCCGTCGGAAAAAAAACAAACAATGGGTTTCCCGACGGAATTCCTCTCAAGCCTGCCTTGCATACACACAGTCACACAAAAGTTCGGTGAACTTTTGACTACCAAGAACGCGGTGATGTAAAAGAGTTAGATGAGTCGAGAAAATTAAGTTCTATGCTTCTGAGCATGCGCCGATTTGTTTCCGAGCATGCGTGATTATTTGCGCGTCGGAAAAGCATACAGACAAACTGTTTTCCCGCTAGGATTTTTTCCTGGTGGGAAAAAAGAGATCCTGCTCTCTTTTTTTTTCCGGCAGTTTTCCTGTGGAAAAAAAGTCAGATGGAGCATACACACGGTCGGGATTCCCGATGAAAAGCTCTCATCGGACTTTTTCCGATGGGAAAACCGGTCGTGTGTACGGGGCATTAGAGGTACTAGTTCCCACACTCTACTAAAAAGTTTTTTAATTTAAGTTATTGTTTTTGTTATTGTTTTAAATATTCTCCCTTACTTACTGTCTGGTGAAACCATTGTAAGGCCCCTTTCACACTCAGGCGCTTTGCAGGCACTATTGCGATAAAAATAGCGCCTGCAAAGCGCCCTGAAAAAGCCGCTACTTTGTATCCAGTGTGAAAGCCCAAGGGCTTTCACACTCTAGCATTGCGCTTGCAGGAGGGTAAAAAAACTCCTGCAAGCCGCACCTTTGAGGCGCGATAGGAGCGGTAAAAATACCGCTCCTATAGCGCCCCTGTCTATTGAAATCACCACTCCACTCTGGTGAAGAGAGGACCGTGTGCTGTTCCTCGTAGCTGGACATCGTCGCTGGAGCCTGGAGAGATCATCCATCGCAGGATACCGACATCGTGGAGATCGAGAGTGGATTACCACCGCTGGAGTCTTTTTTTTTTTTTTTTTCATAAAGTTTTATTAGGTGATCAAGAGATTAACAAAGGAACAGTAGAATAATACAGTACAAAATTGCATATGCTTACAAAAGTATAAGCTGTATAATGTACAATATGTTAGATTGTTGAGATCTATCTGGTCATCGTAATAATAGTAAAGCAAGGGTTGGAAATGAAATAGACATTTAACAAGTATAACACCGTATTCTTTTTTTTTTTTTTTTGCAATGGGTATTTTAATTATTGAAGTAAATATATTTTCCAGGGGGACAGGGATGGGATGGAGGTATGAGGGGGTGGGTAATGGGAGGGGGAGGGGGAGCCTGATGTATTTGATTGGGACTGAAGTAAACTAAGAGAGTAGACTTTCCTATTACCTTATCTGTTTTTTTATCCAATTATAATTTATTTTTATTTATTTTTTTCCTCATTTCTTTTACTTTTGTCTGATCCTTTTCTCGAGACAATCTTCCTATGACCTCAGAGTGGGGTTTTGGTTCTTACTTAATGGTAGTTTTATATGTCTGGGATTCTTTGAATAGTGTCCAGTTATACCATCTTGCAGAGAAATTCGATACTCTTTCCTGAGAGATACTTATGAGCTCCTCTATCCTTTCAGTGTTATTGATTCTCCTAAACCATTCCGCTGTGGAAGGCACTGTTGACGTGCGCCAATGTGGCGGAATGCATTGGCGAGCTGCGTTGATCAGGAACATAGCTAATGATTTTAAATATTGTTTCCTTGGGATAGAGTTTAGGTGTAGTAGGTATTGTGCTGGATCATAGCTTATGTTTTCTGCTGTGATAGTGTTAATGATATTATGAACTGTTTTCCAAAACCCTTGAATCAGTTGGCAGGTCCACCATAAATGGAGCATCGTGCCCTCATCTTGTTTGCATCTCCAACAGCGGTCAGAGATTAGTGGAGAAAATTTATGCAAGATTGAAGGGGTCCTGTACCATCTGGTAATGATTTTGTAAGCGCATTCTTGTGTGGCTACGTTTAGGGAGCCTTTGTGAGCATACATATAAATCTTTTCCCAGGTTTTTTCAGTTATAGTGATGTCTAGGTCTTTTTCCCAGTTCCGACATGACGCGCTGGAGAAGTCTGTCAGATCCCCAAAGAGAGAGTTGTAAAGTGTTGAAATAATGTGTCTGTGTGGGGTTTTTTTCGTACAAAGTTTCTCTAATTCCGTAAGGGGTTTTGTCCATGCTAAAGCCGTTTCTTTTCTAGATAGAAAATGTCTGATTTGAATGTAATTCCAGTGTGGGATTTGGTATGGTTCTATGACTTTATTCAGTTCTTCTCTAGATAATATTTCCCCATTTTTGAAGAAATGTTTGGTCAGCATTTTCTTATGTGGCCAGTTGTGTATTAAGAAATTCCTTTCCTGTCCCGGGGGGAACTCTGGGTTATTTCTCAGTGAAGTTAGGGGGCTTAGCCAGGGGGTTGAATTGGAAGGTTTGAAAGTGTTGAGGAATATTCTTAATGTGGGGCCTATAAGAGGGTGTGATTTGATAGATTTTGGATGGAATTTAGGGTGAGTCCATGGTAAAGTGTCGAGCTCTTGGGGAAACTGAATTTGTTCTAGTGATACCCAGTCTTTAACTGAGTGGTGTAAATTCCAATCAACTATTCGTGTCAATAGGGTCGCTTGATGATATTTTTTCAAATCGGGTAACGCTATTCCACCCTTGTTCTTGGGTAGGTTTAATCTTGAAAATTTAATTCTTGGAGGTTTGCCTCTCCAGATAAAGGTGGAGCAAGCTTTGCGGAACGAGTTGAAAAATGTAGAGGGTAAATTGATGGGTATGGTCTGCATGACATATAGAAATCTGGGTAAGATTGTCATCTTGATTAGGGATGCTCTCCCAAACCAAGATACATTTAGAGAATTCCATCTTTTTAAGTCATCCTGTGTTTCTTTAAGTATAGGTATGTAGTTTAGTTTGAAGAGATCGTCTAAGTTCGAGGGTATTTCAATCCCTAGATAGGTTATACTATGATTAGCCCATGTAAATGGAAAATTCAATTTGCATAGATCTATTGAGCTAGGGGGTAACGAGATGTTAAGGGCCACCGACTTTGTGTGGTTGATTTTCAGGTTGGAAAGCATGTTGTAATGCTCTAGGTCCTGTAGTAGATTGGGTATGGAGATATGGGGTTCGGAGAGAAAGAGAAGCATGTCGTCGGCAAACGCAGCGATTTTGTAAGTATTTTTTTGAATTTCTATCCCCTTGATGTTTTGGTTGGTTCTAATTTTATTTAGCAGTGGTTCTAAGGTTAGAACAAAGAGAAGAGGGGATAAGGGACAGCCCTTTCTAGTACCGTTGCGTAAGTTGAAGGTATTCGATAGGTGGCCATTGACTTTAACTCGTGCTGTGGGATTGGTGTACAAAGCTTTGATATAAGATCTCATTTGTGGCAGGATGCCTATGTGTTTCAAAACTGCATCAATGAAGTCCCAGGCCACTCTATCGAACGCCTTTTCAGCGTCTAAGGATAAAAAAAATCCTTTTTGTTTATTAGTTGTTAGCCAGTGACTTATATTTAGGGCTTTAGTTGTGTTGTCTCGGCCCTCTCTACCTGGGATGAATCCTACCTGATCTAATGCTATAAGTGAGTTTAGTAACGGTAGCAATCTATTGGCTAGTATTTTAGCATATATCTTTACATCTACGTTTATTAGGGATATGGGTCTATAATTTGTAACTTGTGTTGTGTCCTTGCCTTCTTTAGGTATCACTGTGATGTGGGCTTCTAATAGTTGTCTGGGGGATTGTTGGATGAAATTTAGAGATTGGAAAGTATTCAAGAATCTTGGTTTCAATATGTCGTTGAATGTTTTATAGTATTGTAGGGGTAGGCCATCGGGGCCGGGAGCTTTGCCTGGTTTCATCTCTTTGATTGCCCTGTCAAATTCAGGACCTGAAATCGGGGCTTCAAGTTCTTGGGCTTTGTCTTTTGCTAGTTGAGGAGGACTATATTTCTCTAAAAATTCTTGGATGAGTTTCGCCCTTTTATCTGAGTTAGGGGGGCATCTTGGGTTGGATGGGATGTTGTATAGGGATTGGTAATATTCTTCAAACTGCTTTGCTATTTCCTCGTTTGAAGAAAATGACTTGCCTTGTTTGTCTCTTAATTGGTGGATTGTCGAAGCTATTTTTTTACTTTGGACTGCTTTAGCAAGCAGTTTCCCACTTTTATTTCCCTGTTCGTAGAATATCTTGTGTCTCAGTATGTATTGTCTTTTAATTTTAATGTTCAGTTCTTCTGCTAGTAATGTTCTTGCTCTAGTAAGTTCATCTAGGGCAGAGACCGCCACTGTCCTTTTATGTGTTATTTCTAATCTATGAATTTGGTCCACTAGGGTTTTTATTTTGGATTGTTGGTCTTTCTTTAATTTAGCTAGTTTTGTGATAAATTCCCCCCTAATGACACATTTATGGGCCTCCCATTGAGTGGTGGACGAGGTCTCATTATTTTCATTTCTTAAAAAATAGTCTTGTAGTTTTTCTTTAAACTCAAGAACATCTACGGGGTCTTTAAGTAGGACTGTGTTGAGTCTCCAGGTTTTAGTCACATTTTTTTTCTCAGGGAAGGCCAGTGTTAGGGTGATTGGATGATGGTCTGATATCGTCATGGGTTCAATCGTTGAGTTTTGTAAATAGGGCAGGTCTGGTTGTGATAAAAAAAAGTAGTCGATTCTAGAGTACTTCTGATGGACAGTGGAAAAGAAAGTATAGTCCTTGGTTTGAGGAAAGAGGGTTCTCCAGGCGTCATGCAGCATTAGGTCTTTTATCTGGGTTTTAATTTGCTTCAGCGCTCTGTATGGAAGGCTCGACGCTCCATTCAAGGTGTCTATTAGTGGGTTCATGGGGGTGTTGAAGTCGCCTCCTAGGATTAAAATGCCTGAGGCAAAGGTCATTAGTAGTTCTTTGATTTTACGAAAAAAAGTTACTTGTCTCGAGTTCGGAGCATATATGTTTGCAACTGTTATTGGGTGATTGTCTAGTTTTCCTTTTATGAATATGAATCTCCCACTGGGGTCTATCAGCGTGGCGTGTGTCTGGAGAGGAGTCTGGTTAGAAATCAGTATAGAAACACCCTTCGTTTTCCCTTCCGGGTTGGTGGAGTGGAATGCTGTAGGAAATCTCCTGTCATGTAATTTCGGGGTTTTGTCAGACTTAAAGTGGGTTTCTTGTACGAAGATAATGTTTGCTTTTTGTCTACGGCCTTCATTTAAAAGTTTAGTTCTTTTTTCAGGTATATTTAAACCTTTAGCGTTAAGAGAGAGTATCTTTATAGATAATGGTATGGATTGTCGTGTATTGACAGACATCTCGTCTTGTGTGTGTATTCCTTATCCCTTATTTTTTTTTTAATAAAGGACTTATCCCAACTGTGTCTGTGTGTTTTTTTACAATTTTTTACACTTTCTTTGTGAAATGGTAGGGGTGCAATGTACCCCGTTACCAATTCACATGGGGGGGCTGGGATCTGGGAGTCCCCTTTGTTAAAGGGGTCTTCCAGATTCCGATAAGCCCCCCACCCGCAGACCCCCACAACCACCGGGCAAGGGTTGTGGGGATGAGGCCCTTGTCCCCATCAACATGGGGACATGGTGCTTTGGGGTCCAGACCCCAAAGCATCCTCCCCATGTTGAGGGCATGTGGCCTGGTTTGGTTCAGGAGGGGGGGCGCTCTCTCATCCCCCCTATTTTCCTGCGGCCTGCCAGGTTGCGTGCTCGGATAAGGGTCTGGTATGGATTTTTGGGGGGAACCCCACGCCATTTTTTTTTTATTTGGCACAGAGTTTCCCTTAAAATTCATACCAGACCTGAAGGGCCTAGTAATTGAGTTTGGGGGGACCCCCATGCATTTTTTTTTTTTTTATCAATGACTTTCAATTACCTTTCTCTGTATTGCTGGGACCGGCAATTCATTACAGCCGCGAGTACTTTTAAATGACTTTTTTTCCTTCAGAAATTAAATTTTGTGCAGAGACTGTTCTAAGCATGGGAAACAAGCGCTGATTTACAGGCATACTATACACACCCCCCAGGTACGAAATTTAAAGGAATATTTCACTTTTATTTTTTCACTTTAAGCATTATTAAAACCACTGCTCCCAAAAAATGTCTGTTTTTAAAACTTTTTTTTGCATTGATACATGTCCCCTGGGGCAGGACCCGGGTCCCCAAACACTTTTTATGACAATAACTTGCATATAAGCCTTTAAAATTAGCACTTTTGATTTTTCATGTTCGTGTCCCATAGACTTTAACGGGGTTCGGAGGTTCGAACTAATTTATTGCCTGTTCGCATGTTCTGGTGCGGACCGAACTGGGGGGTGTTTGGCTCATCCCTAGTGGGGATACATTGGAGAGGAGAGGACTACCTGAAAAACGTAGGCCAGAAAATGTAGCTATTAGAATGTGGATGTGGACTAAAGTATGTACCGAGGACATCTTGTCCAATGGGTTTTTAAATTTAGGACTTCACACTAAACATCCTAAAGTGATTGTTATTTAAAAAAAAAATACCTTTACAAACATGTCTTACTTGCCTGCTCTGTACAATGGCTTTGCACAGAGCAGTCTCGATCCTCCTCTTCTGGGGTCCCCCACTGGTACTCCTGGCTTTTTCCCCCTCCAAGTGCCCCCAAAGCAAGCCACTCATGTGGTCTCGATCCCAAGCCAGGCTCTGTGTGTCTATTGTAAAACATAGCACAGCTCGACCCGGCCCCAGCTTTCTACTCACAGGCTGTGATTGACAGCATCAAGAGCATATGTCTCCCACTGCTGCCTCCTTGTCCAGTGATAAGAGAGAGAGAAAAGAGCTGCTGCTCTTGGGCACAATGCTGGATCGATATCAAGCTTAAAGCGGAGTTCCACCCAAAAATGTAACTTCTGCTTTTTGGAATCCCCCCCCCTCCGGTGTCACATTTGGCACCTTTTAGGGGTGAGGAGGGAGCAGATACCTGTGTAATCCAGGTATTTGCTCCCACTTCTGGGCATAGGTCGCCTCGGCGACCTACGCCATGTCCGGAGCCTACTTCGTCCCCCCAGCTGTCTTCTGGGAGACACCCGGAAGACAGCAGGGACCAGTGGGATCGCGCAGCGTGACTTGCGCATGCGCAGTAGGGAACCAGGAAGTGAAGTCGCAAGGCTTCACTTCCTGATTCCCTTACCGAAGATGGCGGCACCTCCACCCGAGAGCCGAGGGACAGATTGGCTTCGGGTGCCGACATCGCGGGCGCCCAGGACAGGTAAGTGTCCTAATATTAAAAGTCAGCAGATGCAGTATTTGTAGCGGCTGACTTTTAAAACAAAATTAGCTGGAACTCCGCTTTAAGTAAATATTTGGGGGGACTGGATGGTGAGACGAACTCTCAAAGTTTTTAACCTTAATGCAGAGAATGCATGAAAGCCGAATTCTAGGAATTCAGCAACTTTAAAAAAAGTATAAGCACACTATGAGGTATGTCCAGGGAGCTTTATGACATCTCCTGGGCTTATCTCTATTATTTACATTTAACAGGTTTATTGCTCTGCCAGAAAGACACTCTGGGGATCTAACAGGAGAGAAACACATAGAGCAGCTATGCCCACCCTCCCCTCTGCTGCCCATTAACGGAAGCTTTTGTATTTTGTGAATGTGTTTACATAATACTAAGGCTTCTGTGATTGGGCAGGAGGAGGGTAGGGGTGAGTACAGCAGCTGCAGCGACTCTCCTGTTCAAGGTGCATATCTCAGAAGGATCAGCATTGCTTTCCCAAAAATACAATGATAGCTGCGTTGTCGGATCCGTATAAAGCTGTCAAATATAAATAATAGCACTAAGCCCAGGAGGGTTCATGCATGTGTCTTAATTTTTTACAAAAGAGCTGAATTCCTGAAATTCTTCTGTCTAGAGGCCCCATTCACAACTTACGCACTAAGCGATTTTCAAATTGCAATTGCTGTGCGATTCTGCTTGTTGCATAAGGCCAGCCTATTCCCTTGAATGGGCTGCCCTATAGCTGTTTGTTTGCCCAAAAAAAGGCTCCTGCTCCAGTTCGGGCGACACACAATTTTTAAAGGCGCTGTTTGCCGCAATTGCCACATGATCCTGTTGGTAGAATCTTGGTAGAATCACATTCGGGGTGTCATTGAAGGATAATAACACCCAAATGTGCATTGTGCATTTTTCAGCAATTGCCACATGATTTGGGGTTGCAGGCAGAATTGCGCTGACTCCATATGGAAAAATTGCGAATAGTACCTTACAAGCAATTTAATGTGGATTTTGATTTAAAGTGTTTTAGAAAGTAACAACTCTATGTTAACATGAAATAACTATTTTAAGTTGTTACATTTTATTACTTTATGTTGGAATTTAATTTAGCATAAGAAAGGTTAACATTATAACAAAAAAAAAAACTGTGCAGAATACTTCTAGGACTAAATTAAAGAAAATAGAATGGTTAGCCTACTTGGTGAATGGCCAACCTACCCAATGAAGAACTTCCTAGTTCTGAACACACTAAAAGATTGGTAAAGTGATAATAAATAACAAACAGGTCATATACTTACCTGCTCTGTGCAGGAGTTTTGCACAGAGCAGCCCCAATCCTCCTCTTCTCAGGTCCCCCACCAGCGCTCCTGGTCTCTCCCTCCTGCCGAGTGCCCCCAGAGCAAGCAGCTTGCAATCGGGGCACCCGAGTAGGTGCGCTCCCGAGCCACTGCTCTGCGTGTCCATTCACACACTGAGTCGCGGCTTGCCCCTGCCCCCTCTCTCTCCTCATTGGCTCACTGGCCAAAGGCTCCCGCTGCTGTCTCTGCCGATAAGGAGGGAGAGATCCAGCAGAGCTGAGGCTCCAATGCACAGCGCTAGAGAGAGATCAGGCTCCTGTAAGTATTAGGGGGGGGGGCTGGGGGGGTTGTTACACAGAGATAGTTTTTTACCTTCATGCATATAATGCATGAGGGTAAAAAACCTTGTGCTTTTAGAATCACTTTAGGTCATGTATTAATAGGAAAACGTGGGTGCCTACCTAGTATCAGCCAGTCAGCAAAGTGTGCAGGCTTCCAAAAGTGATACCCTGAGGTATTTGGTTCTTTAGAAACTAACTTGCAAACTGCGTGGAGATAACAATATAAGGAGAAAATAATGGACTCAATTGTGTTTGTTTTGCAATTGCTGTAAACTGCTGGAATTTCAACTGAGCATGAAACTTTTTTTTGCAGTGATAGACTGTGGATGTGATACTGGTGTGTTCGAAGCTCCAATGCTACTAGAAATGCTTAACCAGGCATCATAACCAGTTAAATTCTAGACAACTTTTTCATTCATAGTCTTGCTATCTTGCTATAGAGCTAATGTCTTTATTTATTTTTTATGTAGCTCCCTGTTCATGTTGACCAGGCGCTCGCATGTAAACTTAGTGGGTTATCTGTTCTGTACATAGTTCAGATTTAATATTATGGCTAAATTAGCCTCTGCTCCAGCATTGGCTGTGCAGTTCCACACTATCGCATGTAGGTGTTGTTGTCACCACAGGCCAGTGATGGAAGGGCAACAGGCTAAGGTGTATTGGGTGTCCTTTTCTCCAGAAGCAGCCCAGTGGGAGTGGTCAACCGATGTGCATTCTTGGAGAGGATACTTAAGGGACAGACGCCATTTTTCTTTCTCTCTCACCTCATGGCCCGCCTGGCCTAAGGTATGTGACAACTCCTCTTCTGCCTCTGGGCACTGCTGGCCAGAGGCTAAGTGACTGCAAGTAGGCCCAGAAGCTGTCTGAGGCCTACTGGTTCAGACCTGGTCCTGTGCTGTCTGTCCTGCGGGAAGAAGCCACGCAATTGAAAGATCCGGGGGGAGGACTCATCTTGGAGAGGACCGAGCGAAAGGCTGGTATCTCAAGAGGAGCCTGGTGACTCAATTGGAGGATGCATCCTAACCAATCTACCTCACAGTACTGCCGGATGGCTTAAAGGGACTGTGTAACTATGTTCCCTTGTTTATTGCTGATCATCGAATCCTGTGGCAGAGGATTGTACAAATAGTTATTGCTACCATCGAATCCTGTGGCAGAGGATTGTACAAATAGTTATTGCTACCATCAAGTCTGTTGCAGAGACTTTTATCTGTGCATCATTCCGGCTGCAAGGCCAGTGAGAGAGGCCTATCCGGGTGAGCAAGATCCGCTGACAAGGAGTTGTATTTGTCTTAAGGATCTCAAGTTCCTCAGTCATCTGCACAAGGTTTCTGAACTTTCCCCTAACCCTCCATCCCTCTACTGCTCAAGTTGTTTAATAAAAGCATTGGAAAAAGAACTAAGTGACTGGTGCATACATCCGTGGGCGCAAGGCCCAGTATAGACTCTAAGTTTCTGACCTGGTGAACTGTGGGTAGGGGTGACGGTAATGACCCAAAATAATAACCAGCAGCTCCTACGGGGGTAGTGCTACATTTAGAATTAACAAAATAATAAAAAGAAAAACCCGACAGAGCAGATTTGGCATGTATGAAACAATATTAGTGGACATCCAATAGGTACTGTACAAATCAGCCTGGTGTGCTGCAGATCGCAAACCCAACTAGTTAGCTCACTAATTTCTGTTACAAAAATAAAAAAATAATAGTCTTTGTATGCCCATTTAAAGGTAAAGCTTTAACCAGTTCTAATATAAAGATAATCGTAGAAATCTAAAATACCACAGCAATGATACTTAATTTCTCCGAATACCCAAAGGACATGTAAAAAATACCTGTTTTTAATTTGTGGCTTACCATAGCCACCAGAAGAGAAAACGATTGTTCACCCCATTAATACTACTGCAGAGGACTGAACAAAGAACTGCACACCAGCAGAACATGGAGATTTCACTGGCATATCCAAACATTACCTGTATGTTCAAGAATGTATATGTATACATTTTAAAAATGACATCAGTATACAACAATGTCTTGAATCAAATTAATTTGATTCAGGCACTTGCCTTTAGTGTGACATGTTAAGACACATTTATTGAGTGGATTATAACTGTAGCGATACCCCCAGTTAAGAGAGCTGCCTTGATTGATTTGGGCCCTGTAGTGCACCGCTGTCAACCCCTGGCAATCTGCTCTAACCTCTCGTGGCACAGTTAGCAAAGGGGATGATAGATTCTGCAATCACTCTATGATTCTCTATGACACAATCCCACAGTGAGGCACACAATGATAGTATAGCGCAGTAAATGACACTGACAGCCAGTATACTTAACTCTAATATTTTACTGTTAATAAAGATTTGGATAATAAACAATCATGCAATAACATATGCAGAGACCTGCAATGTTAGTACACATGTGAAACAGCAATCGTTCAATACTATAGCATACACGTTATCAGGCCCCGCTGCAGCTATCCTCCCTCATGGACAATATGGTGCCCAGCAATGTCCTATGCTACCCAGTCAGGCCTGACTATTGTTTAGGGTATAGTTCGGGGGTAGACAATCTTCGCTAGCAAGAACGGTGGTGCACTTTAAGAACAATTTGTAATCCAATAGGGAAACCGATGATTGATAACTTCAATGTACCAAAGAGACTAATAACTCAGTTCTGTGGATAGTCTCCCCAGAGTATAACTGCAATACTGGATGGCCCTGAATGCAGTTAGTGGGCCTAGAAATACTATGGTGTAGTTCTGAGCAGGTTCTCTCTCACCCAACCGGACCAGTCCTTGTCCGTCTCTTCCGTCACCGTGACTCGATTCACAGTATCCACAACCCCGGGTCTCCGGTCCTCCTGGTGACAGTGCTCGGCAACCGGATCAGATGTTCAGCGGGTTCCTCAGTGGATCGGAAGGCTCTTTGGAAAAGCACAAGCCCAGGCTTCAGGCCCTGTACGCGCAGCAGTTCAACACAGGGATCCTCTTGCAGGGAGGGCGGTGTCCAAAGAGCAAGAAGCCGGCTCTGCCTCTCCCTTATAAAGTCCACCCCAGCAGTCCTTGCGCGGGGAAATGCACCCTGGGTGCCTTAAGGCATGCTGGGAACTGTAGTCTCTTGGAGTTTTAAGAGCAATACCCTGCTACATAACATTGCTGTAAATGTATTTACTATAACTGTATTCCACCATATGAGTTTATATTATTATTTTTTATTAATTTCTACAATGGTTAATGTAGTAACATTAATTCTTCTGCTATCTTGAGTACTAATGAAATATCCATTGTTAATTTTGTGTATGTGTCATATTGTTATTATTTATTTCAACATGAATCCACGTACAGATGATTCATAGTAGTTTTTTAAATCACATGTTTCAATAGACTACTACAGTGTAATCTAAAAGAAAAAAAAAATATTTAGTCTAAAGAGGTAATACAAGCTTCTCATCTTGGATATCCGAGAAACTCAGACTGATTGTAATCGCGTCTGTCTCTTTTTCCTTCATCCCCTCCTCATCTTTCAACAAGTGATCATCATCATCCTTCCCAGAGCACTCTGCACTGAATGATCATTTCAGGTAAAACTGGTCATCTTAGACAATTTAGAAAAAGGACTACACTGTGTTATGATTATGGAGATCTGAAACATTGTAATTGTCTTATTTTATGTTTAAAAAACCATTGACGCCAACCTATCAATGACATCTATGAAAGGATTTAGCAAGGCACTGCAAATCCAATGTTATGCAAATTGCAGTAACTCGTAGAAAGCAATCAGGATTCAGGTGAATATAGTCAAATAGGTGAAGCATTACGACTTATTAAAAAAGTTGACAATCTTTATCTAAGCAAACACATTTGTGACTATTAACATCAATTACTCAAGTGAAACACATTTTCATTTAGTTAGGTATTCAAAGTGATCAGAAATTTTCACATGAGCTGCTGCATAGTCGCACATTTTTCAGTGAAGCTTCTCAACTACTTTATAGCTAGCTTTATAGGTGTCAAAAACCGGCTATACATAGATTGAGATTCGGACAGTTCTGCAGCGACCGGCTGAGATTCGAGCCATCTATAGGCAGGCTGATCATACCCAAGTCGATTCATTGATTGACTTGGGTACAACCAGCTTGTCAGAATTTTGGCTTGTGATTACTGCCAGCCAGGGACTATAGCTGCTAGCAGTAATCACTGAGTTTTACCAGCCAGAAGGGTTCCCCCCTGCCCACCAGCAGAACACAGTAGCGCTACGGGAGGCATTCCACCACTCCAACACTGACTGTGTTGATCAGGGAATCAATCAATTTTCTTTCCTTCCACCTGTTGTGGATGGAAAGACAATCATATCATCTATGGGTTGCTTTACAAATGGCAAAATTGAATAAAAAGAATATGTCAATACCTGTTCATTGTAAAGGATCTATCATGAATACACAACAACAGATTACAACTATGTCTCATTAGATTGCAGGCTATTCACTTTTACCTAGCATGCCCAACCTGCTTTTGATAACTGTTACTGGGCTTGGAGAAATCGTAGAGAAATATGATTCTTGACAAGCTTTGCACTGTCATGTATAGCTCTGTGCTAAAGCATAACACCCTCCAAATGTTTTCCGTAGTTTTGAATAGTGTGGGGAATAGCTAAAACTTTTCTTTCTCCATCGTCTTCTTCCCTCTTGTCTTCTTCCGATGTTGACACGACTCTCTCTCCCGCTGTAACGGCGTGTGCGCGGTGCGCAACGACTTATATAAGCATGGGGCGTGGTCATGGGTGATGTCACCCGGTGACCCCGCCCCTTGTGATTGCACCACCCCATCATGCCCAAGATAACTAAATGATGGTTACTACAACATATACTACTCAAGTGACAGCTTCAACCTCTCAACATGGAATATGTAATCTATGTACATCAGCACCTTATCCCACAGTCTGCTCCAACAATTGTTGGAAGGCCATGGGGGCTAAAACAGACCCTGGGGTACCCAGTCAAACTCAAAGAATTCAGGGCCAACACACTAAACCACTTGGCCCCAAACAGACACTGCAGATCATCTTCTATTTGTTGAGTAGTTTTTAATCTGGAAAAATCCTTCTATTGAGAGTGCAGTAGTCGATGCATATCCTCAGGGAAATTATTTTTCCAGACCACTACTATATATAAAGTACTGGAACTCCAGGGGGTTTACTAAAGGCAAAACTAATGCCGCGTACATACGATCGGTTTTCCCATAGAAAAAAATCAGATGTGAGCTTTTGTACAGGAATTCCGACCGTGTGTATGTTCCATTAGCCTTTTACTGTCTGAATTCCCGCCAGAAAATTTTGAGAGCAGGTTCTCTATTTTCCCGACGGAAAAAATTCCTAGCAGAAAAACCGTTCGTCTCTATGCAATTCCGAAGCACAAAAAAACACGCATGCTCAGAATCAAGCAGAGGAGCCGAACTGCCTATTGAACTTCATTGATCTCGGCTCGTCGTATGTGTTGTACGCCACCGCGTTCTTTTCCGACAGGATTTGTGTGACCGTGTGTATACAAGACAAGCTTAAGCGTAACTCCGTCGGAAAAACCATCCAAGGTTTTTCCGAATGGAAAACCGATCGTGTGTACGTGGCATAAGACTAAACGGAATCTGTCAAGATCTTTCTCTGAACAGCTTGTCTTCTTGCAGACAGATTTGGCCCTGGGTACTCTCCATGCACCTCACATCAAATGTGTTCTTGGAAAAAAAGTTTCCGCTATCCCAAAAGTTGAGCTTGAGCTTGAGGTTTCCAGTCAGGAGTATTTGGGTTCCCTTGGGGTAAAACTGTTTTGCCAGAATATCATCTTTGCTTCCCCCTGCCAGATCAGATAGTAATATGGGGTATAAGGACTTTCAGTCAGTAACATCACAGATGCTGACTGAAATTCTTCTATGAGTCCATTACAATGCCCTTGTTGAAACTACAGTTCTACCTCCATGTGTCAGCTTCAGGAATGACACAAAGACCTGGCTTGTCCCCACTCAACTTGACTGAAGCTCATGCCAATTTTCCTGCCCAGGCCAATTTTCAGCTTTCAGTGCTGTCACTCTTTGAATGACTATTGCGCGGTCATGCAACACTGTACCAATTTTTTTTTTCCCACACAAATAGAGCTTTCTTTTGGTGGTACTTAATAGCTGCTGTGTTTTTTATTTTTTGCTAAAAAAAAGAAGAAAAGATGAATATTTGGGAAAAAATTTTTTTTGCAAACAGATCATTTTTATCCTTCATTGATGTGCGCTGATGTGGCTGCACTGATCGGCACTGATAGACTTCACTGATGGGCACTGATGGGCTGCACTGATGGGCACTGATAAGGTGGCAATGATGGGTGGCACTGATGGGCAGCACTAAAGGGCATTGGTAGATGACACTAATATGTGCCACTGATGGGCACTGATTGGCAGCACTGATGGTCACTGATAGATGGCACTGGTGGGCATTGATAGGTGGCACTGGTGGGCACTGCTTAGCAGCAGTGAGTGTCCATGTGCGGGACTGATGTTCCTCTGACAAAAGCCGATAATTAGCTTTTTTGCCAATTACGATCTTCTGTTTACATCACGTGATCAGCTGTCATTGGCTGACAGCTGATCACATAGTAAGGGGCCGGGATCTTCCCCTTATGCCGATCTTTGTTTAGCCGAGTCCCATTGACTTGCTGATCAGAGCGTGCTGCCTTGCCCCGCAGGGGGCAAGCAGGCAGCTCATGCATAGGAGAATGTACATGGACACCCTCCCGGCAATTTAGGCCCGCGCTTTCAGCTATAGCGTGGGTGTGAGGAGGTTAAACAATATTATTTATTAGAATAGCAAACTGAAAGTCAGTGACTCTTTTCAATCTCTAATCTTTGCATTAAATATACATTTTGGTAAATACACTTGAAATCTTTGATAGCATAAATACTTGCATAGAGTCATCCAAATATATTCAGTAACAAATGACCACAGCAACCTTCCCTGGTCAATATGATATCAACAATATAGGCACAATAGCCTTCTTCTGGGAATGACCATGTAATTGATGGAATAGATGAAATGACTTCCCTTATACTGTCCAATACACCCTGGAATTGAGTACAGAGTTTAGCAGGATGAAGAGTGGTACAGGTGCCTACAATGGGTCCAGACAAAGCGGATGATCTGGAGACAGTCTGGATACTGCTAAGATGCTGTTGCGGTTTGAAATGGATTTGTGAGAAATGCAGGCTCACAGATTGGTCACAGGAACACTAAGGAGCAAAAGTTTATTCAATTTAAGCAAGAGTCAGCAACAACCAGGCAGTAGAGATACCAATTTGGAGAGGAGAAGCAAAGTCAAAGTCTGGGCCAAAGTGAAGATCAGACAGGCAGCAAAGATACCAAGACAGTTTACAAAAGGCAAATCATAACACAAGCTTAGGTCAGCAGTGACAAATACAAGTACAAACAGAGTTAGGAGGCAATTAAGCATTAACCTCAGAGTAGTCTGAACACAATACACTGTTACAATAATTCCTATTACTAGCAACTCGTGGGAGTTTATATGGCAAACTGACATTGATTAAGATACAGGGATCCAGAATGTCACTATGGCCATAAAAAGAGTAATTTGGCAATAATGCAATAAAAATAAAGTCTTTGAGTTAAGGGAATAATTAAAAAAAGTATAGTTTGTTGTCCACATCCAATTTTTGTAAACAAGGTCTCTGTCACACACCTGAGAGGAGACTGAAATAACGAGGTCAGCCTCTCTTGTATCTCCAGCCCAGGCCCCACTGGAAGTGAAACAGACGGCCCCAAGGGACAGGAGGAACATGAGTGCCTGCAGATGTAGATCAAGTGACTTGCAGCAGGAGATGAGCTTCCAAGGAAACAGAACCATCAGGTCAGGAGCAGCAGCAATGCAAAGTAGTTCAGCCAAGGTTAAGGATGCACTCCACTTGCACTGCAGGGCTGGGACATATGGCTGGTCAGAGCTCACAGCAGACTTGCAGCAGGAACACTGCAAAAGCAGACAGCCAGGCAGACAATCGAATGGGTCGGGAAGCCAGGATAAGAAACAGAAGTGTGGTCACAGGATTACCCAGGGTCATCAACAGGCAGGCAGAGAGGTACCAAATCAACAGCAGAGCCAAAGTCAGGAACGAGCTGCGTCAGGCACTAGCTACAAGTAGGGATGAGCTTCGAGTTCGAGTCGAACTCATGTTCGACTCGAACAATGCCTGTTCGCCCGTTCGCCGAACATCGAACAATTTGGGGTGTTCGCGGCAAATTCGAAAAGCCTATGGGAGAAATCTAAAGTGCTAATTATAAAGGCTTATATGCAAGTTATTGTCCTAAAAAGTGTTTGGGGACCTGGGTCCTGCCCCAGGGGACATGTATCAATGCAAAAAAAAGTTTTAAAAACGGCCGTTTTTTTAGGAGCAGTGATTTTAATAATGTATAAAATGAAAAAATAAAAGTGAAATATTCCTTTAAATTTCATACCTGGGGGGTGTGTATGATATGCATGTAAAGTGGCGCATGTTTCCAGTGCTTAGAACTGTCCCTGCACAGTGTCATTTTTGAAGGAAAAAGTCATTTAAAACTCACTCACGGCTATTAATGAATTGTCGGCTTTTATCAATACATAGAAAAGTCATTGATAAAAAAATAAAAAAAAGCGTGGGGGTTCCCCCAAATTCAATTACCAGGCCCTTTAGGTCTGGAATGGATATTAAGGGGAACCCCGCCGCAAATTTAAAAAAAAAATGGCGTGGGGTTCCCCCTAAATATCCATACCAGGCCCTTGAGATCTGGCATGGATTTTAAGGGGAACTCCAACCCAAATGAAAAAAAAATGGCGTGGAGTCCCCCCAAAAATCCATACCAGACCCTTACCTGAGCACGCAACCTGGCCGGCCGCAGGGGAAGAGGGGGGGACGAGAGAGCGGCCCCCCTCCCTCCTGAACCGTACCAGGCCACATGCCCTCAACATGGGGAGGATGTCCCCATGTTGATGGGGACAAGGGCCTCATCCCCACAACCCTTGCCCGGTGGTTGTGGGGGTCTGCGGGCGGGGGGCTTATCGGAATCTGGAAGACCCCTTTAACAAAGGGGACCCCCAGATCCCGCCCCCCCATGTGAATTGGTAAGGGATACATTGTACCCCTACCATTTCACGAAGAAAGTGTCAAAAAATGTAAATAAAAACACACACACCTTGGAAAAGTCCTTTATTAAAAAAAATAAAAATAATAAAAAACAACAACATTCCAGCGATGAAATCCAGTGTCCCGCGGCGATCCCGATGTCCAGCACTGTCCGTCATTGGTTGTGCCTGTGCGGACCTGATTGGGAACTTCCTCCGCTGTGTTTTAAATGTATAGACCCGCCCTTTCTAAAGTTCCCCATCAGGTCCGCTCAGCGGACTAGATGCGGAACATGAGAAGGGGCGGGTCTATACATGTATTACACAGCGAATTAAGTTCCCCATCAGGTCCGCCCCCTCGGTATGTCCGACCCCGCCTACGTCATTGGCCTGAGCGGGAAACTTCCTTCACTGTGTAAATTTAAATTACACAGTGAAGGAAGTTCCCCGCTCAGGCCAATGACGTAGGCGGGGTCGGACATACCGAGGGGGCGGACCTGATGGGGAACTTCGTTCGCTGTGTAATACATGTATAGACCCGCCCCTTCTCATGTTCCGCATCTGGTCCGCTGAGCGGACCTGATGGGGAACTTTAGAAGGGGCGGGTCTATACATTTAAAACACAGCGGAGGAGGTTCCCCATCAGGTCCGCACAGGCACAGCCAATGACGGACAGCGCTGGACATCGGGATCGCCGCGGGACACTGGATTTCATCGCTGAAATGTTTTTTTATTTTATTTATTTTTTAATTTTTATTAAAGGACTTTTCCAAGGTGTGTGTGTTTTTATTTAATTTTTTTTACACTTTCTTCGTGAAATGGTAGGGGTACAATGTACCCCTTACCAATTCACATACGGGGGGGGGCCGGTATCTGGGGGTCCCCTTTGTTAAAGGGGTCTTCCAGATTCCGATAAGCCCCCCGCCCGCAGACCCCCACAACCACCGGGCAAGGGTTGTGGGGATGAGGCCCTTGTCCCCATCAACATGGGGACATCCTCCCCATGTTGAGGGCATGTGGCCTGGTACGGTTCAGGAGGGAGGGGGGCCACTCTCTCGTCCCCCCCTCTTCCCCTGTGGCCGGCCAGGTTGCGTGCTCGGATAAGGGTCTGGTATGGATTTTTGGGGGGACTCCACTGCATTTTTTTTTAAATTTGGGGTGGAGTTCCCCTTAAAATCCATGCCAGATCTCAAGGGCCTGGTATGGATATTTAGGGGGAACCCCATGCCATTTTTTTTTAAATTTGCGGCGGGGTTCCCCTTAATATCGATTCCAGACCTAAAGGGCCTGGTAATTGAATTTGGGGGAACCCCCACGCTTTTTTTTTTTTATCAATGACTTTTCTATGTATTGATAAAAGCCGACAATTCATTAATAGCCGTGAGTGAGTTTTAAATGACTTTTTTTCCTTCAAAAATGACACTTTGTGCAGGGACAGTTCTAAGCACGGGAAACATGCGCCACTTTACATGCATATCATACACACCCCCCAGGTACGAAATTTAAAGTAATATTTCACTTTTATTGTTTCATTTTAAGCATTATTAAAATCACCGCTCCCGTAAATACGTCTATTTTTTAAACCTTTTTTTTGCATTGATACATGTCCCCTGGGGCAGGACCCGGGTCCCCAAACACTTTTTAGGACAATAAATTGCATATTAGCCTTTATAATTAGCACTTTAGATTTCGAACGTTCGAGTCCATTGTATTTAATAGGGTTCTAAAGTTCACACGAACATTCTGTCTGTTCGCAGGTTCTGGTGCGAACCGAACAGGGGGGTGTTCGGCTCATCCCTGGCTACAAGACAAAAACAGGATCCAAGATCAAGTCAGGAGTAAGCAACCAAGAGAACCAACTGGAATTACACAAGACAAATGGAACAACTGAAGACCAGTCAGCATTTTTGTAACTTATCTTATTTTCCTTTCAAGTCACTCTCTCACTGCCTAAACCAGCAATATGCTGCTCCACCACTAATTTCTCTGATTATTGAGATTCAGCATTGATTCATGCAGTTATAGAATAACTACCAACAATTATAATGACCTGACATGACCCCAAAGCTACTAGGGTAAAACAAGTCTATACCTACCTAATAATAAGCATACCAATATGTTAGTTTAAAGAATAATAACAAGCATGTAATATATTACAACTTACAGTTCTTAGATATGGTGGCTGCATCATTCGTTTTATTTTTTTCAAGCTAAAAACATTTTTGGCAAGTACAGAAAATACCTGATGATTTTTCTAAAAAGGCAGTGTCCTTTCTAGATATCCCCTGTAAACTAACAATTTCCCTGCTCCCCATGTAACAAAAAGAGGAAAAATGGGCATGTTTTTAGTTCATATCTCTTCATCTCCATTAGATGGGGGCAGGGCAATTTACATCTTTACATTTACAATCTACATATATATCAGGAGTGCAGCCTAATGCCGTGTACACACAGTCGGAATATCCGATGAAAAAAGTCAGATGGAATTTTTTTATCGGAACATTCTGACCGTGTGTGTGTGCCCCATCGGACTTTTTCCTTCGGAAATTCAGACGGAGTTAGAAAGAGAACATTCCGTTCGTCTGTGTGGAACGCCGACGGAGAAAAAAACACGCATTCTCGGAATCAAGTCGACGCATGCTGGGAAGCATTGAACTTAATTTTTCTCGGCTCGTCGTAGTGTTGTACGTCACCGCGTTCTTGACGGTTGGAATTTGGTGTGACAGTGTGTATGCAAGACAGCTTGAACGGAATTCCGTCGGAAAAATACATCAGAGTTTATCCCGACGGAAAATCCGATCGTGTGTACAAGGCATAAGGCGACAACAATGGCAGAATTATCTGTTAAAAATAAAGCAAAAAATAATAAAATAATAAATTAATAAACCAAAACAAAACAAATGCAGCCACCACACCAAGGACTAACATGCAGTTATATATTACATTTTTGCTTTTGGGTTTAGATGCACTTTAAATTTAATGTATAAAAAGTACCACTAAATGAAGCACCTTTCCAAGCTTTTCTCGAGGACGTTATTATTGTTCTGTGACCTTTAAATGTATCTTAATAGCCACATTCCAAGTACATCCTTAACTTTTAATATGCATGTGTACAATATATTATAAGGCCCCATGCACACGAGACGCCGGTGCAAACTCTGCTGAACACACGTTTTTAAAGGCTAAAACCAGTGTTTAAAAACGCCCGTTTTTCCGCGTTTTTAGCGGCGTTTTACCGCGTTTCACAGCGTTTTACTGCGTCTGCGTCTATAGGCGTTTAGTTAAGAAACATCATAAGACCCTCCCTAAGCTCAAAAAACAGTATTATTTAACCATTTCAGCCATTTTGGGAGACCAGCAGCTGAGAGAGCAGCAGTGTACTTATATTTAGCGTATCACTTGCCACATCATCTGCCACAAGCTGTGGATTGTCCACTTGCCACGTCACCTGATACGTCACCTGGCCACGTCACCTGGCCACAAGTTGTGGATTGTCCACTTGCCACATCACCTGGCCATGTCACCTGCCACGTCACCTGCCACAAGTTGTGGAATGTTCACTTGCCACGTCACCTGGCCACGTCACCTGATACGTCACCTGGCCACGTAACCTTGCCACAAGTTGTGGATTGTCCACTTGCCACATCACCTGGCCACGTCACCTGCCACGCCACCTGGCCACGTCACCTGGCCACGTCACCGGCCATAATTTGTGGATTGTCCACCTGCCACGTCACCTGGCTACGTCACCTGCCACAATTTGTGGATTTCCACCTGCCACGTCACCTGGCAACATCACCTGCCACAAGTTGTGGATTGTCCACTTGCCACGTTACCTGTCACAAGTTGTGGATTGTCCACTTGCCACGTCACCTGCCACAAGTTGTGGATTGTCTACAGTGCAATGCAAGCAATTACAGTTTTTTTTTATTTTTTTTTAATGGTTTTTCATCATTTGCCATCATTTTTGAGATTTCTAATGAAAAAAAATAGGTCACCTTTAAAAACGCTTATAAACGCAAACGCGGCAAAACGCCGGTACCGCGTTTAGCCGCGTTTAGCGTCTGAAACGTGGAAAACGTTTGCGTCTGAACCCATTTTTTTGCTTCTGGAAAAACAAGGTTAAACGCAACTGCTTGTAAACGCCAAAAAACGAGAGTGTGTGCATGCACACATAGGATAACATTGAATGGGTTCAGGGGCAGTTGAAAAAAGCGTCTAAGGCCCCATGCACACGAGACGCTGTTATTTGCTGTTGAACGCGCGTTCAGAGGCAGTTGGACGCTTTTTTCAACTGCTCCTGAACCCATTCAATGTTATCCCATGTGTCCATGCACACAGTCTCGGTTTTTGGCGTTTACAAGCAGTTGCGTTTAACCTCGTTTTTCCAGAAGCAAAAAAATGGGTTCAGACGCAAAAGTTTTCACGTTTCAGACGCTAAACCCTGCTAAGCGCGGCTAAACGCGGTACCGGCGTTTTGCCGCGTTTGCGTTTATAAGCGTTTTTAAAGGTGACCTATTTTTTAACATTAGAAATCTCAAAAATGATGGCAAATGATGAAAAACTTAAAAAATATAAAAGAAAACTGTAATTGCTTGCATTGCATTGTGGACAATCCACAACTTGTGGCAGGTAACGTGGCAAGTGGACAATCCACAGCTTGTGTCAGGTGATGTGGCCAGGTGACGTGGCAGGTGACGTGGCAGGTGATGTGGCCAGGTGACGTGGCAGGTAACGTGGCCAGGTGACGTGGCAAGTGGACAATCCACAACTTGTGGCAGGTGACGTGGCACGTGATGTGGCCAGGTGACGTGGAAAGTGGACAATCCACAACTTGTGGCAGGTGACGTGGCTAGATGACGTGGCAGGTAATGTGGGCAGGTAACATGGCTAGGTGACGTGGCCAGGTGACGTGGCAAGTGGACAATCCACAACTTGTGGCAGGTGACATGGCCAGGTGACGTGGCAGGTGACGTGGCAAGTGGACAATTCACAACTTGTGGCAGGTGATGTGGCCAGGTGACGTGGCACGTGATGTGGCCAGGTGACATGGCAAGTGGACAATCCACAACTTGTGGCAGGTGACATGGCCAGGTGACGTGGCAGGTGACGTGGCAAGTGGACAATTCACAACTTGTGGCAGGTGACGTGGCCAGGTGACGTGGCACGTGATGTGGCCAGGTGACATGGCAAGTGGACAATCCACAACTTGTGGCAGGTGACGTGGCAAGTGGACAATCCACAACTTGTGGCAGGTGACGTGGCCAGCTGACGTGGCAGGTGACGTGGCCAGGTGACGTGGCAGGTAACATGGCCAGGTGACGTGGCCAGGTAACGTGGCAAGTGGACAATCCACAACTTGTGGCAGATGATGTGGCAAGTGATACGCTAAATACAAGTACACTGCTGCTCTCTCAGCTGCTGCTACTCACTCTGGTCTCACAAACTGGCTGAAATGGTTAAAATTTACTGTTTTTTGAGCTTAGGGAGGGTCTATGATGAAACGCTTATAAACGCAAACGCGGTAAAACGCCGCTAAACGCGGCCCCAAACGCGGCAAAACGCGCGTTTATAAACGCCGGTTTCAGCGTTTAAAAACGTGTGTTCAGCAGAGTTTGCACCTGCGTCTCGTGTGCATGGGGCCTTACTGGCTCTGAACGCGCGTTTAACAGCAAATAACAGCGTCTCGTGTGCATGGGGCCTTACTTGAAAACTTTTGATAAAACAAATCTACCTCGAGTTCTCTGTTATACAAGAAGTAAATTGTGTACAGAGCATATACATGGAAGCAATAGAAGACTGAAATACCATACACTTAACTAGTAAAAAGTGCTTATGGTATTTAATCACTTTGAAAAATAACACAGAATATCTGCATCTCTGGCTACCATCCTATTGACTAATGGACTGTAAATATTGAATATTATACATGTCATGGAAGGAAAAGGCTTTTATCATTGATATGTTTAACTACATGTAAAGCCAGATAAAAGCATGTCATGTTTTTGTTTGTTTTACCTATGCTTTGAACCATATCTGTAGCTGATTTTCCTGATATTTTTACATAAATTTTACAGACAAATAATTAGGGTTATAATGTTATCTCCAGTGCACTGTAATTTTTCTTTTGCCAACATTTGAAAATAGGAAAAATAAAAGAAAGTAATAATGTATATAAAGTTACCAAAAATAACTATTTAGTAAATGAGAAAAATGTTTTATTCGTTATTTTTTTACAGTATTTATTAACCACTTAACGACCGCTCACTGTATATATACATCGGCACAATGGCACCGACAGGCACAATCACGTAGAGTGTACGTGATTGCCTTTGTACAGTTGGGGGGTCCAATCGGACCCCCCTTCTGTACAGTGAGCGGTCGGTATTCGTTGGGGAGCGATCTGACATGAGGGGACGGCCGTTCGATTCCGGCCACCCCCCCCGCGATCGCTCCCGGCGAATGGAAATGCCCCCTCTGTCTGTGTAATGTACACACAGGCAGAGGAAGCAGGAGGAAGTGATGTCTTCTCTTGTGCGGCGCTCACATATACAGAGCGCCGTACAAGAGAAGACATCAAGGTTAGTGCACAAACACTACACTAACACCAGCACACATAGGCACATAAATCGCCCCCCCAGGCCCCCCCAGATCACCCCCCAGCCCCCAGTCACAGTGTCACTGATTGCAGTGACCATTTATTTACTGATCACTGCAATCAGTGACATTTGTGACTGTAAAAGTGTCACTACAGTTTAGTTTTAGGTCCAGTGTAGCCCCCTAACCCCCCCTTAATAAAGGTTTAACCCCTTGATCACCCCCCAGATAACCCTTTCACCCCCTAGCACCGCCGTCGCTAAGCAATCATTTTTCTGATCGCTGTCTTAGCGTTGGTGATGCAGATCGGTAGTCAGTAATTTTTTTTTAGGTTCGCCGCAGGTTTTTATAGTGTCAGGTACCCCCATAAATTATCTAATAAAGGTTTAACCCCCTTGATCGCCCCCCAGGTAACCCTTTCACCCCCTATCACCACTGTCGCTAAGCGATCATTTTTCTGATCGATGTCTTAGCGTCGGTGATGCAGATCGGTAGCCAGTATTTTTTTTTTAGGTTCGCCGCAGGTTTTTATAGCGTCAGGTACCCCCATAAATGATCTAATAAAGGTTTAACCCCCTTGATCGCCCCCCAGGTAACCCTTTCACCCCCTATCACCACTGTCGCTAAGCGATCATTTTTCTGATCGATGTCTTAGTGTCGGTGATGCAGATCGGTAGCCAGTAATTTTTTTTAGGTTCGCCGCAGGTTTTTATAGCGTCAGGTACCCCCATTAATTATCTAATAAAGGTTTAACCTCCTTGATCGCCCCCCAGGTAACCCTTTCACCCCTATCACCACTGTCGCTAAGCGATCATTTTTCTGATCGCTGTCTTAGCGTCGGTGATGCAGATCAGTAGCCAGTATTTTTTTTTTAGGTTCGCCGCAGGTTTTTATAGCGTCAGGTACCCCCATAAATTATCTAATAAAGGTTTAACCCCCTTGATCGCCCCCCAGGTAACCCTTTCACCCCCTATCACCACTGTCACTAAGCGATCATTTTTCTGATCGCTGTCTTAGCGTCGGTGATGCAGATCGGTAGCCAGTAATTTTTTTTAGGTTCGCCACAGGTTTTTATAGCGTCAGGTACCCCCATAAATTATCTAATAAAGGTTTAACCCCCTTGATCGCCCCCCAGGTAACCCTTTCACCCCCTATCACCACTGTCGCTAAGCGATCATTTTTCTGATCGCTGTCTTAGCGTCGGTGATGCAGATCGGTAGCCAGTAATTTTCTTTAGGTTCGCCGCAGGTTTTTATAGCGTCAGGTACCCCCATATATTATCTAATAAAGGTTTTAACCCCCTAATTGCCCCTAGTTAACCCTTTCACCAGTGATCATCATATAAGTGTTACGGGTGACGCTGGTTAGTTAGTTTGCTTTTTATAGTGTCAGGGCACCCGCCGTATATAACCCAATAAAGGTTTAACCCCCTTGATCGCCCCCCAGGTAACCCTTTCACCCCCTATCACCACTGTCGCTAAGCGATCATTTTTCTGATCGATGTCTTAGCGTCAGTGATGCCGATCGTCAGCCAGTACATTTTTTTAGGTTCGCCGCATGTTTTTATAGCGTCAGGTACCCCAATATATTATCTAATAAAGGTTTAACCCCCTTGATCACCCCCCAGGTAACCCTTTCACCCCCTATCACCACTGTCGCTAAGCGATCATTTTTCTGATCGATGTCTTAGCGTCGGTGATGCAGATCGGTAGCCAGAATTTTTTTTTAGGTTCGCCGCAGGTTTTTATAGCGTCAGGTACCCCCATTAATTATCTAATAAAGGTTTAACCCCCTTGATCGCCCCCCAGGTAACCCTTTCACCCCTATCACCACTGTCGCTAAGCGATCATTTTTCTGATCGCTGTCTTAGCGTCGGTGATGCAGATCAGTAGCCAGTATTTTTTTTTTAGGTTCGCCGCAGGTTTTTATAGCGTCAGGTACCCCCATAAATTATCTAATAAAGGTTTAACCCCCTTGATCGCCCCCCAGGTAACCCTTTCACCCCCTATCACCACTGTCGCTAAGCGATCATTTTTCTGATCGCTGTCTTAGCGTCGGTGATGCAGATCGGTAGCCAGTAATTTTTTTTAGGTTCGCCACAGGTTTTTATAGCGTCAGGTACCCCCATAAATTATCTAATAAAGGTTTAACCCCCTTGATCGCCCCCCAGGTAACCCTTTCACCCCCTATCACCACTGTCGCTAAGCGATCATTTTTCTGATCGCTGTCTTAGCGTCGGTGATGCAGATCGGTAGCCAGTAATTTTTTTTAGGTTCGCCGCAGGTTTTTATAGCGTCAGGTACCCCCATATATTATCTAATAAAGGTTTTAACCCCCTAATTGCCCCTAGTTAACCCTTTCACCAGTGATCATCATATAAGTGTTACGGGTGACGCTGGTTAGTTAGTTTGCTTTTTATAGTGTCAGGGCACCCGCCGTATATAACCCAATAAAGGTTTAACCCCCTGATCGCCCGGCGGGTGATATCAATTAGGTTTTAGCATCAGAGAGGGTCTGCGTCACACCCCAGGCAGCGTCAGGTTAGTGCCAGTAACGCTAACACCCACGCGTGAAGCATACACCTCCCTTAGTGGTATAGTATCTGAACAGATCAATATCTGATCTGATCAGATCTATACTAGCGTCCCCAGCAGTTTAGGGTTCCCAAAAACGCAGTGTTAGCGGGATCAGCCCAGATACCTGCTAGCACCTGCATTTTGCCCCTCCGTCCAGCCCAGGCCACCCAAGTGCCGTATCGATCGATCACTGTCACTTACAAAACACAACACACATAACTGCTAGGCTTGTGCACTTCGTTTCGTAACGAATCGAAATTTGTCCGAATTTAGCAGCTTTCGGACATTCGGAAGCATTCGAATTTCCGAACAAAGCAATTACGAATAAAACTGAATCCGAAATAAATTATACCGCAAAATAGCGAATGCCCGAATGTCTTCGGCATAATTCGTTATGAAAAAAGTTACGAATGTACGAATCCATTCGAAGCACAATAACACTCTGCTCTTTGCTTCTCCCTCACCATGCTGAACTCCCTCTCTTAAATGGTGTACAGGGGCGGAGGCTATAGCCGCATGAAAAAACAAAAGTAAAATACGAGATTTCGAATCCATTCGAAGCACAATAACACTCACTCTGCTCTCTGCTTCTCCCTCACCATGCTGAACTCCCTCTCAAAATGGTGTACAGGGGCGGAGGCTATAGCCGCATGAAAAAACAAAAGTAAAATACGAGATTTTGAATTCATTCGAAGCACAATAACACTCTGCTCTGCTCTCTGCTTCTTCCTCACCGTGCTGAACCCTCTCAAAATGGTGTACAGGGGCGGAGGCTATAGCCGCATGTAAAAAACGAAAGTAAAATACGAGATTTCGAATCGTTACAAATAACCGCTATGTATTTAGAAAAGTACAAATCCATTCGAAGCACATTAGGCATAATAGGCAGAGTCGTTGTGAGAGAGACACGGAAAATTCCGAATCAACAAACCCAAAAAAAGTTACGAAAGTAGGAGTGTTGTCCAGAATCAAAGAAAAACAACGTACCCTACCGAAAGTACGAATTATAAATCAACTAACAATTCAACGAAAAATGACGCTTGCGAAAATACGAATTAGTCCGAACACGAAAAATCCCGTCTAGCAAAATTACGAATGATTACGAATCAACAGGACCGAAAAGAAACGAACCGAAACTAAACAAATTTTTCCGTTGTGCACAAAAAACGAACCGAAACTAAACAAATTTTTCCGTTGTGCACAAGTCTAATAACTGCAGCGTTCGCAGAGACAGGCCTGATCCCTGCGTCTCCAGTGCTGTAGGAGGTGATTTCACCACCACAGTTAAAAAAAAAAAGCAAATATGCCGAAGCATTGGGGCAGCAGGGGCGGAGGAGTGATTTTGCTCCTAATGCCGCGTACATACGGTCGAAATTCCGACGGAGGCTTGCCCGTGGAAAAGTCCGACCATGTGTGTGCGGCATAACTTTTTTGCGGGAGGATGCCCCCATGCTTCGGCATATATAAATGGTGCATGTATGCCCATCATTAGAAGTGGGTGGATGAAGGGCGGTATTCTAATGGTGGGCATACCCACCGATCAATCTCTTTTTTCGTTCAGCCACCTGGCTGCATGAAAAAAAAAAGATTACAATACATGTCCAACAAGGACCAGCAACGTACTTGTATGTTGCTGGACTTGGAATGGTTATACCAGATTGATGCCTGCGGGTTTAGGTATCATCTTGGTATCATTCTTTTCAGCCAGCGGCCGGCTTTCATGTAAAAGCAATCCTAGTGGCTAATTAGCCTCTGGACTGCTTTTACAAGCAGTGGGAGGAAATGTCCCCCCCCCCGGATATAAAAAGCGCCATTGGGAAATTGGGAAAGCATTTTATCACACCGATCTTGGTGTGGTCAGATGCTTTGAGGGCAGAGGAAAGATCTAGGGTCTAGACCCCAGTATTTTCAAAAAAAGAGTACCTGTCACTACCTTTTGCTATCATAGGGGATATTTACATTCCCTGAGATAACAATAAAAATGATAAAAAAAAAAATATGGAAGGAACAATTTAAAAATAAAATAAAAAAGCAAAATTAATAATAATAAAAAAAAAAAAAAAGCACCCCTGTCCTGCCCTGCTCTTGCCCAATGGCGAACGCAAGCGTCGGTCTGGCGTCATATGTAAACAGCAATTGCACCATGCATGTGAGGTATCACCGCAAAGGTCAGATCGAGTGCAGTAATTTTAGCAGTAGACCTCCTCTGTAAATCTAACGGGGTAACCTGTAAAGGCTTTTAAAGGCTTTTAAAAATGTATGTAGTTTGTCGCCAATGCGCGTTTGTGCGAAATTTTAAAGCATGCCGTGTTTGGTATCTATGTACTCGGCCTAAGATCATCTTTTTTATTTCATCAAACATTTGGGCAATATAGTGTGTTTTAGTGCATTAAAATTAAAAAAAGTGTATTTTTCCCCAAAAAATGCGTTTGAAAAATCACTGCGCAAATACTGTGTAGAAAAAAAAATGCAACACCCACCATTTTATTCTGTAGGGCCTTTGATTTAAAAATATATATAATGTTTGGGGGTTCAACATAATTTTCTTGCAAAAAAAAATATGTTTTCATGTAAACAAAAAGTGTCAAAAAGGGCTTTGTCTTCAAGTGGTTAGAAGAGTAGATGTAAGCTTCCTAATGTTGTGTATAAAATGCCAGAACAGTTCAAACCCCCCCCAAATGACCCCATTTTGGAAAGTAGACACCCCAAGCTATATACTGAGAGGCATGTCGAGTCCATGGAATATTTTATATGTTGACACAAGTTGCGGAAAAAAGACAATTTTTTTTTTTTTGTTTTTGCACAAAGTTGTCACTAAATGATATATTGCTCAAACATGCCATGGGCATATGTGGAATTACACCCCAAAATACATTCTGTTGCTTCTCCTGAGTACGGGGATACCACATGTGTGAGACTTTTTGGGAGCCTAGCCGCGTACGGGACCCCAAAAACCAATCACCGCCTTCAGGCTTTCTAAGGGTGTAAATTTTTGATTTCACTTCTCACTGCCTATCACAGTTTCAGAGGCCATGGAATGCCCAGATGGCACAAAACCCCCCAAATGACCCCATTTTGGAAAGTAGACACCCCAAGCTATTTGCTGAGAGGTATTGTGAGTATTTTGCAGATCTCGCTTTTTGTCACAAAGTTTTGAAAATTGAAAAAAAATAAAAAAATAAAATTCTTTCTTCATTTTCAAAAACAAATGAGAGCTGTAAAATACTCACCATGCCTCTCAGCAAACAGCTTGGGGTGTCTACTTTCCAAAATGGGGTCATTTGGGGGGGTTTTGTGCTATTTTGGCATTTTATGGCCTTCGAAACTGTGATAGGTAGTGAGGAGTCAAATCAAAAATTTGTGCCTAGAAATCCTGAAGGCGGTGCTTGGTTTTCGGGGTCCCGTACGCGGCTAGGCTCCTAAAAAGTCCCACACATGTGGTATCCCCGTACTCAGGAGAAGCAGCAAAATGTTGTTTGGGGTGCAATTCCACATATAACCATGGCATGTGTGAGCAATATATCATTTAGTGACAACTTTTTGTAATTTTTTTTTTTTTTTTGTCATTATTCAATCACTTGGGACAAAAAAAAAATATTCAATGGGCTCAACAGGCCTCTCAGCAATTTCCTTGGGGTGTCTACTTTCTAAAATGTGGTCATTTGGGGGGGTTTTGTGCTATTTTGGCATTTTATGGCCTTCAAAATTGTGATAGGTAGTGAGGAGTGAAATCAAAAATTTGCGCCCTTAGAAATCCTGAAGGCGGTGCTTGGTTTCCGGGGTCCCGTACGTGGCTAGGCTCCTAAAAAGTCCCACACATGTGGTATCCCCGTACTCAGGAGAAGCAGCAGAATGTATTTTGGGGTGCAATTCCACATATAACCATGGCATGTGTGAGCAATATATCATTTAGTGACAACTTTTTGTAATTTTTTTTTTTTTTTTGTCATTATTCAATCACTTGGGACAAAAAAAAATATTCAATGGGCTCAACATGCCTCTCAGCAATTTTCTTGGGGTGTCTACTTTCCAAAATGGGGTCATTTGGGGGGGTTTTGTACTGCCCTGCCATTTTAGCACCTCAAGAAATGAGATAGGCAGTCATAAATTTAAAGCTGTGTAAATTCCAGAAAATGTACCCTAGTTTGTAAACGCTATAACTTTTGCGCAAACCAATAAATATACGCTTATTGACATTTTTTTACTAAAGACATGTGGCTGAATACATTTTGGCCTAAATGTATGACTAAAATTGAGTTTATTCGATTTTTCTTATAACAAAAAGTAGAAAATATCATTTTTTTTCAAAATTTTCGGTTTTTCCGTTTATATCGCAAAAAAAAAAAAATCACAGAGGCAATCAAATACCATTAAAAGAAAGCTCTATTTGTGGGAAGAAAAGGACGCAAATTTCGTTTGGGTACAACATTGCATGTCCGCACAATTTACAGTTAAAGCAGCGCAGTGCAAAATTCTGAATTCACCTCTGGTCCTTTAGCTACCAAATGGTCCGGGGCTTAAGTGGTTAAAGTATCACCGTGTACTGTACAATCAACATAATAAAGAGTTAAAGAAAGGCATTGGTGGGTGCTACAAAAAAAACAAAAAACGATATCAAAAGAATAATACAAGCAGGAGCATACATAGGATGCAGCACATGATATCATGTCACACATCAGAACATGAGGTAAGAAAACCACAAAGATTTAAAAACTACAAAAAAAGAACACATTAACCCTAGTGCTTGAGGTTGGTCAAGAGATAAATAAGAATAATGATGGAAAAAAATATGAAAGTTTTGACTATCAGTAGACATTCTAATAGTTCCTTTTATTGAATATAGCCATGGAGTCCCGAAACGTGTGATAAATGCGTTCCATGAGGACAGATCGCACACTTTTGACACTATTTTGAGACCAGTGACATTTATACAGCGATCAGAGCTAAAAATAGCCACTGATTACTGTATAAATGTCACTGGCAGGGAAACACTAGGGGGTGATCTAGGGGTCTAGGGGTTAACTGTGTTTTCTAGGTGTGTTCTAACTGTAGGGAGGATGGGACGGACTTTGGGAGGAGACCGATCGGTGTTCATACTTAGTATAAACACAATCTGTCTCCTCTTCCCTGAGAGAACCTGGGATGTGTGTTTACACACACACGCACATCTCGGTTCTCGTTCTGTCACGAGCGATCGCGGGTGCCTGACGGACATCGCGCGCACCTGCTATGATGTCTTAAAGAAGTGGTGTACAGCTACGCCGATTTTCGCAGCCCTGACAACTTGGCGCAGTATAGCTGCGGCGGCTGGTCTGCTAGCGGTTAACACTAAGCCCTCATGTACACAAGGTGTTAAAACAATGATCTGCAAGGTCAGTGCTGCCATCAGGAAAACACAGCATAAAAAACACACTTATAGCCGTATTTTGCACATGCGTTTATGCACGTAGAGATGAGTTTAAGCTCATTAGTGTTTACAGGTATTTTTTGACAAAAACACCCACCTCTTCTATATTTCACTCCCAATTTCCCACAATGCATAAATAAATATTATAGTTTTTTTTTCCGTGCCATTTTGATTTGAGAGAGAGGAGAGAGAGCATCAGATAACATCTGATTACATTGTTGTTTTGAAAATTGATGAAACCATCCTTCTGTGTTATGGTGGCTGAGGAGACTGAGACAGCTGAAGGAGGAGAGAAGCAGCTGTCCCCAGTTCCAGATACATCCCATAATATCTCAGCATCTCTCTTTGGGGTACTTTGCAAATATGTATGAATAACTTTGCAATTATCCCAATAATTTTTTTAACTTCACACGCATGTCCGTTCCTGCATTCAATAACCTTTTGAGAGGCTCAGACAAAGGCTGACAAGAATAGAGACTTAAGCCTCGAACATGGGCGGGAATCCCGTCGAAAAAAAAACATTGGTTTTCTCGATGGGATTCCTGGCAAGCTTGTCTTGCCAAGCCCTGTGTACACACGCGCCATTCAAAAGAACCACTGTTCTTGTGAATGGCAAGAATGCGGTGATCTCATCGACTATGACAAGCCGGCGCTCGTCACATTCGATGCCGTCGCCGCCATCTTGCTACACCCTACACTACCCTTGTATGCTATCGCGCATGTGTCAAAGTCTCATCGAGCATACGCGGGTTTCCCCGGACAGGTAAGCATACAGACGGCCGGGTTTCTCGGCAGTAAACACTCTGCAGAGAATCCCAACGAGGAAAATAGAGAGTAGGTTCTTTATTTTTCTCATCGTGGTTCCCGGCAGTTTTCCTGCCGAGAAACCATACACACGAACGGTTTTCTCTGCAAAAAGCTCTCCCAGCAGTTTTCTTGCCGAGAATACCGGTCGTGTGTACGAGGCTACAGATGAGAACTAGCGTGTCACCGGAGGAACGGCTCTTGACAATCAATGTTACGTTTTATAATATGTTATCATGAAAAATGTATAGCTATATAATTTTTTTTAATTCATAAATTTTTTTATTTTAATATATTTTTATTGAAATTTTCATCGTAGAAATGTATAGAAATTTACAAAAGAAAGGAAAGAAACACAATTAGCAACATGGAAATGTACAATAAAGCCCAAAGGTATGGTAAAGGCACAAGAGGGTAAGGACATAGTAATTCCACGATTTGTACTCATAATTTCCTCAAAGAGTTATGATACCAGTCTAATATTCGAGCTATGTGAACTGCTTTGTAATAATGATCCATATGGGGCAGGCACTCCTTCCAAATATTTGGGCCTGGTTAAGGTGTCATAACCGATTTTAGTATGAGAATCAAAAGAAGCAAAAAATAGTGCAGCGCAATAATACTCAACGAAAACTAACTAAATAATAGTCCTTATGTAATCATCCAGCAATGTCACTTAGTGGTAATAAATAACCAAGACATTTTCATCCAAGAATGTCACTTCATGCACATGGATAGATCAAAGCATAGCAGTTTCCCCCAAGTGAACTGGCAGACAAAACAATGCAGCAGTGATCGAGGTCCCTCCACCTCAGATACTCTAGCCTCTCACCTCATACTTTCGACCTGAGACAGGTCACGTCTGACGTCACCCGCGGCCATCTTTCAGGTTGGAAACAACATTACATGCTTGCACAAACCGGCACTCGTTTTTGGGAGTGCAACTTTTGTAAGTAGGTTTTAATATTTTATTTGGTCATTAAAGCGGAGGTCCACCCAGAAAAAAAAATGCATTAAAAATCCTAAAAAATAAAGAAAAAAATTAATAGAAAAAAAAAAATTATACTCACCCGAAATGCCTGTTGCTATGCGGAAGTCCCCTAATCTGCCTTCTGCTGTGCCTCTTCCTTGTCCTCGGATTGAGAACTTCCGTTTCCTCTTCTTGTGAATGGGGCGCGCTGCCTTCTGGGAACTGTGTGTATCCCAGGAGGCAAGCCGCCCATTCACAAAGCGCGTTAGTCAGGATGGAGGAGCCAGGAGCCTGGCAGCAGCGATCGATCGCTGTGGCAGGACCAACATCGCGGGCGAGTAGGACAGGTAAGTGTCCTTATTAAAAGTCAGCAGCTACACTGTTAGTAGCTGCTAACTTTAAAAAAAAAAAATACAAGCTGCACCTCCGCTTTAAAAAAGTTTATAGAGAGCACTAGTTTGTCCCCTTCCTCTCTTTTCATTATATGCTGTGGGAGTTCAACAGCTTATCCATCAACCCAGGAGTGGGTTTAAGGCTCAGTGACCTGTCTCAGGTCGAATGTATGAGGTGAAAGGCTAGAGTATCTGTGGTGGAGGGACCTCGATCTCCGCTGCATTGTTTTGTCTGCCAGTTCACTTGGGGGAAATTGCTATGCTTTGATCATATCACTATTCCCTCTGAACTCAAGCCCACCATTTAATATGTTTCCTTCTGGTAAAGTCGGTGTCCGAGACATATATAGGTTCATTCATATACATCAATTTTTGAAGTGATTCTTAGAAGCTATTTATTATTTATTATTATTTTTTTAAAAACCTCATGAAAAAGGTATAAAAAGGTATTAAATAACTTTAATAAAGCTTTCCCAGGTATCTGTTTCCATGGTTACTAACTTTATGTAAAAGCTAGGCTCAACCTGTATGAGCACCTTCGCCTGCTATTAGTGGTGTTTTCTCCCTTTCTTAATAAGCAACCTAAGAACGAAATCCTCTCATCCCTATTCGCTTTATATATTATTTTCCTGATATATTTTTCTTGATATAAGGCTAATCAAGTTCCTCCTCTGCTTTATACAATCTCAGTGCCCTCTGAGACTTTAGTATCTGTATTTATATCTAGTATCCTTACCTTGCACCATTCTGTCCCTTCCTGCCACCCTATCCTACGCAATATCTAATCTAATCTTATCTCATCTCCATTGAGACATAATTCAGCCTTAATGAAACGATTTTTTCTTTAATTAACAACTGTCTCTTCTTACCGTGTTGAAAAGATCGTATTTCATTCTTACAAGTAAACAGGGGGAACTATCCAGTAACGGGTTAAATTGCGGGCGGACCTGCCAATACAGGTAGCGTCCATAAGTAGACCCGCAAGCATTAACCACAGATTACGTCCAGACGAAGCTACGCAACATCAAAGCGAAACGCGTTGACGTCACGGAGGTCACGTGACGCCGGCAACGCAACCCCCCAGCCTGACAGCGGAGATTGATGCACGGAGGACACCTGCAGACAGCAGCGCCGGACGCGGTGGATGTTTAAAGTCCCGGTCGGCACGTATGCAGCGCATACAGCGCGAATCTTGAAATCTCTACGCTGCCATAGATCCACTACAAACCAACGTGCAAAGACCAGCAGACAGCGAGACATCCCATCGCGACAAGGAGAATCGGCAGAGCACAGAGCCACAGCTAACTCAAAGGACACTGAGCAACTGAGAGGGTAAAGTACCAACAGGAGCCCAGCGAAGTAAACTGGCCCCGCTCAGTATGTCAGTGTTAGTTGAATCCTTCCCCTTCTGAATACACTAAGAAGTTGATATATACCTGTGGCTACCCTAGCTCCCACTACTCCGCGCCGTTTTGAATTACTGACTGTCATGCTATTAGGGGTCATATTCTCTAATTAACCAATGAACTAGTGACTCAAACCCCTCACCATCCCCATCTCAACTGACCACCATTGGAGGAGATGTGATTAAGTTCACCATCTGGAAAAAACCCACAGAAGGTTATCTGAGTACTATATTTTGATTCCAAAAGTGCAACAGGAACACCTGTCCCTTGCCCTTCATTTCCTAAATTCTACCAAAATTACTCCCAAACCTTCCTTCCTCCCCCAGGAAGTTGATATTAATGGTAACATTGTCATCTTCTCTAGTTGGGCCCAAATTTCATTAGGGTTTATTCACAGTGAAGCTGCACTATGGTACATTTTGTCCATATGACTAAAAATTTATAAACTGATTTGAATCAAGTTAGTCTTGTCATTTTTCAGCTCCACTTTGAATTCAATTGCCGGCGTCCGGACCATCTGTGCTGTGTGTCTTTCCCCTTATTGTTGGTGATGGTACTGTTAGTTCTGTCTGTTTTCTTTGTTTGTTTGTAATACCTTCCGAATTGACTCCTCCCCTAGGAGTCAATCGGTAAAATAGTTTAAGAAGTTATATTTTATTCATCAGTCCAATTAACTGAACATGTATGTAATAAATTTGTTTTCCTTTGATACTCAACAATAAATGGTATATATTTTTCTAACCCAATGGCCTAGACTAAACTGTCGTTTAGAAGTAGCTACTTTTCCTTTAATCCCTTTCCTATCACATCTGGGATTAATATTTTTTCTTTATGCAGTCTCTTAGGCTACAAACGACAAATCAAATCCTAAACTCTAGTTAAATATTTTTAGTTCATATTTAATGAACGGGCCTTTTGGGTTGAACCACCCTGGTACTCGTTGTTCCTCTTTTCTTTGTGTGTTTATGCTTTGATCTATCCATGTGCATGAAGTGACATTCTTGGATGAAAATTTCTTGGGGTTATTTATTACAATCAATGTTAATAATAATAAATAACAACCTAAATAACAATTTGAAAGAATGTCTCTAGCAGTGGATGGTACAGAGGCGTGAAGTTTGATAGCTACACCCTTTGTTTTTTTTATCTGGGCAGTTACTTGAAAACCAACGTTTATAATAGTGAGTTGAAGGAAGGGCAGGCCCTTTAAAATTAGTTTCCTGCAAAAAGAGGTCTTAAATTTTGTACTATATGCAAAAGCGGAAAATACAAGAACTCTTTTATGAGCTTTTAAAACCCTGTACATTCAGATTACCTACTGCAACCCTATTCATTTAAAACCCAAAAAAGGTTTGAAAAAAGCCGACATCGATAGGCACCGATAGAGGGGGAAAAAAGAAAACCGAAACAGAAGAAAAAAAGGGAAAAATTTAAAAAATGTACACGTTTTGCAAAAATTGCTAAAAAGAATCAGGTCGATGTAAAAGGACACCAACCCGAAAAATAAGGAACTACAAACAGGGAAAACTACAATATGTGATTCTGAATGCATAACTTGCATCAGAGTAAAAAAAAAAAAATATTGGGGGGTGCACATATAGGGCACCAGCAGCAGCCCGGATTAATAAGTAATAGTCAAATAAGTCATAAATAAATAATGAAACCTTAGACTTAAGGTATGGGATCCACTTCATTAGAAATATAGAAAACAAACATTAAATATACTTGTGCTAAGATAAGGGGGGGGGGGAATATTTAATTTTTTACCCTTCGTTATTTATTGTTTGGATGTATGTGGATAGGTTAGTTGGACACTTTCCAGGAACAGACCATATTCTCCAGTTGGTACATATGGAACTTTATTAATTTTTTTGTTTTATAGAGTGGTACCTTTTAAGGATGGGCTAAGCACTATGATGATTCCTTGTTAATTACATATGTGCATAATTTCCCCTATATATTCCTACTAGGTACTTGCAATGGATATTTTCCTCATGCTTATTTCCTTAGCTATTATGGTTTCCTATTCTACTCAATCTTATAGATTTCTACTGATACACCATAGTGATTACTAACATGGTCCAGCAGCCCCACGCACCACTCTGGTGGGTCTGGCTCCCACCGAATATTTAGTCTTGTGAACTGATCCGAGCCCCTTCTTTTGTTGATGCCTGGCCAGCGATGTATGTAAGCCTTTCAAAACTTGTAGACCAGGTTGTGATGGAGTTGATAAAATGATTATTTTATATGAATGATCTTTCTCTCTATTATCCACTCAAATATTGGTTTAGAAATTTAGTGTAGGTTAAATGGTTCTGGTGTTCAGTTGCTCACATGGTTCACTGCCCTCTCCCCTCAGGAATTTTAGAGTAATTAGCATCCTTCTGAGAATGTGTTTTTTGCAAGGAACAAGACACAAAGACACACCAAGATATATTTATACAATAAGAAGCTTATTGATGTTTATATTGGGAACCAGAAAGTTTATGTATGCTAACTAAGGATATAAGTTAGAGTATTATCATGTGTGTGTTTGGGTAAATCTTACAACTGGACAGTAGTATTATTTTCCTTGATTGAAAAGCTGTGACAAAGATATTGATCCCAGAGTGAAGACGAGGAACAGATGTCCTGTCCACTCTTCAACTCCCTCCTTCCGGCCCAACCCATCGTGTAAAGCAATATGGTGCAGAGCCCTGGAATGTGAAGACACGTGGAAGAAATAGACTTGAGAGGAAGACGACCATATACGGAATCAGCCAATCATATGTACAATTATATAAGCAGCAGTGCAGCGCAAACACAAATAAACACTTCTAATATTCAAAGAATAGAGTCCATAAATGAGAAGAATGAAAGCTGTCTTCAGGGGTCAAGAAGATGCACAAATGAAACACCACCAAGTGTCCAGAGTGAGGAAAAAAAAACAGCAGGTTTCCAGGTGATTCTGTGATACCCTCCACCAATGGTAGTAATAGCAGCTCACCTCATTAAATGGACCCCTGAGTAAATCAGTCAGGTCAATCGAGCATTTCCCACTGGGGGGAGTATAGCCAGAAATCTGTGTCAGGATACTAGATGACTTGATCTCAACATATGAACCTCTGGGTAAATCAATCAGATCACTCACATTTCCCACTGCCAGGAACTCAGTATCAGGATACCAGACGATAAGATCTCCACAGCATATGTCACATGGAAAAAGTAAGGCAAAATCTAGTGCTCTCCGTTTTAAAATTTATTAAAACACAGCAGAATGTAAAAATGTGCACTTACAAAGATGGCACTGTTCCCCAGTGCAGGGGATCCACAGCAGAAATGACACAGCGGTAGCGGCAGCTCGCTCCACGAGACAGCTGGTGTGGACGCGGGTGACGTCACTAACTTCAATCACGTTCCGTACGCGTTACGTCCCCTGTAGTAGGCGGGACTTCATCAGCGGTGACGGAGATACGTGAGTCACCCGCTTATGTATGAAATGTACACATTTGTGATGACGATTGCTTATGTCACTTTGTCTATAAAGGCTGTAAAAATGAATAAATACTTCCCGTTCTGTTGTGGAGAAGGAGTCTGCACTGACAAGTCTGCTCTCAGTGTGCAATTCTTAAAGCATGCATCCACATCATCAGCATAGATTTGAACCAGCGGCAGAATAGCACATAGTATTCTGGTCTTGGGCCAGAGACAATCTATTACAAGGTGAGCACGTGCAGCGGAACATTGCATCAAATATATTAAATATAAATAGAGTTGTAATTAATTTACTGAATGTATGTTTGTTTTATACTAATGACATGTCCTTTGTCTTGTATAATCAGATGCAAATTTAGATGGATGCAGCGCCTTGATGACGCATTCCTGCAAAACATATTGGCTTCCTGCATCACTCATCATCTATTATCATGCATCCAGCATTCTCTCATGGTCTAACTGTATCTATGACTGTGTCATGTTTTATTATATGATATTATAAAATGTTGTATTTTCTTAAATTTATCGTCTGAGTGTTCACCTTCAAACAGACACACCATCTCCATAACAGTCCTTTCACGCTCAGAGAGAGCTTTGTCTCTCTCATGTCTTATTCTTATTGTTTGGATGTATTTCTTATTATAGGTTTCTTGCAACATATAGGTTTCTGGACAACCATTTACATCCTTGCATCGTTATTTTCTGATGGGTGTCTCCACGGTGGCCAAAGTAACCGGGGAAAGCTGCTTGGCACTGTGGGAAGTGTTACATGAAATGGTGATGCCGGCACCAAATGAAGAGATGTGGGACGCCATAGCTGTTGAGTTCTGGCAATTTCCCAGCTGCATCGGATCCCTTGATGGCAAGCATATAAGGGCTAAAAAGCCTCCCCAGTCTCTCTACTTCAATTACAAGAAGCATTTTTCCTTGGTCCTCTTGGCACTGGCTGATGCAAACCTCAAATTACAATGTGTGGATGTAGGAGCCTATGGCAGCCAGGGTGATACTCATATCTTTCTTGACCCCACCATGGGACATCTTCTACATGAGGAATGCCTCAACATTCCCCCAAACAGGCCACTACCATGTACTGAAGAGCCGAGTCTTGCAATAGTTATTGTTGAGGATGAGGCCTTTTGACTGGCTGAAAATTTGATGTGGCCATACAGTGTTTACGGCCTGAGCCACAAAAAAAGTTTTCAACTATTGTCTCAGCTGTGCATGTCGGGTGGTTGAGTGCACATTTGGCATCTGCACAGCTAAGTGGCGTGTTCTCGTGTTATGCAAGCAGCTTGATGTTGAAAATGTGATAAAGGTTGTATATGCATGCTGTGTCCTCCATTAATCTTTTAGGGACAAAGAGAGAGCCACCGGTGAACCAGAGCCACCAAATCCTGCACATTGTGTCCAGTTCATGGACTTACATCCAAAATCACGTGCCATGACAATTCTAAATCAGTTCACAATTTTTTTTGTTACACCTGATAAAGAAGTATCCTGGCAAGATCAATACATCTAATGTCATCCATTGACTTTGTGGGTTTTTTAAGCTTAGTCTACTGTAGACAATAAGAAATTCTTGCAAGAAAATGTTGTTATCTTTTTTGGGGGGGGGGTCCATTATCCACATACGTATTCTGTGCAAGGTAAATGTATATATTCCACTTTGGTGTCTCTATACATTTACCCCACACAGAGCAAAAAGTGTCCTTTTCCTTTGTGGGAGGTAAACATATACAGTCCTCTTTGGTGTCTGTATACATTCACCCACTTAGAGCAAAATGTGTCCTTTTCCTCTGTGGGAGATAAACATAAACTGTACAATCCTCTTTAGTGTCTGTATACATTTATCCCACACAGAGGAAAACACGTCCTTCTCTTCTCTGGGAGGTAGACATATACAGTCCTCTTTGGTGTCTGTATACATTTTCCCCACACAGAATAAAACGTGTACTTTTCTTCCATGGGGGGTAAACATATACAGGCCTCTTTGGTGCCTGTATACATTTACACCACACAGAGGAAAATGTGTCCTTTACTTCTGTCTTAGATAACTGTACATTACAGATTGAAATGTACTTGTTAACCCTACACTGAAGTAACATTTGACAATTTAGTGCTGCAGTGCATCAGAGTAACTGAAAATTAGAAGAACAAATAGAGAAAGCACAAGGAGATTTAACAATTTTCAAAAAAATTATTTTTCAAAAAAAAAAAAGTATCCAAAAAAAGGGCAAGCAAAAGTAGGGATATTTACAGCTGATGGTATATGGGTAGGGAAGAGGAATTATCCCCTTGGGTTCCACATGGGGATTGGGGATGGGGGAAAGAGGGTTCAATGTAGAAAAGGGTAGGTAGGGGCAGGCATGGTGGAGCATTATCGGGTTGGGAATGGGGGCCATGAAATTAGATAGCTGAAGGATCATGCCTAGTACACACAACCGTTTTTTCAGACGGATAATAAACCAATGGTTTTCCCGACAGAATTCCTCTCAGCCTGCCTTGCATACACACGCTCAGACAAAAGTCCGCCCATCCAAAACGCGGTGACATACAACACGTACAACGGCACTATAAAGGGGAAGTTCCATTCCAACGGCGCCACCCTTTGGGCTGTTTTTGCTGATCCTCGTGTTAGTAAAAGTTTGGTGAGAGACGATTCGCGCTTTTAAGTCTTCGTGCTTTTCCGATCGTTTTCTGCTGTTCAGTAGGTTCTTGTGGGTTTGTATTTGTCTTTCAGGGCGTGTAGTCAGTGTGTATCTGTTTTTTCAGTGCGTTCTTGTCCGCTCGTTTCTGTTTTTCAGGTCGTTCTTCATAGGCCTTGCTGTTCTTCAGTGCGTTCTGTTAGTTCGTTCTGACCAGCCGACCATTATCTAGCTATGTTGCGTGTATGTACTCATCGTAGAGTTTGTGTTGTGCATAGGCTTGGTGTTGGGCTCCTTGCTTTAACCCAAGCTCAGTCCATGAACAGGGTGAGGAGGAGTTCATGGACAAAGAATTGGTTGCTCCAGCGGGACCAATTCTGTCACATGCCTTTGCTGCGGGAGATCCAGGAGAATAACCCTGATGATTCCAGGAATTTTCTCCGGATGACAGACCCTGTTTTTTACCATCTGTTGACTTTGCTGTCCCCCTATATCACAAGGCAGGACACCGTCTTTCGGGAAGCCATCACTGCCAAGCAGAGGCTAGTTGCCACGTTGAGATACCTGGCAACTGGGAGAAGTCTGCAGGACCTCAAGTTCTCGACAGGCATCTCCCCCCAGGATCTGGGGATCATTATACCAGAGACCTCTTCTGCCATAATTCAAGTCCTGCAGAAGGACTATATTAAGGTAAGTTTTCTCCTTTAACATCATGTTCTATGTATTGAATGTATGCTAATCGATTGTATTTCTTTCATCATTCCCTAATTATCATGATTGTAATATGCTGTGAATGTCCCCTTTGTCCCCATGCATGCTGTAAGCTTTTAATGCTCCTTTTTTGGCCTACATGCATATTTCCTTTCATGCTATCCTGGGCCCATACATACCTAGTCACTTCCCAATTTATTTTGTCAGCTCCATTGTAGTGCTTTTCCCTAAACACCCCCTAAAATGTGTACAAATGTTTTTGTTCTCTTTAAATTCAGGCAGAGTGAAGGCCTATCTAAGGGGACAATTTATTAGACTTATTTCCCAGATTAAGACCAAAACTAAAGAGTGGGAGATGCTTGTACTTGCAGATGTGCAGCGCTCTGAGGCTGCTTATGTTGCTGACCCCAATGATAACACTAAAAGAACATGGTTGGCCTCCCAGTCTGTACTCGGGCAGGTGTCCCTACAGCTGGCAGAGAACAAACGCTTCTTTCTGCAGCAGAAACATTTTGAGGAGGGGGAGAATACAGGACATATGTTAGCGATGATTGCCAAATCGCAGCAATCTACTTCTCACATAGTTGCTGTTAATGATGCTCAGGGGACACCTTGTTATTCCTCTCAGTCCATTATGGACAGCTTCTCCAGGTTCTTTCAAGAAGTTTACTCTTCTAGGGTTCAGCCCACCCGGGAGGAGCTGTCCTCCTTCTTGGATAGGTTCCCTATTCCGGTCTTCTCATCGGCTGATGTGGCCCTGCTCAGGGCCCCATTGACTGAGGATGAACTCCTAGAGGCCCTGGCGTCTGCTCAAAGCGGGCAGGCTCCGGGGGCGGATGGCTTGCCGGCTGAGGTATTTAAAAGATATAAGGAACAGCTCCTGCCAATACTTTTAAAAGTTTATAACGAAGCCTTTGAAAAAGGAATGCTTCCCCACTCCATGAACGAAGCTATTGTAGTGGTGTTGTTGAAACCGGGCAAGGACGCTATGTCCCCGGACTCATATAGACCTATTTCCCTGCTCACATATGATATTAAGTTGCTGGCCAGAGTTTTGGCCACCAGGCTGTCCAAGTGTATCCATCATGTGATACATAGGGACCAATCTGGATTTTTCCCATCGAGATCCACATCTCAGAACTTGCGTAGATTGTTTCTCAATATTCAAATACCAGTGGACAACCCAGGTAATAGGGCCATCTTTTCTTTGGATGCAGCTAAAGCGTTCGATAGCGTCGAATGGCCCTATTTATGGGAGACATTGTCGAGATTTGGGGTGGGGGGCACATTTCTTAGATGGGTGCAATTATTATACAGCGCCCCTTCAGATAGAATGCGAATTAACGGGGATATATCTGACCCATTTAGACTCTTCAGGGACACACGACAGGGGTGCCCGCTTTCTCCCCTGCTGTTCGCCCTTGCTTTAGAACCACTGGCTATACATATAAGAGCTTCGCAAGACATCATAGGATTTTGTAGAGGTCCTAGGCAGGACGTGGTCTCTTTATATGCAGACGACACCTTGATCTGCCTGGGTGACACTGGTCGCTCTTTGGAGAATGTGATGCAATTAATCGCAGACTTCGGAGAGCTGTCGGGGTTTAGTATTAATTGGAACAAGTCGGTGCTTATGCCCTTAGACCCTCTGACTCACCCCATTCCTGTCTGTGCTCGGGATATCTTAATAGTGAAGGAATTCCGCTACTTGGGCATACAGGTGGCCCCAGACCCAAACCAGTACCTGTTGCTAAATCTAGCACCATTGCTTCGTAAGCTCCGGGCTAAATGCACGGCGTGCACGAAGCTGCCTCTTTCGGTCACGGGGAGGGCTAATCTAGTGAAAATGATCTGGGCTCCACAACTCCTTTATATCTTTCACAATGCTCCCATTTGGATACCTCATAGATGGTTCACCCAAATAGATTCCCAATTTAGAGTCCTAATATGGGGCAATAAGTCAGCACGCATCAGCCTTTCTTCCTTGCAACTGGCAAAGGATCAGGGCGGATTGGCAGTTCCTCATGCTCGATACTATTATGTGGCTTCCCAGGTACAGCATCTGGGTAATTGGGGTGGGGAGGATGCAGATGATTCCATACGTTCGTTGCTGGTCGCTAGTGGTTCAGAGCTGTCTGCACTGTCCCACCTACTCATCTAGCTAATTCTCTCCCCACGATTCATCTATTAAATGCCCTCTGGAAATATACTAGATCCCTCCTGAAGATCAAGGGGGTGAGTTTATTCACCCCCATATGGAGAAATAAATACTTTCCTGAACTCTTCAAGCTTAAAGATTTTCGTTCCTGGGAACTTGCAGGCATACATTTTATTGCACAACTGTTCAGGGGGTCGATCCTTAAATCATTTTTTGATCTGGAGGAGGAGTTTTCCCTACACAGGTCTCAATTTTATAGATATCTGCAATTGAGGCATGCTATACAGGCTGAGTCTCGGATTTCTGATTTCAGGCTGTTGACACATCCCTTGATGAATGTGGTGTTCCTGGCTGAAGATAAGAGGAGAATGATCTCAGGGATCTATGCTAGACTAATCGCTGCATCTCATGATGCCTCCAAACTTCCCTGCAGAAAGGGCTGGGAAAAAGATTTGGGTCCCATAGATGGAGAAACCTGGGAATTGTGCCTTACCTCCGCTCCATTGGTGTCGGTTTCGGCGTCTCGCAGACTATCTCATTTGTTTTTGCTTCATAGAGTATACAGGACTCCACTTCGTTTATATAAATGGGGTTGTCGGGATACGCCACTTTGTCCCAAATGCTGCATACACGATGGAGATTTGCTACATATGATGTGGAAATGCCCGAAACTTTTTCGGTATTGGAAGTATGTCCTCTTCTCGATCTCACAGGTATACCAAATACCGGTGCCGCAGAAACCCATTGTGTGCTTGCTTGGTGCGTTGGAGATACCCTCGCTCTCGCCCCATGGACATACTGCAATAATTTGTTGATACGTGAGAAACTTACCTATCAGCATAGGAGTGCCCTGCAGAAGTTCTACTCGATGTGGCAACCCTGGCTTGATACCCCTGGTCTGGGCCCTTCTCAACTTATCAAAGATAGACTCTTACAGATATAGGTACTTGGTTTATAATGTGTTTTCTGGACCGAACTCAGGAGGGGGGGGGGGTGGGAAAGAGAATGAGAGTATTCATGGGAAGGAGCAGGGGTTAAGGGGGGGAGGGGACAGGAATGTCTGGTATATACTACTCTTGATTTGCTGTACCTGTAGTGGCGGGTCTCGGGAGGGGGCGAATGAGGCTTGGTGGCTGATATTTCTGAAAAGAGTTTTCTATGGGGAGGTTTACCCAATCCCAATGGTTTGGGGATGGGTACGTTTCTTCTTTGTATTTTCTTAAATTTTTTCTTTCTGGTGTTGTTTTATGTTATATCAGTAATTGCTTATTATTTGAACACTTGCATACTGCATATAGACGTTAGTCTCGGTATCCATACTTTGTCATTTAAACTGAGTATGCAGTTAAGGATGATGACTACTTACTAGTAGGGATGAGCTTCGTGTTCGAGTCGAACATACGTTCGACTCGAACATTGGCTGTTCGATCGTTCGACGAAGATCGAACGATTTGGGCCGTTCGCGCCAAATTCGAGTGACGCGAACGGCCCACAATGCACTACGCCATCGCAGTGTCATCCAGGCGCTGTGATTGGCCAAGCATGCACTGTGACCCCGCATGCTTGGGCAATCACAGCGCCGGCAGCGAGGAGAGCAATGATTGGCCACAGGCAGGATGCCTGTGGCCAATTATTGCTGAGGGTGTTTAGTACACGCCCCACACTATAAAAGGCCGCCAGCACGGCGGCCTAGTGTAGTGTGTTCCGGAGCAGGGATAGAGTAGCATAGGCAGGGACAGTGACTGTTATTTCTTTCTTGCTTAACCTGGATTCCTTTAGTTTAGGGAAAGAGAAGGATAGGTAGGGAGAGTGTCAGTGTGTTTTGTGCTTCTGCTATAGTGTGCTTAAAAAAAACATTTATTCTAGGGACAGAAAACTCTAGGTAGGGACAGTGTCAGTTTCTTTCACTCTGCAAGTCCTTGTTTCCAGGGACCTGTAAGGACAGTGAGTTAATTGTCCTTGTGCTATATTGTGCTTAAAAAAAACATTTATTCTAGGGACAGAAAACTCTAGGTAGGGACAGTGTCAGTTTCTTTCACTCTGCAAGTCCTTGTTTCCAGGGACCTGTAAGGACAGTGAGTTAATTGTCCTTGTGCTATATTGTGATTAAAAAAAACATTTATTCTAGGGACAGAAAACTCTAGGTAGGGACAGTGTCAGTTTCTTTCACTCTGCAAGTCCTTGTTTCCAGGGACCTGTAAGGACAGTGAGTTAATTTTCCTTGTGCTATATTGTGATTAAAAAAAACATTTTTTCTAGGGACAGAAAACTGTAGGTAGGGAGAGTGTTTTTTTTCTTTCACTCTGCAAGTCCTTGTTTCCAGGGACCTGTAAGGACAGTGAGTTAATTGTCCTTGTGCTATATTGTGCTTAAAAAAAACATTTATTCTAGGGACAGAAAACTCTAGGTAGGGACAGTGTCAGTTTCTTTCACTCTGCAAGTCCTTGTTTCCAGGGACCTGTAAGGACAGTGAGTTAATTGTCCTTGTGCTATATTGTGATTAAAAAAAACATTTATTCTAGGGACAGAAAACTCTAGGTAGGGACAGTGTCAGTTTCTTTCACTCTGCAAGTCCTTGTTTCCAGGGACCTGTAAGGACAGTGAGTTAATTTTCCTTGTGCTATATTGTGATTAAAAAAAACATTTTTTCTAGGGACAGAAAACTGTAGGTAGGGAGAGTGTTTTTTTTCTTTCACTCTGCAAGTCCTTGTTTCCAGGGACCTGTAAGGACAGTGAGTTAATTGTCCTTGTGCTATATTGTGCTTAAAAAAAACATTTATTCTAGGGACAGAAAACTCTAGGTAGGGACAGTGTCAGTTTCTTTCACTCTGCAAGTCCTTGTTTCCAGGGACCTGTAAGGACAGTGAGTTAATTTTCCTTGTGCTATATTGTGATTAAAAAAAACATTTATTCTAGGGACAGAAAACTCTAGGTAGGGACAGTGTCAGTTTCTTTCACTCTGCAAGTCCTTGTTTCCAGGGACCTGTAAGGACAGTGAGTTAATTTTCCTTGTGCTATATTGTGATTAAAAAAAACATTTATTCTAGGGACAGAAAACTCTAGGTAGGGACAGTGTCAGTTTCTTTCACTCTGCAAGTCCTTGTTTCCAGGGACCTGTAAGGACAGTGAGTTAATTTTCCTTGTGCTATATTGTGATTAAAAAAAACATTTATTCTAGGGACAGAAAACTCTAGGTAGGGACAGTGTCAGTTTCTTTCACTCTGCAAGTCCTTGTTTCCAGGGACCTGTAAGGACAGTGAGTTAATTTTCCTTGTGCTATATTGTGATTAAAAAAAACATTTTTTCTAGGGACAGAAAACTGTAGGTAGGGAGAGTGTTTTTTTTCTTTCACTCTGCAAGTCCTTGTTTCCAGGGACCTGTAAGGACAGTGAGTTAATTTTCCTTGTGCTATATTGTGATTAAAAAAAACATTTTTTCTAGGGACAGAAAACTCTAGGTAGGGAGAGTGTTTTTTTTCTTTCACTCTGCAAGTCCTTGTTTCCAGGGACCTGTAAGGACAGTGAGTTAATTGTCCTTGTGCTATATTGTGCTTAAAAAAAACATTTATTCTAGGGACAGAAAACTCTAGGTAGGGACAGTGTCAGTTTCTTTCACTCTGCAAGTCCTTGTTTCCAGGGACCTGTAAGGACAGTGAGTTAATTGTCCTTGTGCTATATTGTGATTAAAAAAAACATTTATTCTAGGGACAGAAAACTCTAGGTAGGGACAGTGTCAGTTTCTTTCACTCTGCAAGTCCTTGTTTCCAGGGACCTGTAAGGACAGTGAGTTAATTTTCCTTGTGCTATATTGTGATTAAAAAAAACATTTTTTCTAGGGACAGAAAACTGTAGGTAGGGAGAGTGTTTTTTTTCTTTCACTCTGCAAGTCCTTGTTTCCAGGGACCTGTAAGGACAGTGAGTTAATTGTCCTTGTGCTATATTGTGCTTAAAAAAAACATTTATTCTAGGGACAGAAAACTCTAGGTAGGGACAGTGTCAGTTTCTTTCACTCTGCAAGTCCTTGTTTCCAGGGACCTGTAAGGACAGTGAGTTAATTGTCCTTGTGCTATATTGTGATTAAAAAAACATTTATTCTAGGGACAGAAAACTCTAGGTAGGGACAGTGTCAGTTTCTTTCACTCTGCAAGTCCTTGTTTCCAGGGACCTGTAAGGACAGTGAGTTAATTTTCCTTGTGCTATATTGTGATTAAAAAAAACATTTTTTCTAGGGACAGAAAACTGTAGGTAGGGAGAGTGTTTTTTTTCTTTCACTCTGCAAGTCCTTGTTTCCAGGGACCTGTAAGGACAGTGAGTTAATTGTCCTTGTGCTATATTGTGCTTAAAAAAAACATTTATTCTAGGGACAGAAAACTCTAGGTAGGGACAGTGTCAGTTTCTTTCACTCTGCAAGTCCTTGTTTACAGGGACCTGTAAGGACAGTGAGTTAATTGTCCTTGTGCTATATTGTGATTAAAAAAAACATTTATTCTAGGGACAGAAAACTCTAGGTAGGGACAGTGTCAGTTTCTTTCACTCTGCAAGTCCTTGTTTCCAGGGACCTGTAAGGACAGTGAGTTAATTTTCCTTGTGCTATATTGTGATTAAAAAAAACATTTTTTCTAGGGACAGAAAACTGTAGGTAGGGAGAGTGTTTTTTTTCTTTCACTCTGCAAGTCCTTGTTTCCAGGGACCTGTAAGGACAGTGAGTTAATTGTCCTTGTGCTATATTGTGCTTAAAAAAAACATTTATTCTAGGGACAGAAAACTCTAGGTAGGGACAGTGTCAGTTTCTTTCACTCTGCAAGTCCTTGTTTCCAGGGACCTGTAAGGACAGTGAGTTAATTTTCCTTGTGCTATATTGTGATTAAAAAAAACATTTATTCTAGGGACAGAAAACTCTAGGTAGGGACAGTGTCAGTTTCTTTCACTCTGCAAGTCCTTGTTTCCAGGGACCTGTAAGGACAGTGAGTTAATTTTCCTTGTGCTATATTGTGATTAAAAAAAACATTTATTCTAGGGACAGAAAACTCTAGGTAGGGACAGTGTCAGTTTCTTTCACTCTGCAAGTCCTTGTTTCCAGGGACCTGTAAGGACAGTGAGTTAATTTTCCTTGTGCTATATTGTGATTAAAAAAAACATTTATTCTAGGGACAGAAAACTCTAGGTAGGGACAGTGTCAGTTTCTTTCACTCTGCAAGTCCTTGTTTCCAGGGACCTGTAAGGACAGTGAGTTAATTTTCCTTGTGCTATATTGTGATTAAAAAAAACATTTTTTCTAGGGACAGAAAACTGTAGGTAGGGAGAGTGTTTTTTTTCTTTCACTCTGCAAGTCCTTGTTTCCAGGGACCTGTAAGGACAGTGAGTTAATTTTCCTTGTGCTATATTGTGATTAAAAAAAACATTTTTTCTAGGGACAGAAAACTCTAGGTAGGGAGAGTGTTTTTTTTCTTTCACTCTGCAAGTCCTTGTTTCCAGGGACCTGTAAGGACAGTGAGTTAATTTTCCTTGTGCTATATTGTGATTAAAAAAAACATTTTTTCTAGGGACAGAAAACTGTAGGTAGGGAGAGTGTTTTTTTTCTTTCACTCTGCAAGTCCTTGTTTCCAGGGACCTGTAAGGACAGTGAGTTAATTGTCCTTGTGCTATATTGTGATTAAAAAAAACATTTTTTCTAGGGACAGAAAACTGTAGGTAGGGAGAGTGTTTTTTTTCTTTCACTCTGCAAGTCCTTGTTTCCAGGGACCTGTAAGGACAGTGAGTTAATTTTCCTTGTGCTATATTGTGATTAAAAAAAACATTTATTCTAGGGACAGAAAACTCTAGGTAGGGAGAGTGTTTTTTTTCTTTCACTCTGCAAGTCCTTGTTTCCAGGGACCTGTAAGGACAGTGAGTTAATTGTCCTTGTGCTATATTGTGCTTAAAAAAAACATTTTTTCTAGGGACAGAAAACTGTAGGTAGGGAGAGTGTTTTTTTTTTTTCACTCTGCAAGTCCTTGTTTCCAGGGACCTGTAAGGACAGTGAGTTAATTGTCCTTGTGCTATATTGTGCTTAAAAAAAACATTTATTCTAGGGACAGAAAACTCTAGGTAGGGACAGTGTCAGTTTCTTTCACTCTGCAAGTCCTTGTTTCCAGGGACCTGTAAGGACAGTGAGTTAATTTTCCTTGTGCTATATTGTGATTAAAAAAAACATTTTTTCTAGGGACAGAAAACTGTAGGTAGGGAGAGTGTTTTTTTTCTTTCACTCTGCAAGTCCTTGTTTCCAGGGACCTGTAAGGACAGTGAGTTAATTTTCCTTGTGCTATATTGTGATTAAAAAAAACATTTTTTCTAGGGACAGAAAACTGTAGGTAGGGAGAGTGTTTTTTTTCTTTCACTCTGCAAGTCCTTGTTTCCAGGGACCTGTAAGGACAGTGAGTTAATTGTCCTTGTGCTATATTGTGCTTAAAAAAAACATTTTTTCTAGGGACAGAAAACTGTAGGTAGGGAGAGTGTTTTTTTTTTTCACTCTGCAAGTCCTTGTTTCCAGGGACCTGTAAGGACAGTGAGTTAATTGTCCTTGTGCTATATTGTGCTTAAAAAAAACATTTATTCTAGGGACAGAAAACTCTAGGTAGGGACAGTGTCAGTTTCTTTCACTCTGCAAGTCCTTGTTTCCAGGGACCTGGAGAGACATTGAGTGAATTGTCCTTGTGCTATATTGTGATTAAAAAAAACATTTATTCTAGGGACAGAAAACTCTAGGTAGGGACAGTGTCAGTTTCTTTCACTGTGAAAGTCCTTGTTTCAAGGGACAGAGAAGGACACCTGAAGGTAGCCCTTATTGCTTTTTTCCCATCTCCCTGCAGGCCATCTATTAGAATGTCTGGAAGGCAAACAAGGAGAGGCAGACAGTCAGGAGGCAATAAAAGAGGGCAAGCAGGCTCTGTGTCTGGGGGCAACAGTGCTGGTCGTGGACGCGGTGCATTGTCATCAGCACATGGCCATGGGACACGCTTGTCCTTCTTTTCGGCAGCTGGACATGTTGAGCCACATCATGCCGAAGACTTGGTAGAGTGGATGACCAAGCCCTCCTCCTCCTCCTCATCCTCTCTCACCCAGGCTCAGGGTACTGGAAAAGCAGCTGCCAAAGCGTCGTCTTCCCTGGTATCAATGTCAGACAAATCATCAGTCACTCCTTCCCTAGACCCACCATGTCCTCCTCCTGAGGAGTCCCCCGAACTGTTTCAGCACAGTGTTGGGTACATGCTCCAGGAGGATGCCCAGCGTTTCGAAGGGTCTGATGATGAAACCCAGCTAGAGGAAGGCAGTAGCGTGAGAGCAGACAGAGGGGATGCTCAAGAAGGACACCAATCTGGCAGTCATGTTCCAGCAGCTGCAGCATACTGCCAGATTGGCTCCAGTGATGAGGAGGGAGGGGATGATGAGGTCAATGACTCCACGTGGGTGCCTAATAGGAGAGAGGAGGAGGAGGAGGATGAGGAGGAGGCACATCTCCAACGAGGCAGGATGCCCTTTGGTGGCCAGCGTAAGGGCAGTACACCGACGGAATCACACCGCAGAGCTCCGCCTGTGCAGGGCGCTGCCTCTGCCCGTCATTCAAAAAGTTCTTTGGTGTGGGCCTTTTTTGAGGCTAGTGCATCAGATCGCACAGCTGCTGTTTGCAACATATGTCTCAAGCGTATATCGCGTGGCCAAAACATCAGCCGCTTGGGTACCACATGCCTGACCAGACATATGTTGACCTGCCATGCAGCTCGTTGGCAAGCCTACCTCAAAGACCCACACCAAAGAACCAAGCGGACCTCTCCTTGCACCGCATCAGCTGGGATCTCCAACCCCACTATAACTTCAGTCCTCTCTGAAACATGCACTGAGAGGAATGAAGGTGTAGAATTAGGTGTGTCACAGCCAAGTACTTGCGCCCACTCTGCTAGCAGTACACCGACGTCCGATTCTAGCAGGCAAATTTCCCTGCCCCAGCTGCTGGACCGTCGAAAGAAGTTCACTCCCAGCCATCCACATGCCCAGCGGTTGAATGCTAGCTTGGCTAAATTGCTAGCGCTTCAACTGCTGCCTTTTCAGTTGGTAGACTCGGCCCCCTTCCGTGAGTTTGTGCAATGTGCGGTTCCTCAGTGGCAGGTTCCCAAACGCCACTTTTTCTCACGGAAGGCTATTCCGGCTCTCTACCGGCATGTGGAAGGCAATGTCTTGGCCTCGCTGGACAGGGCGGTCAGCGGTAAGGTGCATATTACCGCTGACTCATGGTCCAGCAGGCATGGACAGGGACGTTACCTTTCTTTCACGGCCCATTGGGTCACTCTTTTGGCAGCTGGGAAGGATTCAGGACAAGGTGCAGTAGTGTTGGAGGTTGTCCCACCGCCACGCCTCCAAAATGCTACTACTGGTTGTGACACACCTCTCTCCTCCACCCCCTCCTCTTCTTCTTCCTCCATGGCCTCTTCCTGTGGTTTGTCCTATGAACCAGCGGTGCTCCGTAGCCGTTCACGGGGCTACGCAAGTACGCAGGCAAAAAGATGCCATGCCGTGCTTGCGCTGGTGTGTTTGGGGGACAGAAGCCACACTGGGGCAGAGGTCCTGTCTGCTCTGCAGGGCCAGGCCGAGAGGTGGTTGACGCCACGCCAGCTTAAGCCAGGAATGGTGGTTTGCGACAATGGCACCAACCTCCTCTCCGCCCTCCGACAGGGACAACTGACCCATGTGCCCTGTGTGGCTCACGTCCTTAACCTGGTGGTGCAGCGCTTCTTGGGCAGGTACCCGGGCTTACAGGATGTCCTGAGGCAGGCCAGGAAAGTCTGTGTGCATTTCCGCAGATCTTATAATGCCAGTGCTCGCCTGGCTGAGCTGCAAAAGGAGTTGAACCTGCCCAAGAACCGCCTTATATGTGACATGCCCACCAGGTGGAACTCAACGTTGGCCATGCTGCAGCGGCTGCACACGCAGCAGAGGGCCATCAATGAGTACCTGTGCGACTACGGCACCAGGACAGGGTCAGGGGAGCTTGGTTTTTTTTCTCCACGCCAGTGGGGCATGATCAGGGATGCATGCACTGTCCTGGCACCATTTGAGGAGGCCACGAGGATGGTGAGCAGTGACAGTGCATGCATCAGTGACACTGTACCTCTTGTCCACCTGTTGGAGCACACGCTGCGTGGAATAATGGACAGGGCACTTGAGGCAGAACAGAGGCAGGAAGAGGAGGACTTCCTTGCCTCTCAAGGCCCCCTTTACCCAGACAGTGTTCCTTCTGTCCCACCCATCGCACAGGAAGAGGAGGAGGAGGAGGAGGAGGAGGAGGAGGAGGATTGTGTCAGCATGGAGGTGGAGGCTGGCACTCAGCATCATCAGCAGCAGTCTTTTAGGGATGATTTACAGTCCCAAGAAACCAGTGGACTTGTACGTGGCTGGGAGGAGGTGGCTGCGGATCATGTCGTCCTTAGTGACCCAGAGGACTCCGGAGCGAATGCCTCAGCAAACCTACGCTGCATGGCCTCCCTGATCCTGCAAAGTCTGCGGAAGGATCCTCGTATTCTTCGGATCAAGGAGAGGGACCATTACTGGCTGGCCACTCTCCTTGATCCACGGTACAAGGGTAAGGTTGCGGACCTTATGTTACCGTCGCAGAGGGAGCAGAGGATGAGACAACTCCGGGAGGCCTTGCAGAAAGGTCTGTGCAACGCGTTCCCAGAGACTGGGAGGTTGCAAACTCCTGGTCCTGGACAACGAGTTGCTGAGGCTTCGGCCAGTCAAAGAAGGAGCGGTGGGGAAGGTGGCCGTCTGACCGATGCGTTCAGACAATTCTTTAGTCCGCAGCCCCAAAGTATGATCGGTTCCAGCAACCATCGCCAGCGTCTGATAAACATGGTGCAGGAATATCTAGGGGCAAGGTCAGACTTGGACACCTTCCCCACCGAAAATCCTCTGGCTTACTGGGTCTTGAGGATGGATCACTGGCCAGAGCTTGCACAGTATGCAATTGAGCTACTGGCCTGTCCTGCATCCAGCGTTCTTTCGGAACGCACATTCAGTGCTGCTGGAGGATTTGTCACGGATCACAGGGTGCGCCTGTCCACCGACTCGGTTGATCGACTGACTTTCATCAAGATGAACCAGTCTTGGATCACCACCAGCTACCACACACCTGATGCTGATATAACAGACTAATTGATTTTAAAATGTCACATCCCTTCAAGACTGATGCTGATGCTGAGTGCCTGTGCTGTTATGTTGACTGGCTATCCTCCTCCTCCGAGTCCTCAATGATACGATTGATGATGATAGCTTGGAAGATCATTTTTGTTTATGGGTGCCGCCACCAGTGCCTAACGCCCAATTTTTCAGCCCCTGTTTAACAGGGGCGTGTAATTACAATTTTTGAAGCAATACTTTGCAACAGGGCTCATTGCTGTGCTCCAAGTACAGTATCTGTGAGGAGTTGCAGTGTTGTGCCACCAGTGCCTAAGGCCCAATTTTTCAGCCCCTGTTTAACAGGGGCGTGTCATTACAATTTTTGAAGCAATACTTTGCAACAGGGCTCATTGCTGTGCTCCAAGTACAGTATCTGTGAAGGGTTGCAGTGTTGTGCCACCAGTGCCTAAGGCCCAATTTTTCAGCCCCTGTTCAACAGGGGCATGTAATTACAATTCTTGATCTAATAATTCACAGCAGGGCCCATTGCTGCACCCACCAAGAGTAACTGTCAGGGCTTACAGTGTTGTGGCACCAGCACCACCATCAAAGGCCCAATTTTTACTACCACTGTTCAACAATTATATGTAATTAAAATTCCTGATATAATAGTTGACAGCAGGGCGTTCCAGCACCAACCAAGAGTAACTGTGAGTGCTTACAGTGTTGTGCCAACACCAACAACTAAGGGGCCTATTTCTGCAGAGTATATACGGCAGGTCCCTACTTTCAAACATCCAACTTACAAACGACTCCTACTTGCAAACGCAAGAAGACAACAGGAAGTGAGAGGAAATCTACCACTAGGAAGGAAAATTCTCTCCTGTAAGAATAAATATGGGAGAAAGGTGTCTCCTCTGTACTGATGCTTTATCAGCAATCCTTGTTTCAAGAAAAACACCACATTTCAAAAACAGTTGTCATTAGGACGGAAAGTGAGGTGAAATGTTCTGAACAGGGGCACAGACAGCAAAACAAATGTTACAGGGGTGATAACCCTTACCTATGTTTTCCAAAAAGTTTAAAAATAGATTTTTGGTCTGGAGCTACACTTCAACAATGTACCTGTTCAAAATTACAAACAGATTCTACATAACAACAAACCTACAGTCCCTGTCTTGTATGCACCGCCTGTATACGGCTGTTCAGAGTATATAGGGCCTTTTTTATTTTATGTGCGGGGTTCCCCTTAATATCCATACAAGACCCAAAGGGGCTGGTAATGGGCTGGGGTAGGGGGGGGGTCATGGGGTAGCTATGCCATTTTTCTTAAAGATTTTCATCCATATTACCGGGACCAGACATTACATTAAAGCCGCAAGCAGTTTTAAATGGCTTTTTTTTCCTTTAGAAGTGTCATTTTGTGCAGGGACAGTTCTAAACACGGGAAACACGTGGCACTTCACAGGCATACTTTAGACACCCCCCAGGTACGATATTTAAAGGAATATTTGACTTTTTTTTTTTCACTTTATGCATCATTAAAATGACTGCTCCCGGAAAACGACCGTTTTTAAAACTTATTTTTGCATTGATACATGTCCCCTGGTGCAGAACCCGGGTTCCCAAACCCTTTTTAGGACAATAACATGCATAATAGTTTTTATAATTAGCACTTTAGAATTCGAACGTTCGCATCCATTGTATTTAATAGGGTTCTAATGTTCGTTCGAACTTTCGGTCCGTTCGCGGGTTCTGGTGCGAACCGAACCCGGGGGTGTTCGGCTCATCACTACTTACTAGTTATGTGCGCAGATATCGGTTGCATGTTTATTGTATGTCATACCCACTGTATATGAGACTCAAATGATCGAAACCTGTATTTTGTGATTGATCCTGATATATGCCTAGTTTGTACTTGTCTGTTATATGTTTTTTTTCAATAAAACTTTATACTGATTTAAAAAAAAATTCAGGCAGAGTGGCAGAGTCTTTTTTTTGGGGTCCCAAACTCAGCTAGAATCCCCCTCCCCTAAAATTATGACAATGGGCCATCAGAGGGGGTGAGGAATCTGATAATTGTGCCTTATAATTTTCGTTTTAATACTCCTTTAACCACTTCAATACCATGCACTTATACAGCTTCCTGCCCAAGCCAATTTTGAGCTTTCAGCGCTGTCGCAATTTGAATGACAATTGCGCGATCATGCTACACTGTACCCAAACAAATTTTTTATCATTTTGTTCCCACAAATAGAGCTTTCTTTCGGTGGTATTTGATCGCCTCTGCGATTTTTATTTTTTGCACAACAAATAAAAAAAAGCGAAAATTTTGAAAAAAACAACGTTTTTCTTTGTTTTTGTTAATTTTTTTTGTAAATAAGTACCTTTTCTACTTCAATGATGGGCACTGATAAGGCGGCACTGACGGGCACTGATAAGGTGACACTGATGGGCACCGATGAGGTGGCACCAATGAGGTGGCACTGATGAGGTGGCACTAATGGGCACTGATGATGGGCACTGATAGGCGGCACTGATATGTGGCACTGGTATGCGGCACTGATGGGCACTCATAGGTGGCACTGATTGGCACTCATAGGCGGCACTGATTGGCACTCATAGGCGGCACTGATTGGCACTCATAGGCGGCACTGGTGGGCACTTATAGGCGGCACTGATGGGCACTTATGGGTGGCACTGATAGGTGGCACGGACGGGCACTGATAGGTGGGCACTTATGGGCACAGATGGGCACGGATGGGCACTGATAGGTGGCACTGATGGACACTAGTAGGTGGCACTGATGGACACTGATGCCCAGCAATGCCAGCCACCACACATTGTGGTAGTGCCAGTCAGTGCCCATTTGTGGGCACTGATTGGCATATTTTTGTTATGTTTTTTTTTTGTTTTGTTTTGTTTTACTACATGTGGATGGCCATAGGGGCCATCCACATGCTTGGGGCTTCCCTGGTGGTCCTGGGGGGCTTCCCTGGTGGTCCAGTGTGGGTATCCGAGGGGGCGCTGCACCTATAAACAATCAGAGCGAACCCCCCCTGTCAGGAGAGCCGCCGATCGGCTCTCCTCCACTCGCGTCTGTCAGACGCGAGTGAGGAAGAGCCGATCAACGGCTCTTCCTTTTTACATCCTGATCAGCCGTGATTGGACACGGCTGATCAGGTGGTAAAAAGCCTCCGCCGGAGGCTCTTTACTGAGATCAGTGTAGCGGTGTGTCAGACTGACACACCGCTCCACCGATCGCCGCAATGCGGGCCCCCCGGGCGCGCGGCGGCTGTTATCCTGCAGGACGTCATATGACGTCCAGTGTGGATAACACAACCACTTCCCGAACGTCAATATGCTATTGACTGGGCGGGAAGTGGTTAAATAAATGTTATACTGATGTTGGCCAAGAATGTTTTTTTTTATAATCTGCTTGCAATGTTATGTGCAAAAGTACTAATATATTTCTTTATTGTTTAACTCCACAGTTTCCTTCTACGCCACAGGAATGGCAGACCGTGGCCTCCGAGCTTGCCCAGAGGTGGGACTTTCCCAACTGCGGAGGGGCAATAGAAGGGAAGCACGTCCGCATTGTCCCACCACCCCGTTCGGGGTCTTACTACTATAACTAAAAGGGTTTCCATAGTACAGTATAGTGATAATGGCGGTGGTGTCGGTGACATATGATTTTTTATATGTAGACGTGGGGAAGAATGGCCGGATGTCCGATGGTGGAGTCTTCGCCCAGACTGAGTTCTCCTGACGTCTCCAAAGGGGTGACCTGGCATTGCCACCTGCTGAAGACAATGTGGAAGGACTCCCGTTTGTGTTTGTCGCTGATGAAGCGTTTGGGCTTGGGAATCATCTCATGAGGCAATTTCCCCAGAGGACCCTCACCCCTGAGAGGAGGGTGTTTAATTACTGGCTGGCCAGAGCCAGAAGAGTGGTCGAGAATGCGTTTGGCATAATGGCCAGCCGTTTCCGCCTATTTCACACATCCCTCAATATGGAGTACAAACTAAGTCACATTATCATGGCATGCTGTGTTCTGCACAACTTTCTCTGGAAAACTGCTCCGAATTATATGCCCTCAGTTGGGCATGAGGCCGCAATTCAGGACCTCAATGCAATTCCGACCCTGGATGCTGGCTGTACTGGCTTGGCCCCCAAAGCACTCGTGATGTGCGCCAAAAATATGTTGACTATTTCACGGGTAGGGGGGCCATTGCTCTGCCAGAAGATTCTTGATTTCTTTGAAAATAATAAAAAAAATTGACCTGTAATCATCTTGAATTTGAATTACTGCTTGTGTTTTATTTAGCTGTCTCCTAGGTTCTCCTAGTGTACTTGTAGTGCCAAGTGTGAATTTGCCTTTAGTAAATAACCCCCATTGTCACTGTAAACACCAAATTATTTTTAAAAATGGTATTGAGCATAGAAATAAATTTTACTCCCTGCACAATCACATGTGCGTTATAAAACATTATTTCCAAATATATACTGTACATCTGGCTTTAATTACCTTTTTTTTGTTATTTTTTTATTTATTTTTTGCTTTAACAGGCATGTTTCAAAACATAACATACAAAACTCTGGAACTTACAAAGTTCAACGTACAAAATGTGAAGGCAATATCAGACATTATAGTATGTCAACAATGTGTTGCTGTTGCCTTCATTAGATGGGGGGTGATGTCACCCCTGTACAAGCCAAATTTAGAAAATGCACACAAATATGAAATGGGGATTTCCTTATGATCCCATGCCTAATGTCAACATGTGCTATCTCCCATCATGGGGGATCAATGGACGTGTTTTGGGGGTGCAACTCCTTCCTCTCACCTACTTGAGTTGCGAGGAAGGGGTTGCACCCCCAAAACGTGTACATTGATATCCCCTGATGGGAGATAGCACATTTTGACACACTGTGTGCATCTTCAAAATTTGGTTTGAAGAAAGTAGTAAAAAAATTTAAAGAGTGCATAAAAAAACAAAAGTTGTGTTTCTTTAGAATCGTCCCAAAACATCAATCATGTTCTTAAATTTTTGATCCATAAGATTCATATTATTCCTCATAATGTCTAGTTCTCGACTACACACCATGATTTCCTGGATTAAAATTTGTACACTAGCTGTCAGGAACTTGGTAGGAGGCCGAGATGCTGGGAGGGCTCCCCTTGCGGCCGAGTGCAGCACACCACTGAAGATGACACAGCAGGTGTAGTGCCCACAGAAGCACGGGTGCCTGGTAGCTGAAGACAGACGTGCTTGGAAGGTCCAGGAGACAGAGACCAGTGGAGCAACTGGAAAGCTGAGCCAGGAGCCAGGCCAAGGATCATTCACAGGAAGACAGTCCGTAATCAGAATGACCAGGGGTGAGCCGTATCTTAGTACAGGGAGCAGGATATGCAGAGTTCAATAGACAAGCCGGGTTCAGATGCAGGGAGCAGGCAGAAGGAGGTCAGGTGCAAGCCAAGAGTCGAGCCAGAGGATCAGGAAGAGCGGGTCAGAACAAGCCGGGTCGGTACACAGGAGATCAGATCAACAGGTGATTCAGGATACAGGAACACAGGGGGAGCTGAAGCTAAACCAGCAAATGCAGACACTAGCAGACTTCCTTATATAGGCCCATGTGACCTGCTGCCAGAGATACTGGGTCCTAAAGTCCTTCTTCTGCTGTTGGTTCCCTGACAGTGCATTTGCCTATGCAGGTTTGCCAACCATGCACCATTACGCACAGGGATGCGCCTATTTCCCTGACAGTGCCCCCCCCCAACGGGCAGCCTCCGGATGCCCAGTTGCGCCCATTTTGCGGGATGACTGGTGCGAAATCTTTATATAAGCCTAGGGGCGTGTACATGACTCGCAGGTTCCCAAGAGCTCTCTTCTGCAGGGTATTCTTTCCACTTAATTAAAAACTGAATTGTCCTACCTCTCCGACGACAGTCAAGGATGGACTCCACTTTGAATTTAGTCTCGTCTCCAACCAGGACCGGAGGTGGGGGTATTTCTTCTCTCCCTGAAAAAGGACTGGAAATTACATGTTTAAGAAGTGCAACATGAAATACAGGGTGGATTTTATACGATTCAGTCAAGGCAAGTTTGAAGGCTACTGGATTTATTTCCCGTTTTATTTCAAAAGGGCCAATAAACTTTGGTCCCAATTTTCGGGAAGGACAAGGCAGTTTGAGGTTTGCAGATGAGAGCCACACCTTGTCCCCCACCTTAAAGGCAGGGTTTCCTCTCTTCTTCTTGTCATACTGTCTCTTATATCCTTCTTGGGCTTTCCGCATTGTGTCCTGGAGAATCTGATAATTGGTTTGGATGGAATTTATTCTGTCCTGGACTGCCGGGACTGAGGATTCGGGAATGACATTGGGTAAAAATGAAGGGTGGTAGCCATAGTTCGCCCAAAAGGGTGACTGGTTGGTAGCAGTGTGGACAGAGTTGTTATATGCAAATTTCGCACAGGGCAATAATGAGATCCAATCGTCCTGAGAAAAGGAACAAAAACAACGCAGGTATTGTTCTAAGGTCTGGTTAGTCCTTTCTGTTTGGCCGTTACTCTGGGGATGGTAAGCTGTGGAAAAACATGTCTCAATTGATAGTGATTTGCAAAGGTTCCTCCAGAACCTAGAAGTGAATTGTACACCTCTGTCTGACACAATGTTATCTGGTACTTCGTGTAGTCTGACTACTTATTTAATGAAAATTTCTGCTGTGTCCATGGCAGAAGGTGTGCCCATCATTGGTAAGAAATGTGCCATCTTGGATAGCCGGTCTACTACTACTAGAATGGTTGTAAACTCTTCTGAAGGGGGTAAATCCACAATAAAGTCTAAAGAAATATTTTTCCAAGGTTGTTCTGGAACTGGCAGTGGTCTTAACAGGCCCCAGGATTTCGCGTTGGACCCCTTATTCCTTTGGCATATTGTGCAGTAGTTGACATAGTCCTTACAATCGGCTCTCAGAGTGGGCCACCATAGAGACCATTGGACCAGTTTGGTCGTTTTTCGGACCCCAAAGTGGCCAGCTAGCTGGTGATCGTGGAAAGTTTTTAGGACCTGAAGCCTGGCTTGCTGTGGGAAAAAAATCCTGTCTTGATGCCAAAGGAGTCCCTCCTGGCTTCTGAGGGAGGAGATTTCTGTTTCCGTGCACTGAGTGGATGCTTGTTCAATTGAAGCTCCTAAATCAGGCTGGATCAAGAGGAAGTTTTGAGGGGACAGAATTGGACTGGGTGTGATCTCTTCAGGGGTATCAGGAAACATTCTGGACAAGGCATCGGCTTTTCCATTTTTAGACCCTGGGCGGAAGGTGATATGGAAATTGAATCGAGAAAAGAATAAAGCCCATCGAGCCTGCCGGGGTCTCAGTCGCTTGGCCGTGCGGAGATACTCCAAGTTCTTATAATCTGTAAAAATCAAAATAGGGTGGATGGCGCCCTCCAGGAGATATCTCCATTCCTCCAGGGCGGTCTTTATTGCTAAGAGCTCTCGATCCCCTACGTCGTAGTTCTTCTCAGGCTGGGTCATCTTCCATGAAGAGAAGGCCACGGGATGAAGTAGGGCTTTGGGCCCCTGACGCTGGGAAAGAACTGCTCCTGTGGCTACTTCGGAGGCATCAACTTCCAGAACATAGGGCAAGGCAGGATCTGGATGCTGTAAAACAGGTGCAGAGGTAAAGAGGACCTTTAGTTGATCAAAGGCTGTTTGTGCTGCTTCGGACCACTGGAATCTGGTATGCTGACGTGTTATCTGGGTAATTGGTGCTACAATGGTAGAAAAGTCTCTTATAAATCTTCAGTAAAAATTTGCGAAGCCGATGAACCTCTGAACACTCTTCTTGTCAGAAGGGGCCGGCCACTCAAGAATGGCTTTCACCTTCTGAGGATCCATGGCTATCCCATTGGTGGTGATAATGAGTCCGAGGAACTGGATTGTCGTCTTCTCAAAGTCACATTTTTCGGCTTTTACATACAATCCGTGTACCCTTAGGATGCCCAGTACCTTTTTTACATGTGTTCTGTAAAGCTCCAGAGTAGCTGAGAATATGAGGATATCATCGAGGTAGACGATAATGAAGTGGTCTAGGTACTGCCGAAAGATATCGTTTTTGAAATGTTGGAATGTGGCTGGGGCGTTGCATAATCCAAATGGCATTACTAAGTATTCAAAATGTCCAAACCTTGTTCTGAACGCTGTTTTCCACTCGTCCCCCTCCCGGATGCGGACAAGATTGTAAGCTCCACGTAGGTCTAGTTTAGTGAAGACATGAGCTGTACGGAACCTCTGGAAGAGTTCTGGGATGAAGGGGAGCGGGTAGCGATTTTTAAGAGTAACTCTATTTAATTCTCTGTAATCCACACATGGCCTCAAAGTTTTATCCTTCTTCTCAACGAAGAAAATGCCGGCACCGGCAGGAGAGGAGGAAGGGCGGATAAATCCCTTTTCAAGGTTTTCATCAATATACTGTCTCAAAGTCTCAAGTTCAGTCTCAGGGAGGGGAAAAATACGGCCAAAAGGAATCTCAGCTCCCGGTAACAACTCGATGGGGCAATCGTAGGGACGATGCGGGGGTAGAGTATCTGCTTTCTTCTTGTCAAAGACAGCCTTGAACTCCTGATAGGCTGCTGGTATATTGGGATCCACACTGGGTGTGGGTAGAACAGACATGCAACTGGAAGAGTCCTTGGTTTCAGGAACAAGACAATGCTGCCGGCAGTAGGGAGAGGTGAAGAAAACTTCCCTTTTGGACCAGTCAATCTGAGGGTTGTGCGCCTATAGCCATGGGGTTCCCAAGATGACACGGAATATAGGAGAGCTCAGGACATCAAAACGTAGAAATTCCTGGTGACCAGAATTGATGGAGGTAAGGATAGGTGCCGTTTCCTGGGTGACATGCCCGGAACTGGGCATTGAGCCGTCGGCCAGGTGGACAGTCAGTCTTTGGCTCTTGTGGTGGAGGGGAATAGCGAGTCTCTTTGCCAGTGTCAGATCCAAAAAGCAACTACATGCCCCGGAATCCAGTATTGCTTGGAAGTGAACTTCTTGTCCTGCTATCAGTAATGTGACAGGAAGAGTAATGTGACAGGAGGAGGACCTGGACACCTGACAGTTGACCGTGGTGCGGAGGACCGATTTCCTGGGTCTTATGGGGCAAAAGGTTATATAATGGCCGGTTCCCCCGCAGTAGAAGCAAAGGTTCGCCTGTCGGCGACAAAGTCTCTCCCCTGAGGTTAATGCTGGATGGGCCAGGCCAAGCTGCATAGAACTAGATGTGGGCGGAGCTTCGAGCAGTTGCGGGGTTTGGATGCGTTCAGACCGGCGCTCTCATAAGCGTTTGTCGAGTTGAATAGTCAGTAGGATGAGACCCTCTAGAGTTGAAGGGGTTTTGACTCTAGACAGTTCATCCTTGAGGGATTCAGACAGTCCCAGCCGATACTGATAACGTAACGCTGCCTCGTTCCATCCTGAGTCTGAGGACCAGGTATGGAATTCCAATGTGTAATCTTCCGCTGGGCGCTGACCCTGCCGTAGGGCATGTAGAGAAGCTTCAGCAGTGGCTGCCCGCAGGGGATCGTCATATAACTGGGCCATGATTTCAAAGAACTGGTCCACAGAATTGATGAGGGGACTCTCCTGCTCCAGTAAGCCATGAGCCCATACTTGGGGTTCGTCAGTCAGCAAAGAAATGCTGAATCCCACTTTCACTGCTTCAGAGGAAAAGGTCCATGGTTGCAGAGCCAGGTACAGGTAACAGGCATTTTTAAAGGATCTGAATTTCTTCTGATCACTGGAGAAGCGTTCAGGTGTTGGCACTCGTGGTTCCGGAGGGGGCATCACCACAGCAGGAGTGGTTGCCAAGGAACTAGTTAAAGATGGCCCTTGACCTGCGGGAGAAGGTTTTGCAGGCAGGTGCTGCAGTCAGCCCTCTAATTGGTGGTACTCTTTCTGGAGTTCTTGGATGGCCTGGGTGAGGGCTGTGATCTGTATGCTGGCGGCTTCCAGCGGGGAGACACCTCCGTCGGCCTCTGACATGGCTGGTTTATACTGTCAGGAACTTGGTAGGAGGCCGAGATGATGGGAGGGCTCCCCTTGCGGCCGAGTGCAGCACACCACTGAAGATGACACAGCAGGTGTAGTGCCCACAGAAGCACGGGTGCCTGGTAGCTGAAGACAGACGTGCTTGGAAGGTCCAGGAGACAGAGACCAGTGGAGCAACTGGAAAGCTGAGCCGGGAGCCAGGCCAAGGATCATTCACAGGAAGACAGTCCGTAATCAGAATGACCAGGGGTGAGCCGTATCTTAGTACAGGGAGCAGGATATGCAGAGTTCAATAGACAAGCCAGGTTCAAATGCAGGGAGCAGGCAGAAGGAGGTCAGGTGCAAGCCAAGAGTCGAGCCAGAGGATCAGGAAGAGCGGGTCAGAACAAGCTGGGTCGGTACACAGGAGATCAGATCAACAGGTGATTCAGGATACAGGAACACAGGGGGAGCTGAAGATAAACCAGCAAATGCAGACACTAGCAGACTTCCTTATATAGGCCCATGTGACCTGCTGCCAGAGATACTGGGTCCTAAAGTCCTTCTCCTGCCAGAGATACTTGGTCCTAAAGTCCTTCTCCTGCTGTTGGTTTCCTGACAGTGCCTTTGCCTATGCAGGTTTGCCAACCCTGCACCATTACGCACAGGGATGCGCCTATTTCCCTGACACTAGCACTTGTGAAATGAGGAGTTTCTTCTTCACTAACATGTTCATCGCCTAAAAATAAAAAAAAAGGTATTATAAAGATGCAGGCCTACATCTATTACCTGAAGCTGTGGTGACAGACACTGACCTGTTGTGGTGACAATTTCCACCACTTCATCCACCTCTCCTTCCTCCAAATCTTCATCTTGGGGTTCTCTCTGGTCCACTTTTTTTAGGAGGTGTGGGGTTCCTGATGTCCTCTGAGTGGTGTCCTCCGAGTCTTTGCTCCCCTATGAGAATGAAACAAAAGGTATACTTAACACACAGATATCTGAGGCCAGAAATAGGAATATGAAACCTTGCTTGGAAGTGGGGTACAATTGTCTGTTTTGGCAGAGTTCCAAGCTGAAGACATTTCTTTTCCCTTACCGAAGCTGGAATACTTACCTTTTTTTGGACAAGTTTCACACATGGAGACACCCCAAGTATTCACTGGAGCACCTGTGTGGGACACCCTAAAAAGTTTGTTCTGGTGTCCCACACTAGTGCTCCTGAGTCCAGATGTGTAAACAGCTGCTGAGTGTCCTCTCCTTTACACGGAATCAAGCTTGCATGTCATTCTAGTTACAAACACATCTAGACAACAATGTAGTAAACTTCCTTTAATACAAATAGGCATGACCAAATGTAGTTAACCCTGTATCTAACAAAAACATCTTATGTAGTGGGGGAACAATGTTTACTACGACCGATTAGTGTGTCCACTAACCTGGAAGATTCCATTTTATACTGTCCAACAGTAAAGAAAAGCACATGGAGCAACATGCAAGTAATAATAATAATCTGAACACAGGACAAATACTTACTTTTTTTAACCTTTTTTTTTTTTGATCCTTCTTTACTGGTCGTGCTCCCTCAGTTTCAGGTCTGACCAGCGTTTCCTCAATTGCTCCTTGGATTGTCGTACCCCAAAATTCATGTGCAGACTCCCTACTACTTTAGACATGATCTTGGCCTTTCTCACATTATGGTTGGTGTACGGCCCATGCTTCCCATCATCATAGTCGGTCCTCTTCAAGATGTCCACCATCTCCGCCATCTCTGCAAAGGACATATTTGAGGCCTTGTATCTCCACCTGGATCTGGTCGTTTCTAGCTCTGGGCTTTCCTCCTCGTCACTGGAAGTATCATGCACCTGCTGTGTCTCTGCAATGACTCTCCCACTGCGCGCCGAAAGAGAAGGGGCGGGGAATATACTAGAATGAACGTCAGGGGCGGGAGACACGGGCGGAGTTTCACGCATGCGCAGTGTATATAAAGCTAACACGCATGTGTCGTACCTACGTTCTGTGTGCGGAGGAAGGAGTAAGCGACGAACGTGAGACCGAAGGTAAAATTTTAACTTGGGGCATCAGTGGCCTATACTGCTTTGAGATTGTGGCCTATATGGAGATAAAGATTAGTAGAGTTTATAGACTGACATTTTTATTTTTGGCTTGTGTTTTGTCTTGCAGAAAGGATGAATGCATTTAAAAAATAGGTTTTATGAGCGAGTTCCTGGACAGATACAGGGAGCTGCCTGCTTTGTGGGAAACAAAAAGCCCCATCCACAAGAAATGAGGAGCAAGGACGGCAGCACTGGAGAAACTGTTCCAATTTGTACAGACACGTCACTCCAGCCCTCCCTCCAGCCCAGCTGAGCCTTCTGAGGAGCAACCTGAGCCTTCTATCCTGGAAGAAGCGGATGTGCCCGGCTGAAGCCCGGTGTAGAATTTTTATAAAGATTTATTGTCGTAAAATTAATGATGTAAAATAGATGTTAATATTGATAAGAAATTAATGTTTGAACAAAAAGTGTTTTACATATCAATAGACAGTAGTGGCCAAAAATGATTGGGACAAGAATGAAAACTGCTGGGGTCAGAATGAGAGTCTTTTCTATTTATTAACATTCTATTTGAAACAGTCATGAGCTGAAAATTGTGTGTGTTTGATGAAACAAAAACTAAAACTATGTCCCTTTTTTATACACAGGATGAGGTCAGCCAGGATGAGGGTGTGGAAAGTGGCAGGCAGGAGGAGGCAGGAGGAGGCAGGGTCAGTGTCAGCCAGGAGGTGGCCGACCCCAGTGTCAGCTAGGAGGTGGCCGGGCCCAGTGGCAGCCAGCAGGTGGCCGGGCCCAGTGGCAGCTAGCAGGTGGCCGGGCCCAGTGGCAGCCAGCAGGTGGCCGGGCCCAGTGGCAGCACCCAATCCCAGGTGCCTCCCCTCGGCCTTCAAACAAGAAGGGCCAAGAGGAGTAGGAACGTGGAGGAGGCAACACTGGCCCTCATTAGGGAGGCTCATGCCACACTACAAGAAACCCCCACCACTCAAGATGTCTGCATAGTTGCTTCAAAAATGCAGGCGATGGAGACGGGCCAACGCCTAGTCTGTGAGACACTAATCTTCAAGGCCCTAAATATGGGGTTGATGGGCAAAATCATCAGAAATACAGACATTTGTGAGGTCGCCCATCCTTCTCCACCTCCTCCTCCTCCTCCTCCACCTCCTCCTCCTTCTCCTCCTCCTGCCACAAGTCCACCTCCAGTACCACAGGCTCCAAAGAAGGGTGCAGGGAGGGCTACAAAGAAGTCGAGAAAGTGATGGCCTGGCTTCAGTCTGGTCTGACAAAAGATGCAGGCTGTTGTAGTACCACAGACTGGGGACATATATGTCATCTGCTGCTGTTGCTTATCTCTGGGAGTCCAGGACCAGATTGTGCTCCCTATTGTATGGACTCCTCAAGCTCCCAATTTAATTTTTCAAATACTTGATGTCGGCCCTGGGGTCCAAAGGCTTCGCAAATTGCAGCAGGTTCTCCAGCGTTGCCTTCCTCTTTAATTTGTTATGAGACAGAATAAATGGAATTGATTTCTACAGTAAATACTTGCCTATGTGTTTTGATTAAAAAAGGACAGTTTGTGAGTAGGCAGGTACATTTCAAAAATACAATGTGTAGCTAACAAGGGACACCAACCAACCTCCTTGAGGTTACAAAATACAAGATACAAATTTTATTGTGGTAACTTGATACACCAAAATAAATAAAACAAATATATGGAGATCACTAGAAAATAATTTTAAAGAAGAAAAGAATGCGATGCATTAAATGATGCCATAATTTGCAGCGTGACGAATGTGATATCTCCATTACGAACGCTAGTTTTACCAGAAAGAGCGCTCCCGTCTCATACTTGATTCTGAGCATGCGCGTTTTTTTGCCCGTCGGAAAACCATATAGACGAACGGTTTTCCCGCCAGGATTTTTTCCTGACGGGAAAAAAGAGAATGCAAATCCGTGCAACTAAACCCCTGTTTTTAAACGCACTGTTAGACAGGTGAATTTGTTTGGTTGCTGATTGGTTGGTAAGTTGAGCTTGGATATTCTGTGTGTTTTTTATTGACATGCGTCCGCCCATCCAGTGCTCCTTGCTGTGAAGACCAGTCAAAGATGGGGGCAGTGACATTTTTGTTATATGTATTGTTGTCATTGTGGTCAGGCAACGCACTAGCACCTTTGCTTCCATGTGCTGGGTGTTTAGTGTGCTCCTGCCCCTTTAATGGAGGGTGGGCTCCCCTCAGTCATCTGCCCTTTATCTATCCATCAGCATACATGTGCTTCCATTGAGGAGACCTTAAATTTTAGAGTTAGGTCTGCAGCATACAGGGAGCCTTGACGGGGCCTGCAGCTTACACATGTATTTGCAAATGCGTGCAACTAAACCCCTGTTTTTAAATGCACTGTTAGACAGGTGAATTAGTTTGGTTGCTGATTGGTTTGTAAGTTGAGCTTGGATATTCTGTGTGTTTTTTATTGACATGCGTCCGCCCATCCAGTGCTCCTTGCTGTGAAGACCAGTCATAGATGGGGGCAGTGACATTTTTGTTATATGTATTGTTGTCATTGTGGTCAGGCAACACACTAGCACCTTTGCTTCCATGTGCTGGGTGTTTAGTGTGCTCCTGCCTCTTTAATGGAGGGTGGGCTCCCCCCAGTCATCTGCCCTTTATCTATCCATCAGCATACATGTGCTTCCATTGAGGAGACCTTAAATTTTAGAGTTAGGTCTGCAGCATACAGGGAGCCTTGACGGGGCCTGCAGCTTACACATGTATTTGCAAATGCGTGCAACTAAACCCCTGTTTTTAAACGCACTGTTAGACAGGTGAATTTGTTTGGTTGCTGATTGGTTGGTAAGTTGAGCTTGGATATTCTGTGTGTTTTTTATTGACATGCGTCCGCCCATCCAGTGCTCCTTGCTGTTAAGACCAGTCATAGATGGGGGCAGTGACATTTTTGTTATATGTATTGTTGTCATTGTGGTCAGGCAACGCACTAGCACCTTTGCTTCCATGTGCTGGGTGTTTAGTGTGCTCCTGCCCCTTTAATGGAGGGTGGGCTCCCCCCCCCCCGTCATCTGCCCTTTATCTATCCATCAGCATACATGTGCTTCCATTGAGGAGACCTTCAATTTTAGAGTTAGGTTTGCAGCATACAGGGAGCCTTGACGGGGCCTGCAGCTTACACATGTATTTGCAAATGCGTGCAACTAAACCCCTGTTTTTAAACGCACTGTTAGACAGGTGAATTTGTTTGGTTGCTGATTGGTTGGTAAGTTGAGCTTGGATAATCTGTGTGTTTTTTATTGACATGCGTCCGCCCATCCAGTGCTCCTTGCTGTGAAGACCAGTCATAGATGGGGCAGTGACATTTTTGTTATGGGAAAAAAGAGATCCTGTTCTTTTTTTGTGCGGCAGTTTTCCCGTCGGAAAAACTGTGATGGAGCATACACACGGCTGGGATTCCCGACGAAAAGCTCTCATAGCAGTTTTCCTGTCGGAAAAACCGGTCAGAAAAGAAATGGTGTGAAGGAGAGGAGAAATTCTGTGGTGAGTGAGGTTGATGAAAGAAGGTCTGGGACTGGGTAAGTAATGATTGGTATTGTGGAGGGGGATGATGGTAAGAGAGGAGATATCGTGCTGCTTAAGCCCGGGCTGCATGGGGGGGCTTGAAAAGCAGTCCTTGGGTAGCTTGGTGGTGGCCCACCACTTGATTTTGCAGCACAAAACTGCATGGCTCATGCAAAAATGCTACCCATGCTCTGCTTTTCAAGGTCTCCACCACTGTTCTCTAGGACATAGTACATGGTGTGGCAGAAGCAGGCGCATAAGTTGCTCGGATCTAAGTACGCATCCACACTACGCCTCACCTGCAGCACTTCCTGCAGCAGCTCTATTACCCATTCCTGGGTTTCATTGTTGAAACCGGCCCTCATCTAATGCTGATTGCATCCACAGCCATGGGCACTGGAACATACACGGCTGGATGAGGGTGTGTCAGGGACCTGGCTCCAATGAAAACTGCAAAAAATAAAAATAAAAATAAAAAAATACGTGGAAATTTTTTTGACAGACAGACAGACAGACAGATAGATATGTTGACTCATCTGTGGCCCTAGGGGTTATTTGGGAAGCTTGGCAATGCTGGTGGACACACCGGTTGATGATTCCCCTACCTGGCCTAGATCTGGTTGCAGTTCCCCCTCAACCTCGCTCTCATCTCGAAGGTTGGATATTGTCCTAAAAAGATAAAAAGATACAATATATGTTTTCTAAAAAAAAAAAAAAAATTGAAAAATAAATAAATAAATTAAAAAAGGCTGCAGAAAAACTAGCAAAAAAAATATATCTATATTATATATAAAAATAAAAATAAAAAATACGATTTTTTTTTTACAAAACGCTGTAGAAATGTTCTGTTTGAAGCTCAGGTTCTACAATTCAAATAGAAGTTAAAACCTTGATGACCCTTTTGTTTAGCTTACGAAGGTGGGAAAGATATTCAGTGACCCACTGGTGTAAAGGCATCTAGCACAAGGTGATAAGGAATGTGAAGAATATGATTATGTGTCAGGTCCTATTTCAAAAGCTTCCAGTCTATAACATTCTAAAGTATTTTTCTCCTTCTCTGTCAGTGTGCTGTGTAGCACCCTGGAATTCCTGACCATACATAGAAAAAATAAATATCCTTTTTTTATGGAGACTTAAATAGGTGCATTCTTCACATATTTTAAGTAGTCTTGAATGGTGGGTCATTTGTGCTCTGCTGTTGATAGAAATATAAGCATATAATTATTTCCTTTCAGTTGTTGATGAGTTACTCACTGTATCACTGCTTGACAAAGAATGCTGCATATCTATCATCTGTATCTGGCTTGAAAATCGTTAGATCATTTAACTTCTGTTTAACACAGATAACATTATACCATATATGTTAAATAATATACAAACATTGCTCACACTGTTCTAAAGTCAAATGCCTAGTACACACAATGAGATTATCGGACGAATGATTGTCCTTTTTTTTTGTATGCTAGTCTCATATCGAAAATGAAGAGGCTACTAAAGTTACAAAAATTCTCATAAGACAGAACAAAAATTTGGAAGTGATGTAATGTATTATATTGTATTCATATTGTATTTTTTGGGCGAAAACTGTACTGATTAAATGAAAATCATTAGAGAGAAATAATTGTGCTTGTCCTATTTGATAATATTGGATGAACTGTCATGATCGGCTCTCAAAATCTGTGTACTAACAATCAGATTATCGTACGATCCCTTAGAAAGCAGTATTTTTCGTCTGATTTTATGATTGTGTGTACGGGCCTTAAAAAGTGATCTTGTGTTTTGTCCATGCAGGCCAAAAAGTAACAGGTTACTTTTAGGCCCCATGCACACGAGACGCCGGTGCAAACTCTGCTGAACATGCCTTTTTAAAGGCTGAAACCAGCGTTTAGAAACGCCCATTTTGCCGTGATTGCAGCTGCGTTTAGCGGTGTTCTACCACGTTTGCGTCTATTAGCGTTTAGTTAAGAAACATCATAAGACCCTCCCTAAGCTCAAAAAACAGTATTATTTAACCATTTCAGCCATCTTGTGAGACCAGAGTGAGTAGCAGCAGCTAAGAGAGCAGCAGTGTACTTGTATTTAGCGTATCACTTGCCACATCATCTGCCACAAGCTGTGGATTGTCCACTTGCCACGTCACCTGATACGTCACCTGGCCACGTCACCTGCCACAAGTTGTGAATTGTCCACTTGCCACGTCACCTGCCATGTCACCTGGCCACGTCACATGGCCACAAGTTGTGGATTGTCCACTTGCCACGTCACCTGGCCACGTCACCTGGCCATGTCACCTGCCATGTCACCTGCCGCAAGTTGTGGATTGTTCACTTGCCACGTCACCTGCCACGTCACCTGGCCACGTCACCTGGCCACGTCACCTGCCACAAGTTGTGCATTGTCCACTTGCCCCGTCACCTGGTCATGTCACCTGGCCACATCACCTGCCACAATTTGTGGATCGTCCACTTGCCACGTCACCTGCCACATCACCTGGCCACATCATCTGGCCACGTCACCTGGCACAATTTGTGGATTTTCCACCTGCCACGTCACCTGCCACGTCACCTGGCCACGTCACCTGCCACAATTTGTGGATTGTCCACTTGCCACGTCACCTGCCACATCACCTGCCACATCACCTGCCACGTCACCTGCCACAATTTGTGGATTGTCCACCTGCCACGTCACCTGCCATGTCACCTGGCCACGTCACCTGCCACAAGTTGTGGATTGTCCACTTGCCACGTCACCTGGCCACGTCACCTGCCACGTCACCTGGCCACGTCACCTGCCACAATTTGTGGATTTCCACCTGCCATGTCACCTGGCAACATCACCTGCCACAAGTTGTGGATTGTCCACTTGCCACGTTACCTGTCACAAGTTGTGGATTGTCCACTTGCCACGTCACCTGCCACAAGTTGTGGATTGTCTACAGTGCAATGCAAGCAATTACAGTTTTTTTATATTTTTTTAATGGTTTTTCATCATTTGCCATCATTTCTGAGATTTCTAATGTAAACAAAATAGGTCACCTTTAAAAACGCTTATAAACTAAAACGCGGCAAAACGCTGATACCGCGTTTAGCCGCATTTAGCGGCGTTTAGCGGCATTTTGCGTCTGAAATGTGGAAAACGTTTGTGTCTGAACGCATTTTTTTGCTTCTGGAAAAACAAGGTTAAACGCAACTGTCTAAAAACGGCAATAAACAAGACTGTGTGCATGGACACATAGGATAACATTGAATGTGTTCAGGAGCAGTTGAAAAAAGTGTCCAACTGCCGCTGAACACACGTTTAACAGCGTCTCGTGTGCATGGGGCCTTACTGTCAGCCTCTACAGCTGCACGTGCTTACATTCCTTGTGCTCCTCTGCCTCCCTATTTTTCTTTTGAGAGTGAAGAGAGGAAGTCCTGTGTAAGTTGCAACTTGGAACTTACACATGCCACTTTGTCCCTAACAACAGTGGCGGGTGGTGATTTTTGGGGGGGGGGGTGGCAAACAACCACTCACCCACCCCAGCACTTACCCCATCATGGAGGGTGGCAGGCAGCAGGCAGCATGGTGCAGCGGCTCTGTGTCGTCTTCTCCATGGCGGCTTCCAGCTTCTCCCCTCCTTCTCCTAGACGTCCAATAGCCAACCGAGTGACCGGTGTCAAAGCCCGCTTCCTGATTTGGCCAGAAGGAGGATCAGTGTTACAACAGCGAATATTAATTTGCTGTTGTAAGCCCACCCTATATTTAAAGAAAAATGAAGCTGCACAATGAATTAAAATAAAAAATAGTGGATATCAGTACACATGTATCCTGTCTCTGGCTTCCAAAAAAGTCCTATACATGAAGTACGGGATTAAATGACCCAACAGTTGCAAGTAAGGGCAGTGAACCCAGAGATCTTATAATACTGCTGCACCAATCTCTGAAGAGACTATACCGAGATGCATAAAGTTCATTGGAAATGATCAATGGATGAAAGTCAATATGCTGGGATGTTAATGCTGAAGGCCAATAGTGTGAATATAAGTCTTCTTAGTAACCATCAGTGACATCAAACACGGAAACACCCAAGAAAAGTGCTGACATTCAGACAGAAAGGAATCCACCACCTCTAGTAAAGCTGCCGCTTACCAGAAGCACAGATCCCTGCAAGAGATCAGTATACACAGATGGCTGTTACCCCTGCCAGGGTCTCTGGATGGCTCTGTCAAATATCCCCGCTCATCCAATGGATATGTCTCCAGTCTTTCTCACACTGTCAAGATGGGCTCATGGCAAGATGAAAAAGAAAGCCACCATAGCGTAATCCAGTTTAAAATTTAATATAACATTAAAAGAAATACACTTACAAATTAGTGCAGATAAATTAGCGTGTGAAATATCGTGTAGCCGACTGACCCTCACAGCCCGTTCCTTCCGGGACCTTGCGTTGTTGTTGTGATGACGTCAGCACGCCGCTCCTCCCTACGCCGTTTCGTCACAAATGATGTCGTCCAGGGGCACGGGCGGCGTGCAGACTCACCGCCAATTATACTCCACATACAGCAGGACCGCCCAGATCTGAGCTCCTGGCTTCCCCGCCGCACAAATCGCCATGTTCACAGAGGGCAAACTGTCCTTACATTGTGAGACAAACAAACCTTAGGCTTGCCTGTCCTGGCTTGACCACTTCCCTATGGGTAGCTTATTAAGCATGTTGTCTGTAGCGTCATATTAATAATAAAAATGAATCCGCTCAAGTGAACGGCTCACCACATATCCCTCACAGCACACACTGCGGACTATAAAACACACAAAATGTGTGCCGAAAGGTATAGCAAGCCACCCCTATGAATTTTGCTATACCTTTCAAACATTTCGTGGGTTTTATAGTCTGAAGTGTGTGATGTGAGGGATATGTGGTGAGCCGTTCACTTGAAACTGCCTGCCATACAGACCGCAAGAGAAGCATGGGGTGAATACTCAAAAAGTAAATTTATCCTTCCCTCCATTCTTTCTCCACTTACATTTTTTGCAGGTTCATCACTGATCAAGCCTGGACAAGGAACAATTCTACTTCAACCTTTGTGAACCCAACTTGCCAACTTGATTGTCATTAGACATGTGCACTCATTTTCGTCCGAATTTCAGGTATTTCCGTTTATCGTTTTAACAAACGAAAACGAAAGCGCAGAATTCTAAAACCGAAAGATCCGACATAAACAAATGCTTTATTTTCGTTTTTGTTGCGACAACAGTTCGATATAGATAGGAGATTAGACACGACGCTGACAATAACAATCTGTGTCTATCGAACCTGTGGTCGAATGTGCCTAACCTTAACTCTATTAGTCCAAGATTATTCGACATAGAGAGAAAAGATTTGACATTATAGAGAGAAAAGATTCGACGGAGAGAAAAGATGGCTGCTGGAATTGGGTGGGGGAAGCAAAATAAAAATAATGATGATGATGAATGTTATTGGCTGATTGTAACCAAAGAGGAGGAGCAGTAAAATAGCTAGAACTAACTTGACAATTCAACATGAACGACGAAGTTTCGACAAAGCATCGAAAAACATACAAATGTTGAATCTGTGATTGAAGGCTTATGGTGTCTGTCGAAAGTTCTAAGAAGATTCGACGGAGCAGCTAAACTGTACGACGCCGCAATCGTACATTTCCGGTCAAATGCATCCGCCCACAAGCTATAGAAGAATTCTAATGTTGGTTGACTAGTAAAAATAATTAATAAATATAATTATTACTAGTCATACAACATTAGAATTCTACTATAGCTAGCTTGTAGGCGGAACATTCGACCAGAAATGTACCATTGCAGCGTCGTACAGTTTCGCTGCTCCGTCGAATCTTCTTTGAACATTCAACAGACACCATAAGCCTTCAATGACAGATTCGACCTTAATTCATTCAGATTTTTGGACGAATGCAATTTCGAACAAAAAACGATATAAATAAAAACAAATTTCGGGAGTAACTAAATAAATTTATTTTCGGACGAAAACGACATTCCAAAACTAAATATTTCAGTGTGCACATGTCTAATTGTCATCAAAGTATGACAATACACAGCAGATAAACAGATAAACTTACTCGGGAGGGACAGTATCTCTTAAAAAAACAGAGATTCCACCTATATCCTCTTCTACAGTGCCCAATTTACCAGAAATCACACCCTTATAAGAAACGCTGTGGGTAGAGACTTTGCAAGAGCATAAGAGCTTTCTTCAGAAATGTGGAATATGTTATAGGTGCTGTGCTTCATCAAACACTGTATGTTGTCATCAAGGGTGCATAATTCAACATGATAAACATATTACAGCTATGCATCCTAATCCACCACCTGGCCATCAACAGTGTCTATCTATATCCATCCATGCTTCAAATCACAGTAGGAAGCAACAAAATCATGCTCCGGCTGCAATAACTGTTTCCTACTGAAATTTGTGGGAGGGATTCACAACCAAATGCTGTGCTAAGGTATGTCTAGTTAGGGGGCCCCCAGGGAAAATTACCAGGATGTACATCATACCAGAAGATCAAAGAACCAGATCCTTGATAAAACCTAAATTATTTTTAGATCTTAAGCATAAAAGGATTTGCAATACCATATACTCTCAACACCTGTTCTGATTATGTATGGCAGAAGTGCTAATGGGTATATTGTCTCTTCAATTAAGAAAATATGCACATATCCTTGCCAATATTGACAGAATGTGACCAGTTATCAACAATGAGGAAGAGATTCTTACTCAGCTTTAGGGATGAGACGATGTTCGAGTCAGTGTTCGCCGAATTGGGGCATTTGCGGGAAATTCGAGTGCCCGCGGAACGCCCCATAATCAACGGCGAGGCCGTCAATGCACTACGAGATCGCAGTGCATTGACGGCTGCTGATTGGCCAAAGCATGCACCTGACCTGCATGCTTTGGCCAATCACAGCGTGCTCTGACGGCCAATCATGGCTCATGGGGCTTAGTCCACGCCCTACACTATGTTAAGCTGCTTACATAGCGGCCATACATAGTTTGATGAATGAGAGCAGCAAAATTGCATTTGTAAAGGAACAAATGTAATTTAAACCTGCTCGCAGTTGTAATGTATTGCTAGATCCCGGCAATATAGATAAAAATCATTGAAAAAAACCCGGCATGGGTTCCCTCCCCCAGTCTATAACCTTGCCCTTTGGGTCTGGTATGGATATTAATGGGAACCCTGCGCCAAAATAAAAAAAATGGCATGGGGTCCCCCCTAAATTCCATGCCATGCCCTTTAGGTCTGATACGGATATTAAGGGGAACCCCACCACAAGATTTTTTTTTTAAATGGCGTGGAGGTCCCCCTCAAAATACATAGCCCTTCAGGTCTGGTATGGATTTTAAGGCTGCTTTCACACTGGAACGGGCATTGACGGTAAAACGCTGCTAGCTTTAGCGGCGCTTTACCGTAATTTTAGCGGCGCTATTCAGCGCTAGCAGGGCGGTTTTAACCCCCGCTAGCGGCCGATGAAGGGGTTAATACTGCCCTATAGCACTGCTGCTGAAGCACTTTGCAGGCATTTCGGCAGCAGTGCTCATTCATTTCAATGGGCAGGAGTGGTGTATACACCGCTCCTTCACCGCTCCAAAGATGCTGCTTGCAGGAGTTTTTTTAACGTCCTGCCAGTGCATCGCCTTAGTGTGAAAGCACTCGGGCTTTCACAGTAAGACTGCAGGGGACCTGTTTTTCAGGCACTTTACAGTCACTATTTTTAGCCCAAAAGCAGCTGAAAAACGTCCCAGTGTGAAAGGGGGCTAAGGGGAACCCCGCGCCCCAAAAAAAAAAATGGCATGGGGTACCCCCCAAAATTAATACCAGACCCTTATCCGAGCACGGAACCTGGCAGGCCGCAGGAAAAGGGGGGGGGCGAGGGAGTGTCCCCCTCCTGAACCATACCAGGCCACATGCCCTCAACATGAGGAGGGTGTTTTGGGGTCAAGGCCCTGTTGATGGGGACAAGGGCCTCTTCCCTACAAACCCTTTCCCAGTGGTTGTGGTGGTCTGCAGGCGGGGGGCTTAACAAGGGGACCCCCCGATCCCAGCCCCCCCAATGTGAATGTGTATCGGGTACATTGTACCCCTACACATTCACCAAAAAAAGTAAAAATGACAGGAGACAGTTTGGGACAAGTCCTTTATTATTAAAAAAATTTAAATAAATGTCCTGCGATGTCCATCCATGTTCGATCACAGCGTCGACGTACCGAGAAAATAAATAAATAGAAAAACTCTGCCTCGATAGGAGGCGTCCCTGTGACTGCAGGCTTTTTGCTTTGACAGCTGTTATATAGCTGAGGGCGGGGCCGCCCGGTTAACATAAATGGGTGACCCCTCCCCCTCTGGTGACATCACATGTTGTCAGCTATATAAGAACTGTCAGTTCAAAAAGGCCGCAGTCGAGGCAGAGTTTTTTAGTTTTTTTGGTTTTTTTTTCTCGGGTCGTCGGCGTTGTGATCGAAGATGGATTTACATGGCAGGACATTTTTATTTATTTTTTTTAATAAAGGAATTGTCCAAAACTGTGTTCTGTAATTTTGACTTTTTTGACACTTTTTTCTTGGTGAATGTGTAGGGGTACAATGTACCCGATACCCATTCACATGGGGGGTGGGATCTGGGGGTCCCCTTGTTAAAGGGGGCTTCCAGATTCCGATAAGCCCCCCGCCCGCAGACCCCTACAACCAATCCAGTGTAGAAACTTCGGCCCAAACCCATACCTCCCCATGATCTCCCACAGGTAACTCCACTTCACGGAGTCAAACGCCTTTTCCGCGTCCAGAGAGGCAAATTCAAAAATTCTCTGCCGAGTGTAAAACATAGCCTTCCTAGTGTTCTCAACCTGGTGTAAAGAGAGGTGCCTCAAAGCCCTCTGCCAAGATTTATACCGATCCGGCGATGGAGACCGCACAAAGTCTGCCTCCCGCTCAGCAGGCCCCTCCTCCAGTTGTTCCAGCATCTGAGAGGACGCTCTCTGAAGCGTGCCTATGCGTGATATAAAAGTCCTCCTAGTCCATGCCTTAAATGAGTCCCATTGCACCAGTGGGGAAGTAGTGTCACTGTTCATGTTCCAGTAAGTAACCAAGGACTCCATTACAGGCTCCCTCAACCGTTCATCCAATGCCCAAAGCCCCGAAAACTGCCAGAGCCCTGCAGCAGGGGGATCCGAGAGGGATATGGCCATATTTCGCGGGGCATGGTCTGACACAACGCGAGGGAGCACCTGTGCATCATTGCTTTTAATTTCACTATATGAGTACCCTCTGGTTATTTTTTTCAATAAATTGATATTTTACAAATTAAACTATGGTTCTTCTTTTTTTCTTTTGATTGGCGGATCGGGTTGGAGGGAGCTGTCTTGGCTGCTTAGAGTATTGATGGATATTACCTGAGCACTATTGTACCTCCTGAGTTTCGAGATTTAGAGATCTGGTTGATCTTCACAGGAGAAAGCACACAATTGGACTTAATTGTACTGTTATTTTTTTAATGGGTACATATATAGCCCTGACAATTTACACAGTGCTTTACATATAAATTGTAGAGTCACATCAGTCCCTGGCCTCAAGGCAGTGTAAATTTCATCAATGAAAACTTTTTCGTCAGCGGAATTTTTGCAGTGACGAAAACTAAGCGAAAAGTACACCACATTTTCATCCACTGACGATAACTATGATGAAAATCAATTCTGTTTTAGTTAACGAACGAAAACAAAATGAAAAAGTGAGACAGGGATGTTTACCCTTGTGAACTAACTCCGGTTTCCATGGAGCTACGCCTGCTTCCACTCCCAGCAAGCAAGCAACTGTGCAGCCAGCATTACAGCCCTCTGAGTCCTCAGATGACCTTCCAGAGCAGCACTGGGCATTACAGGCCTCCCGAGTCCTCCCGATAAGAGTCCCACTCTGGAGTCATGACTCACGAGTTACGACAATGACCACCATCCAGAGCAGAAAGAACCCACTGTGAGTGTGTAGCACATTACAATTACAGGCCTAAGGCCTCCCCTCAGACCACCATCTGTCCAGAGCAGTGAGCACTGTGTGTGCATTACAGGCCTCCTCTGACAACTGGCATCCAGGGCACTGTGCATTACAGGCCATCCCTTGGACCTGCCTGAGACCACCATCCAGCACTGTGCAGCATTACAGGCCTGACCACCAGCATCCAGAACACTGTGCATGAATTACAGGCCATCCCAGTCAGACCTCCATCCAGCACTGTGCAGCATAAGGCCGCCTCTGACCAGTGACCACAGGCATCCAGAGCACTGTGCATTACAGCAGGCCATCCCTCAGACCTGAAACCACCATCCAGCAGTGTGCAGCATTACAGGCTTCCTCAGACCATTGTCTAAAGCACTGTGCAGCATTACAGGCCTCCTAAGACCAACCATCCAGAGCACTCCGCAGCATTACAGGCCTCCTCAGACCACTGTCCAGAGCACTCTGTGGCATTACAGGCCTCCTCTGACTACCATTCAGAGCACTCTGCAGCATTACAGGTGTTATTCACATAAACTCATAAGGCAACACAGGCCTCCTCACTGTCCTCAGACCATCCAGAGCCGTGATGTTAGGGACAACAAGACCCTTTGCAAACCATGTGGAGCGACACTCGCTGGTAAAAATACAACAAACTTGAAGCGTCATTTGCGGACATTCCAGACAACTCATCTCAAAATTCATACAAAGTTAAGCACAGTACACTTAAAGCGGAGCTCCCCTGAAAAAATAATAATATTAAAAGCCAGCAGCTACAAATACTGCAGCTGCTGACTTTTAACATTAGGACACTTACCTGTCCTGGAGTCCAGCGACGTCGGCAGCAGAAGACGAGCGATTGCTCGTCACTCTGCTGCCCCCACCGCCATCCTCGGTGAGGGAACCAGGCAGTGAAGCCTTGCGGCTTCACTGCCCGGTACCCTACGGCGCATGCGCGAGTCACGCTGCACCGTTCTCACTGGTCCCCGTTGTGTTCTAGGAGCCGAGTGTTTCACGGAACTCAACAGGTATTCTGCGGGAAGTGACGTACTACCCGCAGAATACCCGCAGAGAGGACTCCCGGAAGTGGGTGCAAATACCTGTCTTGGACAGGTATCTGCACCCCCTCCCCCCCTGAAAGGTGCCAAATGTGACACCGGAGGGGGAGAGGGTTCCGATGAGCGGAAGTTCCACTTTAGGGTGGAGCTCCACTTTAACTCCACTCTTTTTGAGAACAGTCTTATCTATGTACATTGCAGGGATTTTTTAACAAACTTTGTCGCACTCAGATTGCAGCACTTTTGTTATTTTTACCTTCAGAATAACAAAAGGTATGCAATCTGACTGTAACAAGGTAATAGCTGTTTGTTTGTCTGTCATGTTGTACACTTAGTCACTCAATCTGAATGGGAGTGATTTCATATTAACTATCAGCTGCTGCTTTCCAAGAATTGAAGTATCTCACCAAAATATATACTGTACTGGAGATTTTAGTTGACTAAATATGACTGAGCCCTGGTTCACATTGGTGCGTTTTGACATGCGATTTGACATGTCAAATCGCATGTAAAATTGGCGGCAATTGCCAGCAATGGCAACCTCCTAATCGGTGCAGCGCTGCATTTGCGGCGCCGCACCAATTTCAAAAAGTTGTTTCTGTACTACTTTTTGCAATTTTGGGGTGCGATTTCCATTGACATCTGTGCAGAAACCCGCACAGATGTCTGTGAAATTGCTGTCAAAATTGGTACTGACATGCTGGATTCAGCTGAACTCCCACAGTTTCATTCCCGCAGCTCAGTGTGAACCAGGGCTAAAACAAATGCAGATGACTAAAATGGGATTAATACTAAAATAGCATTTTAGTCAAAAGACTAAAGCCTCATACACACGATCAGATTTTCTGCGGACAAAGCGTAGGACTTTTGTCCGAAGGGCGTTGGCCGTGAACTTGTATTACATACAAACGGGCAAATAATTGTTGGCAAACAAACACGAAACAACGTGTTTTTTCAGCTCTTTAGCGCCACCCTTTGGGCAACGTCTGCTAATGTTGTGTTATGGTTAGCATTGCGGATAGCAATAGTGCTATCGTGGATAGCACTCTAGCCTAGCAGTAAAAAGGGTCGCTGGTTCGAATCCCAACCATGACACTACCTGCCTGGAGTTTGCATGTTCACCCTGTGCCTGCGTGGGTTTCCTCCGGGTACTCTGGTTTTCTCCCACACTCCAAAGACATGCTAGTAGGTTAATTGGCTTCTGTCTAAATTGGCCCTAGTATATGAATGTGAGTTAGGGACCTTAGATTGTAAGCTCCTTGAGGGTAGGGACCGATGTGAATGTACAATGTATATGTAAAGCACTGCATAAATTGACAGCGCTATATAAGTACCTTAAATAATAATAGTAATTTGTTGGCAAAAAATCCGACAACATCTGTCCGATGGAGCATACAAACTGTCGGATTATCCGACAACAGCCCGTCATCACACAATTCCCTTTGGATAATCGGATTGTGGTTACGAGGCTTAAGACGAAAAGGAAATCGAAATTTGCTGCCAAAATTAACACTTCCTCAAGGAGCTTAAAATCTAAGGTCCCTAACTCACGTTCATACATACACGTGTAGCACTACCCCCGTAGGAGCTGCTGGTTTCTTTTGGGTCTACGCTCTGCCTATCAACCCCAGAAGTTTGTCTCAAACAACTGGACAACACAATAATTGTGGAACCCACTGGTATTTGGGAACCACAATGATATCATACAGTAATGATAATACAGTGAAATATTGTTACCTTATGCTGGTTACCTGTCCCCACTGTAACAGACAAGATTCCACACACGTGTAGTTTAACCAAGGATAAAGCGTTTACTTGGTAGAAGAAGATAAAGCAAAGTTAAACAAATGACAGTTGACTTCATACAGGGCCCTGTAAGAGTCAATGGCATGGAATTTAATCAAAGGTTTAAACAATATAAGCTGAAGTCAGACCTAAGTAGGCACGCAGTGGAGGGATTTCCCCAATGCAATAAGATCAGCAATGGAGTACCTCTCCACCAGGCCTCACCCAGCTCTCAGTAATAACAATGACTGTACCAACTAGCATAAACAGCTATTGTAGATAAGTAGATGAGTCTATATGCTCTTTGGCTCCCTCTAGCGGGCAACTCCCATATACATGTCCTACTGCTTTAGTTCAAACAAACAAACTGAGTCTTGTAAGTGTTCCTTCCGGTTAATAGCAGTCTTCGCTAGCTTTAGTTGGTGCACATTAATAATTTGTGATCCAACTGGTATGAAGAAAACAAACTCTCACAGTATATATAACCTGCTGGCGGCACAAGCGCCAATCCTTTCAATGCAATGTCGCTGTAAGCTGCAATGTGTCTCTGCACGTGGCGTGCTAACTTCCAAACAGTAATATTGAGTATATCAGATCCACCCTCCTGTGATACAGTTACTTATATCATTGGGCAGGTGCCCTCTCACCCAATGAGGCCTCGCGTCTCCAGTATGTTCCGCCTGTAGTGTCTCGGTTCTCGGCCTCTCTGCAACTTGCAGTCCCTGGTCCTCCGTGCAGCCGTCACAAGGTGTTGGTGGATAGGCGACTCTGGTTGCTGTGGAGTGTAAGTCGGACACGGCGAAAAGGATCCCTCTGAGGCTAGGCGATCCGCTCTGGCGACTGGAGGCCCAGGCTTCTCGGACCTATGCACACTGGTAGCAGGCCCCAGCAAGGCTTCCTCCTTGATTGAAGGCTGCGTCCCAAGAGACCGGATGTCCACCCCCTCCCCCTTTAAAAAAGCCTCTCCCAGAGTGCTGTGCTGGCTGCAATGCACTCTGGTAGCACAGTAGCACTGTGGGTAGTGTAGTCTGTTTAACACCCAAGGCACCCTTTTATCTCCCTGTACTTCAAGGTCCATTATGCATTGTTCCAATCTAATTAAACTGAACAAGTTGAAGCAATATAATAATTGAACACCGGAGGGAGCTGAGTTCCTTCTTGATTACAAACTGTAGTCCATTAGCTACGTGCAAAAATGGACACCTTTCTACACACATACTAGGGACAATTTAGACAGGAGCCAATTAACCTACTACCTATGTCTTTGGAGTGTGAAAATAAACCAAAATACCTGGAGGAAAGCCAAGCAGGCCCAGGGAGAACATGCAAATTCAAGGCAGGTAGTGCTGTGGTTGTAATTTAAACTAATGACCCTATTGCTCCCAGGCAGAAATTCTAACAACTTATCCACTGTGTTGCACTCTGGCTTGTATGCTTGTTATCCATGCTCATTGCCTGCCCTGACATCTGGCTGCTATCCTGGCTGCCCTGGTCCACAGTAATGTTATCTTTTCCAGTCCATTGCTACCTGGTATGCTTCTGATTCGTGTGGTCTGTGTTGCCTTGAGCAGGATGAACCTAGGGTCAGAACACAGCTAATGGGTCCAAACACCTATGAGGGGGTCTCTGATGAACAGTGGCTGACCCTTAGACCTTAGACCCTTAGACTCCACACCATGCGGGATCCTGTGTCACCTGCTTTCACCTGGTGTGACATAGATTCAGTGAGGGCCATGTACTGCATCTACCAGCTAATTTCTCCTCTGCTTGTTTCCCCTGTGAACCAGCTGTTGACATATACTTCTCAGGTACGCCTACCATCCCCTGTGGGGTATCCTGTACTCTTCAGTTAAAGGGCCCACATCAGTGTGAAACCTTAGTGACATCTGTCTTTGTACGATCATCTTTTTTATTTATATCAGTTAGAAAGATTCTCCTGATTGCTCCGTGTACAACCAATCACCTTATGTATTACTGGGTCTGCATTCTGCATTAGGCTGAGATTTGCCAGCATCCTTTCACTTAGTCCATTATGCTTCAACTCATGAAGAAGTTTGGCCTGTTTTTAGGTTAACTAACATAAACCATTTTTAAAGAACAGAGCTTAAGCCCCAAGCCCAACCCCCAACCTGGACAACCAAGGCATCTATTTTTGTCTGAGCCATTCTCCGAGACCTTCCTATCAACAGCTCATATTTAATCACTATTTCTTATGTTAAGAAGGTGAACCAAGGATTCAATTCTGTCCCTACCACTGTCTTATAGCAGCTGTGAATATAAAACGTTATAAGCTGCACAGTACTTGCTGCTGATTAATATATTTATTGTAGAACCATGAAACATATTCATGTTTTACAATGCCATACTTAGTCATTGAGCTACATGGCATTAAAGCCACAAGGTTATGTATTGAACACAATCATAGCTGAAACTCTTACATAATAAAGCATCTGATGTAATTCCTCATATAAAACGACATCATTCACCCTAGCTATTATCATATCAAACTTATAAAAGATCTTGACTTCCAATGGCAACACCTTATTCGTAAAATATATACCATAAGTACAGTATTCTGAAAAAGTCACATTAACCAGTATGTATGTGGTATGCCAAATTTAAGTGCAAGTTGTAAAAAGTTCAAGGACAATGTTCTTATCAGCAACTAACACTTTTTGTAAGTGCTTTTCTCCATGAGCTTATTTATTCTAAAGCATGCTCTTTTTGATCCAATTGATTTATTTAAGTTATCTTTTTTATACATTTGTATACTTTTGTCTTACCAAGTTTTGCCCATATAGAAGTCCAGATTGCTTTATTTGAGCCAAAATCAATACTGCAAATGGAATAAAGTAGGAAATAGAGAGCTGCTATCATCATAACTAAATATCCTGGCTGCCCACTTTAGAAGTAATGCTGTTAACAGTGCCATTCAGTGTCACTTTTATTCATAGGAATGCATTTATCAGTTGATGGAATTGCTACTAATTGTTCTTTGAGATGGCTGAGGCAATGACCATTGGTGTTGTGAATTGCAAGCAGTAAATTAATCTCAAAGTACGATTTTAGGTAGATTGCTTTCAGGTGCTTTCCTTAACCTTGTTCTCTGACTGAGCTTTAATTGGCTAAATATATTTTCCAAGATGCTGCTACAGGTTAAACTTAAAATGAGAACTGTCTGTAAAAGATAAGGGAACAAATACCATAATTACATTCTGTGTGTATTTTTTTATTTAGAAGAAAGGCTAGGACTTCTTTGTTTTGCTCGTATATATAGACTCAGAAATGTCGTTTGTTAGGATTTCTGAAAGTTGATGAACAATAAACATTATAATCAAGCACATTTAATCTAAAAAAAAAAAGAAGAAGATAAAGAAGGATAATTGAATTAAAATATGTCCTTTTGTAATTTGCATTTCATTATTTCTTTTGACACAGAGTATCTTAATTTTAGGTGTTTCTAAGTAAAAATAGACAAGCCACCTTCCTACCTATGCACTTTCTATTGGTTTGTGAATAAAAGAGAAAATAAAAAAAAGACGAGTGTGCATGCGCAGAGCTCGGAAGATAGATGCCTGAGCCAGGAGCTCCTCACCACCCCAGTCCAGCGGCACCCACAGCTCTGCATACAGCGCACTGGAACTGTGCCACCAACAGCCTCGAAATCCACGGACACACAAGAACCCCTCCATATGTCCAGATCGTCAGTCGGGAGAGACCTCAGACTGCAATTCGGCAGCACGGACACACGCGGCGGATCCAAGATGGCAGCCACAACGAAGCTTCTTGCTCTCAGCACTGAGAATCCCAAGGATCACAGACAGATGATAGCCCCGGCTACTCTGAACTTCACCCCTTTGGTCCATGTGGTACCCAGCAGACCATGTCACTGTCCCCTGTCTCCACAGAGTCCCTGATAGGCCACACCATGGAGGAATATGTCTTCTCCCCTACGGAGCCTAATACAACCAGTCATGCAGACTTCTTGCCTACTGACTACCAGGCCACAGCCTCTGCTTTCCCAGCAGCTGATCTGTACCAGAAACTGTCAGAACCACTGGAAAGGGATCTATCTCAAATAGCTGACAAAATTACAGGGGACTTAAAATCAGATTTCCAGAATCTGGGAGCCAGAATGGAAACAATTGAAAACAGACTAGACAGAACTGTTGCTACAAACCAAAACTCAGACCATATTCAGACATTACAGGAACGACTTGATGTTGCCCTATTCAGAATCGATGATTTAGAGAACAGATCCAGGAGATACAATATCAGAATCAGGGGTCTCCCCGAGTCCATCACTAACATCCCAGCAGCGGTGCAGGACGTAATCCAGAATCTGATCCCAAATATCCTGCAACACCGCCTAGAACTGGACAGAGCCCACAGAGCCCTGGGGCCCCCCAGGAAGAACGGCTCACCGAGAGACATAATTGCCAAACCCCATTACTATGCAGTAAAGGAGGAAGTTATGAAACAATCACGGTCTATTCCCTGGGTCACCCACTCAAATCTTCGCAGACTTATCCCCCTCCACAATGCAACGCAGAAGATCACTGAAACCGCTGCTCTCGGTTCTCTCACAAAAGGACATTAAATACAAATGGGCCTTCCCGTTCACAATGAAGTTCTCCAATAGAGGAAAGAACTACTCTTTCTAAAAATGTCCTAATGGTGAAAAAATACTCCTACACCAAGTATATCTCCCAAGAAGCTGCCATGGAAACATCCCACAACATTCCTGGATCAACCAAAAGACCAACACCTACCAGCCCTCAATCACCACTCTGGAAAAAGATGAGGACCAAGAAGACTAAAGACAACAGAGCCCCTTGACTGCCTGTCAGCTAACTCAAGCTGATTTTCGCTGAGTACCCAGAAATGGCCTCCTGATTTAACTGTTCCAGCTGACTAGAGATCCATCTCTTAAATGTTCTAATTGACTACCTCTTGAGATCACTTTTTTTTTTATTATGACCCCCGCACTGTTGTGGGAAGTTCGACACTTCAACCACTGGGCCCCCTCCCTTCTGGGCTCCCCTGGGAGAAGAGGATGGAGGGTTCCCCCAGTCGGACCTGGGTCCCATTTTTTCTAGTGCCTTTTTATTGTTGTTCCCGATTGCTGTTATTAAGCGCTTATTCAACATTACCAAGAGCGCCCTGACTGGGGGTCGACCCCATGTGCCTCCACCTTTTCCTCAGACTCCACTAGGCCTCTGAGGGTAAGGCTATTTGTTCCTCTATAGGACAGACCCTTACTGTTCTACCTGTGTAGTGGTTCTTGGGGGGTATACCCCCCAAGTACAGCTCTCTTATGCTAGGAGATCTTTATCCATCTTCTCTGTCCCTTTCTCCCTTCTTCTCCTTCCCTCTTCTTTACTTCCCCCACATGTGTCTAACTTATACATATTTTGCAGCCCACTTCACTTCTGTTCAAGTGATGTGCTCCAAGAAAGCCAGGCGACCAGACAGGAGACCCTCCTTATCCAGGTGATAGAAGACGTCTAAGGGGAGGGGCAGTAGAGACAGAGACATTGCCCATCCTGAACCCCATGGCTGATCCCACAAAGAGCGCCCTTAAAATTGCCACCCATAATGTCCAGGGCCTAAATTCTCCCCTCAAATGGAGAAAAGTTTTTGACAGTTATAAATCCCTTAAACTAGACATTCTCATGATCCAGGAGACCCACTTTTCTAGGTGGTACAGTCCCAAGTTCCTACACCCACATTTCCCCATTTTTATTTGGCCAATGCCGAAAATAAAACTAGAGGGATAGCGATTCTCATCTCCAAATTCTGTAATTTTGAGTGTCTATCTGAATTCAAAGACCCAGAGGGCAGGTTTCTCCTGGTAAAAGGCACATTACAGGAGCACCTATACTCCCTGGTTTCATATTACTCCACCAATAGAGGGCAAGAAAAATTCTTCCAACTCCTATTGGACACCGAAATCCCCTTTTGGAAGGCACGATCGTATTGGGCGGGGACTCCAACGCAGCATTCAACCAGGAGTTAGACAAGTTCAAGCCTCCTTCGGTTCAACTTACCTTACCCACCAGGGCGAGCCTCAAAATCGCCAAACTACTCAATGCCCGGGGACTAACAGATGTCTGCCGAGAATCAAACCCCTCCAAGAGGGATTTACTCCCACACAATACATACTCCAGGATTGACCATATCCTGGTCCCCTCATACCTTCTTCCGGCAGTTCTCAAATCTCAAATTAGAGATACGGCCCTATCAGATCACTCTATGGTAATAATGGCACTGGAGACTGAATGAATCCATTCTTTCCAACCCTATCAAAGCCACGGAAATAAATAACTCACTTCAGGAATACTTCAATCTCAATTATGTAGAGGGAATCTCAGCAGAAACACTGTTGGCAGCCCACAAGGCCTTCGTCAAAGGCAAGATCATTCAGATAGCCACACAAATCAAATGAGAACACAAAGTTGACATTGAGAGATTGGAGAGGTCATATATGGCCCTGCGGGTGCAACACAAAAGTAATCCCTCTTACACCTTAATAGCCCAAATAGACTTGAACTCAATTTGGCCCTCACAACAAAAGCAGAGAAATCCGTACGCTGCAGTGGCAATAAATTTTACACACAAAAAGACAAGGTCCATCACTAGCTTCCAAATTAACCCCCAGATCAAGGGTCTACACCATGCCCAAGATTCGAATTGCGGGACAGGAACCCACAGCCAACCCGGCCAAGATCCTGGAGGCATTCCAAGACTTTTATTCTAAACTTTATAGCGCGGGGGGCGTGGCTTAGCGTATGGAGGAGTAAGAAGCTTCCTTCAGGAGCTCCCGCACACACCGGACTCATCGCGGCCACCAGCGCCTTTCAAACTCGTTAAACAGGTCGGTGATGGAAAGGAAGGGGGGGAGAGAGTCGCCATATCCCCGATCCGAGCAAAGAGGGGGACATAGACAGATTTTTCTTCAAAAAGCTGGTGCCGGAGCAGCGCGTCCCCCCTCATCCAAGATGGCGTCGACCCGCTCCTCGGGGACACATGCGGCCTCTCATGGAAAGGCTTCCCAGCACGCCACACCTCACACCAGATCCAGGATGCAAGCCAGCTCTCCCCCTGACTCAGACAACGGCTCCACACATTCTGCCTGCCATTCCCCTGCCTCGCACCGCTCCTATGGAGCGTGGGACATGGAAGCCTATATTAAAGCCCTCCATACTAGACATGATTTTGAGGCCTGTGTGCAGAGGCTTGAACGTTCCTATAAGCAGGAGATTGCTGAGCGTCGCAGGGATGTCACTAGCAGGCTGGATGAGGTGGAACACAGCGTTGAAGAGACTGTCTCTGCCATACAATCACATGATGCCATTTTGACTGAGCACACTTTGCAAATACAGCACCTCATGTACCATCAGGACGACCAGGAGAACAGGGCCAGACGCAATAACATCCGCATCCGTGGCCTCCCTGAATCAGTGGAAACTAAAGACCTAGCCCCTGCTGTCATCGCTATGTTTAATGACTTGCTCCAGAAAGAGAAAGATGCACCTCTGGAGCTTGATCGTGTCCATAGGGCCCTTGGCCCTAAGAATCCTAATCTGGATCACCCTAGAGATGTCATCTGCAGGGTCCACTTCTATGCGATTAAAGAAGCCATCATGCAGGCGGCACGCAAGCAAGAAGCCATTTATTTCAACGAGTCTCAATTTTCCTTGCTACCGGATGTCTCTAAGCTGACCCTGGACATGCGCCGGGCATTGAAGCCCCTCACTGGGGCCTTACACGCTAAACAAATCAAATACCGCTGGGGCTTCCCCTTTCATCTCTTTGCTTCGCACAAAGGGAAATCGTCAGTGTTTCGTACACTCGGTGATCTCCCCAAATTTCTCGGGACCTTTGAACTGCCTCAAATATCTCTACCTGATTGGCCTCTTCATGCAGCCACCCCTGGATTCCCGGTCGCCTCCGGCTAGCAGAAGCAATCCAAGAAACCCAGGCGTTCCAGATCAGAAACCTTGAAGTCAAATGCCGGATGATTTACTGCTATCAGCACTTAGTGCCATCCTATTTTTCTTCTCTTTAGCCGGGCATTAGACCCATGAAGTTGTCCCCGTTCTCAGGTTACAGTTTTGTTGGGGCGCTCACCTACTAACTTGTGTTTTACCTCCTGCTCACAGGGGACATTTTGCCATTATTGTATTCCTTCGAGTTGTTCTCCCTGATCATTGACCCCCTGTGAACTTTCTCCTTTCCCCATAAGTAATGACTGTCCTCCAACACAATGTTGATTACCCCCAATCCCCCTCCCCTCCCCCACTACCTAAAGTGATTCTTTATTATTTTGTTTGGAAGCCTGGTGCAGGACCCCTGAGGCTGTCAAGTGAGTCCGGGACTCATACTCCCGGACTTATATACATGAGTGTTCTAACTAAGTGCAGCCGTTGGGGGCCCTAAACCGCTTGACTTATTGCTGTGTTTAAATGTTTATTTTTGCAGCCCGGTGTGTGCGGGCACCTCTGTGCACTGTCTGCGATCCCCCTCTTAGGTTTACAGCGTCCTACTAGGACTCCGCTGACATGTTGCTTGCAACGTTACTAGTTTGGCCGTTGAGGCCCTATTTTCTACCTCTCCTCTATTTCTTTCTTTCCCCTCTTTTTCTGGACCTCTCCTTTCCTGTGTTTTTTTGTAATCAATCCTACACCCCTCCCTTTTCCCTCCCTACTCCTTCCCTAGCGACAGCGAGCTTGGAACTAATTGAGATCTATTCCCACCCTATATTGCTCCCTCCATGGCAGCACCCACCTCCTTAAAAATCTCTTCCCTGATTTGTAGGGGCCTTAACGTCCCGGAGAAGAGGAGACATATCCTATACCACTTCCATAAGCTACGAACCCAAATCCTTCTCCTCCAGGAAACTCATTTCCGATCCGACACTATCCCACAGGTTCTTCATAAACAGTACCCTACCTGGTTCCACAGCACCAATCCTGACGCAAAATCTAAAGGCGTATCTGTTGCCTTTCACGTCTCATTCACCCCTGACGTGCTTGACACACTCATAGATCCTGCAGGGAGATATGTCTTTCTTAAATTGTTGTATTTGAATGTGATTTACACTGTAATTAACGTATACTCTCCAAACCAGGACCAACCACTGTTCCTCTCCACGGTGACCGCACGCCTGAAAAGATTTAGTACTACCAACATGATCCTGGGAGGTGACCTCAACGCAGCTCTGATACCCCGCCTGGACTCCTCGACGGGTAAGTCCTCACTCTCCCCTGCTTCTTTGACCAAGCTGAAAGCCACTCTGTCCGACTTGTCTTTGGTGGATGTCTGGAGGGTGTTACACCCTACCACAAAGGACTATACATATTTCTCCCCGGCACACTCCTCTTACAGTAGACTGGACTACCTATTCATCTCCCAAGCCCTATTGGACTGTTCTCCTGACGCCTCGATTGGCCTCACTCTTTGGTCAGACCACGCGCCCATACACTTGAGCTTAGGTAGGACCCCTACCTCCAAGGCCAGATCTTCTTGGAGGCGCAATGACAACCTACTTTCAGATACTGTTTGTGCCCAAGACATCCTCCAGACCATATAGCACTTTATTACTGACCACGCCCATGACAACACCAACCCCCTTACGAAGTGGGAGGCCCTCAAATGTGTCCTTAGGGGCAAGTTTATCCAGCACGGCTCTAGGCTTAAACACGCACGCACGGCAGACATAACCAGACTTTTGGCTTTAATAGCTTCATTGGAGGAGTCCCACAAACAATCCCCTGAGGCCAAGATCCACCTTGAGCTGGTTAATGCAGATGGGACCTCCTGCAAATCTTTTCAGAACGTTCCCTGGTGGCTAGGGATAAGGGGTGATTCGCCCATTACTCCCAAGCCAACAAGTGTGGTAGGCATTTGGCCCATACCCTACAACCTCAGCAAACCCGGAAACATATTCCCTTTATTCACTCCCCTTCCGAAGGTAAACTGATTGCCAATTCGGCCATAGCCGATGAATTTCATAGATACTATTCCAATTTATATAATCTATCCCCCCAAAACCTCTCGCCTAGGCCCCCTTCGGTCTTCTCCGAGCAGGATATGTCATCTTACATTCAGGAAACTTCCCTTCCCTCCATACCGACTTCGGATGCAGAGGAATCGGAATCCCCTCTTTCTGAAGCAGAATTCCTACTAGCCATTTAGGAACTCAAAAATGGTAAAAGCCCAGGACCTGATGGCTTCTCCTCGCGCTTCTACAAGATGTTTGCTCCCCAGGTTGCCCCCTTCCTCACAAACGCCTTTAACGCCATTAATGATAATCTCTCCCCCTCATCGTCCTTACTCCATGCCCAGATAGTAGTGATTCCAAAACCCGGTAAAGACCCCTCCTTGTGTGCCAATTATAGGCCGATTTCCTTACTTAATATAGACTTGAAATTGTTTGCCAAGATCCTGTCGAAGCGTCTCTCCCCATCACTACCTGACATCATACACAGGGACCAGGTGGGTTTTGTCCCTGGCCGTGAGGCGCGGGACAACACCACTAAAACTGTCCACCTTATTGCCTACGCTCACCGTAATTGTGTGCCAGCCTGCCTCCTCTCTTGTGATGCGGAGAAGGCCTTTGACAGGGTCAGTTGGTCGTTTCTCCAAGCCACCATTGCCCAGATCGGACTAGGACCGAAAATGCTCTCGCGCATCATGGCCCTGTATTTCACGCCCTCCGCCTCTATCTTAGTGAATGGTACTCACTCGCGTACATTCACGATAGCTAATGGCACCAGGCAAGGCTGTCCCCTCTCCCCTCTCCTTTTCGCCCTTGTCATAGAACACTTGGCCCAAGCCATCAGAGCAAACCCGAGCATAAATGGTATTCAGACCCACTCCTCACATTGCAAACTCTCCCTATACACTGACGACCTCTTGCTTTATGTGACACAACCTCACATTAGTATCCTGTCCATTCTAGCAGAGATCAACCGCTTTGGCCGGCATAGTAACTATAAGCTTAACATTTCCAAAATGGAAGCCCTTAACTTATCACTTCCACATCATACCCTTTCCTCCCTTAAGACTAATTTCTTCTTCCAATGGCAGGCGACATCCATTTCATATTTAGGTACGTCCATCCCGGCACGTGCGGCGGATATCTATACTCTGAATTTTGGCCCACTGCTCACTAAGATCAGACGCCTAACCTAAGACCGGATGGACAGACCGCTCTCTTGGTTTGGTCGCATGAACACCCTAAAAATGGACATACTCCCCAAATTATTGTATCTATTCCAAGCCCTCCCTATTTCCCTCCCTTCCGCATTCTTACGCACCCTGCGCTCAATGGCTATACGCTTCGTGTGGCGGGGGAGGCACCCCAGGTTGAAACATGCTCTTTTATGCTCTACCGTCACTAAAGGTGGAATGGGTCTGCCGGATTTTGAGCTTTATCATTCCTCAGCAGTGTTATCACGGGTCCTGGAGTGGTTCCCACGCCCCTTTGTCAAAGCTGCTACACTAGTAGAACAAGACCTGTCCCAGATAGATCTTCGGGCCCTCCTGTGGGGTTTTGAACATACTCATAGGTCTCTCTCAGCGTGATACCCCCTCACTAGAGATGCTCTGGTGCTTTGGTATAGCAAGAGAGAGGCCTACGCTCTATCTACTGAACCAAGCCCACTCACCCCATTATTTGACAACCCAGGTCCATCCACACACTTGACAACTATGACAGGGCATCCTGGCCCACGGCACGACAATTCGTTAACTCAGCGCAGGGTACCTTCCAGTCAAACCATGACTCTACATCCTCCCGCTTGACATGGCTTACTCGCTTACACCTAACTTCCTACTGCAAAGGACTCCACGAATCCGAACAGATCCATCGACCCCTGACCAGTTTTGAACAATTATGCACACTTCCTGACACCCCCCACCATACCCTTTCCTTGACCTACAAACTGATTCTAGACCACACTCATGACTCCTTACCTAAATTTACTAAAGTTTGGTCGGAGGAGCTTGGGAGAGACATTACTGAGGCAGAGTGGGGTAAAGCCTTTCTCTTTACCCACACATCGTCTATCTCTAGCTACTCCCAATAGAAAAACTATAAGGTGATTACCAGATGGTATTGAGTACCGACCACCCTCAGGATCATGTACCCCTCAGCTGCGGACACCCGCTGGAGATGCAACTCGGCAACAGGTACATACAGCCACGTCTGGTGGGAATGTGATGTAATTCGACCATTCTGGTCTAAAAATTTTCACATTTATTCTGAGATCTATGATACGCCTCTTCAGCCTTCTCCTTTTATTGCCCTCCTCTCCATTCTACCGGGTACTGTCAATTTCCAAAAACACAATCTCCTTAAATTTTCCCTTAGCGCGGCTCGGAGACTTATTTCTAGACACTGGAAAACCACCTCCCCTCCATCGATTGTAGAATGGGTAAATGAGATGAACACTATTATGCTAATGGAGGAGATGCTTGCCAAATCTCTTGACAGATGTGCTAAATTCTCCTTTATCTGGAGTATATGGAGACATTATTCAACTTCAGATAAGTTGAACGATAGGCTCCCGCTGGGACCTACTCCCTGAGGCCATACCAGACCTCAACCTTTGGGCTCCCTGCCAGGTTTGGATTCCCCTCTCGCTGTCCTCTTACCCCCCTCCTCCCCCTTCCACCCTTCCCTTTGTACTATACCCCCCTCCTGTACTCTAGACCCCCCTTTCTATCTTTATCTCTTCCTATTTCTTTTTGGGGTCACCCCTATTGATACATGATGAGTCATTATTTGTACTCGGTCCATTTTATGTTTACACTGTCATCACTTGTGAGACTTTACCATTAGGTGCTGGAGTGGTGTAGTTTGTAAAGGTATGCATGTCATCCCCCAACGACTTCTCCGAACCAGGATCGCAGTAGGATCCCACAGGGGCATCCTGGTCGGACGGAGTGGATATTGAGTCTTCAGACTACACTGTTTGATCTGTGTATTGCCTCACACCTTTTCTCATGAGCTAGATGTTATTTGTATAATGCCGAATACATGATGTAACATGTGTGTACCCCTTACTTACCGATCCAGGTGGCCTCTTGACGGGCTCCTGGTTTCTTGTCTTTTCTCTGTATACGTGAAACTTTGTCTAACAATAAAAACTAATTGAACATAAACTTTTCAGCGCCCCACCACAGCCTGTCAGAGACTCGATAGTCGAATTTCTAGATGGCCTGCCCATCCCATCCCTAGACAATGAATACAGAGATATCTTGGAGGCAGCCTTCACAGTGAAGGAGGCAATGTCAGTCATTAAGGGCCTCAAAAAGGGATTGGCCCCAGGACCTGAAGACCTCTCCGTCCCCTACTAGAAGGCCTTTGCAGGCACCCTAGCTCCGCATATGACAAAAAAAATTTACGCCAAAACTCAGGGCAGCCCCTTCGGCACTCAACTCAACACAGCGTACATCACGGTCATACCCAAACCAGACAAAAACCCAGAAGTCAGAAATGATCACCCCATTTCCCTCATAAATAATGACCTGAAAATACTAACCAAAATTCTAGCCGACCGTCTCTCTTCCTTTATCAGTAAATATATCCATAAAGACCAGGTGGGTTTCATCCCAGGAAGAAAAGGCCCTGATCAAGTGAGATAAGCAGTTGACATTATCTCAATACTGCAAACTAATTGGGATGGTGGACCAAAGCAACAGGGTTTTCTCCTCGCACTTTATCTACAGAAAGCCTTCGACTCTGTGTCTTGGCCATACATCTTCTCCCTATTGGAATGATGGGGCTTCTGCCGGCACTTCATGGGGTTGATACATGCCCTCTAATCCCAGCCTAAGGCTAAAATCCGCTTACAAGGTCACTACTCATCCCCAATAGACATAGACAGAGGCAGAGGTACTAGACAGCTTTGCCCACTCTCCCCAATTATATTTGCCATGGCCATTGAAATTCTAGCCATAGCTATACTGACATTAAAAGAGTAGCATGTGGAGACCAAAATCACAAATGCAAATGCAAATGCGGACTTTTCGCGGATGATATACTCTTATTCCTGACCTCCCCCTAACGTCTTTACCCAACCTATACAAAGTACTATCAGAATTCTTCAAAATTTCAGGGCTCCAGGTCAACTACTCTAAATCGCAAGCCTTAAATGTCTCTCTTCCGCCTCCCACAGTCTCCCTTATCCAACAGTCCTTCAAATTTTAATAGAGTATAACCTCTATCAAATACCTTGGGATTACCCTGACAGCGCACACTGACTCCCTTTACACCAACAACAACCCGCCCTTACCAAAAACTGGAAGCAGAACTTAAGAAATGGTCTAAAAATGACTTCTCCTGGCTAGGTAGAATAAACTCCATTAAAATGACTTTACTCCCTAGAATCCTTTACTTATTTCGCACCTTCCCCACCCCATAAGGAATGTTATGTTCATTCCAGTGTAAAATAACAAATTTGTCTGGGGTAACTCAGGATACAGAATCCCCCAACACACTCTGTTTCTTTATAGAAAAAACGGAGGTCTCGGATTGCCACTCCTATATAAATACTACTTAGCCGCTAGACTGGCCCAACTCTTCACAATATACTCACGCCTGGAAAAGCCGGATTGGGTCCACATCAAAAAGCAGGCAGTCCCCAACTTTACCCTGGACTTCCTGCTCTGATGCCCCCAGAAAAAAAGACCTCCAATTTTGTCCCCTACCTTATCCCACTCCTATGCCCTTTGGGACAACATCCAAAACCTGCCAGCTCTGGTGTCAACAGGGCACCCTCTTGCCGACATATTTCACAACCCAGACTTCCTCCATGGTCTAGACAACAAATCCTTTAAATGGTGGCTGGACAAAGGCCTGTACCGTATAGAAAATTTTTTCACATCTAAGGGTCCCCTCACCCTAGGTCACTGCATTATTAAATTAGACCTCCCAGACTCGAAAAAGTTCAGATTTGGGCAGATTTTGCACTTTCTATGCAAAATCTGGACAGACAAACCTCTCCCACCCAAATTCACAGATTACGAACTTTGGTGTGGGCAAGCCATGGGGCAAAGGGCTGGCATCTCTACAATCTACTCGTCACTCATCCTCCCGACAGATAAATCCTCCTACATGACAGCATGGGAGGCTGACCTCAAACACGAGTGGGATCTGGAGACCTGGTAAGCAGCATATTCCAAATCATTCAAGGGCATCCTAAACATTTCCCTGATGGAAGCCAGCTTAAAGGTTCTCACAAGATGGTACCTGACCCCCACTAGACTTGCGTCCATTTACCCCTCAGCAGATCCACGTTGCTTCAGGGGCTGCCAACTCCTGGGCTCAATGGCGCATATATGGTGGGAGTCATACTTCATATTCATATTCCCATTGCACACATTCCTGGATGATGGAATTTGGGTGCTGTAGCAACAACCAGCTGGATACTGGTACAAGTCACAATGAGGATATTTGCCAGCACACCATAGAAACAACGTAAATAGCGTCCAAACGGATGATTTATTGCATGATCACAACACAGGGAGAGCACTCTCCTTGTGTTGTGATCATGCAATAAATCATCCGCTTGGACGCTATTTACGTCGTTCCATGGTGTGCTGGCAAATATCCTCATTATATGGTGGGAGTGTCCCAGAATCAGATCATTCTGGAAGAAGATCTTTAACCTATTTTACAGGGTCACCAATTGCACGGTCCCCAGGTTCTCAACAGTCGCCCTTCTGAACGCCCATATTCCACAAGCCTAAACAGAAACTGATCCACTTTATTCTCCTAGGAGCAAAGCTCACTATTGCTAGGGCCTGGAAACAGCCCAAGATATCCACAGCAGCAGTGCAACGCAAGATCTCATGGATTATGTCTCAAAAAAAATTAGCCAGCATCCTCATGTACACAACCCAAAAATGTGAAACAGTCTGGGAACCTTGGGCCACATACCAAGGAGTCTCACTCACTCCAGGGGCTTTCCCCAAACACCTAGAACCTACAAACTAAGGTTCGGCACACGCTCCTTTTCCTATTCTTCTCTTCCTCCCTTTTTTTCCCTCTCTTTCTCTTGTTAAAATGGTACGTTTACGGGGATGTTCTTTTTTTTATTTTATTTCTATTTGTTGCATTTTTTCTTTACAAATAACATTTAACATTTAAAAAACAACTCCCTAATAACTTCCTTTACTAGATGGTGGTTTCTTCGATTCCTCCAAAAAAAAGAAAAAAGGGAAAAAAAGGGGGGGGGGGGAGAAGTGTTGTGACTGAAAAAGGATATATTAATATATCTATAGTTCTAGTGCTATATAAATGTGATATTCATTGTGTTGCCTATGTGTCTTCTTTTACTTATTTATCCGTGATTCAGATTTACCTCCCTTAGCTTGAGAGGGAAAAAAAAAAAAAAAAAAAATTAAAAGTGTTATATTTATATGTGTTTTCTCATTTCTAATTATCGCGTTTCATTCTAAATTATACATGTTTTCAGGTCTCCCCCCCCCCAAAAAAAATGGGGGATATTCTAATATGTTTTAACCAATGTGCATTGATAGCAATGAAGGTCTAGTAGCTTTCCAATATAGCAAAGAAGGTTTCCTGAAGCCAACTCCTTCACTGCCTGTTTGTGGGCTTGGGGGGCCCAGGTCAAGGATGACCCCCTCATCCACCTGTCCTCTCAACCCTCTTGTTGCAAGCTTTTAGCCGACATGCCAGGGGAAGTAACCCCGTTGACTGTCACACCGCTCCCAAAAGAACCTCGAAAGACCTTATAGGGCCTTGTTGCTATTGGTTTGTAACACATTCTCCCCAATACAATGTCAATTTACTCAATATATGTCATGTTAATATTCTGTTTTGTCTTCTGCAATGAAAAATAAAAATCTTTTGAAAGAAAAAGAGAAAAGAACACTTGTTGCTAAAAGAGATGGGGTTCAGGTCTACAATGGGTTTTAAACCCTTAGGCTGCATTCACACAAGATCGCGGGCCGAATCGCTGCGATTACGCCCATGATTTCAAATGGCTGCAAAACGTGGGACACATTTGCGGCTGTACTACTTCTAATGGCACCCCAAACGCGCCCTGATTTTTCCACTATCAGCGCGTGGTAAATTGCTCTGTAATCGTGATGCATGTCGCTAAAAAAAGAACATGAGCTTCTTTTGGGTGACAGCGTCGTGCATTAAGATTTGCCTGGATTGCAGCCCGATTTACTGCGTCAAAATTGCAGTGCGATTGGGATGCCATTAGAAGTAATGGCATCACAAGCACGTCCCGTGTTTTGCAGGCATTTTAAATCGCGGGGCGGAATTGCAACGATTCTGCCTGCGATCATGTATAAATGCAGCCTAACTCTATGTCCTGAAGATAGCAAAATACTGTGTATTTTCAGGAATTTTGGGGTGAAGGAAGGGAAGAATTTTTTTTTTAACCTTTGTTATATCTTAAAATTATGCTAAAGTCTTGCTTTTTTTTTGTTTAGCAATAACAAACATGTTATACTTACCTGTTCTGTGCAGTAGCTTTGCACAGAGCAACCCAGATCCTCCTCTTCTCCGGTCTTTCACCAGCGCTCCTGGCCCCACTCGCTGCCATGTCTCAGCCAATCAGGAGGGAGAGTCTCTCGTGCAACATCGCTGGATAGAGATGGGGCTCAGGTAAGTATTAGTGGGGGTCAGAGGGGCTGCTGCACACAGAAGATTTTTTATCTTAAAGGAGTTGTAAAGGTTCGTTTTTTATTTTCTAAATAGGTTCCTTTAAGCTAGTGCATTGTTGGTTCATTTACCTTTTCCTTAGATTTCCCTTCTAAATATTTTTTTTCTTTGTTTTCTTTGTCTGAATTTCTCACTTCCTGTTTATCCTCAGTAAGCTGTTCAGTAAGCTGTTCTGGATGACTCCACACCACTCGGATGATGGTGTGGAGTTCAGTGAGGAGAAACAGGAAGTGAGAAATTCAGACAAAGAAAACAAACCTTTAGAAGGTAAATCAAAGGAAAAGGTAAAAGTGAAGCAACAATGCACTAGCTTAAAGGAACCTATTTAGAAAATAAAAAATGTACCTTTACAACTCCTTTAAGGCATTGAATGCATTAAGATAAAACACCTGCTGCCTTTAAAACCACTTAAGGCTCTGTTCACACCATGGCGTTCCGTATCGCAGGCGGAATCACAGCGATATTGCCCGTGATCCTAAATCCCTGAAAAACACGGGATGCGCTTGCGGCGTGATTTGATTCTGAATCGTGTCGCGATTTCCGTGCCATTGAAAGTAATGGGGATCGCAAGCGCATCCCACGTTTTGTGGCAATTCAGGATCGCAGGCAGAATCTCAGTGATTCTGCCCACGATCCGGAATGCCATGGTGTGAACAGAGCCTTAAGCCGTGTACACACGATCAGATTCGACAATGAAAACAGTCCGATGGACTGTTTTCATCGGACGAACCGATTGTGTATGGGCCCCATCTGTCTTTTTTCCATCGGTGTAAAAAAATAGAACATGTTTTAAAATTTTGGGAAAAAAACCAATAGCAAAATCCGATCGTCTGTGTGGAACTCCATCAGATAAAAAACCCACGCATGCTCAGACTGAATTATGAGACGGGAGCGCTCGTTCTGGTAAAACTAGCGTTCGTAATGGAGATAGCACATTCGTCATGCTGTAACGGACTGAAAAGCACGGAGACTGAAAAGCGCAAATCTTCTCTCACCAAACTTTTACTAAGACGCGGTAACACGAAATCAGCAAAAGCATCCCAAAGGGTGGCGCCATTGGATTTGAACTTCCCCTTTATAGTGCCGTCGTACGTCACGGCGTTTGGGACAATCGGTTTTTTGACTGATGGTGTGTACGCAAGACTGATGGAAGTCAGCTTCATCGGATTTCCGATGGAAAAATCCATCGGATTAGAATCCATAGGAAATCCGATCGTGTGTACAGGGCTTTAATGTTGCTTATGTCCTGCATCTTCTTTTCAGTCTGTTACTGTCCACATGCACTGCAGTCATAACAGCCTGCATGTGCTCTTTAATGAAGCAATTTTTTCTTAATGTTGTAGGCTACAATAGTGCTTTTACAGGCCATTTTTAAATTGTGACAACATTGGAGTATTCCTTGACGTTGTGAATCAGCACAGAAACATATAGTTTATTTTGGTTGAGCATGTGAAAATCTGATTTACAGGCAGGAGTTGGCAGAATGTTGTCACTTGTTAACACAAAGCGCCCAAGCAAGGAAGTCTGTATCACCAGCTAATATTTTTGTGAAAGTTAGCAGTTAAAGCCCATCTCTTGGGAAAGAAAAATACTTTCTTGCAGTGGTTTGGTTAAATTCCCATTTAGATCTAGTAAAACGTGAGTAGCAGTTTTACTTACCTGATCCTCCTCTTCCCCAGCAGCAGGCACTCTCCTGTACTCCCCTGCACTCCAGCAGTTCACCTCTGTGAGGTAAGTGTCTGAGCTGGTGGCCTTGTCTTGCATGGAGCCCTTTCTGGTTTTGCATAGGAACAAGGTGATGTTGAGGCCTAGGACTTTCTTCTTACCTCGTACCAAGTGTTCATAGCTATCCTTGGCTGTGATTTGCTTGACCAGGGCAGGGATTGGCTGTACAATGAATAATAAAAAAAAAAAAGGGAAATTAAAGTATATATATAATTTTGTAAACAAAAACATATGTAATTAAATTGTAAATACTTAACTCAGATAGAAGAAAACCTTTAGTCGATGCCTGCTGTTCCAGAATTCCAGAGTTTCAGAAGGGTGGTCAGTCTATGGCCTGATTCGAATGAAATAAAAAAATTTAAAATTAAAATACAACTGGCTGCTGAGTGTTTGGGAGGAAAAAGATTATACTGGCAAAGCAGAGGAAATGTAGATGTGCATTTTCTCTGCTGAGTGCAGCCCAGCACAGCTCACTGTGAAAAATAAAAATATTAAGAAAATATAAAAATATAGAAAAATAAAATATAGCATATATAAAAACACAAAAACAAATTGTGGATGTGAATTTGCCTCTCTGGGGCAAAGCAGGCCAGGAAAATTCCATTATGCCTAGTACACACGACTGGTTTTCTCAGCAGGAAAAAACCCAAAGTTTTTCCTGACGGGATTCCTGTCAAGCCTGCCTTGCATACACACATTCAGGCCAAATATCGTCAGTCCAAAGCGCGGTGAGGTACAACACGTACGACGGGACTATAAAGGGGAAGTTCCATTCAAACGGCGCCACCCTTTGGGCTGCTTTTGCTGATCTCGTGTTATCGCGTGTTAGTAAAAGTTTGGTGAGAGACGATTCACGCTTTTCAGTTTTCGTGCTTTCCAGATTGTTTTCTGCGGTTCAGTTTGTGCTTGTGGGTTCGTATCTGTCTTTCAGTGCGTGTAGTCTTCTTTTCAGTGCGTTCTTGTGCGCTCGTTTTTGATTTTCATGTCGTTCTTCATAGGCCTTGCTGTTCTTCAGTGCGTTCTGTTAGTTCGTTCTGACCAGCCGACCGTTATCTAGCCATGTTGCGGGTACGTTTTCATCGTAGAGTTCGTGCTGTGCTGAGGCTTGGTTTGGGTGTTAATGCTTTAACCCAAGTCCAGTCCATGAACAGGGTGGTGAGGAGTTCATGAACCAAGAATTGGTTGCTCAAGCGTGACCAATTCTGTCACATGCCTTTGCTGCGGGAGATCCAGGAGAATAACCCTGATGATTCCAGGAATTTTCTCTGGATGACGGAACCCGTTTTTCACCATCTGTTGGCTTTGCTGTCCCCCTATATCACGAGGCAGGACACCGTCTTGCGGGAAGCCATCACTGCCGAGCAGAGGCTAGTTGCCACGTTACGCTACCTGTCGACTGGGAGAAGCCTGCAGGACCTCAAGTTTTCAACAGGAAGTTCCTACGGATCATTATACCAGAGAGCAGAGACCTGTTCTGCCATAATTCAAGTTCTGCAGGAGGACTATATTAAGGTAAGTTTACTCCTTTAACATCACATTCTATGTAATTAATGTATGCTAATGTATTGTATTTCTTTCATCATTCCCTAATTACCATGATTGTTATATGCTGTGAATGTCCCTTTTGTCCCCATGCATGCTGCAAGCTTTTAATGCTCCTTTTTTGGCCTACATGCATATTTGCCTTCACTAACCTCTCCAACATGCTATCCTGGGCCCATACACACCTAGCCCAGTCACTTACCAATGTATTTTGTCAGCTCCATTGTAGTGCTTTACCCAAAATACCCCCTAAAATGTCTCCAAATGTTTTTTTATCATTAAATTCACACAGAGTGCCAGAGCCTTTATTTCTGAGGACCCCAAACTCATCTAGAACCCTCCCCCTCCTTACATTTTTTTCAAATGGGCCATCAGAGAGGATGAGGAATCTGATAAGTGAACATTATATTTTTGTCTTTAAATACTCCTTAAAATAAATGTTATACTGATTTTGGCCAAGAATGTTTTTGTAAAATCTGCTTGCAAAGTTATGTTCAAAAGTAATAATATATTATTTTTATCTTTCACTCCACAGTTTCCTTCCACGCCACAGGAATGGCAGAATGTGTCCTCCCAGTTTGCCCAGCGGTGGGACTTTCCCAACTACGGAGGGGCAATAGATGGGAAACACGTCCGCATCGTCCCACCACCCCATTCGGGGTCTTATTACTACAACTATAAAGGGTTCCACAGTATAGTGATAATGGCGGTGGTGTCAGAGACATATGAATTTCTTTATGTGGATGTGGGGGAAAATGGCCGGATATCCGATGGTGGAGTCTTTTCCCAGATGGATTTCTCCCCACCTACGTCAGACAACGTGGAGGGACTGCCATTTGTCTTCGTGGCAGATGAAGCCTTTGGACTTTCCAACCATCTTTTGAGGCCATTTCTCCAAAGCACTCTCACCCCTGAGGGGAGGGTGTTCAATTACCGGCTGGCCAGAGCCAGAAGAGTGGTCGAGAATGCCTTTGGCATAATGGCCAGCCGGTTCCGCCTGTTTCAGACCTCCATAAATCTGGCGGAGTATAAACTTAATCATGTCGTAATGGCGTGCTGTGTGCTGCACAACTTTTTGCTGAATCATTCTCCTAATTACCTTGCATCAGTTGGGCCTGAGGCCGCACTTCAGAACCGAATCCAAGTGCTGTCCCTGGAAGCTGTTCCTACTGGCTTGCCCCCCAAAGCGCCCGTGATGTGCGGCAAAGCTATGTGAACTATTTTATGGGTAGGGGGGACAATTGCTATGCCAGAAGAATCCTGATTATTCATACAATAAAAATCACATTTTGTCCTGAAAACATCTTGAATTTGGGTTTTTGCTTGTGTTTCTTTTATTTAGCTGTCTCCTAGGTTCTCCTAGTGCAAAGTGGATTTTCCTTTAGTAAATAACCCCCATTGACACTGTAAACAACAAATGAATTCAATTTTTTTTTTATTGACCATAGAAAGAAGAAGCCACACATTGTAGATTTTAAACATTTTACTACGTGCACATTCACATGTGCGTTTCGAAAATATTTTTAATATATACAACTGGTTATTTATGGTCATTTTTTGGGGGGTTTGTTTTGTATTAACAGGCATGTTTCAAAACATAAAACATGCCTGTAAAAACATAAAACATAAAACATACCAAACTCTGGAACTTACAAAGTTCAACGTACAAAATGTGAAGGCAATATCAGACATTCTAGAATGTCAACAAGGTGTTGCTGCTGCCTTCATTATATGGGGTGATGTCACCCCTGTCCAAGCCAAATTTTGAAGATGCACACTGTCATGGACCTTGGAATACTGAAGTATTTCTCCTTTGAATCTATTACACAGTGGGGGGTCTTCTGCCCTGTCTTAAGGCTAACCCCCCCCCCCTCCAGACGGCTCCATGGTCTAGAAGAAAAGCATTGTTCTGTGTTTGACTGTTTGTTTATGTACTTTAATTACCCCCTGGGGCTTCTGTGTCAATACACATCTCAGTTCTCCTATTCAAGCTATCGGACCAATCCCTGCTGACCCTGTTTCAAGTCCTCATTTGCATGGTCAAGAGAATCTAATTGAGAAATACAATGGACTTTACAATTGACCAATAGGAAAGTGGTTGTTGGGGGCAGGGTGTTCAAACTGCTGTATAAAAGTGTGTGTGTGTGCATCCAATAAAGAGAGATTCCTGTTTGAACTTACATACAGCCTGCCTGGTGTTTGTTCTGAACTATCACAAATGGATTAGAATGTCACATAGCTGTAGTTTGGATCCTGGAGCATCGGATGGCCAAACCATCAGACGTTGCGATCTGCAATATGATCCAATAGTAGCAGAGGAGTGTCAGGAGAGTGGAACCGAGCGAGCAAGGGGCTCGTTACACACACAAATACGGATGTGGATTTCCTTCCTGATCCCATGCCTTATGTCAACATGTGTTATCTGCCATCATGGGGGATCAATGGACGTGTTTTAGGGGTGCAACCCCTTTCTCTCACCTACTTGAGTTGCGAGGAAGGGGTTGCACCCACAAAACACGTACATTGATATCCCCTGATGGCAGATAGCACATGTTGACACAGTGTGTGCATCTTCAAAATTTGTCTGGAAGAAACTAGTAAAATATTATACAACTGCATAAAAGAACAAAAGGGGGGTATTTTTTTTTCTTTAGATTCGGCCCAAAACATCAATTATGTTCTTAAATTTTTGATTTATATTCTTCGTCATGTTGTCTAGTTTTTGACTACACGCCATGATTTCCTGTATTAAACTTTATTTGTGCACTAGTACTTGTGAAACAAGGAGTTTGTTCACCAACATGTTCATCACCTAAAAAAATTAAATAAAAATGGTATTATAAAGATGCAGGCCTACTATTCTTACCTGAAGCTGTGGTGACAGACACTGACCTGTTGTGGTGACAATTTCCACCACGTCATCCACCTCTCTTTCCTCCACCTCTTCATCTTGTTGGGGTTCTCTGTGGTCCCCTTCTTTAGGAGGTGTGGGGTTCCTGGTGTCTTTGAGTGGTGTCCTCCGAGTCTTTGCTCCCCTATGTGAATGAAAAAAAAATGTATACTTAGCACACAGATATTTGAGGCCAGAAAGAGGAATATGAAACATTGCTTGGAAGTGGGGTACAATTGTCTGTTCTAAGCTGAAGACATGATAATTTCCCTTACCAAAGCTGGAATACTTATCTTTTTGGGCCAAGTTTCACACATGGAGACACCCCAAATATCCACTGGAGCATCTGTGTGGGACACCCTAAAAAGGTTGTTCTGGTTTCCCACACTATAGTGCTCCTGAGTCCAGCTGCTGAGTGTCCTCTCCTTTACACCGAATAAAGTTTGCATTTCATTCTAGTTACAAACACATCTAGACAACAATGTACTAAACTTATTTTCAGACCAATTGACATTACCAAAAGTAGTTAACCCTGTATCTGCAACAACATCGTATTAGTAGTGGCCGAACGATGTTTACTCCCACCGGTTTTCAACTGTACAACAGTAAAGTAAAGCACATGGAGAAACATGCAAGTAATAAAACGAATCTGAACACATGACAAATACTTACTTTTTTTGAGCATTCTCTTTATCCTCATATACTGATCCTGCTCCCTCAGTTTCAGGTCTTTCCTCAGCTGCTCCTTGGATTGTCGTACCCCAAAATTCCGGTGCAGACTCCTCACAACTTTCTTCATTATTTTGGCCTTTCTCAAATTAGGGTGCGTATACGGCTTATGCTTTCCATCATCTGTCCTCTTCAAGATGTTCACCATCTCCGCCGTCTCTGCAAAGGACATTTGAGGCCTTATATCTCCTCCTTGATAGTGACGTTTCTGGCTCCGGGCTTCTCTCGTCGTTAGTGGAATTATCAGACACCTGCAGTGTGTATAAAGCTAACACGCATGTGTCGTAACTACGTTCTGTGTGCGGAAGGAAGGAGTAAGCGCCGAATGTGAGATCGGAGGTAACATTTTAACTTGGGTCATCAGTGGCCTATACTGCTTTGATATTGTGGCCTATATATGGGGATAAAGATTAGTAGAGTCTGGACTGACATTAGTATTTTTGTCTTGTGTTTTGTCTTTCACAGAAAATATGAATATATTTAAGGATCCAGACTTCATGTGTGAGTTTCTGGACAGGTACAGGGAGCTGCCTGCTATGTGGGAAACTAAAAGTTCAAAAAACAAAAAAAAGAATCAAGGAAGGCAACGCTGGAGATCATGCTCCAATTTGTGCAGACACGGGTCCCCAGTGCAACCCTCCATGAAGTGGACACTAAAATTGCGACCTTGAGGGGCACATACAGGAAGTATCGCAATAGGGTCCTGGAGTCACAGAGGTCAGGAGCAGCAGCAGCGGATGTATATGTGCCTACTCTGTGGTACTACAATAAATTGGAATTTCTGAACGACCATCTGGAAGTGAGGCCATCACTTTCTACCCTTCCCTCCAGCCTTCGCTCCAGCCTTCCCTCCAGCCTTCCATCCAGCCTAGATGAGCCTTCAGAGGATCAACCTTATCTCCTGGAAGAACTGGTTGTGGACTTCTTTAGCCCGGTATGGTATTTAACTAAATCTTTCTTGTCCTAAAATTAATGATGTGAAATAGATGTTAATGTATTGATAAGAAATTAATGTTTGAACAAAAAGTGTTTGACATATCAATAGACAGTAGTAGCCAAAAATGATTGTGACAAGAATGAATACTGCTGGGGTCAGAATGTTAGTCTTTTCTATTTATTAACATTCAGTTTGCAACAGTCATGAGATTAAAATTGTGTGTGATTGATGAAACAAGAAATAAAACTAGGTCCCTTTTTTTTACACAGGAAGAGCTCAGCCAGGACAAGGGGCTGGAAATTGGCAGCCAGGAAGAGGCAGGGGTCAGTGTGAGCCAGGAGGAGACAGGGCCCAGTGTCAGCCAGAATGAGGCAGGGCCCAGTATCAGCCAGGATGTGGCAGGGCCCAGTGGCAGACAGGAGGTGGCCGGGCCAAGTGGCAGAACAAGGTTCAGGTGCCTGCCCTCTGCCTTCCAAAAAGAAGGGCCAAGAGGGGTAGATACACAGAGGGAGGCTACTTTGGTCCTCAGAGACCCCCCTACCACTGAAGAGGGCTATGCCGCCCTAATGGCAGCCAAAATGAGGAGGATGGAGATGGGCCAACGCCTCCTCTGTGAGAACATTGTATGTAAGGCCATAAACAGGAGTTTGATGGGCCAACTTACCCAATATACTGGCCTTGTGGAGGTCGGCCATCCTCCTCCACCTCTTTCTCCTCCACCTCCTTCTCCTCCACCTCCTTCTCTTCTCTTCCTCCTGCCACAAGTCCACCTCCAGAAGCACAGGCTCAGAGGATGTGTGCAAGGAAGGCTACAGGGAAGGCTGCAGAAAAGGCTGCAGAGAAGGCTGCAGAGAAGGCTGCAGAGAAGGCTGCAAAGAAGGCTGCAGGGAAGGTTACAAGGAAGACAAGAAAGTGATGGCCTTGCTTCAGTCTGGTCTGACAGAAGGCACAGGCTGTTGTAGTATCACAGACTGGGGACATATATATCATCTGCTGCTGTTCCTGATCTCTGGGAGTACAGGACCAGATTGTGATACCAACTGTATGTGCTTCTCAAGGTCCCAATTTTAGTTTTCTATTATTTGATTTGTGCCCTGGGGTCCAAAGGCTGCACAAATTGCAGCAGGCTCTCCAGCGTTGCTTTCATATTTATTTTCTTATATACCAGAATAAATGGATATTTTATTTTTACAGTAAATACTTGCCTATGTGTTTTCCTTCAAATATGACAGATCTTGATTAAAATGTTATAAAATATAAAATTAAAAAACAAAAAAAAAATTATTATGGAGATATGGCTTTTAAATAAAAATAGATTATTCATGAGATCACGATAAATAATAAAGAAACAAATTTGTCAGAATGTGTGAATATCAGCAGCAAAACAACTTCATTATTGTAGCATTATAACGAAGAAAAGAATGCGCTGCAAGATACAATGCAAGAATTTTCTGCGTGCCGAATGTGCTATCTCCATTACGAACGCTAGTTTTACCCTAAACAGCGCTCCCGTCTCATACTTGATTCTGAGCATGCGCGTTTTTTTTCCCCTCGGGAAAGCATACACACGACCGGTTTTGCCAATGAAAACAAATCTACCGGGAATTGTGGCGGGAAAATAGAGAACAAGATCTCATTTTTTTTCCCGCAGTTTTCTCATCGGGAAAACTGCCATGGAGCATACACAAGGCCGTTTTTCCTGGCGAAAAGCTGTCATGGCAGTTTTCCTGCCGGGAAAACTGGTCGTGTGTATGAGGCATCAAGCCCTGTACACACGGCCGAGAATCCCGTCAGGAAAAAAACATCGGTTTTCCTGACGAGATTCTTGGCAAGCTTTTCTTGCAAAGCCGTGCATACAGATGGCACATTCGATGCCGTCGCCGCCATCTTGCTTCACCCTACACTACCCTTGTAAGCTATCGCGCATGCGTCAAAGTCTCATCGAGCATGCGCGGGCTTACCGGAGGACAGGTAAGCTTAAAGCCTCGTACACACACACGGTTTTCTCATCGGGAAACAGGCCGACCAGAATCCCGACGAGAAAAACGAGAATCCTGACGAGAAAATAGAGAGCAGGTTCTCTATTTTTCTCTTCGAGATTCCCGCCAGTTTTCTCGATGAGAAAACATACACACGAACGGTTTTCTCGGCAAAAAGCTTTACCAGCAGTTTTCTTGCTGGTTCTTGCCGAGAAAACCGGTCGTGTGTACGAGGCTTCAGAGTATGCATATATGGGAGGATTTCCAATGCAAGGAACTTCAACAAAGTGTGTTCTCAGGCCATGAACTTGGTTATAGTAAAGCTGCTGCAGGCAGCTGATGACCATTGCCATTTGGAGTTACACTGTCCAGTCACTGTACAAAATGTATTGTAATTGTATCTAAAGTTATACTTTAATTTATATTTGGAAATAAAACCTGTCTTATCTCATCCTCTTATATTGTGGCCTAATCAAGCTGTTTATATTCCATCCAGCAATTGTACAATAGTTGTGGCTATTGTCTTTCAGATACTGCTTTCTAATTTGTATTGCAGAATAAAACCTGTCTTGTCTCTTTCTTTTTGTTGCCTATTAGAGGGCATGCACACTGTCCTGAAGCTAGCCAATTTATACTAAATATTAACCTGAGGGCTATAGCTAGAATGATGTTGTGGTATAGTATTTTTGTGTACTATGTTTTAGTATTTTATTTAACTGCAAAAAAGAAGCTCAGAAATGACGCTATGAACTGTTTAGTCACTGGCCAATTTGTACAAAGTTAAGAGCTGTAGCTTTATTTTTTAAAAGTAAAATTTCTCATAGATTTTAGACCTGGCAGTCAAAACTACATATAAAAGCTTTGTTTTTCAAGCTGAAATAAAACATTTTTGGGGTGTTGCTCTTGTATGTAAGCAAAGCTAAACATAAAGATTAACAAATCAATTAAGCATCCAAAATATGTGATGCCAGGATATGGTATTGCTAATCCTGTCCTTAAAAATCATACTGTTTCGTAACACCACATCCAGCTTAAAGGCAGTCCGAAGCATGTAATTTAAAGGATTAGTGCTTTTTCATGTCATCCTGAAAGTTGCAGGCTGCAGTTGTATTAAAGGGATTGTAAAGTCAGAAGGTTTTTTATCTTAATGCATGCTATGCATTAAGATAAAAAGCCTTCTGTGTGCAGCAGCCTCCCTCAGCCCCCTAATACTTACCTGAGGTCCCTCTCTGTCCAGCTATGTCCACGAGTGTCTAAGCCGACCCAGTTTCTCCCTCCTGATTGGCCAATTGCATTGATGCTGTCAATCAAAGTCAGCTAGCCAATCAGGAGAGAGAGGAGGCGAGGTTGGATCAGGGCTCCATGTCTGAATGGACACACAGAGCTGTGACTCAGCTCAGGTGCCCCTATAGCAAGCTGCTTGCTGTGGGTGCACTGAACAGGAGGGAGGGGCCAGGGTCACAAAAGAGGGACCTGAGAAGAGGAGGATCTGGGCTGCTCTGTGCAAATCTACTACACAGAGCAGGTAAGTATAACATATTTGTTATTTTTATAGGGGAAAAAAAACAAGACTTTACAATCACTTTAACTTTATTAAATGTCCCCAATTGGCAGTAGGGATGAGCCGAACACCCCCGGGTTCGGTTCGCACCAGAACCCGCGAACGGACCGAAAGTTTGCACGAACGTTAGAACCCTATTAAATACAATGGATGCGAACGTTCGAAATCTAAAGTGCTAATTATAACAACTAATATGCATGTTATTGTCCTAAAAAGGGTTTGGGAACCCGGGTTCTGCACCAGGGGACATGTATCAATGGAAAACGAAGTTTTAAAAACGGCAGTTTTTCAGGAGCAGTCATTTTAATGATGCATAAAGTGAAAAAAAAAAAGTCAAATATTCCTTTAAATATCATACCTGGGGGGTGTCTAAAGTATGCCTGTGAAGTGGCACGTGTTTCCCGTGTTTAGAACTGTCCCTGCACAAAATTAAATTTTCTAAAGGAAAAAAAGCCATCTAAAACTGCTTGCGGCTTTAATGTAATGTCTGGTCCCGGTAATATGGATGAAAATCTTTGAGAAAAATGGCATAGCTACCCCATCAGCCCCCCCCCCCCACCCCAGACCATTACCAGCCCCTTTGGGTCTTGTATGGATATTAAGGCGAACCCCGCACACAAAATAAAAAAGGCCCTATATACTCTGAACAGCAGTATACAGGCGGTGCAAACAAGACAGGGACTGTAGGTTTGTTCTTAAGTAGAATCTGTTTGTAATTTTGAACAGGTACATTGTTTAAGTGTAGCTCCAGCCAAAAAATCTATTTTTAAGCTTTTTGGAAAACATTGGGAAGGGTTATCACCCCTGTAACATTTGTTTTGCTGTCTGTGCCCCTGTTCAGAACATTTCACTTCACTTTCCGTCCCAATGACAACTGTTTTTGAAAAGTGGGGTTTTTATTGAAACAAGGATTGGTGATAAAGCATCAGTAGAGAGGAGACACCTTTTTCCCATATTAACTCTTACAGGAGAGAATTTCCCTTCCTAGGGGTAGGTTTCCTCTCACTTCCTGTTGTCTCCTTCCGTTTGCAAGTAGGAGTGGTTTGTAAGTTGGATGTTTGAAAGTAGGGGCCTGCCGTATATACTCTGCAGAAATTTGCCCCTTAGGTGTCGGTGTTGCCACAACACTGTAAGCCCACACAGTTACTCTTGGTGGGCGCTGGAACGCCCTGCTGTGAACTATTATATCAGGAATTGTATCTACATGCCATTGTTGAACAGTGGTAGGAAAAATTGGGCCTTTGGTGGTGGTGCTGGTGCCATAACACCGTAAGCCTTCACACTTACTCTTGGTGGGCGCATGAATGGACCCTGCTGTGAATTATTAGATGAAGAATTGTAATTGCATGCCCCTGTTGAACAGGGGCTGAAAAATTGGGCCTATGGTGGTGGTGGTGGTGGTGGTGTTGCCACAACACTGTAAGGCCTCACAGTTACTCTTGGTGGGCGCAGGAATGGGTCCTGCTGTGAATTATTAGATTAAGAATTGTAATTACATGCCCCTGTTGAACAGGGGCAGAAAAATTGGGCCTTAGGCACTGGTGCCACAACACTGCAACCCCTCACAGATACTGTACTTGGAGCACAGCAATGAGCCCTGTTGCAAAGTATTGCATCAAAAATTGTAATTACACGCCCCTGTTAAACAGGGGCTGAAAAATTGGGCCTTAGGCACTGGTGCTGGTGCCACGACACTGCAACCTCTCCCAGATACTGTAGTTGGAGTGCAGGAATGAGCCCTGCTGCAAAGCATTGCATCAAAAATTGTAATTACATGCCCCTGTTAAACAGGGGCTGAAAAATTGGGCCTTAGCCACTGGTGGCGGCACCCAGAAACAAAAATGTTCTTCCAAGCTATCATCAGGAATCGGATCATTGAGGAGGAGGAGGATAGTCAGTCAACATAACAGGACAGTCACTCAGCATCAGCATCAGTCTTGAAGGGATGTGACATTTGAAAATAAATTATTCTGTTATATCAGCTTCAGGTGCTTGGTAGCTGGTGGTGATCCAAGACTGGTTCATCTTTATGAAGGTCAGTCGATCAACAGAGTCGGTGGACAGGCGCACCCTGTGATCCGTGACAAATCCTCCAGCAGCACTGAATGTGCGTTCTGAAAGAACGCTGGATGCAGGACAGGCCAGTAGCTCAATTGCATACTGTGCAAGCTCTGGCCAGTGATCCATCCTCAAGACCCAGTAAGCCAGAGGATTTTCGGTGGGGAAGTCTGACCTTGCCCCTAGGTATTCCTGCACCATGTATATCAGACGCTGGCGATGGTTGCTGGAACCGATCATACCTTGGGGCTGCGGACTAAAGAATTGTCTGAATGCATCGGTCAGACGGCCACCTTCCCCACCGCTCCTTCTTTGACTGACCGAAGCCTCAGCAACTCGTTGTCCAGGACCAGGAGTTTGTAACCTCCCAGTCTCTGGGAACGCGTTGCACATACCTTTCTGCAAGGCCTCCCGGAGTTGTCTCATCCTCTGCTCCCTCTGCGACGGTAAGATAAGGTCCGCAACCTTACCCTTGTACTGTTGATCAAGGAGAGTGGCCAGCCAGTAATGGTCCCTCTCCTTGATCCGAAGAATACGAGGATCCTTCCGCAGACTTTGCAAGATCAGGGAGGCCATGCAGCGTAGGTTAACTGAGGCATTCGGTCCAGAGTCCTCTGGGTCACTAAGGACGACATGATCCGCAGCCACCTCCTCCCAGCCACGTACAAGTCCACAGGTTTCTTGGGACTATAAATCATCCCTAAAAGACTGCTGCTGATGATGCTGAGTGCCAGGCTCCACCTCCATGCTGACACAATCCTCCTCCTCCTCTTCCTGTGGGTGGGACAGAAGGAACACTGTCTGGGTAAAGGGGGCCTTGAGAGGCAAGGAAGTCCTCCTCTTCCTGCTTCTGTTCTGCCTCAAGTGCCCTGTCCATTATTCCACGCAACGTATGTTCCAACAGGTGGACAAGAGGTACAGTGTCACTGATGCATGCCCTGTCACTGCTCACCATCCTCATGGCCTCCTCAAATGGTGCCAGGACAGTGCATGCATCCCTGATCATGCCCCACTGGCGTGGTGAAAAAAACCCGAGCTCCCCTGACCCTGTCCTGGTGCTGTAGTCGCACAGGTACTCATTGATGGCCCTCTGCTGCATGTGCAGCCGCTGCAGCATGGCCAACGTTGAGTTCCACCTGGTGGGCATGTCACATAAAAGGCAGTTCTTGGGCAGGTTCAACTCCTTTTGCAGCTCAGCCAGCCGAGCACTGGCATTATATGATCTGCGGAAATGAACACAGACTTTCCTGGCCTGCCTCAGGACATCCTGTAAGCCCGGGTACCTGCCCAAGAAGCGCTGCACCACCAGGTTAAGGACGTGAACCACACAGGGCACATGGGTCAGTTGTCCCTGTCGGAGGGCGGAGAGGAGGTTGGTGCCATTGTCGCAAACCACCATTCCTGGCTTAAGCTGGCGTGGCGTCAACCACCTCTTGGCCTGCCCCTGCAGAGCTGACAGAACCTCTGCCCCAGTGTGGCTCCTGTCCCCCAAACACACCAGCGCAAGCACGGCATGGCATCTTTTTGCCTGCGTACTTGCGTAGCCCCTTGAACGCCTACGGAGCACCACTGGTTCCGAGGACAAAGCACAGGAAGAGGCCATGGAGGAAGAAGAAGAGGAGTGGGTGGAGGAGAGAGGTGTGTCACAACCAGTAGTAGCATTTTGGAGGCGTGGCGGCGGAACAACCTCCAACACTACTGCACCTTGTCCTGCATCCTTCCCAGCTGCCAAAAGAGTGACCCAATGGGCCGTGAAAGAAAGGTAACGTCCCTGTCCATGCATGCTGGACCATGAGTCAGCGGTAATATGCACCTTACCGCTGACCGCCCTGTCCAGCGAGGCATGGACATTGCCTTCAACATGCCGGTAGAATCGCCTTCCGTGAGAAAAAGTGGCGTTTGCGAACCTGCCACTGAGGAACCGCACATTGCACAAACTCACGGAAGGGGGCCGAGTCTACCAACTGAAAAGGCAGCAGTTGAAGTGCTAGCAATTTAGCCAAGCTAGCATTCAACCGCTGGGCATGTGGATGGCTGGGTGTGAACTTCTTTCGACGGTCCAGCAGCTGGGGCAGGGAAATTTGCCTGCTAGAATCAGACGTCGTTGTACTGCTAGCAGAGTGCCCGCAAGTACTTGGCTGTGACACACCTAATTCTAAACCTTCATTCCTCTCAGAGCAGGTTTCAGAGAGGACTATAGGTATAGTGGGGTTGGAGATCCCAGCTGATGCGGAGCAAGGAGAGGTCCGCTTTGTTCTTTGGTGTGGGTCTTTAAGATAGGCTTGCCAATGAGCTGCATGGCAGGTCAACATATGTCTGGTCAAGCATGTGGTGCCCAAGCGGCTGATGTTTTAGCCACGCGAGATACGCTTGGGACATATGTTGCAAACAGCAGCGGTGCGATCTGATTCACTCGACTCAAAAAAGGCCCACACCAAAGAACTTTTGGAATAACGGGCAGAGGCAGCGCCCTGCACAGGCGGAGCTCTGCGGTGTGATTCAGTCGTTGTGCTGCCCTTACGCTGGCCCCACGAGGGCATCCTGCCTCGTTGGAGATGTGCCTCCTCCTCATCCTCCTCCTCCTCCTCCTCTCTCCTATCAGGCACCCACGTGGAGTCAGTGACCTCATCATCCCCTCCCTTCTCATCACTGGAGCCAATCTGGCAGTATGCTGCAGCTGCTGGAACATGACTGCCAGATTTCTGTCCTTCTTGAGCATCCCCTCTTTCTGCTCTCACGCTACTGCCTTCCTCTAGCTGGGTATCATCATCAGACCCTTCAAAACGCTGGGCATCCTCCTGGAGCATGTACCCAACACTGTGCTCAAACAGTTCGGGGGACTCCTCAGGAGGACACGGTGGGTCTAGGGAAGGAGTGACTGATGATGACATAGATACGAGGGAAGAGGACGCTTTGGCAGCTGCTTTGCCAGTACTCTGAGCCTGGGTGAGAGAGGATGAGGAGGGCTTGGTCATCCACTCTACCAAGTCTTCGGCATGATGCGGCTCAACACGTCCAGCTGCCGAAAATAAGGACAAGCGTGTCCCATGGCCACGTGCTGATGACGATGCACCGTGTCCATGACCAGCACTGTTGTCTCTAGAAACAGAGCCTGCTTGCCCTCTTTAATTGGCTCCTGACTGTCTGCCTCTCCTTGTTTGCCTTCCAGACATTCTAAAGGCCTGCAGGGAGATGGGAAAACCAGCAATAAGGGGTAGCTTCAGGTGTATAATGTGCAGGAGGCACACTACGCCCGCTGTAAGTGCTGCAGATGCCTGCCTGTGTTACTCAACAGGAAATCACAGCAATAAGGGCTAGCGTCAGGTGTATATTTTGCAAGAAGCATAATATGCCTGCTGTAAGTGCTGCAGATGCCTGCCTGTGTTACTCAAACAGGAAATCACAGCAATAAGGGCTAGCTTCAGGTGTATATTTTGCAAGAAGCACAATACGCCTGCTGTAAGTGCTGCAGATGCCTGTTAGTGTAACACAAAAGAAAAAAAACTATGAGCAATAAGGGGTAGTTTCAGGTGTATAATGTGCAGGAGGCACACTACGCCTGCTGTAAGTGCTGCAGATGCCTGCCTGTGTTACTCAAACAGGAAATCACAGCAATAAGGGCTAGCTTCAGGTGTATATTTTGCAAGAAGCACAATACGCCCGCTGTAAGTGCTGCAGATGCCTGCCTGTGTTACTCAACAGGAAATTACGGCAATAAGGACTAGCTTCAGGTGTATATTTTGCAAGAAGCACATTACGCCTGCTGTAAGTGCTGCAGATGCCTGCCTGTGTTACTCAACAGGAAATCACAGCAATAAGGGCTAGCTTCAGGTGTATATTTTGCAAGAAGCACAATACGCCCGCTGTAAGTGCTGCAGATGCCTGCCTGTGTTACTCAAACTGGAAATCACAGCAATAAGGGCTAGCTTCAGGTGTATATTTTGCAAGAAGCACAATACGCCCGCTGTAAGTGCTGCAGATGCCTGCCTGTGTTACTCAACAGGAAATCACAGCAATAAGGGCTAGCTTCAGGTGTATATTTTGCAAGAAGCACAATACGCCCGCTGTAAGTGCTGCAGATGCCTTCCTGTGTTACTCAACAGGAAATCACAGCAATAAGGGCTAGCTTCAGGTGTATATTTTGCAAGAAGCACATTACGCCCGCTGTAAGTGCTGCAGATGCCTGCCTGTGTTACTCAAACAGGAAATCACAGCAATAAGGGCTAGCTTCAGGTGTATATTTTGCAAGAAGCACAATACGCCCGCTGTAAGTGCTGCAGATGCCTGCCTGTGTTACTCAACAGGAAATCACAGCAATAAGGGGTAGCTTCAGGTGTATAATGTGCAGGAGGCACACTACGCCTGCTGTAAGTGCTGCAGATGCCTGCCTGTGTTACTCAAACTGGAAATCACAGCAATAAGGGCTAGCTTCAGGTGTATATTTTGAAAGAAACACAATACGCCCGCTGTAAGTGCTGCAGATGCCTGCCTGTGTTACTCAACAGGAAATCACAGCAATAAGGGCTAGCTTCAGGTGTATATTTTGCAAGAAGCACAATACGCCCGCTGTAAGTGCTGCAGATGCCTGCCTGTGTTACTCAAACAGGAAATCACAGCAATAAGGGCTAGCTTCAGGTGTATATTTTGCAAGAAGCACAATATGCCTGCTGTAAGTTCTGCAGATGCCTGCCTGTGTTACTCAAACAGGAAATCACAGCAATAAGGGCTAGCTTCAGGTGTATATTTTGCAAGAAGCACAATACGCCTGCTGTAAGTGCTGCAGATGTCTGTTAGTGTAACACAAAAGAAAAAAAACTATGAGCAATAAGGGGTAGTTTCAGGTGTATAATGTGCAGGAGGCACACTACGCCTGCTGTAAGTGCTGCAGATGCCTGCCTGTGTTACTCAAACAGGAAATCACAGCAATAAGGGCTAGCTTCAGGTGTATATTTTGCAAGAAGCACAATACGCCTGCTGTAGTGCTGCAGATGCCTGTTAGTGTAACACAAAAGAAAAAAAACTACGAGCAATAAGGAGTAGCTTCAGGTGTATAATGTGCAGGAAGCACACTACGCCTGCTGTAAGTGCTGCAGATGCCTGCCTGTGTTACTCAACAGGAAATCACAGCAATAAGGGCTAGCTTCAGGTGTATATTTTGCAAGAAGCACAATACGCCCGCTGTAAGTGCTGCAGATGCCTGCCTGTGTTGCTCAACAGGAAATCACAGCAATAAGGGCTAGCTTCAGGTGTATGATTTGCAGGAAGCACACTATGCCTGCTGTAAGTGCTGCAGATGCCTGTTAGTGTGACACACACAGAAAACACAGCAATAAGGGCTAGCTTCAGGTGTATACTGTGCAGGCGGCTTAGCAAAAATATCACTGATACTGTCTCTGCCTATCCTTCTCCCTCCCTACACACAAGGTTTAGCAGAATTCACTGACACTGTCCCTACCTATCCTTCTCTCTCCCTACACACAAGGTTTAGCAGAATATCACACTGACACTGACACTGTCCCTACCTATCCTTCTCTCTCCCTACACACAATTTCACTAACACTGTCCCTGCCTATCTTTCTCTCTCCCTGCACGCCGGAACACACTACACAAGGCCGCCGTGCTGGCGGCCTTTTATAGTGTGGGGCATGTACTAGACCCCCGAGCTATAATTGGCCACAGGCATCCTGCCTGTGGCCAATAATGGCTCTCCTCGCTGCCGGTGCTGTGATTGGCCAAGCATGCGTGGTCACAGTGCATGCTTGGCCAATCACAGCGCCGGGATTTTGGGCCGTTCGCGTCACTCGAATTTGGCACGAATGACCCAAAACATTCGATCTTCGTCGAACGATCGAACACACGATGTTCGAGTCGAACGTATGTTCGAGTCGAACGTATGTTCGACTCTAACGCGGAGCTCATCCCTAGCTGCCAGTGGCCTTTCTTGATGATATACACTTACACCAAAAAATTGTAGCTTTATCAATCACCCCTCCTATCATTTACACAGCACTGTTCACTCATATTTTTATGCTCATATACACAAAGTAACCACTATCTTTACAAATAATTGGGAAGGGAAGCAAAGAAAAGGGAAGGGAAGGGTGCTTCTCTTTGTGTAATATATAAACAGCATCAGTCTTTATTTACAAATGCATTCACAGGTTGTTTTTTCTTTCATTCACATAACAACCTTCCACACAAGGTGTGGACTTTATTCATTCAGATCCACAGCTGTCGACAATCACCATGTGACCTCAGATTTAGCATTTGTCCCCAAAAGATTTTACAAAGTGATATGGTTTCAAAAGTCCACCTAGAGAGTTAAATAAAACACCTTCACATAAAAATACTTATGCCGCGTACACATGATCATTTTTCCCGTCAGGAAAAATTTTATTTTTCCTTTGGACGAGAAAAACGATCGTCTGTGGGCTTTTTGCAGTTTTCCCGACGGGAAAAACGGCATTAATCACGACGAGAAAAATTAGAACATGCTCTAATTTTTCTCGTCGTGATTCCTGTCATTTTTTTCCGCGGCAGTTTTCCCATAGGGAAACACTGCCGTGGAGCCTACACACGGTCGTTTTTCTCATCAAGAGAAAAAATGATGGGAAAAATGGCCGTGTGTGGGGGAACAAGCCATTCCTCGTTTTTCCTGTCGTGATTCACGGCGGTGTTTTCACCGCCGTGAATCACGATCGTGTGTACGCGGCATTAGTCTGTTTAGACTTATTATACAAAGTACTATTGTGTAAAACTTAAAATGTTACTAAAATCTATTTTTTTCCCTATAAAAATAACACACATGTTATACTTACCTGCTCTATGCAGTGGTTTTGCACAGAGCAGCCCAAAAGAAAACAAGTAATCTACTGTATATGATTGTTAAACCTACATGTTTTTTGTTGAGATAGAATCAGTCATTACTTTGAATATTAGAATATCATTATCAGGATTATCAGAATATCATTAAAAATCAGAGTACGCAGTGCTGCATGCAAAACAAGAGAGGTGATTGCTAAAGCCACGGGTGGTATTTTTATTGTTTGTAAAAATAGTGGTTATTCTGTGTATATGAACATAACATTTTGAGGGAACAGCGCTGTGTAAAGGAAAGGAGGGGTGATCACTAAAACTACAACCCTCTGTTGTATGTGCATATAGAAGTAAAACATTGAGAGAATAGTACAGCAATTGCAGTGATCCCTAGTGGTGTGCTCTGACATCTAAATAATTTTTGTGGTGTGTATACCTTTATTGACTATATCTTGCCTATTGGCCTTGGAAATTTGCAGAATGAATATGACAGCTTCTGGCTGCCAATGGTTGCTAAGAAAGCAGTGGGTTCTGGCCCCGGCAACATCCTTACCAACTACTGACGTCACTGAACCATTCACTCACATGGCCAGGACTCCCTGGACACTTAAGCAAATGGGCAGGGAATGTAGCAGTTACATTATTGCCTAAATATGGCCACATGGCCATATTTTGGAAATAACATTGCCCAAATATTGACATAGGCATATTTGGCCAATGATCTCACTACTACCTCCACTCCTACTTTATATAGTTAATGACAGCTCAGGGAGAAGTAAACATGTGTTATGCCCCATACACACGATCGTTTTTCATGCCGTTAAAAATGCCATTTTTAAAAATGGGCATTAAAACCGATCGTGTGTATGCTCCAGAGCATTTTTAACGACGTGAAAAACGGCCATTAAAAATTTCGAACATGCTCTATTTTTTCATGTCGTTTTTCATGTCGTTTTTTTTAACGACGTGAAAAACTATGGTGTGTATGCTTTGATGAGGTGAAAAAAAACGCGCATGCTCAGAATCAAGTATGAGACGGGAGCGCACGTTCTGGTGGAACTAGCATTTGTAATGGAGATAGCACATTCGTCACGCTGTAATGGACTGAAAAGCAGGAGGCTGAAAAGCTCGAATCGTCGCTCAACAAACTTTACTAACATGAAGGGTGGCACCATCCAAACGGAACTTCCCCTTTATAGTGCCGTCGTATGTGTTGTACGTCACTGCGCTTTGCTTGAACGTTTTTTTAAATGATCGTGTGTACGCAAGACAGGCTTGAGAGGAAAGATGAAAAAAAAACGACGAGAAAAACGTTGGTTTAAAAAATGGCATGAAAAACGATCGTGTGTACGCCGCATTAGTCATGTTCAGGTCCATTTTCTGAACAGCTCAGAGGACTAATGTTGCTATATGGAATACCAGGCTATTTCTGGATTGGTAATAGACAATCTCACATATAAAGATACACTGTCATGAAAATAAGAAGCACATTTAAAAATCTATTCTACATACTTATAGAGTATTTGTGTATTGCATGTATTTCTTTTTTTAAATACGTATTGAATGATGTATTCTATGTGGCTTGTCCATTAAGGGCTGTTTCAAAATAACTACAGAAGGACCCCCTGCTATTTGCTTAGCTTATATGTGTTCATAAGGCCAAGAATAATATTATACATATATATTTCAGCACCTTTTCCCATTTAAAACTTAGTGTGAAAGATAGTCAGTATATACTGTCTATTAATGATCTATTAATGATCTTCATATGTGACTTGTGAGTCATAAATCATCCAGTAGTGATTCCACATCAATCCAAAATGCATGCATCCAGTGAAGACACTGCCCCCAGGAAGTATAAATCTTACCAAATGAAAACCCCCAAAAATATTTTTCAGAGCCCCTGAAGACATCCTATTGGATAGGATGGAGGTTATGTACACTGACGCTGCTAATCTATGCTGCTGTCTCCTGGTGAGTGGCAGCATGTTGGTATGTTTTATTTCTTTGTTTCATTCCTTTTGCTTTACCTAATAAATCTACAAATGGCTACACTATGAATATGCCTCTATGTGTGGGGGTTTACATTTGGTAAGAGTTATACTTACTGGTGGATGTACACTTTTTGGTATGATGAGAAAGCTCTGCTGGTTGATTTATGACTCACAAGTCATATATGAAGAATATTAATGGACAGTATATACACTATATCTTTCCCATAAATATGTTTTAATTGGGGAAAGGTGCTGCAATCAATATATACAGTATGCAGTGTATATGTTATTTTTTGGGGATCTTTGTATATCGCTCCTGATTGGTAGCTGCTGTGCACAATAAGATTATCAGTGTGGACTTTATGGTGTTAGCAAAATCATTATTGCTGATAGACTGTTAAGCATAGATAGAACCCAGACCACTCAATAAAATAATATGGCATGAGGGCTCTTTGTATAATTGGTTTCAGGTTTAAAGATATATAATCCCATGGGTCCCTGGTCACTACTATACCAAAGTACTTAAAAGATGTGACTACCTGTATTTGGGCTGCACTCTCTGGTAAGGTTGTAGGTAGTAGATCTAGCAGGAGTAGAACTGATTTATGCCAGTTAATGGCCAAGCCTGAGAATGTTCCAAACTGGTCAATAAGCTGCATCACCGCTGTCAGGGAACCTGCAGTGTCTCCCAGATATAGTAGAGTGCCATCTGCATAAATTAAAATGTATCTTCTCTATGTCCCCGTCCAAAACCTACAATAGTCGGCGAGTCCCTAACCATAGCAGCCAAGGGTTCCAGTGCTAGGGCAAACAGCAGGGGTGATCACGTTCACCCCTGCCTTGTGCCACGAAACAAAGGAAAGGACTCTGATAAGGAATTATTGATTCCAAATCTTGCTGTAGGTACTTCTCTCCGGTAGTTCCACTCAGGCATCAGGGCTCTTTACTAACACTGAGCACAGTGTTAACGTGGATAAACAAGTTTCATAAAACTTTTCAATACAATTATTTATTCTACTGAATGACCAATATGTTTGTGATGATCATAATGGCACCATAAAAGTCTTCTGGGTGGATTCACAACCAAAATTCTGTCCTTACAGCTATGATTATATTTAGGGAAATATAGGAAAAGTTATGAAACTACTGCACAAAAGCATCATTTACATCTTAGCATACAGGATGTTCACCATGGTAGGCATACTACTAACAATAGCATTGCATGTGCTAGTATCTGTATATGCTCCATTATTTTCTCACATTATGTAGAAGCTCACAAATGCACACAAACAACAAAACATGTACTGATGTACAAATTTTGTTTTAATAAAACATGCTTGCACTATTTTATTATATTATTTGAATTCATATGTTTACATAGTGATGCCAATCAGCAAAACAAAAAAGAATGAATACCCTACCAAAGGGATCGTTGTTGCTTTTTACACTATGAGAGCATTTAACGTTTTTTAAGCCTTAAAAATCACTGTGTAACTAAATAAGTTGCAAAATCATAATATTTTTCAGTGCATTTTCTTTCAAAGCAAACATCTGTATAAATCAAATTATAGCCATTGATATGCTACATTTCATACACAGTTATGAAAAGAGCAGTTCTTGAGTATTTTGAACCAGGTCTCTTCACAGAATATTAATTTGATATCAGTGTTAACAGCAGAATTGCATAGGTCACACTTCATTACTAAAAGACCATGGAGGCCTTTTCTCTCAGTAAATCTCTTTGACTTGTTCTTGTCTTACGACACAAAAGCCCTATTTGTATACATATAAGCATGAATTTAAAGAAATAGATAAGGAAAACATCATAGGCAGTCCTGAAAAAGCAAAAACCTCTTCTTAGGGTAAAATCATTTATAATCATAAATCAAGTTGAAGCCAAGCTTATTTATTTATTTCGGAAACTGGATCTGAGGGGAAATGGAAACTCACTGTGGTGTTAAAAAAATAGAGTTTTCTTGTACTGCTGTTTCTAAGAAGAACAAAGATTCAATTAATCAAATGACTTGCAGTGGATTGGACAATTATTTGTTGAGGCTTACAGGGTAAAACTAGATACGCTTATTAGACTAGGTATGAGTAAACTGTGATCCATAGTTTTTTTGTGGTATGTTGTATCTCATAACACCAAGCAATCTCGGAATAAAGCTGGGAGGGAATAGAAGGGATTATTGTTATCCAGCAAGGTGGCAGTCTTGCAATCCCAGAATGTTTTTTTTTTTTTTGAAAGGGAAAAATTGGGTCAACTGCTAAAGATACATAGTACTTTTTAGCCACTTCCTGCTTGGCCTATTGTGAAATGAATGGTCAGACAGGAGCACTACCATCCTGGCTAGACATCATATGACACCCTAGGGGGTGCACAGTAGTGCGATCTGACACAGCGGAAGACGGATCGTTGTACCAGGGTAGCCCCGATTCCATGTGATCGCTGTGACCAATCACAGCGATCACATGTCAATAATACACAACACAATGGGGGTTATTTACGAAAGGCAGATCCACTTTGCTCTACAAGTGCAAACTACAAGTGAAAAGTGCACTTGAAATTGCACTGAGAGTGCACTTGGAAATGCAGTCACTGTAGATCAGAGGAGGACATGCAAGGAAAATAAAAAACAGCATTTTAGCTTGCACATGATCGGATGATAAAATCATCAGAGCTTCTCCTCCTTTCAGATCTACCCCTCAGATTTACAGCGACTGCACTTCCAAGAGCACTTTCAGTGCAATTTCAGGTGCACTTTGCACTTGCAGTTTGCACGTGTAGTGCAAAGTGGATTTGCCTTTCGTAAATAACCCCAATGACTTTCATGCATAGCCACTCATTTTGCACTTGTCAGGGACATGCTAGCCATAGCGCAAGTGAAGCTCTAAAGGGCCTGCGGGTGCTCGTACTATTGTGTGCAGGCGCACACATATGCGCATTGACTAATTATGGCGCAAAATGGCCTATATAAGGGCAGCAGCTGCACTAGTGAATTGATATCTGATCTGCAGCTATTCACAAATTCCTGTATCTGTTTCTGTATTTGATTTATGTGATTGACCTGTCTTGACCTTTCTTTCCCTGACCTTACTTGAATGCTACCTGCCCTGACCTTAGCTTGTCTCAGGATATTGCTCTGCCTCATGCTCATCTGCCTGATCCTGCATTGCTGACCTCTACTTCTACCCTGGCCATTCTCTGCCTGTCATCCATGCCTTTATCTGACCATCTGTTGCTGACCTGGCTCATCTGACCTTGCATCCTGTTATCCACCTGTCCTGCTCTCCATGCTACCTGGTCCCTGCTGGTCCTTCACCTGCCGAGTGATGCCAGTCCTTTCACACCTGCTATCTGCTAGCTGCTTGTCAAGCACCTGTGATCTCTGTGATTGTTCACAGTGATAACATGATACAGGGACCAATCACAACAGACCTGCACCATGCAATAGCTGTAGCCAATCAAAGCTACCACAATATGTATATCTGCTGTCTTCAGCTTTATATACTGTTCAGAAAGTTCACATCATGTTAGGAGATTTTCTCTTCCTGTTCAGCACTGCAGTGAAGCCTGGGAATACAGCCAAGACAGCTGATTGGAGGAAAAGCTTACACCCCCTCTTCTCATAGATAGAGACTTTCAAAGTTGATCGTTGAATAGTTCAGCACTGTGCTAATCCATTTATAGCATCCTCCCTAACACAAAACTCTGCCTGCTTTTATCATATGTGAGAACTTATCAGGAGTTATCAGGCTGATTCGGAAATTGAAAAATTCGGAAATTCAGAAATTTCAGAATTAACGAATTTGTTAAAATTCGGTAAAAAACAAATTTGGAACTAAACAAATTGCACATGTCTAATGGCTGCACTTATTTAGTTAGTGAGGTCAGAAAGTGATAAAATCATGGTCATTTAATGTTACATGTAAAAACAATGAAACAATTTAAACCAGAACTAGATATATTTAGTTCTATGTTTTATTAATATCTATTTTAAATTGTGTTATATAATCACCTATCTATGATTTATATTTTAGATGCCCAATTTCATAAAAAAAATTACTGTCTTCTATGGTCTGTGTGCTGCCTCCAGTAGTATATAAACAATGTAGTTGCATCTACGGTATACTGTATGTACAGCCTATGTTGTTCTCTGATTAATTGTTTTTTATCATGCTGCCACATTATGACCATTGTGGGTATTAAGTTTTATTTTCTGTATTTTCCTTCCCCTATTGTGATGAAATGTTCTTTTCCTTAACCCCTTCCATACCGGGCCATAGCAGAATGACGCCGGCAGGAACCCTCTCTCCCTCCGGGTGGACATCATATGACGTCCTGGGTTTGAGGGGGGATATCTGAATGATGCCTGCAGCTAGAGGCATCATTCAGATATCCTTGTTTGCAGCCGGTGATCCTGCGCACCATAAGAACGATCATAGCGGCGGTTCCACCGCTTGATCGTTCTTATAGGCGGCGGGAGGGGACATCTCCCCCTCCCGCCGCCATCCGGTGCTTCTCTGGGCTCTCCCGTGCAATCGGGGACCCGGAGAGAATTGTCGGCGCCGGTGGTGGGTCACGTAATGAGCATAGAGATGACTGGTGACCAGATGGTCACCAGTCATCTCTATGATCGTCGGAGGCCCGGGCGCGATGTGATGACATCACGCCCGGGTCCTCAAATGTAAACAAAAAATTACTGTCTTCTATGGTCTGTGTGCTGCCTCCAGTAGTATATAAACAATGTAGTTGCATCTACGGTATACTGTATGTACAGCCTATGTTGTTCTCTGATTAATTGTTTTTTATCATGCTGCCACATTATGACCATTGTGGGTATTAAGTTTTATTTTCTGTATTTTCCTTCCCCTATTGTGATGAAATGTTCTTTTCCTTAACCCCTTCCATACCGGGCCATAGCAGAATGACGCCGGCAGGAACCCTCTCTCCCTCCGGGTGGACGTCATATGACGTCCTGGGTTTGAGGGGGGATATCTGAATGATGCCTGCAGCTAGAGGCATCATTCAGATATCCTTGTTTGCAGCCGGTGATCCTGCGCACCATAAGAATGATCATAGCGGCGGTTCCACCGCTTGATCGTTCTTATAGGCGGCGGGAGGGGACATCCCCCCTCCCGCCGCCATCCGGTGCTTCTCCGGGCTCTCCCGTGCAATCGGGGACCCGGAGAGAATTGTCGGCGCCGGTGGTGGGTCACGTAATGAGCATAGAGATGACTGGTGACCAGATGGTCACCAGTCATCTCTATGATCGTCGGAGGTCCTCAAATGTAAACAAAGCCGCCATTGCGGCTGTAAGTATGAGATCAGTGAATTTTTTTTCACGATCTCATGCTTTCCAGCCTGGAGGAGAGATGTGGGGTCTTATTGACCCCGCATCTCTCCATAAAGAGGACCTGTCACACACATTCCTATTACAAGGGATGTTTACATTCCTTGTAATAGGAATAAAAGTGATCAAAAAAAAAAAAAAGTGTAAAAAAAAAGTAAAAATTAAAAAAAATAAGTAAAAAAAAATAAAAATAATAATATATATTTTTTTAAACGCCCGTCCCCAATAGCTCGCGCTTAGAAGCAAACACACGCAAGTCCCGCCCGCATATGTAAACGCCGTTCAAACCACACATGTGAGGTATCGCCGCGTGCGTTAGAGCACGTGCAACAATTCTAGCACTAGACCTACTCTGTAACTCTAACCTGGTAACCTGTAAACATTTTCAAAGCGTCGCCTATGGAGATTTTTAAGTACCGAAGTTTGGCGCCATTACATGAGTGTGCGCAATTTTAAAGCATGACATGTTAGGTATCTTTTTACTCGGCATAACATAAGCTTTCATCTTTTACAAAAAAATTGGGCTAACTTTACTGTTTTGTTATTTTTTAATTAATGAAACCATTTTTTTCCCCCAAAAAAGGCGTTTGAAAAATTATTGCGCAAATACCGTGCAAGATAAAAAGTTGCAACGACCGTCATTTTATTCCCTAGGGTGTCTGCTAAAAGAACTTATATAATATTTCGGGGTTCTGAGTAATTTTCTAGCAAAAGAATGATGATTTGTACATGTAGGAGAGAAGTGCCAGAATAGGCCCGGTATTGAAGTGGTATAAAAAGCCCTGTATGGAAGTGGTTAAAGGCACACATTAGGGATAGGAAAATAGATACTAATTTTGTGCTCCTTAAACAGGTCGTATATCAAGTCTACTACATCTTATTTTTTTGCCACAATGTTCTGAGTTATCTGAGGAAGGCGGTCTGCAGTGATCACCTCTGCTGTATTTATGTCTCAGGAAGCGGTAGACTCTATTACAACAATTGGAGCCAGAATTCTGTGTTTACGAAAGCTTATAGTTTTTTTTTATGTATTTGCTGTTTTGGTATCAAACTGTACACAAATAAAAATATGCCTAAATCAAGAAAATTAAAAAGAATATTAAAAGCCATTTTTTTTGGGATAGAGTAGGGTACGGTTACATTTCGTGTCAGGATTTTATTGCCATCTGTGTCAAATTGGGGAGATTTTCATTCACATCTTGTCCTTCAGACACAACTGGGGCTTTAGATACAATTTAACCACAAACATGTGTATTTCCAATATAATATATTAAAGAATATTACAAATATACCAAAAAGTCTTCAATGTAAAAAAGAATTACACAAATGCCCTCAAGTTCACATCAGGCTCAATTCATTATAATATAAGGGAAATCATATTTTTAGTACTGTTTGTTATTTCCTTTTTTCTTATTAAAAATTGTGTTTTTAAATAATCAAAGGTTTTATTGTATGGATCAGCTGAAGTTATACCATGTATATTATGATAATGATTTTTGGGTATTTTATATTTAAAAGTCAATTCATAAAGATTATTGGCGAAATTCAGACATTGTAAAAAAATACTATATAATCCGGTGATGCATTCTTTAAAATCATAAATTGGTCATTTATATAGACCAAAATGACCTGATTTTGTTATATTTTAGCCTCTCATAATCCCCTGCATAGCAGCACTCAGGCTGGCAAGGGGGAAACAAGCAGTATCAGCCAATAAGATTTTACTGCATGTCACAGTGTTGTCCACCCATGTCATCTGTCACTGGTACCTGGATAGCAAGAGTGGCTGAACAAAATGATGAGTCCTTTGTTCTGTATTTAGTAGTGTATCGGGTCTTCAGCTTTAAAAAACGTACTGATTTATAAGAAGTAGTAGTAGTTGTTTAACCACTTCAGCCCCGGAAGGATTTTCCCCCTTAATGACCAGGCCATTTTTTGCGATACGACACTGCGTCGCTTTAAATGACAATTGCGCAATCGTGTGACATTGTACCCAAACAAAATTGATGTTCTTTTTTACCCACAAACAGAGCTTTCTTTTTCTGTGGTTTTCATTTTTTGCGCTATAAGCAAAAAAATAGTGACAATTTTGCGGCTCTCCTGCGCGAACATCGGTTCGCGCAGGAGATCCGACCTGCCACAGTATAGGTGCGGCGGCTAGTGGGCAAATGGTTAAGAACTATTTTATCTGAAAATATAACAATTCTAAACTATTGTGAGTACAGAGAGCGATAGTAACTTACCACCCGGAGCAAGGGTGTCACAAGTAATGTTGGCTCTTTAGCCCCATTTACGGAAAAAGGAGACTTCCTCTCCTGAAGAAAACCAAAGATATCCTCCCAATTAAAGGCGTGGCCCCTCCTGAGAAACCTCTATATCTAGCTGCGAACCATGGGGTGTATGCAAAATTAAAGCCTGCCATGTATTGTTCTATTTTAGCCCAGATTTTATTGTTCTCATTATGAATCCAATTAAGGATTCTTACCAGGGACATAGCTCTATAGTGCAAATAAATATCAGCAGGCCAAATCCCCCTTCTCTTTCAGGCCTCTGCAAGGTTCAGTGTGCCATACATAATCCAAAAGCATTTTTTAAATTTGTGTAAAAAGGGATCTCAGAAGTGCTATGGGTATTGTGTGAAGATATAATAGAATTCTTAGAATGTATAGAATAGAATATAAAAGACATTCAATTTAGGTACATTTACTGTATCCTTCCTAGCCATGTAATGGCACCATGAGGACAGATTGATTTGTAAGACTTTCAGTAGTTGATCTTAATTTTCCATATACAGTGGAACCTTGGATTACGAGCATACTCCATTCCAGGAGAATGCTTGTAATCCAACGCACTCGCATATCAAAGCGAGTTTCCCCATAGAAGTCAATGGAAACAAAGATAATTTGTTCTGCATTGACTTCTATGGCATGCAATACCGCATGTGGCCAGAGATGGGGGGCACCGGAGAGCCTCGGAAATACTCGGGGACAGCTCGGCTGATCTCGGAAACCCTCAGAAAGGTTCGTAAACACTCAGGAACTGAGTATTTCCAAGTATTTCCGAGTGATTCTGAGTATTTCCGAACCGCTCGGAACGGCTCTGAAGCATTCTGAGTGTCACCGGCGCCGTTGCACCTCTAGCCAAATGTGGTACTGCACACCCCATTAGCTTGAATTCTGATCGTTTTGCGAGACAACACTCGCAAACCGAGTCAGAATTTAAAAAAAAAGTTGCTTGTTATTCAAAACGTGCGTTAACCGCGTTACTCATAAACCAAGGTTCAACTGTACAGTCTTTTTGGGTCTGCGGAGATACATATTCCGAGGTATCCCATTAGGTTCTTTAACCATATGAATGGCAGAGATATTTGTAGTTACTGTTGAATATTGTTAGGAATGTTAATTGGTAAGATCTCGGATTTATTGGAATAAATTTTAAAATCTGATAACATTCCATAATGATTCAAACTTGCCGTTAGTATGTACAATGGTTCAACAGGATCAGCAATATAAAAAAGAATAGCATTAGCATACGCTGATAGTTTATATTCCTGCATCCCTATAGAAATTTTACATCAGAGTTTTCTTCCTTCTGGGTTTATATATAATGATAAAATCCATACCATCATTCATATTCCTACGTCCAAGCACCATAAAAGCTCCTCTAAGAAAGTACAGTCCACCCTGTCAAAAGCCTTTTTGGCAACTGTGGATAATATTAACATAGGCAGGGAGGATAGTTTTTGTGAGGCCAAGTGTATTGTATTGATTGCCCGTATAATGTTATCGCTGGCCTCCCTGCCAGGGATAAACCCTGTTTGATCAGGGTGAACTAGACTAACAACTAGAAGTTCCTTTCGCTGGGCCAGGATATTAGAAAAAAAATGTTATATTACTATTCAAGGAGTGAAATGGGTCTATAATTTTGACATACTGTACAATCATTCCCCGACTTGCGGATGACAGTTATATTAGCTAATAAAGCTTTTTTAGTGGTGATCCTGCTGTACTAGAGTTAAGATAAAGCAATCATGAGATCTATTAATATCCATATTTCTTTCCAGAAATTGTATTAAATTTTACATCAAAATTACAAAGAAACAATAGTATACAATAGTATACAAAGTAGTGGGATACATTAATGATCAGAAAAAGAGGCAAAATAAAGTACGAGACATGACAAGAAAACCATGTCAGCTATGTCTCACATAGATCAAAAGAAGTACAGGAACATATACACGTAGGAAAATAGGACAACTTCCAAATGACTGTGTCAGGAGTAACAATCTGGTATATGGACTTTGAAAGTGAGGAATGGTACAATAAGTATTGTGCTGGGGTGAAGTCAAGCGTATAAGTGATAACCTTGGTTATGGTGTCATGTATGCGTTTCCAGAAAGTTTTCAGTATCGGGCATGACCACCAAATGTGTAGGAGAGAACCAGGTTCAGATCCGCATTTCCAGCATAGTGGGGAAGTTGAAGGATAAAATTGATGGAGCTGTGTGGGTGTTCTATATGCTATCCATAAAAGTAACTGATAGGCAGCGCTCTATGAACTGAATCCAAAAAAGTAAAGCAGTCAGTTGGGACCATAAAAATTCAATAGTTTATTACACCAATAGCAGAGTCATAGATAAATACAATACCACTGGAAGCCTACGGGCATGGAGGGGTTAACACCATCTGGAGGGCCCACTGGTTTACCATGGAAGGGCACCATTAACCATGCTGGGAAGAATGGAGACCCGGTCTGAAGGTGATGCACCTGATGGCTGGAGGCAGAGACACGGCCATGTTCAGGGGGTGTTGGTGCTGCAGATTGCAGAAGGACGTTGGGCCAACCTAGGCTAAGCTGAGGGTCCAGGATGTCAACAGGTGGAGCCCTGTCAAGGGAGAGGGGAAACCAACAGGGATGCAGACCCAGCTTGGCTCCCCTGGTCTCCGGTATGCATCTCTGTTGGCTTCCACTCTCCCTTGGCGTGGCTCCATCTGGTAGACATCCCAGACCCTCAGCTTGACCTGAGAGGGGAAGTCAACAGGGATGCAGGCCCAGCTTGGCTCCCCTGGTCTCCGATATGCATCTCTGTTGGCTCCCACTCTCCCTCGGCATGGCTTCATCTGGTAGACATTCCAGAACCTCAGCTTGACCTGAGAGGGGAAGCCAACAGGAATGCGGACCCAGCTTGGCTCCCCTGGTCTCCGGTATGCATCTCTGTTGGCTCCCACTCTCCCTCTGCATGGCTTCATCTGGTAGACATCCCAGACTCTCAGCTTGACCTAGGTTGGCCCAATGTCCTTTCGCAATCTGCAGCACCACCATCCACTGGACATAGCCGTATCTCTGCCTCCAGCCCTCAGCGCTGCCTATCAGTTATTTTTGTTCATGCCACATTTTTACCAATGTTTTGTCAGCTGCACTGGTTCTGGATCACAATATTTCTTTGATTGGCATACAACACCACAGGACCCACAGTTCTTGTAGCGCTAAAGGACCTATGTGTTTTTTTCTTATATAATATCCATATATAGATGGAGGGGGGTGGTGCTGCGCTGTTTCTAATATTACATATAATTATAATGATAAAATAATAGTGCACAATGGCTAATAAATATCAATAAATAAACAGGTTGTGGAATATGAATAATAAATACAACTGATCAATTATAGTGATGTATAAATACTAGAACCATAAAATCAGTAATAAAAATATAAATATATATAAACTGTAAAAGTAAATAAATATATATAAATCAACCTGTGAATAAATACCAAGGTGAACGTTGCTGTGCAAATATGCTGTGACAATGTGTAAATGAAAAAGACGCCTGCAAATTGCAGTATAATAATAAGTGCACACATGTGACTGCTAATAGGCAAAGTGCAGTACAGTGCTAAAGTGAAGCAGTAAAATAAAGAAAGGTAAAAATTGTCCAATAAGCAAAGGAACACAAATTGAACTACAAAAGTTCATAGGAGAAGATCAATGGTAAGTGGTGCCCGTGCTGATCAATTTCTTATAGGTGACAATCCTGCAACTTCATATATGTAAGTGGTGCTGTGGTGATGGGGTGTGTGGATCTTCACTTCCGGTGTCACACACTAAGGTAATGGGTGGCCTCTTAACTTGCGGTAATGAGGTAACCGCTTTTGTATAATGGGGGTCAGTAAATCCTTTATCGCGAACCTGGCGTCCAATAGGTAAACCTTTGTAACAGAATGCTGCTGTTCCTCACATATGGAATAACCTATACTGGATCTTTAGGGGTTGCTTACATCTCCCAATGATGGCAGGGTTAGAAAGAGAAAATGGGGTCTCGATCGTGAAGTACGTTTAAAAAAGGTGTGTATTTTATTGTTGCATAGGTAATACATATGTTGCTTACATGAACTCACATAAAACAATTTTAAGAAAAAAAACTTATCCTAGACGAGCGGCGAGCTCGTGTGCCTCCGTCTGTCTGACTGCCTCTCCGTCCCTACGCGTGGCGTCACGGTCACGTGACTTCATCAGGAGATGATGGGAAGGCAATGCAATGGTCTTTAAATACTGTTTGTATTGAAATTGGTGCGGCGGCCATTTTCTCGGAGCCCAATGTTAATCTCCATTGGCGGCCATTTTCTTAAAGATCCTGTCTTAGTTATGGCGGCGGCCATCTTTTTGGTGGTTAAAAACAATAATAAGGAAGTAACGACTACAATACTTGCGCCGCCATTTTCCTTGTGGTTTATTTGAAGATAGGTTTGCGACCATGTTTATGAAGTCCTTGCAATGGTATATTACGATATCAGGTATCCCATACATAACACAGCAAGGACGTGACCGCATATATAATGAAAAGCTGTTTCAGAGTTGGGGGAGCATCTCATTCCAATTGTGTATCATCACAAATGGAAATATAATTAAAAATGATTGTAAATATATAAAACAATTGGTAAACCAGTATTAAATATATAAAATGGAAATAAATAAAATAATAATCTATTAAAATACACAAGTCAGTGTATTAAAAAATATATATATATATTTATGGATAATTTAAATACATGGATCTCCCGAGTAGATGTGGGGTAGGTACTGAATACCAATCCCCTAGGGTATACCAATTTTTTTTTTATTATTTTGTTTATTTTTTGTTTAGGTCTGGTGGACATCAGGCAGACGTTTGCATTATAGGCTATGCAGGATGTGTTTATTCCTACCAGATACTATAAAAAAGATAAATATATTGGTAGAGATAGAGGTCTATAGGGTAAGTTAAAAAAATAAAACTATATATATATAAACATACATCCTAAAATATATATAAACATATAAATAGAAGACAGTGTGAAGGGAAATTCTTATCCTGGTGTGTATGATGGAAAATTTTAAAAGGAGCGGCATATGCCCTACTGTATAGATACATATATACCAGAATGTACTAAAAATCACTGAGAAAACAATTGAGGTCGAACTCAACATTGAGTCCTCTTGGCACAAAAGTATCCATGGTGAATATCCATTTTGATTCTAATTGACTTAGTGTCCTCACCTTATGCCCCCCCCCCCGCCAGTGTCTAGTATATGGCTCAATGCCCAAAAATTTGAGCTGTGAGGGGTCTTTATTGTGATATAATAAAAAATGTTTAGATACATTGTGTTTGTCGAAACCTTTTATTATATTTTGGACGTGCTCTTTGATACGGATCCTGAGAAGTCTTTTTGTGCGCCCTATATATTGCAGGCCGCAACTACACTCCAGGGCATACACCGCCCCTTCGGTGTTGCAGCATATAAAGTCTTTAACTTCATAGGTATCTTCCGTGCTGGTGGATGTGAAGTTAGTTTTCTTCTCATTTGGTCTCTTTGTTTTCTTGCATGCAAAACATCATTTGCAAGGATAGAAGCCTTTCATTGTGAAGAAGGAGAATGGTTTGTTGGGTGGGTCTGGCACGTTCTTTACTAATTTATCCCGTATGGTTGGTGCCCTTTTGTAAATGAATCTGGGATTTCTTGGTAGTGAGTCTTGTAGCTGTTTGTCTGCCAATAGTAAATGCCAATGCCTTTTAATAATTCTTTCAATCTTCTTGTGTTGTACGTTATAGTCAAGCCGCAAACCTATCTTCAAATAAACCACAAGGAAAATGGCGGCGCAAGTATTGTAGTCGTTACTTCCTTATTATTGTTTTTAACCACCAAAAAGATGGCCGCCGCCATAACTAAGACAGGATCTTTAAGAAAATGGCCACCAATGGAGATTAACATTGGGCTCCGAGAAAATGGCCGCTGCACCAATTTCAATACAAACAGTATTTAAAGACCATTGCATTGCCTTCCCATCATCCCCTGATGAAGTCACGTGACCGTGACGCCACGCATAGGGACGGAGAGGCAGTCGGACAGACGGAGGCACACGAGCTCGCCGCTCGTCTAGGATAAGTTTTTTTTCTTAAAATTGTTTTATGTGAGTTCATGTAAGCAACATATGTATTACCTATGCAACAATAAAATACACACCTTTTTAAACGTACTTCACGATCGAGACCCCATTTTCTCTTTCTAACCCTGCCATCATTGGGAGATGTAAGCAACCCCTAAAGATCCAGTATAGGTTATTCCATATGTGAGGAACAGCAGCATTCTGTTACAAAGGTTTACCTATTGGACGCCAGGATCGCGATAAAGGATTTACTGACCCCCATTATACAAAAGCGGTTACCTCATTACCGCAAGGTAAGAGGCCACCCATTACCTTAGTGTGTGACACCGGAAGTGAAGATCCACACACCCCATCACCACAGCACCACTTACATATATGAAGTTGCAGGATTGTCACCTATAAGAAATTGATCAGCACGGGCACCACTTACCATTGTTCTTCTCCTATGAACTTTTGGAGTTCAATTTGTGTTCCTTTGCTTATTGGACAATTTTTACCTTTCTTTATTTTACTGCTTCACTTTAGCACTGTACTGCACTTTGCCTATTAGCAGTCACATGTGTGCACTTATTATTATACTGCAATTTGCAGGCGTCTTTTTCATTTACACATTGTCACAGCATATTTGCACAGCAACGTTCACCTTGGTATTTATTCACAGTTTGATTTATATATATTTATTTACTTTTACAGTTTATATATATTTATATTTTTATTACTGATTTTATGGTTCTAGTATTTATACATCACTATAATTGATCAGTTGTATTTATTATTCATATTCCACAACCTGTTTATTTATTGATATTTATTAGCCATTGTGCACTATTATTTTATCATTATAATTATATGTAATATTAGAAACAGCGCATCACCACCCCCCTCCATCTAAATCTTTTACTTTATCAGGTTAGGATTAACCTGCTAGGTGCTTGCGATAGTTTCATTCACCCCTACACTCCTCCAGATTGGTAGCGCAGGAATACCCACTCCATAAATATCCATATATAATTTAACTTGTATTTGTTGGTTTGGACCAAGCTGGTCCAGACAAATAATTTCCTTTACTAACACATGCACTCCTTGTTGGCACTCTATAAACTGTATGTCCTATTCCTGTAACAAAAGCACTGTTCAGCCTTTTGCGTGAAGATTTGTATTTTATAAATGAATACAAGGCTTTCTCTGATTGAGTGTGAGGCAGGCAGACAACATCCTAATCTCCACCTCAGCCTATCACAGAAAGCCTTGAATTCTTTAAAAAAATACCAAGCTGTCTATAAATGGGTGAGCAGCACTCAGCCCAACTCGATCTTGTTCTGTGAACAGGACAGGAAGTCCCCATACTGCTGCTGGAACACAATGCTGTATACTGTATTTAGCTGATACTACATACAGTTTATACAGCATTGACAAGGCACGAGTGTTATGCGGCGTACACACGTACGTTTTTTATGCCATTTTTCTCGTTGTTTTTTTTTCATATTTCCTCTCAAGCCTGTCTTGCATCCACGCGATCATTAAAAAAAACGCTCGAGCAAAGCGCAGTGACGTACAACACGTACGACGGCACTATAAAGGGGAAGTTCCGTTCTAATGACGCCACCCTTTGGGACGCTTTTGCTAATTTCGTGTTACCGCGTGTTAGTAAAAGTTTGGTGAGAGACGATTCGTACTTTTCAGTCTTCGTGCTTTGAAGATCATTTTCTGGAGTTCAGTTTGTGCCTGTGGGTTCGTATCTGTCTTGCAGTGCTTGTAGTCAGTTCGTATCTGTTTATTCAGTGCGTTCTTGTCTGCTCGTTCCTGTTTTTCAGCTTGTTCTTCATAGGCCTTGCTGTTCTTCCGTTCGTCCTTCTAGTTCGTTCTGAGGTGCCGACCGTTATCTAGCCATGTTGTGGCTACGTACTCGTCGTAGAGTTTGTGCTGTAGTTCGTGCAGGGGTTCATGCTGTATCCCGACTCCAGGCTATGAACAGGGTCAGGAGGAGTTCATGGACCAAGAATTGGTTGCTCCAGCGGCACCAGTTCTGTCACATGCCTTTGTTGCGGGAAATCAGGGAGAATAATCCTGAGGACTACAGGAATTTTCTCAGGATGTCTGACCCCGTATTTCAGCATTTGTTGGCTTTGGTGTCCCCCTACATTACCAGGCAGGAAACCGTTATGCGTGAAGCCATCAGTGCTGAGCAGAGGCTCATCGCCACGTTGCGATACCTGGCAACTGGGAGAAGCCTGCAGGACCTAAAGTTCTCCACAGGCATATCCCCCCAGGCTCTGGGTATCATTATACCAGAGACTTGTTCTGCCATCCTTCAAGTTTTGCAGGAGGACTATATTAAGGTAAGTGTTCTTATTTAAAACATCACATTGTATGTATTTCTTGCTTATTTTTTTGTTTGTTTTATTGTCCCTAATTCCCATGATTCTTAGCTGCAGGGAATGTCCCCTTTCTCCACATGCCTTTTTTATTTTTAGGATGTTTTTTTTAGGCCTACATTTAAATTTTCCTTACCTAACCTCTCCAGCATGCTATCCTGGGGCCATACCCACCTTGCCTAGTCATTTCCATTTTTTTTTCTATGCTCCATTGTAGTGCTTTACCCTAAACGCACCCTAAAGATTGCCTAGGAATGTTACATTTAGTTAAACTTCATACAGAGTGCTACAGCCTTCATTTTTGATCTCCCCAACTCATCTTCAACCCCCCCCAGTTTTTATTTTGGGTTTGTTTTAGTTTTTTTGTTGCTTACTAATAATGTTTTAATTTGTCTGTTTATCCTAATGTTGGCCATGAATGGTTTTCCAAAATCTGCTTGCAGAAGGCGCATGCGTGGCAGCTTCCAAGATGGCCGCCGTCATCTAAAGCTCCGCTCCACCACGGCCCTCTTCTGACCACCGGAGCTTACAGAGCGCTCCGCTGGACCCCTTCCCGGGATATTCGCGTAGGGGACACCCCCCGGAACCCGCAGATGTCATCCTCGCTGGCCAGAAGGGACCTCTCCAGCCAGATGTCGGCAGCGCCAGGCCCCCTCAGCTATGCCAAGATGGCGGCGGCTCCACGAGGCCCGCTCCTCACAGAACGACCTGAGGACTCCATAGCTGACCAGGATCTGGTCCCACCTCAATCCCCAGGTACCGAGTACCCCCCGCTGACCCCAGTAATCTCCCCCTCCTCCACTGAATCTTTGCTGGGCAGGATGGGTGCTGCATGTCCCTCCACACCTATGCTGGATCCCCACACAGGCATGCTTTTTTCAGTCAGTGAAGCACAGGAGGAGGCCCCAACCCCCACAGACTTTACCTCCATGATGACTGCTTTTTCCCATATGCTGTCTAGGAGCCTGGCTCTAAATGCTGCACAGATTACATCCTCCATTCATGCAGACCTGCAGCAAATTGGGATCAGGATAGACACGATAGAACAGAAAGCTAATCAGGCCGTGGCGAGGATTAATCAGAATTCCTCCAGGCTGCAAGACGTGCAGGATCAATTGGAAACCGCTTTTGCAAAGATCGATGATCTCGAGAATAGATCAAGAAGATATAACTTTAGGATACGGGGACTCCCCGAATCAGAGAAAGAGGTGAAATCTGCTGTGAAATCACTTCTAAAGACCCTTATCCCTGACATTACTGAACCACGTTTGGAGCTGGATAGAGCTCACAGAGCCCTTCAATCTCCTCGCTCTGATGGCCTTCCCAGAGACATCATTGTGAAACCGCACTATTACTCAGTCAAAGAAGAGGTGATGAGGAAGGTTAGGTACTCTGACAACCTCACTTTGCATGGCCACAAAATTCAAATTTTTGCTGACCTTTCTCCATACACGGTACAAAAGAGACGCTCATTTAAACCGTTATTGCAAGTGCTTATGGACAAGGAAATCGCATACCGGTGGGCCTTCCCTTTACGTCTGAACTTTTCCTACAAGAACAAAAGCTTTGGCTTCTCCTCATTTGCGGAAGGGGAACGTATCCTGACACATCTCGGATTGATTCATCTGGATCCTAGTCCTGCAGCAGCTAACAGAGGGACTCCTGCCTCCACGAAGCGGCCCCCGCCGGCGAGCCCGCTGCACCAAACATGGCTGAATCACGGTTCCAAGCGCACCAAAGAAAACCTCCCGCCCTGATACCTTTTTTCCCCACCTTTTTCTTTTTCTTTTTTTTGTGTATGACACATCTCCTTACAAATCCCCTCTCTGAACGAGGTCCTGATATGAGAAACATTCCCTGTTGCTAAAACTGTATTGGGGATCTCCTCTCCATCTTTGGCAACTCTATACCGCCCCATACCATTTTTTTATTTTTATAAAATGATCTGCTATGGTTTTCAGATAGTACATTTGGGGTTTCTATGATACTTGTGATGGAGAGGGGCTATCAGGTACATGGTCGGGGGAGGGGGGGGGGGGCTTTGCCTGGCTGGCAGCCTGCTGTTTCTTCCCACATAGGCCAACACAAAACTTTGTTACAGATCTTTATACGATCTGGAACATGTATTGCGTACCGTTGCCCTGTTCAACGGACCGCACTGTTCTTTTTCCTCCTGGAGTACTACCTTTAGTAAATAGTTTACACGGCCTGGTGGTTAAACAATGGTCACTTGGGGATCCACTTACACGATATCTGTGCTCCCCCTCGGGGACCGCAGATGTTTTTCTAGGGCTGGTCCCTAGGCGGGTTCCGCTTACCTGCCTACTTCTCAACCCAGAAGGGGGGTGGGCAGGGTCTGACCGGCATTACTGGTTTAGTTATATTACACGGTTTACTTATGTTGGTTCATGTTGCTCTCATAGTTAGAGGGCGCTCTGTAGTTAGAAAATCATGGGTTCTTCGGGACCCTCAGTCAATACTGTTATGGGAAGTTGGGGCCGTGGTGGACCCAATGCACCTCCCTAGGTTCAGAGGCACTTTTGGTGCATCTGGATCCATACCCGGCTTCCCTGTCACCAGGGTATACCGGTCCTTTGGGGTTTTGGGGTAGGAGATGGCAAGTTCACTCCGCCCTGGGGGTGGGAAGGGGTCTGGGGATCCCTCAGTTCGGTTATGTATATGTTCCTTGATAACAATTTTACATCACGTGTATAATGCAGTTCTCTTCTTCTCTCCTCCTCTCCCCTTTTTCATCTCTTTTTTCCCTTCTTTTGTAGACGCACTTCGGTGCATCCACAGGCACCATGGCTGCCTCCGATCTTCCGTCCCAGGCTCTGGGTCACGGCTTAGATTCACCTTCAGATATCGCAGGGAAAGTCACTTTCACTTCACCGGTAAGTGGCGGTTCTCGCTCATAGATTCCACCCCTCTGATCCATGACTGACATACACCAACCCCCACCCTCCCTCAAAATTGTCTCACACAACACTCAGGGCCTCAACTCCCCAATTAAACGTAGGAAACTCCTTCAGCAATATAATTCTATGCATGCAGATGTTCTTTTACTGCAGGAAACCCACTTCCCTTCCTCCTTTAAGCCCACGTTCATTCATCAACGGTACCCTCAGTTCTTTTTAGCTTCGGCTGAAAACAAAACAAAAGGTGTGGCAGTCTGTTTTGCCAGGCATTTAAACTTTTCTCCGCTTGACACTGTATTGGACCCTATGGGTCGCTACATTTTGGTTTCGGGCCACATCGATGGGGCACTATACACTTTTGTTTCCTACTACACTCCCAACAGGGGCCAAAAAAACTTTTTTGAATCTTTGTTACACAACCTGCAGACACACTTTAAAGGTACGATATTCATCGGCGGCGACTTAAACACAGCATTTGATTTCTCTCTAGACAAAAGTTCAAACGGTACTTCTAAACCTAAACGCCCTTCCAAACAAAGTGTTAAAATAGCAAAGCTTCTGCATACTGCAGGACTGATAGATGTCTGGAGAGAGTCCAACCCCCGCACAAAAGACTACACTCATTTTTCAGCGCCGCATAAATCTTTTGCCAGAATTGACCACATTTTCACCCGCGCCCCTACAATCCCTTTAATCAGGAACTCCAAGATTGTTGATTCCTCCCTCTCAGATCACGCCATGGTGATTGTGACTACACAGAGACCCTCTGGGTCAGATAGTCCCCCTCGCTGGCGCCTACGGGAATCCCTATTAAGCGATCCAATTCAATGCACTCTGCTGGAAAAAGCTATTACGGAATACTTTCTTATTAACGATACGGGTGATGTATCCCCTCCTACGGTATGGGCAGCACATAAGACAGTAATGCGAGGGAAACTGATTCAATTGTCAGCTAAACTAAAAGCGGAACACAAGGCGGACACGCTGAGGCTTACTGAGGACTTTCGCAAGTTAGCGAAAGCCCACAAGAGCCATCCTACCCCTGAATCTCTTGCAAACCTAGATAATGCCTGGGCACTACTAAACTTGTCACTGACCACAGCCGCCGAACAGCACCTTCGGTGGACAGGGGCCAAATTCTATGCCCAAGCTGATAGAATAGGTTCGAAGTTAGCCGCTAAATTGAGTCCCAAGCAACGCACACTTGCATTCCCTAAAATTCGGACAGCTACTGGGGAACTGTCGCAGAACCCGTCTAAAATAATGGAAACCTTCCTGAGGTTTTTTACTGAATTATATAAACCGAACCTGAACCCCCCCAAATCACTACGAGAGGAATTTTTAAATACACTTCCCCTACCTACTCTTACAAAGGATCATTGTGAGCTCTTGGAGAGCCCTTTTACCCAAGAAGAAGTGCTGGACACCATTAAAACTCTTAAACTGGGATCCTCACCGGGTCCGGATGGATTCTCCACGGGCTACTATAAAAAATTTGGCCCCTGCCTGGCCCCCCATTTGACACGATTCTTCAATTCTCTCAGGGATGGAGTCCCTTTGCACAAAGACTTGAACCTGGCTTACATCTCGGTAATACCGAAACTGGGCAAGGACACCAGTGATGTGGCGAACTTTCGCCCTATTTCGCTTATCAATAATGACATAAAAATAATGACCAAAATAATGGCAAACAGACTTTCGAGTTTCATTTCTTCTTATGTTTATAAGGATCAGGTGGGCTTCTTCCCTGGCAGACAGGGACCTGACCAGATTAGACGTGCCATTGACGTTATCTCTCTGCTTCAATCGCAGTGGGATGGGGGCCCTCCTCAAAAAGGCTTTCTACTTTCAATAGACCTACACAAGGCCTTTGATTCGATAGACTGGGCATACCTGACTGACATCCTGGGGAAATGGGGATTTGGACCAAACTTCCTTCAGCTTATTAACTCGCTTTACTCTGACCCCTCAGCACAGATTCGTTTAATGGGCAGATATTCCGATTCATTCTCCATTGGCAGAGGGACCAGACAGGGATGCCCACTCTCCCCTCTCCTCTTTGTGGTGGCAATTGAGACTCTAGCTATTGCACTACGGTCGGACCCTGACATTAAGGGGGTCAAATGTGGTCTCCAGGAACATAAGTGTGCATTATACGCTGATGACCTCCTACTTTTCGTCACTTCCCCCCTGACCTCCACTCCTTCGATCCTCAAGACATTGCGGATATTCAGTGAGATCTCCGGTCTGAGGGTCAACATGAACAAATCACTGGCATTGAATGTATCCGTCCCCCCGGACATTTTAAAGAAACTCTCCAGTGATTTTGATTTTTCCTGGGCTCCCACACTTATCCCATACTTAGGCATCAAACTTACATCTAATATAAGTACCTTGTTTAAGATGAACTACCCCCCTATGGTGCTCAAATGTAAAAATGACATGGAAAGGTGGTCCAAGAGTGGTTCATCATGGTTGGGCAGGATTCATGCTATTAAAATGACCCTCCTCCCACGCCTTTTATACCTGTTTAGATCTCTCCCAATCCCAGTCCTGAAACGATTCCTCAGTAAAACTCAGTCGGACATAATAAGTTTTGTATGGGGCAGGAAGGGCTACAGATGTCCCGCTGGAATACTATTCCGTCTGAGATCTCAGGGTGGTCTGGGCCTCCCTCATCTTTGGGGCTACTACCGGGCAGCTCAATTAACACAAATCTCGGCAGCCTTCTCTATGGGCTCGAAACCAGACTGGTTACACATGGAAAGACAGGCTGTCCCATCGCACACCGTTGACTATCTATTAGGATGCAAACCCAAACGCAGACCAGCGATCCTATCACCTACTCTCTCGCACTCAGTAGCACTTTGCTCCGAGCTTTTTAATCTACGCACCTTGATATCTCCACTGAGGCCTCTAATGCATTTATTTCACAACTCTGACTTTCCCCCGGGGATGAATATTAAGGCGTTCCGATGCTGGACAGATAAAGGCCTTTATAGAATCGGACACTTTCTTTCCCCAGCAGGGCCATTTTCCTTACCACACTACAGGACACAAATGGACATGCCTAATTCTGAACTTTTTAGATTCAACCAAATATCTCATTTCCTTCACTCCATTTGGACAGACAAAACGATTCCCCCCACCATTACCCCCTATGAACAATGGTGTGCCAATGCATTGGATCAGAGGGTAGGCATCTCGCTAATTTATACAGCTCTAATGTCTAAGACGGATGTACCAGCCTATGCCCGGACCTGGGAGGAAGATACGGGCGGCACGTGGGACGCAGAGGTCTGGTTCCGTGCTTCACAGCGAGCTTTCAAAGGTATTCTCAATGTTTCAATTGCAGAGGCTAGCCTAAAGGTGCTGTTAAGGTGGTATTATGTCCCTTCCAGGTTGGCACGGATGTACCCAGGAACTTCACCTGTATGTTATAGAGGTTGTGAACTAGAAGGCACGATGATCCACATCTGGTGGACCTGCCCCCGCATTAGATCCTTTTGGCGGAAAGTGTTCCGTACCATCAGCTCTCTGACAGAGGTAACAGTGACCCCACATCCCTGTACAGCACTACTCAATCATAATATTCCCAAGTTATCTACATGCTCACAGGTCTTGGCATTCTTCGTCTTATTGGGCGCTAGGATGGCCATAGCCAGAGCCTGGAAGAAACCCACCATCCCCTTCCAGGGTTTCAAGAGGAAGGTTTCCTGGATCATGGTGCAAGAACAAATTGTGGCTAAAATGAATGACAATACTGAAAAATTTAGATCCATTTGGGAACCCTGGGCCACCTTCTGCAATATGTCTCTCATACCTGGAGTACAGCCTGGCAGCCTGTCCACACATACATGTTCTCGATAGCTGACTTACTCTTCTTTCTCTTACTTCCTTCTAACACGTTTCTCTTTTCCCCTACTTTCTGACGCCCTTCTTGGCGTCTCAGTGTTCAGATATGGTTACTGAGAATTTTTGATTGCAGATCCTGAACCTTGAGGTGTTATGTTATCAATATGGTTATATGTATCCCTCACATTCCTATTTGATGTAATAATCATACAGACCGGGTGGTAGGGATGGGTGACCCTGGCTCCTGGGATGCAGTGTGAACCCTTTTGGGGCATCTGGAGGGTCGGAGGCCACCGAGCCGTAATGGGCTTTGTCCCATGAGGTGATGGGGGATCTATGGAACTACGTTTATGCCATTGCATATTTGATGCTGTATAACTAGTAGTAGTATCCTGGGACACCTTATAGTAAAGTCTCTAGATATGTCGACTTGTATATGCAATTTTTGGAATGTTTTGTATGATCTTATGACATTTCACTGTAATTTTTGATATTGCTGTCATCGCAAAAATCCCTTAATAAAAATCTTTGAATCTAAAAAAATCTGCTTGCAATGTTTCTGTCTCAAAGTATTAATTTATTTTTAATTTAACTCCACAGTTCCCTTCTACGCCACATGAATGGCAGAATGTGGCATCTGAGTTTGCCCAACCATGGAACTTTCCGAACTGTGGAGGGGCCATCGACGGCAAGCATGTTCAGGTCGTACCACCACCCCATTCAGGATCCTTTTATTATAATTATAAGGGGTTCCACAGCATCGTCATGATGGCAGTGGTGTCGGCCACCTACGAATTCCTGTATGTGGACATTGGCAAAAATGGCAGGATGTCAGATGGAGGAGTCTTTGCACAGACCGAGTTTGGGGAACGGCTCCTATTGGATCAGCTCGCCTTGCCACCAGCGGAGCAGAATGTGGAGGGACTACCATTTGATTTTGTGGCGGATGAGGCGTTTGACCTGGGTCCCCATTTGTTGAGGCCATTCCCTCAACGCACCCTCACCCCTGAGAGGAGGGTGTTCAACTATCGTCTGGCCAGAGCAAGAAGGGTGGTGTAAAATGCCTTTGGCATCATGGCCAGCCGATTCCGCCTGTTCCTCACCTCCATCCACCTTGCCCCCTATAAATGGAACCATGTAGTAATGACTTGTTGCATGCTCCATAATTTTTTGAGGGTGCATTCTTCTAATTACCTGACTTTGAGTGGGCCTGAGGCCTCATTAGTTGATCCAGAGAATTTAGTGGCCCTGGAAGCTGGCCGTCCAGGCCTGGCCCCCCAAACCGGACGTGATGTCGGACAAAAATACGTTGAATATTTTGTGGGTAGGGGGGTCATTGATATGCCTGAGGATGTGTAAAATTAATCTTGGCTTAAATAAAGCTTTTTTATGTGAAAATATTGGTATTGTGTTTTAGGTTTGTATTCTTTTATGTTTCTCATGGGTTTTCCTAGTGCACTTGTAGTGCCATGTGTATTTAGCATTCTTAAATAGCCTTCATTGTCAGTGTAAACACAAAACATTGATTAGTTCACTTTGCACAACATTTACATAATGAAGCCACAAATTCTTGTTAAGAAAATATCTTTTTTTATTTTTTTTTATGGAAACTTCCTTTTAAATGTAGATGTATCCAAATTATTTTGGGGGGTAAAACGCATGAACAGCCATGCATAAAAAACAATCTAAAACACTGGAATGTAAATGTAAACATGTACTATTCATTAAAGCTGAAAAGCAATAAAAACCTTCCAAAAACCAGCAAGGTCAACGTTCTTTTGAGTAAAAAAAGTAAACACGCCCAAGCACAGGCATGATCTTTTGTAGCCTTTCCTCCACCCGCTTGGTATTTTGCCTGATCTCTATCAAGTCTCCCTTTATTTTTTCAAGGTCACGACAGCAGACCATGAGGTATTGGATCAGGATCTGGGCACTGTGATGTGTAAACTTTTCAGGTCTTCGGCTAGAACAGCACCTAAATAAAATTAAAAAAAACATGTACTATAGAATATGTAGGCCTACATCTATTAAACTGCATCTGTCTGGTTTGACACTGACCTGTTGTGGTGCCACTTTCCACTTCCTCAACTTCACGTTCCTCTACATCATGTGGTTCTGGGGGTCTTGTTGAAGGTGTTGGATTTATAGGCTCATCTGACGTAGCTTTTTGAAGCCCTATGGAGATTGAAAAATAAAGGTTAAGTTTAATTGCTATAAATTAATTATATACCAAAAAATACCCTGAAAGGGAATTTATAAAGCTTATTTGGAAGTGTGGTCCAATTTAAAATATACCCCCAGTGACAACCTGAACACATGATTGGATACATTGCCAAAACAAGAACATATACTTTATTTAATTAAGTTTGACACATTGAAACACCCCAAACTATATACACTGGATCACCTGTGTGTGACACCCTCAAAATCTTTTGGTTTTGGGCCACACTTCTACTATTGCGTTCTGATGTTTAATCATCTGCTGAGCATTCTCTTCCTTTAACATTACAATGCATACTCTTTTAATTATTCAAAAATAAAAGTTATCTAAAAAAAATTATTCAACTTGTTTCTAAAATTAGCTCCCCCAAAAATAATTTGTAATTTTGGAGTTCACACTGGATGATCCAAAAACATCATATTAATAAGTGTACAGAGAAAGAGCTTTACTACGTCCGTTTACTGTGCGGACGAACATGAAAGTTGTTATCTTTCACTGTACTATATCAAAGTCAAAAATACACTACTTAATACAAGTAATAATCTTTAGCAGGGAGAATGTATGAAAATAACTTACTTTTTACTAAAACTTTCTTGATTCTTTTGTATTGGTCGGGCTCCCGCAACTTCAGATCAGACCATCGTTTTCTGAGCTGTTCCTTCGTTCTGCACACCCTGTATTTTTGGTGAAGAGTTTTGACCACTTTGCCCATAATTTTTGACTTGACAAGATTAGGCCTTTTATACGGCCCATGCTTGGCATCATAATCCTCCCTCCTCAAAATGGCGACCATCTCCACCATTTCCTCGAATGACATGTTGGATGCCTTATATCCCTGGGATCTGGATTTGGGTTCCTCATGAATTTCCTCCTCTGTAGAGGTAATCTCAGCTACCTGTGTCTCCGCCATGTTGTTTAGCACTACGACGAGCGAAAAGGGGCGGGGAAAGTACAATATCAAACGTCAGGGGCGGGGAAAGCGTGTGGAGTTTCACGCATGCGCAGTGTATATCAAGCGAATATCCATGTGTCGAAAATACGTTCATTTGCCGGGAGAGGGAGTTAGCAACGAACGTGTTCACCAAGGTACATAACATTTTAAGGATTTGGGTTTCTTCAGAGGATGAGATTTGGGGCTTAAATCTGTCCAAAATGATTATTTGATGAATGTTGACTGAAACAAATGTATTTTCTTGGTTCTTGATTTTACAGAGAAAATGAATAGTTTCAAAAATCCAGAATTTATGGGGGAGTTCATCAATAGATGGAAGGAACTCCCTATCCTGTGGCAGACCAAAAGTGGTTCCAATAAAAATAAAGCGGCCAGGACAGCAGCACTAGAGAGCCTGCTTGCATTTGTCCAAACCCAGATACCCACAACAACTATCCAAGATGTTAAAACCAAACTTGCTACCATCAGGGGGACATACAGGACCCAGAGGAATATGGTCCTGAAGTCCCAGAGGTCAGGTGCTGCAGCAGATGATGTGTATAAACCCAGTCTGTGGTACTACAGCAAGTTATCTTTTCTGGATGTCCAGCTGGAAGTGAGGGAATCTCTGTCCACCCTTCCCCCCAGAGGTCAATCCAGCCTTCCTTGTAGCCAACCCTCCAGCCTTCCTTGCAGCCAGCCCTCCAGCCTTCCTAGCAACCCTGCTCTGGCTTCCTCTGAGGATCAAGCAGAGGTCCTTGAGGAGGCAGATTTGGATATATGGAGCCAGGTAGAGTATTGATATCTACATTTATATGTTACAAAAGTGATGATTTTAAATTGATGTTAGTATTGTTATGTATTTAATGTCTGAAAAAATAAGGATTTACAGAGCAATAGACAGTACTGGTCAAATTTGATGGGGACAAGCCAAAAATATCAGGAGTCAGAATCTATGGAAATTAAATCCCTTTTGCCATTCAATTTAAAAATGTCTGGAGGTGAACAATGTGTGTGATTGATGGTGGCAAAAACTAAAGAATGTCCCTTTTTTTTTCCAGCCAGAGCAGAGCCAGGAGGAGTGTGATGTTGGGGACCAGGAGGAGGCAGGGCCCAGTGGCACACAGGAGGAGGCTGGGCCCAGCACAAGAGCCCAGATGCCTCCCCTGAAAATAATCCAACGAGGGCCAAGGAGAGCTAGGCAGGTGGAGGAGGAAACCAGAGCCTTCCTAAGAGAGGCTACTGCGGCCCTCAGAGAGGCACCCTCTGCTGAGGAGGGCTATTCCGCAGTCCTGGCCCATAAATTAAGCCAGATGGACTTAAGGCAACGCCTATACAGCGAGAACCTGATGCTTAAGATCATCAACAGGGGGTTGCTAGGTGAACTGACCCAGTTCACAGACATAACTGAGGTTGTCCCTCCTCCTCCACCTCCTCCTCCTCCTCCTACTACTCCTCCTGCCACAACCTCTCCTCCTGATCCCCAGCCTCCGAGGAAGCAAGCAACAAAGGCTGCAGAGAAGGCTGGAGAGAATGCTACAAGGAAGAGGAAAAAATAATGACTGCTGTAGTACCACAGACTGGGGACATATCTGACTTATCTGCTGCTGTTCCTGATCTCTGGGAGTTCAAGCCAAGATTGGGCTCCTTTTTTTTTAAGAATTCAAGAGTTTGGTTTTCACATCTTGGATGGTTGTTGTGGGGTCCAAAGGATGCACAAATGCAAGCAGGCTCTCCAGTGCTGCCTTCCCCTTTAATTTGTAATGTACCTAAATAAAGGATTCTTTGGTTTTGCTTAAAATACTTGACTATGTGATTTCGAGTTTAAAAGAGAGTTTGCTAGGGAGCAGGCAGGGACATTTCTAATAATATTATTGTTATTAACAAGGGACACAAACCTCCTTGAGGCAAAATTAGACAAATTTTAAAGGTTGGTGTGGTAACTTTACACACAAATAATTATAAAAAAAAATACAATACGAAATATAAACTAAGAAAATAAGCCTAAATATAGCAAAGAAGCCCAAAAAAAATTAAGAGATCTAACTTAAATAAAAAACTACAAAATAAAAAAACACAAACACAAAAAAAAAAAAAAATTGTGATCTTTACATTTATTTATGAATTTATGAGGGAGATCTGGCTTAACAAGAATATTTTACAATCATTAGATCAATTAGGAATTACTTAAGAAACAAGTTTGGCATAACTCTGAATATCATTAGCAAAAGAAGGTTTAAGCATTATCATTTAAGATTCATGAAGATTTAAGCATTATCAAAAGAAGAACGGAATGCGCAGCATTAAAACGATGCTATTATGATTCTCATGCCATGGTAGCCGGAGGACTCAATCGGTTAAACTAACTACTAAACCAAATTTCTGAAGCTTGGGAGCTACCCTGCTCAATATAGTGAACACTGTGTTTTACTTAAACCCTCAAGCCGTGGACCGATTCATTCATGCCATTCAGGTGGACTCCTACACCCCCCCCCCCCTCTGGTTTCCTACTATTCTATCCCATCTATTTTATTTTATATTATCTATCTAATTTTATTTTACCCTATTTTATTTTGATATCTTTACTTCTTTTTCTCTTTTCTTTTCTCTATTATTCTTACTTCATAACGCACCTTATTGAAGCTACAACAAAGTATTACTCTACATTACTTTTTTCGAAGATACAGATCAATTTATAATTAATATGTTAGATATTTCTTTCAACTATAGTCTTGAATATATTAGTACAAGGATTTATTTACTTTCTATCTCATTTAAGTCCTTATAATTTAGATTAGGATATATTCTGTAGACCCTATTATTTGTTATTTTTCTATATTTGTAATAATTGGACAAATATCAACAACATGTATTACATATGATCTGTTTGTGACTAATATATATGTCCAATAAAATACTTTGACAAGGAAAACGATGCTATTATTTCCACCGTGACGAATGTGCCATCTCCATTTCAAACGCTAGCTTTACCAAAACGTGCGCTCCCATCTCATACTTGATTCTGAGCATGCGCGCTTTTTTTCACCTTGTCAAAGCATACTCACTATCGTTTTTCATGTCGTTAAAAAAAACAACATGAAAAACGACGTGAAAAAATAGAGCATGTTCGAAATTTTTAATGGCCGTTTTTCACGCCGTTAAAAATGCTCTGGAGCATACACACGATCGGTTTTAATGGCCATTTTTAAAAATGGCATTTTTAACGGCATGAAAAACGATCGTGTGTACGCCGAATTTAATGAAAGAAATTGTCTGTTTAGACCAATTTGGTCAAACAAAATATTAAAAGTTAAATGAAACCTGAAATCCAACTTTAAGAATAAGCACTTATGAATAGGAACCCCTTGTGGAATCGGAACAAAACTGTGTTATGGGTTGCTTTATCCTTTTATGCACTATGCATAATATACCTATACATTTTATAACATATTTTGTGCATACTTTATTGATATTGACTAAATAGCATTTAGTGTATAGTGTGTTCATTATTATCATTATTGAAGGTCTTTACAGATGAGAAAATGTGCTTTACAATGATGAAAATATCAAGCTAAAACATTATTCTTGGGTATATACGTATGCACAGAGGCAGTGTTGCAAACATAAATAGTAAATATACTTCAGAAAGACACAGTATAGAAAGTGTTAACATGTTTTATAAAATAAAGGTTCTTGAGTCATGTTAAAAATATAAAATTATGGGGGCGTGGCCAAGATGGCGGACTGACCGGACGTGTTTCCTGAGCTCTCCTGGAGTGAGATCCGTTTAATTCCCTGTACCAGCAAGCTGAGCCTGCCTACGGAGGTCTGAATGCCTGCTAAGGGCTCCGGGTATCAGAGGAGGGGAAAAAAGCTGAAGTTTCTTCTGTGCCCGCCGGAGGAAATCTCCCCGCGGCCCTGTTCCCTGCCTTCTCCTGTGCGCCTCTCTAATATGGCGTCGCAGACAGACCACGAGGCGGATCCTGCTCCGGCTCCCCCCGGAATTCCAGAGGTGATGGCCGCGATTACCTCATGCCAAACGGCACTTACCGCCAGCATCGAGAGGGTACAGATGGATGTTGGCCTCATCCGTCAGGATTTGGATAAAATCCGTGCCCGAGTGTCGGAGACCGAGCGCCGGGTGGGGGAGGTGGAGGACGCGGTCACGGGGCATGATGCTTCGATCCGGGCCCTACAATCCAAGGTCAGGGCCCTTGAATACCGCGCGGAAGACGCCGAGAACCGGAGCCGGAGGAATAACCTCCGGATCGTCGGCCTCCCGGAGGGGGTGGAGGGTCGGGCACCCACATGCTTCATCGAAGATCTTCTCCGCTCCCTGCTGCCTGCAGCCCAGCTCTTCCCATACTTTGCGGTTGGGAGGGCACACCGCGTCCCTCCTAGGCCCGGACCTGAAGGGGCCCCCCCACGCACCTTTATCCTGAAGCTGCTGAACTTCCGTGACCGGGATGAGTTGCTCCGTGCCTCCCGCGCTGCAGGGGACCTTCCCTACAGAAACGTGAAGCTTCTGATGTTTCCCGACTACACGGTAGAGACCCAGCGACAACGCCGTTCCTTTGATGCGGTTAAGGTGGCCCTGAGACGGAAGGGCATCAAATACAGTATCCTTTTTCCGGCCAAGCTACGGGTGGTGGACGGTGAGTCGCTCCGGTTTTTCACTACACCTAAAGATGCCTCAGTCTGGCTGGATAGCCTACCTCCCTAAGTGGTCTTCCGTGCTGTTGCCCCCCCAGGATGAAGGGATGCCTATACGTGTTCGGCAGACCGAGTAAGGAGTGAGTGCCTGTTCCTGGTTCCCTGCGGTTGCTCCCCCTTATACTGTTGCCCTCTGAAGCCCTTATGCGGAGCTGTGGGGAACACACTGACTACCTATGTTGCTCTTTTGCTCATCACTGTCCCCGGGGGGGGGGGTTCTCTTTTATGGTGCCTTAGGGCTCTGTTTGGCTCCTCACTTGAATAACTAAGACTCTGATCTTCCTACTTGGTGCTGATGGTTATGGCACCTGATTTTTGCAACAGACTCTTAAGAATGTGCCCCTGCCTGGTCAGGAGAATGTTTATGATTCCATCCGGTATTGACTCACTTCGGAGATGCCGGGAAAAGACTTGTGCTGCCTGCTCTCCTTGATCTCACGATCACTGGAGATGTTGTACGGTTCCGCACTGGTTACACGACCCCAACCTTAAGTATTGGTTCTTAGACTATGGGTGTTTTGGGATTTAAGTGCTCCTCACTGTTTAGAGGTGCATGGGGTGGGGGGAGGGGGGGAGTGGCAACTGCCGCTGATGTTTGGTTGGGTTTGTTTTACTGTTCTCATAAGGTTAAGGTTGGTCCTATGTCTAAGAATTTGCTTAATCTGTGGTTGTTTCTTTGGTATGACACTGTGCTACGGTTACTGAGCTGTCCGGACCTGATGGACCCGGGATTGAGGTATTCCCTCCCCGGGTGCGTTGACTCCGACAGACTTCTTGAAAATACTGGGTATATTATGATTCCTCGTCCCCCTCATGGCTAAGTGCATGGTGGTTTCGTGGAATGTGAGGGGACTTAACTCTGCTGTCAAGCGCTCTTTGGTACTTAATTATCTGAGGAAACTGCATCCCCAGGTGTGTATACTCCAGGAGACGCACCTTGTGGGATCTAAGGTCCTGAGTTTGAGGCGGGCATGGGTCGGTGCACACTATCATGCACCTTATTCTAATTACGCCAGGGGCGTTAGTATCCTTGTGCACAGATCCCTGCCCTTTCGGCTCTTGGATGTGAAACTAGACCCGGGAGGCAGGTATGTGCTTTTACATGCCCTAATTTCGGACATTCCCTTTGTGCTGGTGGGGGTGTACCTGCCCCCCCTGGCCGACCTTGATGTTTTACATGCGCTTATGCAACAGATTACGGCATATAATGTGGATAATGTCTTAATTATTGGTGACTTTAATCTGGTCCCGTCCAGGGATCTGGACAGACTGCACGCCTCTGGTCCCCAACATCACGGCCTTGCCAACTGGGCATCCACTTTCCATATGACGGATGTGTGGAGGCATTTCCATCCCTCTAATAAAGAATACACCTGTCTCTCTAGCACCTATCGGACCATGTCCCGCATTGACCTGGCATTTGCCTCCTCCGCACTTTTACGGAGAGTGGTCAGTGCTGAGATCCTCTCGAGGGGTATCTCGGACCATGCTCCGCTGGCTGTTATTATCCGTCTCTCTCAGGTGGAGGGTGTGAGGTTGTGGAGGCTGTCCAGGTACTGGATTATGGACCCGGAGATACAGGGGGAGATGCCGGAGGCACTCTGTACCTTCTGGATGAACAATGCTGACACAGTTAATCCCCTTGTAGAATGGGATGCTTTTAAAACCTGGCTTAGGGGAGATTATATGGCTCGGATAGTGGTGCGGAAACGGAGGTCTATGCAGTCTCTGAGAGATCTCGAGGACCAGGCAAGATTACAGGAGGCGGCTTACACTCGTTCGCCTGATGCGGCTCACTATGTGCCCTGGCAAGATACCCTGAGGAACCTGTCCCTACTTAGAATAGACCTCACCAAAAAGTCCATGCTCGAGAGTTCCCAGAGAGTCTTTGAATATGGGGATAAGAACGGTCGGCTGCTAGCTTGGCTTGCCAGGGGGCAGCAGGCTGTGACCCATGTTGGCAGTTTGAGGGCGCAGGATGGTGGCTTGCTGACCTCTCCTGCGGACATTGGTGCCAGATTCCTGGAGTATTATCAGGCCTTGTACTCCTCTAGAGTTAGTTATGACTACTCTGAGCTTATCCGCTACCTAGATCGGGTTTCACTCCCCTCCTTAGATGAAGAGAAAGCTAGGCAACTAGACGCAGATATTTCCCTCGAGGAGGTGCAGATTGCCCTACACTCCATGCAGACCGGGAAGACTCCCGGGCCGGATGGGATTCCAATCGAGTTCTATGCTACGTATCAGGAGCTTTTGGCTCCCAGACTTACAACGATGCTGCAGCAATTCTATACCCTTGGTTCCCTCCCGGATTCTATGTCTGATGCTATAGTGGTGTTGGTGCCCAAGCCTGGTAAGGACCCAGAGGAGTGTGCCTCTTACAGGCCTATCTCCTTAATTAATGCTGACGCCAAGCTCCTCGCAAAAATTTTGGCCATTAGACTTGGTAAGGTGATCGAGGACCTCATACACATTGATCAAACTGGGTTTATGCCGGGTAAGGGCACCGACATCAATATCCGTCGACTCTTTCTGAACCTGGCCACGCCCCATGATAACGGAGGTCCTAGAGTCATAGCCTCCCTTGATGCCGAAAAGGCTTTTGATTCTGTTGAGTGGGAGTACCTCTGGGTGGTCCTCAGGTGGTTCGGTATTGGGCCTGGATTTCTGCGGTGGTTGGGTATGCTGTACAAATCCCCCAGAGCTAGGATCAGGGTGAATGATTTCCTATCAGATTACTTTCTCCTCCGGAGGGGGACTCGGCAGGGTTGTCCCCTATCTCCAAGTTTGTTCGCTCTGGCTATAGAGCCCTTGGCAGTTTTGGTCAGGGACTCGGACCGGATAATTGGACTCTGGGTTGGCCCTCTGGAGGAGAAGGTATCGCTTTATGCGGATGACACCCTTCTATATTTACATGATGCTGACTCCTCGCTAACCGCAGCCCTCGAGACCTTTGATGAATTTGGTAAGTTTTCAGGGATCCGTATTAATTGGACTAAGTCTGTTCTGTTCCCCCTGGATGTTGCGGCAGGTGGCATGATTCCACAGACCCAGTTACAATGGGTAGAGGTCTTCACCTATCTGGGCATTAAGATCTCTAGGGACCTTAACTCCTTCCTCCGTCTTAATCTACTGCCGATAGTCACCCGCCTTAAGGACCATTGTTCACGTTGGACCAACCTGCCGCTCAACCTTTTGGGGCGTATTAATGTCCTAAAGATGATCTACTTACCTAGGTTCAATTATATCTTTCGGAACTGTCCGGTGTGGATCTCCCCTTCCTTTTTTAAAGATTTGGACAGTTGCATTGGCTCTTTTCTGTGGCGAGGCTCATCTCCTCGCATAGCTAGATCGACCCTTCAGCTGCCCGTCAGCTGTGGGGGTCTGGCCCTCCCAAACCTGATGGTGTACTATTGGGCGGCTATCTTGGTCACCGTGCGATGGTGGTTCGAGCAGTCCAGGGCCAATGCGGCTGTCTGCCTAGAGGCAGCGTTGGTGGGTTCTCTCACTGAACTCAGTAATCTGGTTTACAGGGGTGCCTCGGCGTACCCCTCTCTGCCTGCTCCGTCTGGGACTACGCTGCGAGTGTGGGGGGTGGCTAGGCGTCGCTTCTTATCCCCTAATCAGTGGTCCCCCTTTGCCCCGTTGTGGGGGAATCCCTCCCTTGCACATTTCCGTTCCATCCCGGATCCGCAGTTGTGGGCCCTGTGTGGCATTAAGGTATTGAGGGATATTGTCTCCCACAGGTCCCTACTTCCCTTCCGGGAGTTGTCCGACCGGTTTGGTTTGCCGGCCTCGATGCTGTTTCGCTACTATCAGTTGCGGCACGCATTTCGGGCCCAGTTTCCGACGCCTCCTAGCCTACGGGCGGATGCGGTGGAGGACTTGCTGGCCCAGAGTTCCCTTGATAAGGCCCTCTCTACGCTGTATCTCACAATTATCCGGAAGGATTCTCCGAAGATGGACTTGCTGTGGGGGAAATGGGTGGGAGATATCCCGTCGCTAGACAGGGTGTCATGGCAGGAGTGTTTTGAAGATAGCTACAAGTTGGTGATATCCTCTAGGGACAGGTTAATACAGGCCAAGTTTCTACATAGAGTGTACTTTACTCCTCAGAGACTGCATGGCATCTATCCGCAGCGTTCTTCGAACTGCCCGCGATGCCGAACTGCTTCTGGTACATATATCCATATGTTTTGGTCCTGTCCCAGGCTGGCGGAATTTTGGTCCGCCATTTTCGAGTTCATAAATGTACGTCTACACTTGGATCTCCCGGTGTCTGCCGAATTGGCTCTATTGGGGATACAAGATGATGAACAGAGACCTCGCTACACTAAACTCCTGCTTTCAATGCTGCTTTTCTATGCAAAAAAGTTAATTCTGTTAAAATGGACCTCTAGAGTGCCTCCTACAGTAGGGGCGTGGATAGATTTAATCAATAATGTGTTGCCTTTATACAAACTTACATATATTAATAGAGGGTGTCCGATGAAGTATGAGCGTGTGTGGGGCCCATGGATCGACCCTGTTTAACACTGCATTTTCTGATGTTCCCCTTGATTATCCATGTGCGCTTCACTTCCCCCTCTTCTCCCACCCCCCCCACTCGTCCCTTTCCTTCCCTCCCCCTCTCTCCCCCTCTTCCCCTCTCCCTCTCCCGTCTCCGCCCCCCCCCCCCTGCCTGCTCTCCTCCTTCCTCCATCCTCTCACTCTCTCTAAGTGGATATTGGTAACTCCTCTTGAGAATGATTCTTTTTCACAAACAATTGTATTATATGCTCTTGGAACCCTCAGCTTATCTTAACTGTTTATTTCTTTAATTTTTTTTTTGTGTTTTTTTTTTTTTTTCTTTCCTTTTCTTTTTTAATTTACCTTATTTTATTTTATTATATATATTTTTTCTTTATGCTGACTGTAATATGTCATGTACCATTGATTCTTTAATAAAGACCAACCTTGTTGTTAAAAAAAATATAAAATTATATCAATGGCCTCTTCATTGTTCAGACATTTGTATGCATCGCTTTAACTGCTTGCCGACCAGCCGCCACAGTTTTACTGCGGCAGAATGGCACGGCCGGGCGAAGCAACGTTACCTTATGTCGCTTCGCCTTTTGGCCACTAGGGGCGCACGCGCCCGCATCTTCCCGCCGAAGTGCCCGGTTGGCACGATGACCGTCAGGCATACGCGATGGCGCCTGACAGAGCGAGAACCGAGATCTGTGTGTGTAAACACACAGATTCCTGTTCTTTCAGGGGAGAGGAGACTAATCATGTGTTCATACAATGTATGAACACCAATCTCTCTCTTCCCCTAGTTAGTCCCATCCCCCCTACAGTTAGAACACAGTGAGGGAACACAGTTAACCCCTTGATCGCCCCCTAGTGTTAACCCCTTCACTACCAGTGACATTTATCGTATTTTTATAGCACTAATCGCTGTATAATTGTAAATGGTCCCAAAAATGTGTCAAAAGTGTCCGATGTGTCGGCCGAAATATTGCAGTCCCAATAAAAATCACAGATCGCCGCCATTACTAGTAAAAAAATAATAATAATAAAAATGCCATAAATCTATCCCCTATTTTGTAGACGCTATAACTTTTGTGCAAACCAATCAATATACGCTTATTGCAATTTGTTTTACCAAAAATATGTAGAAGAATACATATCGGCCTAAACTAAAAGATAATGGGGGTTATTTACGAAAGGCAAATCCACTTTGCACTACAAGTGCAAACTAAAAGTGCACTTGGAAGTGCAGTCACTGTAGATCCAAAAAGGGACATGCAAGGAAAAGATCTACCCCTCAGATTTACAGCGACTGCACTTCCATGTGCACTTTCAATGCAATTTCAAGTGCACTTTGCACTTGTAGTTTGCACTTGTAGTGTAAAGTGGATTTGCCTTTCGTAAATAACTCCCATTGTGTTTTTTCAAAATTGTCGCTATTTTTTGGTTTATAGCGCAAAAAATTAAAACTGCAAAGGTGAACAAATACCACAAAAAGAAAACTCTATTTGTGGGAAAAAAAGGACATCAATTTTGTTTGGGTACAGCATCGCACGACCGCGCAATTGTCAGTTAAAGCGACGCAATGCCGTATCGCAAAAAATGGCCTGGTCATTGAGCAGCCAAGTCTTCCGGGGCTGAAGTGGTTAAAACAAACTAGGACAAACAGCATTTATATGAGGCATTTACTGCATAATTCTCAGAGGTATATACCAGAAAAAAAAAACAGAGGAGCCCTAAATACCTCATATAAATGTTTTTCACAATTTAGAAATTATTCATATCTCAGCTTTTAGATTGAAAACATTTAGTATTATTCAGTCTGTTCTATAGTCATAATGTAACCAATATGTAAAGTGGAAAGTGGAAGAGCTAATGACCATATAGAATAATTTTTTTCTAGACTTCCACATCCAAGGCCTCGGAAAAATGCCTTGCATGGTTCAGCAAATTGCCACTTAAAATGAGAGTAGAGGCAATTGACAATTGATAACATAGTTCTACAAAAAGTACAACGAGTTTTTAAATCCAAATTCAGCTTATAAAAATTTTACCATGGAGTTGATTATGCCAGAAACATATACTGAACTTTAAATGCATGTCAGATTAATTTATATAATTGTGTGTTGTATTCTGAGTAATTTTCTAAACAAACAGCATGAAGCTTTAAATCTGCTAAAATGTCTAGTTTTGGGTTTCCTCAGAGGAATCTCCAAACCACAAAATGGTAAGCAACTCTTCCAGTGTACAAGGTGCTGAATAGCTAAATCTTAATATTGCACATTTTAAAATTAATGAACTCTGGAACTTATAAGAAGAAGATTAGTATCACTCTCTGCTCTAAACCTGTAGTCATCATTAAAACCAATTATTTTTTGATACTTGAACAACTCATGGTTTCATTAAGTTGAAACTATAAGGCTTATGCAAAATTGTGGAGATAATCCCTAAAATAGCTTTAATCTTATTAGTGCTACAAGAAGCATCCAGCATGGCTCAAAACACAGACAAATGTAAAATATAATTAATTAGAAAATATAATTGGTAATATTTTTAAGGTACTTATATGTAGCAATATACAAAGGGTTAAGATTAGATCATGCCTTTTATTTAGGTATATTGTTGCCTTTCCATAACTATTGGCATCAGGGAGAGAGGGCAATTGGTCAAGCTTAATTCTGCCTAACCAGTCACTACAATTTGCCAGACATAGGGCAAAGATGGCAATGTCTTCACAGGCTCTGCTCATTATGTGAAATTCCACACTCAAAAACATGTGCTCTGATCTTTTAAAAACAGATTATTCAGCAGCTGGATCATGTTTTCACATCTGACTGCCATGTTACATCAATGAAGTGACTGTGTGCAAAGTGCAGTAAATCAATAGCAACAGGTCACATTCCATCATTTAGTGATGTGGACACATACATGTGAAACCTGAATTTAGTACTTAAAGTGTTTTTAAAGGCTCACAGTTTTTACCTTCTTGCTTTTTATGCAGCACTCTCCTGGTCTCCCCTAGTACTTACCTGGCCTCAGCTCTCCACGGACTCTCCCTCCTCATTGGCTCCCACTGCTGTCAATCACAGCCAGTGAGCAAATGAGGAGAGAGAGGAAGTTGGGCTGAGTCGTGGCTCTGTGTGTGAATGAACACGCAGAGCAGTTGTTTGGGAGCAAGCCTGCTTGGGTGTCCCCACAGTAAGCTGATTGCTCTGGAGGCACTCAGCAGGAGGAAGGGGCCAGAAGCGTGGTGGGGGACCTGAGAAGTGAAGGATCCGGGCTGCTCTGTGCAAAACCACTGCACAAAGCAGGTGAGTATGACATGTTTATTATAAAAAAAAAAAATGCCTTTAATATCACTTTAATATTTCCTGCAAATAAAAAAAAAATGGAAAATCTGCAATTAGCATGTGATGAGATTCACTTTAGTGGACCTTTGCTGTATGCCCAGTACATAGTATAGTAATAGAAAGGGTACATCAGATTCCTTCCCACACATAAACTTTGGTCCTGAGTAGGGATGAGCTTCGAGTTCGAGTCGAACATTGCCTGTTCGCCCGTTCGCCGAACAGCGAACAAATTGGGGTGTTCGCGGCAAATTCGAAAAATCTATGGGAGAAATCTAAAGTGCTAATTATAAAGGCTTATATGCAAGTTATTGTCCTAAAAAGTGTTTGGGGACCCGGGTCCTGCCCCAGGGGACATGTATCAATGCAAAAAGAAGTTTTAAAAACGGCCGTTTTTTCGGGAGCAGTGATTTTAATAATGCTTAAAATGAAAAAATAAAAGTGAAATATTCCTTTAAATTTCGTACCTGGGGGGTGTGTATGATATGCATGTGAAGTGGCGCATGTTTCCCGTGCTTAGAACTGTCCCTGCAAAAAATGTCATTTTTGAAAGAAAAAAATGCATTTAAAACTGACTTGCGGCTATTAATGAATTGTCGGCTCCCGGCAATACATACAAAAGTCATTGATAAAAAAAAAAAAAAAAAAGCGTGGGGGTTCCCCAGAATTCAATTACCAGGCCCTTCAGGTCTGGAATGGATATTAAGGGGAACCCCGCCGCAAATTTTAAAAAAAATTGACGTGGGGTTCCCCCAAATATCCATTCCAGGCCCTTCAGATCTGGCATGGATTTTAAGGGGAACTCCACCCCAAATTTAAAAAAAAATGGCGTGGAGTCCCCCTAAAAATCCATACCAGACCCCTTATCCGAGCACGCAACCTGGCCGGCCGCAGGGGAAAAGGGGGGGACGAGAGAGCGGCCCCCCCTCCCTCCTGAACCGTACCAAGCCACATGCCCTCAACATGGGGAGGATGTCCCCATGTTGATGGGGACAAGGGCCTCATCCCCACAACCCTTGCCCGGTGGTTGTGGGGGTCTGCGGGCGGGGGGCTTATCGGAATCTGGAAGACCCCTTTAACAAAGGGGACCCCCAGATCCCGCCCCCCCTATGTGAATTGGTAAGGGGTACATTGTACCCCTACCATTTCACGAAGAAAGCGTAAAAAAATGTTTAAAAAAACACACAAACACCTTGAAAAAGTCCTTTATTAAAAAAAAACAAAAAAAAACATTCCAGCGGTGAAATCCAGTGTCCCGCGGCGATCCCGATGTCCAGCGCTGTCCTTCATTGGTTGTGCCTGAGCGGACCTGATGGGGAACTCCCTCTCAGTATTTTAAAGTTATAGACCCGCCCCTTCTAAAGTTCCCCATCAGGTCCGCTCAGCGGACCAGATGCGGAACATGAGAAGGGGCGGGTCTATACATGTATTACCAAAGTGAGAGCAGTTCCCCATCAGGTCCGCCCCCTCGGTATGTCGGACCCGCCTACGTCATTGGCTTGAGCGGGGAACTTCCTTCACTGTGTAATTTAAATTTACATAGTGAAGGAAGTTCCCCGCTCAAGCCAATGACGTAGGCGGGTCCGACATACCGAGGGGGCGGACCTGATGGGGAACTGCTCTCACTTTGGTAATACATGTATAGACCCGCCCCTTCTCATGTTCCGCATCTCGTCTGCTGAGCGGACCTGATGGGGAACTTTAGAAGGGGCGGGTCTATACATTTTAAATACTGAGAGGGAGTTCCCCATCAGGTCCGCTCAGGCACAACCAATGAAGGACAGCGCTGGACATCGGGATCGCCGCGGGACACTGGATTTCACCGCTGGAATGTTTTGTTTTTTTGTTTTTTTTTAAATAAAGGACTTTTTCAAGGTGTTTGTGTGTTTTTTTAAACATTTTTTTACGCTTTCTTCGTGAAATGGTAGGGGTACAATGTACCCCTTACCAATTCACATAGGGGGGGGGGGCGGGATCTGGGGGTCCCCTTTGTTAAAGGGGTCTTCCAGATTCCGATAAGCCCCCCGTCCGCAGACCCCCACAACCACCGGGCAAGGGTTGTGGGGATGAGGCCCTTGTCCCCATCAACATGGGGACATCCTCCCCATGTTGAGGGCATGTGGCTTGGTACGGTTCAGGAGGGAGGGGGGGCCGCTCTCTCGTCCCCCCCTTTTCCCCTGTGGCTGGCCAGGTTGCGTGCTCGGATAAGGGGTCTGGTATGGATTTTTAGGGGGACTCCACGCCATTTTTTTTAAATTTGGGGTGGAGTTCCCCTTAAAATCCATGCCAGATCTGAAGGGCCTGGAATGGATATTTGGGGGAACCCCACGTCAATTTTTTTTTTAATTTGCAGCGGGGTTCCCCTTAATATCCATTCCAGACCTGAAGGGCCTGGTAATTGAATTCTGTGGAACCCCCACACTTTTTTTTTTTATTTTTATCAATGACTTTTGTATGTATTGGCGGGAGCCGACAATTCATTAATAGCCGCGAGTCAGTTTTAAATGCATTTTTTTCTTTCAAAAATGACATTTTTTGCAGGGACAGTTCTAAGCACGGGAAACATGCGCCACTTCACATGCATATCATACACACCCCCCAGGTACGAAATTTAAAGGAATATTTCACTTTTATTTTTTCATTTTAAGCATTATTAAAATCACTGCTCCCGAAAAAACTGCCGTTTTTAAAACTTCTTTTTGCATTGATACATGTCCCCTGGGGCAGGACCCGGGTCCCCAAACACTTTTTAGGACAATAACTTGCATATCAGCCTTTATAATTAACACTTTAGATTTCGAACGTTCGAGTCCATTGTATTTAATAGGGTTCTAAAGTTTACACGAACATTTTGTCTGTTCGCAGGTTCTGGTGCGAACCGAACAGGGGGGTGTTCGGCTCATCCCTGGTCCTGAGGGATGAGGGGTGAAGGATCCTGCTTTCAATATACTTACATGCTAGTGCAACACCTAAAAATAATGGGGTTGATTTACAAAAGGCAAACAGACAGTATACTTTTCAAGGGAAGTTACACTGTGCAAGGGAAATAGCCCTAGAGCTTAGTAAATGAGGTGAAGCTCTGCTATTGCCCATCATCCAATCATGTGCAAGAAAAAAACATTTTCTTTTATGTGATTGTGAAATTTCACCATACTCACTAAGCTTTGGGGATAATTCCCTTGCACAGTGTGACTTTGGCCCCTTTCACACGTGCGGACCGTTCGTCCGTTTTTTCATCCATCCGTAGGCGGATTAAAAAACGGACATCAATGTATCTCTATGGGATAGCGAACGTTAGCGGATGATTATCCGCTAACATCCGCTAACATCCGTCTCCGCTAAGCTCAGTTTTTCATGACGGAAGAAAACCCTATTTTTTCATCTATAGAAAACGAACGGACGAAAAAACGGATGTTAGCGGACAATCCGTTTACATCTGATCCGCTGACATCCGTTTTTAACCAAAATATGTAATGATATATCAATACAGTAAAAAAATATTAAATTATGTTAAATTTGAAAAAAAAAACGGACAAAAATGGATGTTAACAGATGTAAAACAGAGATGAACGGAAATGAAAACGGATGAGAAACTGATGTTGACTGACAACAACTTATGGTAAAAAAATGTGACTGAACTGATGAAATGAATGGTCCGCATGTGTGAAAGGAGCCTTTCTTTGCAAAGTGAACAGTCTATTTGCCTTTAGCGAATCAACTTAGTGGATATTGTGCAATACATCTGTTACCAAAATAAGAATATTGTAAGTGCACTATGTTACATACCATATTTTAGATTGTAAGCTCTGTATTGAATTGTGTTGTAACTGTACTGTTTGCCCCAATGCACAAACTGTTGGCGGTGTATAAATCCTGTATAATAATAATAATAATAATATTTAATAATGCTCTTTATTTTATTTACTCTGTTATTTTTCCACACAAAGAGGAACTGTCTTTTACCGCAGCAGATAGTGCTCCATGATTTGAGGACAGCTGGTGATGTGACTTTATCAGGTCACATGTGTAGCGCTACCCCCAGTTAAGAGAGCCGCTGATTTGATTTCGGGCCCTGCACACAGTACCGCCAACCCCCGGCAATCTTACTCGACCCACTCTGGCACAGTCAATCTAGGGTTAAACTCCTATCACTCTCAGGTGTATTATACTTAATAATCTCTAAACAGTCAGACAACACGCTGAGGCAAGAATATAAATATATATCAGCTTTACTGGTAACAAAGGATTCAAGGTATAACATGCAACATATACATGGGCCTGCAGAGCCCTGCATCAATCAATATACTAGGTGCAGCACAATAATATGGCGCCGCGCAGTGTCCACCACGCGGAGCTATTATGGCGTGCGCTCTCCTATGGCGTAGTAACACAAACTTTCTAAACTCCCCGCCTAAGTCAGGCCTGACATGGGATGGAACTGAGTCTCTTTTCCCTAAGGAAGGAAGGTTTCTTCACCGGCCAGCTTTCGTTGGTGTACTTGAAGAAATAACCATTTGTAATCCACATTGGGTGGTAACTTGAAATAACAGGGGCAAAACGGGGGGGGGGGGGTAGGTACTTCAACTCTGTCCCGCTACCGGACCCCCAAGAAACACTGGTGAGCGAACAGCGGGCCTAGGCAGTCTACAGGCCTGAACACAACTCAGTCTATTGATATGGGCAGGTGCCCGCTCACCACTCCAGGCGCGATCCCAGCCTGGGACTTCCACCGCATGTGTGTCGCGCACAGCGTCTGCTCCGATCAAGTCCCCGATCCAACTCACGTCCTATCACGACGGGTCAGGATTCACCCAGGCTCCGCAGTATGGTGGAAGGCTCTTCGGACTTCAAGCAAGGCCTCAGGCTTCAGGCCTTGCCCCACAGCCGATCCGCACAGGATGACTTGATGCTTGAAGCGCCGTGTCCCAAGAGAGCGAGCTCCGCCTCGCCTCTCACTTAAGTAACCCCTCCCATGAGTCTCTGCGGTGGAACCTCCCCCTGGGGCCGAATGGGGTTCTGGGTAACGTAGTCCTGGGGCCTTAAAAGAGACCCCGCTACACACTCCCCTCACTTGAACTCTTTGGTCCCCAAAGATAACATAACTTCAAGCTACACATTTAACAACATCCATCAATTCTCCATATGATGTCGGCAGAGGAAATTCCCACCAGAAACAAGGCAGTGAACTCCCCTGCCCACAGGACACATTAACAACAGCATCCTGTCTAACTGTGCCAGAGAGTGAGCTGGGGTTGCCTCCCACCAAATGAACAATGGGAGGGTCAGGGTCTTCCATACTCCTTCTGGCAGTGAATACAGTGTCTTCCGCACTCTCCCCCATTTGTGGGTAGGTTAATCTCCTGGGAGGTTTTATTGCCCTCCGCTTCCTCTGTCCTCTTGGACTTTCTGTGGGAACAGATTCTTCTTCTGTAACCAACTCGGGAGTTCCTTCTAATTCGGGAGCATCTGGCTCCGGAGCAGGAAGATACATGGCTTCCCTTGGGTCCTCCTCGGGAGATAGTTCACCAACACTCTTCCAAGCATCTGACCAATGACTAGACGGAATGAACTCCGTAGCTTCTGCATTCAGTGTGTGATCCTCGTTATCTTCGTCTGGTGGAAGATCAATAGCAGAAGTCGTTGGACCCTGGGAAGGCCAAAGCCAGCCAATTTCCTCTCCCTCATCTTCACTCATTTCTGAATCTTCTGTATCCTCTATCCGAGGGGTCTGAGACCGAGTGTTGGGTCTAGGGGTGTTCAGAATGGACATGGGTTCAGGAGAATCCATCCTAGGAGGCAACCGAACTGCTTCAGCTAACGGAAGTAGGTGGTTCCGATGCCAAGTCTTCAAGGGCCCCAACTTCCCCTCGGGTTTAAGTCTGTAAACGGGTAGGCCCGGTAATTTTTTACAAATTACATAAGGTTCTGGTCTCCATCTATCTGCAAGCTTATGTTTTCCAGGGACCCCCGGGTTCCGCAACAACACTCTGTCTCCTGGTTGTAGGTCTTGGATCCTAACCTTTAGGTCGAAATTCCTCTTGTTGCGAGCCCCCCTCTGTTCCGAGGCCGCCTGAGCTTGCTCATAGGCCATCTTCAAGTTGTGTCTAAGTCTATCTACATATCCCTTGTGGGAGGCAACAGAACAATGATCTATGGAAGTGCCGTAGGCCAGATCCACCGGCAATCTTGCTTCTCTCCCGAACATAAGTCTGTAAGGTGAATATCCTGTAGCATCGCTGACAGTGCTGTTGTAAGCATGCACAAGGGCCGCTATGTGACTACTCCAATGTTGCTTCTTTTCGCCACTTAAAGTTCCCAGCATGTTGAGCAGGGTTCGGTTGAACCTCTCCGGCTGAGCATCACCTTGAGGATGATAAGGAGTAGTTCCTGGTCTTCTTGATCCCTAAGGCATCTAAGAGTTTTCGTATCAGTTTACTCTCGAAATCCCTCCCCTGATCTGAATGGAGCCTTTGTGGCAGTCCATAATGTATAAAGTACTTCTCCACGAGTATTTTGGCCACAGTAGAGGCCTTCTGGTCCTTGGCTGGAAAAGCCTGTGCATACCGGGTGAAATGGTCGTTTACTACCAGAACATTTCCTAGTCCCTTCAGGTCGGGTTCGAGGCAGAGGAAATCAATGCACACCAGGTCAAGCGGGCCTTCACTTTGTAAATGGCTCATTGGGGCAGTTGATGGGGCAGAGTCTTTCTCTGTATGCATCGTGCACATGAATGGCAGTATTCCTCAACTTCAGCCCTCATGCAGGGCCAATAGAAACGGTCTCTAACAAGTTGGAAAGTCCTTTCCGCTCCCAGGTGACCATGGTTGAAATGAAAGGTAATCATGACCGTCTCCCTGTGTGTTTGGGTTCTGATTCTCTAATGCTTCTAAGACCAATCTCCCCATAGGGTCTTCCCATTGGTCGGATCTCAACTCCTTTTTGGTCAGTCTGGGTAAGTTGTCTTCCCCCAGTAAGGTTGCTCCACAGTACTGCTTGCGGACTCTTACGATAGTGACCCCTATCTCTTCTGCTCTTGAGCCTCCCTTGGCTTGGAGTTCAGCCCCTTGGCAAAGGGCCCCCACCCCGTCAGGTACCACTTGGGTCCAGTCTTCAATACTGTGGGTGGGGACATGAGACCTCCTGGACAGGGCGTCCGCATCTCGGTTTCCCGCCCCAGGTCTATATTTCAAGCTGAAACTGAAGGCAGACAATGCCGCCAGCCATCTATGTCCTGTGGCTTCCAGCTTCGCTGTGGTAAACAGGTAGGTAAGGGGGTTGTTATCCGTTTTGACAGTGAAGTCTGCCCCATATAGGTAATCTCGACGTTTGTCTACTACGGCCCACTTGAGGGCCAGGAACTCCAACTTATGGGTGGGATAGTTCTTCTCGGAGGGGGTCAAGCTTCTGCTCACATACGCAACAGGTCTCTGCTGCCCTTCATGCTCCTGGTAGAGTACTCCTCCCAGACCATCATGACTGGCATCCACATGGAGTTCGTAAGGCTTCTTTGGGTCTGCATAGGCCAGAACAGGGGCGGTGGTCAAGCTCTTTTTCAGCATCTGGAAGGCGCCATCACACTTCTCATTCCACTGGTCCTTGACTGACTCCCCTGGCTTCCTGGGGCCCGAGTCATCCTCTTCCCCCTCCGTCTTCAGCAACCCATTCAAGGGTCTCGCTATTCGAGCAAACCCCTCCACAAACCTCCTGTAATAGGAACAGAATCCTAGGAAGGACCCAAGTTCTGTTACGGTGGTAGGTCTTGGCCAGGAGGTGACAGCCTCCAGTTTTTCTAGGTCTGTGGACACCCCATTTTCGGACACTATGTGTCCCAGATAGTTGACTGAAGACTGGTAAAATTGGCATTTTTCAGGTGAGAGCTTGAGTCCTTCTTCACTCAGTCTCTTCAAGACCTTCTCCAGCCTTTCTTCATGTTCCTCCAAAGTTCTGCCAAAGACTATGATGTCATCCAAGTATACAAGGACCTTGATGAGGTTCATGTCTCCCACAGTCTTCTCCATGAGTCTTTAGAATGTGGCTGGAGCTCCAGACAGACCTTGAGGCATCCGGTTGAATTCAAAGAACCCCACTGGGGTTATGAAAGCCGTCTTTTCTTTGTCTTCTGGGTGCATCGGAATCTGATAATACCCACTCTTTAAGTCCATAACACTGAACCACTTGGCTCCGGACAAGCTCTGCAAGGCATCTTCTATCCTTGGAGTGGTATACTGATCCGGAGTGGTTCTCCTGTTGAGGGTCCTATAGTCAATACACGACCTTAATGACCCGTTCTTCTTCCAGACCACTACTATGGGGGAGGCATACGGACTTCTAGATTCTTGGATCACACCTGTTCACTTGAGCTCAGCAAGCTGTTCCCTCAAATCTTCGAGGTCTGCCAATGGAACCCGCCTAACCCTTTCTCTGAAGGGCTTGTCTTCCTGGAGGCGGATTCGATGGGTGGCACTCCTAGCACACCCCACATCAAACTCATCATGTGAGAAGATCCTCTCCCACCGAGTCAACTGGTTCCGGGCTCTCTCCCTCCAAGCCCTGGGCAGGTTTGGATTCTCCATGGAAAGCTTCTCCCACACTGTACTCTCTCCATCTGTCTTCCCCACATCTGATGAGGCAACAGGTGTGGCTGTGCTCACCCGGCCCAATAACAGCCTGGCTGGGACTTCCATGGGACCATCCGTGGTGTTTCTGACACTCACAGCCACCTTGCAGTGGGCCTTCTTCAGGGCCCTCACCGGGACCACTTCTGGGACTACCTCCAAGCCCGAAGGTTCTTCTCTTGGGTCGGGTTCCAACATCACAAAAGGGCCCAGCTGCTCCCAAGTGAGTTTCACTGTGGCCTTCAAGCAGGTTACTTCACCGGGTTGCAGCACTATCCCTTTTTTTCCCAGTCTCCAGACCTTCCCTACCCCCTCTTCCGGGGCCTTTTGCTCTAAGATCAGCCGTTGGAAGGCGGTCTTCAACATTGGGTGAATCTCCGTGACTGGGAGGTTCTTCCTTCTTGTTAGCGGGACCAAAAGTCTTCGGACCAGATCCGTGTTGGTTCCTATTATCAAGGAACTCCTGTTAGCTCCAGGCGGTCGGGGGCACACCACAGCCAAGGTGTCAAACACTTCCCCCTTCCCAGCTATGGATGGGTCAAACGTCAGTTTTATGGGTAGATAGCCATCATAAGAAAACTTCTCTGTTCCAATTCCCCATATCTCCAAGTCTTCAATCTTCTGGATGGGTAGGTGACTTAGGTGCCTGTCGTAGAAGTCTCGATACAACAGGGTCACCTGCGCTCCAGTATCCAACAGGGCTCTTGTGTAGATCCCCTCTACTTGAATGGATACAATTGGAGAGGGACCCACCAGTTTCTCTGGGTACTGCTTCGAAGGGGTCTCTTTCCTTGGATCTTTGCATTTCCCTTCTTGACTTTCCTTTCTCCTTTTGTCTTTGGACCTAAGTCTCTCCTGAGCCTGGTATGCATTGATCTCTCTCCTCTGTATGGGTGTAACTACCCGCTGAGGGACTTTATTGTGTTTCTTTGGAGTGCGTTCCTTCTGAGGAACCCTTGGTTTCTTCTGTGGGGTCCTGGCCCCTTCTCTCATGTGCTTCTTATTCAGTATGGAGTTCCTTGATGATGATGGGCACCCGGTTGACTCCTTCACCGGGGCCGTTGAAGTTTTCCGGCAGCTTGCGGTTATTCAGTCTCTTCTTCTTGGGACTGGCACATACTTTGGCAAGATGGCCAGCTCCCCCACAATTGAAACAGATCACATTTCCCCAATTTTCCAGGGATGCGGGTGCTGAAGTATTCGGGAACAATTCCTTCTTCGGACTTTCCCTTTCTGGTACCCTTGACTCCTTTTCCATCAAGGAGGTCAACATTCCCAGCACTTGGGACATCTGTGACTTCAAGGTATCCACCTCTGCATCTCTTTCTAAGGTCATGGCCGTCCTGACCATCACCGTCTCAACTGGTTGGCTCCTCTTTTTCTCCTCCAGCATAGCTTCTTCCTCTCTGACTACTCGGATCAAGTCAGGGTACTCCAGACTCTTCCCGTCCTGTCTTGTACGTAGCGCCAGTGCGATGGGATCCAGGGGTTGAGATCCTCTCATCACCTGTTGGACCCGGGCCTCATCCACCTTCTTCGGGTCAATCCCCTTCTTTAGGATCATCTTGTGCAGTATTTTATATAGGCGCATCATGAACTCTGATAGCTTCTCCCCTGCCTTTTGATAGCAATGCTCCAGTTGGTAGGTAAGTTCAGTGATCTTCTTTGTTCCGCCGAACACATTCTGCAGAATGTCTAGATAGTCCTGCGCAGTACAGTCTGTCTTACTCATCTTGAGGTTGCGTACGGCCTCTAAAGCAGGCCCCTTCAAGCTCTCAGCAATTCTCTGCTTCTTCCTGTGGTCTGGGACTTCCCACTCCTCTAGAGCCTGAGTTGCACCGTCTAACCACTCCTCAAATCCTTCTTCGCCTGAAGGTACAGGTCTCCTTCCTGAAAACATTCTGAGTTTCCGGTATCCTGATATTTGATAATCTGCCGGGTCTTTCTTGCATTGCGCTATGATTTCCCCTAGAACCGCGCATAATTCTGTGCTGAGGGTGCTCTGCGGCGACCCGGGACTCTCTTCTTTCTTTACATCTTTTAGGTTGGGTGGGGCGCGTATTAACTTATAAGTTTGTTTATCCGTCGTTTCTACGCTTGGCTTCTTGAAGTCTTCTGGGACTCCATCCTTCCATTTTATCAGTACATATGTCAAAGGAGGTTCTAATCTGACATCCACTATCCATGCCTTCTGTTGTGGGGACAGTGACATCACTAACTGTTTCACTGCATCTTCTTGCCAGATCCCTGGGAGTTCTATGATCACTGCCCCATTTGGATCTGTGTTGACTGCTGCGCACCATTTCACTACTTCTAGTGGGTCCATGCTGGTACTTTTTGGCTGCTATTTGCTGCAACAGGATCCCGGACTGACGAGCCCCCACATGTAGCGCTACCCCCAGTTAAGAGAGCCGCTGATTTGATTTCAGGCCCTGCACACAGTACCGCCAACCCCCGGCAATCTTACTCGACCCACTCTGGCACAGTCAGTCTAGGGTTAAACTCCTATCACTCTCAGGTGTATTATACTTAATAATCTCTAAACAGTCAGACAACACGCTGAGACAAGAATATAAATATATATCAGCTTTACTGGTAACGAAGGATTCAAGGTATAACATGCAACATATACATGGGCCTGCAGAGCCCTGCATCAATCAATATACTAGGTGCAGCACAATAATATGGCGCCGCGCAGTGTCCACCACGCGGAGCTATTATGGCGTGCGCTCTCCTATGGCGTAGTAACACAAACTTTCTAAACTCCCCGCCTGAGTCAGGCCTGACATGGGATGGACTTCGACCGCATGTGTGTCGTGCACAGCGTCTGCTCCGATCGAGTCCTCGATCCAACTCACGTCCTATCACGACGGGTCAGGATCCACCCAGGCTCCGCAGTATGGTGGAAGGCTCTTCGGACTTCAAGCAAGGCCTCAGGCTTCAGGCCTTGTCCCACAGCCGATCCGCACAGGATGACTTGATGCTTGAAGCGCCGTGTCCCAAGAGAGCGAGCTCCGCCTCGCCTCTCACTTAAGTAACCCCTCCCATGAGTCTCTGCGGTGGAACCTCCCCCTGGGGCCGAATGGGGTTCTGGGTAACGTAGTCCTGGGGCCTTAAAAGAGACCCCGCTACACATGATTGAGACCTTCCCCTAATCTTTTTTCATTATTTTTACTGCACTCTGCTGCCTTTATATTCCAGCTGTATAAATGTGCAAATCTTTTGGGACTGTAGGCCACACATAATCCCCAAACTCTTAACACTTTACTCCAGGTACTATCAGAAAAAAACATACCAACTCAAATTTGGCAGTTAATGGCCGCGGCGTTCTTTATTGGTTTTAAAACATGAATTAAATCAACCATATATATTTTTATTATTCAACATCAAAAATCATATTTTAATGAAAACCAACCAACTGTGTAACTGCTTAGTTCTCATAACTCAAGCAGCATTACCTCAAATATCATGAAATAACATGCCCCACAAGCCGGGCTTGAGTATCATGCCCGGCCCCACCCCAACACCGCGGCCTGCTCAATTCCATACTGTATTCCCAGGTTGAAAATATCCAGACCCACATCTGAAAGGTGGACTCCATCCTGTCTGTATAACCCCTGAAAACCACCCTCTAGATCCACATGTCTATACGATAGCCCGTTAAGTGTAGGCATGAATTTTTCCATTGCCCTATTTATACGCTTCCTCATCTTCTCCATTACCTTCCTCTGACAAGAGGAAAGCCAGGAGAGGCGGGGAATGATTTCAGAAAATACTAAGATAGTACCCGGAAAAGTGAGAGAAAAACTTTGCAAATCCTTCTGTATTAGAAAAAGCAAATCCAATGTCCGCACATTCCCCAAATCATTTCCCCCCACATGCAAAACAAGAACATCTGGCCTAGGCCAACATTGCCCCAACCTACATAATTGAAAATAAAGTTGGTGCCACTGCAGGCCTCGCACTCCTTTCCAAAACACCTGAAAGGATTCCGGATGAAGAGACAAATTGGTAGAATACCTACGCAGGGCCGCTCTTTTATGCGCCCAATAGACAAACGAATGTCCCAGAATCCAAATTATACGAGGTTGACCTGAGGGATTTAAATAAACAGGTTAGGACGAACATATAATTTAAAACAATCAGATTTCCACCTCCCCATGTCCTTAATAGCTGAATCACACACCCCTTTCCGGGCCGCCTCTGATGCTGCACCTATTCTGAACGAGTGGGAGGATATTTTGAGGTTATGTAAACCCAAACTCATGAGGCATTTATGAAGAACAAAATCAAACTGATATTTGGTAAGGGGCCCCCCGTTTTGGTGAACCAAAAATAAGCCCTGGCCCGGGGGCCTGACCCCTAGAAAACGATTTACTGCTTCCACAGGACAAATTGACTTGTCGTCCTGCGCAGCTAAATGAATCCCGGTACCCTTCCCCAAGGCATCCGTCTTAGAACGCCTGATCCACAAGTGCACCCCGGAAGGACCCACTGTCACATGCTCAGAAAGAACCCCCGAACCGCCCAATTTAGACCCTGGAATCAGCTCCGAGATGCGCAAAGCCCATGAAAGGCGAGAACGAATGCCGTTTTAAACAATAATGCTTCAAAACTGGAGTAACACACGGCCGACGTCACCTTACAAAGCCTAGCCAAAAGTTCGAGCGAGATTGGTCTCCTATCATCCGGTATAAAATTTACCCTTCTATACCCCTTCAAAGCCTGTTTTACTGAAAAATATGCCGTGCACGGAGGATACCCCTTTAAACGGCAGAAAAATGATACACCTGCCAATGTTTTCGAGATATGGCTGTAAGAAAAATTCTGCTGCATCAGGGATGCCACAAAGGCCAATAATGACCCCTCAGACGGGCGGCCATCACTAACTCCCAGCGCTACTGCAAACGATAGCCAACTGTTCCAAGAAGCTGCATAACACATCCACGTCTTGGGTGCGACCGAACCCTGGATAGCTCTTGCCACTATGTCCAGATTACATCCCACAGAAACTCCGGGCAACACATTCCTTCCACGTCCGCCTCCGGATGCAGATGTCGAAAGCGGTCCATCTGAAACCGAGATAACGCATCGGCAAGGTTATTCTGGACCCCAGGTGTATATTTGGCTTTCAACCAGACATTAAATTGTAAACACAAAAAACAATTTGCCGCAGTACCTTAACCACCAACAGCGACTTCGATGAGAGGCAATTGATTGCAAAGAGAACCCCTTTGTTGTCTGTTTCGACCATGATCCTCCTATTTGCAAATTGAGCCCCCCACAGTTCCATGGCCACCAAAATAGGAAACAGTTCCAGTAGAACTATATTCCTAGTGACTTCCTGCACCACCCACGATTCTGGCCAAGCTGCACAGCACCAGCTATTCCCCAAGATCGCCGCAAAGCCTTTTGACCCTGCGGCATCCGTGAATAGTTTGAAATCTGGGGCAAAGATGAAGTCACTCTGGAAAAAAAGACCGTCCGTTGTACACATCCAAAAACCGTGCCCAAACCAACATATCCGCCTTAAGTGAACAGGTCAGCCTTATGTGGGCGAGTGGCGACTTCACACCCGCTATTGCTAGATAAAGACGACGCGAAAAAATACGACCCACGGGCATGATCCTGCATGCAAACGCCAGGACCCCCAGCAGAGACTGCATATCCTTCAGCAACGCTTTTTTTTTTAACAAAAACGCCCGCAACAGGGACTTTAACTTTGCTAATTTTGCCTCGGGCAACCGGAATTCCATCCGACCGGTATCGATGTGAATGCCTAAGAATTCCAAATCCGTCGTGGGGAGACACGTCTTTTCCTCCGCCGAGGGCACACCAAAATGACTAGACATATCCCGAAAGGCCTGCAGGAGCTCATTACAAAGCGACGAACCTTGTGGTCCCATGAACAAAAAATCGTCCAGGTAGTGTAATACTTTATCACAACCTGACTGCGAACAAATGACCCACTGCAAGAAAGAGGAAAAGGCTTCAAAGTAGGAACATGATATGGAACACCCCATGGGGAGACACCTGTCAAAGAAATAGGACCCCTCAAAATAAAACCCCAGGGAATTAAAAGCCTCAGGAGCTATTGGCAACAACCGAAAGGCCGACTTAATATCGGCCTTAGCCAGCAACGCCCCCGGCCCACACTGCCGAATTTTGACAATTGCTTCTTCGAATGACGCATATGAGACTGAGCACAGCGCATCGTCAATCTCGTCGTTAAGGGAATCACCTTTAGGGAATGACAAATGATGCATAATTCGATACGCACCTTGCTCTCTCTTGGGCACCACCCCTAAAGGTGATATATGAAAATTAACAAAAGGGGGGTGCCCAAAAGGACCCGCCATGCGTCCTTCCGCAATCTCTTTCATAACCTTCTCCCTGACAATGAGCGGAAACTGATTGACTGATTTTAAATTACCCACCACCGTACATCCCACCCCTGTGAACGCAGGGAGGGGAAAGCCCAATTCAAAACCATTAATGAGAAATTGCGCTGTCGCCTGGTCTGGATAGCTGTCCAGCCACGGGCGCATGCTTTCCAGCCTCACTGGCGTGCAGGCTTTTTGGAAAAATATCCTTTGGACTCTGACTAGCCCCAGTATTAGCTGTTTTTTTAAAACACTTGGCTGCAGAGTGAGCTCCCGCACAATAGGCACACTTGTGCCTATATTTGCATGCCGCATTCCAGCGGCACTGGCTGTCATTATAAGCAAAGCAGCATCCTCTCCTGAACCCCGCGCTCAAAGAGTTAACCGCCATTGGTTTAGAAGCAACCGGCCTCTGGGGGGCGAGCAAGTTCAGCCATAGCCCAACATCCTTCATACCCCAGCGTAACGAGGGGTGGACTGCCAACTTCTGTCGAAACGACTCGTCGTAGTAGAACCAACCGAGCCCCCCAAAACATTTGTAAGCCTCCAAAATGTGATCAACATGCTGGAACAAACCCCCGCTGTGTTCAGGATGCTTGTCCGCCATGACGCCAGCAAAGATGCAAAACGCCTGCAGCCAGTTATTGAATGACCTAGGTACAGGCCTACGCCTGTCGTCTTCCTGCTTGTCAGCCTTATCTGGCTTAACCATCAAATCTTTCTGAGAGGGCAAGAGGGATAGGATGTCAATAAAATCCCCCCGCCATATTTTTTCCTTTACTGCTAAGCTCAGATGGTACCCCAGGGGAGACATCTCACAAGGCATGGCTTCCTTCATGCAGGACTCTGGCACATTACCCCTAGCCAAAGGCACATTGCAATCCCCATATGTACCCCCTGGAACCATCACCACAGGGGTGGGCTGATACATACTTATAGAAGGTGGAGTAACATTGCTGGGTAAGGGGCTGAGCAAAGCAGCAGCAACAAAAGAAGTAGATACAGGAGGAATAATAGGAGGAACAACAGGGGACAATGTTCTCACTAAAGAAGAGAGAGAATCTACCAGAACATTTAAAGCCTGTATTTGAGCACACTCACCCACTGCTGGAGGTGGAGCAGCGTCAGACAGAACCGCCTCTCCCAGCAGCAGACCTTGTGCATTCTCCTGTCTGTCATGCAGCGCTTGTGGCTCCTCCGCTGCGGGCATACTTGTATTCTCGGCCTCCTGTCTTGGTAGTCGTGGGGGGGGCGGGCGCCCCCTCCCCCCACTCGCTGCGGGCTGTTCCGCCCTGGTCCGCCTGCCTCCTCTTCTTCCTGGGGACCGGGAACATGTCCTCTTCTGCTGGGGAGTACAGCGCCCGCTCCTGGCACCTCCCCCGACATCTTCGGCGGCCGCCTCCCTCCACCCTTGTGCTGACACAGCTGATATAGCTGCTGCGCTCCGCTCCGGAGGCTGGCTCCTCCGTGCTCTCACATGTTGAGCACTGACCTCTGCTCCTCTCTCCTGGCTGGCCAGCTGCTCCCCTGACTTGTCTGCCACAGAGCCCTCAGTGTCCCGCTCCTGCTGTCCGTCTGTCACCAGCTCCCCTATTGACAAGCAGCGCCTCAGCCATTCTTCACCTCCCTCACTGCCTGCCTTCTCCAAAAGTTTTTTAAAGAGGGACTCCATACCTGAGGTCTCTGTCAGTTCTTCACTGGTGCTTGCTGACAGGAAAGAGGGAGATTCCCAGCCCAGCCAATCCTTATAAAGCCTTCCTGGCTTCCAGTACCTTCTGTCGCATCCCATTGGCTGGCTGTTGATCCCAAATTTAAAGACACAGTACATCAATTCAAATACATTTATACTTATACTGTATTCTATCAAATTGCGTTTTAACCCTCAAAACACCATTGAAGCATGTGGTGGCCACAATCCCAATTAAGTGGGCTTCTATTGTGCCCCCTTTTCTATTCTTTTTTTTTTTTTTAACCTTTTCTTTTTTCTTTTTTTTTTTCATAAAACCTTTTCATGTACAGGGGCATGATGGGTGAAGCCTAACACAACCCACAGAGAATGGCACGTCATATAGTTTTATAGGCAGAGCATTTGGGTGTTAGAAACATAGAAACATAGACAAGTGACAGAAGAAAAAAGATCAAGTGGTCCACTAAGACTGCTCCATTTTTTTGTAATTTACACATACTTTAGTTTTTTGTTAATTTGTCTGAATATAGATCATGTTCATCCCAAGCATGCTTGAATCCACTTACTATTTACTGACTCACTACCTCTGCTGGAAGCATCAACTACTCTTTCGGTAAAATAATATTTTCTAATATTAGTTTTGAACTTTCCACCTGCTAGTTTAAAGTCATGTCTCCATGTTCTTTATCTTGGCTTCATATTGAAAATACAGCCCTCGTGGACCGTATAATTTATTTGAAGGTTTCAGTCATGTATTTTTTTTTTTTTACTTTAGTATGAACAAGCGCAATGTTACTATGTGAATATACTTGTGGATAGCTGCAGCTGCTATTAATGCGCTCACATTAACATATTTCTCAACTAATAAATAAAAGCCACGCTTGCCCTACCTTAAAGCGGAGCTCCGCCGAAAAAAAAAAATATTAAAAGCCAGCAGCTACAAATACTGCAGCTGCTGACTTTTAATATTAGGACACTTACCTGTCCTGGAGTCCAGCGACGTCCGCAGCAGAGGACGAGCAATCGCTCGTCACTCTTCTGCCCCCACCGCCATCCTCAGTGAGGGAACCAGAAAGTGAAGCCTTGCGGCTTCACTGCCCGGTTCCCTATGGCGCATGCGCGCGTCACGCTGCACTGTTCTGACTGGTCCTCCTGTGTTCTGGGAGCCGAGTGTCTCCCAGAACACTACGGGTATTCTGCGGGAAGTGACGTGAAAGGTGTCAATTGTGACACCGGAGGGGGGGAGGGTTCCGATGAGCGGAAGTTCCACTTTAGGGTGGAGCTCCGCTTTAAGATTACAAATCAAAACAAATACTCCATCATACGTGTAAATATATAGTAATGCTAAAAATCCAAAAATATGTGCGAAGATAAATGTGCCAAAATTAGTCCAAAAAATACGTAAACAGGTGTATGAAATAGTCCACTCCAATAATGCAAAAAGTCCAAATAAATTTGATACAATTCGAGCAAAGATAAACTTGCATAGTTAATCCAAACAATAATTAGTCCAAAAAAATTTAATCAGCTGTATACAAATTATCTAATTTCTATGGATTGTTTGCATTATTCACGTTTTATGTTTTCTTTATATATATTTACACGGATGACAGAGGATTGGTTTTGATTAGGGATGGGCTGAACAACCCCCAGTTCGGTTCACACCAGAACATGCCAACAGGCAAAAAATGTGTGCGAACATTTGAACCCTATTAAAGTCTATGGGACACGGACATTAAAAATCAAAGTGCTCATTTTAAAGGCTTATATGCAAGTTATTGCCATAAAACGTGTTTGGGGACATGCATCAATGCAAAAAAAAGTTTTAAAAACAACCAATTTTTCAGGAGTAGTGATTATATAAATCCAATAGATATAAATATCGTGCCTCGGGGTCCCCTTAGTCTGCCTGTAACGTGGCGCATCTGTGTGATTTGTACAACAGTGCCACAGAAAAATTAAATTTCTAAAGGAAAAAATTTCATTCAAACTTACTCGCGGCTGTAATGTATTGCCGACTCCCAGCAATATAGATAAAACAATCAAGGAAAAAAAACGGCGTGAGCCCCCCCCCCCCCCCAAGTCCATACCAGGCCCTTTGGGGTGTACTCACTTTTGTTGCCAGCCGTTTAGACATTAATAGCTGTGTGTTGAGTTATTTTGAGGGGACAGCAAATTTACACTGTTATACAAGCTGTACACTCACTACTTTACATTGTAGCAAAGTGTCATTTCTTCAGTGTTGTCACATGAAAAGATATAATAAAATATTTACAAAAATGTGAGGGGTGTACTCACTTTTGTGAGATACTGTGTGTGTATATATATATATATATATATATATATATATATATATATATATATATAAAATATTACATTGCCTGCACTGTATATATATTCTACACTGACTACATATTCTACACTGACTACAGTCAGGTGCATGCTTTGGCCAATCAGCAGCCCTCAATGCTCGAATTTGCCGCAAACGCCCCACATGTTCTGTTCGATTGTGACCATCGATTCGAACATCGGGACCATCCCTGGTTTTGATTTGTAATCATAAGTTAGGACAAGCATGGATTTTATTTATTCGTTTTAGTCATGTATCCCTTTTCCTTTCTTTCCTTCAGACTATTTATTAAGTTCCATCAATATCTTTTTATAAGTGAGGGCTCCAGATCTGGACGCAGTATCCCAAAAAAGGTCTAACTAAAGATCTATATAGGGGAATGAGGACCTCCTTCCTTCTTCTGCATCCTAGAATTCTACTTGCTTTTTCCAATGCCTGACTGCACTATTAATTTTGCATTAATCTGAAATAAGTACTCCCAAATCTTTTTCCTCTGTGGTGATGGCCAACACTGTACCCCAATGTTGTACTCTGTCAAGTGATTATTTTTCCCGAGGTGCATTGTTTTACATTTATGCCGCGTACACACAACCGTTTTTAATGTCATTGAAAAAACAACGTTTTTCTCAACGTTATTCTTCTCAAGCCTGCCTTGCCTACACACGATCGTGAAAAAAAATGCTCGAGCAAAGCGCGGTGACGTACAACACGTTCGACAACACGTACGATGGCACTATAAAGGGGAAGTTCCATTTGAATGGCGCCACCCTTTGGGCTGCTTTTGCTGATCCTCGTGTTAGTAAAGTTTGGTGAGAGACGATTCGCGCTTTTCATACTCGTGTTCTTCAGTCCGTTACAGTATGACGAATGTGCTATCTCCATTATGAACGCTAGTTTTACCAGAACGTGCTCTCCCATCTCATAACTTGCTTCTGAGCATGCACATTTTTTTCACGACGTTAAAGCCTACACACAGCCGGTTTTCACGACGAGAAAAACAACGACGTGAAAAACGACGAGAAAAAATTAAGCATGTTCCAAATTTTTAATGGCCATTTTTCACGTCACGAAAAATGCTCTGCAGCCCACACACGATCGTTTTTAATGACCAAATAAAAAAATGGCATTTTTCTCGTCATGAAAAACGGTTGTGTGTACACGGCATTAGAAACATCGAACTGCAGTTTCTACTGCTTTGACCAGTCTTCCAGCAAACATGTTCCATGATTGTGTCATCAGCAAAAAGACATACCTTATCCACCAACCCTTTATTTATATCACTTACGTATAGATTAAATATAACAGAACCTAGTACAGAGCCTTGTGGTACAGCCAGAGGCGTATCTAGTGAAAATGGTGCCTATGGCAAGCAGTGAAACTGCGCCCCTGTCAAAACATTTGAAACCCATCTTTCAGATAACCTTAACAAAAAAAGAATCACTGATGATGCCAACACTGGCACACATTGCCATGCATAGGGAGACCGCTCCACATTGCTCTGCACAACCACAGAGAGACAGACTGCTCCAGATTGCTCTGCACATAGACTGCTCCACATTGCTCTTCACATAGACTGCTCCACAATCATTGTTCTGCACATAGACTGCTCCACATTACTCTGCATAACCACAGAGAGACAGACTGCTCCACATTGCTCTGCACAGCCACAGAGACACAGACTGCACCGCATTGCCCTGCACACAGACTGCTCCACATTGCCCTGCACACAGACTGCTCCGCATTGTTCTGCACAGTCACAGAGAGACAGACTGCTGTGTCCCCCACAGACCTCCCCCCTCCTCCAAAAGTACAGACCTCCCTGAACAAAACACCCCCCTACATAGAATATAGCTCTGTCCAGCAGCAAAAAAACATCAGCAAGCGCCCCCCCCCCTCGGGCAGCGGAGGACATTGTTACTGCACCAGCGAGCAGCTCATATACACAGAACACCCAGGCAGCACAGCTGAACACTGTCCTCTACTCTCCAGCTGCAGAGTAGAGCAGATCGTGACAGGCTTGGGAGTGAGAGACAGCAAGGAGGAGGACACATGCAGGCACAACCTGGAGGTGTGTTTCCAGCTGTGTGTTTGGCTCAGGCTATTCTGATTCTATAGCTTGGACTCTGCTCTGCTGTGGTGTTGCCTGGTGTATAGTTCCCCTTGTCCTGTGGTGGCGCTGTTGCCCAGGTCTCGGGTTGAACCACGGGTGGCATTGTGGTGTGATTGGGTGTCCTCTCTCGGCTGCCGTGCGGTGGGGGTGGTCGGCCTGCTGTGCATGCTGGGAGGGGGTACATAAGGGGCAGACGCCATGGTGTGGTGTGCTGGGGGTTTCCCAGGAAGACCCCTGGTGGGGAAGTCTTGCCCGTTGGCCCTGCTGGCCTGGGTGTGCAAAGTGATTGTGGAGTCTCGGGCACCTTTAGCCTGAGGCTGCGGAGTTCCAGGTAGGCCCAGTACCTTCAACTGGGTCTACAAACCAACCCACTGGAGTCCCAGGGAACCTGAGTGAGGGTGGCCCGCTCTGAAGGAGAGGAAACCGGGGGAGGACCTTTCCGAAGGACCGGTGAAGGAGAGGCCTGGTTACCTATCAGAGGAATGGATTCGTGAGTTGCACAATAGTTCCTGTAGTGTGCCCATTGGCACTTATAGTCTCTAATATTCTACAGGAGCTAAAGAGTTCTAAATTCAGGACCTAAAGGATTCTGTGGCAGAGGATCTTCTGAATTTGTCCTTGGAAGGGACTAAATCCAAAGTAACTTTCCGTGCTTCAATCCGGCTGATCCGGGTGAGCAATATCCACTCAGGCTTGAGTGGAGAATAGGCGAATTGGGTGCTGCGTGCCTGAAACTATCTTCCTACCCAATTCTTTGGCTGTCTTCCATCTCTTTTCATAATCTGTTCCAAGCAAGAGAAAAATAAACTTGTCTGTTGGAGCTTAACCACTGTCTGGACATTGGCCTTCTTTGGGGGGAGAAAACAGACTTTTCCCTATACTCTGGGGACGAGAACCAATGGAGGGAGGTAACTCGCTGCAGGACCCAAAATATTAAGAACACCGCTCGACCTCTTGTACCAGGAAGACACGGGCATGTGGCATGGTGTGCCTTTATCCTGCAGGTGGAGGTAAGCGGGAAAAAGGGTCTGTGTGCTACATGTAGAAAAAAAACTGCCAAAAGGTAGCAATGCCACTGCTTACTTACTTGTGGTAAAGCACAGACAACAGTTCAGACGTCTGCCCGGCGCTCCCCCCATACAGTACACTCCCACTTCCGGCTATCCATATCTTCATCAAATCTGGCAAGCTGTGGAAGGAGGTGGGCAGGTTATAGCAGGCATCTGAATGCTGATTGGCTGAGAGTTGGCCGGGGGGGGCGGACAATTTCTGCAGAGGCACAGCTAGGATCATATTGGATCGGCTAACTCTCAGGCATCCTCGGAACGTCCTCAGCCACTCACGAGCATCCCCTTCATGTGGCGCCCATGGCACTAGCCATATGTGCCATACCCTAGATACGCCACTGGGTACAGCACTTGTGGTACACCACTAGTGACTGGTCTCTGTTAATCACCTTATTATGGTAACCCCTGCTATTTTGTCTCTAATGTTTCTGGGTGTGAGTGTTTTTTCTCGTCCTGTTCAAATTGAAGCACACAGGCCGAATGCTGGGCGACATCGACCAGTTCAATAAAAACTGGCCGACATTTTGCCCGTGTGTATGGCAGCCGGTCCGACAAAAGATGGCCATTTGGCTGTCTTCTGTCGGACGAGCATACTGGAAAACCAACAGCCGACCGGCTCCCGATCAGCACTCTCAGCCAATGGCATGTTCTGGTGGGGGGCCGTCCCCTTGTCAGAACAAAACAGCTCAGCAGAGAAGATCGCTGTACTAACATCGGATCGTTATACAGTGGCTCCAACCGTAGCTGACAGTTTTTTGGATTAACCCACTGGCTTGAACGGAAAAAAGCTCACAGTTTGTATCAGGCTTTAGTTTCAGGGGTAACTGCATTATGCCTCCTGGATGATGCCTTCCCACCCATAACTTTCACAAAAAAACACACACACACACACACACACACACACACACACACACAGGGCCGGTGCAAGGATTTTTGACACCCTAGGCGAAACCTAATTTTGCCGCCCCCCTTGGCTCCACCCCTGACTCCACCCCCTTTGCCATGCCCCTTTTTAATGACCGCTACTATTTTGCATGCAACACATTGCTAGACCAGCTAATACATCCTCACCCGCGCCCATCAAATACAGCCTCACCCGCGCCCATCAAATACAGCCTCACACGCGCCAATCAAATACATCCTCACCCGCGCCCATCAAATACATCCTCACCCGCGTCCAAATACAGCCTCACCCGCGCCCATCAAATATGGTCTCAGCCGCACCCATCAAATACATCCTCACCCGCGTCCAAATACAGCCTCACCCGCGTCCATCAAATATATCCTCACCCGCGCCCATCAAATACAGCCTCATCTGCGCCCATCAAATACTTTCTCACCCGCGCCCATCAAATACATCCTCACCCGCGCCCATCAAATACATCCTCACCCGCGCCCATCAAATACAGCCTCACCCGCGCCCATCAAATACAGCCTCACCCGCGCCCATCAAATACAGACTCACCCGCGCCCATCAAATACATCCTCACCCGCGCCCATCAAATACATCCTCACCCGCGTCCAAATACATCCTCACCCGCGCCCATCAAATACAGCCTCACCCGCGCCCATCAAATACAGACTCCCCCGCGCCCATCAAATACATCCTCACCCGCACCCATCAAATACATCCTCACCCGCGTCCAAATACATCCTCACCCGCGCCCATCAAATACATCCTCACCCGCGCCCATCAAATACATCCTCACCCGCACTCATCAAATACATCCTCACCCGCGCCAATCAAATACAGCCTCACCCGCACCCATCAAATACAGCCTCACCCGCACCCATCAAATACATGGTCACCCGCGTCCAAATACATCCTCACCCGCGTCCAAATACAGCCTCACCCGCGCCCATCAAATATATCCTCACCCGCGCCCATCAAATACAGCCTCACCTGCGCCCATCAAATACAGCCTCACCCGCGCCCATCAAATACAGCCTCACCCGCGCCCATCAAATACAGCCTCACCCGCGCCCATCAAATACGGCCTCACCCGCGTCCAAATACAGCCTCACCCGCGCCCATCAAATACGGCCTCACCCGCGTCCAAATACAGCCTCACCAGCGCCCATCAAATACGGCCTCACCCACGTCCAAATACAGCCTCACCCGTGCCCATCAAATACGGCCTCACCCGCGCCCATCAAATACAGCCTCACCAGCGCCCATCAAATACGGCCTCACCCACGTCCAAATACAGCCTCACCCGTGCCCATCAAATGCGGCCTCACCCGCGCCCATCAAATACAGCCCATCAATGCCGCTTCACCAGTGGCAATCAATGCAATCAGTCCCTGGGGGGGGGGGGGCATTTGGCAGATATTTTAATATACACATACATTTAAAAAAAATTAATTGTTATCACTTAATGTACAAAAGTTTTACTCACCACACCAACGTGAACGGTGACCCTGTGATTGCTGCCTGTTCCGCTCGCATCAACTCTGCTGCTGTACCTGCCTGCTGGCACCACACGGTACCTCTTCCATGCTCCACCTGTACCCAAAGCCCAGGAGCCGCCGCCGCCAGGCGCCACGCTATTGACGTGACGCTAAAGCCCAATAGCCCATGATGCATCACAGTCTGATCCAGACTGACACGACACCTGACACGGCCAGACAGGAGAGGGGGGGCCGAGGGGGCTGTGCTGCGCTGCTGGACTGGACACTATGGAGAGCGGCCTCTGTGCTGTGTGGACACCAGGTGACAGAGAGCGGAGAGGGAGGGGCTGCGCCTCAGAGCCTGCTACTGCCAGTGATCACACAACACTACACACAGAGGCAGAGCGGAGGAGAGCGCCCTGGGGGGGGGGGTTTGCAGCCGGGACCCATACCATGATTGATGTCACTGCAGCGGAGGAGAACTCGAGCGAGCGAGCGAGCCGTGCTGGGGGGGGGGGGGGCGGGGCGGCGCTGCTGCTTGACATGTCAGGGCGCTGGTGGAGGACAGTGTGGCACTGTCTGTGTGGAGTGCGGAAGTAAAATTACCTGCGGTCGGGCGCCCTAGGCGGCAGTGCGCCCTAGGCGGTCGCCTAGTCTGCCTAGTGGTAGCGCCGGCCCTGCACACACAGCACATTGCTGTATTACTACTGCCATCTTCTACAGGGACACAGACAAAGGAACATTGTCCGTGCATGGGCAATACCAGCTGCTATATAAGAACACCTCTGTGGTGCTGGCCAACACTTTACTCCAATGTTGTACTCTGTCAAGTGATTATTTTTCCCTAGGTGCATTGTTTTACATTTAGAAACATCGAACTGCAGTATTACTACTGCCATCTTCTACAGGGACACAGACACAGGAACATTGTCAGCGTACGGGCTATACCAGCTTCTATATAAGAACAAGCTCAATCTCATCCATTCCACACTCCATAACCATGAGTACATTAGTGGTTATCCCCTCTCTTAGCAATAGAAGATCACAGATGCAAGGGAGCTGGGACAAAATGCCTAAATAGCATGCGCTATGCAGACACCTTGCAGGAAACGCTAACCCATGCTAAGCATTATAGCAGCTCCCTTGTCCAGAAGCAATGTCCTATTATGACAATGCTCCCATTATCTGATACTTGTTCCTGCTTAGGTGTGCATCGTGTTTCATGTCTGATTAAAGCAGTTTCCAGAGGCCAGAAACACTGCCTATCAGTTTAAGACCAAAGAAAGAAAATGTAATGACAGCCTTGCACCAGCTTCAGGCACAGGGAGTGGTTGTACAAGTGCTTTTTGAAGAATGCTTTCAAAGTTTCTATTCAAACCTGTTCACAGTCCCAAACCCAAACAGGGGCTTCTGTCCATTACTGGGCATAGAATCACTAAACAGATTTCTTTGTGTTCCATAATTCCAGATAGAATCAATGTCACTGTCAGTGCTTCTCTAATGCCTTGTACACAAGATCGGATTTCCGATGGAATAAAATCCGATGGACTTGTTTCATCGGAAATTCCGATCGTGTGTGGGCCCCAAACAGGAACGAAAAAGTCTTCTGGACTGCAGCACTCAAAAATAAAAGCCTTTATTTTAAAATAAGGAATCCAAAATACACACTGTACAACGGTACACGGGTCAATAAAATTTGGCTGACATGTTTCGCACTGTGCTAGTGCTTATTCATAGCTGGGGCCCCATCGGACTTTTTTCCATCGGAGTAAAAAAATAGAACATGTTTTAAATTTTTCAGATGGAAAAAAATCCGATGGGAAATTCCAATTGTCTGTGTGGAATTCCATTGGAGAAAAATCCATGCAAGCTCAGAATCAAGTCGACGCATGCTCGGAAGCATTGAACTTAATTTTTCTCGGCTCGACGGAGTGTTTTACGTCACCGCGTTTTGGACGGTTGGAATTTAGTCTGATGGTGTGCATGCAAGACTGATGGAAGTCAGCTTCATCGGAATTCCGACGGAAAATTCCATCAGATTTTATTCCATCGTAAATCTGATCGTGTGTACAAGGCATAAGGCCCCTTTCACACAGAGGAGCTTCTAAACTGCCAGTAAAACACTGAGTGCTTTTGAAGAGCTTTTCAGATGCTTTTTTAGGCGCTTTTGAAGAGATTTACATTAATTTCAATGGAGAGGGGCGTTCGTTCACCGTCCTGCCAGTGCACTGCCCTAGTGTGAAAGCATTCATTGATTTTAATGGAAATAGGTTTTCGTGAGCTTTTCAGGCACTTTTTGTAGCGTGAAAGCACCTGAAAAGCACCTCAGTGTGAAAGGGGCTTTAGACAAAAGAGAATTTCTGGCATCAGTAGATATACAAGAAGCTTATCTACAAATCCCAATTTTCCTCTCAAATCAATATTTTCTGTGTTTAGTGTGGAAGACTAACATTTCCAACATGTAGTGCTACAATTTGGACTCACCTCTGCACCCTCCTCAGCCACAATGTTGGCTAGCAATGCCCAGCAAAGGGTTCAGTTCCTTTAAACTGTTTGCTGGATAATAAGTCTTTGGCTGGATAATAAACGTTTCCAAAGTCTGCTTTTCAGCCCTCGCAACGTCTGGAGTACTTGGGTCTAAATCCAGAATTTTATTTTCCCAAGATCAGGTTGCTTGCCTAAGGTCCCACACCAGAAACCTCAGGTCATAAAAGTACTCCTCAGTTTGCTTCTGCATGAGGTTCTGGGCTTTCACTCCAGATCTTTTCAATGCAACATACTATTATTGTGGAACAAGCAAATACAATCCTAGATTGGCCAGTGCTTCTGGCCAGTCAGACAAAGATCATTCTGACTTGGTGGATCAATAATCCTGCTCTAGAATTGGGAAAATCTTTCCTTCACATGCCCTGCAAGGTGGTGACAATGAATTCTAGCCTTACAGATTGCAACAGAGTTTACAATATCCTGATGGTCCAGGAGACCTGGTGTCCACAGGAGTTGAAAATTCCCATCAACATCCTGGAATTAAAAGCAATCAGATTGTCTCTACAGCACTGGACCTCCCTTCTGCTAAGTACCCAGACAATGCCATAGAGACTTACATAAACTAATGGGGGGGTCACTAGAAGTCAGGCTGCCCTAAGAGAAAGAAGGCTGATAATCTCCTATGAGGAAACTCACACTCCAACTCTCTTGGTGATTCCTTGGGCGCGATTCAAGCTGATATATGACTTTCCCCCCTATGATGAAGATCCTACCTTCAGGCCCTGTTCACACATATGCGAATTGATTGCAGCTTACACCGCATCCAATTCGCATAACATTTTTAAATACATTGATTTCAATGCGGTTGGTTTACATATGTGCGATGCATTCACACTGCGCATTTCCCAAAAAACGTGTGCGTTTTCTAGGCATTGCGGTGCAAATTGTCTGCCCATTATGTTCTATGGGAACGCATCTGATTCCCAGATGTGTTGCGTTCTGAACACAGTACGTATGAATCATGAGGGGGAACTCCATGCCAAATTTTAAATAAAAAACAGGCATGGGTTCCCCTCCAGGAGCATACCAGGCCCTTAGGTCTGGTATGGAGTTTAAGGGGAACCCCTACGCCAAAAAAACAGCGTGGGGGTCCCCCCAAAAATCCATACCAGACCCTTATCCGAGTACGCAGCCCGGGCCAGTCACGAAAGGGGGTGGGGACGAGTGAGCGCCCACCCTCCTGAAACGTACCAGGCCGCATGCCCTCAACATGGGGGGGTGGGTGCTTTGGGGCAGGGGGGCGCCCTGCGGCCCCCCCACCCCAAAGCACCCTGCCCCCATGTTGATGAGGACAAGGGCCTCTATCCAACAACCCTGGCCGTTGGTTGTCGGGGTCTGCGGGCGGGGGGCTTATCGGAATCCGGGAGCCCCCTTTAATAAGGGGCCCCCAGATCCCGGCCCCCCACTCTATGTGAATGAGTATGGCTACATTGTACCCCTACCCATTCACCTGGTGGGAAAAAAAATGGCAATAAAAAAACACTACACGGGTTTTTAAAGTAATTTATTAGGCAGCTCCGGTGGTCCTCTTCCGACTTCGGGGGTCTCTTCTTCTGCTCTACGGTGTCATCTCCTCGCTCTCTGGTTCTTCTCCCACTCTCCTGTGCCTTCTTCCTTCTGCCGGGCACCTCCGCTATCTTCTTCCAGCTCTTTTGCTAGCGGCGGCCCAGTCTTCTTCGTCGCCTTCTTCCCTCTTCTCGAGATGTTGACACGACGCTCTCTGCCGCTGTAATGCCGGTTGCACGGTGCAAAATTATTTATATAGGCATGGGGCGTGGTCACCTGGTGACCCCGCCCCCATATGACGTCACAGTCCCGGGGAATGATGGGACTGTGACATTATACGGGGCGGGGTCACCGGGTGGCATCACCCAGTGACCACGCCCCATGCCTATATAAGTCGTTGCGCACCGCACACACGGCATTACAGTGGCTGGCAGCATCATGTCAACATCGAAGAAGAGAAGAGGGAAGAAGGCGGCGAAGAAGACCGGGCCGACGCTAGCAAAAGAGCTGGAATAAGATAGCCCGGCAGAAGGAAGAAGGCACCGGAGAGCGGGAGCAGAACCAGAGAGCACGGAGACGACACCGGAGAGCAGAAGAAGAGACCCCCGAAGTCGGAAGAAGACCCCGGAGCTGCCTAATAAATTACTTTAAAAACCTGTGCCCGCCGTGTCACCGATGCACGTGCCTGGCGGCCGCGATGTCCGCCAGGTACACGTGATCGGCTGTTACAGAGGCAGGACGTGGATCTCTGTGTGTAAACACAGAGATCCACATCCTGTCAGGGAGAGAGGAGACCGATGCTGTGTTCCTTGTCCCCTCCCCCAGTCAGTCCCCTCCCCCCACAGTAAGAATCACTCCCAGGGAACATATTTAACCCCTTGATCGACCCCTAGTGTTAACCCCTTCCCCGCCAGTCACATTTATGCAGTAAACAGTGCATATTTATAGCACTATTCGCTGTATAAATGTGAATGGTCCCAAAATAGTGTCAAAATTGTCCGATATGTCCGCCGCAATATCACAGGCCTGACAAAAATCGCAGATCGCCGCCATTATTAGTAAAAAAAAAAAATAATAATAAAAATGTCATAAATCTATCCCCTATTTTGTAGGCGCTATAACTTTTGCGCAAACCAATCGCTATGCGCTTATTGCGATTTTTTTTTTACCAAAAATATGTAGAAGAATACATATCGGCCTAAACTGAGAAAAAAAAATGTTTTTTTTTAAAAAAAATTGGGATATTATTATAGCAAAAATAAAAAAATATTGTGTTTTTTTCAAAATTTTCTGTCTTTTTTTGTTTATAGCGCAAAAAATAAAAACTGCAGATATGATCAAATACCACCAACAGAAAGCACTATTTGAGGGAAAAAAATGATAAAAATATAATTTGGGTACAGTGTTGTATGACCGCGCAATTGTCATTCAAAGTGTGTCAGCGCTGAAAGCTGAAAATTGGTCTGGGTACGAAGGGGGTTTAAGTGCCCAGTAAACAAGTGGTTAAAGTTATATCCATTCTTCACAAGACTGAGTCCCTGTTTGTCCCACCCATGGGCCCTTGTAGAGCCACCATTGCGAGGTGGATCAGGCTGCTAATTTCCAGGGAATACAACCTTAGGGACAGAGTATCTTCTGCAGAGGTGACATCAGACACATTTACAGGGAATACTTGTAGGCTATTACAAATAAATGCAATCATGTTTTTTACCTAAAGAGGATCTTCACCCTGGAAAGAAAATTAAAAGTCAATAGCTACAAATACTGTAGCTGCTGACTTTTAATAAAAAAGTCACTTGGCTGTCCAGGGATAAAGCACTGTCCTCACCTGGACCAGTTCTTTGCTGGTCGTCAGATCCCTGTCACTGCCTTGTTTTCTGTGGGAAGATGGCTGTGACTCCCTGCGGCTTCACAGCCACCCCCCACTGTGCATGTGTAAGTAGTGGTTGGCTTTCTCAATGGGGCCTACTGGGAGGTTGCAGACAGGGGTGGGGGAGAATTTCTGCTAGGTAAAGAGGAAGCAGCTTCCTGCCAGAAATAGGTACCTGCTCCCTAGTACCAAAAGCGGAAGAGGAGGGGGAGGATTAGCTAAATTTCTCTTTTTAGGTAATGTTCCGCTTTAATATTTGATTTCTAATATTTCACTCTTATGGCTTTATATGTGTTTTGCGTTAGAGCAACTCTATAGCATCCCTCCCAAGGAATATCGAGATGTCGTTTCCTATGGCAACCAAGTGACCTGTGCCACAGTGTGCTTGCTCAGTTTGGATGTGAAAAGTGACATGAGATGCATTTATACAATGGAATGTTTGTGAGTTCATTGATTTAAAATTTTCATCCGTGTTAGGTTATGAAACCTTGTGCTTGATGCTTTGTCTTTTTATTTTTTCTGTAAAAGGGTTAACCAAACCCAGGAATCTTTCTGCTGGAGACCAGATAGATCCTCAGAGGGTGCTAAAGCTGCAAACACAGGTCATTCATAAATGTACTCCTGGCAAGGGGCACTTGCTGGGAGGATATTTATGTACAAATGTCAGGCATGTGAAAAGGGGTTAAAGCAGTCATATGGCTGCTGTATAACTCCCTAGGTAAAAACATACAAAAAAATTAAAATAAACATTTGACTCAATTTTAAAATTGGAAGCTGGAGGGGTTACTATATAATTGTTATGTTTAGGTAAAAAGTACCCTTTGAATTCAACTCAGCACGTTAACTTTGTTTTATCAAATAATACTTTACATGTTAAACTGAATAAATAATACAAATCTGACATATTAGATTGTTTTTACTGAAATATTAACAGAGGATGCTGGACCAAATCAAATATGATAAGAAAAAAGAAAAGGTTCTGAGCAGCATTCAATAATCCCCTCTAGTACATTGAAAAATCTTTTAATAATAATTTTTTTTTTATACCTCAGTAGCGATACATTGAGTTTTGCTTTGAACATAATTATTCTTGCACGGTATATATATATATATATACACACCGGTATATATATATATATATATATATATACACACACACACCGGTATATAAAAAAAACTGAGCAAATATATTAATAATATAAATTCTAAATGTACATTTATTTTTACTTATAAAGGGGAGTTTGGAAAATATGTTGAACTTGCTGTATTGGCATTAAATGCACACATGTTAGGATATATAGGAGATAAACTGAGGTGACTGACACCAGGGAGTAAATTGTAACAATGATTGTTATGAAGAACTGCATACTATTAAAAATGTGATAACCATTGATATAATCTAAAATCTTTATTAAAGATACCAACCCAAGGTGGGAGATGTTTTTGTAAGGTTGTTAGAATTAACCTTACAACTTATTTATTTTTTCTGATAACGTTCCCTGTTTTCACAAGGTGGTAAATTATTATTGGAGGTAAGAGCTAACTGCAGAGTGCAACAGGAGAGAATTAAATTATAGCTTACTGTATGTCAGGTACAATTTTTCGAACATATAATCTATCCAGATGTGTAATTAAGAGGTGAGATCACAGGTCAATCCCAAGTCTTATATTGTGGCCTCTACAGTATTAACGCCTAAGAGATTTAAAGTTCACCTTCTGTATGCAAGCTAACAGTGGTGCTTCATGTTGTTGTGCTATCCCCAGTAATCAGCTAGTTGAATTTAATTATATACTACCCAAGCAGTCTGCCTAGTATGTAATATTAGTCACAGTAAATATCAAAGGAGTCAAACATGGGTTATTCTATAAAGGAAATTCAATTTCATAAATCATGTGATTTTCACAACAAACGTATAACCTGGATTTATTTTATTTATTTGCTCATTTTAGCTTAAAAAAAAACTGTGTACTGTTACATATTTTAAATGCAAAATAAAGACTTAAGAAACAGTCACGGATTATTAAATGAATGAAGGCAAAAATTTTATTTTTATAAAAATGCAGTAACTACGCAACTTACAGTAAACAACAGATACAACTGACCTCTGATCTTCTTAATGTTAAACTCAGTAAACTCTTCACATCACATCTGCAACATTTCTTAAATTAAACATAATATGGGTTCATCAAACTCAAAAGGCGATGCACATCCCTGCATGAAGAAATCAGAGATTAGTTAACCCACAGTTACTGCTTTCAAGTCCATTAAAAATAAATATGACAATGGCATAGTAATAAACTCAACAGAATTAGGAATTGCTACCAGATTCATGGCTCAGGTAATCTCAGGTCTAATTAAATAATATATGTCTCTTCCTACATTGTTCACCAACAGAAGCATCTTCCCTGTGTGTTTAGAAGATCCCACCGCCTCTGGTTTACATTTTGCATCAGGCTAGATTCAAGTTTAGCTATTAGCTTGGATTATAGTATAGTATAGTAAGAATCTTTTTTACCTAAATTAAAATTATATCATCAGTTTTCATAGCATTGCCACACATAATTGAGCACTAACCTGTCTTAAAGGCTTTGCTTACAAGTTCTGAATATTCGTGTGTAAGTTGAAAAGAAGGCCAAAAAATAATGATTTTAGCAGTTGTATGTCATTTACACTGCCTAATAGCTGGATGGAGATATAATTATGTATGAATGCTCTGACATTCTACAAGAATTTAAAGCAGTATGAAAGCAAGAAAAAAGAATACCTGTATTTTCAGAAAGGGCTGTCTTTTTCAGTGCGATTATAGTCAAACTCCAAAGTCATTCTATTAACAATCACGGTGGGAGATATTGTTTAGTGAAGAGTTGCTGAGTTAATAGTGTTAAGACTGATAGAGATGTGCAAAGCAGAATTTGATCTAGATTGTGCTGATTCACTCAGTATGGATATCCTTCTTCTATTTAGTTTTTAGCGTACACTTTTTGGTTCATTAAATTCCTTGCTCCTCTGTAATTGCCCCCTTTTGACAAAAATCAATAAGATATAGTTGTGTTTTCTGGAAGTGTAAGCAATTATTTTCCAGTGAATACACTGGTGCTGGAGCTACTTTTATGCCGCGAACACAATCGGACATTACGACAACAAAACCGTGGATTTTTTTCCGACGGATGTTGGCTCAAACTTGTCTTGCATACACACGGTCGCACAAATGTTGTCAGAAATTCTGATCGCCAAGAACCTGGTCACGTACAACACATACGACGGCACTATAAAAGGGAAGTTCAATACCAAGCGCGCCACCCTTTGGGCTCCCTCTGCTAATCTCGTGTTAGTAGAAGTTTAGTGAGAAACGATTCGCGCTTTTCAGCCTCGTGCTTTTCAGTCCGTTAAATAATTAAATAAAAAGATTATTCAGGAGATCACAAGAAATAATAAAGAAATCAGTTTGTCAGAACTCTGTGTGAATATCAGCAGCAAAACAACTTCATTATTCTAGCATTATAAAGAAGAAGAGAATGAGCTGCATTAAAAGATTAAAATATTTGCAGCGTGACGAATGTGCTATCTCCATTACGAATGCTAGTTTTACCAGACAGAGCGATTCTGTCTCGTACTTGATTCAGAGCATGCGTGGAATTTTGTGCATCAGAATTGTCTACAAACGCTCGGAATTTACGAGAACGGATTTTGTTGTCAGAAAATTTGAGAACCAGCTCTCAAATTTTTGTTGTCGGAATTTCCGACAGCAAATGTCTGATGGAGCCTACACATGGTTGGAATTTTCGACAACAAGCTCCCATCGAACATTTGTTGTTGGAAATTCCGAGCATGTGTACGCGGCATTAGTGCTACTTAGTACCATATTCAGATATTGTCACAGAAACAGCAAATTTGGGACTGCTCCCCACTGTGATAAAATTAAATTATCATTATTTATTATATTGTCCTAGATGTGGGTAGTTGTTTTCATCTTTATATTCCATTCACTGTCAGCAGATACAGGGTTGCCGTCACATTACTTTACACACATAAGCACGTAGCAGTAGTTTGATAGGTTCCATTTAAGGATATGTTAGTGAGAGGGCCAGAGTTAGTCAAGTTGGCCATACACAACTCGAGTTTTGGATGATTCTTGTAAATCAGAGGTCCTGCTGACACCACCCGGCATGACAACCACCAATTCTGATGCACAACCACCAAGTCAATTGAAAATGTGAAGGATCTGGGGGGAAAAATTGGGCAGAACAGTAACTGTAGCCAATCAGTTGCAGTCACTCTTTGGGTATTCCTACAACCACAGGTACCATCTGTCAGAATACTATAGCTATCGCATCTGGATATTCTTCCATTAATGTTGTTTGGAGTCTATGGAAATCTTTGCATGTAAAGCCAGATTTTAGCTCTAACGAGCACAGAGTTGGGATATTCAGTCTTAATTTGTTGTTTGTCATTTGTGTTGTACAAAAACTCAGTGAACCTGTACTTTTTTTATGTAATAGTAAATTACAATTAACTGACTGTATAATTTTTTTTAAGATGATTCAGCGGCACAAATGGTCTATTCCATTCTAAAATACATATTTTTTCCTCACTAATTGGAGTGTAAATACACCATATTTATTGCTTAGTTCAAGATTGCTGTTTTTATTTTTTGTGGGTCCTACTACACATTTGTACATCACAGATGAGGCTAGATTCATTCTTGTGGTGGATTTATGTGTGTCTATATACTCCAGCCCACTTATTGGGAGGAGGTAAGGGAACAGCATACTTTCTCACACTCTAAAGTGAAATTTGAAATTGAATGCAAAAGTTATAGCGTCTACAAGCTACGAGATAGATTTAGGGACGTTTATTTATTTATTGATCTGGCAATTTTTTATCTAAATCAGATCTCCTCTATTTAACTATGACATGATGGTATATTTTGTAATGGGAGTTACTAATGCGTTAACCACACCGGGTATAAATACACAACGACTAAAATATATATATACACAAGCAGCAGCCATAGCAAAGGAAGTGTTCACACACTAAAAAACAGTTTGTTAAAGAGGGGGTGAAATGGCGCTTACTCAAAATGATCTATTGATAAATAATATATGGCAAAGTTTCCTGTGCAAATAAATACTGTTCCTGTGCAAATAAATTCCTGTGCAAAAAATCTGATAAATCTTAAATAAATATAACATTTCCTTGGTGCATAAAAGCAAATGCGGATGAGTGCAAAGTAATATAAGTACTAATAAGTATTTCTTCAGTGCAAAATGCAAAATAAAGTGCAAAATCAGGCACAAAAACTGCAGCAATAATGTGCAAAGTGAAAGTAAATAAAAATAAAAATGTAATAAAAATTGAAAATAAGAAAATAAGAAATTGATTATTTCTGTGCAAACAACGTTCACTGTCAAAACAGTCTTAAGTGCAAACAAGTAATTTTCAATAAAAAAGTGCCAAAAAAATATAAAAAATCTTCCGTGCTGGAAAATTTCTGTTTGGTTTGTTTATCTCTCTTACATGCATATTTAAAATGTCTTACTTCATCCCCTTAGTCATAGGAATTTACATCATTTTTATTTATTTTTTGTCTTGGTTTTAACAATCATTCTTATTGCAGCAGTTTAACCACTTCCCGCCCCGTCAATAGCAGATTGACGTCTGGGAAGTGGTTCAGTTATCCACACTGGACATCATATGACGTCCTGCAGGATAACAGCCGCCGCGCGCCCGGGGGGGGCGCGCATCGCGGCGATCGGTGGGGCGGTGGGTCAGTCTGACACACCGCTACACTGATCTCGGTAAAAAGCCTCCGGCGGAGGCTTTTTACCACATGATCAGCCGTGTCCAATCACGGCTGATCACAATGTAAACAGGAAGAGCCGTTGATCGGCTCTTCCTCACTCGCGTCTGACAGACGCGAGTAGAGGAGAGCCGATCGGCGGCTCTCCTGACGGGGGGGTTTGCGCTGATTGTTTATCAGCGCAGCCCCCCCTCGGATACCCACACTAGACCACCAGGGAAGCCCCCCAGGACCACCAGGGAAGCCCCAATCATGTGGATGGCCCCCATGGCCATCCACATGTAGTAAACAAAATAAAATAAAATAAAAACATTAAAAAAATATGCCAATCAGTGCCCACAAATGGGCACTGACTGGCACTTTCACAATGTGTGGTGGCTGGCATTGCTGGGCACCAGTGCCACCTACTAGTGTCCATCAGTGCCACCTATCAGTGCCCATCCGTGCCCATCTGTGCCCACCTATCAGTGCCCGTCCGTGCCACCTATCAGTGCCACCCATAAGTGCCCATCAGTGCCACCTATAAGTGCCCATCAGTGCCAATCAGTGCCGCCTATGAGTGCCAATCAGTGCCGCCTATGAGTGCCAATCAGTGCCACCTATGAGTGCCCATCAGTGCCGCATACTAGTGCCACATATCAGTGCCCATCAGTGCCGCCTATCAGTGCCCATCATCAGTGCCCATCAGTGCCACCTCATCAGTGCCACCTCATTGGTGCCCATCAGTGTCGCCTTATCAGTGCCCTTCAGTGCCGCCTTATCAGTGCCCATCATTGAAGTAGAAAAGGTACTTATTTACAAAAAAAATAACAGAAACAAAGAAAAACTTAGTTTTTTTTAAAAAAATCGCTCTTTTTTTATTTGTTGTGCAAAAAATAAAAATTGCAGAGGCGATCAAATACCACCGAAAGAAAGCTCTATTTGTGGGAACAAAATGATAAAAAATTTGTTTGGGTACAGTGTAGCATGACCGCGCAATTGTCATTCAAATTGCGACAGCGCTGAAAGCTCAAAATTGGCTTGGGCAGGAAGCTGTATAAGTGCATGATATTGAAGTGGTTAATCCTAAGGTATCCACTGGGATAATCCTTATTAGTCATTTGGGATATAATATACACATAATATAACTACAAATAGCCATGTTCCAATCATGCAGGAATGATGATGTGATTATCCCACTCCGTAAATAGCCTCTTGTACTCTGTTTATTCATCATTCAAATCATGATAACTTTTGTGAATGTAGGCCCTGCAGTCTCCTCTCATGATATTGATGGCTGCATAGTGCACAGTATGTTTTATATTGATATTTGTATCATGGATCTTCCCCTTGGTGACTTCCTTACCCCCCCCCTTTTTTTTTTTCTTTCTTTCGTATTTCCCTTTTTTCTCCTCTCTTTTTGCTATTTTTCTAACTACTGAACCGCTTTGTCTCCAACTATCATTGTGGCTAGGCTCCCCTGCCCTGCTGGTCCCCCAGTGGTTCTATGTCTCTAGGTCAGAATTGTAGTCACTGGACTCCGTCCTTAATATTACTTAACCCTGCTGGGAGTATGAGGGGCAGGGATGCCTTTGGACAGTTTACTGAGAGAGCAGTTAAGCTTTTACAGGTCCTAGGTGACCTTGGCTATTTTATGTTCCTTGGTCTCTCTGTTTTTGGGGGGGGTGGGGGACAGATGGACCGTATGTGTCGCAACCATTCAGTTGGTGCACAGTCCCTCGTGATCATTCCGTCCCCCACGGTACTGAGACCTTAGTTTTGGCTAATATTCATGGCCACAATAGATTTATTCCTATAATTATGGTTACTTATGGTTTGGAGGACGACTTGGTTACAATTCATCATATGTTTTGAACTTTTTGTGTTCTGTGTTTTACAACTATATGTTTAATGACATTCTGATGGTGGTTCAGTATTTGACTCTATTGACTTGAGAATTATTGAATAAAAATGATTAAAACTAGAAAAAAAAAAAATATATATATATATATATATATATATATATATATATATATATATATATATATTGTGACAGCAGGAAGGTAAAGTCACCTGGTTGCATCCAGGGGGGTAGATATATTTCGCCCAGATTCAGGCTTTACGCCGACTTATACAACTAGGTGGAGAGTTGTATAAGCCCAGCTAAGGCTAGTGGGCTAATGGATGACTCATATGTCTAGGGAGAGTGTGGGGCGTCGTGCAGACAGGGAGTTGATGAGACCAGCTGAAGCTTGTCAGCTCATTTAGGCCTCTATAAAAACTCCCAGATTCATTAGGTGTTTGCTCATGCCTGGAACCAGACCTGTGTGGACTGTCTAGGGAGAGTGAACCCCTGTGCGGTGAGACAAAGCCTGTGTGGCTATTTGCTTGGACATTTAAAACCAGGGACTTAGGGACTAGGACAGCACTAGGCTGATCCCAGTTGTTAGTTAGGAAACCTGTATGTTTAGTCAGAGGTCAACTTGACCAGGATTTATTTTGTTTATGTTTCTTTTGCTTTGCTGTGTTTTGTCACTGTAAATAGAAAATAAACCGCACCTTTTTGATTTTGAAAACCACAACCTCCGTTTGCTGGGCCTGTTTTGTGTGGGGAGCCCATCCCGGGGGTCACACACACCCGCTGCCGAGCTAACCCCCTCACAGTTGGTGGAGAACCAGTGGCAGTTTTTTTTTAAGCCAGCATGGAGGAGATACTGAAGCAGCTGGCTCTAGCAAATGCCAATCAACAGCAGACAAATGCAGGTTTGCAAAAGAGCCTTGCAGCTCATCAACAGAGCCTTGCAGCTCAACAACAGAACTTCGCAGCCCAGCAGCAAGCTCATCAACAGAGCCTTGCAGCCCAGCAGCAGACAAACGCAACTTTGCAACAGAATCTGGAGGCTCAGCAACGAGCCCAGCAGCAATCTGAGGCCCGCTTCATAGACCTGTTGCAGAAGCAAGAGCAGAGACTACAACAACAGATGGAAGCAGTAATGCAGCAACGTCCGCAGACCAGTGAGGAAAGCCGTCCCACTAATACCGCGTCCTTTGGGGTGAGTCGTTTATTGACAAAAATGACTGGAGAGGATGATCCAGAGGTATTTTTGACCACATTTGAAAGGACCGCTGAAAGAGAAAAGTGGCCTGAGGAGCAGTGGGCTGGACTGGTGGCTCCTCTGTTAACTGGTGAATCGCAGAAAGCTTACTATGACCTAGAGCCTAACCAAGCAAAAGACTATGTGATGCTAAAAGCTGAAATATTGGCAAGGCTGGGTGTCACCCAGGCTGTCCGGGCTCAGCGTGTGCATAACTGGACTTTCCAGCTTGGAAAACCCCCCAGGTCTCAAATGTATGATCTCATTCACCTGAGCAGAAAGTGGCTACAGCCAGAGACTTTGTTCGCACCAAAGATTGTGGAACGTGTTGTAATGGATCGGTTTTTGAGAGCTCTTCCTACTGCCATCCAAAAGTGGGTAAGCCATGGAGACCCAGAGACGGCCGATGGTCTTGTGGATCGTGTGGAGAAATACTTGGCTACAGAGAACCTGACGGCCTCTTCCAGAGACACTCGGACTTTCCACCCTAAGACCAGACCATCCCCAGGGGCGGATAAGAGGATTCCAAGGGGTGAGGGTGGAGAGAGTGAGAGGGTGGGAGCTCTACCCCAAGTTTGGCGAGAACAGCCTGGGAAATCAGCGGCTCAAGAGGCCGCAAGAAGGATCGTTTGCTACCGCTGCCGGCAAGCGGGACATATTGCAGCCAATTGCCCGGTTGTGGAGGAACCCATGCAGTGTGACTTTCTGACGGGCAGACGTCAGTCGCTGTGTGCGACAGTCGCATGCACTGCCATTCGAGGAACTGAGAAACATTTATGCAAAATGTGTGTTAATGGTAGAAATGTTGTGGTATTGCTGGATTCAGGTAGCCTTGTGACCCTGATAAAGGCTGAGTTAGTTAAAACAGAGGTCTCTGGGAATAGCAAGGTAGCTGTTATTTGTGTGCATGGGGACACCCGAGAGTATCCAGTGACTACAGTGTGTTTCGAGACCCCCAAAGGTACCCTCTCTCATCCAGTGGGCTTAGTATCTCAGTTACCGCATGACGCCATTGTGGGAAGGGATTTTCCGAAGTTCTGGGAACTGTGGGATGATCCTGAGCCCCTCACTGGTGCCCCTATGTACCAGGAATGTGATAGCCAGAACTCCCCTGAGAGTGGTGAGGACTCTCCGGAATTTCCCTTATCAGTATTGGCAGGGGGGACTCAAGAAACTGGAGAGGAGCCCACCTCCTCAGACGAAAACCTACCGTCTGTGGAGTTTTCTGATCTTGAGGTTCACAGGGAAAACTTTGCCACAGAACAGTTGAAAGACCCCGCCCTAATAAAGGCACGGGAAAACGTAGTGAAAATAGATGGCGAGTTAGTGAACCCAGATAATACCTGCACTTACCCATACTTCAGCGTAGAGAAGGACCTACTGTATCGGGTGGCAAAAAGGGCAGAAGAAACCGTTGAGCAGCTTGTGGTGCCCAAACATTACAGGAAGTTGGTGTTGGAGTTGGCCCATGGGCACATTCTTGGAGGTCATCTGGGGACAGAGAAAACCCGAGAGAGGGTATTACAGAGATTCTATTGGCCGGGGGTGATGAAGGACGTAGAAAATTATTGTTCCTCCTGCCCTGTGTGTCAGAGGTCGGCCCCTATGCCACATTTCCGTAGCCCGCTGGTCCCTCTACCCATCATTGAGGTCCCGTTTGAGAGGATCGCCATGGATTTGGTAGGTCCTTTAATCAAGTCCGCTAGGGGGCACCAGTACATATTAGTTATAATGGACTATGCCACCCGTTATCCAGAAGCGATCCCTCTCCGAAATACCTCGGCCAAAACCATAGCCAAAGAGCTATCTCTTGTGTTTAGCCGGGTGGGTATTTGTAAAGAACTGCTTACGGACCAAGGTACACCCTTTATGTCCCGGGTTATGAAGGAGCTGTGTAAATTATTCAAAGTGACGCAATTACGTACATCTGTGTATCACCCCCAAACCGATGGGCTGGTTGAAAGATTCAACAAAACCCTAAAACAAATGTTGAAGAAAGTGGTGGATAGAGATGGAAAGGATTGGGACTGTCTACTTCCTTATCTGATGTTTGCTATTAGGGAGGTGCCCCAATCCTCTACGGGATTCTCCCCCTTTGAGTTACTGTATGGGAGACACCCAAGAGGGCTGTTGGATATTGCCAAGGAAACTTGGGAAAGTGAGAGTTCTCCCCACAGGAGTGTGATTGAGCATGTCGCCCTGATGCAAGACCGAATTGCACAGGTAATGCCCATCGTGAAGGAACATTTGGCCCAAGCGCAGTTAGCACAGCAGAGAGTGTACAACCGTGGAGCCAAGACCCGTACCTTTTCCCCGGGGGATAGGATACTGGTACTTGTCCCTACGGTTGAAAGTAAATTCCTTGCCAAATGGCAAGGCCCCTACGAGATAATGGAAAAAGTGAGCGAAGTGAATTACAAGGTCAGACAACCAGGAAGGCGAAAGCCCGAACAGATCTATCACGTTAATCTGTTGAAAGCCTGGAGGGATAGAGAGTCCCTAGTCGCAGACACTTGGTCACCAGCTCAAACTGGTTGCGTGATTCCTGAGGTTGGAATAGCAGCCACCTTGTCACAACCCCAACAACAGGAGGTTAAGGAGTTTGTGCTTCGCAACAAGGAGGTATTCTCTGAGCTGCCGGGACAAACATCTGGGGTAGAGCATGACATCATTACCCCGCCCGGTGAAAGGGTGAAGTTAAAACCCTATCGGATCCCAGAGGCCCGACGGGAGGCAATACGGGAGGAAGTACAGAAAATGCTGAACTTAGGGGTGATAGAGGAGTCCCAAAGTGATTGGTCTAGTCCCATTGTGTTGGTGCCTAAACCGGATGGGAGCTGGCGATTTTGTAACGATTTTCGTCAGTTGAACAAAGTTACAAAATTTGACACCTACCCCATGCCACGTATAGATGAGTTGATCGACCGGCTGGGAACAGCCCGATACATGACGACTCTTGACCTCACAAAAGGGTATTGGCAAATCCCCCTGGCCAAGTCGGCCAAAGAGAAAACCGCATTTGTAACCCCAGACGGGGCGTTCCAATATAAAAGAATGCCGTTCGGGTTACAGAATGCGCCGGCCACATTCCAGCGGTTAATGGACCAGATGCTGAGGCCCCATCGGAAGTATGCTGCGGCTTACCTGGATGACGTAATTGTCCATAGCACAGATTGGGCCTCACATCTGCCAAAAGTGCAAGCAGTCCTGGACTCTGTTCGGGAAGCGGGGTTTACGGCTAACCCCAAGAAGTGTACCATTGGGCAGGAGGAGGCCAAATATCTTGGGTACACCATTGGGAGGGGAGTAATAAAACCCCAACTCAACAAAGTCGAGGCCATCCAGAGTTGGCCACGTCCCAACAGCAAGAAGCAGGTACGAGCCTTTCTGGGAATCGCTGGGTATTATCGGCGATTCATTCCCCACTTTGCTTCTAAGGCTGTGCCCCTAACCAACCTGACGAAGGGGAAAGGGTCGGTCATGATTAAATGGACCCCCGAGGCTGAGGCAGCATTCCAATTCTTGAAACAAGCCTTATGTAGCCAGCCAGTGTTGTACTCACCCGACTTCTCTAAAGACTTTGTCGTACAAAGTGATGCGTCAGATGTGGGGTTAGGAGCAGTATTGTCCCAGGTCTGGAACGGGGAAGAGCACCCAGTCATTTACCTCAGCAGGAAGTTGAAGTCCCATGAGGTAAATTACGCCACCGTTGAAAAGGAGTGTTTAGCGGTGAAGTGGGCTCTAGATTCCCTTCGGTACTACCTGCTAGGTAGGCACTTTGACATGGTTACGGATCACGCTCCATTAAAGTGGATGGCTCAAAACAAGGAAACAAATAGAAGAGTGAATAGGTGGTTCCTGGCCCTCCAGGAATTCAACTTCACAGTAAAGCATCGCCCTGGCGTTCAAATGGGGAATGTGGATGCTTTGTCTCGAGTACATGAATGCCTGATTGCTGGTGTTCCAACCCCGAGGTTAAAACAAGAGGGGGGGGGGTATGTGACAGCAGGAAGGTAAAGTCACCTGGTTGCATCCAGGGGGGTAGATATATTTCGCCCAGATTCAGGCTTTACGCCGACTTATACAACTAGGTAGAGAGTTGTATAAGCCCAGCTAAGGCTAGTGGGCTAATGGATGACTCATATGTCTAGGGAGAGTGTGGGGCGTCGTGCAGACAGGGAGTTGATGAGACCAGCTGAAGCTTGTCAGCTCATTTAGGCCTCTATAAAAACTCCCAGATTCATTAGGTGTTTGCTCATGCCTGGAACCAGACCTGTGTGGACTGTCTAGGGAGAGTGAACCCCTGTGCGGTGAGACAAAGCCTGTGTGGCTATTTGCTTGGACATTTAAAACCAGGGACTTAGGGACTAGGACAGCACTAGGCTGATCCCAGTTGTTAGTTAGGAAACCTGTATGTTTAGTCAGAGGTCAACTTGACCAGGATTTATTTTGTTTATGTTTCTTTTGCTTTGCTGTGTTTTGTCACTGTAAATAGAAAATAAACCGCACCTTTTTGATTTTGAAAACCACAACCTCCGTTTGCTGGGCCTGTTTTGTGTGGGGAGCCCATCCCGGGGGTCACACACACCCGCTGCCGAGCTAACCCCCTCACAATATATATATATATATATATATATAATTTATTTTCTAGCAAAAACAGTTCTATATGGTCCCTTTATTAACTGCCCTTCTTGTTCTGGGATGACGTCATATGACGTCGCCTAGTCTCAGCACGATCGCACGCCCGCAGGGGCGCATAGTGCGGCGATCGCGTACGCGCTGTGTCCCTGGGTCGCTGTTTCCCTGGGTCGCGATTCGACCCCGATCTCGGTAAAGCGCTGATGACACGGTTCTTTACCCATGTGATTGACTGTGTCCAATCACAGCCGATCACATGTAAACACAGAAGTGCCAGTGATTGGCTCTCCTCTCCTCACACTGACATAGTGTGAGGAGAGGAAAGCTGATCAGCGGCTTCTCCTCATAGGGGAGACCTGTGCCAGCCTGTGCCCATCAGTGACACCAATCTGTGCCCTTCAGTGATGCCAATTTATGCCCATAAGGGAAACCATTCTGTGCCCATCAGTAATGCAAGTCAGTGCTGCCATTCAGTGCCTGCTCATCAGTGCCCATCAGTGCCGCCTATCTGTGCCACCTATCATTGCCCATCAGTGCCACCTATCAGTGCCCACCAGTGCCACCTATTAGTGCTCATCAGTGCTGCCAATCACTGCTCATCAGTGCCACCTCATCAGTGCCCATCAGTGCAGCCTGTCAGTGCCCATCAGTGCAGCCTCATCAGCACACATCAGTGAAGGAAAAAATTACTTATTTACAGAATTTTCTAAAAAGAAATTAAGAAAACCTTTTTTCCAAAACTTTTCGCCCTTTTTTTTGCAAAAAATTTAAAAACCCATTGGTGATTAAATACCACCAAAATAAAGTTCTATTTGTGGGGAAAAAAAATGCTAAAAAATGCATTTGGGTACAGCTTTGCATGACTGCCCAATTGTCATTCAAAGTGTGACAACACTGAAAGCTGAAAATTCGCCTGAGAAGGAAGGGGTGAAAGTGCCCTGTACGCAAGTGGTTAAACTCTAAAGTATCTTCCTGACTATAGAAGGTAAACTAACTGGTCTGTAGTTTCCGGTAAAGACTTTGGTCCCTTTTCAAATATAGGCACCATATTAGTCTTATCCAGTGGTACAATGCCAGTCTTTAAAGAATCTTTAAACATTAGAAACAATGGCTTAGATATAACAGTGTTCAGCTCTTTGAGGAACATTGGGTGTAAGCCATCTGGTCTAGGTGCTTTATTCACCATTATTTTGTCTTTTAGGGTCAGTTTACACCATAGAAATGCAATCCGGATGCGTTCCAGGTGCTTTTTTGCATGCTCGTTTTTGACGCGTTTTTGATGCGTTCCAGTGCATTTTGGTACATTTTAAGGGCCAGTTCACACCATAGAAACGCCACCTGGATGCGTTCCAGGTGCTTTTTTGCATGTGCGTTTTTGGCGCGTTTTTGATGCGAGCCAGTGCGTTTTTGGTACGTTTTTAATGCAGTCCAGTGCTTTTTTTCACCCCTCTTTTTTATTAACCTTAGATAATTATAAGTGTGTTCCAGTGCGTCTTTGGTGCATTTAGGTGCGTTCCGGTGCATTCCAGTGCGTTTTTAATGCGTTTTACAGCGTTCCAGTACAGTCCAGTGCAGGTAAAATGCAGCATGTTCTACTTTTTTTTCTGGAACTGCAAGCACTGGTGTGAACTATGCCATTGAAAATCATATAACCTACTTTCCATGTGTTTTTGATGCAGAAAAAAAACGCACTGGACTGCATGTGGTGTGAACTGGCCCTAAATGTTTCTGGACCATGTAAATTTTGAGCCATTATGGATCATTTGTCCTTTGTATACACATAGCTGAAGAAGGTATTTAATAAATGTGCATTCTCTATGACCCCATTAACCAACTGAAAATTATCTAGTAAATGGCCTACATGCTCAGACCTGTCCTTTTTATTGTTAATATATTTAAATAATTTTTAGGGATTTGCCTTTTTGCAACCTGTCTCCCGCTTTTTAATTTTTGAATCCTTGATTTCCTTTTTACATATTCCTCAAAAATTCTTTATAACTTTTAAATAATGATAGTGTTCCATAATTTTTATATTTTTAATTGCTCCTTACTTATCATTTATTTTTTTTTTATTTTTTTTTAACATCAAAGTTTATTGAAGAGAAAAAAAATAGTATCACATGCATACAGATATGGAAATAACAATTGAAATTTACAAGTTTGGTATGAAAAGAAGTATCAACATACATTGAATACGTGAGCAATCAACATAAAAGGTAGATGCTTCTATTAGACATAAACCAGAGGCATCAACTCAAGCCTCGTGAAAGCAAAGGTGAGCATCTCCTGCTATCATTGGGTATTTCCATATATAACCTTTCAGGAGAAAAATAACATAGCTAAAGAAGAAAATTAGATGGAAAAGGAAGAAAGAAAAGGAGAGAGTCAGCGAGTGGATATTAGGGGTGTAACCCCCAGGGAGGCGGCCGGTGATTCTAGAGGGTCTTCTGCTGATGTGTCAATCAGACAATTATGCCCAGCTCTCGTGGTGTGGGTTAAGTGGGTTAAGTGGGCATTTATTTGCAGTCAGTTACCAGAGAGGCCAGGTGTTTAAATGTGTTGTGGGGGTGAGACCCCAGATGAGAAGTGAGCGTTCCAGTTAATCCCCCAGGGGGGGGGGGGTTACCAATCAAGGCATCATAGCCCGGGGAGAATTTAAAAGCAAACCAAGGAGACCATGTTTCATGAAATTGTTCAACATTTTCGTTCGATTGAGAAGCGGTATCTTCCATCTCACAGATTTCAGACACCTTGTGTAACCACTGAGAAATGGAAGGGACCCGTGTCGATTTCCAGTACAGCGGGATGAGAGACTTGGCCGCAGGAGTAGAGGTCTCAGCCTGTTGGCAACAATCTTTGCCATCAGTTTGATGTCTATGTTTAGCAAAGATATCGGCCTATAGCTCGTGCAATGTATTGGATCTTTGCCCGGCTTAGGCAGGACGGTGATATGTGCTGCAAGGAAATCAGACGGTATAACTCTTGGGTCAGAGAGAGTGTTCAGGGCGTCTCGCAGCGGGGTTGTGAGAATGTCTATGAATGTCTTGTAGTATATAGCACTAAACCCGTCCGGGCCGGGGCTTTTGCCCGTTTTAAGTTCTTTAATGGCGAGTCTGAGTTCAGAGGCGTCTATAGGGCTCTCGAGATGAGCTGTGTCATCTGTAGTAAGTGTGGGTAAAGAGGAGTCTTTAAGATATTCCCGAATACCCTGTATTCTAGAATTAGTGGCATTCGTAGGGCCATGTTGTGTCGGGAGATTATATAGGTTGGTATAGAAATCCTGAAAGTGTCGTGCTATCTTGTCAGTCTCCCTATCGATCCTCCCATCCTTATTTTGTATGCCCATTATGTTGTGATGTACAACCGATCCTCTGAGTGCCCTAGCCAGTAAATTGCCCGGTTTGTCCCCCTGTTCGTAATATAGTTTTTTCCTGAAGAACAAGAATCGTTTTGTCCTAATATCTAAGATCTGTCTGAGGGCTTTCCTGGACTCTAAAAGGGAAGTTGCCGATTTAGCTGTCAGGGACTGTTTATGAGAGGTTTCAAGCAAGCGGATGTTTTGCAGGAGATGTGAAATTTCCCTGTCCCTTTCTCTCCTCCTCTGCGAGCCCATTTTAATTAATTCACCCCTAATTGTACATTTGTGGGCCCCCCAAACCATTAGGGGGTCGGCCCCTGGTGTAGCATTGAGCCTGAAGAACTCTAGGAGTTCCGAGTTCAGTGTCGGAAGCAGAGTGGGGTCTGTCAGCAGGGATGAGTTTAGCCTCCAAACATTAGATCTAAGAGGGGGGGCAGTGAGGTTCAAAGAGAGAGAGACAGGGGCGTGATCCGAAAGGATCTGTGTTCCTATGCAGGAGCCAGTTACGGCGTGGAGATCTCGCTGTGAAATGAATATATAATCTATTCGGGAGTACCTGTCATGGGGGATGGAGTAGTAGGTATAGTCCCTGTCCACTGGGTGCGTAAAGCGCCATGCATCCACTAGATCCAGAGAATTAAGTAGAGACTTAATTTTTTTCAGGATTTTGTAGGTGATATATGTTTTCCCGGACGATGTGTCCTCTATGGGGTTGAGAGGGACATTAAAGTCTCCCCCAAGAATTAACCTACCGGAGCTGAAGCCCGACAGCTCCCTAATCAAAGTTTTGCAGAAGGACTGGTGCGAGGTATTGGGGAAATAGGCATTCGCTAGTGTGGTAGGGATCCCACTACATTTCCCTTTAATAAAGGGTCTATTATTTTGTCAGTCAGCTCAAATGACGCAGTTTTGCTAACTAAGATTGAGACCCCTTTGGACTTGCCTGCGTCATTGGTGGCATGATGGGCGTCTATGAAGTATGAGTCAGTAAGCTTAGGGATCTGGTTCGTTCTAAAGTGGGTTTCTTGTAGAAAAACAAAGCTGGGCCTACCTTTTTTGAGTTCTCTCAGCATAGTAGAGCGTTTCTCGGGAATGTTGAGTCCTCTAACATTATGAGAAATCACCGTGGGAGTGACGCCAAGATCGGAGTACGCCATGACACAGACGCAGAGAGGGAAGTTTTACACCTAAAGGCAACTCAAATATAAGCGATTAATACACAGAAATCACCGGCCGACCTCGCCTGAAAAAACCCCCCCAAAATAAAATAGCAGGATAGAGAGAAAGAATCAAAGAAGAGTAGGAATTATATAGAAGTGAGTAGGGAGAAATTGAGGAGAACACTTCTCCCAGACGTGGTCACGTCCTGGAGAACTCAAATTAGTGCGTCTAGATGAGCCCAGAGGGTCCACCCAGACGCCCTATGTGGGAACGGGGTAGACACACCAAGGGTCTAGCAGCCAAACCAATATCTTAAGAGATATGTGCAGGTTATACCAAATATAACTAAGAAACAGTTGGGTAACGGCCCATTAGTATGACATAACAAGTGCTTAAGGGTCTACTCTGCATAGGTAGAAATAGCAGTAACTGTAAATGAACTAGTTTAGGTTAGAATGAACAAATGAGCAAGTGAACCTGAGACATGGCTGAGCAAGGTCAGCAGGTGGCGCCACCGAGAAGGGCAGAAACTCGCCTCTCCCCAGCCACGCCCCCCGGGACCCCCTCAGTTTAGCCGTGATGACACAATACAGGAGAAGTATATAACACACACATGGTGGCCCCTATCGCCTCCCCAGCCCGCATCCCCCCAGACCCGCATTTCAATAAAGCCTCACCGGTCCCTGGCTATATAAATGATCAGAAAGACAACATTATAATTATGCATTGGATATTAGTGACACTTGCATTGTAATGGCCAGCTAGCAGAAAGTCCGGTAGGAGATCATGAAAAGGCTGATTGCGACCTTGTTGGGGAGGTGGCGGATGGGCAATCTAGCAAAAGTCTATGATGTGTATAAAGGGGGAGGGGAATATATATCCGAAGGAAGAGTACATTCCTAAGAAAGACATGGGCTAAGTGAGCTATAATTATGATTATATCCATGAGACTGGAGCAAGTTTGTGAAGCGAAGAGTCCCATGGCTGGGTCCTACCGGACCGAGTCACCACCAAGTGTGAGCAAACCATGTAGATACACAACATATAAAGGTAGCTCCAAAAACTATCCAAGTCTAAATTTTTCCCTTGACTTGTAGAGTAATAAGAGCCCAGCTATATGAATGCTCAGGAAGGTAACATTGTTATTGTGTATAAGAGCAGTAGTGGTATTTGCGGTTTGGTAAGTATCCAGCTAGCCAGATTCCGGTAGGGTGCCGGGGAAAAAAAAGGTTGACAGTGATGTAGTAGGGGGATGCTGCAGATGGATGAGCTAGCCGTATGCTCAAAAGGAAATATAATATAAGATCCCCGGGATAACGTGTGATAATTGGGCTTCTATCATGGCCAGGGATCCGGGACCAAGCACTGGATGGGGGCCGAGGAGGCCCAAGACCAGATCTCTCGAGGCAAGAGCACCATTGAGTGTGTGCAGATTATGTCATCTGGAGTTCAAGTGTGGCACTATCTCAGGTCTCCAGTATATTCCTGGAGGAGTGAGCACGGCTGCCCGGGGTCCCCTGCGCCCTGCTGTCGCCTCTGTCAGGCCTCTGTTTCTTTGCGGACTGCTTCTCAGGCGTCGAAAGGGGAGAGTGCGGTGGGCTCCTGTCTGTATGAGGTAGGGAGAATTCCTGGTACCACTCAGGGAGCTCTACCCGGCCCAGCTGTAGCGCATCGCAGAAATCGGGAAGATCATTAGGCGTATGGAGAGTGTGTTGTCTGCCCCCATATGTGACCATCAGCGCGAAAGGGAAGCGCCACGTGTACCGGAGATCTTTCTCCCTTAGCTTATCCAGAAGCGGCCGCAGAGCCCTGCGGTTCTTCAAAGTGATCTGAGAGAGATCCTGGAATAGTTTGATGTTTTCCCCATTAAACTCAATATGTTCACTTCTCCTCGCTTTTAGCATAATGTCTTCTTTAAGGCTGAAATTTTGCAGACAGCAAATAATGTCTCGAGGTGGCAGCGTGTCTGGGCCTCTGGCTCTGAGAGCCCTGTGCGCCCTGACAAAATCTATGACTGTATCTTCCGGACGTTCCAGGAGGCTGTTAAACACTCTCTGGAGGACAGGCGCAATTTGGTCAGTGTCCACCGACTCCGGGATACCACGCACTCTGATGTTATTGCGCCTTCCCCTATTGTCCAGGTCCTCCAAATGCCTGTTAACTTCTATAAAATGTAGAGCTTGTGTAGAGATCACTCTGTCTAGTCTCTGTATCGCCTTATCTCTAATTCTGCCCTCTGTCTCCACAGTCGCCATCTTTTCTTGTAAGACCATGAAGCTGGTTTTCAGGTCTGTAATGGCGGCTGAAAAAGAGGCTTTAATGTCAGCCGCGAAGCCTGACATGTCGCCATAGGTGAGGGGATGATCTGCTTTAGTGTTTCTCCTACCGTAATCCTCCATAGCAGGTTGTGAGTCCTCGCTGGATGTCTCCCCTGCTTGGGTCGGCGCCATCTTGCCTCCCGCCGCGACTCTCAACACTGCCACCTGGTTCTTGAATATGTCGGAGATATTCCGTCCGGAGCTAGCCGCCAAGGAACGCCTGGAGCGGGTCTGATGATAATGGCGGATCTGCTTGCTCATTATCGAGTATCTACCTTGCAGAGAGACGGGTTAGGGCCGCGGTCCCGACGGAGCTTCTCTTTTAGGCTGCCATCTCCTCCGCGCGCCAAGCCACGCCCCTACTTATCATTTATAACTATTTTAACCACTTAAAGATCGTCTACCTGTACGTAATTTCGTGCAATAGATAGCTGGGGTGTGCTGATTGGCCAGAGGGGAAGCCAATCAGCGGATCCGGCAGACGCGATGTCCATCCGAACATGCTGATCACTCCCCAGAGAGGCAGAATGGTGATCTGCCTATGTAAACAAGGCTGATCGCTGCTCTGACAGGGGAGAACACAGTGATCTTGTGTTCCTGCTAAACTGGGTTCACCCAGACAGTCCATCCCCCACACAGTTAGCAAGCACCTCCTAGGGACACACTTAACCCTTTGATCATCCCTGGTGTTTACCCCTTCCCTGACAGTGTCATTAGTACAGTAGCAGTGCATATTTTTAGCAATGATCACTGTAATAATGTCACTGGTTCCCAAAAAAGTGTCAAAAGTGTCAGTTAGGTGTCCGATTTGTCCACTGCAATGTTGGAGTCCTGCTAAAAATTTCTGATCGCTGCCATTACTGGTAAAAAAAAAATGCCATAAAAATATCCCATAGATTGAAGATGTGATAACGCGCAAACCAATCAAAAATGTGTAGCAGAATACATATTGGCCTAAATTGATGAAGACATTAGATTTTTTTTTATTGGATATGTTTTCTAGCAGAAATTAAAAAAATATATTGTTTTTATTTTCAAATTTATTTATTTTTTTTATATTTATAGCGCAAAAATTTAAAACCGCAGAGGTGATCAAATACCACCAAAAGAAAGCTCTATTTTTGAGGAAAAAATGGATATAATTTTTTCTTTTTTTTGGGGTACAGCGTTGCTCGACCGCGCAATGTCAGTTAAAGTAACGCAGTGCTGTATCACCAAAAATTGCCTGGTCATGAAGGGGGTAAAACCTTCCGGGGCTGAAGTGGTTAACTTTTGTTGTGAGCCACATAGGTTTAATGTGTAGCCTTTTACACGTATTGCCCATAAGAATATATTTTGCAGTGTGTTTGCATACAGTCAATTTAAGCATTCCCATTTCTGTTCTGTGCTCTTTTTTTTTTTTTTTAAACACAAATTTATTATCCTTTTCTTCGGTTATGCCATTAACGACTTGTCTCTGGCTGTGCACGCTGGCAGCCCTATGGGGATGTTCTGTGCTCTTTAATGACAACATTCTCTCATAGTCTAAATCTTAGAGAGCAGCCCTCAGCCTTGGAAAATTTGCTCTCTTAAAGTTTTGTGTTTTTATCTTTCCAGTATGTGTTTGTAGTTAGTTAAATTAATTAAATAATGTTATGGGCACCCAGATATTCTCTTTTATGAACATTAGTAATAAGCTCTGCATTGTTTGAGAATAACAAGTCCAGCAGAGCATCATTTTTAGTTGGGGCCTCTATGAACTTTACCATAAAGTTGTATTGTAATAGGTTTATCAATTTCCGCCCTTTTTTTTACTGTTCCAATTACTGTTCCATTACTCCAGTCAATGTCAGGCCTCCCAGCACTTGCAGGCCATTCCATCTGTACAAGGAGATAAATCTCCACCTCCTCATTAACACTGGGTGGCCTGTAAGAAGTACAGTTCAACCCATATGGCTTCAGCACCATCACACTTTCCATCCACACGGTTCTCTTTCACACTCCGTTGAGATCACATCTCACATGGGGACAGACACACCACCAACTTTATGTTTTACCCTGTCTTTTCAAAAGCGAGCATCGCCAGGAATATTAAAAGCTCAATTGTGTGAAGAATACCAAGATTCACCAATGCCCATTAAATCATAGTTCTCCTCTTGCACCAGAGCTTCCATCTCACCTATTTGGCTTGGCAGACTTCTGGCATTGGTGAACAAACACTTTAATTAATTGTCACATTTTCCACTTGTGTTTTCCATATTTTGTTTTTGTTATAGTACAAATAGTACTATCATCTTTAATGGTTGTTTTTAACATGGGAACGTCCTTATCATCTGCCATAGCCCTCCCTCGTCCCCCTTTTCACCCACCAAAGGGTTCTCCTCCTTTCTTCTCTTTCAGGTGTTCCTGGAATAAAGTCTTGACTTAATGTTTGGACTTGATTTTCAATGATTTTAATATTTTAAATCTTATATTTTAAAGGGAAGTATCATGTTACACATGTGTTGCTGTTTGTTTGCATTTAAATACTGTTGTCCCTACCTCACCCTGTAGTTAGGGGATGCTCGATGTAGTTAGTCCCACCCTTCTTCATGTTTTAGCCTGCAGTCTTCATATTGTACTGCATTCTGCTGGAGCTGGACGCACTATACTTTTCTGACCAATCTGATTATGTTTTTGACCTATCTGTACAGGTTTTTGACCTATTGTGATCTGCACAAGTTTTTAGATTAAAACTTTCTATGATCTGCAAGATGTCATTTGGATTGAGCCACTGTCTGCCAAGCTACTGAGACTATAAGCTAAATCTATCACGCCACAACTGGATCAGTTATAGAGATTACACTTTCAGTGCTTAAATGGCAAGGCAGAGCAAACTGTGTGAATTCAAAATAAAATAAATAGCCAGAACTCCTTAAAAGCTCTGTTTTAATGCAAAGATGTTAAGAAATTATGGCTATTTCTTGCATATATTTGCCAATATGTGTGGAAGCCACAATGTCTGATCAAGGAACCTCTGTAGAGTGTTCCCCTTAATACAAATTTAACAAATCTTTCATACTGGGACATTAACAGCAATAAATAGACTAAAAACAGGTAGTCCAGGATGTAAATAATTTCCTTATGAAGGTGCAGAGACACACCTGAAGCCCTGCAATGCAAGACAAGCTGACAGTGGTGGCATGGAATCACATGCAGTGATTACCTGCAGTCAGGGCCCCCAATAAGGCAATACAGAGGACCCTCCTGTAGGGGGCCCAGGCACCTAATAAGCAAGAGGGCCAGCTTTACTGCTTTATCCCTGAAACCCCTGTGACTTACCATGTAGCACAGCTGGCTTCTCCTTCTCTTCCTCCCACTGGCTTTAAGCTGCTGTAGGGGGAGCCACAGGGGGATCGGTTCCAGTAACTGTGACCCCCCCCCAAGTTCAAATCACCCCTTCCACTTTCCTGCTGCTCCAGTTCCCTGTGTTCCCCCTGCAGCATTACCAGCTCTTCTCCTCTTCCCCCATCTGGCAGCAGCTGCTACAGGGTACAGCAGGATAAGATTTAGGATAGAGAGCAGGGGGCGGGGGACGTAAATATGTCATAATTACTGCCCCTTCCTTTTTGAATGAACACAGTGAGGGATTTATAAAGTTAAATGTAAAATATACTTTGAAAAGCAATGAAGGGTTTAGTCACATGTGCTTTGCTCTCTGAAGAGCAATCGGCATTCAGATCGATCTTCAGAAGCTTTTGCCTCCTCACTGATTGCTTTAACCCCTTCAACCCTACTCTAGCATGCTGCAAGTTCGACACAAAGTATAATTCCTGCTGTGGCTACTATGCGTTGGGTCCTCTGCAGCTAAAGGGAGTAGCAGTTGGGGGACAGTAAAGGAGCAGATCAACCATGAGGTTTTACCACTCCCCAATCTCTGGCTGTGTAAATTGATAGGTTTGTCCATGCGACTTGAGCTGCCTGTTACTTTATATGGTCACATGTATGAACACAGCTGCATGTCCTAATTTGACAAGTGTACAAGCATGGGTACATTCTCTGTGTCTGGGGCAATACACCTGTACCCACACGTCTGTCAAATTTGAACCTGTGGCTGAGTGCATACAGCTCCTCCATCCCCTGACCACATAAACAAACCTCTGATTTACCTCTGATTTACACTGTACTGGCCACAGCAACTAAGTAAATGAGCCCCAAGACCTCATTCACACATAGAACTTTATTTATTAAATTCAGAACAGTTATATCTTTTAGATTTAGTAGGAATTTTGTAAGTTATGTTGTGTTTGTGTCAACTAATAATGATTTTAATGTATTTTTTGTGATTTCTAACAGCAGCCCAGATGACAGCGGGGACAGAAGATCACCCCTGGACACAGACAGTTTGCGTTCAGGGGTTCTCATTAGACTTGTGCACATTGTAAATGTTTGTTTTGTTTGTTTTTAATTGTAAAATACATAATTTTGTTCTGTTATATTCGTTATGTTACGGTAATTCATTTTCAGATAATTTGTTATTTCTGTAGAGTATCGATATTCATTATAACAAATCGATTTGTTTTTTTGTTTAATTGTTGCAATAATTTATGTATGTATTCAGTATATATTCGTGATAACAATTTGTAGTTCGGAAAGTCGTTTGTTTATTAAATCCATTAACACACACAATGGCAATATCTCTTCTCCTATGCTCAAATACAATACAACACCCTTCTCAGGAATGCACTTTGCCAGTAATCCAACCTCCAGCACAAAATTAATTAGCTGATTGGACTGTAAGATTTACTTTGAGTTGACCTTTTGTTTCATTAGACCTTTAACGAATTATCGGATCATGCCAAATTTATTAGTTATTTTCATTATAGTTTCTTTGGTATTAGTTGAAATTCATTATTTTTATCTTTGGACATTCGGATGCATCCGACGAAAGATACAAAATTTTGATTCATTACGAAACAAATTGCATGTCTACTACTGATCTGTCTTATCACAGGTAATTGCTTAAGGTGTGATTACATGCAGAGAGCCATGGACAGATGTGGTCGATGTAGGCCTGTCATTATATTGTACTGGCGGCGTGGCTGTGATTTCTGCCGCAGGAATGTGCTGAATGCCACAGAAATCCACTGTATGCTCCTAATTGCACGTGTGATTCGGGCTTTAGATTTCCTGTGTAAATCAGCAATCAATAACTAGCTTTTAAAGCAATGTTCACATTTCCAGCACATATACCAGCCAGTCAACAAACAAATGTAATACTGTGTGTGGATGCTTAAGAAGGAATTAATCTATTGCTGTGTTTGTCTTAAGCCTCGTACACACGGTCGGACTTCCATCAGACTTTTCCGTGGATTTTTGTCCGAACAGAGTTGGCCGGGCACACCCATAGCATACACACCACAGGACTTTTCTGCAAACTTTCCCAAAACTTTTTGTAACATCACATGGTTTTTCTGCTCTTTTCTGCTCTTTACCGCCACCCTTTGGTCAACTTCTGCTATTGTTGGTTGATTTTAACATTAGTTGTTTTGTCCATCGGACAAAAGTCCTATGGTTTTCTGTACACACGGTAGGACTTTGCTCCATCGGACTTTTGTTGGGCAAAAGTTTGTCCGTTTGCAGACCCAACTTTTGTCCGATGAAAACAAAACCAAACGAAAAAAAGTTTGTCCGATGGAGCATACACACGGTCGGATTGTTGGTCCAACTTGCTTAAAACTAAGTTTGTTGGGCAAAAGTCCGACCGTGTGTACGGGCCTTTAGAATGGAAGCTTTGTTAGATTAAGGCTGGGTTCACAATAGAACACGCAGCCGCTTACAGCAGGAGTCCAGTGCGTCTCCATTCACGTTTCAGGTCCTATTTCAGGCCAAATTTTGGGCTTAATTCGAACTTGAAACGGACTAAAAGACATACAGGGCTCCTGTGCAATTCACACTGGAGCCGCTGCAGAGATGTGTGAACCGGCTCCATAGAGAGACGATCACAATCTCCTGCTATGCGAATTGGATGCAGGGAAAGCTACATCCACTTTGCATAGGTGTGAACCCAGCCTAAAGAAGCCCACTTCACACCTGAACAATTTGGCATGCTTTTCCCTATGCACCACAACACTCAACAGCCACAGTTTCATTGTTTTAAATTGTGCCTATTTACGTCTGAGCACTTAGTCAATTGTAGTGTGATGACTGTTATGCAAAGAGGTACATTAGAAATTTTTGGAGCATAATCAGGCATTTTTGGCCCCATAGACTTCAATGGGAGTGTCTGTAAACATGCAGCACACACGTTTCGACCTCTAATGCCTTGTACACACGAGCGGAATTTCCATCGGAGCTGTCTTGCATACACATGGTCACACTAAAATCTGACCGTCAAGAACGCTGTTACGTAAGACACTACGACGAGCCGAGAAAATTAAGTTCTATGCTTCCGAGCATGCGTCAAATTGTTTCCGAGCATGCGTGGTTTTTAGTCCGTCGGAATTGCATCCAGACGAACGGAAATTCCGATAGAAATTTTTTTCATCGGAAAAATTGAGAACATGTTCTCTATCTAAGTCCGTCGGAATTTACGACGGAAAAAGTCCAATGGGGCATACACACAGTCGGAATATCCGAAGAAAAAATTCCGTCAGACTTTTTCCATCGGAAATTCCGAGCGTGTATATGATGCATTAAACAACTGCTCTCCCCCCTAGCAAGTCAAGTCAAGGAAACGTAAGTGGATGATTCAAAATTGGCATTCCTGGATGTTAAAAGATTCATTCATGTTGTGAGGCCCCACCTAAATCTATATGATCCCATTGATTCCCAGTATGATGCCGCGTACACACGACCGTTTTTCATGACGAGAAAAATAAAAACATTTAAATTGGTCATTAACCACTTAACCACCGCCCACCGCCGAATAACGGCGACAGGGTGGTTCCTTAACTCTGGGAGGACGTTATATAACGTCCTCCCAGTATCGCACTCCCGCGCGCCCCCTAGGGTGCGCACACGGGAGTCTCCGTGACCGCCGGGTTCAGAGGACCCGGCGCTTCACGGATCACGGTAAATCGCTGCTGATAGCGGCCGTTTACCACATGATCGCTTCGTCAAATGACGGAGCGATCACTTGTAAACAGACCGGCGTCATGTGATGACGCCGGTTCCCCTTTCCCCTCTGTGTGCCGATCGGTACATTGTGAGAGGAGAGGGGAGGGAGCGGATGACAGCAGCACTGTGGGTTGGATCTGTGACAATTGCAGTCACAGATCCAGCCATCCATCCACCCATGCTCAGCCATCCCTGCCCATACTGTGCAATACCCTGCCAATACTCTGCCAATACTCTGCCCATACTGTGCAATACCCTGCCAATACTCTGCCCATACTGTGCAATACTCTGCAATACCCTGCCCATACTGTGCAATACTCTGCAATACCCTGCCCATACTGTGCAATACTCTGCAATACCCTGCCCATACTGTGCAATACTCTGCAATACCCTGCCCATACTGTGCAATACTCTGCAATACTCTGCCTATACTGTGGAATACTCTGCAATACCCTGCCCATACTGTGCAATACCCTGCCATACTGTGCAATACCCTGCCATACTCCGCAATACCCTGCCATACTCCGCAATACCCTGCAATACTCCGCAAAACCCTGCAATACTCCGCAAAACCCTGCAATACTCCGCAAAACCCTGCAAGACCCTGCAATACTCTGCAATAACCACTTCCCGCCCGCCGGCCGTCATATGACGTACTTGACTTTGTGCGGGGATATCTGAATGATGGATGCAGCTACAGGCATCATTCAGATATCAGCTTTTTCAGCCGGCGATTCCCTACACCATAAGAGCAATCATAGCGGCTGTTCCGCCGCTTGATCATTTTTATGGGAGGCGAGAGGGGACTTTCCTCCCCTCCCGCCGCCCTCTGGTGCTTCTATCGACTAACCGCTACGATCGAAGCCAGGATTGTTTTTTTTAATTTATTTTTTATTTCAGGCTTCCCAGTCTTATTGACCCCGTATCTCACTGTAAAGAGGACCTGTCATGCTATATTCCTATTACAAATGATGATTTTTACATGTAGGAGAGAAATGTCAGAATTGGCCTGGGTGCTCCAGAACGCCTGAAGGTGCTCCCTGCATGTTGGGCCTCTCTATGTGGCCACGCTGTGTAAAAGTCTCACACATGTGGTATCGCCATACTCGGGAGTAATAGCAGAATGTGTTTTGGGGTGTAATTTGTGGTATGCATATGCTGTGTGTGAGAAATAACCTGCTAATATGACAATTTTGGCCCTAGACCTCCTCTGTAACTCAAAACATGTAACTAGTAAAAATATTTAAAGCGTCGCCTATGGGGATTTTTAAGTAGCGAACTTTGGCGCCATTCCACGAGCGTGTGCAATTTTGAAGGGTAACATGTTGGGTATCTATTTACTCGGCATAACTTCATCTTTCACATTATGCAAAAACATTGGGCTAACTTTACTGTTTTTTTTTTTTTAAGCACAAAACATTTTTTTTCCTGTAAAAAACGTGTTAGAAAAATTGCTGCGCAAATACCGTGCGAGATAAAAAGTTGCAATGACCACCATTGTATTCTCTAAGGTCTTTGCTAAAAATACATATATAATGTTTGGGGTTTGGTGTAATTTTCTAGCAAACAAATGATGATTTTTACATGTAGGAGAGAAATGTCAGGCCTCGTACACACGACCGATTTTCTCGGCAAGAACCAGCAAGAAACTTGCTGGCAGAGAGGTCTTGCCGAGTAAATCGGTCGTGTGTACGCTGCTAGCGTGTTTCTCGTCGAGAAAACCGACAAGAAACCTCGACGAGAAAATAGAGAACCTGCTCTCTATTTTCTCGTCGAGATTCTCCTCGGCGTGTTTCTCGACGAGAAAAGTGAGTGTGTGTACACTTACCTGTCCGCCCGGAAGCCCGCGCATGTTCGAAATGAATTTGACGCATGCGCGGTAGCTTCCTAGGCATACGTAGGGTGTACCAAGATGGCGGCGACGGCATCGAATGTGACGAGCGCATGCTCGACGTAGTCGATGACGTCACCGCGTACACTCCTTTCAAAGAACCGCGGGTTCTTTGAAACCAGCGTGTGTACACTCGGCCGGGACAAGTTTCTTGTCCAAGAATCTCGTCGAAAAAAACGACATGTTTTTCTCAACGAGAATCTCGGCCGTGTGTACGAGGCCTCAGAATTGGCCTGGGTGCTCCAGAACGCCTGATGGTGCTCCCTGCATGTTGGGCCTCTGTATGTGGCCACGCTGTGTAAAAGTCTCACACATGTGGTATCGCCATACTCGGGAGTAATAGCAGAATGTGTTTTGGGGTGTAATTTGTGGTATGCATTTGCTGTGTGTGAGAAATAACCTGCTAATATGACGATTTTGTGAAAAAAAAAATAAAAGAAAAAAGAAATCTTGATTTTGCAAAGAATTGTGGGAAAACATGACAATTTCAAAAAACTCACAATGCCTCTTTCTAAATACCTTGGAATGTCTTCTTTCCAAAAAGGGGTCATTTGGGGGGTATTTGTACTTTTCTGGCATGTTTGGGTCTCAAGAAATGAGATAGGCCATCAGTACTTCAGGTGTGATCAATTTTCAGATATTGGCACCATAGCTTGTGGACTCTATAACTTTCACAAAGACCAAATAATATGCACCAATTTGTACTTATTTTTACCAAAGATATGTAGCAGTATAAATTTTGGCCAAAATTTATGAAGAAAAATTACTAATTTTATAAATTTTATAACAGAAATTAAGAAATTTTTTTTTTTTTACAGAATTTTCAGTCTTTTTTCTCTTATATATCAAAAAAATAAAAAACCCACCGCGGATTAAATACCACCAAAAGAAAGCGCTATTTGTGTGAAAAAAAGGACACAAATTTCATATGGGTACAGTGTTGTATGACTGAGTAATTGTCATTCAAAATGTGAGAGCACCGAAAATTGAAAATTGGTCTGGTTATTAAAGGGGTTTAAGTACCCAGTGGTCAAGTGGTTAAAAACGACCGTGTGTAGGCTCCAGAGCATTTTTCTCGACGAGAAAAATGGGCATTAAAAATTTAGAACATGCTCTATTTTTTCTCGTCGTTTTTCACATCCTGAAAAACAGCCGTGTGTACGCTTTAATGACGGGGAAAAAACGTGCATGCTCAGAAGCAAGTTATGAGACGGGAGCGCTCGTTCTGGTAAAACTAGCATTCGTAATGGAGATAGCACATTCGACATGCTGTAACGGACTGAAAAGCACAGAGGCTGAAAAGCGCGAATCGTCTCTCACCAAAACTTTTACTAACACGCGATAACACGAAATCAGCAAAAGCAGCCCAAAGGGTGGCGCCATCCGAATGGAACTTCCCCTTTATAGTGCCGTTGTACGTGTTGTACGTCACTGAGCATTTTTTTTAACGATAGTGTGTATGCAAGGCAGGCTTGCGAAGAATCACGTCGAGAAAAACGTTGTTTTTTTCAATGACATAAAAACGGCCGTGTGTACGCGACATAAGAGTAAAAGCATGAGGCAGAGGTCCTGAGGAAATAACAAAAAAATAATAATTTTCTGCAACACAGAAAACCAGCCAAGGTAAACCTCTATAAATATGCCTGTAGGACCCAGTATACTTTGAAAATAACACTGCAATGCATACTGAAATATGTTTATTTTCATTATGCATAGCTAGCTAGAACTGTTTATGTTTGCAGATGCATGGTTTTGTGAGCCATGCCTAGACTTTGTTTTGAGGTATTTATTGTAGCTATGAGACAACATTCCTACCTTTGCTCTAAGCAAAGCTGCCTAGACCTGTGAATACCTGTGCTCATTTTTGGTGAGAGTTAGGCCGCGTACACACGACCGGTTTTCTTGGTAAAAAACGACAAGAAAACTGCCGGGAGAGTTTTCTTGCCAAGAAAACCGGCTGTGTGTACGTGGGTTTGAGTTTTCTCGTGGAGAAAACTGCCCAGATTCCCAGACGAGAAAAAAGACGACCTGCGGTCTTTTTTCTCGTCGAGAATCTCGTCGGCCTGTTTCTCAACGAGAAACCCGAGCATGTGTACACTTACCTGTCGCAGCGGAAACCCGCGCATGCTCGAAATGACTTTGACGCATGCGCGGTAGCTTCCTTGGCATAGGCATAGGGTGTAGCAAGATGGCGGCGACGGCATCGAATGTGACGAGCGCACGCTCGTCGTAGTCGATGACATCACCGCGTGCGTGCCATTCAAAAGAACGGCGGTTCTTTTGAATCGTAAGTGTGTACACTCGACCGGGACAAGTTTCTTGTCAAGATTCTCGTCAGGAAAAACAACGTGTTTTTCCTGACGAGAATCTCGGCCGTGTTTACGAGGCTTTAGTTATGGAAGCTATTAATTATCCTGTTGATAAGTGATGACTTTTACAGAAAATGATGTAAAGAAATAACAATTGTCATTGTTCGATATATTTATTTAAGCAAAAGAACAGTGGAGTAGAGCATCAAGGTGTACATTTTCTTATTTTTACCTTTTGTATTCAGCAGATTCTAGCTGCCAGGGTAGCAGTCCTGTAGAACACATGACCAAAAATTATTCTAGATGTTTGTAGCATGCATGCTGCCCCGAGTTACAGTCCAACAAGCCCTTTCTGTGTTGAGTGAGTTTTCAAAAGGAAGCCATGATGTTGAGCTTGGGTGTGCTTTGAACATAGTATTATCCAATCATCAAAGTTGTTCAGTCACCTGTGGACTAGCTCATTTACCGCTCCAGAACACACGTAAACAAAGGGCCAAGATGCTGTGATGTCAGTGCCTATGTGTTCTAGTGTGTTCTATTCCTCATTCAGAGATCATGCTACATGCATAGTTGCCAACATTGCAAAAAAAACATCTGGGACACTTTTTTTGTATTGAGGCGGAGCCTTGCTATAATTAGGGGGCGGGGCATTCGTTTGTAGGCGTGTCATGCTGAGATGAAAAATGCGGCGTGCGAAGCGCGCTGCGGCGAAAAATGGGCGTGGTTTACGCACGATGGTGGGTGTGGCTTAAATGGGCGTGGTTCAAAGGGGTGTGGCTACAGTCCGAGGTGAGAGAAAGAGAGAAAGAAATAGAAAGAAAGAAGCCAGATCCTACACCACAATAGAAATGTGTAACAAAATTGGCAGATAAGTATACTCCAAAACACCTGTTGGCGCTTCAATCATCCCGACACCATGTTTGTTATGGTGTCAGGGTGATTGAAGCGCATTATTTCTATTATTACATTGTAATATAAAATGAAATCATTCAACTCCCTATAATGCCGAATCAGTGGGACCCTTAAGCATGTCACCTGCCACATCGCCTGCCACCAGGTGCCCCCAGCAGAGTCCCTCCTTACATCAGGTGCCCCCAGCGGAGCCTCAGTCCTTACACCAGTGTACCCAGCCTCAGTCCTTGCATCAGTGTCCCAAGCAGAGCCATAGTTACCCCCCTGTACATAGTAACACCCCCGTTACCCCCCTGTACATAGATACTACCTGTACATAGTTACTACCGCCCCCTATACATACCCCCACTGTACATAGTTACTACTGCCCCCTGTACATACCCCCACTGTACATAGTTACTACCGCCCCCTGTACATACCCCCACTGTACATAGTTAATACCCCCCTGTACATACCCCCACTGTACATAGTTAATACCCCCACTGTACATAGTTAATACCCCCCCCGTACATAGTTAATACCCTCCCTGTACATACCCCCACTGTACATAGTTAATACCCCCCCTGTACATAGTTAATACCCCCCCTGTACATAGTTAATACCCCCCCTGTACATACCCCCACTGTACATAGTTAATACACCCCCTGTGCATAGTTGCCCCCCCCCTTGTACATACATCGCTGGCCCGGGCTGTAATAACACCGACATCCCTGCATACCTAGGACAGCAGACAGGTCATATGTCACCAGGAGGACACAGCACACTATAACCCACATTACATGGGGATGATGATCATAGAGATCTCTGGATGGGGACATCATCCACCTACCTCCAGGGACAGCACACAGGACTGGACACACTGGGATTGCTGGGATGAGCCCAGAGCTCAGTCCTATAAGAAGACATGACGTACCCTCATTTTGGGCACCATACACACAGGCGCTCCGAATCCTTCTCCACTGCTCAGTATCTGGGCTGTGTACATAATCCCAGAACGAAGGGTCCTCTCCCCGCACACTGGTGCCTGATGCAGAGCTTACAGGGACCGCACTTCAGAGGGAAGAACACCGACACGGCAGCCGCAGAGCAAACTCCACAAGTGGCGCGATGTGTTCAGTGGAGAGTAGGAGGAGCCAATCGGTTTAAGTGTACACTGAACAGGGAAGCCGATTGGTTGCCTCTCCCCTCTCCACTGAACACACGAGGAAAGGCACCTCGCGGCGGTGACGGAGGCCATGTTTCTGTAGCCCGCCGGCTGTTTTTGGCCAAAACATTCCCGATTTTCCCGGGACAAACACAAAATACCGGGAATTCATTCGGGACAAGCTCGTTCCCGGACGAGGGTCTCAAATTCGGGATTGTCCCGGGAAATTCGGGACTGTTGGCAACTATGGCTACATGCAGTGTAAACTGTGCATACCTCTCAACTTTTTGAGATGGGAATGAGGGACACCTATCAGAAAAAGTACGCAGGCATAGGACACACCCCTTGCCACGCCCCTAAAGTAGAATTGTACAAAAAAAAACGAAATTGGTTAAACCCACAAGTGCTTTTTTTTTACCACTACTATTCCTTTATATTGGCTTTTGGAAAGTACAAATGCAGCAATTTAGAAATCAGATGAAGGTTGAGCGCTGGAAAACACGTTTTGATAGATAAAAAGTGCATTTTATATACATCTGTATAGATCAGACCAAAATGAGGGACAAATTAGGAGGAATGAGGAACATTGCTCAAAATCAGGGACAGTCCCTTGAAATCAGGGACAGTTGGGAGCTATGACTATGCACCAGTTTTTCTCAAAAGGTGAGGGGAGGAAATGTCAGGTCCCCTTCAGACCTTTTTCACTACAGCTTACAGGAGACCCGAAACTATTAACTCCCTCAGTGCTAGAAGTTCAGTGCCAGAAATAAGACCGGACATCCCTGACCAGAATTTTTTCTACAGGAACCAGCAGCCTGCACAACTTGGGACATACTTCATTACAGGTAAGTGATTTGGCAACAGCTATATGTTTTTTTTTTTTAATTAAGCTTCAGTTTAAGTGCAGGGATAGCATTCTACATGTTTAAAGACGAAGTAAACCCTGATGGGTTTTACTTCCTCTTTATTTCCCTGCAAAGTTATGCCGCGTACACACGATCTGAATTTCCGACAACAAAACTGTGTTTTTTTTCCGTCTGATTTTCGCTCAAGCTTGTCTTGCCTACACACGGTCACACAAATGTTGCTTGGAAATTCCGAACGTCAAGAACGCGGAGACGTACAACTCTACGACGAGCCGAGAAAAATTAAGTCCAATGATTCTGAGCATGCGTCAAATTGATTCCAAGCATGCGTAGGATTTTTGGCCGTCGGAATTGGATACACACGATCGGAATTTCCGAAAAGAACTTTTGTTGTCGGAAAAAATTTAGAACCTGCTCTCAAACATTTGTTGTCTGAAATTCTGACAGCAAATGTCCGATGAAGCCTATACACGGTCAGAATATCCGACCAAAAGCTCACATCGAACATTTGTTGTCGGAAATTCCGATCATGTGTATGCGGCATAAAAGCATAATGGGCTAGTATGCATCCCATACTAGCCCATTATGTGGCACTTACCTGCAAATGAAGTCTGTGATGTCCCCGCTGGTGGAAGCATCGATCTTCACCCCTCTTCCTTCCTGGGCCGTGGACTCCGGCTCTGTGACTCGCCGGAACCGCGTGACGTCACTCCCGCACATGGGCGCGGGAGCCACCAGTCACTGCACACGCTGGGGAAGGAGGGCTGTTTCTTCCCTGCGCATGTGCCGATGACATCATTGGCACACTACAAGGTAAATACCTCCTAAATGGCGCACATTTAGGAGATATTTTCAGTACATATAGGTAAGCCTTATTATAGGCTTACCTATATGTAAAAATGTCTCAGGGGGGTTTACAACCACTTTAAGTTGAGGGGAGTATGAAAGAAACTCCACTTGCCGGAAAGAATTGCAAAAGCACACTCTACATCTCTTTGTGCATTCATGAGGCTATTAAAGAAAATCTTCTTCTGTAAATTATTTTAACGACTTGAATAGTGCCACAGCAGGTACTCACCCAAGGCAAAAGCCTCTCACCAACAAACATATGAGGTAGAGCAGTACTTGTTGTTCCTGACAATGGACATTTCTCCAGCAAGTTAAATCCATCTTCCTGCAGCATGCAATATCTGTTACCATTTCTCCCTTGTACATTTTGTCATGACCACATCCCATATAACAGTGAAGGAGTTATGGATTATGTAGTTTGCCATAGATTCTCCCACCACAAAATCTAAATACAGACTACACAAGAATTTACCAGCTGCTAAGTATCTAAAAAAATAAAAATAAATTATACTTATTGCTTATTTATATTTTGCAGTAAAAATGTAAATATAGAATGGAAGAGCCTGAAGACCACTTATGGGTGACATTGGAAGGCAGTGGGAGAGATGAGAAGTGGGTTCACAGTAGTGATGGGCTGAACACCCACCAGTTCAGTTTGCACCATAGAAAAAGTTTGGACCCGAACCTCGAACCCTATTAACCACTTCAGCCCCGGAAGGATTTACCCCCTTCCTGACCAGGCCATTTTTTGTGATACGGCACTGCGTCACTTTAACTGACAATTGCGCGGTCATGCGATGTTGTACCCAAACAAAATTTATGTCCTTTTTTCCCCACAAATAGAGTTTTCTTTTGGTGGTATTTGATCACCTCTGCGGTTTTAATTTTTTGCGCTATAAACAAAAAAATGCGTACATTTTGAAAAAAACACATTGTTTTGTAGTTTTTGCTATAACAAATATCCATGATTTTAAAAAAAACGTTAAAATTAAAAAAAAAAAAAAAATTCCCTCAGTTCTTCTACATATTTTTGGTAAAAAAAAAAATCGCAATAAGTGTATATTGATTGGTTTGCGCAAAAGTTATAGCGTCTACAAAATAGGGGATAGATTTATGTCATTTTTATTATTATTTATTTTTTACTAGTAATGGCGGCGATCTGCGATTTTTATCAGTACTGCGACATTGCGGCGGACAGATCGGACACTTATGACACTATTTTGGGACCATTGACATTTATACAATGATCAGAGCTAAAAATAGCCATTGATTACTGTATAAATGTCACTTGCAGGGAAAGGGTTAACACTAGGGGGCGATCAAGGGGTTAACTGCGTTCCCTAGGTGTGTTCTAACTGTAGGGGGGATGGGACTGACTAGGGGAGGAGAGAGATCGGTGTTCATACCTAGTCTTCTCTCCCCTGAGACAACTGGGATTGGGGAGTTTACACACACAGATCCCGATTCTCGCTTTGTCACGAGTAGAGTTGAGCAGACACCTGGATGTTCGGGTTCGACGGGTTCGGCCGAACTTCGGAAAAAAGTTTGGGTTCGGGACCGAACTTTAACCCGAACCCGGACCCGAACCCCATTGAAGTCAATGGGGACCCGGACTTCTAAGGACTAAAAAGGCTCAAAAAAGGTAATGGAAAGGGCTAGAGGGCTGCAAATGGCAGCAAAATGTTGTTAAGAGCATGGCAAGTGCTCTGCAAACAAATGTGGATAGGGAAATAACTTAAAATAACATAAAAAAAAAAAAATAATCTTGACCTAGGAGGACGAGGTCCATATGGAGTAGGAGGTTGAAGTGGCGGTGGATGTGGCTGTGTAGGTGGAAGCGGCGGTGGAGGAGGACGAGGTAGCCAACACTGATTCAAAAATACAACAATGGCTGTGTAATGCCGGTGATGTGTCGAATTCTGTACCCCGTCAAATAGTGTCCACCCTGTACTGCGCTTGCTCAGTATGTAGGACAAGGGGATTTCGAAAATCTCCCAAGACGAACGGCGCCTGCGTGGTGAGTTCAGGTGAAGGCCACACCATCCGTGGTTCAAGACGAGCCAAGTGAGGCCGTGCCCGAAGCGTGGCGATCGAACCGAGCCCGTGAGGGGCCCTGTTACTATGTGCTACCGTATGTCCACTTGGATGGTGGGGCTTGAACCTGCACTCACAGCGCAGGCGCCGTTCATCTTCGGAGATTTTGTGAATCTCCTTGTCCTCTGTACTGTGCAAGCGCTGCGCCTTCGCAGTATGGGCCGGACACAATCCGATGGCCGGACAGTTTTTGTCACAACACCGGTATACATGTCTATTCTGCACAAGGTACGGACAAGTCCTGTGGGATCCATGCCTGGTTCATTTTAATGAACGTGAGCTTGTCCACATTGGCTCTGGACAGGTGGCTGCGCTTGTCTGTGATAACGCCCCCTGCCGTGCTAAATACACGTTCAGATAATACACTGGCTGAAGGGCAGGCCAGCACCTCCAAGGCATAAAGGGCAAGCTCAGGCCATGTGCCCAATTTGGAGACCCAGAAGTTAAAGGGGGCAGACCCGTCATCCAGTACGTGTAGGCCTGTGGACACATACTGCTCAACCATGTTGGTGAAATGCTGCCTCCTGCTAAGACGTTCCATCTCAGCTGGTGGTGCTGGTTGTTGTGGCATGCTGACAAAGCTTTTCCACATTTCAGCCATGCTAACCCTGCCTTCTGAGGTGCTGCCGGTGCCCCGGCTGCGTTGGCGACCAGTTCTTCCTCCTCTGCCTTCGCCTTGTGCTTCCACCGTACGCCCGCTGTCAGGTGGGAATGCCACCAGCAGCGCGTCTACCAGCGTGCGCTTGTACTCGCGCATCTTACGATCCCGCTCCAGTGAGGGAATTAAGGACGGTACGTTGTCCTTGTAACGGGGATCCAGCAGGGTGACCACCCAGTAATCAGCACCAGTTAAAATGTGGGCAACTCGGCGGTCATTGCGGAAACACTGCAGCATGTAATCGCTCATGTGTGCCAGGCTGCCAGAGGCAAAGAAAAGCTGTCCTCTGTGGGAGGTGTATCGTCTGTGTCCTCTGTATCCCCCCAGCCACGCACCAGTGATGGCCACGAGCTGGTCTGTGTGCCACCCTGCTGTGAAAATGCCTCCTCCTCCTCCTCCTCCTCCATCTCCTCCTCCACCTCGTCATCCTCCAGAACTGTTCCCTTTCCGCCGGACAATTGTGTACCTGGCGTTTGTTGGTGCAGGAACCCACCCTCGTAGCCACTTGTGAAAGACTGCCCTGAAAGCCTTTGAAATGATCCCGCTTCCTCCTCCTCCTCCTCATTCTCCTGTGCCACATCCTCTTCCATCATCGCCCGAAGCGTTTTTTCAAGGAGGCATAGAACTGGGATAGTAAGAACGGCGTCATTGGCACTGGACATGTTGGTGGAGTACTCGAAACAGCGCAACAAGGCACACAGGTCTCGCATGGAGGCCCAGTTATTGGTGGTGAAGTGGTGCTGTTCCGCAGAGCGACTCACGCGTGATTGCTGCAGCTGAAACTCCACTATCGCCTGCTGCTGCTTGCACAGTCTGGCCAGCATGTGCAAGGTGGAGTTCCACCTTGTGGGCACGTCACATATGAGGCGGTGAGCGGGAAGGCCGAAGTTACGCTGCAGCGCTGACAGGCGAGCAGCAGCAGGGTGAGAACGCCAAAAGTGCGCACACACAGCCCGCACTTTCTGCAGCAGCTCTGGCATATTGGGGTAATTTTTAAGGAACCTCTGGACCACCAAGTTCAGCACATGCGCCAGGCAAGGGATGTGCGTCAAACCGGCTAGGCCCAGAGCTGCTACGAGATTTCACCCATTATCGCACACCACCAGGCCGGGCTTGAGGCTCACTGACAGCAACCACTCATTGGTCTGTTGTTCCATGTCCCTCCACAACTCCTGCGCGGTGTGGGTTTTTTCCCCCAAACAGGAAAGTTTTAAAACTGCCTGCTGTCGTTTACCCCTGGCTGTGCTGAAGTTGGTGGTGAAGGTGTTACGCTGACCAGATGAGGAGGCGGTAGAGGATGAGGAAGCGGAGTAGGAGGAGTTAGCAACAGGAGGCAAACTGAAGCGCCCTGCAATCCTCGGTGGTGGGAGGACATGCGCCAAACTGCTATCTGCCTCAGGCCCAGCCGCCACTGCATTTACCCAGTGTGCTGTTAGGGAGATATAACGTCCCTGACCGTGCTTACTGGTCCACGCATCCGTAGTTAGGTGGACCTTGCCACAGATGGCGTTGCGCAGTGCACACCTGATTTTGTCCCCCACTTGGTTGTGCAGGGAAGGGATGGCTCGCCTGGAAAAATAGTGGCGGCTGGGCACGACGTACTGTGGGACAGCCAATGCCATCAGGCTTTTAAAACTCTGTGTCTCCACCAGACGGAATGACAGCATTTCAAAGGCCAGGAGTTTCGAAATGCTGGCATTCAGGGCCAGGGATCGCGGGTGGCTAGGGGGGTACTTCCTCTTCCGCTCCAATGTTTGGGAGATAGAGAGCTGAACGCTTCCATGGGACATTGTGGAGATGGTTGGTGACCCAGGTGGTAGTGTTGCTGGCAGATGCTCTGTTTGCGGGGTGGCAGGTGCCTTGTCACTACAGAGGTGGATGAAGAGGCCGAGACTGCAGCAGAAGAGGAAGCAGGAGGAGCCAGAGACCTTTCTTGGTTTTTGAGGTGTCTACTCCACTGCAGCTCGTGCTTTGAACTTAGATGCCTGGTCATGCAGGTTGTGCTCAGGTTGAGAACGTTTATGCCTCGCTTCAGGCTCTGATTGCACAGCGTGCAAACCACTCGTGTCTTGTCATCAGCACATTGTGTGAAGAACTGCCACGCTGGGGAACTCCTTTGACCTGGCTTTGGTGTGCTCGGTCCCTTGCTGCGTTGGGCAGTAGCAGACATACTGTCTAGCTGACAGACGCTCCGCTTTTGCACCTTGCTCCCTCTTCTGCTGTGCTGGTGGCTCTGTGCGACCACCGCCTCTTCCTCCAAACTACACTGGTCACCTGCATAACGTTGATTCCATGTGGGGTCGAGGACCTCATCGTCCTCCACATCATCTTCCACCCAGTCTTCACCCCTGCCCTCCTTGTCTGTCTGCACAATTGCGAAAGCAGCAGCAGTTGGCACCTGTGTTTCGTCATCATCCGAGACGTACTGCGATGGTCCTCCCATGTACTCATCATGAAACATAAGTGGTTGGGCATCGGTGCACTCAATCTCTTCCACTTCTGGGGCAGGGCTAGGTGGATGGCCCTGGGAAACCCTGCTAACAGAGTCATCGAAAAGCAGAAAAGACTGCTGCATGATTTGGGGCTCAGACTGCTTGGCTGATTTGCAAGGGGGTGAGGTGAAAGACTGATGGACATGGGTTTCAGGTGCCAACTCTGTTCTTTCATCAGAAGAGTGGGTGGGAGACAATGTGAAGGAACCCGAGGCACTGTCAGCAACCCAATCTACTATCGCCTGTACTTGTCCTGGCCTAAACATTCGTACAGCCTCATTAGGCGCGACAAAATACCGCCGCAGGCTCGGTCGCCTACTCGCACCTGAGGAAGGTGTTTCACTTGTGCGTGTATCTGGCACAGATCCACCACGTCCTCTCCCTGCAACAGGAGCTCCACCAGCAGCACCACGACCGGGGCCACCACGTCCCTTTGACCTTCTCCTCATATTTTAAAAATTTAGGATCTTGCCCTAAATGGGTATTTTTGGAAGCGCAGAACACACCCACAGTACGTAACCGCTGACTCGCACAGCTACAGAACTGCAGAAAATGCTATTCAAAAAAAATATTGTTTTTTTAGTATAGCACAGTAGGAGAAAACTATATAGATATTGTTTATTTCACACACCTCAAAATATGTATAACACACTGCAACCTTTTTTTGGTGCCACTAAATGGCGTTTTTTTGGAAGAGCAGAACACACCCACAGTACGTAACCGCTGAATCGCACAGCTATAGAACTGCAGAAAATGCTATTCAAAAAAAATGTTTTTTTAGTATAGCAACGTAGGAGAAAACTATAAAGAAATTGTTTATTTCAAACACCTCAAAATATGTATAACACACTGCAAACTTTTTTTGGTGCCACTAAACGGCGTTTTTTGGAAGAGCAGAACACACCCACAGTACGTAACCGCTGAATCGCACAGCTACAGAACTGCAGAAAATGCTATTCAAAAAAAATGTTGTTTTTTTAGTATAGCACAGTAGGAGAAAACTATATAGAAATTGTTTATTTCACACACCTCAAAATATGTATAACACACTGCAAACATTTTTAAAATGCTTTTTTTTTTTTTGCCCTATGGGTCTTTTGGAAAAGAGAACAATAAAGTGCCTTTTTTTTCCCCTAAAAGTTAGATTTTCTCTGACACTGGGCTCATGGCAGTGTAAAAAGACTGCACTGCAACACAAATAGGTAGACCTATGCAGATCGCTGATTTTAATCTCTGAATCTGGACTCCTATATAGTATTCTCTCTCCCTGAAAGCACCAACACAGGAACCTGGCCCTACACTACACTATCTCTCTATCTTTTCCCTCAGATTGTAGAATCAGGACTACCTCTTCTATGTTTCTATCTCTCCCTAAAAGCAGCAGCAGCAGACTAGATCCTCTCCCTATCTATTCTTTTTTTTTTTTTTTATTTAATATCTTTTTATTGTTTTTTTAACAACACATCACATATTTTACAATACAGTACATAGGACACATACACACTCTCAATATTTCCAAACAGCAAAAAAAAAAAAAAAAAAGACAATACTCTACACTCCTATATATAAAAGGCCCGGCCATGAAATCTCCCAATGCCTAGGGGAATCAAGGCTGGGCGGGAGAGAGGGCAAGGAGTAATCAGAAATAGAAACAGAGCAGCGAGGAAGGGAGAGAGATAAAGAGGGGGGAAAAAAAAAAACTTCTACCTACTAACAAAAAGACAAGTATTAGAACCTAATATAGGCTATGTAAATAAAAAAGTGTCAATACCTATGTGTAGAGACAAAAAGTGACCAGGATGTGGAGGGGGAAGCGAAAAAAAAGGGGGGGGGAAAGGGAAGAGAATTAAGAAAAAAGGGGAGGGAAAGTGTCAATACCTATGTGTAGAGACAAAAAGTGACCAGGATGTGGAGGGGGGAAAAAAAAGGGGAAAACACTTCTTCATACTAACAAAAAGACAGGTATCTAAACCTGGTATAGGCCAAATGAATGACAAAGTGACAAAACATATGTGTATAGTCATAAAGTGAACAGCCAAAAAAAAAAAAAAACCTTCTACCTACTAACAAAAAGACTTATAAGTGATACTCTGATATGGGTGCTCTTTAAAATGGGATAGTTCCAAACACTTCTACTAACTAAAAACCTAGTGTTAGAGAAATAAAAAAAAAAAGGGGGGGGAAGGGAAGAGAATTAAGAAAAAGGGGAGGGAAGGGAAGGGGGAGTAATATTATTTTCTCCCCGGTGTCTTATAAGTGATACTCTGGTATGGGTGCTCTTTAAAATGGGATAGTTCCAAACACTTCTACTAACTAAAAACCTAGTGTTAAAATCTGCCAAAAAAAAAAGAAAAAAGGGGGGAGGGAGGTGAAAAGGAGAGGGGAGTAGGGTCCACCTTATTCTCACCCCAATATCTTATGTGGTGAAACTCCAATATTAGTGCCTTTTATGGTGAAGTGATTCCAAAAACTACCTCAAACTAAAAGTCTAGTGTTAGGGTCCACTCAACACAAAAAAAAAACCCCTCCTCTCTGTGTTCGTTAATTTTACAGTATGTATCTCCTTCCTCATTGTTATTTAACTATTCTCTCCTGAATAATTTATCTTCGCTTCACTTGAGGTCCCTCTCGGAGCATACAAATATAAGAAAAAAAAAAAAAGGAAAAAAAAAGAGGGGGGGGGGGAAGAGGGGGGATGGGAGGGGATAATTGGGAAAAGGGACAGAGGAAAAATAGGAAAGAGAAAAAAGGGAAAAATAGGCCGGCATGCATGGTGTCTAGCGATATATATATAGCTCCATATAATTTATAGTCTCTTAAGGAATAGGCCCATCAGTACCCCAAATAGCTCGATCTTAAACTCTAAGTAACTTATTCAGTATGTATAGGTTAAGTGTTAGTGGAGTTGTGCCATTATTTCCCTATAAGTTGAGGTGTCCTTAAACTCCATCCACGGAGTCCAAGTTGAGATGTGTCGTTGATAAGTGTCCTTGTTATAATGGGTAATATCTTCCATGAGATGGACCTCTGATATTTTTTGGAACCACTTTTTCATGGATGGAGTCTCAGGTTGGCCCCAAAGGGTAGGTATTAGTGCTTAGGCCGTATTAAGCAGATATGGTACTAGAGAACATTTATATTTTCTGACAGGTTCCTTAGTAGCATGGAAAAGAATGGTCCATGCATCCATAGGGAGATTAATATTAGTTATTTGTTGAATAATTTGAATAATGCTAAACCAGTAAGGGCGAATATGTGGGCACGACCACCATATATGTGCGTGGGTTGCTCTGTTCCCACAGTTCCTCCAGCACAGTGGGGAATTGGCGGGGAACATCTGATGGAGCCTTGATGGAGTATAGTGCCATCTAGTTAGCAATTTATAATTAACCTCAGCCAACTTAGATGCAATTGAAGAAATATGAGTCAACTGCAGAACTTTATCTTTTTGACTATCTGGGATACAGGATTCCAAATCTGTCTCCCACTTAGCAAGAAAAGGAGGATAAGTGTCTTCTTGGAGTTTACTAAGTGATTTATAAAATGCAGAAATACTATGTTCAGGTAATTCCGTTGAGTTGAAAACTTCCTCAATGCTGTTTAGGTCCTGTATACCTTTAAGCGGCTGAGGCAAAGTTCTAAGAAACACCTGCATTTGGGTGTATCTCCATTTGTCAAGAAACGTAATCGGCTTATGGTCAAGGATTTCCTTAAGGGGCTTGGGAGCATTTGCTCGCAAGACCTGGTGTAATAAAAGGGATCCTTCTGGCGACCATGTCTTATATCCCGGATCTAATAGACCGGGTAAGAAATAATCATGTTCCAAAAGCGGTAGCAGAGGAGAAGCATACGACCACAAAATCTTCCTATGTAAAGCATCCCACACATCAAGGGTGGATGTAGTTAATATAGAGGTACTTGAGGCAAGGTGCCTATGTGTGCGTGGTAACCAGGGTATAGTTGCTAGATCTGTTTTACTCAGATCGTATTCCAAACTCACCCATAGTTTGGATTTAGCAGCATATTTCCATTCAACAATTCTAGATAAGATAACAGCCTGGTAATACCTCTTGAAATTTGGGAGGGCCAGCCCCCCAGCCTCCTTGGAGCGAAATAACACTTCCTTAGATACTCTGGGGTGGCTGTTCTTCCAAATAAAGCGGGAGACCATGGTCTGTACTAATGAAAAAAAACCTATGGTAACACCCAATGGGATCATTTGAAAAAAAAAAGAACTCTGGGTAGAATATTCATTTTGACTATACTTACTTTACCCAGCCATGAATGTGTCAGCGAACTCCACTTTTGTAGATCCTTTCTAATATTATTCAATAATGGAATATAATTATATTTAAGAGGGACTGGGTATGAGGCGTCAAATTCACTCCCAGATTTTTCATACTGCATTGAACCCATCTGAAAGGGAAGAGGGGTTTTAACCTTTCCGCCTCTCTTCCTGGTAGATTAATATTTAGAATTTCAGACTTAGTAAGGTTAATTTTAAAGTTAGAAAATGTCTGAAAAGTGGAGAAGGCTGTCATTAAATTAGGAAGCGATATGCGGGGCTGCTGGATAAAGAATAATATGTTGTCCGCATATGCCGCATATTTGTGTATTTTATTTTCTACTTGAATCCCATGTATATTTGAATTATGTCTTACAGTTGCCAAAAAAGGTTCAAGTGTAAGGGCAAATAAAAGGGGCGACAGGGGACAACCCTGTCTAGTCCCATTAAATAGTTGAAATGACTCACTCAAAGTGCCGTTGATGCAAATTTGTGCCGTAGGATTAGTATAAAGGGAGGTGATACGGTGGAGCATCTTGGGTCCCAACCCAAAATGTTGCAGGGTCATTTTTAAGTATTCCCAGTCCACCCTATCAAATGCTTTTTCTGCGTCTGTGGATACAAATAGGGTGGGCTGGGACGTCTTTTGAACGTGTTGTATAAGAGATATCGCCCGGAGAGAATTATCCTTGGCTTCTCTATATGGCATGAAACCTGTCTGGTCTGTAGAGATCCATCTAGGTACCAGAGGGAGTAGTCTGTTAGCCATTACCTTCGAGTATAATTTAATATCAACGTTTAATAAGGAAATTGGCCTGTAACTACTGCATTGAGTGGGGTCCTTATCTGTTTTAAGAATAACTGAGATATGAGCTGTAAGAGATTCCGGGCGTAATCCCGAAGTCTGTGAAATTGAGTTGGCATAAGTCGTGAGCTGGGGCAAAAGAACATAGCTAAATGTTTTATAGTATCGAGTAGTGTAACCGTCCGGTCCCGGTGCTTTACCTATCGGTGAAGATTTCAGAGCTATCTGAAATCCTTCTACCGAGAATTCTGATTCAAGCTCTCTGAGAGCTGAGTTTGAAAGTTTAGGCAAATTAGCTTCTTTTAAATATGCAAGCATGAGACTACGACTCTCCTTTATAGTCAGAGACGGAGAATCACATTGCACCTTATACAGATCTGCATAATACTCCCTAAAAGCTTTAGCAATATGGGGAGTCGCATGGACTATGTTTCCATTAGATAATTTTATTTTAGGGATAAATGATCTAGTCTGTTTTTCTTTAAGGGATCTTGCTAATTGTCTACTGGGTTTATCCCCCCACTCATAAAGTTTTTGCGAGTAGCGTTGAAATCTCCGAGTTGTGTCTAAGTTAAGCAGGTTTTTCAACTCTTCTCGCTTCAATGTAAGAGCTTCTATATGGGATATATGTAAAGTAAGTTTGTGTTGTTTATCCAGTTCAGTTATTTGATGAAGAACCTGCTCCAGACGTTGACCATGCTCTCTCTTTTTCCTTGCCCCAAGTTCTATAAATCGCCCTCTCATAGTTGCCTTGTGTGCTTCCCATATAATAGCAGGAGGTGTTTCAGATGGTTTGTTGTCTCTAAAGTATTGTGATATATGTGAGGCAAACGTTGCAACCTCTGTTGCATTAGATAAAAGGGAATCATTAAGTTTCCAATTACTGGAGCGTTGAGGCAGAGTGGGCATGGTCATAGTCATCGACACAGGTGCATGGTCTGATATTGTCGCTGTGCCTATATCCGCCGATTTTAATAATGGAAGATGATGATGGTCTAAAAAAATATTATCTATTCGGGAATAGGACTGATGAGTCTTCGAAAAATGAGAGAAGTCTTTTTCTTTTGGGTGTAAAATACGCCATACGTCTATTAATTGCCAGTCTGTTCGGTTTTTTTTAACAGTAGACAGACGTTTAAAAGAGATATTAGAACGACCATGGGATGTATCTAAAGCAGGGTCTAGAGACATGTTTATATCCCCTGCCAGTATAATTAATTCCTCAGCAAAATGTGATAGATCAGTGAGAGTTTGAGAAAAGAAAATAGTTTGATTTTGGTTCGGACAATATATGTTTGCTAGGGTACATTGGGTAGTGCCCAGATAGCCCTTTATAAAAAGAAAACGGCCATGGTCATCCGCTTGCATATCTAAAAAGCGAAAAGGTACGCTAGCACTAAGACCAATAGCCACACCCTTAGCCTTATTCGTATCTGAAAGACCGTAGTACCACTGGGGAAAATATACCGAATTCAATTTGACCTGTGTCGTATGGGTTAAATGTGTTTCTTGAAGATACACAATGGAAGAAGACAACTTCCGTAATTCACGGGTAACCTGATGGCGTTTAGCCGCCACGTTTAGACCCCTAACATTATAGGAGGTGACTTTAAGTGTGGCCATCATCTCTGTGGAGCGTAACTCCTGCGCCTATTTCTCCATGCATACCGGCCTCGAGGGGGGGGAAAGAATAAAAATAAAACAGGTATATATTGAGAGACAAAAACACAGAAAACAAACAAATTTGCATAAACAGCAGTAACGCCCATCAGGGCGCATGTGGGAAATTTTAATTTATCACGCAGATATCTGCGGTGGTCCCTGTGGGGTGAGGGAGGGCAGGCAGCCGTCCAGAGCTCCCTAGGGAGGACGGGACCGAGAATTACTCGAAGGCTACCCGCTCTCTCCAGCCCCAAAAGGAAAAAAGGGAAGGGGAACATGTCGTATGAAGGAGACTTGGGGGCATTATGCTCCACCCGCATTCAGCTGTGCGACTGGCAATATGCCAAATAAAAAATACTTTTTACTCCAACATAACTCAATAAACCATAAGCAATAGACCTTCTTAGAATCAATATTCTCTAACTGCTAAATCTTATTTAATTTTGTTAAACATAGTAGCTTGAAAGCGTGTTATATCAGGGAGGAAACAAACACGTGGATCCAAATACTCTTTACTCATCTATGTTGTTGTTCAATGTCTCGTGTAGAAGAACGTCCTTTTTTAGTAATAGGTTTTTGCCAATGAGAGTCCTGGATATGTGAGACCTTAGGGATCGGGTCATGCCAACCCGGAAGGTCCATTGATGGAAGATCAAGGACCTTTAGAAATTGTGGTAATTCCTCTGGGAACCGAAGAGTGTGTGAGCGACCATTTTTGGTGGCAATAAGGCACGCCGGGAAACCCCATCTATAAGTGATTCCATTAGAACGTAAATGTTCCAAAAGTGGTTTTAGGCCTCTACGGCGGTCTAAAGTTTCTTTGGATAAATCTGAGAAAATAGTGAGAGTCGCTCCATCGAAATCAATGTTGGGGATACTTCTCATCTTGTCCATTATGGCGTTCTTGTCCATAATCGGCATATTACATCCCTAGGTTGCTCAGTAACAATATTACGTGGCCTATAGGCTCGGTGTACTCGATCAAAGCGTAGTAGATCCGGGTTCGGGTTCGGGAAAAAGCTAAAGTTCGGTACGGACCCGAACTTTACAGTTCGGGTTCGCTCAACACTAGTCACGAGCGATCGCGGGTGCACGCGCATCCGCTCCGGGAACACGAGGTGGGCATGTGCTTGCACCTCCGGTGGCGGGCACGTGCCTGCTGTGACGTCTAAAAGAGTATAACTGCGTCGGCTGGTCGGCTAGCGGTTAAAGTCTATGGGAATAATCAAAAGTCCCCATTTTGGGGCTTATATGCAAGTTATTGGCCATAAAAAGGGTATGGGGGCCCTGGGGGGCATGTATCAATGTAAAAAATGTTTTTTTAAAAGATAATTTTTAACCACTACAGACCCAAGCCTATTTCTGAGAAATTAAAAACAGTTTTTTTTCTAGAAATCTACTCAGAACCCCCAAACATTATATATATATATTTCTCTTACCGTCCATGGGCTGACACAGCCTCTTAATATTTGACAAGTGGGTTTATGTCCCTGCTTGCAGGAGAGAACTAGGCAGAATGTTATAAAATACATTCTAAAGACCAGAGCTGAACAGCCCCGCCCAGGGGACGGTCCCTCCGGACATAACCCACCCACCTGCAGCCAGCAGCCCTCAGTTTTTTTCTGCCTAGCAGAAGGAGAGGACGTGGCTCGCTTCGGAGCCAGTCTCCTGAAGAATTTTTTATTCCTTTTGGAATTTTATTATTTTATTTTTTGATCTTCTATCAACTGTCGGCTGGGCAACAGGTTGGGTACATTGGATATCCTCGTAGTCTTCCCAGTCCGACTAACGAGCGTGCTGAATCCTTGCTCTAGCGTGCGTCTCAGTTCACGGCATGCCCCATGACTCCAGGGGTGGGCTTTTATGCTCCGCGGTCCGCTAAGATTGAACAGTGCCTGCTGTCTCTTTTTGCGGTGGACCGGGTCGACAGCTACTCAGTACCGAACTGTGATAGGTCTGTCAGGAACACACCAGTAGGTCCTTCCGGACCGGGTAAGTAGTATCTCCTGCTTCAGCAGGTGAGTACATGCTGTGTGTTCCTATGTGTGGGGGATTTTCCCTGTCTCCCCCTGTTGTTTGTTACTCTCTGTCACCTTGCTGGCGCTGTGCTGTTTGGGGGTGCCTGGGGGGTCACTCTGTCCCAGGGGGGAGGCTCATGGGTATCTGCATTGGGAGATGTGTTTTTTTGGGCCTGTGCGCCGTTTGGCGGCATATTTTTCAGTCACTCTGTGTTTTTTCACTGGCGCGCATGGCAGCCATCTTGCCCTGGTTCGTTATGGTGCAGTTACAGTTGTGGCGGCCATTTTCTTGGAGCTGCGTGCGTTTTTCTACTGTTTGGCCTCTATCGCTGCTGGAACGCCGCGGTTCTCCTCACATTCTCCTCGCTACCCATTCGCGCTGTACAGCGCAGCACAGGCAGCTAAACCGAGCGGTCCCCACTGGGTCAGTGAGTCCCTTGGGTAACCTCCCACAGCCAACACAGCCAGAGGGTGGACTTTGTACATTTCCTGGGGAACGTTCTGACTCTGACAGGACCACGGTCTGAGGTGTCAGTGGTAGTTTTTTACCTGCAGCTTGCTTCGGAAGCACATATACGCAGGTTGGAATGATACAGAGATGAGCGCCCTCGGCGCCATAGTTTACCCAATTATACTTAACACAGTGTATGTCTGTGTTATTGTTCTCTGTGTCTGCGTGGGTTTCCTCCCACGTTCCAATGACAGTATAACATACACAATATGTTTATACACGTCTCTAAATACATTCACAGTATATGTATGTATTCTACTCTCTGAGTCTGCGTGGGTTCCTCCGGGTGCTCCGGTTTCCTTCCACGCTCCAACGGTGTGTGCGCCTTTGGCGCTATCCACAGTATGAACATGATCAATATGTTTATCACACATACTATAATGCCTACATGGTATGTGTATGCGGTCTGCGTGGGTTTCCTCCGGGTACTCCGGTTTCCTCCCACGCTCCAATGGTATGCGCGCTTTCGGCGCTATGCAAGGCATAACCATGTGTAATATGTTTATTCACATACTACCATACCTCCATGGGATGTGTATGCAGTCTGCTTGGGTTTCCTCTGGGTCCTCCGGTTTCCTCCCACCCTCCAATGACGTGCGTGCCTTCGGTGCCATACACAGTGTAAACACACTCAATATGTTTATAAACGACGCTAAATACATTCACAGTATATGTATGTATTTTACTCTCTGGGTCTGCGTGGGTTTCCTCCGGGTTCTCCGGTTTCCTCCCACGCTCCAACGGTGTGCGCGCTTTCGGCGCTATGCACAACGTAAACATGTTCAAAATGTTTATCACATATGCTATCATACCTATACGGTATGTGTATGCAGTCTGCATGCTGTTCCTCCGGGCTCTCCGGTTTCTTTTGACGCTCCAATGGCGTGCACACTTTCGGCGCTATGCACAGCATAAACAGGTGCAATTTGTTTATTCGCATACTAACATACCTACACGGTTTGTGTATGCGGTCTGCGTGGGTTTCCTCCGGTTCTCGGGGTTCCTCCCACGCCCCAATGGTGTGCGCATCTTCGTCGCCTTGCACAGTATAAAGACTTTCTGGCATCCTTTGTCATGTACCTGGGTGTATTTGAACTGGGATCTTCCTGGTCCCAAAGCTGCAGCCTTACCTGTTGCGCTACTGAGCAGATCTAGACTTTTGGAAATGTCCTCTCAGTATTAAACATTACCTTGGACTCACCAGCCCCACCTACTGCCAGCTGTGGACAATTTTCAATCAAAGCAGCCCTTAAAAAGGAAGTGATGCTATCTCTCAGCGCCCGTTTGTGTGGAATAGCTCCCTGGGTGTTGTGACTGCTTTTTGATCCTGATTTTCGTGTTGAACTTCTGCCTGAATTCCTGACTACTTTCCAGCCTGCTGATTTTGTACTTCACTGTCAGCTCGTGTATGACCTTTGCCTGCCTGACCACTCTCTGGATTTCGATCGTGTACCATTTTGCCTGATCTGTTGCCAACCTAACCTGCCTGACTACGTTTTCGCCTGAATCCTCAGCACACAAGTTCCACTTCGGACACTACCTATCACAGGTACCTTACATTACAAACGGGCCACAATGACAGTGGACCCTGCTGAGATTGTTAAGGCGATTTCACGTCAGGGACAATTGATTGGAGCTCATGAACAGCATCTTTCTTCCCTGGACGCCAAGTTAGATGAACTTTGTACTATGCTTAAATCTTGTTTGCCTGCTTCCTCTGCAATGGTCCAGACTCTGGATCCTACTCCTGCTACGATCCAACCCACCTCTTCTGTACCGCCCAAACTTCCTATGCCTGACAAATTTGGTGGTGATACTGAGGACTGCAGAGGCTTTTTAAATGTTTGCCGTTTGCATTTCCGCAACAACCCTGGGACCTTTAGCACTTCTTCTGCCAAAGTGACTTTTTTAATTTCCTTGTTAAAGGGGAAGGCCCTGGCCTGGGTCTCTCCTTATCTGGAACGCAATGATCCTGTGCTGCAAGACGCTGACAAATTTCTGGCTTCTCTCCAGACTGCATTTGACAAGCCAGATAGAGCTTCTGCAGCTGAGTACTCACTCTTGGACATGCAACAAGGCACCAGGTCTGTGGCACAATATGCTATTGAGTTTCGTACCCTTGCTGCTGAGACTACTTGGGACTCAAGGGCATTACGTGCAGCCTTCCGAAAAGGTCTTGCAGATCGCATCAAAGACAAATTAGTCTATAAGGATTCCCCAGAAGACCTAGAGAAATTCATAGAGCTCTGTGTTCGTCTGGATGTCCGGTATCATGAAAGATGCCAAGAGAGACTTAGAACTCGCAAGTTTCCTCGGCCAGTCTACCGTTTGGCCCCTAACTTCCAAGCACCACCTCAGCCAGAACCTGAAAACTCAGTTGAACCCCAGACACCTGTGGAACCCATGGATGTAAGCCGACTCCACCTAACTGAGTCTGAGAAACAAAGGAGGCGTGCATTGGGCCTATGCCTATACTGTGGACTTAAAGGACATTTATTATCTGTCTGCCCTTCCCGTCCAGTAAAAGGCAGGGTCTAACCAGTGTTGGAGGAGCTGGCTTAGACCTTACAGGTATATCCTCCAAGACCAAGATTACCATTCCTGCAATTATCCATTTACCCTCTAAACTTGTCTCCTGTGAGGCTTTTGTGGATTCTGGAGCTGCTGGCATATTCTTGGACTACACTTTTGCTAAAAAAAATAATATCCCATTTGTTCCAAAATCTAGACCCCTGAACATTACCACCGTGAATGGACAACCCTTGGGAGATGGCATTGTAAAATTTGAGACTATGACAATCACCCTTCAGGTAGGCGTACTCCACAAAGAGGAAGTTGTCTTGTCTCTTATTGATTCTCCACTTCTGCCTGTTATCCTTGGTTACCCATGGTTACAACAACATAACCCTTCTTTTGATTGGGAAAATGGAGAACTAACCTCTTGGGGGTCGTTCTGTCATTCAAACTGTTTGTCTCAACCCAAAAGACTTCCTGCTTGTATGTTGGCTTCCATGGCCGTCCCACCTACCTTGCCTCATGAATACCATGCGTTTGCAGACGTATTTTGCAAGCAAAAGGCAGAGGTTTTACCTCCACATCGTTCTTTTGACTGTGCAATTAAATTGATTCCTGGAGCACCTCTTCCCAAAGGAAGGACCTATCCCCTGTCTTTGCCTGAACAAAAATCCATGGAGGAATACATAAAAGACAACTTGGAAAGAGGTTTTATCCGACCCTCTTCTTCTCCAGTAGGGGCAGGTTTTTTCTTTGTTGAAAAAAAAGATGGGGGTCTTCGACCATGCATAGACTATCGAGGGTTAAATCAAATCACTGTAAAAGACTCCTACCCTTTGCCTCTCATTCTTGAACTGTTTGATGTACTTAAGGGGGCTGTTATCTTCTCCAAGCTAGACCTACGAGGGGCTTATAATCTAATTCGAATTAAAGACGGGGACGAGTGGAAGACAGCATTCAACACTCGTAATGGACATTTTGAATATCTGGTTATGCCATTTGGGTTGTGTAACGCCCCTGCTGTCTTCCAACGTTTCATGAATGAAATTTTTCATGATTTCAGCAACAGTTTTGTGATCATCTACTTGGACGACATTTTAATCTTTTCCAAGACTCATCTAGAGCACATCTCGCATGTAAAGCAGGTATTGCAACGACTGAGAGAAAACCATCTTTACGCGAAGATTGAGAAATGCAGTTTCCATCAAAGCCGTATTCCTTTCCTTGGATACATTATAAGTGCTGCCGGTTTCCAAATGGACCCTCAAAAACTTTCCGCTGTCTTGCAATGGCCCCAACCGACCACTTTAAGAGGGCTCCAAAGCTTTCTAGGGTTCGCAAATTACTACAGACGCTTCATCAAAGGTTTTGCCTCCATTGCGGCCCCCCTTACTGCTATGACTAAGAAAGGTACAAATTGCAAGGTATGGTCCTCAGAAGCAGAATCGGCTTTCCAGCAATTAAAAGACATGTTCAGCAAAGCTCCAATTCTTCAGCATCCAAATCCCGATCTCCAGTACATAGTTGAGGTTGATGCCTCTAAGGTAGGAGCAGGTGCCGTGCTCTCCCAGAGACAGCCTAAGTCTGGTAGAATCCATCCAGTAGCATTTTTTTCTAGAAAGTTTTCTCCAGCGGAGATGAATTACGATGTTGGGAATCGAGAACTACTGGCCATCAAATTGGCACTGTCTGAATGGCGACATCTTCTGGAAGGGGCTCCCAAACCTTTTTCTATCCTCACTGACCATAAAAACCTACTGTACCTTCAGACTGCAAGACGTTTGAACTCACGTCAGGCTCGATGGGCTCTGTTTTTCTCCCGTTTTAATTTTGTTCTTTCTTATGTTCCTGGGCATAAAAACAAGAAAGCCGATGCTCTTTCCAGACAGTTTGCTACCTCTGAAGAAGACCAACCTACCGAGCAGTATATAATCCCACCTCACAAAATTGTCGCACAGATCTCTACGGCTCTTTCCCAACAGTTACAAGAAACCCAGAATTGTGTTCCCCAAGGCTTGAAGATACCACCAGGTCGCCTGTTCGTAGCCCCTAGCCTCAGAAAACCTGTACTCCTCTGGGCACATGATGGTGTTTTATCTGGTCATCCTGGTGTCACCATCACTCTTAAGACCTTGCAGCGTCATGTCTGGTGGCCTCATATGAAAAGGGATGTTACTGACTTTGTGGCTGCCTGTCCAACTTGTGCTGCTAATAAAGTACCCTGTACATTGCCTACTGGACTGTTACAACCACTTTCAGCACCTCGTCAGCCTTGGACCCATTTGACTATGGACTTCATTACAGACTTACCCAAGTCCGAGGGCATGACTGCTATATGGGTCATAGTGGATCGCTTTTCAAAAATGTCTCATTTTGTGCCGCTCCCGGGATTACCTACAGCGGAAGCATTGTCTACTCTCTTCCTTTCCCATATTGTGAGATATCATGGCATACCTACCAATGTCGTCTCAGACCGTGGATCCCAGTTTGTTTCCCGATTCTGGAGAGCGTTCTGCAAGAAACTGGGAGTAACGCTTTCACTCTCTACCTCACATCACCCTCAAACAGATGGTCAAACCGAATGCATGAACCAGACCCTAGAAACCTATCTTCGACATTATGTCAATGCCTTACACTCCAACTGGTCTGAGTATTTGCCTTTAGCTGAGTTCGCCATTAATTCCCGTTGGCACAGTGCTCTTCATACCACACCATTCTACGCAGCCCTAGGCTATCACCCTCAGACTTTTCCCCTACTTCAGCCTTCTTCTGGTGTACCAGCAGCAGATCAGCGGGTTAAAAATATTCTGCTACATTGGAAAAAGATTCGCTTATTACTACGGAAGTCAGCAGGCAAGTATGCACTTTTTTCCAACAAACGAAGACGCCATATACCTCCATATGTGGTGGGGGACAGAGTTTGGCTATCAACCAAATATGTGAGACTGAAACAACCTTCTACCAAATTGGGCCCTCGATTCATTGGTCCTTACAGAATTATTGCTCGAGTCGGGCCAGTCTCCTATCGGTTGAAATTACCCTCCTCTCTCCGGATTCATCCTGTGTTCCACGTTTCCCTCCTCAAAAAAGCAATTTTCAATCGCTACTCCAGAACGCAACAGCTACCTCCTCCTGTTCTTGTTGATGGACAAAATGAGTTTGAAGTCTCCAAGATTCTTGAAGACAGGGTCGTGGCCTTCGGTATCTGGTTCATTGGAAGGGATATCCTGTCACAGACCGTTCCTGGGTTCCAGCCAAAGATCTGCATCCCCCTTCTCTTATTCGAGACTTCCATGCCTCCTTTCCCACTAAGCCCCGCTAGGCCCCCGGAGGGGTCCACTGGGGAGGGGGCCCTGTCATGTACCTGGGTGTATTTGAACCGGGATCTTCCTGGTCCCAAAGCTGCAGCCTTACCTGTTGCGCTACTGAGCAGATCTAGACTTTTGGAAATGTCCTCTCAGTATTAAACATTACCTTGGACTCACCAGCCCCACCTACTGCCAGCTGTGGACAATTTTCAATCAAAGCAGCCCTTAAAAAGGAAGTGATGCTATCTCTCAGCGCCCGTTTGTGTGGAATAGCTCCCTGGGTGTTGTGACTGCTTTTTGATCCTGATTTTCGTGTTGAACTTCTGCCTGAATTCCTGACTACTCTCCAGCCTGCTGATTTTGTACTTCACTGTCAGCTCGTGTATGACCTTTGCCTGCCTGACCACTCTCTGGATTTCGATCGTGTACCATTTTGCCTGATCTGTTGCCAACCTAACCTGCCTGACTACGTTTTCGCCTGAATCCTCAGCACACAAGTTCCACTTCGGACACTACCTATCACAGGTACCTTACATCCTTGGACATCAAGGACGTTTACTTGCATGTTCCAATCTACGCAAGTCACCAGAAGTTTCTGTGCTTTGCGATGAGCGAAGTCCTCTATCAATTGTGGCACTTCCCTTCGGTTTAGCGTCGGCACCGTGGGTTTTCACCAAGGTGCTTGCCCCGATTCTGGCTTTGCTGAGACAGCGAGGCATTGCTATCATGGGCTATCTGGATGATCTTCTTCTGAGAGCTGACACTGGAAGGTAATAGTGCAGCGCTACATATAGACCAGTAAATCTGGACTGTAACTCAAATGTGACTATAAACATAAACACAACAGAGGGGGCAGGTTAGACATCCGACCCAATGTACAAAGTGTCCACAACACTAAACGAAGTGATAAGTGTCCAAAAAAGGAATAAATGCCATGGAGTGGATGGAGTAATTCTTGCACAGATCTTCACGTGAATGATGACATAAATGTGTGCTTACCGGAAATGTTGGACCCGAATGTCATACGACAGCGGATCAATCAAGCTTAAGAGTATCCCCAACGGCTGTTCACAGGAACGTCACCGAATCGCTGATGGATGATGAAATATACCAGCTGGACAATCAGATGACCTCAATTCCGGATGGAACCAAACGGATCGAAAGTTTCTCAAAACTTCAAAACCCTCAGGGCTGGAGATCTCTTTCTGGATCCTGGTACTCGACCGGACAGTGGGGTACAATCGAGCTTGAATATACAAATACCCCGACAAGGGTATTGCAGGGAGACCGAATGGAGAAACTGAAAAAAACTTTTCCTCGCCGAATCATGCAAAGAGAAGAAAAAATATGGTGCTCCACTGGTGTAGGTCAAAACAATGGGTTTTTAATTAAAAAAAACAACATACAAAATAAAAAGTGATCACAGTTCATACATTAAAAGTCAATATGGGGAGCAAAATGCATATCCCGACGTGTTTCGTTCCTAACAGGACGTCTACAGGAGCATTAACCTGCTCCCCCAAATTGCCATATATTTATACTAAAAACTAGGAAGGTCATAATTAATGGCCAACCAATGAAACAACATTTCATAAAAAGAGGGTTGTGATTGGACAAACAACAATCACATGACTGAAACATAGTAGTGTTTCCTCACCGAGAGCCAATAATCACACGAGGAACAAGTCCTTCCTGGTTCAAATGCAATAAAACCAGGAAGTAGCGAGCAATGACATATGTCAAACATATCATGCAAAAAGCCCGCCAAATAATAACCTGTCAGTCATGTGACGGTATTAGTCCAATCACTGCCTCACATAGACTCATTACAATCTAACACCAATAGGACCTTGCGATCCATAAAAGCCATGAATGGCATATAATTAAACCAGGAGGTGTGATAAAACATTACCCAATCCTTGCGTGCCATGTCTCAAGGAAGTTGGGAAGGAGCAATAGCACCAATATACAATGGTCACAGACCAGGAAGTGAACCTACACTGAGGTCATGTGATCAGAAAGCATTACCCAATCCTTAAACGCCATCTTTCAGTGGAGCCAGGAACGACCAATGACATAAATCCACTTTGATCACAGACCAGGAAGACCATCCTCGGCATCGGACGAGAGGACCTCCATGATAGATGGAACACCGAACACAGGCTCTGCTGGGAAACTGAGTGTTCCGTCTATCACGGAACAGGATGAGGAGGAGGCATGGCTTTTGAACAATGGACGCCCGAAGTCTGACTCTGCATACAGGGATAAGGTATAGAGATCGGCAAAGTGAGGTAGGCAATGGGCACAGTGAGGTAGGCAATGGGCAAAGTGAGGTAGGCAATGGGCACAGTGAGGTAGGCAATGGGCACAGTGAGGTAGGCAATGGGCACAGTGAGGTAAGCAATGAGCACAGTGAGGTATGCAATGAGCACAGTGAGGTGTGTTGGAAGGGGGTCGTCTTATACGGTGAGTATATCCCAAAACCAACCTTTTAGCTGGAAAATTATAGGGTCGTCTTATACGCCCAGTCGCCTTATACGCCGGCAAATACGGTATTCTAAATAATAATTTTGAAGTGGACTTGGTACCGACCCTAGCAAGCATGGCATCTAAGCCATGGCGGCCTATGTGGCTTAGTGTTAAATCTGGCCCTGACTCCTGGGGCACTCTTGAAATGCCTGCATTTATTTTCCAAATTTAGCTTGTATTTGACAGGAACAAATTTACTCACACACAGAAAGTAATGGTTATCCATTCATTAAAGTGGTTGTAAACCCTTCAGGGGAAGTTACACCTACAGGTAAGCCTAGATTAACCCCTTCCATACCGGGCCATTGGAAAATGATGCCGGCAGGAACCCTCTCTCCCCTTGGGTGGATGTCATATGACGTCCTGGGTTTGAGGGGGGATATCTGAATGATGCCTGCAGCTAGAGGCATCATTCATATATCCTTTTTTTCAGCCGGTGATCCTGCGCACCATAAGAACGATCATGGTTCCGCCGCTTGATCGTTCTTATAGGCGGCGGGAGGGGACATCCCCCCTCCCGCCGCCATCCGGTGCTTCTCCGGGCTCTCCCGTGCGATCCGGGACGTGATGAGCATAGAGATGACTGGTGGCCAGATGGTCACCAGTCATCTCTATGATCGTCGGAGGCCCGGGCGCAATGTGATGACGTCACGCCCGGGTCCTCAAATGTAAACAAAGCCGCCATTGCGGCTGTAAGTATGAGATTGTGAAAAAAATTTCACTGATCTCATGCTTTCCAGCCTGGAGGAGAGATGTGGGGTCTTATTGACCCCACATCTCTCCATAAAGAGGCCCTGTCACACACATTCCTATTACAAGGGATGTTTACATTCCTTGTAATAGGAATAAAAGTGATCAAAAAAAATAAGTAAAAAAATAAAATATATATATATATATATATATATATATATATTGTGAGGGGGTTAGCTCGGCAGCGGGTGTGTGTGACCCCTGGGATGGGCTCCCCACACAAAACAGGCCCAGCAAACGGAGGTTGTGGTTTTCAAAATCAAAAAGGTGCGGTTTATTTTCTGTTTACAGTGACAAAACACAGCAAAGCAAAAGAAACAAACAAAATAAATCCTGGTCAACTTGACCTCTGACTAAACATACAGGTTTCCTAACTAACAACTGGGATCAGCCTAGTGCTGTCCTAGTCCCTAAGTCCCTGGTTTTAAATGTCCAAGCAAATAGCCACACAGGCTTTGTCTCACCGCACAGGGGTTCACTCTCCCTAGACAGTCCACACAGGTCTGGTTCCAGGCATGAGCTAACATCTAATGAAGCTGGGAGTTCTTATAGAGGCCTAAATGAGCTGACAAGCTTCAGCTGGTCTCATCAACTCCCTGTCTGCACGACGCCCAGCACTCTCCCTAGAGGTATGAGTCATCCATGAGCCCACTAGCCTTAGCTGGGCTTATACAACTCTCCACCTAGTTGTATAAGTCGGCGTAAAGCCTGAATCTGGGCGAAATATATCTACCCCCCTGGATGCAACCAGGTGACTTTACCTTCCTGCTGTCACATACCCCCCCCTCTTGTTTTAACCTCGGGGTTGGAACACCAGCAATCAGGCATTCATGTACTCGAGACAAAGCATCCACATTCCCCATTTGAACGCCAGGGCGATGCTTTACTGTGAAGTTGAATTCCTGGAGGGCCAGGAACCACCTATTCACTCTTCTATTTGTTTCCTTGTTTTGAGCCATCCACTTTAACGGAGCGTGATCCGTAACCATGTCAAAGTGCCTACCTAGCAGGTAGTACCGAAGGGAATCTAGAGCCCACTTCACCGCTAAACACTCCTTTTCAACGGTGGCGTAATTTACCTCATGGGACTTCAACTTCCTGCTGAGGTAAATGACTGGGTGCTCTTCCCCGTTCCAGACCTGGGACAATACTGCTCCTAACCCCACATCTGACGCATCACTTTGTACGACAAAGTCTTTAGAGAAGTCGGGTGAGTACAACACTGGCTGGCTACATAAGGCTTGTTTCAAGAATTGGAATGCTGCCTCAGCCTCGGGGGTCCATTTAATCATGACCGACCCTTTCCCCTTCGTCAGGTTGGTTAGGGGCACAGCCTTAGAAGCAAAGTGGGGAATGAATCGCCGATAATACCCAGCGATTCCCAGAAAGGCTCGTACCTGCTTCTTGCTGTTGGGACGTGGCCAACTCTGGATGGCCTCGACTTTGTTGAGTTGGGGTTTTATTACTCCCCTCCCAATGGTGTACCCAAGATATTTGGCCTCCTCCTGCCCAATGGTACACTTCTTGGGGTTAGCCGTAAACCCCGCTTCCCGAACAGAGTCCAGGACTGCTTGCACTTTTGGCAGATGTGAGGCCCAATCTGTGCTATGGACAATTACGTCATCCAGGTAAGCCGCAGCATACTTCCGATGGGGCCTCAGCATCTGGTCCATTTTCCGCTGGAATGTGGCCGGCGCATTCTGTAACCCGAACGGCATTCTTTTATATTGGAACGCCCCGTCTGGGGTTACAAATGCGGTTTTCTCTTTGGCCGACTTGGCCAGGGGGATTTGCCAATACCCTTTTGTGAGGTCAAGAGTCGTCATGTATCGGGCTGTTCCCAGCCGGTCGATCAACTCATCTATACGTGGCATGGGGTAGGTGTCAAATTTTGTAACTTTGTTCAACTGACGAAAATCGTTACAAAATCGCCAGCTCCCATCCGGTTTAGGCACCAACACAATGGGACTAGACCAATCACTTTGGGACTCCTCTATCACCCCTAAGTTCAGCATTTTCTGTACTTCCTCCCGTATTGCCTCCCGTCGGGCCTCTGGGATCCGATAGGGTTTTAACTTCACCCTTTCACCGGGCGGGGTAATGATGTCATGCTCTACCCCAGATGTTTGTCCCGGCAGCTCAGAGAATACCTCCTTGTTGCGAAGCACAAACTCCTTAACCTCCTGTTGTTGGGGTTGTGACAAGGTGGCTGCTATTCCAACCTCAGGAATCACGCAACCAGTTTGAGCTGGTGACCAAGTGTCTGCGACTAGGGACTCTCTATCCCTCCAGGCTTTCAACAGATTAACGTGATAGATCTGTTCGGGCTTTCGCCTTCCTGGTTGTCTGACCTTGTAATTCACTTCGCTCACTTTTTCCATTATCTCATAGGGGCCTTGCCATTTGGCAAGGAATTTACTTTCAACCGTAGGGACAAGTACCAGTATCCTATCCCCCGGGGAAAAGGTACGGGTCTTGGCTCCACGGTTGTACACTCTCTGCTGTGCTAACTGCGCTTGGGCCAAATGTTCCTTCACGATGGGCATTACCTGTGCAATTCGGTCTTGCATCAGGGCGACATGCTCAATCACACTCCTGTGGGGAGAACTCTCACTTTCCCAAGTTTCCTTGGCAATATCCAACAGCCCTCTTGGGTGTCTCCCATACAGTAACTCAAAGGGGGAGAATCCCGTAGAGGATTGGGGCACCTCCCTAATAGCAAACATCAGATAAGGAAGTAGACAGTCCCAATCCTTTCCATCTCTAGCCACCACTTTCTTCAACATTTGTTTTAGGGTTTTGTTGAATCTTTCAACCAGCCCATCGGTTTGGGGGTGATACACAGATGTACGTAATTGCGTCACTTTGAACAATTTACACAGCTCCTTCATAACCCGGGACATAAAGGGTGTACCTTGGTCCGTAAGCAGTTCTTTACAAATACCCACCCGGCTAAACACAAGAGATAGCTCTTTGGCTATGGTTTTGGCCGAGGTATTTCGGAGAGGGATCGCTTCTGGATAACGGGTGGCATAGTCCATTATAACTAATATGTACTGGTGCCCCCTAGCGGACTTGATTATAGGCCCTACCAAATCCATGGCGATCCTCTCAAACGGGACCTCAATGATGGGTAGAGGGACCAGCGGGCTACGGAAATGTGGCATCGGGGCCGACCTCTGACACACAGGGCAGGAGGAACAATAATTTTCTATGTCCTTCATCACCCCCGGCCAATAGAATCTCTGTAATACCCTCTCTCGGGTTTTCTCTGTCCCCAGATGATCTCCAAGAATGTGCCCATGGGCCAACTCCAACACCAACTTCCTGTAAGGTTTGGGCACCACAAGCTGCTCAACGGTTTCTTCTGCCCTTTTTGCCACCCGATACAGTAGGTCCTTCTCTACGCTGAAGTATGGGTAAGTGCAGGTATTATCTGGGTTCACTAACTCGCCATCTATTTTCACTACGTTTTCCCGTGCCTTTATTAGGGCGGGGTCTTTCAACTGTTCTGTGGCAAAGTTTTCCCTGTGAACCTCAAGATCAGAAAACTCCACAGACGGTAGGTTTTCGTCTGAGGAGGTGGGCTCCTCTCCAGTTTCTTGAGTCTCCCCTGCCAATACTGATAAGGGAAATTCCGGAGAGTCCTCACCACTCTCAGGGGAGTTCTGGCTATCACATTCCTGGTACATAGGGGCACCAGTGGGGGGCTCAGGATCATCCCACAGTTCCCAAAACTTTGGAAAATCCCTTCCCACAATGGCGTCATGCGGTAACTGAGATACTAAGCCCACTGGATGAGAGAGGGTACCTTTGGGGGTCTCGAAACACACTGTAGTCACTGGATACTCTCGGGTGTCCCCATGCACACAAATAACAGCTACCTTGCTATTCCCAAAGACCTCTGTTTTAACTAACTCAGCCTTTATCAGGGTCACAAGGCTACCTGAATCCAGCAATACCACAACATTTCTACCATTAACACACATTTTGCATAAATGTTTCTCAGTTCCTCGAATGGCAGTGCATGCGACTGTCGCACACAGCGACTGACGTCTGCCCGTCAGAAAGTCACACTGCATGGGTTCCTCCACAACCGGGCAATTGGCTGCAATATGTCCCGCTTGCCGGCAGCGGTAGCAAACGATCCTTCTTGCCGCCTCTTGAGCCGCTGATTTCCCAGGCTGTTCTCGCCAAACTTGGGGTAGAGCTCCCACCCTCTCACTCTCTCCACCCTCACCCCTTGGAATCCTCTTATCCGCCCCTGGGGATGGTCTGGTCTTAGGGTGGAAAGTCCGAGTGTCTCTGGAAGAGGCCGTCAGGTTCTCTGTAGCCAAGTATTTCTCCACACGATCCACAAGACCATCGGCCGTCTCTGGGTCTCCATGGCTTACCCACTTTTGGATGGCAGTAGGAAGAGCTCTCAAAAACCGATCCATTACAACACGTTCCACAATCTTTGGTGCGGACAAAGTCTCTGGCTGTAGCCACTTTCTGCTCAGGTGAATGAGATCATACATTTGAGACCTGGGGGGTTTTCCAAGCTGGAAAGTCCAGTTATGCACACGCTGAGCCCGGACAGCCTGGGTGACACCCAGCCTTGCCAAAATTTCAGCTTTTAGCATCACATAGTCTTTTGCTTGGTTAGGCTCTAGGTCATAGTAAGCTTTCTGCGATTCACCAGTTAACAGAGGAGCCACCAGTCCAGCGGTCCTTTCAAATGTGGTCAAAAATACCTCTGGATCATCCTCTCCAGTCATTTTTGTCAATAAACGACTCACCCCAAAGGACGCGGTATTAGTGGGACGGCTTTCCTCACTGGTCTGCGGACGTTGCTGCATTACTGCTTCCATTTGTTGTAGTCTCTGCTCTTGCTTCTGTAACAGGTCTATGAAGCGGGCCTCAGATTGCTGCTGGGCTTGTTGCTGAGCTGCAAGGCTCCTTTGCAAACCTGCATTTGTCTGCTGTTGATTGGCATTTGCTAGAGCCAGCTGTTTCAGTATCTCCTCCATGCTGGCTTAAAAAAAACTGCCACTGGTTCTCCACCAACTGTGAGGGGGTTAGCTCGGCAGCGGGTGTGTGTGACCCCCGGGATGGGCTCCCCACACAAAACAGGCCCAGCAAACGGAGGTTGTGGTTTTCAAAATCAAAAAGGTGCGGTTTATTTTCTGTTTACAGTGACAAAACACAGCAAAGCAAAAGAAACATAAACAAAATAAATCCTGGTCAACTTGACCTCTGACTAAACATACAGGTTTCCTAACTAACAACTGGGATCAGCCTAGTGCTGTCCTAGTCCCTAAGTCCCTGGTTTTAAATGTCCAAGCAAATAGCCACACAGGCTTTGTCTCACCGCACAGGGGTTCACTCTCCCTAGACAGTCCACACAGGTCTGGTTCCAGGCATGAGCTAACATCTAATGAAGCTGGGAGTTCTTATAGAGGCCTAAATGAGCTGACAAGCTTCAGCTGGTCTCATCAACTCCCTGTCTGCACGACGCCCAGCACTCTCCCTAGAGGTATGAGTCATCCATGAGCCCACTAGCCTTAGCTGGGCTTATACAACTCTCCACCTAGTTGTATAAGTCGGCGTAAAGCCTGAATCTGGGCGAAATATATCTACCCCCCTGGATGCAACCAGGTGACTTTACCTTCCTGCTGTCACAATATATATATATATATATATATATATTTTTTTTTAAACGCCCGTCCCCAATAGCTCGCGCTTAGAAGTGAACACACACGTAAGTCCCGCCCGCATATGTAAACGCCGTTCAAACCACACATGTGAGGTATTGCCACATGCGTTAGAGCACGTGCAACCATTCTAGCACTAGACCTCCTCTGTAACTCTAACATGGTAACCTGTAAAAAATTTCAAAGCGTCGCCTATGGAGATTTTTAAGTACCGAAGTTTGGCGCCATTCCATGAGTGTGCGCAATTTTAAAGCGTGACATGTTAGGTATCTTTTTACTCGGCATAACATAAGCTTTCATATTTTACAAAAAAATTGGGCTAACTTTACTGTTTTGTTATTTTTTTATTCATGAAACCATTTTTTTCCCCAAAAAAAGGCGTTTGAAAAATTATTGCGCAAATACCGTGCAAGATAAAAAGTTGCAACAACCGTCATTTTATTCCCTAGGGTGTCTGCTAAAAAAACATATATAATGTTTTGGGGTTCTGAGTAATTTTCTAGCAAAAGAATGATGATTTGTACATGTAGGAGAGAAGTGCCAGAATAGGCCCGGTATTGAAGTGGTATAAAAAGCCCTGTATGGAAGTGGTTAGTGGAAGTGGTTAAGACCCAATGTGCCAGCCTTGTTTCCCTTTCCCCCTATCCCTGCCATACTGTGGGATAGTTGTTGGATGGGTTTCTCTGAGCATTCTCTGAGCATTCTGACAGAACACCCCAGTGTCAGAAATAGTTTTCTTCCCCTACCATACTGTAGGCCAAGTTAAGAAAATGTTCCTTGTCTTGATATTTCTCAAGCAAATTATGATCCATTTAGACACCCCCAGGGTCCGGTGTTGTTCGGGGCATGGCGTGGTGGGCCTGGTAGTGTGAGTTGGGGCCTTTTCTGACATTGGGAGCTGCGATGCGCATCAGGGGTCTTCCCCCTTCTCCCCTCCCCTTGGGGGACGGGGCGGTCGCCCAGCTGCGCATCGGCACCACGCATCCGGCGCGTCATGTCTGACGTCCACCCAGGTCGACATCATCACATGAGCGCCGTGTTTTCCATCTGGTGGTCAATATGAGGGAGTGAGTCCTTTGGCGCCACTCGCCGGCCGTCCGCTGCCTGGGAGATGGCGCCTCTCCTCCCTCATACTCGCCAGCGTGACGTTGGCGGCTACAGGGCGTTCGCGGCGAGGCGAGCATTTCCTTTCTGGCACAGACATCAACACACATAGTCAGGGGTTGAGGAACCAGGAACATCTTACATTGGGCAAAATGCACCTTCAACTCCTTCCATTCAGGTAAATTCATTGTCCCTAATCGCACACTCCTTTCCTTCTTTCCCCTTTCTTACTTTTCTTTATGCACACTTTTGTTTGCACACAGTCCCCTCTATTCACTATGACAGTGTTCCCCATGTTGGAGCATTTTTATTGTTTGCAACACAGCTTCACTATCACACATCATTGATAGCATTCACAATGTTGGAGTATTTCCATGTCTCCAACATAGCTTCACAATCATACACCTTAGGCTGCGCACTCCCTTTCTCTTCTTTTCTTTTCTCCCCCTATTTTCAATTCCCAAACCAAGGTGCTTTTATGTTGAAGCATCCTCATTGCCCTCAACAAGCTCACCATCACACATTTACCCTTTTTCACTTTTTCAATTTTCTCACTTTTCATTGATAGCGTTCTTAACGTTGGAGCACTTTATTGCTTTCAACATAGCTACACTATCACATATTCTAGTTATTCTGTTTATTACCACCCCTTCTCATTCGCATTCACTTTTTACCCTTCCACTGCTGTACATAGAGTCCATCACCCTTCAGCAATTTAACACACAAATTCTTTGCATTTCACATTCATTTTCAGATGGCCCAGGAGTCTTTCTGCATGTGCCCCTTGACCCTGGTGAAGATCACATGTTCAGCTCACACAATGATGCCTGCCTCCTTGCTGCGCTACCTGTTATGCCGCCTCAGCTCCCATGTCGGACTGTGTCCCCGGCCGCCTACATGCCCCCTGCCGTGCCCATACCATCACCTGACCTGTAAGTATGGGCTGTTTATTTGTGCATATTTCTCTCCCCCTTATGTATATTTTTTCCCTTACAAGCCTAACCTATCATTTGATACAATGTTCTTGTATTATAGACATCCATTAACTATCAGCTCCTGATGAGCGGCATGACAGCCGCGAAACGCGTCAAGCTTCAGATGCCAAATAATATTTACCATGCAGTTCTACCTCATGTTTTTACCGTTTTACTCAATTTATTTACGAACAAATGCTAATGAACAAACTAACCATGTTGGGTGATGAAATATGTATCATGGTGTCTTATGTATTTTACTGTATAATATTTAATAAATTTACATTATCTGATTTACTAGCTCTGTTTGGCTTTCAATCCGCATGCTTCATATAAAGTCCCGACCCTTTTCTGTCTTCGCATTGACAGGGATGGAGGCCTAGTGACTTAATTGTCTCAGGCCTCATTCAAAGTCCCAACCTTTTCTTTTTTCCATAGGTGTTTGCCTAAAGCACAGTGGTGTAGTGGTTAGGACTTTCACCTAGCAACAAAAGGGTCATTGGTTTGAATCCTGACCACGACACCATCTTCCTGGAGTTTGCATGTTTTCCCTGTGTCTGTGCGGGTTTCCTCTGGGTACTCCGGTTTCCTCCCACACTCCAAAGACATGCTGGTAGGTTAATTGGATATTGGCCCAGTATATATGTGTGTACGACTGTGTATCCAAGCGTGTTGAGATCCTACGGCGTAAAATGACCGCACCAGCCAAGCAGACACTGGCTGCAAAAAGCGCCTAGAGGCGATTCAGTTTGCATTTGTAGTGCTATACAAGTCTCTCATTCATAAAGGAATACACTGTTGTCTACGGCGCATGCGCGCCATAGACAACGGTGCAAGCGCACTAAGAATCCCATTAATAAAACCGGTAGAGCCAGTTTTGATGGCGCATGCGCGGAGTGACGTTTTCGCTGCTCAAGCCAATCACAGCAACGGAGCGGTGATACCCGGAAGTAACTTTCTGGAGAGATGTCTGCGGCTGGAGAGGGAGACGAGGACGGCTTCGGGGGCTTCGATCTAAGTTAAGTAATGCATAATTAGCTAGTATGCTAGTCATACTAGCTCATTATGGCTTTGTCTTGCAGGTTTTTATTTTAAAAAAATATATAAATTCGGGTTTACAACCACTGTAACCCTATTAACCCCTTGCCAATGAGTGAACACATATATGCGTACATGTCTTCATGCTGCAAGTGTGCTCAACATCCCAGCACGGAGACCAGGCTCTCACCAAGCCCAGTTCCTGATTACCTGATCGCTGTGATAGCCTCTGATTGGCAAAGACAATAATCACAATAAACAATTACTGTGTGACTTACCCACTCCTGTGTGTGCTTTCTCCTCTGAATTGGGAGAAAGAGACATTGTATCTTTCTCTACTTTCCGGAAGGAGAAAATGTAAACAAAGTGTTTAAAAAGTGTAAAAAATAAATAAATAAATGAAAGAACAGAAAAAGCTAGATCAAGATTTGATGTGAATCAGTGTAAGGCCCCTTTCACACGGACGGTCCGTTCAGGTCCGCCTGTCAGTTTTTTAGGCGGACCTGAACGGACGCTCCATGTAGCCCTATGGAGCCACGGATGTCAGCGGTGACATGTCCACTGACATCCGACCCGCTCCGCTCCGCCAAAGTGTGAGGGAGGAAAACCCTATTTTTCCATCCATCGGCGGAGCGGATCGGGTGACAATGGACTCTACGGTCCGTCGTCATCCGATCCCCCCATAGGGGAGAGCGGTGCTCTGACAGGGCGGTCCCTGCACAGTGTGCGGGGACCGCCCAGTCATCCGCCGGCTCAGCGGGGATCAACGGAGCGATCTCGGCTGAGCAAGCGGAGCTTCACGGGGCGGATCCTCACGGATCCATCCCGTGTGAAAGAGCCCTAAGGGCTAAAGTTAGGGTCAAAGTCAGAGTCAAATGTCAAGGGCAAAGTCAAATATTATTGTTAAAGGTTGGGGTCAAAGGTCAGCATATTTTAAGTAGGGTTTAAAAAAAAAGCATTTTTTAAATTACCGTAGTATCAGTGTCAGTTATTCAAAATGCACACCATTGTTTCTGGGCCTTACTATGGGTACAAACAACAAATAACATACACATATGTGGTATCGCTGCGATCACCATGAGCAGAAGAACTTATTTTGGGTTGTTTGGTGGTAAGTTATGGTAGTAGCAGAAAACAGCTCAATGTATTTTTTTTTTATTTTTTTTTACTATTCTGGGACAGTTTTTCTTTGATAATAAAAAAAATTAGGAGATATCAATTACCATTTACCACCAAAGGAAAGCCCAATCGGTCCTGAAACAAAAATAAGGTATAAGTCACCTGGGTGCATGAAGTGGTTATGATGATATGTACAGTCAAAGTTGCATAATTGTGTTCAGGCTTTAAGATTTTTTTTACCCTCCATCTTAAAGAGTGTTGTATGATTCTAAATGACACACTCATATATAAATCTTGTCATGTGGTAGTTTATATGGGCATACAAGCAGGAGAATTCAGTTAAAACTTGCATACTGGGGTTCAAGTTGGACTAATAAACTAATAGTCACCCCACCTCCTATTCCAATTATTGTGCTAACATGTTTTTTTGTGCCGAGTACACAGTTGGACAGTCATAAAAAAATAAATAAAAAAAAATTAAATTGTATATCTGGAGTTGAGTTACTAAGGCCCGTTCCACACGGGGACGGATCCATCAGCGGCGTCTGCCAGCTCAGCGGGAGATCTCTCTGTTGATCTCCGCTGAGCCGGCGGATGACAGGTCGAGCGGGAAGGGGCTTGTCGAGCGCCGCTGCTTGCTATGGAGAGATCGGACAAAAACGGACAGCATGTCCATTTTCATCAGAGCTCATCCGATCCGCGATGACAGATGGCGACGTATCGCCATCCGTCTGATTTTAGCGGAGCGGATCGGATGTCAGCGGACATGTCACCGCTGACATCCGACGCTCCATAGACAAGCATGGAGCGGCCGCTCATGTCCGCTGAAAAAACGGTATATACAGAGAAAATGCTTTATATTTTTTTACGGCGTTGTAAACAATATTACTAATGTGCTCTGTATTCAAAAATATCATAATTGCCGCTTCACGAATGTGAAAGGTCCAGAACGAATGCTAGTTTTACAAGACTGAAGACTCCCGGCTGTTCATTGCTTCGGAGCATGCGCGTTCGTACCTAGGACGTAAGTCCGATGGTTTTCTATACACACGTTCGGACTTTGCTCCATCGGACTTTTGTTGGGCAAAAGTTTGTCCGTTTGCAGACCCAACTTTTGTCCGATGAAATCAAAAACCAAACGAAAAAAGTTTGTCCGACGGAGCGTACACACGGTCGGATTGTTGGTCGAACTTGCTTAAAACTAAGACCTGAACAGTCCGCCCGTGTGACAGAGGCCTTAGACTGGAGAGTGCAAAATCTGGTGCAGCTGTGCATGGTAGCCAATCAGCTTCTAACTTCAGCTTGTTCAATTAAGCTTTGACAAAAAAAAAAAAACTGGACGCTGATTCGTTTCTATGCAGAGCTGCACCAGATTTTGCACTCTCCAGTTTTAGTAAATCAACTCCTCCGTGTGAGCATTTTATGGATTCACCTTGGGGTCCTACATTTTTCTAAGCTAATCTCAACATCTCATTACAGAATTAAGACTAAATTGATTGCCATTAACATTATTTATGTTATGTGGTTTTTTTTTAAACAGCCCTGCGTGGTACAGTAAGGAACAGGTTAGACTTTCATACGGATCTTTTGATTGCTTTCATTATTTCACGTCAGGAAAAAGTTCATCCTTTCATATATTGAGCCAAGATTTTGATCTGAAGCATAAATAAGAAGATTCCCCTCATAACTTTGGGACATCTAATGCTATCATTTGTTATTATGTCTGGAAAATTTCTTTCTCAGTCTGACATAGACCACCTTCCTGATTTATACATTATTATCGGGCAAAGCATCACTGAGTTAGAGCTGATACAAAGTAAGAATGAGGAACTTCTTTGTAATCTCAAAAATAAGCTACATGACATGAATCTATCAGTTTACATTAGCACAATCAGTGTAGACTGATAATAATCCATCAAAAACATTTTACTGACATCTTGTGAAAAGGGCTGTATGCCTTGAAAGGATTAGTTTACTTCTTATTTAGTTTGTGCAAAAATGCTTATGTAGGGCACCTTGTTTAAATAAACAGAAAAAAATGCATATTATAGCGAAAAATAATTGTTGTTGAGAGAAACATACAATTGCTGTCTTTTGCCTCAGTCAAAGGCACGCATAGACTTTATAGAAATGCATATCTTTAACCAAGAATATCCAGCATTAAAGGTTTATTTAGACCAGTGGTTCTCAACCCTATCCTCAAGTACCCCCAACAGGCCATGTTTGCAGGTTTTTCTTTATCTTGCACAGGTGCTTTAAATCAGAGTCAATGGCTTGGTATTTTAGACAGCTATTTTATCTAAGAGAAGAGAAATTCCCAAAACATGGCCTGTTGGGGGAGAATAGGGTTGAGAACCACTGATTTAGACTTCAAGGGGTAGAGCGCTACTATACATGAATACTCTGATTAGTGTGCCCAACATACAACATGAACTATAAAGATAATGATAAACTAACAGGTTTCGGTCAATTTTTTTAAAGCTTATACATGAATATACAATCTATAGTTCAAATCAAAAATGAGTACACAGTGCATTCATACATTAGTGTTGCAGAACATTGTGGTTTCTTTTTAGATTGACTCCACACAGCCTGTATAAGCGTTAGTTGTGTTTGAAATTTCATCTTGATCTATTGACCTCAGAAAACCACAAATTAATCTGGAAAGCATATGAAATGAAGCTTAGATCTCCACCTGCTGGCTGGAAATGTATATTTAAAATATTAATGTGCATTATATCCTATTTTTAAAAATAAAAACATTAAAACATATTTTTTTTAAAGTTCAAACGTTTAAAATAAATTATAAAAACACTTAGCTTTTCCTTTAAACAGCCGCAGTCATTATGTCACAGTATTTTTGTTTTATGCTATGCTGGAAACATTTGCACCCACCTGTTATTATCAATCCCTATATTTCCAATGGTATTCAAGACCAGGCCAGGAAAAGCTCAAAGCTGCAAAGCAAATTCATTCCAGAACCTTGTCTAGTATGGAGCTTGGATTCTTAGTGGCTGCACTTTAGAAAGACAGGTCTGGAACATCGCTGCTTTATAAACATGCAACAGTCATCTAGTAAGCAGTCTGTTGCTGGGTATAGGGGTGTACAAATATCTTAAAGTGTGATTAAACCGAGGATCCTGCATTCACTATATCTGGTCTCCCACAGTACACAGAACATTGAAGTACAATTATTTTAGTAAATTTAAACTGCTAAATAACTTTTCTCATCAACAGTATATAGCAGTCTTGTGACTTCTATCAGTGTCCAGCCAAGCACTGGTTAAAGCTTGTAGGAGCAGTTTTCATTCTCCTCTGACTGCTCCATGAGTCTGTATGACCCCTGACCCTCTGTCTGGATGCATTGATTGGTCCTGTGCCGATCACATGCACTCTTCCAGAAAAAAAAAACTCTCCAGCAAAACACACCAAACTGAGCATGTGTAGTATGCCCCCAAGGCTCTGTACTATCAGAGGATGGATTGGGGACTGTGGAAGAAGGGGATAATCAGAGAAGACAGGATCAAACAGCTTTTTTTAACATAATGCAGATGATTAACCCCTTAGGTTTCACAGTGAGTATAACAAGCATGCGTTACTGCATTCACAGACTGATTTTACTGTTGTGGGTTTAATAACACTTTAAGGGGACCCTGAAAATGGTAAACAATCAGACAGCAGCAATTAGGTGGCATGGCAAGTAAGTATGTATGACTGGGCTACAAAACCCCAAAATATTGCTTCCATATGGATCAAGGTAATTAGACTAAAATGCAAAAAAAAAGAAAGTGTGCGGTTTGTGAATTCATTATAAAGCTGGCTTCCTTAGGTGAGCCAAAGGGATGCAGGTATGCAATTTCCTATGATTAAAATAAGGGCAGTTTTGTTGTGCTTCTCCACCTGTGAGTAATTAATCAGCACCCTACTACAATGTAGAATATAAACCCTCCCCAACAACTACAGAGTTAATAAAATAGCGACAATTAAACTAGAAAATACATATAACTGTGTAAAAAAACAAAAATTCCAATTCATACACTTGTAAAACATAAAGGCAACTGCATAGATGAATACAAATATAATTAAAAACTCCCAGAACATTGATTCATATTTCAAAGGAAAGACCTTGCAATTAATGACAATATAATAATAATACAGCTTACAATCAGGAGTACACAAGGCTTTGGTTAAACTGTCATTAGCAGTCACAATGTGTGCACACTTCCACCCTTGACTGGAAATTTACAGGACCTTGGTGTCTTCACCACTCTAGCACCACTGCAATTCACTGTTTACCAGATTATTAGACCTCATATATTTGGGAGGTCCACTTGCCCTTTTCACAGCTTAACTGCCCTGGCATTGCCCAGCAAATCCTGGTATCACAGAAGTTGTGAAGGTACGAATTTCAGGTCCAAGGAGGGGTACAAAAAAAGAAGCATACTGGATTGTTCGTATCAGAACACATTTATTAAACAATAAAATATAAAAAGTTAAAACAATAAAATCTATTCACAAAGCTGGTGGGAGCATATAGAAAGAAACGTTGCTCGTCCAAAACTTCACCAAACATGCTGTGGCCAATAAGCCATCACCAAGGGCTTCTCCTATGAGAAAGGGTGGTTTGAAAAGTATAAAATCTGTTACAATAAGAGCCAAACTTTGTGAGATTGGCCATATCGTGTAGTGTGAAAATGACAGCAATAATGTCATTATCCTTTTTTATGGAAAAGTAGGCCAGGTGGATTAGATTCTATATAGATATGTTACCAGGTGGATTGAATTCTGTGTAGAGATGTCACCTGGTGGAATGTCCGAGAGAGAAAGAATCAAACAAATCACCTATTAAGGGTGCCTTATCAGCAAAAATTAAATGTGTGAAGGTAAATTTAAAGGTATTGTAAAGGCAGAAGGTTTTTTTTTTCTTATTGCATTCTATGCATTAAGATAAAAAGCCTTGTGTGCAGCAGCCCCCCTCAACCCCTCTAATATTTACCTGAGCCCCATCTCTATCCAGCGATGTTGTAGGAGTGTCTCGGCTGCCCGGGACTCCCATCCCCATTGGCTGAGACAGAGTGCAGCACCATTGGCTCTCGCTGCTGTCAATCAAAGTCAGTCAGCCAATGATGAGAGAAAGGGGGCTGGGCCAGAACTGGGGCTCCATGTCTGAATGGACACAGGGAGCTGTGGCTCGGCTCAGGTGCCCCCATAACAAGCTGCTAGCTGTGGGGGCACTCAACAGGAGGGGAGGGGGGCAGGAGCAAAGAGGGACCCGAGAAGAGGAGGATCTGGGCTGCTCTGTGCAAATCTACTGCACAGGGAAGGTAAGTATAAGATGTTTGTTATTTTTACCTAAAAAAAATGAGACGGGGGCGTTGCCAAGTGCATGGAGAAGTAGGACATGTTCTCCCTGAGCTCCCGCACACACCAGACTCATCGCGGCTCTCCTGGCTTCCTAGACCCGCTGTACAGGTCTGTAATGGGGAGGAGAGGTGGGGGAAAGAGGCACCATACCCCCGATCCGCACAAAGAGGGGGATATTGATTGTTTTTTCAAACCCTTGGGATCGAGTCAGCACGGCCCCCCTCATCCAAGATGGCACCGACCGGCTCCTCATGCACACACGCGGCCTCACAGGGAGCTGCCTCACAGCGAGCCACGCCACATATGAGAACCAGGCAGTGAGCCAGTTCCCCTCCAGACTCTGAAACGGCTCCATCCGCTCTGCAGGTCATTCTTCTGAGTCGCACCGCTCATATAGTAGCTGGAGGCATACATTAAGGCCCTGCCTACCAGACATGACTTTGAAGCCTGTGTACAGAGAATGGAGCGCACATACAAGCAGGAGATAGATGAGCTGCGCAGAGATATCACAAACTCTAGGCTAGAAGAAGTGGAATACAGTGTTAAGGAGACAGTTTCAACAGTACAGTCATATGAAGCCATTTTAAACGAGCATACACTGCAAATTCAGCAGCTAATGTACCACCAAGGTGACCAGGAGAACAGGGCCAAGCGCAACAATATCCGCATCCACGGCCTCCCAGAGTCAGTGGAAACCAAATACCTGACCCCTGCGGTCATCGCCATGTTCAATGAGCTTCTCCACAAAGACTCCCCTTTGGAACTTGATCGTTTTCACAGGGCCCTGGACCCCAAGAATCCGAACCTGGAACACCCCAGAGACGTTATTTGCAGAGTCCACTTTTATGCGATTAAGGATGCTATCATGCAAGCTGCACGCACTCAAGAGGCCATATACTTCAATGGCACCCAAGTGTCCCTACTACCAGACGTCTCCAAGCTGACCCTTTACATGCGTAGAGCCCTGAAGCCCCTCACGGGCGCTCTGCAAGCAAAAAATATCGCTGGGGTTTCCCGTTCAACCTTTTTGCATCTCATGAAGGGAAGTTCACGGTATTCCGCACGCTGGGTGATCTCCCAAAGTTCCTCTGGACTTTTTAGCTACCTCAGATTCCTTTACCAGACTGACCACTACATGCTGCTACTCCCGGATTTCCGATTGCTTCTAGATGGCAGAAACAATCCAAGAAGCCCAAGCGCTCCAGATCGGAAGCCTCCAAGTCGACTGCTGGATGATCCTTCACTGCTTGTTCTTTGACTAATTACTTACTTTTTCACAGGCACCAGGCCCGTGAAGCCATCCCTGGTTACAGTTTAGTTGGAACACTATGTTGCTAACCCATTCTTTATCTACCACATACAGGGTTTTGTCTGTCTTTTTGTCTCTGAGAACTATGACCCCGGTCTAATAGACTCTTACCCCCTGTTTGCAATTATTATTGTTTCCCTCTTATGTCTGATCCCCCTTCCATTTTCCCTCCCCACACCCCCATCTTTTTTATTATTGCACTGTTCTGTCTGGAAGCCAGATGCAGGACCCTATTTGCTATCAGGCTCTTGAGGTATCTTCCTGGGACTTGTCCTTTCAGGTACTTGCTTGCAGTCCAATTACCGGTATACAGCCACCCAGGGTCCTGAGCTGCTAAGTTTCTTCACGTTTATAAGAGTTTATTGTTGCTGCCCGGTGTGCGGGCCCCTCTATGCACTGACCGAGACCCCCCACTTAGGGTTTTCAACGCCCATAGCGGTTTTAGCTGCTATGTTGCTAGCAATGTTACTAGTATGGCCATTGAGGCCTCAGTTTTCTTTTCTCTCTGCTCCTTTTCTCTCACTCCTTATTCTTACGCTTTTAATCTCCTTGTCCCCTGGTGGATTTTGTTCAATCCCCACCATATCCCCCCCTACCCCCTCCCTTGAGACAGCGAGCCCCACTTATGTAGGTAGTTACCTACTCCTTAAACTGTTCCCACCATGGCAACGCAAGCCTCCTTGAAAGTCTCCTCTCTTAACTGCAGGGGTCTTAACACCCGAGAGAAGAGAAGGCAAATGATATCAAATTTCCAAAACTCCGCACCCAGGTTCTCCTCCTTCAGGAAACTAGTTTTAGGTCTGACAAGATTCCGCATCTCCTCCATAAACAATAACCCATCTGGGTTCATAGTACTAACCCCTCAGCAAAATCTAAGGGGGTCTCCAATGCCTTCCACGCCTCATTCACACCAGATGTTCTCGACACCTGTATTGATTCCGCTGGAAGATTTGTCTTCCTTAAATTGTCTTGTATGAATGTGATCTATACCATAATTAATGTGTATTCTCCAAATCAGGATCAACTGCAGTTCCTCTCCTCGGTGGTCTCTCACTTGAAAAAATTCAACGCAACCAACATGATCCTGGGAGGTGACCTCAATGCCGCCTTGATACCCCGTCTCGATGCTTCAACCGGTAAGTCCTCCATCTCCCCGGCCTCCCTGACCAAAATGCGCACACTCCTTTCTGACTTATCCCTAGTGGACATGTGGAGAGTATTGCACCCCACCACTAGGGATTACACATATTATTCCCCTGCACACTCTTCTTACAGTAGGTTAGAATACATATTCATCTCTCAAACCCTCCTGGATTACTCCCACAACACCTCTATAGGTCTCACTCTCTGGTCTGACCACGCCCCCATACATTTGAGTTTGGGGAACATCCCCACTTATAAAAAAAGGTCCTCTTGGAGACTGAATGACAACTTGCTGTCCGACTCAGTCTGCACACAAGACATCATACAGACTATTAATCACTTCATTACGGACCATGCACGTGATGATACCAACCCGCTTACGCAGTGGGAATCGCTTAAATGCGTCCTCCAAGGTAAATTCATCCAACATGGCTCTAGACTTAAACAAGCCCGCAAGGCGGATATTACACGCCTTCTTGCTACTATAGCAACTTTAGAGGAATCACATAAACGAACCCCCGACGCCACTGTACTACTAAACCTGACCAATGCCAGAAGAGACCTCCTACAAATTTTCACAGCACGCTCAATGGTAGCGAGAGATGTGGGGCGTTTTGACCATTACTCACAAGCTAACAAGTGTGGTAGACACCTAGCAAACACACTCCAGCCCAGACAGGCCCGGAAACGTATTCCCTTTATCAACTTCTCAACTAAATGTAAGCTACTGGCTAACTCGGCCATACCTAAAGAATTCCGCCAATACTATTCCACCCTATATAACCTACCTCCTCAAGCTTCACCAGACATGCCCCAGTCAGGAGTCCCAATGCAGGACCTACCGTCCTACATTCGAGAAACTGCGCTCCCGAATACCTGCTTCTGACAAGGAGCATCTTGAATCCCCCCTGTCCGAAACTGAATTCCAATTTTCCATAAAGAACCTCAAAAATGGTAAGAGCCCTGGCCTGGATGGATTCTCCTCCTCGCGTTTTTATAAAGTGTTTGCGCTCTTGTTAGCTCCTCTTCTAGTGAAAGTATTCAATGCCATAGATGGGTCCCTCACCCCGTCATCTGATTTACTCCAAGCCCAAATAGTGGTTATTCCGAAACTAGGCAAGGACCCCTCTTTATGCTCCAATTATAGACCGATATCCCTCTTGAATATAGATTTTAAATTGTTTGCCAAGATCCTGTCGAATCGCCTCTCACCCTTGCTGCCAGAAGTCATGCATAGAGATCAGGTGAGTTTTGTCCCTGGTCGCGAAGCCAGGGACAACACTACCAAAACTATTCACCTCATAGCCTATGCTCAGCGTAATCGCATACCGACCTGCCTTCTCTGCTGCGATGCAGAGAAGGCATTCAACAGGGTCAGCTGGCCGTTTCTTCAATCCACCCTCACCCAGGTAGGACTAGGTCCGAAAACGCTCTCGCGCATTATGTCCTTATATTCCAAACCCTCTGCTTCCATTTTAGTGAATGGTATCCAGTCAGAAAAACTCACGATTGCAAATGGCACCCGGCAGGGGTGCCCTCTTTCCCCTCTCCTATTTGCCCTCGTGATTGAACACCTGGCCCAAGCCCTTAGAGCGAATCCGAATATACATGGTATACAAACTCCCTCTTCCCAGTGTAAACTTTCCAGATTCACAGATGATCTGTTCCTATATGTAACTCAACCTCATATTAGTATCCCCTCAATACTTGCGGAGATCGACCGATTTGGTCGGTTCAGCAACTATAAACTAAACATTTCCAAAACGGAAGCTCTGAATCTTTCTTTACCACTATCCACCCTATCTTCCCTTAAAGCCAACTTCTCCTTTCAATGGCAGACGAGTTTCATATCATACCTAGGTACAGCCATCCCAGCACACACGTCAGATATATATGCCTTTAATTTTAGTCCACTTCTCACAAAACTTAGACGCCTTACTGAAGGCCGAATGGACCTACCGTTGTCATGGTTTGGCTGTATGAACACATTAAAAATGGATATACTCCCTAAACTACTGTACTTATTTCAAGCCCTACCGATTGCCCTCCCGTCCGCGTTCTTCCGCACCCTCCGCTCTATGGCCATTCGTTTCATATGGAAGGGGAACCACCCAAGGTTGAAAAATAAACTCTTATGCTCCTCCACCTCTAAAGGTGGAATAGGCCTCCCAGATTTTGAGCTTTATCATACTTCCGCAGTAGTCTCCCGATTCATGGAATGGTTCCCCCGACCATTGATCAAAGCCTCCACCCTGGTGGAACAAGACCTGTCCTCAATTGACCTTCGAGCACTTTTATGGGGGTATGACTAGAGACGCCTTAGTAATTTGGTATCGCAGGAGGGAGAGCTACTCTCTATCCACTGAACCGAGCCCCCGAGCCCCTTTATTTGACAACCCGACCCTCCCAGAAAGCAGATCAATTCACATTCTAGACAATTACAACAGAACCACATGGCCCACAGTGCGACAATTTGTTAACATTACCCATGGTACTTTTGAGACTGACTTTGAAGCTACGGCCTCCAAGGTGACATGGCTTACTCGCTTACATTTGAACTCCTTCTGTAAATCACTCCACGACTCCAAACAGATTCACAGACCCCTGACTGGCTTTGAACAGCTCTGCACACTTCCTGGAACCCCTCGCCACACTCTATCTTTACTCTACAAACTGATTTTGGACCACACTCACGGCACCTTACCTAAATACACTGCAGTTTGGTCGGAGGAACTCGGGAAAGATTTCACTGAAGCTGAATGGAGTAAAGCATTTCTCTGCACCCACAAATCATCCATATTGAGCTACACGCAAGAAAAACATTTTTAAAGTGTTGTCCAGATGGTATCGAGTGCCAACCACTCTCTGGATCATGTTTCCTTCAACCACCGACACCTGTTGGAGATGCACTTCAGCGCAAGGTACGTACAGCCACATCTGGTGGGACTGTGAGGTACTCCGCCCTTTCTGGACGCAAATTTTCCAAATGTATACTGAAATCTACGACAAACCTCTTACACCCTCCCCTGCTATTGCTCTCCTTTCTATACTACCTGGCACTGCTAAATACCAAAAACATCACCTCCTAAAATTCTTCCTCAGCGTAGGCTGACAACTAATTTCTAGACACTGGAAAATTACCTCACCCCCATCCCTTATAGAATGGGTAGGTGAGGTAAACGGTATTGTGCTTATGGAGGAGATGCACGCTAGATTTATAGACAAACACGCAAAGTTTTTCTTTACCTGGAGTATCTGGAGGCATTACTCTACTTCAGATAAACTGAAGCATAGACTCTCAATCACAAATGTCCCTTGAGGGTTCACCTTTCCCCAGTAAACCGGGCCCCATATCCTGGCCTAATGAGTCTCCAGTGAACTGAGGCTCGCTGTCTCTCCATCCCTCCCTCTCTTTTTCCTTGCTATCCCCCCTCCTCTCAGCTAATTTTCCCTCTCTATCTATCATCTTTATCTTTCCCTACTCTGTAAGCTGTCGGCTTTGCTTAGCCATTCCTTGAACTCACATGCATTCTGACCTTTCAATACAAGCTTCCCTATTGCCACTATTGAGACATGTAAGTTCATTGACATTCCGGTTCTGACAAACTACACGGTACATTCCAGGTACGCCGTCTTCCTCGGATTCTGGGTGCAGCAGGTTCCCACAGGGGTGGGAACCTGCCATGGTCCGAGCGAAGCCACACTTGTTTGATTGTCAGTACCATTGCTCTAACTGTTGGAAATGGACATTATTGCAAGTTCCTCATTTGTATGTCTACGAATGCACTGTACTTTCCGTGTATATTTCATGCTTTTGTAGAAAGGGTCGCCCCTTGTCGGGCGCCTGATCCTGTTTTTGCTTCTTCTGTCTATAAGCTTGTTAAAACAATAAAAACTTATTGAACCTAAAAAAAATTAGACTTTAGTATCACTTTAAGGATCAAAAGTGTGCTATTTATTTTACAGTCCATACAAGTGTAGCGGGTATTTGAATTATGTGAGGACTCTGGTGGTGTGAGGTTCCTTGGGGCCCCTGGGTGGCGCTGTTGCCTGGGGCCGGAGTTGAACTCACACCGCGAACCGTGCCTTTTTGTCCTCCCCTGGAGCTGGTACAGCGGGGCGGGGAACCCGCTGGGACGCAAAGGGAGAGGTCATAAAAGGGGCGGACGCCCTGTTTTTGGGGAGAGAGTCGGAGGACGCGGCCGCACCCAGGCACCTTTAGCTTGGATGCTGGCGTTCCGGTGTTCCAGGCCTAGACGCCCTTGGCCTAGCTGGAGCAGGGATGGAGTCCATCTCAGGCACCTTTAGCCTGGGGTGAGGTACTATAGCGGATGCCTGGGGCTCAGTACCTTCGACTGAGTTCCACGAGGGTGGAGGATTCCGAGGGGGCCCTAACTCCTTGGGTGCCCGTGTCTGAGTTCGTGAGGACTGGCGCGCAGTAACTTCTCTGAAGAGTCCGGCGCAGCATCGCTGGTGACAGAGAGGCCTCCATTTCTCCCTCGGATGGATTTCTTCCTCTGACAGGGGCAAAGTGAGCGAAGGTAAATTCACGTTCTATATTACCTAGTCAGTGGCAGTGACTATTTACCACTGGTGACAGCACAGTGGGCAGCAGCAAGAAGGGAAAGGATTGTGCCTCGATCTGTCCCCTCATTTTCCAAAGGAGAAAGATTATTTTATTGCTTGGCAAGAAGAATAAAACTGAGCTGTACCTATTCACTGTGTGGAACTTGGGTTACTCAAGCAAAGGAGTCAGGGACGAAGGACTGGACTTGACTCTAGGACACCTACACAAAAGCCCAATCTCTGGCCTTCACCTCCCAGTTACGGAGGACATGGGCCGTGGTGTGTTTTATCTCTCTCTCCCAGGTACCCCTAGACAACAGCCATATAACCGATAAAGAAAGAGAGAGAGGTGAAGCCGCTACACGTGGGGGCATCGTATCCGGGATATGTGTATGGTGTCTGAAATTGAGCTTTGCTGCCCAGAAGAGTTCCGAGTAGGTCGGCCATATTGGCCAACGCGCCTTGAGGCAACCCATAACTGTGTAGTTCGTGGGCGGGGCAAGGGAAAAGCCTGCAAACAAGGGAAGAGCCCGCGAACAAGTGCAGAAGGTGGGAGGAGTCTGGCCATGTGGAGGTACGCACGTGGAGATTCCGGCGCAGGTGGGTCAGTGCGCAATGGAGCAGCAAAGAGAGAGGATGGCTTCAAGTGCTCCGTGGATTTCTGTTCCTTCCTTCGCGGATATGTCTTCTCTGGCTGCTCCGATTATGGATACGGGGATAAGACTAAGGCCCCAGGGGCGATTGGCTCTCTTTACCTGTAGAGACATGGAAGCCCTCGGTGTGATCTGTCCCGGCTGTTCGGGACTGGTGGTCCACCTGAAGCCGTTTGGGCGCTGTGAGGTCTGCAAAGAATTCCTCTTCGAGGTGGAACCATCCACAGAAAAGCCTCGGGCTTTCCACCTCAACTACCTCACAGGGACTGCCACTCTGGAGGGAGAGATCGATGCTGGTGCGTTCCCTGTGCACACTGATCCGGGCGAAGGGACTGCCCAAGTAGAAGTGAAAAGAGAAAAATCAGAGGATGCTGCCTCGGTCACCAGCAGCTCCCTGCTCCGGCCACCGAAGAGAAAAGTCGGCCTGGTGATGGCCTAGTGTGGCCGTGGAAGAGCTTCGCCCCACTGCTTGCCTGACCTGGATGGATTCGGTAGACAGCGTCCTGGACATCCCTGCTCGTTTAAAGGTCCAGGTGAGCCAGGGGTTGGGACTGTCTGTGTGGTAGAAAGTGGCGGTAGTCCACAGTCGGTAGAGGCCGTCAAGGGGGATAGTTCCGTGACTGGGAATTATCTGCCCGCTGAGTGCTACGACACCTCTGACCTTGATTCATTGTCTGACAATGGCGATGATGGGGAGATAGACGAAATCTTCCAACAGAAGGGATGGGACAAGATGAAGCTACCCTTGGCCCGTGTCACGAGGGACCTACCCATGTCTACTGGAGAAAGTACACCCCGGGTAGAGGCCCCGGCGCTAGGGGATGAAGCTGGTCCTTTGTCTGAAGTTCCTCTTCTGGATTCAACATCCATTTCACCTGCTCCTGTTGCGGGAGTGCAACGTCAGTCACTGCGGGCTCCTAGGCCCAGGTCCACCGAGGTGGTGAACGCACTTCGCCACCCAGAAGCGATTGTACCACCTGGAGAAGGAGACCGAGCTTCTATGCCACCTTTGTCAAGGCTGCAGCGTCTCTTTGGTCAGAAGGTTGCTCAGGAGTCAGGAATATGGGTGGGAATACCCGTATCTGCCTCGGGAACTGCTCTATGAGGTGGAGGTCTTTCGGCGAAGATGGTATGATACCTTTGTATGGGATAAATGGAAAGTACAGCAAGCACGGCGGTACCTTTCTTGTTCACCAACAGTCACCAAGAAGTTTCAGGACTGTAAATCTAAATGGATGCTGGGAAGACACATTCATGCGGACAAAGTGGTGATCTGCCGCAAAGAAGGAAAAAGTATTGAGTACCATGTGGAGGCTTTTGATGATCGTCTGAAGCCTATATCATTGCCTCATCCAAGGTTTTACCTGTAAGGGAGAAAAAAAAAAGACTCCTGTGTGCTTTTCTTTTCATTCCTGGCTGAATGTTCCGGAGTGCCTTCTCTTGAACACAGGGACTGTGCCCTTGTTTTTTTTTGTATTTGGGCAGTTTACTCGTTGGAGATATGGGAGCTGTTTTGTTTGTTCTCCCTCCTTCTCCTTGCGCTCAGAAGAAATCAGTGACTTTGGGTTTAGATAGTGTATGATCACAGAGAAAATGTTCAAGAGGGAAGTTCATCTGGAAGTGATGAGTGTCTTGACCGTGGCACTGTCACCAGGTGGCAGTGTTGCGCAACGATTGTTTTTTTTTTTTTACATTATGCAGCACTTATTGGAGTGAATGGGTTTCTTCTAGGATAGACCTATTTATTCCAAGCAAACACACATGTTGGTAGGGTGTATGTTTCTTTTCTTTCCCTCTGCAGGAGACTTGTCTGTCAAGACTACTGAGAGTGGGTGGTTCTTAGATAGCCAGAGGGAGGAATGTAAATGTGTGAGATATTTAAAGTGTTTTATTGAAAAGTTTTATAGTTGTATTGTTTTAAGTTTTCCCCTTCCCATTCAGGTCTTGGCACAATTCAGGGCTAAATTGTGTAGTTGGTTTCTGGGCTGAACTTATGACACCACTTTTTTTGGGATGTGAGTTTGTACCAGACACTGGGGACCAGTGTCAAATCACCAGGGGAAGAGTGTAGCGGGTATTTGAATTATGTGAGGACTCTGGTGGTGTGAGGTTCCTTGGGGCCCCTGGGTGGCGCTGTTGCCTGGGGCCGGAGTTGAACTCACACTGCGAACCGTGCATTTTTGCCCTCCCTGGAGCTGGTACAGCGGGGCGGGGAACCCGCTGGGATGCAAAGGGAGAGGTCATAAAAGGGGCGGACGCCCTGTTTTTGGGGAGAGAGTTGGAGGACGCGGCCGCACCCAGGCACCTTTAGCTTGGATGCTGGCGTTCCGGTGTTCCAGGTCTAGACGCCCTTGGCCTAGCTGGAGCAGGGATGGAGTCCATCTCAGGCACCTTTAGCCTGGGGTGAGGTACTATAGCGGATGCCTGGGGCTCAGTACCTTCGACTGAGTTCCGCGAGGGTGGAGGAATCCGAGGGGGCCCTAACTCCTTGGGTGCCCGTGTCTGAGTTTGTGAGGACTGGCGCACAGTAACTTCTCTGAAGAGCCCGGCGCAGCATCGCTGGTGACAGAGAGGCCTCCATTTCTCCCTTGGATGGATTTCTTCCTCTGACAGGGGCAAAGTGAGCAAAGGTAAATTCACATTCTATATAACCTAGTCAGTGGCAGTGACTATTCACCACTGGTGACAGCACAGTGGGCAGCAGCAAGAAGGGAAAGGATTGTGCCTCGATATGTCCCCTCATTTTCCAAAGGAGAAAGATTGTTTTATTGCTTGGCAAGAAGAATAAAACTGAGTTGTACCTATTCACTGTGTGGAACTTGGGTTACTCAAGCAAAGGTGTCAGGGACGAAGGACTGGACTTGACTCTAGGACACCTACACAAAAGCCCAATCTCTGGCCTTCACCTCCCAGTTACGGAGGACATGGGCCGTGGTGTGTTTTATCTCTCTCTCCCAGGTACCCCTAGACAACAGCCATATAACTGATAAAGAAAGAGAGAGAGGTGAGGCCGCTACACAGGGTAGCTGTTGAAGAATATATGTAAAAAGAAAAAGAAGGGTTCACCGACCTAGTGCATTACCAATGGCTAGGTTTATTTGAATAGACTAAAAGATCATGAATACTCACAAAGTAAGTACAAAATATAGACATAAAAAACGCTCTAATTCTGAGGAGGGCAGCAAGATCCCTGGTCATTCCTTTTCCAACGGAAGACTCTGGTTGTGTCACTAAGAGATCAAGCTCCCGAGCGCAGGAGACTGTGTTTCGTTGAAGAATATATATCAGATTATAGTTATGAGAAATTCAGAATTCTGTCTAGGCTTAAAAGTAAATAACCCCTCCACATAACTATAGTATAAGGTATCTGTCAAGGTTGACTAATTGGTTTACTTAGGAAAAAAAATCCATTTCACATTCTGCTAGATCTTGTGCTTTGAAAGCTGTCAACATTTCAAAAGGTAATGTAACAGAGAAACTGTCTTTTGAGGGTTTATGGCCAAGATCGCTGGTTATCAGTGAAAATGCATACACTATGCAAACTTTGGCCAAAAAATGAACCGGGTGGAACATTCTCAGCTGAACAGTGGCTGCATCCATTCCAATGCAATCATTGTTCAGGTATCCTGCCAGATACCAGCCGTGTCTGTCAGAGTACAATAGCCACAGTGGGAGATTCCGTCATCTGCAGGGTGTAGCCATGTGTATATCCCCAGCAATGGTCCAGGGCAAAGCCCAGGAGTTGATTGACTCAGAGTGCAACACAATTGGGGGGATTTACTAAAACTGGTGCACAGCATCTGGTGTAGCTGTGCGTGGTAACCAATTTGCTTTTTAGAAAGCTCCAGTGAATAAGATGAAGTTGATTGTTTACTGATTGCTGTTTGTCTCCCCTAATGTTTTGCATTGTACTTAGAGTATATCAAAACCCTAAAGCAAAAATGCTTACCAGTCCATAGATGAGGTACCTTTGAAAACATTTGTTTTCTTTTTTTTTCAGAATTTTTTCTTTTATTATCATCTGGTAATCCTTCTATTAATACACTTCCTGTCTATGGGTGGCTATGCTCATTCCTCCACTGTATCTTTGGAGAGTAATGGTTGCCACTGCAGCTGGACATGATCATCTCAAGTATATGTACAGTGGGGAGAACAAGTATTTGATACACTGCCGATTTTGCAGGTTTTCCTACTTACAAAGCATGTAGAGGTCTATAATTTTTATCATAGGTACTCTTCAACTGTGAGAGATGGAATCTAAAACAAAAATCTAGAAAATCACATTGTATGATTTTTAAATAATTAATTAGCATTTTATTGCATGACATAAGTATTTGATCACCTACCAACCAATAAGAATTCCGGCCATCACAGACCTGTTATTTTTTCTTTAGCCACTTGCCGCCCGCCCTATAACAGATTGACGGCGGCAAAGTGGTTTCAAAATCCTGACTGGACGTCATATGACGTCCTCAGGATTTTGAGCCGCTGCGCGCCCCCGGGGGCGCGCATCGCGGCGATCGTTCCTGCGGGATGTTAGTCTGACACCCCGCAACACTGATCTAGGTAAAGAGTCTCTGACGGAGACTCTTTACCACGTGATCAGCCGTGTCCAATCACGGCTGATCACGATGTAAACAGGAAAAGCCGGTCATCGGCTTTTCCTCACTCGCGTCTGTCAGACGTGAGTAGAGGAGAGCCGATCGCTCCTCTGACAGGGGGGGGTTTGTGCTGATCCATTATCAGCGCAGCCCCCCCGAGGATGCCCACTGGACCACCAGGGATGCCACTAGACCACCAGGGAAGCCCACCTATAGGTATTGCACACTAGACCACCAGGGATGCTAATTATATACTAAATGGATGCCAATCAGTGCCCACAATGGATGCCAATCAGTGCCCACAATGGGCACCACTGATTGGCAGGCATTATTGTTTGGCACTGATTGGCATCCATTAGTACAGTGCCACCTATTAGTGCCCATCCATGCCACCTATCAGTGCCCATCCATGCCCATCCGTGCCACCTATCAGTGCCCATCCATGCCGCCTATCCATGCCCATCTGTGCCCATCCGTGCCGCCTATCTGTGCCCACCCGTGCCGCCTATCTGTGCCCACATGTGCTGCCTATCTGTGCCCACCCGTGCCGCCTACCTGTGCCCACCCGTGCCGCTTATCTGTGCCCACCCATGCCGCCTATCTGTGCCCATCCGTGCCGCCTATCTGTGCCCATCCGTGCCGCCGATCGTTGCCCATCCGTGCCACCTTATCCATGCCCGTCAGTGCAGCCCCATCAGTGCCCATCAGTGAAGGAGAAAACTAACTTATTTACAAAGTTTTGTAACTGAAACAAAAAAAACTTTTTTTTTTTTTAATTTCGGTCTTTTTTTAATTTTTTTGCAGAAAATAAAAATCGCAGAGGTGATCAAATACCACCAAAAGAAATCTCTATTTGTGGGAACAAAATGATAAAAATTTAGTTTGGGTACAGTGTAGCATGACCGCGCAGTTGTCATTCAAAGTGCAACAGCGCAGAAAGCTGAAAATTGGTCTGGGCAGGAAGGTGTATAAGTGCCCAGTATGGAAGTGGTTAAGAAGCCCTCCTGTTCTCCACTCATTACCTGAATTAACTGCACCTGTTTGAACTCGTTATCTGTATAAAAGACACCTGTCCACACACTCAATCAAACAGACTCCAACCTCTCCACAATGTCCAAGACCAGAGAGCTGTGTAAGGACATCAGGGATAAAATTGTAGACCTGCACAAGGCTGGGATGGGCTACAGGACAATAGGCAAGCAGCTTGGTGAGAAGGCAACAACTGTTGGCGCAATTATTAGAAAATGGAAGAAGTTCAAGATGACGGTCAATCTCCCTCTGTCTGGGGCTCCATGCAAGATCTCATCTCGTGGGACATCAATGATCATGAGGAAGGTGAGGGATCAGCCCTGAACTACACGGCAGGACCTGGTCAATGACCTGAAGAGAGCTTGGACCACAGTCTCAAAGAAAACCATTAGTAACACACTACGCCGTCACGGATTAAAATCCTGCAGCGCACGCAAGGTCCCCCTGCCCAAGCCAGTGCATGTCCAGGCCCGTCTGAAGTTTGCCAATGATCATCTGGATGATCCAGAGGGTGTGTAAGGGTAATTCCAGACTTAGTGTCACCAATCTGCGCCCAGGGCGCATGCCCGGCGGAACGACGCTTCGGTGCATGCGCCCTGGCTTGCTCTACGGACTTCTACCTCTCTCCCAGTGTTTGACCCTTGGCCTGTTACTCGGATCTGCTGTTCTCTCCAGCCCTTGACCCTCTGCCTGTACCTGGGACTTCTTTGCTCAGCCTGCTTCTAGTCTCTGCCTGGACTTGTTTACCCGCTGCTAGTTCTTGCCTGGACTTATTCACTTGCTGCTGGTTGCTGCTGGTTCCTGCCTGAACTTGTCTACTCCTAGTGTTTGACCCCCAGCCTGCTCTTAGTCTACCCACCACCACTAGACCTTCCAGCAAGACACCTCTACCTGCTGGTAGCCAGTGCTCCCTTGTGCCATCCTCTCCCTGTCTCACCTCCAGGGGGCGGAGTACGCTTGGGTGCAAGTATGAACAAATCTCAGCATCTCGGCCTCGGTGAGTACTCGCCTGATAGGATGCATGGGAGAAGGTCATGTGGTCTGATGACACAAAATTAGAGCTTTTTGATCTAAACTCCACTCGCCGTGTTTGGAGGAAGAAAAAGGATGAGTACAACCCCATGAACACCATCCCAACCGTGTAGCATGAAGGTGGAAACATCATTCTTTGGGAATGCTTTTCTGCAAAGGGGACAGGATGACTGCACCATATTGAGGGGAGGATGGATGGGGCCATGTATCACGAGATCTTTGCCAACAACCTCCTTCCCTCAGTAAGAGCATTTGAAGATGGGTCATGGCTGGGTCTTCCAGCATGACAACGACCCGAAACACACAGCCAGGGCAACTAAGGAGTGGGTCCGTAAGAAGCATCTCAAGGTCCCGGAGTGGCCTATCCAGTCTCCAGACCTGAACCCAATAGAAAATCTTTGGAGGGAGCTGAAAGTCCATATTGCCCAGCGACAGTCCCAAAACCTGAAGGATCTGGAGAAGGTCTGTATGGAGGAGTGGGCCAAAATCCCTGCTGCAGTGTGTGTAAACCTGGTCAAGAACTACAGGAAACGTATGATCTCTGTAATTACAAACAAAGGTTTCTGCACCAAATATTTTAAGTTCTGCTTTTCTTATGTATCAAATACTTATGTCATGCAATAAAATGCAAATTAATTACTTAAAAATCATACAATGTGATTTTCTGGATTTTTGTTTTAGATTCAGTCTCTCACGGATGAAGAGTACCTATGATAAAAATTACAGACCTCTACATGCTTTGTAAGTAGGAAAACCTGCAAAATTGGCAGGGTATCAAATACTTGTTCTCCCCACTGTATATCAGTTCTCATCTGACATTCAGGGTATTACTAAAATCGCTGCTCCCCACCAAGTGGAATTTATCAAAAAAAATATTTTTGTTTTGATACATCTCTCCCTGGAAAGTGCCCAGCCCAAATGCCTTTTGTTTGACAATGGCTTGCCTATTGAGCTGTGGAATAGCCATTAATGTTTTTTTAACATTCAGCTCCTATTGATTTCAGTGGTGTTTGGCACCCGAATTTTAGTAATGTTTGCTAAACCCCCATTCGAACCAAAGCCAGATATGTTTGGCTCATCATTAGCAGCGAGCACATCTAAAGGACCAGTAAGCTGCATTATATAACTTTTTTTTCTTGCATTTAATTATCCTTTAATAGAAAAGTATTTTAGCCTTGCTGCAAGTTCCTGTGAGCTTCAGCAACCATCTTTACATGGGGGTGAGCTGACTCTGCTCTTCTTGACACTGGAGCAAAAATCACTACCACACTGGTCTGTTGCTTGGTAATAACATCAACAACTATTACTATTAAAAGCAATATTTTGCTGCAGTGAAACATGATGGGGCCGGATACATTTCTACTGCTGTCATGTAAGTGGCCAACCTAAGTGAATCTTGACCTTTTAATCTGTGGTGCTGTGGTTATTTTTATAAATAATTGAAGTGTTCTGTGTACAGTTAATTTATTTCCCTTTAAATGAGTGTTCGAATTTTGCTCAAACCATATAAAATTATTGTGTAACATACTGTTGTAGTGTTTTCTTAATTTAGTACAATTAAGATGATGAGCTATTCATACTCTTTTTTATGTTTATTTTAATGACAACCATGCTGTATTAACTTTCTTAGTACATAAATGGCTACATTAGTTGTAATTTGGTGTCAGTTCATTTACCATAACAATATACTATCAAATCTGAACTAATAAAATAACATGGTTTTTAACAATAGCATAACACTGAATTTCCCCAGCTCCTCGTTAGCCCATAAATGATGTCAATTTTTGAACATGTGTTACAACACCCAATCAGCAAAGCCAACAATGAGTCTGTAGTGATTTCCTGCTTCATAGCTGCCTTAGAAAAGTCAGGTGCATGTCTCATTTAGCGCATTATGACAAGACATGTTAAATCTTTTTATTTGTTTTGTCCATATGTTCCAGTAATTAAGCAGCTGCAAAAAGAACCTAATTGCCAGTACTGCACAAAACATTTTGCAATAAAGGGATTTCTATGAATGGTCCATGCAAGGATTTTTATACACTCAAATTTAGGAAAAAAGACAGGAATTTGCAATGACCTTTTCATGGACTGTATCTAGGTTAGTAAAAAGTAGCCTAATTGTATTATTGCTTTAAATGTGGCAGAAAGAATGTTTTATTTTTATTGGGGCATATTTATAAAAAGTGGGCTGGTACAACTACTTTGGTGCCCTCTTGTCACAAAAGGCATGCCAGTTCAAATGCAATGACCACCGTATCCTGGCAAATTTTATTTTAAGTGTCTGTGGCAAACTTTATTTTAGGTGTCTGTGTAGTGAATGTGCTAATACCAGTTTTCATGCTTTTCAGTACTGGGATTATGATTTTAGACAGGTGCTCCAAAAACTGGCTACCTCTCCCAAAGCGCCAGTGCTAATGCGGACGGTGACTGGACTCTTCAGCACCTAACCCAATAAAATAGTAAAGTGGCACATCTGTAGCATGCATAAAACGCACTGCAGAAAAAATGAAATTTCTAAAGAAAAAAAAAAAACTCTTGGCTGCAATTGCCAGAATCCGGCTATTAAAAAAGTTAAGAAAAAAATGGTGTGCCCCCCCCAGTCCACACCAGACCCTTCGGGACTGGTATGGATTAACCACTTGCTTACTGGGCACTTAAACCCCCTTCCTGCCCAGGCCAATTTTCAGCTTTCAGCACTGTCACGTTTGAATGACAATTGCGCGGTCGTGCGACGTGGCTCCCAAACAAAATTTACGTATTTTTTTCCCCACAAATAGAGCTTTCTTTTGGTGGTATTTGATCATCTTTGTGTTTTAAATTTTTTGCGCTATACACAAAAAAGTGTGACAATTTTGAAAAAAAAACACAATATTTTTTACTTTTTGCTATTACAAATATCCCCATTTTAAAAAAAAATAAAACATTTTCTCAGTTTAGGCCGATACGTATTCTTCTACGTATTTTTGGTAAAAAAAATTAGCAATAAGCGTTTATTGATTGGTTTGCGCAAAAGTTATAGCGTCTACAAAATAGGGCATAGTTTTATAGCATTTTTATTAATATTTTTTTTTTACTAGTAATGGCAGTGATCAGTGATTTTTATTGTGACTGCGACATTATGGCGGACACATCGGACACTTTTGACACCATTTTGGGACCATTGTCATTTTTACAGCGATCAGTGCTATAAAAAATGCACTGGTTACTGTAAAAATGGCACTGGCAGTGAAGGGGTTAACCACTAGGGGCGCTGAAGGGGTTAAGTGTGCCTAAGTGAGTGATTACTACTGTGGGTGGAGGGGACTGACTGGGGGAGGTGACCGATCTGTGTCCCTATGTACAAGGGACACAGCATTGGTCTCCTCTCCCTGACAGGACGTGGATCTCTGTGTTTACACACAGAGATCCACGTCCCTGGCTCTGTAAATGCTGATCGCGGGTCCCTGGCGGACATCGCGGCCACCAGGCACGCGCATCGGCACCCGCGTGACGCGGCGGCACGTAAGTTCCCCGATGCGCGCTCGGGAGCGCGAGCCGGGAACGAGGAAAGGGGCGGACGTCAATTGACGTCCTCCCGGCATTCTAGGTCCGCGCTGTAGCTGTCATTCGGCTATAGCGCGGGCCTCTAGTGGTTAAGAGGGGAACCCCACGGCAAAAAAAAATGGCGTGGGGCCCCTCAAAATCTATACCAGACCCTTATCCGAGCATGCAGCTTGGCAGGTTAGGAAAGGAGGGGGGACCTCCCCCCTCCTGAACCATGACAGGTCACATGCCCTCAACATGGGGATGGGTGCTTTGAGGCAGGGGGGTCTCTGCCCCCCCACCCCAAAGCACCTTGTCCGGTTGTCAGAGTCTGCAGGCAGGGGGCTTTTTGGAATCTGGAAGCCCCATTTAACAAGGGGGCCCCCAGATCCCCCCTATGTGAATGGGTATCGGGTACATAGTACCCCTAACTATTCACCAAAACAGTGGCAAAAAGTAATAAACACAAGAGATTGTTTTTGACAAATCCTTTATTAAAAATTAAAAAAATAGTGTCCCTCAATGTAAATCCATCATCAAACTTGCCACCCACCAGACCCAAAAAAAAAACGTTCTCGCCTCCTGGGAGGCCTCCAACCGACTGCCTTCTCTGCGCTTTGAGATTTCTTATATACGTAAGGGGCTGGGCCACCTAGCTACTTCCCTGTGGCACTGCCCCCTTTTGACATCACAGACTGGTGCATGCTGGGCATGTGATGTCACATGGGGGTGTGGCCACCGGGTGATGTAGTTGGGTGTTCGGCGAACGGTCGAACAGGCAAATGTTCAGCCCGAACTGATGCTCGGGCCAAACCGTTCGCCCATCCCTACGGTATATGAGGATATACTTTGTTAATTTTTCAATTCAGGGCTTTACAATCACTTTAACCACTTAAGGACCACCGCCTGTACATATATGTCAGCATAGCGGCACGGACAGGCATATGCACGTGCCTGCCTTCCAGCGGGTGGGGGGTGCGATCGGACCCCCCGGTGCCCGCGGCGGTCCGTGTTTCGCTTCAGGAGCGATCCGTGATGAGGGGGTGGCCATTGATTTCTGGCCACCCTCTCATGATCGCTCCTGGAGAATGAGAAGCTTCCCCTGCCTGTGAACTGTAAACAAAGGCAGGAGGAAGTGATGTCACCTCTCCTCGTGGCCGTCTTTCCGTCCGGCGCAGAGGAGAGAAGATATCACAGAGTAAGTGCACCAACACTACACTGACACCAGTACATGTAGGCACACAAAACGCCCCCCCCAGTCACCCCCCGATCGCCTCTCAGATCACCACCCTGCACCCCCAGTCACAGGGTCACTGATTGCAGTGGTCATTTATTTACTGATCACTGCATGCAGTGTCATGTGTGACTGTAAAAAGTGTCAGAGCAGTTAGCTTTAGACCCCTTTAGGTCCAGGGTATCCCCCTAACCCCCCCTAATAAAGGTTTAACCCCTTGATCGCCCCCAGGTAACCCTTTCACCCCCTTTCGCCAGTGTCACTAAGCAATCTTTTTTCTGATCGCCGTATTAGTGTCGCTGGTGCCGCTAGGTAGCCAGTTATTTTTTTAGGTTCACCATCAGGTTTTTCTAGCATCAGGTACCCCCATATATTGCCGAATAAAGGTTTAACCCCCTGATTGCCCCTAGAGTTAACCCTTTCACCAGTGATCACCGTATAAGTGTCACTGGTGACGCTGGTTAGCCAGTTAGTTATTTAGGTTCACCGCAAGGTTTTTATATAGGGTCAAGTACCCCCATATTTTACCTAATAAAGGTTTTAACCCCCTGATTGCCCCCTAGTTAACCCTTTCACCAGTGATCACTGTATAAGTGTTACGGGTGACACTGGTTAGTTAGTCTGCTATTTATAGCATCAGGGCACCTGCCGTATATAACCCAATGAAGGTTTAACCCCCTGATCGCCCGGCGGGTTATATCAATTAGGTTTAGTGTCAGATAGGGTCTGCGTCACCCCAGGCAGCATCAGGTTAGTGCCAGTAGTGCTAACACCCACGCACAAAGCATGCACCTCCCTTAGTGATATAGTATCTGAACAGATCAATATCTGATCTGATCAGATCTATACTAGCATCCCCAGCCGTTTAGGGTTCCCAAAAACGCATTGTTAGCGGGATCAGCCCAGATACCTGCTAGCACCTGTGTTTTCCCCCTCCTCCCAGCCCAGCCCAGCCCACCCAAGTGCAGTATCGATCTATCACTGTCACTTACAAAACACTAAACACATAACTGCAGCGTTCGCAGAGTCAGGCCTGATCCCTGCGATCGCTAACAGTTTTTTTGGTAGCGTTTTATACAGTCACTGACAGTCTGCTGCTTTTTTTATCTGTGAATCTTACTAGTGTACCAGTAAATTTAGAGCCCAAAATGGCAAATCAAAGGTACACTAGTAAAGAGGCCTACGAGTTTTTGAGCATGACAGATAGTGAAGAGGAGGTCACGCATCTGTCAGAATCAGGCTCAGAATACGATCCCGTAGACGACAGCGGCTCCATGACAGATAGCTCTGGCGACGAAGGTGAGGTCCCTGTTGAGGTGCAAGAACCGCAGGGCTCTTGTATGGAGCAGAGAAGTACTAGTGCCACTCATCCTTCTGGTGAACTGGCAAGCACCAGCAGCCTAGTACACCCTGGTCGTGTATCCAGCACTGCAGTAACACTTGGTGACGTGGCGAGTCCCATAAGTGCAGTTCAAGCTGGCGAGGTGGCAAGCACAAGTAGTGCTCATAGTGTCCTTCCTGCAGAATTCGCCAATCCTGATTGGGTGTCCACCACTTCTGCAGAACCCATACTTCCCCCATTCACTGGCCAACCCGGAATTGAGGTGGAAACAGCTGATTTTACGCCACTTTTCATGGAAGATCTCTATAGATCTTTTGTGGACCAAACTAATTTGTATGCTGGTCAATTCATCGCCGCTAATCCCCAGTTGCCCTCCCTTGCCAGAGATTGGAAACCAGTTACGGTTTCCGAATTTTAAGACCTTTCTGGGCCTTTCCCTCAACATAAATACATAAATTGACGAAGTTGCGGATGTATTGGTCCAAACGCCCCCAATTCACCATATGCCCATGTTCTCTGCCTCCATGGCTTGGGCACGATACGAGCAGATCTTGCCGTTGATGCATTTCAACGACAATGAACTTTGTCATCCTCATGGAGACCCTGAATACGATCGGCTCTACAAAATTCGGCCCTTCATAAACCACTTCCACAAACATTTTGCTACCTTGTTTACTCCCCATCAAGTTGTCTGCGTTGACAAGTCCCTGATTAAATTTTCTGCCCGCTTGTCTTTCAAACAGTACCTTCCCAGCAAGTGTGCCAGATACAGGGTCAAGCTCCATAAGTTCTGTGACAGGGCAACAGGCTATACATGGAGCTTTACGGTTTATGAGGGAAATGATAGTCACGTAGAGCTGGAAAACTGCCCAGATTACATAGGGAGCGCTGGCAAGATAGTGTGGAACTTAGTGTCACCCTTATTCGGAAAGGGGTACCATTTGTATGTGGACAATTATTACACGAACGTGCCACTTTTTAGTCACTTGTTTGATCATCAGATTTGCCGGGGCTTTCCCCAGCGTCTTGTAGATTCCCGTCTTAGGCTGGGGGAGACAGCCTGCTTGAAGTGTAATAATTAGCTTGCTGTGAAGTGGAGGGATAAAAGGAATGTTTTCGAGAAACCCCTCTGTGTCCATGAATATAACCAAAATATGGGAGGGGTGGACCTCAACAACCAGTTGTTGGCACCGTACCTAGTTGCCGTAAGGCCAGACGCTGGTACAAAAAAGTGTCTGTTTACTTATTTCAATTGGCTTTGCTGAACGCTCATGTGCTATACAGAGCTTCAGGACAGACTTTATCCTTCCTTGAATTCCAGGAAGAAATCGTCACAGACCTCCTGTATCCAGGCGGTGCTGCACCTCACCATTCCCAACCAAATGCAGTAAGCCGGCTGCATGAGAGGCATTTTCCGTATGTCCTCCGGAGTACCCCTACCCAACGAGCCCCCCAAAGAAGATGTCATGTCTGTAGCAAGCGCGGATATAAGCGTGACACCCGTTATTATTGTCCAAGCTGTCCTGACAATCCTGGTCTTTGCATTGGTGAATGTTTTTAACGCTACCACACACAAGTGAAGTTTTAGTGTAGGGTACAGCATTTCACAGACTAGGACACACTTACACAGGGTCTCCCAAGATGCCATCGCATTTTGAGAGACCCGACCCTGGAACCGAACCGTTACAGTTGTTACAGTTAGTTACAAAAAAAAGTGTAAAAAACCCCCACAAAAATGTTAGCGGGCATGCACTTTCCCAGTGTATTTAAAACTGGCAGAGACACCAGTAATGTGCAGTTCTCTGCAGCCCAGCGTGTGGCGCTGTCGCCTTGGGCTGGGGTTGAACCATTGCTGTGTGTCATACCCCTTTTTTCCTCTCTCAGCGGTTGTATGGTGGGGCGGGGGAACCCGCCGTGCTTGCTGGGAGAGGGTATAATAGGGCCGGCCATCTTTGTCACGGGGTCGAGTCCCAGGCACCTTCAGCCTGAGGGCGGTGGTTCGTGTCGGGAATCTAGGCGGCCCAGGCCTAGAGGAGGTTCAGAGGTCGTGTTCCATCCCAGGCACCTTTAGCCTGGGGTGAGGTACTCGGATAGAGGTCTGGGGTCCAGTGTCCTTCACTGGGTTCCCCGAGGGATGGATTTCCTAGGGGAACCCCGGGAGTGGGCTCCCCGAATCCAGTGGCGTAAGGGACCGGAGGGGATACTCGCCTGAAGACCTGGTGCAGCATATTTCCAGTGATGGGTGAGCCTCCGGAGACCGCCCGGAGGGATATATCCCTCGCCAAGGGACCGCAATACACTTTTAGAAGGAGAGAAGAAGAGTTCATTGTGTCTGGGCCTACTCGTATCCACACCCCCCTGTCTGTTCTGCTCGTTGAGGGAGTCCAACTGACTGTGTTTTACTCTGATATTGGAAGAATAAAGGAGTGTTGGGCTTTAATGGTGTGGGGCTCATTTTCTGGCAGACACTGTGCAAAAGGAGGAGGAGGCTCTGATGCAGAACACCGACCCGAAGGTAAAGAGGATCTTCTCACACCACACACACATCTGTGGTGGGAACTTGGCGTGGTGACCCCGCACTCTCTCAACCAAGGTACCCCTAGACAAAAGCCAAAGACAGATGATGTGATATCAGGGAGTGAGAGTAGAGGCCGCTACACGTGGGGGCTCGTCCGGGATGGTGTTCATGCTATTACGGAGTTTGGACGTGTTTGCCCGGAGGAGTTCCGAGTAGGTCGGCCATATCATTGGCTAAAGTGCATCCCTGCTCGAAGTCGTGGACATGACCCAGTGAAGGGAAAGGCCCGCGCAGAAGAGTGAGAAGAGGGGGGAGCCCAGCCGTGTGAGGGACTACACGTGGGGGCTTCTATTTGCACTGTGCCATCAGGCACACCCTCCCTGCTCAGTTTGTGGGCGTGACTCGGGAAAGGAGAAAGCCCGCAAACTAGAGTACAAGAGGGGAGGAGTCCAATACGTGTGAAGGACTACATGTGGGACTTTGGCGCAAAACTTGCAGTGCGCAATGGATCAGCAGCAAGTCACCATGTTCGGACATACATCGTGGGTTCCACTTCACCCTTCTACCACTACTTTGACTGCTGCTGCTCCGGTGACCGATACGGGGATTCGGCTAAAGCCCCGGGGACGATTCTTCTTGTATTCGTGCATGGACGTTGAGGCCCTGGGTGTGATTTGTCCCGGCTGCTCGGGACTGGTGTGTCAGCTAAAGCCGTTCAGGTGATGCGAGGCCTGCGGGGAGTTCTTATTCGAGGTGGATTCGGTCATCGAAAAGCCAAGAACCATCTACCCCGGCCGCACTACAGGCAACACCACTCAAGTTGGAGGAATCACCACTTTGACAGCCATCCCTGTGCGCACTGCAGCGACCGCGGGGGAGGTCGCAATCACTCAAATACGGGAGAAATCCGAGGATGCTGACTTGGTCACCACGGTCTCACAGCGTCCACCACCGAAGAGAAAGACCGGCATGGTAGCCCCGTCCAGCGGTTGCGGTGGACCATTCCGCCCGCCTACTCCCGGCCTGGATGGATCCATTGAGAGAAGTTCTGGACATCCCTTCTCAAGTAAAGGCCGAGGTAAGCCGGGCGGAGGGACTTGGTGTGTGGGCGGAGGTGGCAGTTCAGTCTCTACTGCAGGCTACCTGCCCGCGGAGGAGTGTGACACCTCCGACCTAGAGTCGCTCTCTGATCTGGGAGACGATGTGGCCATAGATGAGCTGTTTACTCAAAAGGGCCAGGACAAAGTACCTCTTGCTTCGTCCCGCAGAACCAGAGACCCACCCATGTCTACAGGGGACAGTACTACCCGGGTGGAGGCACCAGCGCCTGAGGAGGGGTCCCGTCCCCAGCCTACTCTCACATCCCCGGTGCCACCTGCAGCCAGTGCCGGGGAGAAGAGACTGTTGTTGCGGGCACCTATGCCCAGATTGGATGTGGCCAAGGTCCCTCGTCACCCAGATGCTATAGTCTTGCCAGGCGAAGGAGTCAAAGCCACTATGCCTCCGCTGGCGAGACTACAACGCCTATTTTGCCAGAAGGTTGCTGCTGAGTATGGGTGGCAGTACCCATACTTGTCCAAAGAACTGTTATACGAAGTGGAAGTTTGCCGGGAGCGCTGGTACAATGACTTTGTGTGGACTCACATTCAGGTCCCACACGCCCGCAGGTACCTTGCATGCTCCCCCAAGGCATCTCAGCGTTTCAAAGATTGCAAGGCAGAGTGGATGTTGGGGCGGCATATTCACACGGACAAAGTGCTGATTCGACGCAAGGAAGGGGAAGATGCCGAATACCAAATAGAGACTCTGGATCAGCATCTGAAACCCCTTGTCCTGCCGCACCCTTGTTTCTATCTGTAGGAGAAAAGAGACTCCGTTCTTGTTGTCTTTACACTGCTGAATTTTCCGGGGTTGTTGTTCTTGTTACCCAGAGGAGTTGAAGGACTGTTCCTGTTTGTTCTTCAATTTTCCAGCAAGCAATCATGGACTCTGGGGTAGATAGGGCCCAAAGAAGAAGGAAAGTTCCACAAGTGCAGTTACCGCGACGCTGTCACCAGGTGGCAGTGTCATGCATTGACATTCACTTTCCACACATACACTTTTAGAAGGAAAGGATTTCTCTGCGGAGAAGTTTTTTCGTTCTCACACAAACATATGTGTCAGGGATTTGTGTGTTTAACCTTTCTTTTCCCTTCTGCAGGAGAGCATCCCATCAAGGCCACTGAGAATGGGGTGGGTCTTAGCCAGGATGGGTGGGGAAAAGTGTTATGTGAAAATGTGATTTTCAGTGTTATGGTTAAGTGTTGTTGTTTCCCTTCCCTCTCCTTTCATGTGAGGCTCAGACACAACTGCTCCAGTTAGTTAGTTCCAAAGGTTTTATTTTTGTAAAATTCATAGTTGGTTTCTGGACTGGGTTATGTCAGCCATTGAGGACATAGTTTATTCCAGACACTGGGGGCCAGTGTCAAAGCACCAGGGGGAGAGTGTAGCGGGCATGCACTTTCCCAGTGTATTTAAAACTGGCAGAGACACCAGTAATGTGCAGTTCCCTGCAGCCCAGCGGGTGGCGCTGTCGCCTTGGGCTGGGGTTGAACCATTGCTGTGTGCCGTACCCCTTTTTGTCCTCTCTCAGCAGTTGTATGGTGGGGCGGGGAACCCGCCGTGCTTGCTGGGAGAGGGTATAAAGGGGCCGGCCATCTTTGTCACGGGGTCGAGTCCCAGGCACCTTCAGCCTGAGGGCGGTGGTTCGTGTCAGGAGTCTAGGCGGCCCAGGCCTAGAGGACGTTCGGAGGTCGTGTTCCATCCCAGGCACCTTTAGCCTAGGTTGAGGTACTCGGATGGAGGTCTGGGGTCCAGTGTCATTCACTGGGTTCCGCGAGGGATGGATTTCCTAGGGGAACCCCCAGGAGTGGGCTCCCGAATCCAGTGGCGTAAGGGACCGGAGGGGGTACTCGCCTGAAGACCTGGTGCAGCATATTGCCAGTGACGGGTGAGCCTCCGGAGACCGCCCGGAGGGATATATCCCTCGCCAAGAGACCGCAATGCACTTTTAGAAGGAGAGAAGAAGAGTTCATTGGGTCTGGGCCTACTCGTATCCACACTCCCCTGTCTGGTCTGCTCATTGAGGGAGTCCAACTGACTGTGTTTTACTCTGATATTGGAAGAATAAAGGAGTGTTGGACTTTAATGGTGTGGGGCTAACTTTCTGGCAGACACTGTGCAAAAGGAGGAGAAGGTAAAGAGGATCTTCTCACACCACACACACACACATCTGTGATGGGAACTTGGCGTGGTGACCCCGCACTCTCTCAACCAAGGTACCCCTAGACAAAAGCCAAAGACAGATGATGTGATATCAGGGAGAGAGAGTGGAGGCCGCTACATATATAAAATAGAAAAAACAAAAATAGTTGTTGTTTTATTGTTCTCTCTCTCTCTCTCTATTTTCTCTCGATTGTTCTGCTATTTTTTACTGTATTCTATTCTGCAATGTTTTATTGTTATTATGTTTTATCATGCTTGCTTTTCAGGTATGTAATTTGTTTTATACTTTACTGTTTACTGTGTTTTATTGTTAACCATTTTTTTGTTTTCAGGTACGCCATTCTGCTGCAGCGTGGAGTTATTTATCTTGACATCAACAGCGTTTGCTCCCACGATACATAAAGCTGTGACTCCAGTGCTGTAGGAGGTGATTTCACCACCACAGTTAAAAAAAAGAGCACATATGCCGAAGCATGGGGGCAGAAGGGGCGGAGGAGCAGGGTGTCTACTTTCCAAAATGGGGTCATTTGGGGGGGTTTTGTGCCATCTGGGCATTCCATGGCCTCCGAAATTGTGATAGGCAGTGAGGAGTGAAATCAAAAATTTACACCCTTAGAAAGCCTGAAGGCGGTGCTTGGTTTTTCGGGGTCTCTTTACGCGGCTAGGCACCCAAAAAGTCTCACACATGTGGTATCCCCGTACTCAGGAGAAGCAGCAGAATGTATTTTGGGGTGTAATTCCACATATGCCCGTGGCATGTTTGAGCAATATATAATTTAGCGACAACTTTGTGCAAAAAAAAAAAAAGTTTGTCATATTCCCGCAACTTGTGGCAAAATTTAAAATATTCCATGGACGCAACATGCCTCTCAGCAAATAGCTTGGGGAGTCTACTTTCCAAAATGGGGTTTTGTGCCATCTTGGAATTTTATGGCCTTCAAAACTGTCATAGGTAGTGATAGGTAGTGAGGAGTGAAATCAAAAATTGATGCCCTTAGAAATTTTGAAGGCAGTGCTTGGTTTTCAGGGTCCCGTACGCGGCTAGGCTCCCAAAAAGTCCCACACATGTGGTATCCCCGTACTTAGGAGAAGCAGCAGAATGTATTTTGGGGTGTGATTTCACATATGCCCATGGCATGTGCGAGCAATATATCATTTAGTGACAACTTTTTGTAATTTTTTTTTTTTGTCATTCAATCCCTTGGGACAAAAAAATTAATATTCAATGGGCTCAACATGCCTCTCAGCAATTTCCTTGGGGTGTCTACTTTCCAAAATGGGGTCATTTGGAGGAGGGGTTTTGTACTGCCCTGCCATTTTATCACCTCAAGAAAAGTCATAAACTAAAAGCCGTGTAAATTCCAGAAAATTTACCCTAGTTTGTAGACGCTATAACTTTTGCGCAAACCAATTAATATACGCTTATTGACATTTTTTTACTAAAGACATGTGGCTGAATACATTTTGGCCTTAATGTATGACTAAAATTTAGTTTATTCAATTTTTCTTATAACAAAAAGTAGAAAATATATATTTTTTTCAAAATTTTCGGTATTTTTCCATTTATATCGCAAAAAATTAAAATCGCAGAGGCAATCAAATACCATCAAAAGAAAGCTCTATTTGTGGGAAAAAAAAGACGCAAATTCCGTTTGGGTACAACATTGCATGACTGCGCAATTACCAGTTAACCACTTAAGGACCGGACCAATACGCAGCATAATGACCAGGCCCCTTTTTGCGATTCAGCACTGCGTCGTTTTAACTGGCAATTGCGCTGTCAATCGACGTGGCTCCAAAACAAAATTGGCATCCTTTTTTTACCACAAATAAAGCTTTCTTTTGGTGGTATTTGATCACCTCTGCGGTTTTTATTTTTTGCGCTATTAACAAAAATAGAGCGACAATTTTGAAACAAAATTACATATTTTTTTACTTTTTGCTATAATACATATCCCCAAAAAATATATAAAAAAACTTTTTTTTTCCTCAGTTTAGGCCGATACGTATTCTTCCACATATTTTTGGTAAAAAAAATCGCAATCCGCGTTTATTGATTGGTTTGCGCAAAAATTATAGCGTTTACAAAATAGGGCATAGTTTTAAGGCATTTTTATAAAAAAAAATTTTTTTACTAGTAATGGCGGCAATCAGCGATTTTTTTCATGACTGCGAGATTATGGCGGACACATCGGACACTTTTGACACATTTTTGGAACCATTGTCATTTTTACAGCGATCAGTGCAATAAAAAAGCACTGGTTACTGTAAAAATGACACTGGCAGTGAAGGGGCTAACCACTAGGGGCGCTGGAGGGGTTAAGTGTGCCTAGGGGCGTGTTTCTAACTAAGGGGGGTGTGGCTACGAGTGACACGTCACCGATCTCCGTTCTGTTTTCACAGAGCGGAGATCGCTGACATTGTCAGTAGGCGAGCGGGGAGATATTGTGTTTACACTAACATCTCCCCGCTCCATGCCTCCGTGAGACGATCGCGGAGATCACCGCGGTGATCGAGTCCGCGGGGATATCCGCGGTGATCGAGTCCGCGGGACCCGCGGCCCGACTCTCGGGGAAGGCAGGTCAACCCCAACATGATTGTGCCTGTACGAGCCATTCTGCCGACGTATATATACAGTGAGAGGTCCGTAAGTGGTTAAAGCAGTGCAGTGTGAAATTGTAAAAAGTCCTCTGGTCCTTAGGCTGACAAATGGTCCGGGGCTAAAGTGGTTAAAGTAGAATTGGGGAGGGTTCAAGCAATGTGGTAGTGATAGCTGATTATATCGTAACTAACTTAGTCAAGTGCAAATAAAAGGTATGTTATACTTCAATTGAAACTTGTGTGTAAGAAAAAACATCTACTAGGGTTCAATTACATTAGCACGTCGCTTGTTTTAGATTATTTTGTGGGATTAAATGTCAAAATAATGAACTTCATTATTTATATCATTTTTTTTAACCTTTATAAAAAGTGTTTTCCTTAGCTACATTGTTTTACTTTGTATGCTTCACCTTCTTATTTGCATTAAAATATCCAGAAGATGCAGCTGCAGGTTTTTTCTTTTTTAACAAATTATGAAGGTCACAAACAGCAATGATTTATTCCTTTTGTAGGGTTGCCAAATAAATAAAACATGTTGTTCATTTCCATTGTAGATGTCCGTGCATATAATTTCACTGTTTTATGCCTTGTCATGCAGTGATTTTACAGTGAAATGTCACTGGCAATTGAATACATTTATTAAAGTTATAATGTTTTTTGTTTTAAACTTGAAAACTAATACCAACGCTGATATTATACTAAGGGATCCAAAATGCTAATGGGTTTGGTTTGAGCAGAGTTTGCTGAACCCAGCAGGAAATCCATTAACCCCTAACAAAGTCCATAGAGGACTAAACTGGCTATTTTACTGTTTTTTTTTTTAACCACTTAAGCCCCGGACCATTTGGTAGCTAGAGGACCAGAGGTGAATTCAGAATTTTGCACTGCGCTGCTTTAACTGTAAATTGTGCGGACATGCAATGTTGTACCCAAACGAAATTTGTGTCCTTTTCTTCCCACAAATAGAGCTTTCTTTTAATGGTATTTGATTGCCTCTGCGATTTTTATTTTTTGCGATATGAACGGAAAAAGACCGAAAATTTTGAAAAAAATGATATTTTCTACTTTTTGTTATAAGAAAAATCGAATAAACTCAATTGTAGTCATACATTTAGGCCAAAATGTATTCAGCCACATGTTTTTAGTAAAAAAAATGTCAATAAGCGTATATTTATTGGTTTGCGCAAAAGTTATAGAGTTTACAAACTAGGGTACATTTTCTGAAATTTACACAGCTTTAAATTTATGACTGCCTATCTCATTTCTTGAGGTGCTAAAATGACAGGGCAGTACAAACCCCCCCCAAATGACCCCATTTTGGAAAGTAGACACCCCAAGGAAATTGCTGAGAGGCATGTTGAGCCCATTGAATTTTTTATTTTTTTGTCCCAAGTGATTGAATAATGACTAAAAGAAAAAAAAAAAATTACAAAAAGTTGTCACTAAATGATATATTGCTCACACATGCCATGGTTATATGTGGAATTTCACCCCAAAATACATTTTGCTGCTTCTCCTGAGTATGGGGATACCACATGTGTGGGACTTTTTGGGAGCCTAGCCGCGTACTGGACCCCGGAAACCAAGCACCGCCTTCAGGATTTCTAAGGGCGCAAATTTTTGATTTCACTCCTCACTACCTATCAAAGTTTCGAAGGCCATAAAATGCCAAAATAGCACAAAACCCCCCCAAATGACCCCATTTTAGAAAGTAGACACCCCAAGTAAATTGCTGAGAGGCCTGTTGAGCCCATTGAATATATTATTTTTTGTCCCAAGTGATTGAATAATGACAAAAAAAAATAAAAATTACAAAAAGTTGTCACTAAATTATATATTGCTCAAACATGCCATGGTTATATGTGGAATTGCACCCAAAAATACATTCTGTTGCTTCTCCTGAGTACGGGGATACCACATGTGTGGGACTTTTTAGGAGCCTAGCCGCGTACGGGACCCCGAAATCCAAGCACCGCCTTCAGGATTTCTAGGCACAAATTTTTGATTTCACTCCTCACTACCTATCACAGTTTCGAAGGCCATAAAATGCCAAAATCGCACAAAACCCCCCCAAATGACCCCATTTTGGAATATAGACACCCCAAGCTATTTGCTGAGAGGAATGGCGAGTATTTTACAGCTCTCATTTGTTTTTGAAAATGAAGAAAGAAAATATATATATATATATTTTTTTTTTTTCAATTTTCAAAACTTTGTGACAAAAAGCGAGATCTGCAAAATACTCACAATACCTCTCAGCAAATAGCTTGGGGTGTCTACTTTCCAAAATGGGGTCATTTGGGGGGGTTTTGTGCTATCTGGGCATTCCATGGCCTCCAAAACTGTGATAGGCAGTGAGAAGTGAAATCAAAAATTTACACCCTTAGAAAGCCTGAAGGCGGTGCTTGGTTTTTGGGGTCCCGTACGTGGCTAGGCTCCCAAAAAGTCTCACACATGTGGTATCCCCGTACTCAGGAGAAGCAACAGAATGTATTTTGGGGTGTAATTCCACATATGCCCATGGCATGTTTGAGCAATATATCATTTAGTGACAACTTTGTGCAAAAAAAAAAAAAAATTGTCGTTTTTCCGCAACTTGTGTCAACATATAAAATATTCCATGGACTCGACATGCCTCTCAGTATATAGCTTGGGGTGTCTACTTTCCAAAATGGGGTCATTTGGGGGGGTTTTGAACTGTTCTGGCATTTTATACGCAACATTAGGAAGCTTACATCCACTCTAACCACTTGAAGACAAAGCCCTTTTTGACACTTTTTGTTTACATGAAAACATTTTTTTCTTTTTGCAAGAAAATTATGTTGAACCCCCAAACATTATATATATTTTTAAAGCAAAGGCCCTACAGATTAAAATGGTGGGTGTTGCATTTTTTTTTCTACACAGTATTTGCGCAGCGATTTTTCAAACGCATTTTTTGGGTTAAAAAATACACTTTTTTTAATTTTAATGCACTAAAACACACTATATTGCCCAAATGTTTGATGAAATAAAAAAGATGATCTTAGGCCGAGTACATAGATACCAAACACGACATGCTTTAAAATTTCGCACAAACACGCATTGGCGACAAACTACATACATTTTTAAAAGCCTTTAAAAGCCTTTACAGGTTACCCCGTTAGATTTACAGAGGAGGTCTACTGCTAAAATTATTGCCCTCGATCTGACCTTCGCGGTGATACCTCACATGCATGGTGCAATTGCTGTTTACATATGACGCCAGACCGACGCTTGTGTTCGCCATTGGGCAAGAGCAGGGCAGGACAGGGGTGCTTTTTTTTTTTTTCTTTTTTTTTTTATTATTAATTTTGCTTTTTTATTTTATTTTTAAATTGTTCCTTCCAAGTATTTTTTTTTTTTTAATCATTTTTATTGTTATCTCAGGGAATGTAAATATCCCCTATGATAGCAATAGGTAGTGACAGGTACTCTTTTTTTGAAAAAACTGGGGTCTTCTAGACCCTAGATTTTTCCTCTGCCCTCAAAGCATCTGACCACACCAAGATCGGTGTGATAAAATGCTTTCCCAATTTCCCAATGGCGCTTTTTATATCCGGGGGGGCATTCCCTCCCACTGCTTGTAAAAGCAGTCCAGAGGCTAATTAGCCGCTAGGATTGCTTTTACATGAAAGCCGGCCGCAGGCTCAAAATAATGATACCAAGATGATACCTAAACCCGCAGGCATTATTCTGGTATAAACATTCAAAGTCCAGCAACATACCAGTACGTTGCTGGTCCTTGTTGGACATGTATTGTAATCTTTTTATTTCATGCAGCCAGTTGGCTGAACGAAAAAAGAGATTGATCGGTGGGTATGCCCACCATTAGAATACCGCCCTTCATCCACCCACTTCCAATGATGGGCATACACGCACCATTTATATATGCCGAAGCATGGGGGCATCCTCCCGCAAAAAAGTTATGCCGCACACACATGGTCGGACTTTTCCACGGGCAAGCCTCCGTCGGAATTTTGACCGTATGTACGCGGCATTAGGAGCAAAATCGCTCCTCCGCCCCTGCTGCCCCAATGCTTCGGCATATTTGCTTTTTTTTTAACTGTGGTGGTGAAATCACCTCCTACAGCACTGGAGTCGCAGGGATCAGGCCTGTCTCTGCGAATGCTGCAGTTATGTGTGTTTTTGTTTTGTAAGTGACAGTGATCGATCGATACTGCACTTGGGTGGCCTGGGCTGGACGGAGGGGCAAAACGCAGGTGCCAGCAGGTATCTGGGCTGATCCCGCTAACACTGCATTTTTGGGAACCTTAAACTGCTGGGGACGCTAGTATAGATCTGATCAGATCAGATATTGATCTGTTCAGATACTATACCACTAAGGGGGGTGTATGCTTCACGCGTGGGTGTTAGCGTTACTGGCACTAACCTGACGCTGCCTGGGGTGTGACTCAGACCCTCTCTGACGCTAAAACCTAATTGATATCACCCGCCGGGCGATCAGGGGGTTAAACCTTTATTGGGTTATATACACGACGGGTGCCCTGACACTATAAAAAGCAAACTAACTAACCAGCGTCACCCGTAACACTTATATGGTGATCACTGGTGAAAGGGTTAACTAGGGGCAATCAGGGGGTTAAAACCTTTATTAGATAAAATATGGGGGTACCTGACGCTATAAAAACATGCGGCGAACCTAAAAAAAATTACTGGCTACGATCTGCATCACCGACACTAAGACAGCGTTTAGAAAAACAATTGCTTAGCGACAGTGGTGATAGGGGGTGAAAGGGTTACCTGGGGGGCGATCAAGGGGGTTAAACCTTTATTAGATAATATATTGGGGTACCTGACGCTATAAAAACCTGCGGCGAACCTAAAAAAAATTACCGGCTACCGATCTGCATCACAGACACTAAGACAGCGTTTAGAAAAACGATCGCTTAGTGACAGTGGTGATAGGGGGTGAAAGGGTTACCTGGGGGGCGATCAAGGGGGTTAAACCTTTATTATATAATATATTGGGGTACCTGACGCTATAAAAACCTGCGGCGAACCTAAAAAAAATTACTGGCTACGATCTGCATCACCGACACTAAGACAGCGTTTAGAAAAACAATTGCTTAGCGACAGTGGTGATAGGGGGTGAAAGGGTTACCTGGGGGGCGATCAAGGGGGTTAAACCTTTATTAGATAATATATTGGGGTACCTGACGCTATAAAAACCTGCGGCGAACGTAAAAAAAATTACTGGCTGCCGATCGGCATCACTGACGCTAAGACAGCGATCAGAAAAATGATCGCTAAGCGACAGTGGTGATAGGCGGTGAAAGGGTTATCTGGGGGGTGATCAGGGGGTTAAACCTTTATTAGGGGGGTTTATGGGGCTACACTGGACCTAAGACTAAACTTTGGTGACACTTTTACAGTCACAAATGTCACTGATTGCAGTGATCACTAAATAAATGGTCACTGCAATCAGTGACACTGTGACTGGGGGCTGGGGGGGTGATCTGGGGGGTGATCTGGGGGGCCTGGGGGGGGCATTTATGTCCCTATGTGTCCTGGTGTCAGTGTAGTGTTGTGTGCACTGACCTGATATCTTCTCTTGTACGGCGCTCGGTATATGTGAGCGCCGCACCAGAGATGACATCACTTCCTCCTGCTCCCTCTGTCTGACACAGACAGAGGGGGCATTTCCATTCGCCGGGAGCGATCGCGAGGGGGTGGCCAGAAACGAATGGCTGCCCCCTCATCCCGGAACGCTCCCGGACACTTAGCCACCGCTCACTGTATAGGAGGGGGGTCCGATCGGACCCCCCAACTGTACAAAGGCAATCACGTATGCTCTACGTGATTGTGCCTGTCGGTGCCATTCTGCCGACGTATATATACAGTGAGCGGTCGTTAAGTGGTTAAAGTGTTTTTTTTTTTTATATATAAAACACATCATACGTACCTCCTCGTTGAGGGCCCCTCGCTGATGCTCCACCTCTTCTGCAAGTTCCCACATAGGAAGCCACTTCCTATGGGGGCACTGATGCGGGCTCAATCCCATTTCACCCTGCCTGCATCTGTAGACACAGACAGTGTGTCTCGCCCCCCCCCCGACCCTTGTCCCTGTTACTGATAGCAGCAGGAGCCAATGGCCTGAGAGAGCCACGGCTCTTGGGCACAATGCTGAACTGAGTTCAGGCTCAGGTAAGTATTTAGAGGGGACTGTGGGGGAGCAACATTACAAAAGGTTTTTTACCTTAATGCAGAGAATGCATTAAGTAAAAAAAAAACATAAGTCTTTACAACCACTTTAAGACTAATAAACAAAATATTGTTAAAATAGGGCATGGATTTCCCTTAAAATTCCCACAATAACCTTTCCAAGCATGAAGCCTGGGTGGCCAGGAAAGGACAGCAAGTGTGTGCCTCCCTTGCAAGGCACATAGTCCCAGTGGGAAATTCTTAATAGGGGAAATTACATTTCTTTATGTGTGTCTAAGCCCTGGTTCACACTGGTGCGTTTTGACATGCGATTTGGCATGTCAAATCGCATGTCAAAACGCCAGTATTTGCCGCAAATTGCCGGCAATGGCACCGTCCTAATCAGTGCGACGCCGCATCTGCGGCGCTGCACCGATTTCAAAAAGTAGTTTCTGTACTACTTTTTGCGATTTCAGCCATGATTTACATTGACATCAGTGTCAGATGTCTTTGTAATCGCGGCTGAAATCGGGACTGCCAGCGGGAGTGAAATCGTGCGAGTTCAGCTGAACTCGCACGGCTTCACTCCCGCAGCCCAGTGTGAACCTGGGCTAAGGCCCCTTTCACACTGGGGCGGTTTGCAGGCGCTATTGTGCTAAAAATAGCACCTGCAAACCGAGCCTAAACAGCGGCTGCTGTTTCTCCAATGTGAAACCCCCGAGGGCTTTCACACTGGAGCGGTGCGCTTGCAGGACGTGAAAAAAAGTCCTGCTAGCCGCATCTTTGGAACGGTGAGTGGAGGGTGTGTTTACCGCTCCTCCACCGCTCCTTCCCATTGAAATGAATGGGACACCGCGGTAATACAGCCCGCAAACCGCGGCTGTAGCCGCGGTTTGCGGGTGGTATTAACCCTTTTTCGGCCGCCAGCGGGGGTTAAAACCGCACCGCTAGCGGCCGAATACCTCAGCAATCCCGACGGTATAGCGCCGCACCCAGCGCCCCTGTGTGAAACCACTCTTAAAGTGTGTATAAAGCCAAACTGTTTTGTTTAAGATACAATAGGGACAACTAAACTGAAACACCTGTTCCACTGACAACTGCCTAAGAGGGAAATTCTCTTTACTTTACAGAATATTCCTGAACTTTTCCATCTCTGATACAAGAAGTCAGGGGAGGTCTCTCCAAAGTACACATATAAAAATAAATAGAGAAGATTTTAACCCTTGTCTACTTTATCCAAAACAAAAAATGTTTTGTTATACATACACTTTACGTTATGTCATAATTGGCTCATGAACCCTTCTTATCCATCTTAACATGGACATGATTCAGTAAAAGCTTCTAAATCAGGCATGTCCAAAGTCCAGCCCGCGGGCCAATCGCGGCCCGCGCTCCGATTTTGAACGGCCCGTCTGGTTATTTGGACACATATATCTCTTGTGGCCCCCGACGATCTCCCAGCACCTCGGGCCACAAAAGATGTATATGCTGGCTGCCTTGGAGGGGACAGGGAGGAGGCGGGACAAGTGCCGTACATACACAGGAGAATTTCCTGTTTACAGGCGGCCTCTGTAATAGGAAGTCCAGTCTCCGGCGCTGCCATTGGACGACTGTTCTGTCCATCAAAGGAGGCTGGACTTTCTATTAAAGAGGCCGCCGTGTAAACAGGAGATTCTCCTGTAGGTAATGTTTGACGCTCGTGAGTGCATTCCTGGCAATGGTGAGTGCATTCCTGGCAATGGTGAGTGCATTCCTGGCAATAGTGGGTGCATTCCTGGCAATGGTGAGTGCATTCCTAGCAATGGTGGGTGCATTCCTGGCAATGGTGAGTGCATTCCTGGCAATGGTGAGTGCATTCCTGGCAATTGTGGGTGCATTCATTCCTGGCAATGGTGAGTGCATTCCTGGCAATGGTGAGTGCATTCCTGGCAATGGTGGGTACATTCCTGGCAATGGTGGGTGCTGCATTCCTGGCAATGGTGAGTTCATTCCTGGCAATGGTGAGTGCATTCCTGGCAATGGTGAGTGCATTCCTGGCAATGGTGGGTGCATTCTTGGAAATGGTGTGTGCATTCCTGGCAATGGTGGGTACATTCCTGGCAATGGTGGGTGCTGCATTCCTGGCAATGGTGAGTTCATTCCTGGCAATGGTGAGTGCATTCCTGGCAATGGTGGGTGCTGCATTTATGGCAATGGTGAGTCTGCAGATGGGCACTTGTGAGGCTGCAGATGGGCACTGACCCTTATTTTTTTCTTCACAGTTCTTTATTTAAATTTATTTATTTTTTTCTGAAACTTCGCTCTTAAAGTGAAGGTGCGTGTTATACGCCAAATAATACACCTGAGCTCATCTCTTTACTCACACACAGCCACAAAGGCAAGATAATTCTTGTTGAGCAGTGTATTAGTGCTCGACCAAATTTTAAAAGTTCAAAGAATGTCAGGCCTAATGGTCGGCCCTCAAGCATGTTCACTTCATCAAATCTGGCCCTCTTTGAGAAAAGTTTGGACACCCCTGTTCTAAATCTTATGTTTCTGCAGCACACACTTGCTCCAATCAGGGATGTGCCTAATAAGACTACTGGAAATCCATCCTCTGTCTGATCAACAGGTTAATCTGTTTGCCCATGCTCTAGATAAAGGTCTGCCTCACTCTGACTTCTCTTTGACCCGTCAGGCTCTAAACTATTTCTGGTAATTGTTTGGACTGTGTTTGTATTATTGTATTTTTGTCTGTGATACTTGTCTGTGCTTATGTTCACCTGCTTGAACTCTGGAGTCTGTTTTACAATCTGTTTGTGCTTATTTGGCCTGCTGACTTTGCCAGTTTTCTGTAATCTCCATCTGTCTTTAGACTTACACTATTTAAGCATCTTTCCTGCCTGTTGGTCAGCTGTCTTTCCTGGTGATATAGTGGCTCCTCCATGGCTGCTACCTAAGCCAGACAGGTAATTTGGTAGGACATCATAATGAAGAACAGCAATTGGAAGGTGTGGTAGACCTTCTAAAGCCTTGTACACACAATCGGATTTTCCGTGGACAAAGCCTCAGACTTTTGTCCGAAGGGTGTTGGCTAGGAACTTGTCTTGCACACAATTGTCGGCCAACAAACATGAACGTATTTACGTACTATGTGGTTTTCAGCTCTTTAGCATCACCCTTTGGGCACCTTCTGCTAATGATGAGTTTGGTGAGCATTGCTTCTGAGTATGACATCTAAGAGGTAGCAACAAATGTGCCACTTAGAGGAGGTGCTTCAGAAGAACCTCGTGACCACATTTACAGAGAATGGCTGTTATTCCTTTCGTGGCCAATGTGTCTCTAATCCACTGATTGTTGAAAGGAGGAGAAGTAGTGGTGGTGGCTGCCTTATTAATGCTTTTAATTCATTTTTAAGAACATGTTGGACAGAAATGGCTGCTGGATGCAGTCACAGACAGCACCTTAAACCATATGATCTCAAATTACCTGGGTCCGGGGTAGATGAAGACACTCTTCGAACCAAGTAATACATGGATTTTGTGTCCAGGCTATACCGCTGCATGGAGCTTGTACATTATGTGATGGAGCTGTTGGCTTGCACTGCAGCCAATGTGCCATTAGAGAGGACAATTCAGTAAAGAATGCACTATTGTGACAGGGAGTCAAATCTACTTGATCACCAGTGATTACAAAACTCCTGCAGCTGATGCTAATGACTTAAATGTTGTATTTATTATGCCTTACATCATTACCATCTACTACCACCATTGTTGGCCTAGCAGCATTGCCTTCACCTGTTACTTCCGCTGGCCTGGCACTATTACCATCTCCTGCCCCAGCTGTTGGCATGCCATCATTACCAGCTTCTACTACTGGCAGTGCCAAGATCATCATGTCCTTTGTTTGACAGATCCTTGCCTATTAAACTTGAAAATGACCATAATTGATTTTGAAGACCCCCCCCCCCCATAGATCTCAATGGGGTTTGGACTAGTTTGCAGTTTTTCGACTTTAAAATGAGTTTACTGAGCAACTTGCAAATAAAACACAGGGCAATTTGCCTCACTTCCCTACTCACCATGTGAAAAAAAGAAGGTGGAGTTAAATAAAGAATTCTTGAAAAAAAAAAAAAGGTATGTAATTAATTTGGTGCAAATTATGCCAAGCTCTTAGCATGCAGCACAACAGTAACAGAGAACACCATTCTGTAAGCTCATAAAAGCAGGTGGTGAAAACATTTATATGAAAATCCTTGCCCTGCATAAGTGGTTATTAGTACAAGAAATACTACTAGTGAAATAGAAAAAGATGCTCCTTATTTTAACAACTAAGCATTTTCACAGTCACAGACTGCTGGCAATGTACATAATAATTGGACCACATCAGACACACCCCTCTCTTGCTCTTTACTACAACTCTGCATAAAGATGTATTTGATGAAGGGTATAGCTGTTACTCATCTATGCCAGCATACAGCAGAAAATTCACATACACTGGAACTACATAAGAGAAAAGAGGGGCGTTTCTTTGGGAGACTTCATCGGATCCCCCATTTCTATTCCTTATCCCGGGGGTTTACTCCTCCTTTTTACACTGGACATAGGTTACCCATTTCCACCTTACTCGCTATCCAACATAATAAACCCAGTCCCTCTTCCCTTTTTTTTTTTTTTTTTTTGCTTTGTTTTTTTTTTTTTTTGCTTTGTTTTTTTCTCTTCTCTTTCCCTTATCCTACTAGAGAGTTTTCCCAAATCCAGGAACTCTACACTGATAGGAGGACAACATTGGCCAGAGTGGATATAAGATTTCAATAGCCCTAACATTAAAGCCCCATGCACACGAGACGCTGTTATTTGCTGTTAAACGCGCGTTCAGAGGCAGTTGGACACTTTTTTCAACTGCTCCTGAACCCATTCAATGTTATCCTATGTGTCCATGCACACAGTCTCGTTTATTGCCGTTTTTAGGCAGTTGCGTTTAACCTCGTTTTTCCAGAAGCAAAAAAATGGGTTCAGACGCAAAAGTTTTCCACGTTTCAGACGCAAAACGCGGCTAAACGCCGCTAAACGCGGCAAAACGCGGTACCAGCGTTTTGTCGCGATTTCGTTTATTAGCGTTTTTAAAGGTGACCTATTTTTTTACATTAGAAATCTCAAAAATGATGGCAAATGATGAAAAACCATCAAAAAAATATGCAAAAAACTGTAATTGCTTGCATTGCACTGTAGACAATCCACAACTTGTGGCAGGTGACGTGGCAAGTGGACAATCCACAACTTGTGGCAGGTGATGTTGCCAGGTGACGTGGCCAGGTGACATGGCAGGTGAAGTGGCAGGTGGACAATCCACAAATTGTGGCAGGTGACGTGGCCAGGTGACGTGGCCAGGTGACGTGGCAGGTGACGTGGCAGGTGGACAATCCACAAATTGTGGCAGGTGACGTGGCAGGTGACGTGGCAAGTGGACAATCCAAAACTTGTGGCAGGTGACGTGGCCAGGTGACGTGGCAGGTGGACAATCCACAAATTGTGGCAGGTGACGTGGCAGGTGACGTGGCAGGTGACGTGGCAAGTGGACAATCCAAAACTTGTGGCAGGTGACGTGGCCAGGTGACGTGGCAGGTGGACAATCAACAAATTGTGGCAGGTGACGTGGCCAGGTGATGTGGCAGGTGACGTGGCAGGTGGAAAATCAACAAATTGTGGCAGGTGACGTGGCCAGGTGATGTGGCCAGGTGACGTGGCAAGTGGACAATGCACAACTTGTGGCAGGTGACGTGGCCAGGTGACGTGGCCAGGTGACGTGGCAGGTGACGTGGCAAGTGAACATTCCACAACTTGTGGCAGGTGACGTGGCAGGTGACATGGCCAGGTGACGTGGCCAGGTGACGTGGACAGGTGATGTGGCAAGTGGACAATCCACAACTTGTGGCCAGGTGACGTGGCAGGTGACGTGGCAAGTGGACAATTCACAACTTGTGGCAGGTGATGTGGCAGGTGATGTGGCCAGGTGACGTGGCCAGGTGACGTTGCCAGGTGATGTGGCAAGTGGACAATCCACAACTTGTGGCCAGGTGACGTGGCAGGTGACGTGGCAAGTGGACAATTCACAACTTGTGGCAGGTGACGTGGCCAGGTGACATGGCCAGGTGACGTGGCAGGTGACGTGGCAAGTGAACATTCCACAACTTGTGGCAGGTGACGTGGCAGGTGACATGGCCAGGTGACGTGGCCAGGTGACGTGGACAGGTGATGTGGCAAGTGGACAATCCACAACTTGTGGCCAGGTGACGTGGCAGGTGACGTGGCAAGTGGACAATTCACAACTTGTGGCAGGTGACGTGGCAGGTGATGTGGCCAGGTGACGTGGCCAGGTGACGTTGCCAGGTGATGTGGCAAGTGGACAATCCACAACTTGTGGCCAGGTGACGTGGCAGGTGACGTGGCAAGTGGACAATTCACAACTTGTGGCAGGTGACGTGGCCAGGTGACGTATCAGGTGATGTGGCAAGTGGACAATCCACAGCTTGTGGCAGATGATGTGGCAAGTGATACGCTAAATACAAGTACACTGCTGCTCTCTCAGCTGCTGGTCTCCCAAAATGGCTGAAATGGTTAAATAATAATGTTTTTTGAGCTTAGGGAGGGTCTTATGATGTTTCTTAACTAAACGCCTATAGACGCAAACGCGGTAAAACGCGGTAAAATGCCGCTAAAATCGCGGCAAAACGGGCGTTTTTAAACGCCGGTTTTAGCCTTTAAAAACGTGTGTTCAGCAGAGTTTGCACCGGCGTCTCGTGTGCATGGGGCCTTAGGCTGCATTCACACCTGAGCGTTTTGTAGCCTGAAGCCTAAAGCTACAAAACGTTCGAGGGGAAAAAATACATTATTCTCTATGGAGATGGTTCACATCTCCACTCCATGTCGCCTGAAGCCGAACGCCTGAAGCTCAAACAAGTTCCGGACCCTTTTTTGTCGCGCGAATCGGGCAGATTTGGGCGTTCGTATCCCCATAGAAAGTAATGGAAACGCTCGATTCAAGCGACTAGCGCGACAACGAGCGTTTCTACGGGCGTTTTGTCGCTGCATCTGCTCAAGTGAAATAGATTGTACATAAAGGAAATGACATAAAACATAACAGGAAGTGCACAGATCACCATTTTAGCAGACATACAGACCAACAATATGGAGGGTGAAGTAGATGAGACTGTATGCCTGCTGAATCAGGAGACCTTTATTAGAATGGTCAAGGAGCACCCCTGTCTCTATGATACAAGAGATCCTACTTATAAACTCAGAGCGAGCAAGAGGAGGGCATGGAACCAGATTGCCATGAAAGTGTTCTCAGACTGGGCAGACCTAACTGGCCATGTTAAGGATGGTAAAGGTAAGATAAACCCCTGCAAACATTAGTACATTATTATGCTTAACCACTTCACACCCGGGGCCAATTATGACATTTCTCTCCTACATGTAAAATCCATAATTTCTTGGCTAGAAAATGACATAGAACCCCCAAACATTATATATGTTTTTTTTAGCAAAGACCCTAGAGAATACAATGGTGGTTGTTGCAACTTTTTATCTCGCACGGTATTTTCGCAGCAATTATTCGAACACGTTTTTTTTTTTTTAAAAAAACAGTTTCATGCTTTAAAAAAAAAATACAATAAAGTTAGCCCAATTTTGTTGCATAATGTGAAAGATGAAGATACGGCGAGTAATAGATACCCAACATGTGAAAAAGTCCTGCAAGCCGCATCTTTGGAGCGCTGTAGGAGCGGCGTATTTACCGCTCCTAAAGTGCCCCTTCCCATTGAAGAGCCTCTGCAGCGGCGATTTGCGTGCCTTTCTAACCCTTTTTTGGCCGCTAGCGGGCCAGTTTTAACCCCCGCTAGCGGCCGAAAAAGGGTTAAAACCGGCGGCTGCCCCATTGATTTTAATTGAATACACCGCTCCTTCACCGCTCCAAAGATGCTGCTAGCAGGACTTTTTCTTACCGTCCTGCTAGCGCACCGTTCCAGTGTGAAAGCCGAGTGAAAGGAGTCGCTTTTGTCAGGCGCTATACAGGCGCCTCAAAAACGCCTCAGGGGCCTATGCATAGGAGTATGAGTATAGTATAGTCAGCATGTCACAAATACATGATGGCACACTCTGACCCCTAGTGTGTATTGTACAGATACTGCACACAAAGATAAATATATATTTAAAAAAAAAACATGGGACTTCTTAACAATAAATCAAGCAATTTTATTAATTATTCACATAGCATAGTATACGGTTTTATTATTATAACAAATAAATAAAGACTTAAATTTATTGAATTGCCTCAAGCTGCCATGGGACCTGTCCTGCTGGAGACATGAAGTAGGACGCAAATTGATCCCTGACATGTGTCCCTTGTCTGCTTCCACGAACACCGGTCCAATGCGCTCTTTCCATACTCTCAAGTACTGGCTCCTCAAAATCATATCCATCCCGCTGCCTTACAAAATTATGCAATGCACATGAAGCCTTTACAGCAGAGACTGCATTTTGCATATTGAGAACAATCGGAGTGTGCAGTACCCGCCATTTATTTGACAATATGCCAAATGCACATTCTACCACACGACGTGCTCGTGTTAGACGGTAATTGAACACACTACTCTGTTCATTTAGATTGTGCCCTGAGTAAGGCCGTAGTAGATGCTCACTCAGAGCAAAGGCCTCATCTCCAACAAACACACTGGGTAGGGGAGGGCCATTTGTGCCTGGGAGTGGCCTGCTTGCCGGAAGGTCCAGACAATCGGTACGTAGGAGGTGTCCAAATGAGGAATTGTTAAAAATAGCAGAGTCAGCGCTGCTGCCATACGAACCAATGTCAATGTACCGGAAGCAATAATTGGCATCCGCAACCGCCATCAAAACAAAGGAAAAATATTTCTTATAGTTGAAATATTGGCTTCCGCTTCCCATGGGCTTAATGATCCTGATATGTTTCCCATCAATCGCTCCGACACAATTAGGGAAATTGCAGCGTTGCAGGAAAACCTCCGATATCTGGGACCACTCTTCTGATGTAGGTTTTTTAAACACCATATCCTTCAAAATCTCCCAAATTGCAGAGCAGGTGTCACGGACTATATAACTGGCTGTTGATTTCCCAACCCAAAAGCTATAGTGCAGACTTGATATAGATTGTCCAGTTGCTAGGAACCTACAAAGAAATAAATATATATATTTTAATTTGTGTTTTGACAGTTAAAATGCTAAAATTAAAGTGGAAAAGTATACGGGATGCCTACACTCGACATCTACGACTGACCAGGGAATGTAGGAGTGGATCTGCGGCATGTGCTTCGAGAGAGTACATGTATGCTAAAGAACTGGAGTTCGTTCGGCCATTGCTGGCTTTGGGGTGGTAAGCTATCATCTGTACGAATGTCATTAAACTAAATGTAAAGAGAAAGTTCTAATAATTAATTTCTATTTTCAGTACTGAAAACAGCTGGGAGGACAGTTCCCCAAATAATGCTTTGGACACACAAGCAAGCCAAGCATCAGGTGTTGATCAAGAAGCACAAGATCTGGAGAGGCAATCGTCTACTCCAGCACGCTCTACATCAGCAACACCTCTGGGAGACGAGGAGTCCACACCACCTACTGCTGTACGTGTACCAGCTAGAGGAACAAGAAGGAGGGCTCCGGAACCCGATTTTAACCGAATGCTGGACATTATGGCCGGTATGTCGGACAGGATGACCAGCAATAGGTTCCATGTTCAGGTGTCTGCTAGATGTCTGGAAGGTCTGATGGAGAAGGTACCATCAGAGCTCCAGGCAGACATGTTGTCAGGTACCATCCGCTACATTGCGACCTTTATCCCGCCAACCACCACATATAGGTCCTCAGAACCTCCGCCACCGTATGGTCCTTTTGCAAATCCCCCCCCGCCCCATCTGCCAGCACCACATTCTTTACCCCTTCCTCGGTTTTCAGCACCACCTCCTAATTACCCTCCTCTGCCTACACCGCCACCAACTAATTACTATCCTCTGCCAACACCACCACCATCTTCTAATTGGCAGCTTAATGATCATCCATCTACCTCCACCTGGTCACAATATGGCCATGCAATGGATGCGGTCAATGCACCTAACGAGGGAGTCAACTCTTCCCAAACCTTTCAACACCCGTGAATTTTTTTTTTGTTTTATGAGCTACGTTAGCTCTATTTCTTTGTTTATGGTTGAGCTGTAAATTTTCCAAATTAAAAAAAAAAGAGAAAGTAATCGTTCGTTAATATTTTATATTAACAAATAAAGTTTTCGTTTAGCATTAAAATTGTGTGATTGGATGTTTATTTTTCCCTCAATTCTTTACAAAAGTAGGATTTTTATTATAATAATCATTGTAATATGTTATTTTTCGCACATGAAATGTGTATACCACAAATAACGCCACAAAATACATACATTGCACTGATGACACGTGACACTGACAGGTGGTACTGATACGTGGCACTGGGGACACGTGGCACTGGGGACACGTGGCACTAACAGGTTGCAATGATGACACGTGACACTGACAGGTGGTACTGATACGTGGCACTGGGGACACGTGGCACTGGGGACACGTGGCACTAACAGGTTGCAATGATGACACGTGACACTGACAGGTGCTATTGATACGTGGCACTGATGATACGTGGCACTGGGGACAAAAGGAAATAAGAAGAATTTACCTCAGTGTGATGATTAGTCGTTCCACTGGGGGTATACTGTTCCGGAAATAGGTGTCCATTCTTTGCAACCGGCTACTGAGTAAACCCAGTAACTCATCAAAGCTGTGAGCAACAAAAAGAAATATGGGGTTTATTAGTGGACATTATAAGACAGGAACAATGTCAAGCATCATGAATCCAAATTACTTTGACTAACCTTTTTATGGACATCCTTGTGTAGTCCAAGAATTTATCATCATGCTCACGTAGATCACTATACATGACCCAAAATTGGCCTCTCTCTTCTCGTTCGGCAATTACTGGGTGGATCCAATATCTGCGTGCCCTCTTCTTTCTCCTCTCTCTTTCATGTAGAAAGTATGTGGTAACAGTGGCTGCTGCCAGAAAACACGCCATCTCATTGTCACTCATCTTTGTGCAGAAGATAGTACAAAGATGGAGCAGGAAGTACAATGATGAACCGGTAGTACAGTATTCACCCAGGAAGCAGATGAACAAAATCTAAAAACATAGCAACAAATGATGACAGTGATGATCATTTTTCCTATTGGCTATCAAGAAAAACGCCGAAGTTGAAAAACGCCTGAAAACGCTGTATGCAAATGTGCAAAAACGTCCGTATTCGCGCGTCAAAACGCCGGTAAAAACGTCGGTAAAAACGCTCGAAGCGCTACGCTCAGGTGTGAATGCAGCCTAAGGATCCCTCCAAGGTTAATATTATGCACCCTTCTATCCCTGGTTGGAGAAACTGCCATTTCTATATACTTTTAATTTCCTGTTACCCGGTCCTTCCCTCTCTTACACTACAAATCTATAAGCACTCAATAACCACTTTTGTGCTATGTTGTTATACATTTCCCAAATTAAAGATCTCATACTACAGCCCTGACTTTAAACCTCAAGATTCAACGTTGTGTATTTATATAAATGCAAGTCAAATGTAATGTTAGGTGTTATAAGCTACCACACGAAAGGGCTAATGGCCTATTATTCATTTGTCACGAAAGTCTTTGATTATGAGATGTATGAGATGTTTGTAACATTCACTATGTATGAGCTGTTTACCCATTTAAAAAATAAAAATAAAAATTAGTTTGGAAAAAAAAGAGAGATTCCAAACAAAATCAGTTCAAATGATATCATATGCTGGCATCACTCTATATAGAGAAAATAGCAACATCAAAAGTCTTTAAAGCAGACCTTGCGAGGGAATGCAAGTTCCGCTTACCTCATAGGCCCCCACCTAAAATGCAAAAAAAATGTAAATATAAGAAAAAAAGGGAGAAAATACATGCCTTACAGAGATGCAGAGGAATTGTCAGCCATGTGTAGCAGACTGACAATTTCTTTCAGACAATTAGTGTTGGTTCACACTGGGGTGGCACGACTTACCACGCGACTCGGCAAGGCGATCTGAAGACGACTTCAGAGGCAACTTGCAAACTGACTTCTGTATTGAAGTCAATGGAAGTCACCCTGAAGTCGCCCCAAAGTAGTACAGGAACCTTTTTCTAAGTCGGAGCCACTTGAGTCGCTCCTATTAGAACAGTTCCATTGTACAGAACGGGACGCGACTTGTCAGGCGACTGAGTCGCCTGACGAGTCGCCCCTGTGTGAACTGGCTCTTAATTAGAGAGTAAGCCTGAAGAGGGAAACAAAAGGTGGAAAAGTACAATAGTGCAATAAAAATATTACAATTTCCAGAAATGTAAAAAAATCATATGCCTTGGTTAAGATGTCCTGGGTTGCTACATGTTTACAGTTTATGTTTATCATTACACAGCTATTTAGGTATTTGTATTTATATTGGCACTACCTAGTTTGCAACCTTTATGGTTATGCTTGATATTCATGCACACAGTATTATTGTTGTTGTTGCATGTAATAACCAGGAATGCTGGAGAATGTACCTGTCTTTGTCCAGTATGCCTACCTTTTCTGTATGTCTTTATCTTTCAATAAAACTTTTAATGGTAAAAAAATCATAACCGCACAAAACTTTGGGCAGTAAGAGATGGTATCAAAAGCCCCAGAAAATAATCCAATGGCACCAGTTGATGGTCCAGAATTCAGACTGTAGACACTCAGCAGTATGTAACCTGGAGGTGATATACTTACCTAAAGCTTGTCCCTGGAGTTTGGGGATTGCTTTATTTTTCTGTTTAGAGCTTTTTTCCTTCACTGTCACCTGGTGATCCACAATCACTTTAAGTGTACATAAACCAGATGTGGCCAGCTTAAACTGAACCTTATCAGATATTTCACATGGTTTGTAGCAAACCCCCAAATGTTTTCAGATGTCTGCTTTGAGGGACTTGGCTTAATCCAGGCCAAAATCTACTTTGCTTATCCTTGTGTTCAACGTAATGCATGCAGTTATAATGAACCTGTCACAGTCAAAATAACTCCAACCTGGTCTTTCCAGATATGTTGCTTTTATTGCTTCCAGCAAAAAAAAATATTGTTTGTAAGACTAATTGATTATATTAATGTGATTGCTAATGAGGGTAGTTAGATGGCACCATGCAGGGACAGATACTTTAACAGCATTTATGCTTATTACTGTAACCATCATTTAGCTGGAGATACAAATCTATAAATCAGTTGCCCAAGGGAATATAGAATGCCATTTAAAGCAACTTAATTTATATCTGCATGTTATATTATTGAAAAACAGCATGAGAGCAAATCAGCAATATAATGAAATTCATCGAGTGTGTAGCATAACAAATAGGCTGTTTTGTTTATTTTGTAGCAATCATTTATTAATTAACAGTTTTTAAATTTTTCTTAAGGGCCAATAATATTAGTTTTGAAAGTAAAAGTTATGGACAAAGGTCAGAGCAAGGATGATTACCATAGTCCAAGGGGTGAGAAAAAGGCAGTCAAATTCAGTGGCGGCTGGTGCTCAATTTTTTTTGGAGGGGGCGACAAACAAATCACCCACCACCCCCCCTCGGTGGCTTCCCCTGCATCTCCTCCTCCTCGGCGGCAATATGATCGCTTCTTCTCTCGGCCAAGACCCACTTACTGTTTGGCTGTGAGGAGAATCAGGTAGACAATAGCGAATATTCGCTATTGTCACACAACTGGGTGGGCTCAGGGCGCAGTGCTCTGCGGCCCGAGCCCACCCTTTTTTGAAGCCAATTAGAGCTTTAGGCTCTAATCATTTGCTTCTAAAAAAAACTCCATTGGAATCAATGCGTCTGGTGCCCTGCATGTAGATTAGGAGCCTAAGGGCATGGATTAGGTGGGCGGTGCCCCTGCGCCCCTAATGGCTGGGCCGCCACTGGTAAGATTCAAGTATGTCATGGTTTGGAACATGATCTAGAATATGCAATCCAATTAAATTATACATTGTTTATGAGATTTATACGCCTTACTGGAAAATTAAATGAAAATACAGGTATTATTTAATGACCACCACTGCCCTATCACACAAATGAATATACAGTTTATGTAATTACATTTAAAAAATGTTAATATGACAAACATAATTAGGTTGAATCTGTATGTGGACATCTGAAAAGGGTGGTTAAGGCAGGTTTTTTAATATTTAATTTGCCCATAGATTTAAATCTCAGCATCTGATAATCTGGCTTGTCAGCTGTTAAGTTAGGGATGTAACTACAAATTATAGGACCCCATTGCAAAATTTTAATAGTGGCCCCTTCAGACCTTTTTAACAAATCTGATAATATTGTTATTGATCTTAACATAAAGTATGCCCAAATCAAGGGCAGGCAGCAGAAAAGCTGTTGGCATAGCCAGTACACACCTAAGAACCAGTGCAGTGGATTTAAATTGTTAGAAAAAAGCAGCACAGTTAAATATTTAGTCAGGCTGAAAAAAAGACATAAGTCCATCTAATTCAACCAACAGAAAATAACAAATAAATAGAAAACCTACATATACACAATCTTATACTCATAGTTGATCCAGATGAAGGCAAAAAAAAACCCAATAAAGCATGGCCAATTTTTTCCCGTTCTCAGTAATGTCTAAGTGAATAACTCTATACCTAACTCACTATTTGGACCACCTACTGTATGTATTTATACATGGTGATTCTATTCCCCGTACTGCCTCTCCTCAAGAGAGAATATATTCAGTTCAGTTATGCTTTCCTCAAAGCTGAGCTTCTCCATGTCTATTTTTAGTTTGGTTGCCCTACTCTGCACTTTTTCCAGTTTCCCAATATCCTTTCTGTGAATCCAATATCCCTGGAAATTGTGTGTGCCACATGTTATAGATAGAAGCAGTGGCTCCATCGCGTTTGGGAGCTGCGAGGCGCACTGCGGGTCTTCCTCCTCCCCTCTCATTAGGGTGGGGGGACAACCCTGTACTACGCATCGACGGCACGCTCTATGCGATGGAACTGTTGTGCCACGCCCATGGCGCCACCGCTTTCCATCACCTTTTTTCATCTAGCAGCCAGGTGGAGGAACATTTTGGCACGGTTTTGTTTGGGACGGTTCCGCCCAGCTGCAGTTGCCTACTCTCCACAGTGCACGCCCACGTGACATTGGCGGGTGTGGCGGACCAGCCCTTATAAGCCATTCTGGGGCATTTTGACTCACATGGTGGTTCCAGCTTCTTACCTGCACACCTTGTATATCACTCAATGGGCAGCACATTGGTGTAGTGGTTAGCACTTTCACCAAGCAGCAATAGGGTCGCTGGTTCAAATCCCGACCATGACACCATCTGCCTGGAGTTTGCATGTTCTCCCTGTGCCTGCGTGGGTTTCCTCCGGGTACTCCGGTTTCCTCCCACACTCCAAACACATGCTGGTAGGTTAATCAGATCCTGTCTATATATTGGCCCTAGTATGTGTATGTGTTTGTAAGTGCGTCTGGACCCTTCGGGGTTAGGCCGCGCTATATCAAGATACCACTCAACTAAACTCAGAATTGAAGTGTTTGTTAGGTAAATTGACTCTCACCCTTTTTCCAAGTATTCATGCTGCACTTTCATTTGACTTTTACCTTCCGCTTGGTAATTGAATTTGAATTTCTAGGTATTTCACATCTTCATCTATTTTACTTTCCACTCTCACTAACCTAACTTTATCTATACACTCATTAGCATCTCATTATCCTATCCTTTACCAAGTATATGATTTATGACCCATGTTATCACATGATATGAGTTCCCAGTCTATTTTATAATTTCACTTTTGTTTCCAGCACTTATGGTCAGTTATGACCATTGATTTGGGGAATTTCCTTTTTTGGAAACCATCCTTGTTGAGTACTGTGTCATAACCACCTCAGCTCCCACCAACGACACGCCTTTGGGGTTTTCTGATTCATGTTGGCACACTGCTACTGCATAGATACAGACAATGTAAGGACTGTTGAGAGTGGTTTTGGTGGGTTTATTCTAGGTAATATTACCTCTAATTATCTCATTGTAGTCTCCTTCCCGTGACAGGGTCAGACCTTGCAGATATTCTTGTTATTACTATACTACAGCATTCAATTTCCACATGCATGCTCCTGAAGAGTGGATGAATCCACAAAATGCATAGAGCTACTATATGCCGTGTTTTTTATGCCAACTATATATTTTATCTATTTAGTGATCACTTCTATTATGTGATTTGTATTATTAAGTGGTAAATTGTAATTGCTGTATGGTTATCCACCGCATTTTCTATGTTTGCCCATGACTACCCTCATTCAACATTCAACATTATCATTGATTTCCAATAAATTTAAACTACCTGCCTGCTTCATTCAAAGTCCCAACCCTTAGGCCTCGTACACACGGCCGAGATTCTCGTTGAAAAAAACATGTCGTTTTTTTTTGACGAGATTCTTGGACAAGAAACTTGTCCCGGCCGAGTGTACACACGCTCGTTTCAAAGAACCCGCGGTTCTTTGAAAGGAGTGTACGCGGTGACGTCATCGACTACGTCGAGCATGCGCTCGTCACATTCGATGCCGTCGCCGCCATCTTGGTCTACCCTACGTATGCCTAGGAAGCTACCGCGCATGCGTCGAATTCATTTCGAACATGCGCGGGCTTCCGGGAGGACAGGTAAGTGTACACACACTCACTTTTCTCGTCGAGAAACATGCCGAGGAGAATCTCGACGAGAAAATAGAGAGCAGGTTCTCTATTTTCTCGTCGAGGTTTCTTGTCGGTTTTCTCGACGAGAAACCCGATAGCAGCGTACACACGACCGATTTACTCGGCAAGACCTCTCTGCCAGCAAGTTTCTTGCTGGTTCTTGCCGAGAAAATCGGTCGTGTGTACGAGGCCTAAGTCCTCTTTTTTGTGTCAATTAGATAGGGATGGAGGCAACTGACCTTACCCGGTCACCGCCTCATTTAAAGTCCCAAAGTTTTCTTTTTCTTCTTTACTAATGATATGTATAGGTGAAAATTTATGTGTCTCTCTCAGGAGTCTATTGCTCTTTAAAAAACAGGAAAGTATTTGCTAGCGTTGAAAACTGCAGCTTGATCACTATGATTAGCGACCTACATGCAACACATAACTTTAAATCATTTAACCTTAAAGTAGTTGTAAAGCCTTAAAGTTATTCACCTTAAACAGAGTTCCACCCAGAAGTGGAACATCCACTTTAAGCAATCCTCACCGACTTACATGCCACATTTGGCATGTAATTTTTGGGGGGTGGGGAGTGGGTACCTAGTTTTGACAGGTACCCAGCTCCCACTTCAGCTCGGGCCGCCTAGGCAACTCGAGCTGAAGTTCTCCTCCCTCCCTGTAAGGTTGCCTGGCCACTAAGTAGGCGCAGCGCGACTCACGCATGTGCAGTGCGCACCGGCTGTGAAGCATTTGTGATGCCAGCGCCGGGGAGAGGCGAGAGAGAGGAGCGAGGCTTTGGGAGACCTCATCACGGGACAGATGTGTGTATGTTTACTAAAAGTCAGCAGCTATACTTTTTGTAGCTGCTGACTTTTAATGAACTTAAAAAAGACTGGAACTCAATTTTAATGCAATCTATGCATTAAGGCAAGAGTGCCCAACCTTTTGAAGAGCGAGGGCCACTTAAGCGGCTTGGTAACTGGTTGTGGGCCACAATGAGCGGAACGGGTGGATGATAGGTCCATGTCTACTCTGCATATGCAGAGCGGACATGTACACAGCCCATTATACTCTATGGGCCCTGTGTTTCGATCCACCTAGACGGAAGTGGACGGAACCTCTTCTGTTTATTTTTTTAGCAAATTGAATTGGAGGGAGGTGGTTGCAAATGGACACAAGTCCGTTTACATCTGCTGCTCCATAGAGGTGAATGGAGGGTCCGATTGGGTCAGACCGATCATGTGAAAGGGGCCTAAGGCTGCTTGCACACTGATTCGCTTCGGTTTACCCACACCGAGGGTGCAGTGCAGTTCACCTGGGGCTTTCTTGCGAGTTAGCTGCACTTTGCCATAAACTTCTATTATATCCTGCAAGTGTGGTGCACCAAACCCACAGGTAAAAACAGAAGTCTATGGCTCAGTACAGGTAACCCACAAGTGCACTGTGCTGTGGATCAGTTTCAAAGCAGCCCAGTAAGCACTGCAGAACAGATGTGCCCATATATACACTGTGATTTTAGTAATAAACTTACCTTTAAGAACAGTCTTCCATTCAGATATCGCTGGCCGTTGCTGTCCCAGGCAGAGTGGATTTGGTATCACTCCCCCTGTGACAGAAGCCGACGCTATACAGGAAGCAATGACTTATGTGGCTCTGCTCCGCAGCCGATTGCTTCCTCTATGGCTGGCTTCATTCACAACACTAATGCTCTGGGATAAAGGCTTGGCAATCTATGCTTGCCGACCCGCCATCCCAGAGAAGGAGGTCGTGGGCCACATCAGAGGGCTCCGTGGGCCACTGGTTGGGCACCCCTGCATTAAGGTGAAAAACCCCCCCAGACCCCTTCTTTTTTCTTACCTGAGCCCGATCCAATCCAGCGATGTCGCTCTCCTCATTGGACAGATTGACAGCAGCAAGAGCCATTGGCTCCCGCTGCTGTCAATCAAAAGCTATGACACAGGAACGTGGGGTGGGGCCGAGTCACACTGTCTGTGTCAATGGATGCAGCAGCAGTACTTGGGAGTGAGCTCACATGGGTGCCCCCATGAAAAGCAGCTTTCCGTGGGGGCAACTGATTAAGAGGAGGGGCTTGAAACACCAGCGGCAGACCCCAGAAGAAGAGGATCAGGGCTAATCTGTGCAAAACCATTGCACAGAGCAGTTAAGTATAGGCATGTTTGTTTTTTTTTAAAAACAAAACAAATATTTACGACCACTTTAATTTCAAATGATCTTATGGGTAGCCTTAAAGGGGTGTTCCAGGCAACCCTGTGCAAAAAAATAATAATTAAAAGCCAGCAGCTACACATACTGCAGCTGCTGGCTTTTAATAAATGTAGACTTACCTGTCCTGGTGTCCCTCGATGTCGGCACCGCAGCTGATGTTTCACATCAGCTGTCGGTGCTTCCGTCGCCATTGCGGGTAAGGGAACCCAGCAGTGAAGACTTTCGGCTTCACGCCGGGAACCCTACTGCGCATGCGCGAGGCCCCGCTCCTCTCTCCTATTAGCCCAGCGGCCAGGGGGGGAGGAGGAGGAGGGAGCCTCGCGCGACTTCACCGCCGCGGCCGGAATCCAGTACGTGGGTAAGGATACCTGTCTTTGACACAATTGGCACCGGAGGGGGGGGAGGAATCCGATAAGCGGAAGTTCCACTTTAGGGTGGAGCTCCGCTTTAAGCTATACGTTATTTTATCACTAATCATATAATTTATGTAGGAGGACGTTTTTCACTGGATGATCCAAAGAATACTATATTTTTTTGGGACTTTGCTCTAATTATCAATTATATATTTATTCCACATATATGCCTGTTTAGATTTGTCTATTCAATTTTGCGTGTTATTTGTCTTTGGCCCTGATTTGGGGATACTTGCATGTGGTGAGCGGGGAGTTTGTTTGTTAAGATAGTCCCTCTGCTCAATCGCAACATTTTTAAAATTATTATTATTCACATTATATGTTTAACTTTACTATGAAGTTACACATTATCACAGTAATATTTTTGCTATTTTGATGTTAGCAAGCGCTGTTTGCACATAGTGTTTTTGTGCTCAATTTTATCAACAAAACTATTAGTGCCTCTGCACACAACTTTATAACTCTAAAAAAATTTTTTTTTTCAGACCTAAAACCTCATCAACCTTATCTGGTTCTTGTTGCACAGGCACTCTGGTATTTTTTACAGAAGACTAGTTTAAAGGGGCAGAAATTGTGAAGGCGATATATCTACAATGCTAAAACAGATATGCAAATGCTCCCTACTGAACAGATAAAGCAAAGGGTATCTGGGGACAGTCCTAATGACTTCTTCTAAGCATTTGATATCAGTTATTTTAGACTGGAGACTTCACAGTGGGTCAGAGTCATTTTCATCTATAGCCTCTCTAACTCATAGATACAGTACTGGGACTGCATTATCTTTATATGCGCATGGCTTTTCTATTTTTATTTGCCTCAATAGCCTCCCTAATGGGGCCCCTCTGCTAACCTCAGGTCCCATAGCAGCCATGTAGACTGATATGGGAAAAGTTAAGCCACATATGTTCAGTAGATCAAACACCTTTTCCATAACCCTTCTGATGACCGGAAGATTTAACTTGCTGCTGCATGATAGAACACTGGGTTGTATTTTAGGATATTATGACATATTGATTTTTTAATTTTTTTTGCAGTAAAGAAAAAATATTATTAATGCCATACATGTTATCTGCAGGTAAGTTACAAACCTCTATAAACATGTACATAGATAGATAGATACTGCCAAAACAGGTACATAGATTGTTATCTGGTGGTGATGCCCAGGTTTCCTTGGAAATTGCTCCTTGCACAGAAGGTTATCTCTTAGGGACTTGAGAAGAATGTGTAGTAATTTCCAACTAGACATTAACAGAATGTTTACCTAAAGACTTGTGTATTTAAGATTATCTCTAGTGATCCCGTACAAGGGAAAGACAATAAACAATGATAGGGTGTTGATAGCTATCAGCTTCACCAACCTGTCTATGCAAAAAATATGTGATCTTTTATCTCCCCAAAACCAAGGGCACACGCCATAACAATAGGAGAAGATATGATACATTATGATGTACAATGAAAAAAATAAAATAAATTTGCAGCTGTGTAAATATTCAGAAATCTTAACGGTAATGGTTTGCAAGTTCCAACATCCCAATGCAGGTAAGGTGTACATTACTTAGAAAATGTGCCTACACAACATAGGTGTACATGATGAGTTTGTTCTGACCTTTCTGAGTCATTGTGTAATCCTTGTATTTGCAAACCCAGGTCTTCAGCTCTCATGTAGTTATTAAAAAGAATACATATTATTACCACTCAAAACCACGAGTATAATATGGGCATATTAGTGTTATGCTATTATATGCAAAAATAATAACAACAAAAGAAAAGCGATTTATACCAAAGAATGGATGGTGTTGAGATATGATAATCTTGGTAAACTGTAGACAACACTTCTTCAATTCAGGTTAAAACTGTGAAAATCAAAATGGTGATCACAATAATAACAATAGAGTGAGGGCTAATTCAAACTAGTGCATTGATCTGCTTATTGGTGCTAAGGCAGGTCAAAACAAGGATGCCTAAAACCAATAGTGCTTTGCTTTGCATTGTGTTAAAATGCAACATGTATGCAATTTAATGCAACACAACACAAGTCAACGTGTGCAAAAAGCAGGTCAACACAGCATGTAATACAAGTAAAGAAAAAAAAGTTTGCGTTGTAATCCATTTTGGCCCTTTTTATTTTGTTTGTTTATTTTGTTTATTTTTATTTTTTGTACTGCCTTTTAGGCCTCATGCCCACGGACGTTTTTCCAGCCGCGTTTTTGAGCGTTTTTTCCAGCTTAAAAACGCCTGTCCATGTTAGTCTATGGCTTCATGCCCACCTAGATGTTTTTGAGCTGCAAATAGCATAGGCGTTTCTAAGCTGTAAAAAAAAAACAGGACCAGTGTGTTCTTTGGCATCGGCGTTAGGCATAAAAAAAAGTGAAGCGTTAAAAAAACGCGCAAAAACGCTGCAATTGCGTTTTTGCGCTCCGACATTTAAAAAAAAAAAAAAAAAAGGAAACAATAACATGGACAGGTGTTTTTAAGCTGCAAAAACGTCCATGGGCATGAGGCCTAACTTTTACATTCTAACAGCAATGGATGTACCCAATAGTGTCTTCTGGTTGGGGGCAATTATTGGTTGATAGTGATAGGAGATAAATGTTGTAGAGGGGATCCCTGCTCTTCTTGCATTTTTAATATACCGTATTTATTGGTGTATAACACGCGCCGGCATATAACACGCACCCCAAGTTTAGGAGGGAATTTTAGGGAAAAAAACTTTTAGGAGGGAAGTTTAAGGAAAAATAACTTACATTTAAATGCAGCCTTATCAGTGTCCATTGCAGCCTTGTCACAGTGCAGCCTTGCCCCAATGTCCATTGCAGCCTTGTCACAGTGCAGCCTTGCCCCAGTGTCCATTGCAGCCTTGCCACAGAGTCCACTTCAGCCTTGCCACAGAGTCCATTTCAGCCTTGTCACAGTGCAGCCGTGCAGCCTTGCCCCAGTGTCGCTTTGCCGGAATTTAAAATTGGCGCTGAGACTGGACGGAGCGGGGCGAATGGCGCCGAGAATGCAGGGACTGGGCGGAGCGGGGCGAACGCCGCCGAGAATGCAGGGACTGGGCGGAGCCGAGATACACATAGCCGAGTGTACTCGGCTATACTCTGCTTTTCTCGACTCCGCTCACAGTCACGCCGAGTCCCGCCCTATCATGGACATAACACAGGTCCAATGGCGGGACTGGGCGTGACTGTGAGCGGAGCCGAGAAAAGCTGAGTATAGCCGAGTACACTCGGCTATGTGTATCTCAGCTCCGCTCACAGTCAGCGGAGACCGCCCGGGATATGTGGGTGTCGGCGTATAACACGCACCCACGATTTTCCCCTGATTTTAAGGGGAAAAACGTGTGTGTTATACGCCGATAAATACGGTACATATTATTGTACCAGGAGGATTAGGAACACAGAGAAACTCCATTATTGTATTAGAAGCAGTGAAACGCTATGTGTTCAGGAACAATTTAGGGAATTATGATAAGAACATCTAGATCTTGTAGGAAATATAAGTAGTCAGGGGGTGACTCTGCTTACAATTAAAACATCCGTTTTATAAACTGAAACTTCAAACAGAAACTATAATAGGAGACACTTTATTATAATATTAAACCTTAGGTTTTTTTTTTAACTAAAATAACAAACATGTCATACTTAACTGCTCTGTATAATGGTTTTGAGAGCAACCCCCAATCCTCCCCAGATATCAAGGACAACTTGCCACAAATTTGAGGCAGTGTTAAATTGTAAAGCCTCGTACACACGACCGAGTTTCTCGTCCAAAACCGGCAAGAAAAGTGCCGCGTGAGCTTTTTTGTTGAGAAAACCGTTCGTGTGTATGGTTTTACGACGAGAAAATTGCCGTGAATCTCGACGAGAAAATAGAGAACCTGCTCTCTATTTTCTCGTCAGGATTCCAGATTTCCTTGCCGTGTTTCTCGTCGGCCTGTTTTGTGACGAGAAAATGGTTCGTGTGTATGCTTTTACGACTCTTCCAAAAGCGCGCATGCTCACAAGCAACTATGAGACGGGAGCGCATCTTCTGGTAAAACAAGCCTTCGTAATGGAGATAGCACATTCGTCATGCTCCAAATGTTTGCATCGTTTAAATGTTGGGCATTGAAATCTTCGTTAGAATGTTACATTAATCCAAACAAATGAACTTCTTTTGCTGCTGATATTCACACAGAGTTATGACTATCTTTTTTTAACCTTTTTCATGCTGCTCTTAAGAAGATTTATGTGTATTATATCGTGCAAGTTTTTAGGAATATTTAAAACTTTGATATTTTTCAAACTGATGTTAATTGTAATTTCGCAATGTTTTGGTAGTGATCTCCCATTGAATATTTTAATATATATTATTTAAATTTTACACCCTTTTTTGGGAAATACGATTTAATTTTTTTTTGGGGGGGTTGGTATCTGTCCCTTTTTTTGTCAGTCAAATGTATCTGCTTACTCCAAAGCTAGATTTTACATTTTTACAAATACACATAGTCAAGTATGAACTTAAAGAAAAATAACATTTATTCATGTTTCAAATAAAATAAAGAGAAGGCAGCGCTGGAGAAGCTGCTGCCATTTGTGCATCCCAGGGACCCCAGACCACACATCAACCCTGTGTGGACACTAAAATTGGGAGCTTGAGAAGGCCAACATTTCTGAGCACAATCTGATGCTGGCCTCCCAGAGGTCAGGAACAGCAGCAGGTGAGATATATGTCCCAAGTGTGTGGTACTACAACAGGCTTCCTTCTGTCCGACCACAATGAAGCAAGGCCATCACTTCCTTGTCTTCCTGGCAACCTTCCCTGCAACCTTTCCTGAAGCCTTCCCTGCAGCCTTCCTTCTTCGTTTGGCTGGAGGCTGGGCCACTGGAGGGGTACTCCTGTCAGGAGGAGGAGGAGGTGGAGGAGAAGGGGGTGGCGCAGAAGAACAAGGTGGAGGTGGAGGAGGAGGGGGTGGGGCAGAAGAAGAATGTGGAGGTGGAGGAGGAGGTTGAGGTTGGGACAGTTGTGCCACCTCACAAATGGCGGTATTGGGGGTAATTTTTCCAATCACCCCCTTGTTGAGCAAGGTGATGAGCAGGGGCTCGCATAGGAGGCGTTGCTCCATGCTCATCACCTTGAACTTTGCCTCCACTAGGCCGGCAATGGCCTCTTCAGGGGATGTGGGTTCTTTGAGGGTGGCATGGGCCTCTTTAATAAGGGCCATTGCTGCCTCACTGGTGGTCCTGTCCCTCCTGCCTCTTTTGGGAAGCTGGATGGGAGGCACCTGGGATCTGGTGCTTCTCCTTTGCCCTGCCACCTCCTGGCTGCCACTGGGCCCTGCCACCTCCTGGCTGCCACTGGGCCCTGCCTCCTCCTGGCTCACAGTGGGCCCTGCCTCCTCCTGGCTGCCACTGGGCCCTTCCTCCTCCTGCCTGACAGTTTCCAGACCCTCCTCCTGGCTGATTTCATCCTGTGTATGAAAAAGGGACATAGTTTAATATGTTGGTTTAATCTTTGCAGCAAACTTTATAAACATGATTAAAGCAATTAGAATGTAAATCCAGAAATAATTTTTTCTAATTTACACCTACATCAGATTGACTATTTAGCACCCAATAAGTGCAGACTAATGTCTCGAGATCTTGATTTCACTTGTGGAAGCCAAAATATTGTATGTTTCTCATCTTGACATATTTGGCAAACATTAATTTTATCCCAATACATTTTCATTTAATACTTTACCTGGCTCCAGATGGCCAAATCAGGATCATCCAGGATGGCTGCCTCCTCTTGCTCCAGAGAAGGCTCAGGTTGGCTGCAGGGAAGTCTGGGGGGAAGAGTGGAGAGTGATGGCCTTGCCTCAATGTGGTCATCCAGGAAGGACATCCTGCTGTAGTACCACAAAATCGGGACATAAACATCATCTGCTGCTGCTCCTGACCTCTGAGAAGCCAGGACCTTAGAGCGTTCAGTCCTGTAGGTGCCTCTCAAGCTCCCAATTTTAGTGTCCACTTGTTTTGCTGTGGCTGTGGGCACCTTGGTCTGCACAAAGGGGAGCAGCTTCTCCAGTGCTGCTTTTCTCACCCCTCTTTTTTTGTGGATGGGGTTTTTCGTCTCCCACAGAGCCGGCAGCTCCCTTACCCGGTCAATAAATTCCGCCAGGAACTCTTTGTCGCTAATAAAGACATTCATATTGTATCTGCAAGTTAAATAAATAATATATAACTAATGTGAGGCAAACAGTCTAACCTCCTTAACATCGTAGTCACCATATATATCCTACAACATTCTCAAGACAGTATAGGCCAACAATTTGGCACAGTCTCAAAATCACATACCTTTGTTCGCACGTCCGTCACTTGAACTCCTCTCTCCGCACACCGAACGTACTATAGTCACATGTGTGTTTGCTATATACACACCACGCATGCTTCAAAATACGAACACGTCGCTCCGCACACGTCGCCCGCCCATGACGTTCTAACTAACATCTTTTCCCCGCCCCTTCTCTTTCGGCGCGCAGACAGATATGGCGGAGTTACAGCAGGTGTCTGATAATTCCGCAACTAACGAGGAGGAGACAAGCCCGGAGACCGAGGAAACGTCACGATCAAGGAGGAGATTCAAGGCATCGAATATGTCTTTTGCCGAGATGGCGGAGATGGTGGACATCTTGCTCAAGTCTGATTATGACGCAAAGCATGGGCCGTATAGCAAACCAAATAGAAGGAAGGCCAAAATCCTCACTAAAGTCGTGAAGAGTCTGAAGACGAATTTCGGGGTGAAACGCTCAAATGAGCAGCTCAGAAAGAGGTGGTCAGACCTCAAACTGAGGGAGCCAGAGCAGTTAAGGAGCATTAAGAGAATGCTCGCAAAAAGTAAGTAAAATGTACACTTTTATGCTATTAATCCTTTTCTAAACTGACATGTTGCTGGTTTAGTTTTTTTTTCTTATTGGACTCCCTCCCAAAATGTAATATTTTGAACTTGGTTGGGCACAGTAATCGTTCGTTACGTTACAGACACTTCGTTCGGCCACTATCCGCTGTTTTGGCTTATTTTACAGCCACAAAAGTAATTAGACATCTGCCATTTTTTGGGAAATTTGGGGCACCAAGTTTTAGGCTAGATGATGTGTTTGTAAAGAGAATGAAATGCAAACTGTAAAGGAGAGGACACTCAGCAGCTGCTTCCACATCTGTACTTTGGAGCACTATAGTGTGGGCCACCAGATCCGCCTTTTTTGGGTGTCCCACACAGGTGCATCAGAGAATTTTTGTGTTGCCTACATGTCTAAAAAATGACAGACAAAGGTGAATACTAAACATATTCTTGGTCAGAAATAATGCATTCATCTTTAACTTCCACCCAAACACACACACTTCCAAGCAATTTAGCCTGTTTTTTTTTTTTATGTAGAGAATTTATGTGTGATAACTTTACCTTTTGTTTGATTCTCATAGGGGAGAGAAGACTGGGAGGAGGACACTCCAGGGAGCACAGGAACCCCACAGCTTCACAACAACCCCAAACTCCAAAAGACCAACAACTTAAAGATGTGGAGGAAGTTGAGGTGGAGGAAGGAGAAGTGCAGGAAGGAGAGGTGGATGACGTTGTGGAACTGGTCACCACAACAGGTCAGTATCTGTCACCACAGCTTCAGGTAAGAGAGGTAGGCCTGCAGAGTTAGAATACCTTTTTATTTTGTTTTTAGGGGATGTGAATGTTGAGGTGAAGGATAGTACAGGTTTCTCTGCTGACAGTGCCCTCCGCCTCATCCAGCAAGTGATGGAATGTAGCACGGAACTGGACAAAATTAAAGAAAGAATTCATGTGATGGATCAAACATTTAAAGACATTCTCGATGTTTTGGGGAGAATTCAATAAGGCATCCCAACCCCCTTTTTTCATGTTTCTTCTTCAACTTTTAAAAAACTTTTTGACAATCAAACCAGCCAAAAATTGAATCTGCACACAGTGTGTCAACATGTGCTATCTGCCATCAGGGGATATCCATGTACGTCTTTTGAGGGTGCAACCCCTTCCTCGTATCTAAAGTAGGTGAACTGAGGAAGGGGTTGCACCCCCAAAACACGTCCATTGATCACCCCTGATGGCAGATAGCACATGTTGACAATAGGGATCAGGAGTCTAAAATCCCTATAGGAAAATAATCCCAATTGTGTGCATATTCAATTTTTGGCTGGGCAAGGGGTGGCAGGACCCCATATTAGGACGGGCACATAGAGACATATAGTTTGTGTAAGTGAATGTCTCAGATTGCTCCGAGGTATCCAATTTTGTAATTTTTGGAATGCAACTGTTGTTTTTGTATTTTCCTAAGAAAACAATTGCCGGTTTGTGGCCAGGCAAACAAAAAATGTAAAATAAAAAAATAAAAAAGGTGTGTGAATTTGCACATAGTAAAATATTTGAACACAAACAACGTGTAGCTTCTTTTTCTAATATGCTCTAACCTTATTTGGTACATTTTTAAAGGTTACATAGTGAAATGGTTGGTATTTACTAAAGGAAAATACACTTGGCACTACAAATGCACTAAGACAAACTAGGAGACAGGAAACCAACAAAAGTTAGAAGTTTAAACAAGATTTTTATTTGGATCGTTAGACAGGAATCTTTAGACATAGCCTGGCATAGGAATTGCCCCCCTACCCGTGAAATAGTCCATGTATTTGTCCCGAAACTCACGGGCATTTTGGGGGGGCAAGCCAGCACGGGCAGATTCCAGGCCCGGCAGGGGATTATCAGGGGAAAGTCCAGCCTCAGGCAAAACTGAGGCCATATAGGAATTAGATTTGCGGCAAAGAAAATTGTGTAGCACACAGCAGCATAATACTACATCGTTTATTTTGTAGTCCGCCAAGTGTATTGAAGTCCTAAAAAGGCGGAACCGGCTGGCCATTATGCCAAAGGCATTTTCAACGACTCTTCGGCCCCTGGCCAGCCGGTAATTGAACACCCTCTTCTCTGGGGTCAGGGTCCTCTGAGGAAATGGCCTCATAAGATGTGGTCCGAGCCCGAAGGCTTCATCAGCCAAAAAAACAAAGGGGAGTCCTTCAATATTCCCTGCATCCGGTGGCAATGCAAGGTCGTCACTCTGGAGACGGAGGGCAAACTCCGTCTGGATGAAGGATCCCCCATCGGACATCCGGCCATTCTTCCCTACATCAACATAGAGGAATTCATACCGTGCTGACACCACCGCCATCAGCACAATGCTATGAAACCCCTTGTAATTGAAGTAGTAGGACCCAGAATGGGGTGGCGGCACGATGCGGACGTGCTTCCCGTCTATAGCACCACCGCAGTTGGGGAAGTCCCACCGCGTGGCAAACTCCGATGCCACAGTCTGCCATTCCTGTGGCGTGGAAGGAAGCTGTGGAGTCAAACAAGATGAACAAATATTAGAATACACAAATCAAACATTACAAGTATATTCTAAGAAAATACATTAGAGGCCAACATCAAGCAAAGTCTACGTTTATTAAGGTGTTTTAAATAAGTATAATGGAAGGCTCATGTATCATATTCATCACCCCCTATGATGGTCCATTAATAAATTATAATTGGGAGGGGGGGGTAGATGTGTTTGGACACAGGATAGCATTGCAGTGGTGGTGCGTCCAGAGTGGGCGCTGGAGCACTGCCCCCTCTCTCCTGTGCCCGTCACTCAGAACAATACATAGGTTTATGCCTTGCATTAACCTATGTATTGTCTATGCCGCCCACTATTCAGGTGGATGGCCCCCTGTTAAGCGACCGACATATGAAGAACTGCGGCATTTATGGGCTTAAAATTGCATATCAGAAACAGTAAGGAAAATTGTCTTGCACATTACAGCCTGAGGGATGTAATTGGCTTCAGAAAAGTTAAATAGGGGACGCAGGGGGGGGGGCATTCCTTGGGTAAACACTGACAGGCTGCTCTGCCAATCATGTTCACCAAGTCTGTTTAATGGTAACATGATTGGCTGATGCAACATCAAGGGAAGGAGAAGACATCAAGGACAGAAGAAGGATGGCGCTGACCACAAGAAGGTAAGTGCAGGGCTGGGGGGAAACTGGCTGCATTGGAGGGAACAAATGGGGGCGTTTAATAGGCACCAGAGCAAAAAAGGAGGACGTTTATTTCCTAAATTGGGGTTTGAACCCCAAACATTTGGAGCAACAGGCGCCCCTGCTGGAAAGGTTAGTGAAGGAAAATATGCATGGGAGGAGAAAAAAAAGGGATTTTTATAACAGCTTACCTGTAAAATCCTTTTCTTGGAGTACATCATGGGACACAGAGCGACTTAGTCATTACTAATGGGTTATATAGATACCTTCAGGTGCTGGCACTGGCAACTTCCAAAACCGGAAGTACCCTCCCCTATATAAGCCCCTCCCATCCGGGAGTACCTCAGTTTTGTAGCAAAGCAATAAGTGTCGCCAAAAAAGAGGGGTGGGAGCTCTGTGTCCCGTGATGTACTCCAAGAAAAGGATTTTACAGGTAAGCTGTTATAAAAATCCCTTTTTCTTTTTCGTACATCACGGGACACAGAGCGACTTAGTCATTACTAATGGGACGTCCCAAAGCAATGCCAAATGAGGGGGGGATACACTATACATAAGCTGGGCGCCATCAGGCATGAGGATCTTTTGCGGCCTGCAACACACTGCGCCCAAAGGCGACATCCTCCTGACTTCTAACGTCCACCTGGTAGAACCTAGTAAACGTGTGTACTGAAGACCATGTTGCAGCCTTACAGATTTGAGCCAGGGAGGCCTGGTGATGCACTGCCCATGAAGTTCCAACTGCTCTTGTGGAGTGTGCCCTAACTTTGAACGGAGGCGGTCTCCTTTTCAAGCCATAGGCTTGTATTATGACCTGTCGAATCCACTTGGCTAAAGTAGATTTTGATGCTGCCTGACCCTTTCTGGGGCCTTCCGGCCGAACAAACAAAGTATCCGTTCTACTAATCTGAGCAGTGGCTTTTAGATAAGCTTTAACTGCTCTTACTACATCCAAAGAATGCAATAACTTTTCCTCTACCGAGGTAGGTTTGGGAAAAAAAAAAGGAAGAACCACATCTTGGTTCAAATGAAACCTCGATACCACCTTAGGAAGAAAGGCTGGGTGAGGACGTAATACTACTCTGTCCTTATGGACAACCAGATATGGCTCCTTACAGGACATGGCGGCTAATTCTGATACTCTTTTAGCCGAACAAATGGCTACTGAGAAAATCAATTTCCTGGTGAGAAGAACCAAGGAAATGTGCTGCAATGGTTCAAATGGTTGTTTCTGTAGAACCAACAGAACCAGGTTTAAGTCCCATGGACATATGGGAATACTAACCGGAGGGCTAATACGCATCACTCCTTGTATGAAAGCTTTGACTAATGAATGCAAAGCCAAGGGCCTTTGAAAAAATATTGACAAGGCCGAAATCTGACCCTTGATAGTACTCAAGGCAAGCTTCCTATCCACAGCCCACTGTAGGAAGTCCAGAATCCTACCTATTACGTACTTACGCGGATGCCATTTCTTGGCCTCACACCACGCGATGTACGCCTTCCAGATCCTATAATAGATCTGCCTGGATACCGGCTTCCTGGCATTGATCATGGTAGATACCACCGGATTAGAGAGACCTCTCTTTCTTAGAATGTGAGCTTCAATAGCCAGGCCGTCAAACCTAGGGCTTGTAAGGAAGGGTGGTATATCAGTCCCTGCGAAAGCAGGTCCGGATGATGTGGGAGGGTCCAAGGACTCCCCACTGACATCTTTACGATCTCCGCGTACCATGCTCTTCGGGGCCACGCTGGAGCCACCAGAATCACCGGTTTCTTTTCTACCCGGATTCTGTGGATTAATCGCGGTAACAATTGTGGCGGTGGGAATGCATATATCAGCTTGAACTGATCCCAAGGGAACACTAGGGCATCCGAGCCGCAAGCTAGGGGATCCCTTGTGCGAGACATAAATCTGTCCACCTTTGCGTTGAATCTGGATGCTAGCAGATCTACATCCGGTGTTCCCCACCGCTGGCATATTACCTGGAAAACCTCGGGGTGAAGAGACCATTCCCCCGGGCATAATTGCTGGCGACTTAGAAAGTCCGCTCTCCAATTTTCCACTCCTGGGATGAAAACAGCGGATATGGCTGGAACATATCTTTCTGCCCATTTCAGGATGCAATTCGCTTCCCTCTGGGCTGCACGACTCCTGGTGCCACTCTGGTGATTGATATATGCCACTGCTGTGGCATTGTCTGATTGAATTCTGACAGGGGACCCTTGGAGTTTGGATGTCCATGCTACTAGGGCATACCGGGCTGCTCGTATCTCTAAGAGATTGATGGGCAGGGCCTTCTCTGCTTCTGACCACTTGCCCTGGAGAGACCATTGCTCCAGTACTGCCCCCCAGCCTATGAGGCTGGCATCTGTAGTGACGACCTTCACAGAAACCGGACTGAAGGGTTTCCCTTTTTCCAGATTCTGGGGCACCAACCACCAATGGAGGCTCTTGCGAACGGAAGGGGACAGGGACATTGGTAAGTCTAAAGCCTGAACTTTTTTGTTCCAGGCTGACAGTATGGCCCTCTGCAAGTTCCTTGAATGGAATTGACCGTAGGGTACTGCTTCGAATGAAGCCACCATTTTTCCCAGCAGCCTCATGCACAGGCGTATGGATGGTTTTCTTTTTGTACCCACTAAGTGGGTCAAATCTTTCAAAGACGACACCTTCTCTGGAGGTAAGAAAATCTTTCTCTGATTTGAATCCAGCCTTAGCCCCAAGTATTCCAAACTTTTGACTGGTCTTGGAGCTGACTTGTCTCGGTTGATAATCCAACCGTGATATCCCCATATACTTGATTGTCTCGTGAATAGCTACTTCCAGTTTTTCCACTGAGTGGTCTATTAGTAGCAGGTCGTCTAAATATGCCATTATCGTTACACCCAGTGTTCTTAGATTGGCCAATAGTGGGGCCAGAATTTTTGTGAACACTCGTGGTGCTGTGGCCAGACCGAAAGGTAAGGCTCTGAACTGAAAATGGCGCCCTTCTACTGCAAAGCGTAGAAATTTCTGATGGGCCGGAAAGATGGGAATATGCAGATAAGCATCCTTTATGTCGATCGAGGCTAACCATTCCTGCCCTTGTAGGGCGGTGGCCACCGATCGGATCGACTCCATCCGAAAAGTCCTGATATGTAGGAATTTGTTTAGCCCTTTTAGATTTAATATGGGCCTCACGTCCCCATTTGGTTTGGGGACTGTGAAGAGGTTTGAGTAAAACACGAACCCGCATTCTTCCAAGGGAACCTTCATGATTACACCTTGGAGCAATATTTGTTCTAGTGCCAGAAGGAGGGATCCTCTCTTCTGGGGATCTCTTGGCACGTTTGACCTCATAAAATGGGCAGGAGGAGTGTCTTTTAACTCCAGCTTGTATCCTAGACTTACTGCGGAGATCACCCATCTGTCTCTGATGGTGTCCCGCCAGGTCTCTGTGAACAACTGAAGTCTTCCCCCCACCCGATTGAGTGGGGGCAACCCTTCATGACTTGGGGGGAGGTTTCGTACCTCTCTTGACCCAGGGTTTCTTGTTACCCTGTGCTTGTCCCTGATTTCTGCCCCCTGGATTTGACCGCGGAGGCCGTCGGAACTGTTTCACAGCCGATGTGCCAGGGACTGGAGAAGTAGGCCTCTTAAAAGAAGGACTTCTAACTTTGTTCTTAACCGGCAAGAGTGTACTTTTACCGGCAGAAATTTTCTGGATATACTTGTCCAGATCTTCTCCAAATAAGCGTTCTCCATGAAATGGGAAGCTAATCAGCAATTTCTTACAGGGAGCCTCAGCAGACCAGTTTTTGAGCCATAGAAGCCTACGCATATGTACTACAGACAGCGTAAAGCGGGAGGCCTGTTGGATTGTATCCTTTATGGCGTCCACTGCAAAACACAAGGCTCTAGGTAGGTCAGCTAGGGCAAGAGCCTGCTGATCTGGTAAGTCCCTTAAGACTTGTTTCAACTGATCCTTCACTGTTTGGCAGACCCCAATAGCTGCTACTGCAGGTTGTGTCACCATGCTTGCTGTAGAGAAAGCAGATTTTAGTAAAGACTCCAATTTTTTATCTATTGGGTCTTTGAACATTGGAACATTATCTACTGGACATGTCAGTGATTTATTCACAAAAGAGATGGCTGCGTCCACTGTGGGCACCTTCCATTTTTGTATGAACTTATCCTCCATGGGATAGATCACCGGAAATCTCCTGGGGGGAGTAAATATTTTATCAGGATGCTCCCAATCCTGGTAAATAAGCCCTTCCAATAAGGGGTGGATTGGGAAGGAACAGACAGTCTGGGGAGCTTTTAGCGACCCCAGCGAGGAGACAGTAGTGGTTGATGGCTCCGCAAGAGGCATTTTAAATGCTGATCGGACCGTGTTAGTCAGAGACTGAACCCATAATCTTTCAGCCTGAGAAAGGTTCTTCCACTGTTGATTCCTCTATAACCGAATCAACCTCATCCTGATCCCCTTCAGGCAGGTCGATCTCTGTGTGGGGCTGTTCCTCCACTAACAGGTACTCTGAAGGAGGAGACGGAGATCGGACACGCTTTCCCTGTGACAGGGAAGCAGCGATCAATGCTGTTAATCTCTCTTCCAATCCTCCCAGAGCTGAGGAAAAAAACCTCCTCTGTTATATATACAGGAGCAGGTGGACTGGGGACAGCCGCAGCACCAGGTACTCCTGCGGGGTTCCTACGGCTACTAACCTCTGAAATTTCAGGGGAGATTGGTGCAGTACAAGCATGCCCAAAATCCTCAGAGCCCGATGGAGACCCCTTTTGCTTCTTGGAAGACTTATTTCCAGAGCGTCTAGACGACATATCCTTTAAGCACAGAGCTGGGGTATTCCCGTCATCATACACCACTTTTACTGGTAATAGTCTAGCACAGTTGCTGCTATATACCAGCTGGTGTCCACTAAAGTGCCTTTCTATGGAGATGCCTGCATCAACCGCCTCTGTGTGCCACCGTTTTGTTGCTAGCTCTGTTTGCATCCAGCTGACACTTGTACTGTGTCTTTTATCCATGCTGGGACGCCTGCACATGCGCAGAAGTGCCGCGGCGCGCATCGAGCGTCATCCACCAGCCCCGCCCCTTTTTTTCGCTCATCTCTACATAGGAGGCGCATGCACGCGCGTGCGCCCGTGCGCCTTCGGCGCTTTTTTTGAAAAATAAGCAGGGACTAGAACCAAGTTCCTGGGGGCCCCCACTTACCTCTTCCCCCGCCGTAGGACTTTGTTTGGTCCACAGAAGCCCAAACTTCACCTCTCACGGCAGGCATTGTATTTAAACCTTCAGGGACCGGGTTCCCAAGGATTCCAGTCCCCTGGACCTGTATAGCACCCTGTACAGACAACATCTTGGCCGTGGGTATGACCAGAGCTCTGGATCCCAGGGTCCAGCCCTCCTAAGAGAGGCATTACAGGCAAAACCTTGCTCTTCTGTTGCAAGGCCCGGGTACCGACCGTTTAGCTATGAAGCTTTTTTGGTCGGATCCGGAACAGCTTACTGAGGCCCATAAAAGAACCTGTACGCAAGCCCAGTGAAAACACATGTTACTCTTTGGCCAACACCTTAGACACTGGCAAAAAACTGAGGTACTCCCGGATGGGAGGGCTTATATAGGGGAGGGTACTTCCAGTTTTGGAAGTTGCCAGTGCCAGCACCTGAAGGTATCTATATAACCCATTAGTAATGACTAAGTCGCTCTGTGTCCCGTGATGTACGAAAAAGAAAGGGGCAATCTAAAGCTTCAAGCATGCATGAGGACAAAGGGGACATTCTCAGCATATTACAATCATGGTAATTAGGGAAGGATGAAAGAAATACAATACATTAGCATGATACATGTAATACATAAAATGTGATGTTAATGGAGAAAACTTACCCTAATATAGTCCTCCTGCAGGACTTGTATAATAACAGAACAGGTGTCTGGGATTATGAGGCCCAGAGCCTGGGGGGAGATGCCTGTCGTGAACTTCAAGTCCTGAAGACTTCTCCCTGTCGCCAGATAACGTAACGTGGCGATGAGCCTCTGCTCAGCACTGATGGCTTCCCGCATAACGGTGTCCTTCCTGGTAATATAGTGGGACACCAAAGCCAACAGTTCCTGAAAAACGGGGTCAGACATCCGCAGAAAATTCCTGTAGTCCTCAGGATTATTCTCGACTATCTCCCGCAGCAGAGGCATGTGGCAGAATTGGTCCCGCTGGAGCAACCAATTCTTGGTCCATGAACTCCTCCTCACACCATTCATGGACTGGTCTTGGTCCAAAACAAGCAGACCAACACCAAGCGCACGCACAGCACGAACTCGACGACGAGAACGTCCAGGCGACATGGCTAGGAAACGGTCGTCTTATCAGAACGTACAGAACAGAACGCGCTTTAGAACAGCAAGGCCTATGAATAACGAACTGAAAAACAGAAACGAACAGGCAAGAACGCACTGTAAAACAGATACGACCTGCCTAGACGCCCTGAAAGTCAAGATACGAACCCACAAGCACAAACTGAACCGCAGAAAACGATCTGAAAAGTACGAAGACTGAAAAGCGCGAATCGTCTCTTCCCAAACTTTTACTTCACACGCGGTAACACGAGATCAGCAAAAGCAGCCCAAGGGGTGGTGCCAAGAAAAAAGATCTTCCCCTTTATAGTGCCGTCGTACGTGCTGGACGTGACGGCGGAGAACAACGAGGAAATTGGGAAATGTCAGTGTGTATGCATGGAAAGCTTGACGAGAAAATCGACAAGGTTAACAAGAATCTCATCGAAAAAAACGACGTGTTTTTTACGACGAGAAACTCGGTCGTGTGTACGAGGCTTAAGTCTGTTAATTTGCTGCACATTTTCACTGCCAAGTTGTACACTTGCAGAGCACTTGAAGCACAAGTTCTAGTTGATACTTTTCCAATTTGTAGCAAATTTTCATGGTAATGCCGCGTACACACGATCGTTTTTAATGTCATTTTCAAAAACAACGTTTTTCTCGACGTGATTTTTCTTGTTTCCTCTCAAGCCTGTCTTGCATATACACATTCATAAAAAAAAAAAACGCTTGAGCAAATCGCAGTGACGTACAACACGTACGACGGCACTATAAAGGGGAAGTTCCGTTCGAATGGCGCCACCCCTCATGTTAGTAAAGTTTGTTGAGCGATGATTCGCGCTTTTCAGCCTCGTGCTTTTCAGTCCGTTACAGCGTGACGAATGTGCTATCTCCATTACGAACGCTAGTTTTGCCAGAACGAGCACTCCTGTCTCATACTTGATTCTGAGCATGCGCGTTTTTTTTCCCTCGTAAAAGCATACACACTACTATTTTTCACGTCGTTAAAAAAAACGACGTGAAAAACGACGTGAAAAAATAGAGCAGGTTCTCATTTTTTTAGGACATTTTTCACGTCGTTAAAAATGCTCTGGAGCCTACACACGATCGTTTTTAATGCCCAATTTAAAAAATTGCATTTTTAACGACGTGAAAAACGATCGTGTGTACGCATATGGCTCTAGCAAGAGGAAAGTTGCAGTGGTGAGTCTACAGCAAGAGCCCTGCAAGTCTACCGCATGACAATTTAGCCACAGTGACCCCTGTGGTGGGATGACTATTGCACAACATAACTGAACCAGAGCTTGCAACAGACTTGCAGAATGTTTACAAAGAAAATGAGTCATGCAATGTGAACTTGCTGTAATTGTGCAACAAACTTGTGAAGCCTGGCAAGTCTAGCAATAGCTTAGCAAGTAATTTTTAAACTTGCATCACACTTGCTTGCTATTTCCTTTTCTGGGGTCCCCCACCAGTGCTCCAGGCCCCTCATCTTTGGCGAGGTTCATGCTGGCCCCTGAGCCACCCAGTCTACATCTATTGACAAAGACCGGGTGAAGGCATGCCCCCCCGCCCCCTTTGACAGCAGTGGGAGCCAGTGGCTGACACTGCTATCATGAAAAAAACGAGAAGGTATAGGTGTCAATGACTCATCCAGTGTAGTCAGCAGATTAAGGGACTGATGTAATCCTACAGGAGTTACCTAAATCGGTTGATTAGGTCCTAATGGTATTAGCATTGGTAGAGAATTCACTCCATAGTGGCTACTTAATTCCTCTAAATTAAGGCAGCATATCAAAACAAAAAGGGGAGACATTTTTCAGAGAGGATTATGGATAGAGACTACAAACTTATTAAATTGTATCCACATATAAAAACCCACATTAATGCAGAGGGAGACAGTGGTGAGAGACACTGCTCTCGTGCACGTTGCTGGATCAGATCGGGCTCAGGTAAGAACAATAGGGGGGTGGGGGGCTCCTGCAACATAGAAGGTTATTTACCTTATTGCATTGAAAAACCTTGAGGCTTTAGAACCTACTTTAACCACTTGAGATCCACGCTATAGCCAAATGACGGCTACTTTGCCGGGAGGCCGTCAATAGACGTCCTCCCCTTTGCACGCTCCCCGTGCGCCCCCTGCAGGGAGCGTGCGGCGCGCGCTGTGATCGTCGAGTCACTGAGACTCGGGTGATCACAGATCGGAGTAAGGGGCCGATCTTGATCCCTTACCATGTGATCAGCTGTCAGGTAAGGACAGCTGATCATATGATGTAAACAAAAGCTCGGTAATATTTTTTCTTCTCCTCGCGCTGACAGCGTGCAGAGAAAAAAAGCCGATCACTGGCTTATGTGCAAGGGACATCGGTCCCGAAGAGGAAGAGGCACATCTGCCTCATCTGTGCCCACCATTACCACCTGCCAGTACCACCTGCTAGTGCCCACAGTGCCCACCAGTGCCACCTATAAATGCCCACGAGTGCCCCCTATCAATGCCCACGAGTGCCACCTAGCAGTGCTGCCTACCAGTGTAACCTACCAGTGCTGATCAATGCCCATCATTGCCAACCATCGGTGCCCATCACTGCCACCTATCAGTGCCACCTTCTCAGTGCCCACAAGTGCCACTTATCAATGCCCTTCAGTGCCACCCATCAGTGCCACCTCTCAGTGTCACCTCTCAGTGCCAACCAGTGCCACCTATCAGTGCCCACCAGTGCCACCTATCAGTGCCCACCAGTGCCGCCTATCAGTGCCCACCAGTGCCGCCTTATCGATGCACATCAATGCAGCCCATCAGTGCCCATCAGTGCAGCCTATCAGTGCCCATCAGTGCAGCCTCATCAGCGTACATCAGTGAAGAAGAAAAATTACCTGTTTGCAAAATTTATTAACAAAATATAAAAATATATAATAAAAAAAATTCGGTCTTTTTAAAAAAAAATTAACAAAAAATAAAAAACGCAGAGGCGATCAAATACCACCAAAAGAAATCTCTATTTGTTGGGAAAGAAATTATAAAAATATAATTTGGGTACAGTGTTGTATGACTGCGCAATTGTCATTCAAAGTGCATCAGCGCTGAAAGCTGAAAATTGGTCTGGGCAGGAGGGGGGTTTAAGTGGCCAGTAAGCAAGTGGTTCAGCAAATCATATGGCTTCCCTTTTTTTGGACAAACTTTATCTGAAGTGTACAAAACCTACACTTCATTCATGACTCTGTACAGCAGTGTGATACGCTGGGCTATTCTACTGTACAGTGCCATGCAATTATGTACAGTGCATTGCAATAAAATGCACCATGTCCTGTCATGCGTTGTAGTATGAATTAGACACACAGGAAACAATGCAGTAAAATATTTGTCACCTCACAATGTGTGAATTAGGCCTTAGCCCCCATTCACATTGGAGTGATTTGTCATGTGATTTAACCACTTAACGACCGCTCACTGTATATATACGTCGGCAGAATGGCACCGACAGGCACAATCACGTACACTGTACGTGATCGCCTTTGTACAGTTGGGGGGTCCGATCGGACCCCCCTCCTATACAGTGAGCGGCCGTTTATCGTTGGGGAGCGATCAGAGATGAGGGGGTGACCATTCGATTTCGGCCACCCCCTCGCGATCGCTCCCGGCCAATGAAAATGCTTCCTCCGCCATGTGATGTAAACACAGGCAGGAGGAAGTGATGTCATCTCCCTCGCGGCGGTCTTTTCAATTCCGGCGCCGAGGAGAGAGGAAGCAGGTTAGTGCACCAACAGTCCACTGACACTTAGGTACACATAGGCACACATTTCACCCCCCAGTCATCCCCAGATCACCCCCCAGGTCACCCCCCCAGCCCCATATCACAGTGTCACTGATTGCAGTGATCATTTATTTTACTGATCACTGCATTTAGTGTCATCTGTGATAGTAAAAAGTTGCAGGGCAGTTAGGTTTAGGCCCCTTTAGGTCCAGGGTAGCCCCCTAACCCCCCCTAATAAAGGTTTAACCCCTTGATCGCCCCCCAGGTAACCCTTTCACCCCCTAACGCCAGCGTCACTAAGCGATCGTATTTTCGATCGCTGTATTTAGTGCCGGTGGTGCCCTAGATAGCCAGTTATTTATTTTTAGTTTCGCCGCAGGTTTTTAGAGCGTCAGGTACCCCCATATATTATTTTAACCCCCTGATTGCCCCTAGAGTTAACCCTTTCACCAGTGATCACCGTATAAGCGTCACTGGTGACACTGGTTACCCAGTTAGTTATTTAGGTAACCCGTCAGGTTTTTACATAGCGTCGGGTACCCCCATATTTAACCTAATAAAGGTTTTAACCCCCTGATTGCCCCTAGTTAACCCTTTCACCAGTGATCACCATATAAAGGTTACGGGTGACGCTGGTTGGTTAGTTTGCTTTTTATAGCATCAGGGCACCCGCTGTATATAACCCAATAAAGGTTTAACCCCCTGATCGCCCGGCGGGTGAGATCAATTAGGTTTTAGCGCCAGAGAGGGTCTGCGTCGCCCCAGGCAGCGTTAGGTTAGTGCCAGTAACGCTAACACCCACGCGCAAAGCATACACCTCCCTTAGTGGTATAGTATCTGATCAGATCTATACTAGCGTCCCCAGCGGTTTAGGGTTCCCAAAAACGCAGTGTTAGCGGGATCAGCCCAGATACCTGCTAGCACCTGCGTTTAGCCCCTCCGCCCAGCCCAGCCCAGCCCACCCAAGTGCAGTATCGATCGATCACTGTCACTTGCCAAACACAAAACACATAACTGCAGCGTTCGCAGAGACAGTCCTGATCCCTGCGACCGCTAACAGTTTTTTTGTAGCGTTTGATATATTTGCTGACGACAGTCGGGTGCTTTTTTTCCTGTGAATCTTACTAGTGTACCCCTAAATTTAGAGCCCAAAATGGCAAGACGAAGGTACACTAGTAAAGAGGCCTACGAGATTCTGAGCATGACAGATAGTGAAGAGGAGGTCACGTATCTGTCAGATTTAGGCTCAGAATATCTTCCCGTAGAAGACAGTGACGTCAGCGGCCCCACGTCAGATAGCTCTGACGACGAAGTTGAGGTCCCTGCTAAGGTCAGGCGTACCCGATCCCGATCTTCTGAGGTTGTTGAGGAGCAAGAACTGCAGGGCTCTCGTATCATGGAGCAGAGTAGTACTAGCGCCGCTATTCCTTCTGGTGAATTGGCACGCACCAGCGGTCTAGTACAGCCTGGGCGTACATCCAGCACTGCAGTATCACTTGGTGACGTGGCGAGTCCCATAAGTGCAGTTCAAGCTGGCGAGGTGGCAAGCACAAATAGTGTCCCGCTGCCACCAATAAGAAGACAAAGGCAGGCCCGTCGTACCCATAGTGCTCTTCCTGCAGAATTTGCCTATCCTGATTGGGTCCCCACCACTTCTGCAAAACCCGTACTTCCCCCATTCACTGCCCAACCCGGTATTCAGGTGGAAACAGCTGATTTTATGCCAATTGACTATTATTCACTGTTTTTCACGGAAGATCTCTATAGATCTATTGTGGACCAGAGTAATTTATATGCTGGTAAATTCATCGCCGCTAATCCCCAGTTGCCTTCCATTGCCAAAGATTGGAAACCAATTACGGTTTCCGAATTTAAGACCTTTCTGGGCCTTTCCCTCAACATGGGCACACATAAATTCCCATCATTGCGTGCTTATTGGTCCACGCACCCAATTGACCACATGCCCGTGTTCTCTGCCTCCATGCCCAGGAAACGATACGAGCAGATTTTGCGGTTCATGCACTTCAATGACAATGAACTTTGTCGTCCACGTGGGGACCCTGAATACGACCGGCTCTATAAAATTCGGCCCCTCATAAACCACTTCAACGAACGTTTTGCAGCCTTGTTTATTCCCGATCAAGCTGTCTGCGTTGATGAGTCCCTGATTAAATTTTCTGGCCGCTTGGCTTTCAAGCAGTACCTTCCCAGCAAGCATGCCAGATACGGGGTCAAGCTCTATAAGTGCTGTGACAGGGCAACAGGCTATGTATGGAGCTTTATGGTTTATGAGGGAAAATATAGTCAGGTTGAGCCGGTCAACTGCCCGGATTACATAGGGAGCGCTGGCAAGATAGTGTGGAAATTGGTGTCACCCTTATTCGGAAAGGGGTACCACTTGTATGTGGACAATTATTACACGAGCGTGCCACTGTTTAGTCACTTGTTTGATCATCAGATTGGAGCATGTGGCACCGTGCGACCTAATCGCCGGGGCTTTCCCCAGCGGCTTGTAGATGCCCATCTTAGGCTGGGGGAGAGAGCCTGCGTAAAGTGTAATAACTTGCTCGCTATGAAGTGGAGGGACAATAAGAATGTTTTCCTTCTTACCTCCCTTCATGCAGACACGACAGTCCAAATTCGTACAGCGACTGGTGTTGTGGAGAAACCCCTCTGTGTCCACGGATATAACAAAAATATGGGAGGGCTGGACCTCAATGACCAGTTGTTGGCGCCGTATCTAATTGACCGTAAGGCGAGACGCTGGTACAAAAAAGTGTCTCTATCCTTATTTCAATTGGCTTTGCTGAACGCTCATGTGCTATACAGAGCTTCAGGCGGGACGTTATGTCTTCTAAAATTCCAGAATGAGATTGTCACAGAACTCCTGTATCCAGGCGGTTCTGCACCTCACCATCCCCTACCAAATGCAGTAAGCCAGCTGCATGAGAGGCATTATACGCATGTCCTCCCGAGTACCCCTACCCAACGAGCCCCCCAAAAAAGATGTCGTGTCTGTAGCAAGCGCGGATTTAGGCGTGACACCCGTCATTATTGTCCACTCTGTCCTGACAAACCTGGTCTTTGCCTTGGTGAATGTTTTGAACGCTACCACTCAAAAGTGAAGTTTTAGCGTAGGGTACAGCATTTCACAGACTAGGACACACTTACACAGGGTCTCCCAAGATGCCATTACATTTTGAGAGACCCGAACCATTACAGTTGTTAAAGTTACAAAAAAAAAGTGTAAAAAAGAAAAAAAAAAAAATGTAAAAAACAAAAACACAAAAAAAAAAAAAAAAAAAAAAATAGTTGTCGTTTTATTGTTCTCTCTCTCTCTCTCTCTCTATTTTCTCTCTATTGTTCTGCTCTTTTTTACTGTATTCCATTCTGCAATGTTTTATCATGCTTGCTTTTCAGGTATGTAATTTTTTGTTTTCAGGTGCGCCATTCAACTGCAGCACGGAATTATTTATCTTGACAGCAACAGCGTTTGCTCCCACGATACATAAAGCCGTGACTCCAGTGCTGTAGGAGGTGATTTCACCACCACAGTTAAAAAAAAAGAAGAGCATATATGCCGAAGCATGGGGGCAGCAGGGGCGGAGGAGCGATTTTGCTCCTAATGCCGCGTACATACGGTCGAAATTCCGACGGAGGCTTGATCGTGGAAAAGTCAGACCGTGTGTACGCGGCATAACCTTTTATGCCGCGTACATATGGTCGAAATTTCGACGAAGGCTTGCCTGTGGAAAAGTCCGACCGTGTGTACGCGGCATAACTTTTTTGCGGGAGGATGCCCCCATGCTTCGGCATATATATATTTTAGGCACAGGTTGCGTTAAAAAAATGTTTTATTTTTTACTAGGTTTTTTTTGGTATTTGCTTTGCAGGTATGGTATGGTAAGGTCTTACTGTTGTACTGTAATGTTACTTTGTTTTAATGTTAACCATCATTTGCTTAGCAGGTACGCCATTCAGTTGCATCGCGGATTTATTTATCTTGACAGCAACAGCGTTTGCTCCCACGATACATAAAGCCGTGACTCCAACGCTGTAGGAGGTGATTTCACCACCACAGTTAAAAAAAGACCATATATGCCGAAGCATGGGGGCAGCAGGGGCGGAGGAGCGATTTTGCTCCTAATGCCGCGTATATACGGTCGAAATTCCGACGGAGGCTTGCCCGTGGAAAAGTTTGACCGTGTGTACGCGGCATAACCTTTTATGCCACGTACATACGGTCGAAATTTCGACAAAGGCTTGCCCGTGGAAAAGTCCGACCGTGTGTACGCGGCATAACTTTTTTGCGGGAGGATGCCCCCATGCTTCGGCATATATGCCCATCATTAGAAGTGGGTGGATGAAGGGAGGTATTCTAATGGTGGGCATACCCACCGATCAATCTCTTTTTTTCGTTCAGCCAACAAGCTGCATGAAAAAAAAGATTACAATACATGTCCAACAAGGACCAGCAACGTACTGGTATGTTGCTGGACTTTGAATGTTTATACCAGAATGATGCCTGCAGGTTTAGGTATCATCTTGGTATCATTCTTTTCAGCCAGTGGCTGGCTTTCATGTAAAAGCAATTCTAGCAGATAATTAGCCTCTAGACTGCTATTACAAGCAGTGGGAGGGAATGCCCCCCCCCGGATATAAACAGCGCCATTGGGAAATTGGGAAAGCATTTTATCACACCGATCTTGGTGTGGTCAGATGCTTTGAGGGCAGAGGAAAGATCTAGGGTCTAACCCCCCATTTTTTTTCAAAAAAAGAGTACCTGTCACTACTTATTGCTATCATAGGGGATATTTACATTCCCTGAGATAACAATAAAAATGATAAAAAAAAAAATATGGAAGAAACAGTTTAAAAATAAAATAAAAAAGCAAAATAAATAATAATAAAAAAAAATAATAAAAAGCACCGCTGTCCCCCCCCTGCTCTTGCGCAAAGGCGAACGCAAGCGTCGGTCTAGCGTCATATGTAAACAGCAATTGCATCATGCATGTGAGGTATCACCGCGAAGGTCAGATTGAGGGCAGTAATTTTAGCAGTAGACCTCCTCTGTAAATCTAACGTGGTAACCTGTAAAGGCTTTTAAATGCTTTTAAAAATGAATGTAGTTTCTCGCCGCTGCGCGTTTGTGCGCAATTTTAAAGCATGTCGTGTTTGGTATCCATGTACTCGGCCTAAGATCATCTTTTTTATTTCATCAAACATTTGGGCAATATAGTGTTTTTTAGTGCATTAAAAATAAAAAAGTGTGTTTTTCCCCCAAAAAATGCGTTTGAAAAATCGCTGCGCAAATACTGTGTGGAAAAAAAAAATGCAACACCCACTATTTTGATCTGTAGGGCCTTTGCTTTAAAAATATATATATATATATATAATGTTTGGGGGTTCAACATAATTTTCTTGCAAAAAAAATATGTTTTCATGTAAACAAAAAGTGTCAGAAAGGGCTTTGTCTTCAAGTGGTTAGAAGAGTGGATGATGTGTGACATAAGCTTCCTAATGTTGTGCATAAAATGCCAGGACAGTTCAAAACCCCCCCAAATGACCCCATTTTGGAAAGTAGACACCTCAAGCTATTTGCTGAGAGGCATGTTGAGCCCATTGAATATTTTTTTTTTTGTCCCAAGTGATTGAATAATGACAAAAAGAAAAAAAAAAAAATGTACAAAAAGTTGTCACTAAATTATATATTGCTCAAACATGCCATGGTTATATGTGGAATTGCACCCCAAAATACATTCTGTTGCTTCTCCTGAGTACGGGGATACCACATGTGTGAGACATTTTGGGAGCCTAGCCGCGTACAGGACCCCGAAAACCAAGCACCGCCTTCAGGATTTCTATGGGTGTAAATTTTTGATTTCACTCCTCACTGCCTATCACAGTTTCGGAGGCCATGGAATGCCCAGATGGCACAAAACCCCCCAAATGTCCCCATTTTGGAAAGTAGACACCCCAAGCTATTTGCTGAGAGGTATGTTGAGTATTTTGCAGATCTCGCTTTTTGTCACAAAGTTTTAAAAATTGAAAAAAGAAAAAAAAAAAATATGTCTTTCTTCATTTTCAAAAACAAATGAGAGCTGTAAAATACTCACCATGCCTCTCGGCAAATAGCTTGGGGTGTCTACTTTCCAAAATGGGGTAATTTGTGGGGGTTTTGGGCTATCTTGGCATTTTATGGCCTTCAAAACTGTGATAGGTAGTGAGGAGTGAAATCAAAAATTTGTGCCCTTAGAAATCCTGAAGGCGGTGCTTGGTTTTCGGGGGCCCGTACGCGGCTAGGCTCTCAAAAAGTCCCACACATGTGGTATCCCCGTACTCAGGAGAAGCAGCCAAATGTATTTTGGGATGCAATTCCGCATATAACCATGGCATGTTTGAGCAATATATCATTTAGTGACAACTTTTTGTACATTTTTTTTTTCTTATTGTCATTATTCAATCACTTGGGACAAAAAAAAAATATTCAATGGGCTCAACATGCCTCTCAGAAATTTCCTTGGGGTGTCTACTTTCCAAAATGGGGTCATTTTGGGGGGTTTTGTGCTATCTTGGCAGTTTATGGCCTTCAAAACTGTGATAGGTAGTGAGGAGTGAAATCAAAAATTTACGCCCTTAGAAATCCAGAAGACGGTGCTTGGTTTTTGGGGCCCCGTACCCGGCTAGGCTCTCAAAAAGTCCCACAAATGTGGTATCCCCGTACTCAGGAGAAGCATCAGAATGTATTTTGGGGTGCAATTCCACATATAACCATGGCATGTGTGAGCAATATATCATTTAGTGACAACTTTTTGTACATTTTTTCTTTTTTTTTTTTTTTGTCATTATTCAATCATTTGGGACAAAAAAAAAAATATTCAATGGGCTCAACATGCCTCTCAGCAAATAGCTTGGGGTGTCTACTTTCCAAAATGGGGTCATTTGGGGGGGTTTTGTGCCATCTTGGCATTTTATGGCCTTCAAAACTGTGATAGGTAGTGATAGGTAGTGAGGAGTGAAATCAAAAATTTATGCCCTTAGAAACCTTGAAGGCGGTGCTTGGTTTTTGGGGTCCCGTATGCGACTAGGCTCCCAAAAAGTCCCACACATGTGGTATCCCCGTACTCAGGAGAAGCAGCAGAATGTATTTTGGGGTGTAATTTCACATATGCCCATGGCATGTGTGAGCAATATATCATTTAGTGACAACTTTTTGAAAAAATTTTTTTTTTGTCATTATTCAATCACTTGGGACAAAAAAAAATATTCAATGGGCTCAACATGCCTCTCAGCAATTTTCTTGGGGTGTCTACTTTCCAAAATGGGGTCATTTGGGGGGGTTTTGTACTGCCCTGCCATTTTAGCACCTCAAGAAATGAGATAGGCAGTCATAAATTAAAAGCTGTGTAAATTCCAGAAAATGTAACCTAGTTTGTAGACGCTATAACTTTTGCGCAAACCAATAAATATACGCTTATTGACATTTTTTTTACTAAAGACATGTGGCTGAATACATTTTGGCCTAAATGTATGACTACAATTGAGTTTATTCGATTTTTCTTATAACAAAAAGTATAAAATATCATTTTTTTTCGAAATTTTCGGTCTTTTTCCGTTTATATGCTTTTTCCTGAAAGCTCTCCTGCTTTCTCATCTCCACCAATCCAATGTTGAACATTCGCATGATGCTGTATGAGCTGTCGGGCTACTAAACCATTGAAGTTCACCATTTGCTGAAATCCGGAGGTTCCACTGAGTATCATTTGAGGCTGTTTTAGGTCCTCTGTCATAGGGGACCATCGCTTTTTGGTAAGCAGGAATTCTTACTGGTGGTGGTGAAAGTCACGGATTATAAGAAGATTTTCTGTCGTTGGCTTTTTTGGACACTTATTCACGGGTGTTTTGTTTATCATGGACTTTCAGACATGAACTTTGAGAGTCCCATATAGCAGTTGTGGAGTATCATCTTATTAACTGTTTAATCATAGTTCACTCACCTTAACATTATTTATATTTCACTGATCTTTCATGGTTCTTCATTGAGCATCTATATGATTTGAATAAGTGGAAATCAAAAAATGCGCCCTATTGATATCCCCACTGCGCTTCAGGATAAAAATAAAAAAAATAATATATATAAATAAAAATATATATCAAGTGATGAATATGTTGGATGACTTCGTACACTTAGGCACACTGGTGCCAACATATACATCCAAATGAAAAGTGAATCTATAATGCTGCCACCTTAAATAATCAAACTGTGTACAATATAATAATGACGATAATCTAAACTGAAAACATATTATTATAAGTGGCGCAAAAACATGTAACTAAATACATAAACTACTCCAATAAATATAAATCAGATTATGGCTGAAAAAAAAATATATTAATCCAGTCACTATAAATCAGCAAGAACCCGTGCATGAAGTGACAATAGTGTTTAAAGTTCATAAATTAATAATCAGTGTCTTCAATCTTCATTTCTTCCACCACACCCAAGTGTTCAGTGAGACCTCTCCCTTCAGATAAAACACTCACCAAAAAAATATGCCTCACACTCGCGTGTTCGGCGTGCAAGCTAAGCAACAATCCTTTCAATGGGTAACCAGATGATGCACTTCATAAAGTGTCCTCCAGGTGGCTCCGTATATGTGTAAAAAAATATAAGGTGCACAATAGTGTGATATCGTAAAACCAGTTTAATCAATAAAAAACCTTCAAAAGTTACACTCACAAGAAAATTATGAAAGCAAGCCGTAATGCACACCAAAAACATCCAGACAACTACAGCCAGTGAAGGATGGTCACGGCGGACCCAGGATCAGCAGTGATCAATACTAATATGAACGCTCTCACCGCTCGCTTCCCATATACGATCCCTCGCTTCCTACTGTGGCTGGATGCGTAACACGTCACACGTCACTCCTTCACGATGGTTCAAGCACTCAAACGATCGCAGTGTAGCCACGCCCCGACATGTTTCGTCACGATGGACTTAATCATGGGATTGGCTACACTCCGTAATGGACTCCCCTTTATACCCACATCTGTAATTCATCGGAGTTGGTTCAAAGATATTGCGCATGCGCGTCACGTCATGGACGGGCGGAAGTGCTGAACAGGGGATCCTGCACTAAAGGGCGGAAGCGTCGTAACTAATACTCACGCTGATCGAGTGTCCCCGTAGCCCTCATTCACATGCACATATATTAGGAGGCTGAATTCCCACTATCTGCCCTATACTTAATATGCGCATTGAAGCATATCTAAAAAAACTGAATACAAATTCTACATATTATAAACACTATAATATCAGCTCATAACCAAAGCTATTTAAACATACATTATTAAATAAAATCATCTAATAATTGCTGCCTCTAGTACATTACCACATATTACCAATATTAGTCACAATAATTTTAGATAAAATCATTAACCAATTCTTGGTACACATATCAAAATGATATCCATCCTTACTATCATAACTGGTTGATAGCTATATGAATGGAATAAATAGGACAATAAAATATGGAGTTATATTAATAAAATGAGAAATATATATTAATAGATAAAATTAAATAGCAGTGCACTATTAATTATTATATTTAAATGTTTAAAATTATTTAAAATTAATAATTATAAATATTTTATGAAGAAGAACTGAACTTAAATGCCTAACCCTCCCCATTGATCCTGGTTATCATGTGATTGAACCTACCCACAAACACTCTTAAAAATCATTTATGAAGCAGTTCAAATCCACCTCCACATTTAACCCCCGGGGAGAGAGGCACTTTAAAAGAAAAATCCACTTGGTTTCACGTTGTGAGAGATCCCTGACCCTATTAGATCCCCTCCAAGTTGGGTAAACACAATCAATGCCACAAAACTGGGCTAAAGAAGGGTCCTGATTATGCTTCTCTTTAAAATGTACTGACACGCTGTGATATTTAAATCCATTTTTGATATTGGTTAAATGCTCAGAGATACGAACTCTTAATAATCTCTTTGTTCTACCCACATATAATAACCCACATGGGCACCATAACAGGTACACAACATGTGAGGATTTACATGTGATGAATTCCTCAATATCAAAAACTTTTTGATCAGTGCTCATAATTTGTTTCTTCCCCCTATTGTGTACTTTTACAGTCCTACAGCAGATACATCTCCTGCACGGGAAGAAACCTTTGAGGTCAATTTTTAGAGTTTGCTGACCTGGGGGGTCCAAAATCTTTTTAACAACCCGATCCCCAAAATTCGGGGCCCTTCTATATATAAACTTTGGTTGTGAGGGGAGGACTTGTCCCAAATGCCTATCTCTACTCAGGATGTACCAATGTTTCCTAAAAATGGATTCAATGTCTTTATATTGCACATGAAACCCTGTTAGGAAAGCCCATTGGTGATGATTAGTCTCGTTCTGATTTTCCTTCTTTTTGAAACATAAATTTCTAGGGAGTGTCGCCACTTGTTGTATAGTATCTTCCAACACCTCATCCGAATAACCTTTCTGTGTAAACTTCTCCTTCAGTATGTTTGCTTGTATCCTGAAGTCGCTTTCTTCCGTGCAATTGCGACGTACTCTTAAGACTTGTCCTTTTGGAATATTTTTAATCCAAGCAGGGTGGTGCCCACTACAGATCGATAAATAACTATTCCGATCAGTGGGTTTGAAGAAGACTTTGGTCTTCAAACTATCACCCATATTCTCAATAGTTACGTCTAAGAAATTTACAGATTTCTTGCTCATAGTATATTCCAATTTAATATTATTATTATTATTATTCAGAGCATCCAGGTATTTCTTAAGAGGTTCCTCCGGTCCTTCCCAAATCATCAACAGGTCATCTATGAACCGTCGGTAAAAGATCATCTGTGGCTTCTGGTTCCTAAAAATAAATTTATCCTCCCATTCTGACATGAACAGGTTGGCTAGGCTGGGAGCAAACTTAGCTCCCATGGCCACGCCAACCTGTTGGGAAAAGAAAAAAACATTAAACCAAAAGTAATTGTGTGTCATACAAAAATCCAAGACATGTCCCAAAAATCTTTTTTGTGTATGTGGGATGTCTTCTCTCTTGCTTAATGCCCAATTCAGTGCCAGAGCCGCGTCCTCATGTTGAATAATAGTATATAGAGATGTAACATCCGCTGTTATTAGAAAAATTTCAGAGTTAGGTTTGATGTTCACCTTCTCCAAGGATAATAACAAATCAGATGTGTCTTTTAAATATGCTTTAGTTATTCGTACGCTTGGTTGGAGGAACTTATCAAGGTATTCCCCTAGTCTGGCAGTAACTGATCCAATCCCATTAACTATGGGTCGAGCCAGAGGTGTGACTGCATTTTTATGGATTTTCGGTAGTGTGTAAATCACTGGAATCCTACAAACCGAAGGAGTTAAATATCTTTTCTCTTTTTGATTGATGGCGTCTATTTGATAGCCCCATTCCACCAATGCTTCTAATTGGCATTTGTAGGATTCAGTTGGATCAGACACCAATCTTCTATAAGTTAAATGGTCTTCCAATAGTTCTGATAATTGATCCTGGTAAAATGTTCTATCCATTGCTACTACCCCTCCTCCCTTGTCCGCGGGGCGGATAATGATGTCCTTATTTTTCTCCAAAGATTTAATGCCCTCCCTTATATACTGAGGATTTATAAGCTTCTTCTGAGGCAGATCCTCAATATCCTTGAGAACCATCTGTTTGAATACTTCAACAAAATGATTGCTCGAGATTTGCGGGTTAAATATAGATCTATTTTTTAGACCACTATCTATCCGGATGGGAGCTAGTGAACTTCTCATACTAGACTCAACAGGGTGGCTCAAGAAATATTTTTTTTTTTTTTTTTTTTTATATTCATGGTCCTTATGAATTTATGCGTATCAATATAGATGTCGAATTTATTCATCATCCTCCTTGGTGCGCATTTCAAACCTGTGTTCAGTATATTCAATTCTTTAGGGCCTAGAGTTGCTTTACTGAGATTATAAATTCCTGTAACTAATTGTTCCTCATTCTTTTTTTGGGATTGTTTGCGTCTACCAGCCCTACATCCCCTTCTTCTCTTTGAAGCGGTATTGAATCCCTGTGTGGGAGGTTTTGAGGCCCCCCTCTGCCCCCTCCTCCTCTGTTGTTGACATAATGGAGATTCCTCTTTGGTATTCCTCCCCTCCCTCCCCTCCCCTGATAACCTAAAAAAGGTGGTTGATAATAACCCACTTGATTTTCTTCTACTAAAGGTTGAAACCTATTAGAGGTAGGTATATACCCCGAACCTTGTTGGTATTCCGGAGGTGGGTATTGTTGCCATTGTTGGAATTCCTGTTGGGGGTAGTAATTAAGGGGGACACTTCTCCCATATTGTTGTGATGGTCGTGGTGATTGGTAGTTTGGATTTCCTTGGTAACTACCTCTCTCTGGGTATTGAGGACCTGGAGATCCATACTGAGTTCCATATTGACCTCCTTTAGGTGCCTGTGTACCATTAACTCGAGGTTGATTTAATGTTTTCTGGTCACCTCTGTTAATTGTCCCTTTATTCCCATTAGATTTAGGTGGATCCTTCTTGGGGACAGGGGCGATGTTTCTTACTACCACATTTTCACCAGTAGTCTCATCACTAGATATATTCACACTTTGCCAGGCGTAAATGTTGTTGGTTTTAAAATCATTAGAATCTCTGTTAAATTTCTTTACCTTTCTTTTTTGGGTGTCCCGATCAATCTTTTCCAATTTCTTCTTCATATTAACATTAAAATCTTTCATTGTAGTGGAATCTTTGATAGGCTCCAACTTCTCCTGTATTGTCCTAATCTTTTCATTGAATATATTTAATTTAATTTGTTTCCGTTTTAGTACTAGGTGCTGCAATTCCCTCCCTACTCTATTAAAAAAACAAAGCCATTCATCCATGTACTTGGTGTCATCAAGTCCATCTTGAGGCGGAACCTCCCACCTCAAACTTCTAAAAATCAACTCCTCTTTATTATAGTGTTCAAAAGTGAACACATCCCACCACGCCTTCACCTGTTTTTCAAGCAGGGTATCTAGCGTTTTAAGTGCCCCTGAAAAATCCTCTACACACTCAATCATCTCTTGATTGGAGGAGAAGACACATTCAGCAATCATTTGTCTACTCGACAGATAATTAATAGCTTCCATAGCTGCAAGTGGTAACAGTGTAATAAATGTGAATAAGTGGAAATCAAAAAATGCGCCCTATTGATATCCCCACTGCGCTTCAGGATAAAAATAAAAAAAATAATATATTGTTACAGCAGGAAGGTAAAGTCACCTGGTTGCATCCAGGGGGGTAGATATATTTCTCCCAAATTCAGGCTTTATGCCGACTTATACAACTAGGGAGGGAGTTGATGAAGCCCAGCTGAGGCTAGTGGGCTCATGGATGACTCATACCTCTAGGGAGAGGGCTGGGCGTCGTACAGGCAGGGAGTTGATGAGACCAGCTGAAGCTTGTCAGCTCGTTTAAGGCCTCTATAAAAACTCCCAGATTCATTAGGTGTTTGCTCATGCCTGGACCCAGACCTGTGTGGACTGTCTAGGGAGAGTGAACCCCTGTGCGGTGAGAAAAAGCCTGTGTGGCTATTTGTTTGGACATTTACTAAACCAGGGACTTAGGGACTAGGACAGCACCAGGCTGATCCCAGTTGTTAGTTAGGAAACCTGCATGTTTAGTCAGAGGTCAAACTGACCAGGATTTATTTTGTTTATGTTTCTTTTTGGCTTTGCTGTGTTTTTGTCACTGTACATAGAGAAATAAACCGCACCTTTTGATTTTGAAAACCACAACCTCCGTCTGCTGGCCCTGTTTTTGTGTGGGGAGCCCAACCAGGGGGTCACACACACCCGCTACCGAGTTAACCCCCTCACAGTTGGTGGAGAATGCGGGCAGTTTTTTTAAGCCAGCATGGAGGAGATACTGAAACAGCTGGCTCTAGCAAATGCCAATCAACAGCAGACAAATGCAGGTTTGCAAAGGAGCCTTGCAGCCCAGCAGCAAGCTCATCAACAAGCCCAGCAGCAATCTGAGGCCCGCTTCATAGACCTGTTACAGAAGCAAGAGCAGAGACTACAACAAATGGAAGCAGTAATGCAGCAACGTCCGCAGACCAGTGAGGAAAGCCGTCCCACTAATACCGCGTCCTTTGGGGTGAGTCGTTTATTGACAAAAATGACTGGAGAGGATGATCCAGAGGTATTTTTGACCACATTTGAAAGGACTGCTGAAAGAGAAAAGTGGCCTGAGGAGCAGTGGGCTGGACTGGTGGCTCCTCTGTTAACTGGTGAATCGCAGAAGGCTTACTATGACCTAGAGCCTGACCAAGCAAAAGACTATGTGATGCTAAAAGCTGAAATATTGGCAAGGCTGGGTGTCACCCTGGCTGTCCGGGCTCAGCGTGTGCATAACTGGACTTTCCAGCTTGGAAAACCCCCCAGGTCTCAAATGTATGATCTCATTCACCTGAGCAGGAAGTGGCTACAGCCAGAGACTTTGTCCGCACCAGAGATTGTGGAACGTGTTGTAATGGATCGGTTTTTGAGAGCTCTTCCTACTGCCATCCAAAAGTGGGTAAGCCATGGAGACCCAGAGACGGACGGTGGTCTTGTGGATCGTGTAGAGAAATACTTGGCTACAGAGAACCTGACGGCCTCTTCCAGAGACTCTCGGACATTCCACCCTAAGACCAGACCATCCCCAGGGGCGGATAAGAGGATTCCAAGGGGTGAGGGTGGAGAGAGTGAGAGGGTGGGAGCTCTACCCAAAGTTTGGCGAGAACAGCCTGGGAAGTCAGGGGCTCAAGAGGCAGCCAAATGGATTGTTTGCTACCGCTGCCGGCAAGCGGGACATATTGCAGCAAATTGCCCGGTTGTGGAGGAACCCATGCAATGTGACTTTCTGACGGACAGACGTCAGTCGCTGTGTGTGACAGTCGCATGCACTGCCATTCGGGGAACTGAGAAACATTTATGCAAAATGTGTATTAATGGTAGAAATGTTGTGGTATTACTGGATTCAGGTAGCCTTGTGACCCTGATAAAGGCTGAATTAGTTAAAACAGAGGTCTCTGGGAATAGCAAGGTAGCTGTTATTTGTGTGCATGGGGACACCCGAGAGTATCCAGTGACTACAGTGTGTTTCGAGACCCCCAAAGGTACCCTCTCTCATCCAGTGGGGTTAGTATCTCAATTACCGCATGATGCCATTGTGGGAAGGGATTTTCCGAAGTTCTGGGAACTATGGGATGATCCTGAGCCCCCCACTGGTGCCCCTATGTACCAGGAATGTGATAGCCAGAACTCCTCTGAGAGTGGTGAGGACTCTCCAGAATTTCCCTTGTCAGTATTGGCAGGGGAGACTCAAGAAACTGGAGAGGAGCCCACCTCCTCAGACGAAAACCTACCGTCTGTGGAGTTTTCTGATCTGGAGGTTCACAGGGAAAATTTTGCCACAGAACAGTTAAAAGACCCCGCCCTAATAAAGGCACGGGAAAACGTAGTGGAAATAGATGGCGAGTTAGTGAACCCAGATAATACCTGCACTTACCCATACTTCAGCGTAGAGAAGGACCTACTGTATCGGGTGGCAAAAAGGGCAGAAGAAACCGTTGAGCAGCTTGTGGTGCCCAAACCTTACAGGAAGTTGGTGTTGGAGTTGGCCCATGGGCACATTCTTGGAGGTCATCTGGGGGCAGAGAAAACCCGAGAGAGGGTATTACAGAGATTCTATTGGCCTGGGGTGATGAAGGACATAGAAAATTATTGTTCCTCCTGCCCTGTGTGTCAGAGGTCGGCCCCGATGCCACATTTCCGTAGCCCGCTGGTCCCTCTACCCATCATTGAGGTCCCGTTTGAGAGAATCGCAATGGATTTGGTAGGTCCTATAATCAAGTCCGCTAGGGGGCACCAGTACATATTGGTTATAATGGACTATGCCATCCGTTATCCAGAAGCGATCCCTCTCAGAAATACCTTGGCCAAAACCATAGCCAAAGAGCTATCTCTTGTTTTTAGCCGGGTGGGTATTTGTAAAGAACTGCTTACGGACCAAGGTACACCCTTTATGTCCCGGGTTATGAAAGAGCTGTGTAAATTGTTCAAAGTGACGCAATTGCGTACATCTGTGTATCACCCCCAAACCGATGGGCTGGTTGAAAGATTCAACAAAACCCTAAAACAAATGTTGAAGAAAGTGGTGGATAGAGATGGAAAGGATTGGGACTGTCTACTTCCTTATTTGATGTTTGCTATTAGGGAGGTGCCCCAATCCTCTATGGGATTCTCCCCCTTTGAGTTACTGTATGGGAGACACCCAAGAGGGCTGTTGGATATTGCCAAGGAAACTTGGGAAAGTGAGAGTTCTCCCCACAGGAGTGTGATTGAGCATGTCGCCCTGATGCAAGATCGAATTGCACAGGTAATGCCCATCGTGAAGGAACATTTGGCCCAAGCGCAGTTGGCACAGCAGAGAGTGTACAACCGTGGAGCCAAGACCCGTACCTTTTCCCCGGGGGATAGGATATTGGTACTGGTCCCTACGGTTGAAAGTAAATTCCTTGCCAAATGGCAAGGCCCCTACGAGATAATGGAAAAAGTGAGCGAAGTGAATTACAAGGTCAGACAACCAGGAAGGCGAAAGCCCGAACAGATATATCACGTTAATCTGTTGAAAGCCTGGAGGGATAGAGAGTCCCTAGTCGCAGAAACTTGGTCACCAGCTCAAACTGGTTGCGTGATTCAGGAGGTTGGAATAGCAGCCACCTTGTCACAACCCCAACAACAGGAGGTTAAGGAGTTTGTGCTTCGCAACAAGGAGGTGTTCTCTGAGCTGCCGGGACAAACATCTGGGGTAGAGCATGATATTATTACCCCGCCCGGTGAAAGGGTGAAGTTAAAACCCTATCGGATCCCAGAGGCCCGACGGGAGGCAATACGGGAGGAAGTACAGAAAATGCTGAACTTAGGGGTGATAGAGGAGTCCCAAAGTGATTGGTCTAGTCCCATTGTGTTGGTGCCTAAACCGGATGGGAGCTGGCGATTTTGTAACGATTTTCGTCAGTTGAACAAAGTTACAAAATTTGACACCTACCCCATGCCACGTATAGATGAGTTGATCGACCGGCTGGGAACAGCCCGATACATGACGACTCTTGACCTCACAAAAGGGTATTGGCAAATTCCCCTGGCCAAGTCGGCCAAAGAGAAAACCGCATTTGTAACCCCAGACGGGGCGTTCCAATATAAGAGAATGCCGTTCGGGTTACAGAATGCGCCGGCCACATTCCAGCGGAAAATGGACCAGATACTGAGGCCCCATCGGAAGTATGCTGCGGCTTACCTGGATGACGTAATTGTCCATAGCACAGATTGGGCCTCACATCTGCCAAAAGTGCAAGCAGTCCTAGACTCTATCCGGGAAGCGGGGTTTACGGCTAACCCCAAGAAGTGTACCATTGGGCAGGAGGAGGCCAAATATCTTGGGTACACCATTGGCAGGGGAGTGATAAAACCCCAACTCAACAAAGTCGAGGCCATCCAGAGTTGGCCACGTCCCAACAGCAAGAAGCAGGTACGGGCCTTTCTGGGAATCGCGGGTTATTATCGGCGCTTCATTCCCCACTTTGCTTCTAAGGCTGTGCCCCTAACCAACCTGACGAAAGGGAAAGGGTCGGTCATGATTAAATGGACCCCCGAGGCTGAGGCAGCATTCCAATTCTTGAAACAAGCCTTATGTAGCCAGCCAGTGTTGTACTCACCCGACTTCTCTAAAGACTTTGTTGTACAAAGTGATGCGTCAGATGTGGGGTTAGGAGCAGTATTGTCCCAGGTCTGGAACGGGGAAGAGCACCCAGTCATTTACCTCAGCAGGAAGTTGAAGTCCCATGAGGTAAATTACGCCACGGTTGAAAAGGAGTGTTTAGCGGTGAAGTGGGCTCTAGATTCCCTTCGGTACTATCTGCTAGGTAGGCACTTTGACATGGTTACGGATCACGCTCCGTTAAAGTGGATGGCTCAAAACAAGGAGACAAATAGAAGAGTGAATAGGTGGTTCCTGGCCCTACAGGAATTCAACTTCACAGTAAAGCATCGCCCTGGCGTTCAAATGGGGAATGTGGATGCTTTGTCTCGAGTACATGAATGCCTGATTGCTGGTGTTCCAACCCCAAGGTTAAAACAAGAGGGGGGGGTATGTGACAGCAGGAAGGTAAAGTCACCTGGTTGCATCCAGGGGGGTAGATATATTTCTCCCAGATTCAGGCTTTATGCCGACTTATACAACTAGGGAGGGAGTTGATGAAGCCCAGCTGAGGCTAGTGGGCTCATGGATGACTCATACCTCTAGGGAGAGGGCTGGGCGTCGTACAGGCAGGGAGTTGATGAGACCAGCTGAAGCTTGTCAGCTCGTTTAAGGCCTCTATAAAAACTCCCAGATTCATTAGGTGTTTGCTCATGCCTGGACCCAGACCTGTGTGGACTGTCTAGGGAGAGTGAACCCCTGTGCGGTGAGAAAAAGCCTGTGTGGCTATTTGTTTGGACATTTACTAAACCAGGGACTTAGGGACTAGGACAGCACCAGGCTGATCCCAGTTGTTAGTTAGGAAACCTGCATGTTTAGTCAGAGGTCAAACTGACCAGGATTTATTTTGTTTATGTTTCTTTTTGGCTTTGCTGTGTTTTTGTCACTGTACATAGAGAAATAAACCGCACCTTTTGATTTTGAAAACCACAACCTCCGTCTGCTGGCCCTGTTTTTGTGTGGGGAGCCCAACCAGGGGGTCACACACACCCGCTACCGAGTTAACCCCCTCACAATATATAAATAAAAATATATATCAAGTGATGAATATGTTGGATGACTTCGTACACTTAGGCACACTGGTGCCAACATATACATCCAAATGAAAAGTGAATCTATAATGCTGCCACCTTAAATAATCAAACTGTGTACAATATAATAATGATGATAATCTAAACTGAAAACATATTATTATAAGTGGCGCAAAAACATGTAACTAAATACATAAACTACTCCAATAAATATAAATCAGATTATGGCTGAAAAAAAAATATATTAATCCAGTCACTATAAATCAGCAAGAACCCGTGCATGAAGTGACAATAGTGTTTAAAGTTCATAAATTAATAATCAGTGTCTTCAATCTTCATTTCTTCCACCACACCCAAGTGTTCAGTGAGACCTCTCCCTTCAGATAAAACACTCACCAAAAAAATATGCCTCACACTCGCGTGTTCGGCGTGCAAGCTAAGCAACAATCCTTTCAATGGGTAACCAGATGATGCACTTCATAAAGTGTCCTCCAGGTGGCTCCGTATATGTGTAAAAAAATATAAGGTGCACAATAGTGTGATATCGTAAAACCAGTTTAATCAATAAAAAACCTTCAAAAGTTACACTCGCAAGAAAATTATGAAAGCAAGCCGTAATGCACACCAAAAACATCCAGACAACTACAGCCAGTGAAGGATGGTCACGGCGGACCCAGGATCAGCAGTGATCAATACTAATATGAACGCTCTCACCGCTCGCTTCCCATATACGATCCCTCGCTTCCTACTGTGGCTGGATGCGTAACACGTCACACGTCACTCCTTCACGATGGTTCAAGCACTCAAACGATCGCAGTGTAGCCACGCCCCGACATGTTTCGTCACGATGGACTTAATCATGGGATTGGCTACACTCCGTAATGGACTCCCCTTTATACCCACATCTGTAATTCATCGGAGTTGGTTCAAAGATATTGCGCATGCGCGTCACGTCATGGACGGGCGGAAGTGCTGAACAGGGGATCCTGCACTAAAGGGCGGAAGCGTCGTAACTAATACTCACGCTGATCGAGTGTCCCCGTAGCCCTCATTCACATGCACATATATTAGGAGGCTGAATTCCCACTATCTGCCCTATACTTAGTATGCGCATTGAAGCATATCTAAAAAAACTGAATACAAATTCTACATATTATAAACACTATAATATCACTGTTGGTATTTGAATTTTTTCAATTATTCAGTGGTGGGCTTATGTTCACAGTCATAAGTTAGCGCGACTATATATTTTTTCTTATTTTTTTCTTAATCAAATACCATTAAAAGAAAGCTCTATTTGTGGGAAGAAAAGGATGCAAATTTCGTTTGGGTACAACATTGCATGTCCGCACAATTTACAGTTAAAGCAGCGCAGTGCAAAATTCTGAATTCACCTCTGGTCCTTTAGCTACCAAATGGTCCGGGGCTTAAGTGGTTAACAGATCAAATGGCATGACAAGTCGCACCCTATTTCTGGCAATCACAGTGTTCAAATCAGTGCAATCCCTACTTTGCACTGCCGCACTAATTTGAAAAGTAGTTCCTGCACTACCTTTGGCGATTTCAGGTGCGACTTGCATACACATCTGTGCATGAAGCCACACAGATGTCTTCCAAGTCATACCCAAAATCACATTGACATGCGACTTTGACATCATGCGATTTCAGATGAAGTCGCACAATTTCAAAGCTGCAGTCAATGTGAACGGGGACTCAAACTCATTCATTAGTGTTTGTAAATTTGAGTTACAACTACTGATCTCTAAAAAAAAAAATTGAGCAGAGCAGCTAAGAAAAGACTTGTTAACATGTAAAAGAAGGGTAATTATCCACACTCTGTCAGGAAAAATATTTTTCTAGCTATTTCATATATAACTGAATAAGTGCTGAATAAGATGTTTTTTAGTTCTATTTTATTCTTGAATTTAATAAACAGAGAAAAAATTGTTCTAATAAATATTCTTTACATTACTTTTAACTATGTTTTTGAAATATATTTAAATAGCTCCACATTCAAGATAATATATTTTATAGGAAGTTTAGTCTGTGCTTTAATTTAGAAAGTGGCTCTAACATTTTAAAACATTTCACCTTAGAAGTTCTGCTCCATTGACCAGATATTGAAGCGCTACAATACAAACTGGTGATGAAAATTGTAAGTAGTGACAGTAACATCATAGCACTGCCCAATATTACCTCCCAATTTTCTAGGAAACGCCCTCTGATTCAACGTGGATCACTTTTCAGAGGGGTGGCAAAGGTTGTCACAAGTGTAAATGAGCCCTTACAGTCACATCAGTTTACGGATATGCACCTATCACCATTGCATATATTGTATTCTCTGATCCTTAAGTTCAGCTTTAAACCCCCATCTCTTCTGAAGTAAAGCATACAATGAAATAAAAAGCAGAACACACAAATATAACTTAAGGCATTGAAATGTGCGAGTAATTTTGCTGTGGGGTAATGAGACAATAAACATATAGACATATCATAGCAATTTTAAGAAATACACTATACAATAATATAATATGGCCATTCAGTATATTCATAGAGCTTTTATGAAGAAACCTCTGCACGGTTCTTAGCTATGGGTCTGGTACCATAAATTGTAAAGGATCATTAAAACATATACAGTGTTCCATTTGTTTTGTATTAGAGAGCATTACATTTCTTTATTCATTCAGAACAAGAAGGGAAGTCACAAAACAGCTTGCAGGTGATTCCAATTTAGCAAGATAACATAATAGCTGTGTATCCACAGTTCTGTTTAACTCCTTAATGACTAATCCCTTGTTAAGATACAATATATAAATATGATTTGTGAAATGCTGCTTTCCAGTAATGAAGTAATCATTTGGAAGTGTAAGGTTATGCAGAAGGTTACCACCTGAATACAAGCTGTAAAATATAAAAGACAATACTTTGGCAATGTTTCTGGAAAACAGACTGAATCATAAACATGCCACATAAACAGAATTCAGAGGCCGTTAAAAATGGGAGTAAAAGTAAAACTTATTTCAACTAAGAATTGATATATACACTATAAACACAAAGTAATATATATATATATATATATATATATATATATATATATATATATATATATATATATATTAGGGCTGTTACTGATTAAAATTTTCGTGTTTGATTAATCGATTTTTTTTTTTTAATCGATTAATCAACTAATTTTGATTAATTATAACGCACATAGATCCAACTACTTTTAGCTGATCTCCTTGCAGGCTGATTCCCAGTGCAGCTACCAACCACTGGAAAAATGGATAGCAGGATGCAAAAAACACACAAAGGCAGCGCTCGATGGGAATAGCATTAAAACTTTTATAGTCTTCAAGTAGGTAACAAAATAAATATTGCACTGGAGATAAAATCGATGTAGCTACATAAACTGTAAAAATGGTGCGAGTAATACCAAACGGTAGCAAAAGCAGTCATAAAAACATGTAGCCAAGTATGATACTGGTATAAAAATGTGTACAACAATACCACTTCTGAATCCAGATGAGAAGGGGCTAACATCAGTCCGTCGGCATGTAGATGTCCCGTGAAGGAAACTATCACAGCTCCCAGTGGATGGCTGTAGAATCCCAGGTTGATATAAGGAAGTGTAACAGCCCTTACGTGTGGCAGATAGTAAGGTCCCGCCGGCATGCAGATATGAAGGCACAGCAAAGGAGCCCTTCAGATGGACACGGCAAGCCCCGCCGGTGTCCGTGACGTCACCGGATCTCCCTGAAGACCCAGAAGTCGGGGGAGAGGTGTGTACCAATCAAAAGAAGTTTGATCGATCAAAACAATTAATCGATTAATCGAGGAATTAATAGTTAATTTCCACAGCCCTAATATTTATATATATATATATTCTCATAACCTAAATCCAGTTAAATGAAAGACCTACCCGAGTCAAGTTATAGCCAGGCTGAAACATATATATTTTTATGGTATAAAAAAAATGGGAAAAAGTTGGTGTGGGGTTCCTTCTGCAGTCATTGCCAAAAATATTGGCACCCCTGCATTTCTATCAGATAATGCGCCACTTGGCCCAGAAAATTACAATTTCAAATATTTGGGCATTCTCATGTTTATTTATTTTTTGTTTGTATTGGTATGACACAACAAAGTGGAGAAACAAAAAGCCAAATATAAAACATTTCATTCAAAACTCGAAAAATGGACTGGACAAAATTATTGGCACCTTCTAAGGAATAATTGCATTCCAAGTTTGTGATGCTCCTGTAATTTGTAAATAAGCTCACCTGTATCAATTAACAGGTGCTGACAGTGACAATATAAAAATCACACCAGCAACCAGTGAAAATGGTGAAAAATTTACTCAACCTTTCTGTTGTGTGTCTCTGTGTGCCACACGGAGCATAGAGAAGAGAAACAGCTGCCAAGAATTGTCTGAGGATTTGAGAACACAAATTGTGGAAAAGCATGCACAATCTCAAGGTTACAAGTCAATCTCCAGAGATCTTAATGTTCCTGTATTCACTGTGCACAACTTTGTCAAAACGTTTATAGCCCATGGCGCTGTAGCTAATCTCGCTGGACATGGACGAAAGAGAAAAATTGATCAAAGATTGCAACAAAGGATTTTTTTCAAATGGTGGATAAAGAACCTCGATCAACTTCCAGACAAATTAAAGCTGACCTTCAGTCACAGGGTACAACTGTGTCAGCTCGCATTATACGTTGCCATCTGAATGAAAAGGAACGCTATGGTAGAAGACCCAGGAGGACCCCACTGCACAGAAATATAAAAAAAACAGATTGGAGTTTGCCAAAACTTACCTGAGGAAGCCAAAATCCTTTAGGGAAAATGTGCTGTGGACAGCTGAAACAAAATTCCAGCGTTTTGGCAAAGCCCATTATTCTTTATTCTACTGTTTTCAGAAAAATAAATTAGGCCTTTAAAAAAAAGTATACAGTCCCTACAGTTAAACATGGTGGAGGTTCACTGATGTTTTGGGGTTGCTTTGCTTCTTCAAGCACTTGATATCTAGAATATGTGCATATCATTATGAAATCTGAAGACTACCAAAGAATTCTGGGGTGCAATGTAGGGCCCAGTGTCAGAAAGTTGGGACTATGTCAGAGGTCATGGGTCTTACAGCAGGACAATGACCCAAAGCACAAGTCAAAAAGCACCCAGAAATGGTTTAAGACAAAGCGCTGGAGAGTACTGAACTGGCCAGCAATGAGTCTAGATCTAAATCCCATACAGCACCTGTAGAGAGATCTCAAAACAGCAGTTGGGAAATGGAACCCTTCCAATCTGAGAGACCTGGAGCAGTTGGTGAAATAACAGTGGTCTAAAATTCCAGTAGAGAGGTGTAAGAAACGAATTGATGGATACAGGAAGCGATTGATTTCAGTTATTTTTTCCAAGGAGTGCGCTACCAAATATTACATTGAGGGTGCCAATAATTTTGTCCAGTTAATTTTTGGAGTTTTGCGTGGAATGTGTCAGATTTGGCTTTTTGTTTCTCCGCTTTGTTGTGTCATACCAATACAAATAAAATAAATAAACATGAGATTGCCTAAACATTTGTAATTGCATCAATTTTCTGGGTGACGTGGTGCATTATCTGCAGGGTTGCCAATATTTTTGCCCATGACTGTATAATTCCAACTATTTAAATTCTGTTCAGCTAGTTCTAAATTTTACATCATCCCAGTCAGAGTGCAAAGTGAGGCCGGTGACCTGACTTTTGTAAGCTGCAATTAATCAATCCAGTTGATCAACTCTCCCAGGCCGTGATTTGACAACAAGAGAGCAGCAATAGACTAATTATCTTATGCCGCATACACACGATCACTTTTCTCGTCGGGAAAAATGTAATTTTTTCTCTTGGACGAGAAAAACGGCCGTGTGTAGGCTCTCCAGCATTTTTCCCGACGAGAAAAACAGCGAGAATCACGACGAGAAAAATTAGAACATGCTCTAATTTTTCTGGTCACGAATCACGGCATTTTTTTCCTCTGCAGTTTTCCCATAGGGAAACACTGCTAGGGAGCCTACACACGGCCAGTTTTCTCGACCAAGAGAAAACATGTCGTGAAAAACGGCCGTGTGTAGGGGACCAAGCCGGTCCTCGTTTTTCCTGTCGGGTTTCATGGCGGTGTTTTCACCGCCGTGAAACTCGATCATGTGTACACGGCATGAGTTCTCTGCTTACTCTGCTTTATCCTCCTGTAAGCATGTTACCTTTTGCCACATATTCACTGCAGCATACCTGACTGGCTGCTAGTGCCCTCTTTCATTATCCTATTTTAAACTCTTTTTTACAGGGGATTGTAAGAGCCTGAAAGCAAATTCAAATTTAGTAACTTACAAATAGTGCAATAATGAGAGAATGGGGGCATGTATTTGAAGTTTTTTAAATGTTTAAAATAATAAAATCTTCCACAGTATCTTTAGTTTAGGCTGTGTGGATTCTTTGGAAATATTTTACATATTCTTGTATTAGGCTGGGTTCACACTGGTACGACACGACAGTCATACTACTTTGGATCCGACTTTGCCCTGCAACTTTAAACCGGCATACGTCCGACTTGGATCCCCGCCAATACCAGGCACTGTGTTTGGTATAATTCTTGAGGGGGAACTCCACACCGAATTTTAAATAAAAAACCGTCATGGGTTCCCCTCCAAGATTATACCAGGCCCTTCGGTCTGGTATGGATTTTAAGGGGAACCCCCTACGCCGAAAAAACTGCATGGGGTCCCCCCAAAATCCATTCCAGACCCTTTTCCAAGCACGCAGCCCGGCCGGTCAGGAAAGGGGGTGGGGACGAGCGAGCGCACCCCCTCCTGAACCGTACCAAGCCGCATGCGGTCAACATGGGGGGGTGGGTCCTTTGGGGCAGGGGGCGCACGCCAAAGCACCTTGTCCCCATGTTGATGAGGACAAGGGCCTCTTCCCGACTACTCTGGCCGTTGGTTGTCGGGGTCTGTGGGCAGGGGGCTTATCGGAATCCGGGAGCCCCCTTTAATAAGGGGGCCCCCTGATCCTGGCCCCCCACCCTATGTCAATGAGTATGGGGTACATTGTACCCCTACCCATTCACCTGGGGAAAAAATTGTCAATAAAAAGCCCAGGGCATGATGGGGTGGTGACATCATAAGGGGCGGGGTCACCAGTTGACATCACCCAGTGACCACGCCCCCTGTCTATATAAGTCATTGCGCACCATGCACACGGCATTACAGCGGGAGAGAGCGTTGTGTCAACATCGGAAGAAGAGAAGAGGGAAGAAGACGACGGAGAAGACCGGGCCAACGCTAGCAAAAGAGCGGCAAAAGTGCAGAAGATAGCAGAGGAGCCCGGCAGAAGAACCAGAGAGCGTGGAGAAGTCAGAAGAGACCCGCAGCTGCCTAATAAATGACTTTAGAAACCTTTGTAGTGTGTTTTTTTTATTGACACTTTTTTTTCCCCAGGTGAATGGGTAGGGGTACAATGTACCCCATACTCATTCACATAGGGTGGAGGGCCGGGATCTGGGGGCCCTCTTATTAAAGGGGGCTCCTGGATTCCGATAAGCTCCCTGCCCGCAGACCCCGACAACCAATGGCCAGGGTTGTTGGGAAGAGGCCCTTGTCCTCATCAACATGGGGACAAGATGCTTTGGGGTTTGGGGGGCCGCAGTGCGCCCCCTGCCCCAAAGCACCTACCCCCCTTGTTGAGGACATGCGCCTTAGTACGGTTCAGGAGGGGGGGCGCTCGCTCGTCCCCTCCCTCTTTCCTGACCGGCCAGGCTGCATGCACGGATAAGGGTCTGGTATGGATTTTGGGGGACCCCCGCGCCATTTATTCGGCGTAGGGGTTCCCCTTAAAATCCATACCAGACCAAAGAGCATGGTGTGCTCTTGGAGGGGGAACCCATGCTGTTTTTTTATTTTAAATTTGGCGTGGAGTTCCCCTTCAAGATCAGCAGAGCACAAGTCGCATTTCAAAGTCGGATCATGCAAGTCGGCGTTCCGACTTTGATCCGACTTCAATGATGGTCAATGGGCTGAAGTAGGATCAATGTTGGACCAAAGTAGCGCAGGGAGCATTTTCAAATTTGGACCGACATGTGTCGGACCAGTTAAGACCAGTTAAGACGGCTCCCATAGGAAAACATTGATTTTCACACGTCATGCGACATGAGCTCCCAATGTCGGAGCGTTTGTCGCACCAGTGTAAACCTGGCCTTAGCAGTAAAGGGAGCTGGGTCAGCAGGCCAAGTAGCAGTCCCAGTGTTGAGGGACTATAGCCTCTTCCACACATTCTGTCCCCCAAAAAGAATGTGAAAGTTTCTGAGAAGGGGTGGGTTATGGGAATCTGGAAGCCCTCTTTAGAAAAAGGTGGACCCCAAACATCTGCTCCCTCCCAGGGGTATACGGTGTTTATAATGCTTCAGATATTCTTTAGTATGTTGTACCAGGCATTCCAGAAAAAAATCAATATACTCCTCCAAACACAATGTGATAACATTTATTCCACTAAATATACTGTAGGTCCTCTTGGGAAGTTGCATATCCTTTTATATATTTGGGAGATAATATAAGTACCGGTATTTATCAGTAAATATGGTGCTGCATGTAAGAGGTATTTAGACTCATTCTATTTATCAATTAATATCCTACAAAGTGCATAAACAGAAAAACCATATCACTATTTGGTGTGTCCATTCTTTGCCTTTAACCGGTTCCCGACCGGCTCACGCAGATAGACTGCAGCAGAATGGCTCTCCTGGGTGAAATCCTGTATATATACGTTTTTTCCGAGGAGAGCCAACAGAGGGAACGCGAGCGCCGTCCGCTGCACGGCGGGGAACCCGATGCGCGTGGCCGGTGGGCGCAATCGCCACCGGCCATGTGTGATTGCGTGCACGAGCGCCAGCACGGGGATTTGTGTGTGTAAACACACAAATCCCTGTGTTGTCATAGGAGAGAAGACAGATCGTGTGTTTCTACAAAGTAGAAACAGCGATCTGTCATCTCTCCTAGTCACTTCCCTCCCCACTAGGGATGAGCTCGGTGTTCGAGTCGAAAATAGGTTTGACTCGAACATCGGCTGTTCGCACGTTCGGCGAACAATGAACGATTTGTGCCTGTTCGGGCCAAATTCGAGTGACGCGAACGGCCCACAATACACTGCGCCATCGCAGTGTAATTTCGGCGCTGTGATTGGCCAAGCATGCACTGTGACCCTGCATGCTTGGCCAATCACAGCGCCGGCAGCGAGGAGAGCAATGATTGGCCACAGGCAGGATGCCTGTGGCCAATTATAGCTGAGGGGGTTTAGTACACGCCCCACACTATAAAAGGCCGCCAGCGCGGCGGCCTCGTGTAGTGTGTTCCGGAGCATGGAAAGTGAAGGATAGGCAGGGACAGTGTCAAATCCATTCTTTGCTAAACCTTGTGTGTAGGGACAGTTAAGGATAGGCAGGGAGAGAGTCAGTGTCATATTCTTTGCTAAACCTTGTGTGTAGGGAGAGAGAAGGGTAGGCAGGGAGAGTGTCAGTGTCATATACTTTGATAAACCTTGTGTACAGGGAGAGAGAAGGATAGGCAGGGGACAGTGTCAGTGTCATATTCTTTGCTAAACCTTGTGTGCAGGGAGAGAGAAGGATAGGCAGGGAGAGTGTCAGTGCCATATACTTTGATAAACCTTGTGTGCAGGGAGAGAGAAGGATAGGCAGGGGACAGTGTCAGTGTCAGTGTCATTGTTGCTAAGCCTCCTGCACATTATACACCTGAACTTAGCCTGTATTGCTGCTTTTTCCTGGTGTGTTACACCAACAGGATTTTGCGGCACTTACAGCGGGCGGAGTGTGCCTCCTGACCATATTACACCTGAACTTAGCCTGTATTGCTGCTTTTTCCTGGTGTGTTACACCAACAGGATTTTGCGGCACTTACAGCGAGCGGAGTGTGCCTCCTGACCATATTACACCTGAACTTAGCCTGTATTGCTGCTTTTTCCTAGTGTGTTACACCAACAGGATTTTGCGGCACTTACAGCGGGCGGAGTGTGCCTCCTGATCATATTACACCTGAACTTAGCCTGTATTGCTGCTTTTTCCTGGTGTGTTACACCAACAAGATTTTGCGGCACTTACAGCGGGCGGAGTGTGCCTCCTGACCATATTACACCTGAACTTAGCCTGTATTGCTGCTTTTTCCTGGTGTGTTACACCAACAGGATTTTGCGGCACTTACAGCGGGTGGAGTGTGCCTCCTGACCATATTACACCTGAACTTAGCCTGTATTGCTGCTTTTTCCTGGTGTGTTACACCAACAGGATTTTGCGGCACTTACAGCGGGCGGAGTGTGCCTCCTGACCATATTACACCTGAACTTAGCCTGTATTGCTGCTTTTTCCTGGTGTGTTACACCAACAGGATTTTGCGGCACTTACAGTGGGCGGAGTGTGCCTCCTGACCATATTACACCTGAACTTAGCCTGTATTGCTGCTTTTTCCTGGTGTGTTACACCAACAGGATTTTGCAGCGCTTACAGTGGGCGGAGTGTGCCTCCTGACCATATTACACCTGAACTTAGCCTGTATTGCTGCTTTTTCCTGGTGTGTTACACCAACAGGATTTTGCGGCACTTACAGCGGGCGGAGTGTGCCTCCTGACCATATTACACCTGAACTTAGCCTGTATTGCTGCTTTTTCCTGGTGTGTTACACCAACAGGATTTTGCGGCACTTACAGCGGGCGGAGTGTGCCTCCTGACCATATTACACCTGAACTTAGCCTGTATTGCTGCTTTTTCCTGGTGTGTTACACCAACAGGATTTTGCGGCACTTACAGCGGGCGGAGTGTGCCTCCTGACCATATTACACCTGAACTTAGCCTGTATTGCTGCTTTTTCCTGGTGTGTTACACCAACAGGATTTTGCGGCACTTACAGCGGGTGGAGTGTGCCTCCTGACCATATTACACCTGAACTTAGCCTGTATTGCTGCTTTTTCCTGGTGTGTTACACCAACAGGATTTTGTGGCACTTACATCGGGCGGAGTGTGCCTCCTGACCATAATACACCTGAACTTAGCCTGTATTGCTGCTTTTTCCTGGTGTGTTACACCAACAGGATTTTGTGGCACTTACAGCGGGCGGAGTGTGCCTCCTGACCATATTACACCTGAACTTAGCCTGTATTGCTGCTTTTTCCTGGTGTGTTACACCAACAGGATTTTGCGGCACTTACAGCGGGCGGAGTGTGCCTCCTGACCATATTACACCTGAACTTAGCCTGTATTGCTGCTTTTTCCTGGTGTGTTACACCAACAGGATTTTGCGGCACTTACAGTGGGCGGAGTGTGCCTCCTGACCATATTACACCTGAACTTAGCCTGTATTGCTGCTTTTTCCTGGTGTGTTACACCAACAGGATTTTGCAGCGCTTACAGTGGGCGGAGTGTGCCTCCTGACCATATTACACCTGAACTTAGCCTGTATTGCTGCTTTTTCCTGGTGTGTTACACCAACAGGATTTTGCGGCACTTACAGCGGGCTGAGTGTGCCTCCTGACCATATTACACCTGAACTTAGCCTGTATTGCTGCTTTTTCCTGGTGTGTTACACCAACAGGATTTTGCGGCACTTACAGCGGGCGGAGTGTGCCTCCTGACCATATTACACCTGAACTTAGCCTGTATTGCTGCTTTTTCCTGGTGTGTTACACCAACAGGATTTTGCGGCACTTACAGCGGGCGGAGTGTGCCTCCTGACCATATTACACCTGAACTTAGCCTGTATTGCTGCTTTTTCCTGGTGTGTTACACCAACAGGATTTTGCGGCACTTACAGCGGGTGGAGTGTGCCTCCTGACCATATTACACCTGAACTTAGCCTGTATTGCTGCTTTTTCCTGGTGTGTTACACCAACAGGATTTTGTGGCACTTACATCGGGCGGAGTGTGCCTCCTGACCATAATACACCTGAACTTAGCCTGTATTGCTGCTTTTTCCTGGTGTGTTACACCAACAGGATTTTGTGGCACTTACAGCGGGCGGAGTGTGCCTCCTGACCATATTACACCTGAACTTAGCCTGTATTGCTGCTTTTTCCTGGTGTGTTACACCAACAGGATTTTGCGGCACTTACAGCGGGCGGAGTGTGCCTCCTGACCATATTACACCTGAACTTAGCCTGTATTGCTGCTTTTTCCTGGTGTGTTACACCAACAGGATTTTGCGGCACTTACAGCGGGCGTAGTGTGCCTCCTGACCATATTACACCTGAACTTATCCTGTATTGCTGCTTTTTCCTGGTGTGTTACACCAACAGGATTTTGCGGCACTTACAGTGGGCGGAGTGTGCCTCCTGACCATCTTACACCTGAACTTAGCCTGTATTGCTGGTTTTCCCATTTCCCTGCAGGCCATTAGAATGTCTGGAAGGCAAACAAGGAGAGGCAGACAGTCAGGAGCCAATAAAAGATGGCAAGCAGGCTCTGTGTCTAGAGACAACAGTGCTGGTCTTGGACGCAGTGCATCGCCATCAGCACGTGGCCATGGGACACGCTTGTCCTTCTTTTCGGCAGCTGGACGTGTTGAGCCGCATCATGCCGAAGACTTGGTAGAGTGGATGACCAAGCCCTCCTCATCCTCCTCATCCTCTCTCACCCAGGCTCAGGGTACTGGCAAAGCAGCTGCCAAAGCATCCTCTTCCCTGGTATCAATGTCATCATCAGTCACTCCTTCCCTAGACCAACCATGTCCTCCTGAGGAGTCCCCCGAACTGTTTGAGCACAGTGTTGGGTAGTGGGTACATGCTCCAGGAGGATGCCCAGCGTTTCGAAGGGTCTGATGATGATACCCAGCTAGAGGAAGGCAGTAGCGTGAGAGCAGAGAGAGGAGATGCTCAAGAAGGACACCAATCTGGCAGTCATGTTCCAGCAGCTGCAGCATACTGCCAGATTGGCTCCAGTGATGAGGAGGGAGGGGATGATGAGGTCACTGACTCCACATGGGTGCCTAATAGGAGAGAGGAGGAGGAGGAGGAGGATGAGGAGGAGGCACATCTCCAACGAGGCAGGATGCCCTCGGGGGGCCAGCGTAAGGGCAGCACACTGACGGAATCACACCGCAGAGCTCTGCCTGTGCAGGGCGCTGCCTCTGCCCGTTATTCAAAAAGTTCTTTGGTGTGGGCCTTTTTTGAGTCGAGTGCATCAGATCGCACAGCTGCTGTTTGCAACATATGTCTCAAGCGTATATCGCGTGGCCAAAACATCACCCGCTTGGGCACCACACGCTTGACCAGACATATGTTGACCTGCCATGCAGCTCGTTGGCAAGCCTACCTTAAAGACCCACACCAAAGAACAAAGCGAAACCTCTTCTTGCACCGCATCAGCTGGGATCTCCAACCCCACTATACCTTCAGTCCTCTCTGAAACCTGCTCTGAGAGGAATGAAGGTGTAGAATTAGGTGTGTCACAGCCAAGTACTTGCGGGCACTCTGCTAGCAGTACACCGACGTCCGATTCTAGCAGGCAAATTTCCCTGCCCCAGCTGCTGGACCATCGAAAGAAGTTCACTCCCAGCCATCCACATGCCCAGCGGTTGAATGCTAGCTTGGCTAAATTGCTAGCGCTTCAACTGCTGCCTTTTCAGTTGGTAGACTCGGCCCCCTTCCGTGAGTTTGTGCAATGTGCGGTTCCTCAGTGGCAGGTTCCCAAACGCCACTTTTTCTCACGGAAGGCGATTCCGGCTCTCTACCGGCATGTGGAAGGCAATGTCTTGGCCTCGCTGGACAGGGCGGTCAGCGGTAAGGTGCATATTACCGCTGACTCATGGTCCAGCAGGCATGGACAGGGACGTTACCTTTCTTTCACGGCCCATTGGGTTACTCTTTTGGCAGCTGGGAAGGATGCAGGACAAGGTGCAGTAGTGTTGGAGGTTGTTCCACCGCCACTCCTCCAAAATGCTACTACTGGTTGTGACACACCTCTGTCCTCCACCCCCTCCTCTTCTTCTTCCTCCGTGGCCTCTTCCTGTGCTTTGTCCTCGGAACCAGCGGTGCTCCGTAGGCGTTCAAGGGGCTACGCAATACGCAGGCAAAAAGATGCCATGCCGTGCTTGCGCTGGTGTGTTTGGGGGACAGGAGCCACACTGGGGCAGAGGTTCTGTCTGCTCTGCAGGGGCAAGCCGAGAGGTGTTTGACGCCATGCCAGCTTAAGCCAGGAATGGTAGTTTGCGACAATGGCACCAACCTCCTCTCCGCTCTCCGACAGGGACAACTGACCCATGTGCCCTGTGTGGCTCACGTCCTTAACCTGGTGGTGCAGCGGTTCTTGGGCAGGTACCCGGGCTTACAGGATGTCCTGAGGCAGGCCAGGAAAGTCTGTGTGCATTTCCGCAGATCTTATAATGCCAGTGCTCGCCTGGCTGAGCTGCAAAAGGAGTTGAACCTGCCCAAGAACCGCCTTATATGTGACATGCCTACCAGGTGGAACTCAACGTTGGCCATGCAGCAGCGGCTGCACACGCAGCAGAGGGCCATCAATGAGTACCTGTGCGACTACGGCACCAGGACAGGGTCAGGGGAGCTCGGTTTTTTTTCACCACGCCAGTGGGGCATGATCAGGGATGCATGCACTGTCCTGGCACCATTTGAGGAGGCCACGAGGATGGTGAGCAGTGACAGTGCATGCATCAGTGACACTGTACCTCTTGTCCACCTGTTGGAACATACGCTGCGTGGAATAATGGACAGGGCACTTGAGGCAGAACAGAGGCAGGAAGAGGAGGACTTCCTTGCCTCTCAAGGCCCCCTTTACCCAGACAGTATTCCTTCTGTCCCACCCATCGCACAGGAAGAAGAGGAGGAGGAGGAGGAGGAGGAGGATTGTGTCAGCATGGAGGTGGAGGCTGGCACTCAGCATCATCAGCAGCAGTCTTTTAGGGATGATTTACAGTCCCAAGAAACCAGTGGACTTGTACGTGGCTGGGAGGAGGTGGCTGCGGATCATGTCGTCCTTAGTGACCCAGAGGACTCCGGACCGAATGCCTCAGCTAACCTATGCTGCATGGCCTCCCTGATCCTGCAAAGTCTGCGGAAGGATCCTCGTATTCTTCGGATCAAGGAGAGGGACCATTAGACATGTGCACACTGAAATATTTCGTTTCGGAATTTCGTTTTCGTCCGAAAAATAAATTTATTTAGTTACTCCCGAAATTCGTTTTTATTTATTTCGTTTTTCGTTAGAAATTGCATTCGTCCGAAAATCTGAATTAATTAAGGTCGAATCTGTCATTGAAGGCTTATGGTGTCTGTCGAATGTTCAAAGAAGATTTGACGGAGCAGTGAAACTGTGCGACGCTGCAATCATACATTTCCGGTCGAATGTTCCGCCCACAAGCTATAGAAGAATTCTAATGTTGTATGACTAGTAATAATTATATTTATTCATTACTATTACTAGTCAACCAACATTAGAATTCTTCTATAGCCTATGGGCGGATGCATTTGACCGGAAATGTACGATTGCAGCGTCGTACAGTTTTGCTGCACCGTCGAATCTTCTAACTTTCGATGCATTGTCGAATCTTCGTCATTCTAGCTATTTTACTGCTCCTCCTCTTTGGTTACAATCAGCCAATAACATTCATCATCAACTTTATTTTAATTTTACTTCCCCCACCCAATTCCAGCAGTGATCTTTTCTCTCTATGTCGAATCTTTTCTCTCTATAATAACAAATCTTTTCTCTCCTATGTCGAATCTTTTCTCTCCTATGTCGAATCTTTTCTCTCCTATGTCGAATCTTTTCTCTCCTATGTCGAATCTTTTCTCTCCTATGTCGAATCTTTCTCTCCTATGTCAAATCTTTTCTCTCTATAATGTCGAATCTTTTCTCTCCTATGTAGAATAATCTTGGACTAATAGAGTTAAGGTTAGGCACATTCGACCACAGGTTCGATAGACACAGATTGTTATTGTCAGCGTCAAGTCGAATATCCTATCTATATCGAACTGTTGTAGCAACGAAAACGAAAATAAAGCATTTGTTTATGTCGGATCTTTCGGTTTTCGGATTCTGTGCTTTCGTTTTCGTTTGTTAAAACGATAACGAAAATAGCTGAAATTCGGACGAAAATGCATTCGGACGAAAACGAATGCACATGTCTAGGGACCATTACTGGCTGGCCACTCTCCTTGATCCACGGTACAAGGGTAAGGTTGCGGACCTTATCTTACCATCGCAGAGGGAGCAGAGGATGAGACAACTCCGGGAGGCCTTGCAGAAAGGTCTGTGCAACGCGTTCCCAGAGACTGGGAGGTTACAAACTCCTGGTCCTGGACAACGAGTTGCTGAGGCTTCGGTCAGTCAAAGAAGGAGCGGTGGTGGCCGTCTGACCGATGCGTTCAGACAATTCTTTAGTCCGCAGCCCCAACCTTCGCGAGCGTCTGATATACATGGTGCAGGAATACCTAGGGGCAAGGTCAGACTTGGACACCTTCCCCACCGAAAATCCTCTGGCTTACTGGGTCTTGAGGATGGATCACTGGCCAGAGCTTGCACAGTATGCAATTGAGCTACTGGCCTGTCCTGCATCCAGCGTTCTTTCAGAACGCACATTCAGTGCTGCTGGAGGATTTGTCACGGATCACAGGGTGCGCCTGTCCACCGACTCTGTTGATCGACTGACCTTCATAAAGATGAACCAGTCTTGGATCACCACCAGCTACCAAACACCTGAAGCTGATATAACAGACTAATTTATTTTCAAATGTCACATCCCTTCAAGACTGATGCTGAGAGACTGTCCTGTTATGTTGACTGACTATCCTCCTCCTCCTCAATGATCCAATTGATGATGATAGCTTGGAAGAACATTTTTGTTTCTGGGTGCCGCCACCAGTGGCTAAGGCCCAATTTTTCAGCCCCTGTTTAACAGGGGCGTGTTATTACAATTTTTTATGCAATGCTTTGCAGCAGGGCTCATTCCTGCACTCCAACTAGAGTATCTGGGAGTGGTTGCAGTGTCGTGGCACCAGCACCAGTGGCTAAGGCCCAATTTTTCAGCCCCTGTTTAACAGGGGCGTGTAATTACTATTTTTGATGCAATACTTTGCAACAGGGCTCATTGCTGTGCTCCAAGTACAGTATCTGTGAGGGGTTGCAGTGTTGTGGCACCAGTGCCTAAGGCCCAATTTTTCTGCCCCTGTTTAACAGGGGCATGTAATTACAATTCTTGATCTAATAATTCACAGCAGGGCCCATTCCTGCGCCCACCAAGACTAACTGTGAGGCCTTACAGTGTTGTGTCAACACCACCACCACCACCACCACCAAAGGCCCAATTTTTCAGCCCCTGTTCAACAGGGGCATGCAATTACAATTCTTGATCTAATAATTCACAGCAGGGCCCATTCATGCGCCCACCAAGAGTAACTGTGAGGGCTCACAGTGTTGTGGCAACACCAACATGTAAGGGGCAAATTTCAGCTGAGTATATACGGCAGGCCCCTACTTTCAAACATCCAACTTACAAACGACTCCTCCTTGCAAACGGAAGGATACAACAGGAAGTGAGAGGAAATCTACCCCTAGGAAGGGAAATTCTCTCCTGTAAGAGTTAATATGGGAAAAAAGTGTCTCCTCTCCACTGATGCTTTATCACCAATTCTTGTTTCAATAAAAACCCAACATTTTCAAAAAACATTTGTCATTAGGACGGAAAGTGAGGTGAACTGTTCTGAGCAGGTGCACACTGCACAGACAGCAAAACAAATGTTACAGGGGTGATAACCCTTCCCTATGTTTTCCAAAAAGCTTAAAAATAGATTTTTTGGCTGGAGCTACACTTAAACAATGTACCTGTTCAAAATTACAAACAGATTCTACATAAGAACAAACCTACAGTCCCTGTCTTGTATGCACCGCCTGTATACGGCTGTTCAGAGTATATAGGGCCTTTTTTATTTTGTGTGCGGGGTTCCCCTTAATATCCATACAAGACCCAAAGGGGCTGGTAATGGGCTGGGGTAGGGGGCTGTGATGGGGTAGCTATGCCATTTTTCTTAAAGATTTTCATCCATATTACCGGGACCAGACATTACATTAAAGCCGCAAGCAGTTTTAAATGGCTTTTTGTACTTTAGAAATGTAATTTTGTGCAGGGACAGTTCTAAACACGGGAAACACGTGGAACTTCACAGGCATACTTTAGACACCCCCCAGGTACGATATTTAAAGGAATATTTGACTTTTTTTTTCACTTTATGCATCATTAAAATGACTGCTCCCGAAAAACGGCCCTTTTTAAAACTTTTTTTTGGATTGATACATGTCCCCTGGTGCAGAACCCGGGTTCCCAAACCCTTTTTAGGACAATACCATGCATATTAGTCATTATAAATAGCACTTTAGATTTCGAACGTTCGCATCCATTGTATTTAATAGGGTTCTAAAGTTCGTGCGAACTTTCGGTCCGTTCGCGGGTTCTGGTGCGAACCGAACCCGGGGGTGTTCGGCTCATCACTACTCCCCACACAGTTAGAAGACAGTGAGGGAACACACACTTAACCCCTTGATCGCCCCCTAGTGTTAACCCCTTCCCTGCCAGTGACATTTATACAATAATAAGTGCATATTTATAGCACTGATCGCTCTATAAATGCCAATGGTCCCAAAAATGTGTCAAAAGTGTCCGATCTGTCCGTCACAATGTCGCAATAAAAATCACAAATCACTGACATTACTAGTAAAAAAAAAAAAAATGACATAAAAATGCCAAAAATCTTTACCACAGTTTGTAGACGCTATAACTTTTGCGCAAACCAATCAATATACGCTTATTGTGATTTTTTTTTTTACCAAAAATATGTAGAAGAATACATATTGGCCTAAACTGATGAAGAAATTTGTTTTTTTTTTTTGTTTTTTAGTGCTCAGATCCAGGAAATTAATCAAATGAATGAACTGATATGGACAGCAGGACAGAAAAGAGAGACCTATCGGAAAACATGGTCTGCATGGAATCTCTTCATTAAGTCAAAGGAGGGGGGGACGCTTATAGGAGCAGTTTAGAGGAGTATTATATTCTGGACGAAGGAGTCGGAGAGTAAGAGGGGGGACGCTGTGGAGTGAGAAGGGAGGGGGGTTCCCCGTAAATATTTTTCTTCTTTCTTTTTTTTTGTTGTTGTTGTTGTTGTTGGGTTATGTAGTGTCCTTTGTTGTTTTGTCTCGTCACGTGTTTGATGGTAGGGATAACTGAAGGGGAAGGACAGAGACAGATACCGTATTAAGAATACTGGACTAGACTGAGCCTACAAATGGATGACCAAGTGGAGATGGAAACTTGGAGAGATAAATAAGTGCTTTTTTTTGTGATCATGAATAAAATGTATGTAAATTCTGATTCTAAACACTATCCCGATGGAGGAATAAGTTAATTATGCTACTATGCTACTATGTTATTATGATGATGTACGGAAGATGTCTTGAGACTCACCTTCCTTTCCTGTTTTGTTGAAATAATGAAAAGATTTAAACAAAAAAAAGTGCTCAGATCAGGAAGGGGGTAAAATCTTCCGGGGCTCAAGTGGTTAATACAGCATCAATTCTCCCGGACCAAAAACAACACAGAAGAGAGCGTGATTGCCCTAGTGTAAATTAATCCAAATAATATAAACAAAATTCAAAGCACTCACATTAGGAGATGAATTAAAGGCATATCAATTAGCTCCTTGCCACCTCTCCTCTGCAGCAAAAAATCCAGTCTGTGGCGAGGGGAGAAGCCTCAGTTCTCCGGTGCACCTGGCGGTCTTTGGTTCCTGTATTATACAGACTGTACAGCACCCATCATCCGGCGATATTTTCCCCATATCCCTCCTCCCATTGATCTACAGGGATTGTGATGTTGAGGTAAGATTCGGCTGACCACTCCTGAGGGGACTTATACCCATACTAATCCCAGTTCACAACACATCCATGAAGTCTGGATGGGGGCCTTTCTATCCTATCAGAAGGTAGGCATGTGATTAATCTGAGCCACTGGGCAGAGTTTGTCCACGTAGATGGGTTTTTTACTTATTCGGGTGGGTGTTACTTGGGGCGTGGACACGTGGATACATATAGAGGCAATTAGGAGAGACGAGCCATTGACCATCTAGGCTCTGAGGAAAAGGGTACGCCCTTGAAACGTGTCAGCCATTTGGGATATTCGTCTGATCCCCTCAACATCAGGTCCGGTTTGCAGGTGTCTAGAGACGCAGTCTGACCAAATGACAAGCCTCTTTTACATGCTCGTTTGTGAGTATAAACATTGTTTTTATGCTTTTAATAAAATTCTACCTTGGTAATGCACAAGGTCGGTGTGCCCTCCTTCTTTCTTTTTTGTTTCAGTTCTCCATAGACCACAAATACTGCCTCTGCTACAATGCAAAGCGTGTGGGACCCACTGCGCATGTGCCCGGCTTATAACAGAGCTCTGTCATCAGCCAGATGCATCACGGGTTGCAGTGTGGTGGTGGCGGCAGTATTGGCAGTCTATGGAGGACTGCTCTGTAGCAGCCTGCCTTTCCTGCTTAACATGGTCATCTCCCCCACGGACTGGATTTGTGACTACAGAGGAAAGGTGGCAAGCAGCTAAATTATTTGCCTTTAATTTATCACCTAATATGAGTGCTTTGGATTTTGTTTATATTATTTGAAAAGTAGGGCAATTGCGCTCTCTTCTGTTTAGATTTTGTTCCTGCAACCTGTTCCTGCAATCTGGTGGAATCCTTGAGAGCTGCAGCTGCAAGTGTATTTTAGGACTTTATGCACTTATGAACTGTGTATACCAGTTATTGGGGGGAGAAACAAAAGGGATGGGGGCAAAGGGACAAGGGGACAGTGGCTGATGCTGACTCTGCAGCGTTCCCTCCCCTTAAAATTGATGGACTATCTCGGTACTGATAAATAATGACATACATATTAAGTAAAAAGGTTTATTACAATTAAGATTTATACAAAATGTGCATTTAAAATTGAAAAAACAGAAGCTCAGGATTCCCCTGAGCGGTATCTGTTATTACAAACATATAGACTGGTCTGGGTTTTCACTAGTTTCGCGATGTGACTGCTTCCTCAGGAGGACCAATCTATGGAACAAACGATACAGTAAAACAAACATAATAGATACAACAATATAATTACAGCGTATGAGAAGGGTAATGATGAAAAAGAGAAAATAGCTTGCCCAGTGTTTAGGTGGTCATGTGGGGCACCAAACCGCCAAAGCAAATGCCCCATGCGGCGGACAAGGGGGATTGTGCTGAGGTCTCTAAATAAAGGTATGATGTGAATAAGGAGCCTGCTAGTTGACAATTGTGGGATAGGGGAGGATGAGACCCCCGTGAGGATAGGGGGAGGGAGAACCAGGTAAAAGGGTGGGGAAGTGAGGAGAAGGAGGGGGGGTTGGGGAAAGAGGGGGGAAGGAGGGGAGAGGGGGAGATAGGGGGACAGAGGCCAGGTAGAGAGGGTATGGAAGTGGGGAGGGGAAAGGGAGAGGGGTGTGGAAAGGGAGAGGGAGGGGAAAGAAGAAGAGGAAGGTGGAAGGGATAGGGGAAAGGGAGGTGCCCAGAGCCCTAGATTGGTAAAATTTAACCCAATAAGTAAAAAGTGGCTCACCGAGGTATTTATATCAGACGGTGATATGGATACCAAACCACAGGATGGTTCACGGTAATGTGAAGACAAGGAAATAGGTTCGGCGCCCGCTGTTGTCACTGACTGAGGTATAATGAAGGGTACAAAGGTATATGAACCCGGCAATGCGGGTGAATGCCCAACAGTAGTTGTGGGAGTCTATGAATAAAGGGTAACAATTATAATTATAAAACCTCAGGTACAAAGTACAAAGTAGTGCCCCTAGAGACCAAGGAAACATACCCATAAGGATCCCTAGTGAGCCAACGATGGCGACCATCCTGTCTCTGTCCCACATATGAGAACCACCAATAGAGAGATCCGCAATGCTCATTCACAGGCCTGGGCCCGTTAAATGAGCTCCCCAACCCGGAGACGCCCAAGACTCCACTGGACGACGGCGTCCGACGTCACTGGGTATGTTTCTCCGCACAGCGCAGGTGCGTGGACCACGCTACAGCTATTGGGGGGATCTGAAGACCAGCGCACATATTAGTGTTGTTTATGTGTTGTTTGTTTATCAATTATCCCAGGTACACTTGCTCTCAGTTAAGGATTTGTCAGGCACATGGTCCAAAGTATGACTAAACAATCATACCAAACACATGCAATGGTCAATAAGATAACATGAACCTGTGTAAGGAAAAGCCTTGCTCGACTAACAAGTTGAAGTCTGAAGACAGGTACACAAAAGAAAGAGACAATGTTGATGATTAAAAGCACAGTAGCCAAAAAAGGAAACAGAGCCGGAGATTACATACACAGAAAGTGTCAGGGCTTGGCTCAGCCCTTCCTTCTCTGAGCTGGCCGCTCAGCTGTTGGCTAATTGCCAGATCCTTTTCTCTCCACAGTGACTCACCTGTTGATGATCCCTCGTCAGTCCTGCCTACTTAAAGCCTTCCAGATCACTTCATCTCTGCCTTCGCCTGTGTTAACATCACAAGAGACTTTCTCCTGCGTTCCTGTTGAAGACTTGCTTGACTGACGTTCCCTCTGGCTACTGATCCTGCTTGCTGTACTACTTCCTTTATCGCTGGCTCTTGGGCATTGGCTTGGCCGACTACCCGATCCGGTTACTGAACTCTGGCTATGTTTTGACTACGCTTACTCTGTTTACCATTTTATTTTTATTATTAAACAAGTGTGATTTAACTGTACTTCTGTCTCGGTCTGATTCATGGTTTCTGACAGAAAGCTGACTTCCTTTGCAACTGGAAAAAGGTCCAGGGGCACCATTAGCTCAGACTTGGCAGAAAGTAGTGGGACCCTGTTATACCCATCTACAGTCCAGAGAGATCTGGTCAGAAGTGGCCTTCATGGAAAACCTGTGGCTAAAAAGTCATACCTCCAATGTGAAACAAGGCCAAGCTACTTGGTTATGAGTAAAAACACAAGAACTTGTGTGCAGAAAAATTGCAACAGGTGCCTTGGTCTGTTGATTCCAAATTTGGTTGTAACATAAGGCAATTAGTTTGTGAGAGCCTGGAGAGATTTACAAAGATGAGTATTTACAGACAACAATGATGGAGGTTTCTTGTAGATATGGGCTGCCTACATGCTTTATAGATCTGATTCAGCCATGATTTCACACTGAGCCTGTAGATACCATTTTCGATGTATGTTTAATACCTACTTGGGAGGCTTATCCTTCAATTTTATCTTCCCCTTTTATATTGTAAAGCTCTGCGTAAACTGTTGACGCTATATAAATCCTGTATAATAATAATAATTTGAGGTAGTATCAGTGCACAACTAACTGGACCGCTCTGGCCGAGGAACTGGTGTCCCTCTTTCTCCCTCCCCCCTACATGTCCATACTGGCTTGGGGAGTGGCAGTTGGTCTATGAGGAGGGTGGCAAATGTGTGATTTCACATGTTGTTTTTACATGATCGCTTTTCATTTCCACTTGTTTAAGAACACTTTATCACACCATAATATTTGCAAAGTTGTTCCTGAAGAAGAAGCCAGTTGACTTTGAAATGTGTTGGACACAATATGCGACCTCTGCATTACCATTAGTCTATTTGTATCATATTATATATATAGTGTTCGCTTTACTATATGGAATTTAAAATATTTTTCTGTGTACCCAATTTTACTGTATCTTTAATAAACTGTATACATTTTTATAATAAAAACAAATAACTTCTTGAGCCTTTAAAGTCCCACCCCATGGGAGAATTATAATTCTTGGTAAAGCTTGTAGATATGGGCTGCATTTCTGCACATTAAGGCCTCGTACACACGACCGTTTTTTTCGGCAAGAACCAGCAAGAAACTTGCTGGCAGAGATGTCTTGCCGAGTAAATCGGTCGTGTGTACGCGGCTATCGGGTTTCTCGTCGAGAAAACCGACAAGTAACCTCGACGAGAAAATAGAGAACCTGCTCTCTATTTTCTCGTCGAGATTCTCGTCAGCCTGTTTCTCGACGAGAAAAGTGAGTGTGTGTACACTTACCTGTCCGCCGGGAAGCCCGCGCATGTTCGAAATGAATTCGACGCATGCGCGGTAGCTTCCTAGGCATACGTAGGGTATACCAAGATGGCGGCGACGGCATCGAATGTGACGAGCGCATGCTCGTCGTAGTCGATGACGTCACCGCGTACGCTCCATTCAAAGAACCGCGGGTTCTTTGAAACGAGCGTGTGTACACTCGGCCGGGACAATTTTCTTGTCCAAGAATCTTGTCGAAAAAAACGACATGTTTTTTTCGACGAGAATCTCGGCCGTGTGTACGAGGCCTAAGTTAGGAATTTGGTCAATGCTAAAAACTGTTCCTTCTGCACAGTAATGTGTAAGTATTGAAAATGATAGTTGTCCTTTAAGTGTGGATGTTGTGACTTTCTCTTAGCAGGCATATTCATCTTTATACAACTGGATTTTCTATTATCCAGAGCGGGTATTGATCAGGAGTGAATATTGATCCAGAGAGCAGGTTGTTTCCTAAACATCTATTAGCTATTTATTATCAGATTAGGTCTAACCTGCCAAATAATTATCCCTTGTATGGATTTCTTAATTTGTATTGGCATTTGAGATTTGCTATGTGGTTAGTTTCCTTAAATAGATATGTCCTTTTGTGATCATTTGAACTAACATCATTTCTGAGTTGCTCTGATCATTTTATGCAGGGTATACAAAGCTTTTTTTACATGACCTAACACATAATAGTGAATAACCAAATCTTCAAAAGAATATGCAAGTGCATTGCCAATTCTTGCTGAACAAGATGTTTTACAGCTATACTAAATTTCTGGATTCACCAGGAAACAAAATAGATGTGCAATAACTACATACAGGTGTCAGGGCAAACACCATGTACCAAGATTTTACATCCTGTATAGCTGATATCCAGACATACAATGTTTAAGCAAGAGAGTCATTAAATTCCATACACAGGTGATTTATTGGCATTTTCAATTTGAAGAGGGTGATAATATTTCCAAACACTAACTTATACATAGGTAGCTTGAAGTCAATCTTTCACATGTGATGAAAAAACACAACTTTGTAGAGCAAACATTCTAAAAAGTTCTTGCCCAGGCCAATTCTGACATTTCTCGCATACATGTTAAAATGTGCATTTTTTTGGGCTAGAAAATTGTTTAGAACCCTAAAAATTAAATATTTTGTGACAGAAGATGACCTGGAAAATAAAATGGTGGTTGTTTCAATTTTTTATTTCACACGATATTTGCACAGCCACTTATCAAATGCAAAAAAAAAATACACTTAAATGCATTTTAGAGCAAAAAAATCACAATATAATACACACTTGTTTGGTAAAATATAAAAGAATATGTTGAGTAAATAGCAAACGTGTCAAAAGTTTTAATTTTACATGCCCGTGAAATGGTGACAAACTATTGGACGTAATAAATCTCCATAGGCAACGCTTTAAAAAGCCTTTACAGGTTACTAGTTTAGAGTTAGATGTGAGTTCTAGTGCTAGAATTATTGTTTTCACATATTCACATTTCTGCATGAGCACGGGGGGATGGGGGCGCCTAATTTTTTTATAGCATGTTATAATTTTTTATTTTTCTAAATGGTTTATTTAAAATAAAAAAATAATTCAACTATATGGCTATCACAAGGGGTGAACTATATCCCTTGTGATAGCTAGGAAGGGACAGGTGCTCTTTATTAAGAGTAGAGTAAGACCCCTGATTCCTCCTCTACCCTCCAAAGCATCTGATCAAACTGGTCCATTTCAGGTCCGAATTCAGCCAAAACTTCGGGCTGAAATCGGACCTGAAACGGTGAACGGGGACGCAGCGGACTCCTGCTGTGAGCCGCATGCGAAGATAGTGTGAACTCAGCCTAAAGAGATAAATAAAGAGATTTCTGCTTACTTCCAATTCTTCTGACAACAGTTTCACCAAAAAATAAGTAAGGGTAAATCTTAAATGGTGACACAGACAGAAGAAAATAAGCATTTTAGTAGAGAAGAGGAATTCTAGAACTCCTGATAGATCATTTTTGTTGCTGTCTGTTTCCCTGTTGCACAATGAATTTTCTTTTTAATAGCAATAAAAATGCAACAGAGGTTTAATTCTTCTACGCTCTACCTGAACTTACGAAAAAAATTCTGCCCGGACGCACGCTTTAAAGTTCTGAAACATAAGAGCGGCTTAGCAGCATCCTTAATATTTTTTTACATTTTTACAAAGATCCAAACCCTGACAAATTTTCTTTACAACACATCCACATTAAAAAAAAATGTTAGGTGTACAGTTTTTGGTAGAAAATACTTAGTAAGCAGGGGATGTTATGAACAGACAGCCTAACTACTCCAGATATGCAGTATGAATATTCCTGCACCTTTCTCTGAAGATGATATCTGATCATTCTAACCATCAAACCATAAAATATAAAGACTGTGATGACTGTTACCTATGTCTTTAAATTTGAGCCTCCTAATAAAACATACTGAGGCAAAACATGTAAAAAATAAAACAAAAGCCCCTAAAATTCACCCTCTTTCTTATGTTTACCAAATTCAGTTTTGTGTTGTGTGGTATTTCATAAAATTAGCTTTTTCATCAGGGAAATTAATTATAAACTTCAACAATTGCAGTTTGCATGCAAACTTTTCATTGCCTCTGGTTCTCCGAAGACAATTTCAAATTTTTTGAAAACAGATTTTCGTCATTTTAGAACATTTGCTTGCAATCAATCCTTACCCATACACACAATGATTATTGTAACAAATATCTGAATCATGACCAACAAAAATCATTCTTTTTAAAGCTAGAATTTTATTAATAAATAACATTTAATTCATAGAATTAATCAGATATGACACCGAAAATTCCCCAAAGACTGGAAAATGTAATATGCTCCTGTTTTAATTTCAGTTTAGTTTGTTGAAAATATTCATGTTTCAAAGAATTAAAATGTGTAGTATATCAGATGTATATATTTTGTTTTTACTAAGCAATTTATGAGAAGGTAAAAGTGCCTTTTATTAAGTAAAATAACTTTATCACACCGCGGAACTCTTCATAGTTTAAGAGTGTTTGTTTAGTACAGTATATACTCTGGCAAAAATGGGGCAAAACTTAATTTTTTTGGCTTTACTAAATGTTGCTGCATCCAGTCGCGGCATATAACTGTATGTAGCCCCAGAGACACAGATATTTCACATATTTCTTTCTGTCATAAAATGTATTGAGGTTGATTTGCTAAATAAGTAAAGCCATGTTCACTTTGATTAGCCATCCTTAAACAAGGATTTTTTTCCCCCAATAAACTGGCCTACATATGATTGGGTATTCAAAGTGAATACAGCTTCACCTTATTTACTAAAATAAGTTAACATTCAGTTTGCAAAGGGAACACTCACTACTCCTTTAAAAAAGGAATCCCATTGATTAAATATGTTTGAATATTCTGTATTTTTGCAGATTAAATTGGTAATAATGCTTCTAGTTTTCAGTGTAGTATATTTCTGAATACCCAATATCACCTACCTTAATTGACATTATTGTGTTTGTTATTTCATTCAAAATGAAACTTTCATGTTTAACGTCATTTTTTTTATTTGTATATGTATCTATAAAATTTATATATATTTGAAATGATGTGATTATTTATGTAAAAACATTTTTTTCTTACTTTCTAGCAGGCTGTATTAATCCACTAGTTAGTCTGCATGAATACATTCTTGACATCTCACAATGGAGCAGATTTACTAAAGCTGGAGAGCGCAAAATCTGGTGCAGCTGTGCATGGTAGCCAATCATGTTCTAACTTCGGCTTGTTTATGCTTTAAAAAAAAAAACTGGAAGCTGATTGGTTTCTATGCAGATTGTGCACGTTTCAGTTTTAGTAAATAACCCCCCTCACCAGATTGTGCACGTTTCAGTTTTAGTAAATAACCCCCCAAATGTAATTTCTGTCTGCTGCTTTGTTCCTCTGGTGTCTGAATGCCTAGCAATTGTCCCTCCTCTTAGATTGGGGGCTCTTATGTGCAGGGCCCTCTTAAAGTGGAGCTTCACCCAAAAGGAGATGCTCCACTTGTTTGCTTCCTCCCCACTTTGCTGCCACATTTGGCACCTTTTGGTGGGAGAAACAAATACCTGTTTTCGACAGTTCGGCCCCCTCATCCTGCCCCCGCTGCCAGGCCATTCACAAAGCGCAGCGCGCTTTGCTCATGCAAAGTATGGAGCCAGCAGTGAAGCCTTGCAAGGAATGGTGGCTTATATTTACATCATTTTTTGTGTGAAGATTATGAACTTCTGGTATTAAACCCAAAAGCAAACCTTTTTATTATATTGCAGCTTACCAATTCTTAGATGTGATGACTGTATTAGTTTCCTTTTAAAAGGGCATTCTTTTTTCTATTTTCATCTGTTGATACTTTCAGCAAGTCTGTTGTTGTTACGCAGTCATGTTAGAACAGGAAGGGGCCATCCCCAAACTGTTCCCACAAAGTTGGGAGCATGAAATTGTCCAAAATATCTGGCATGCTGATGCCTTAAGAGTTCCCTTCACTGAAACTAAGGGGCCAAGCCCAACCCCTGAAAAACAACCCCACATCATAATCCCTACTCTACCAAATGATTTGGACCAGTGCACAAAGCAAGGTCCATAAAGACATGGATGAGTGAATTTGGAGTGGAGAAACTTGACTGGCATGCACAGAGTCCTGACCTCAACCCGATATAATAAGATTAATTAGAACGAAGACCACATCGTCCAACATCAGTGCCTGACCTCACAAGTGCGCTTCTGGAAGAATGGTCCAATATATTCCCAGAGATACACACCTAAACCTTCTTGACAGGGCCGTCTTTAATGAGGGGCACATGGGGCAGCTACCCTGGGCCCTGTCAGTGTTGTGGGGCATGCCATTCTAACAATCGCTCCCTGGCACATGTAGCTGAAGGGAAGTGGAAACAGTGATCGGAGGTCTCCATGCATGACAGTGGAGCTGGCAGAGTGAAGAGACACACTAACAAGTAGTGGCAGAGAATGGAGGAGTGAGGGAGGATTGCATAGAGGAGATAATGACATTCCTAAGGCAGCAAAGATAAGGAAAGACAGTGGTGCGAAAGTTACAATGTGAATTAGAACATGTGCTTGGCTGAGCTGACATTTGCTTGCTGCTATTAACATTACTAGGAATGCCTGTACATACTCTGGTCGGCATGAACGAGCAGACAGCTGGTATGTTTTGTGATTAGCAATCTGAATTTGCTAGTTTGCTCTGCTGAGTTCAACTTTCACTACTTTAGCGGCTAAAGTGACTTATCTCTGCGTCTCTGCTTGCTATGCTCAGACTTTGACAGTACTGTTTTAAATGTAATCCTGGTCAGCTCCATTAACCCCATCTTTTCTGCCACATGTTAAAATCTGCTGCAATGTAGACAACACTTCTACTCTGGCAAGGGGACTGCTGTGTGCGTTTGTAGCATAATCTATCTAGTAATCAATCAGTGAGCAGTAATTATGTGCAATAACCTCTAGCAATCAATCAGTTAACAGTAATGATGTTCAGTAATCTCCAGCAACCAATCAGTGAGTGGTAATTTTGTGTAGTAACCTCTAGCAACCAATCAGTGAGTGATACAGATGAGCAGTAACATCTAGTAACCAGTGAGCAGTATTATGTGCAGTAACCTCTAGCAGCCAATCAGTGAGCGGTAATGATGTGCACTAACCTGTAGTAACCAATGGGTGAGCAGTAATTATGTGCAGTAACCTCTAGCAACCAATCAGTGAGTGGTATTGATTTTCAGTAACCTCTAGCAACCAATCAGTGATCAGGACCAGTAAGGATTTGCCATAACCTCTAGCAACCAATGGGTGAGCAATTTATGGTGTGCAGTAACCTCTAGCAACCAATAAGTGAGTGGTAATGATGTGCAGTAACCTCTGGCCACCAATGGGTAAGCAGTAATAATGTGCATTACCTCTAGGAACCAATCCGTGAGTGGTAATGGTGTGCAGTAACCTCTAGCAACCAATCAGTGAGTGGGAGCAGTAATGCCGCATACACACGATCAATTTTCACGTCGTTAAAAATTCAATTTTTTTAATTGGGCATTAAAAACGATCGTATGTAGGCTCCAGAGCATTTTTAACGACGTGAAAAATGGCCTAAAAAAAGGAGAACCTGCTCTATTTTTTCACGTCGTTTTTCACGTCGTTTTTTTTAACGACGTGAAAAACGGTAGTGTGTATGCTTTTACGAGGGGAAAAAAACACACATGCTCAGAATCAAGTATGAGACGGGAGTGCTCGTTCTGGTAAAACTAGCGTTCGTAATGGAGATAGCACATTTGTCACGCTGTAACGGATTGAAAAGCACGAGGCTGATAAGCGTGAATCGTCGCTCAACAAACTTTACTAACATGAAGGGTGGCGCCATTCGAACGGAACTTCCCCTTTATAGTGCCGTTGTACGTGTTGTACATCACTGCGCTTTGCTCGAGCGTTTTTTTTTATGAACGTGTGTATGCAAGACAGGCTTGAGAGGAAACAAGAAAAATCACGTCGAGAAAAACGTCGTTTTTGAAAATGACATTAAAAACGATCGTGTGTACGCGGCATTAGGATTTGCAGTAACCTCTAGCAACCAATCACTGCGTGATAATGATGTGCAGTAACTCCTAGCAACCAATGGGTGAGCAGTAATGATGTGCAGTAACCTCTAGCAACCAATCAGTGAGCAGTAAGGATGTTTATAACCTCTAGCAACCAATGGGTGAGCAATAATGATGTGCAGTAACCTCTAGCAATTGATGGGTGAGTGGTAAGGATGTGCTGTAACCTTTAGCAACTGATCAGTGAGCCGTTACTATTGCATTTTACTATTGCATTCCGGGGGCTCAGGGGGGAAGGTTGGCGTTGGGTTGGGGGGGGCTCAAGAAAATGTTTGCCCAGGGTCCAATCAATATTAAAGATGGCCCTGCTTGTGGATCGCCTTCCCAGAAGAGTTGAAACTGTTATAGCTGCAAAGGTTGGGCCAACTCACTATTGAACCCTATGGACTAAGACTGGGATGCCATTAAATTTCATGTGCATGTAAAGGCAGGCATCCCCATACTTTTGACAATATAGTGTATGTCTGATCACGGTTTCATTGCGATTTTTAAAAGGAGTCCAGTGAGGTTTAATTCATCGGTTCGGGTGCGATTCAGGTGCAAACTCTACTTGAAATCACACCAGAACCGGATTGAAAAACGTACAGGACTCTTTTTAAAAATGGACTGCGGCTGGCCTGGACATATGTGAACTGGCTCCATAGAAAGCCAGTTCGGTTCACATGTCATGCGAATTAGATGCAATTCAAAACGCATCCAATTTGCATATTAATGTCTTCTTCTGCAGTCAAAAGGAAGCATTTCCTCAGTCCCCTCTCCTCCAGCATTCATACTTCAAAATTGTCACTTTTTAGCAAGTTTAGGGTCTGCCTGTTTGGGCATTGTAGTCCATACACCCAACATGAAAAAATTCAATCTGATACTGTGTCCAGTTTAAGACATGGATACTTAGATTTCAAGTTATCTAAATAAGATACAGTTGCAATAAAAAGTATGTGAACCCTTTTGGAATGATATGGATTTCTGAACAAATTGGTCATAAAATGTGATCTGTCTTCATCTAAGTCACAACAATAGACAATCACAGTCTGTTTAAACTAATAACACACAAAGAATTAAATGTTACCATGTTTTTATTGAACACACCATGTAAACATTCACAGTGCAGGTTGAAAAAGTATGTGAACCCTTTGATTTAATAACTGGTTGAACCTCCTTTGGCAGCAATAACTTCAACCAAACGTTTCCTGTAGTTGCAGATCAGACGTGCACAACGGTCAGGAGTAATTCTTGACCATTCCTTGTTACAGAACTGTTTCAGTTCAGCAATATTCTTGGGATGTCTGGTGTGAATCGCTTTCTTGAGGTCATGCCACAGCATCTCATTTCTTGAGGTCAGGAATCAGACTGGGCCACTCCAGAAGGCGTATTTTCTTCTGTTTAAGCCATTCTGTTGTTGATTTACTTTTATGCTTTGGGTAGTTGTCCTGTTGCAACACCCATCTTCTGTTGAGCTTCAGCTGGTGGACAGATGGACTTAAGTTCTCCTTCAAAATGTCTTGATAAACTTGGGAATTCATTTTTCCTTTGATGATAGCAATCTGTCCAGGCCCTGACGCAGCAAAGCAGCCCCATAATTCACAGTTGGGATGAGGTTTTGATGTTGGTGTGCTGTGCCTCTTTTTCTCCACACATAGGGGTTGATTTACTAAAGGAAAATCCACTTTGCACTTGAAAGTGCACTGAAAGTGCACATGGAAGTGCAGATGCTGTACATCTGAGGGGGACATGCAAGGAAAATAAAAAACAGCATTTTAGCTTGCACATGATTGGATGATAAAATCAGCAGAGCTTCCCCTAATTTCAGCGCTTCCCCTCAGATTTACAGCGATCTACAGCGACTGCATTTCCATGTGCACTTTCAAGTGCAAAGTGGATTTTCCTTTAGTAAATCAAGCCCATTGAAACTTTGGTTTCATCTGTCCACAGAATATTTTGCCAGTACTGCTGTGGAACATCCAGGTGCTCTTGTGCAAACTGTAAACGTGCAGCAATGTTTTTTTTTTTGACAGCAGTGGCTTCTTCTGTGGTATCCTCCCATGAAATCCATTCTTGTTTAGTGTTTTACGTATCGTAGATTCGCTAACAGGGATGTTAGCATATGCCAGAGCCTTTTGTAAGTCTTTAGCTGACACTCTAGGATTCTTCTTCACCTCATTGAGCAGTCTGCGCTGTGCTCTTGCAGTCATCTTTACAGGACGCCCACTCCTAGGGAGAGTAGCAGCAGTGCTGAACTTTCTCCATTTATAGACAATTTGTCTTACCGTGGACTGATGTACAGCAAGGCTTTTGGAGATACTTTTATAACCCTTTCCGGCTTTATGCAAGTCAACAATTCTTAATCGTAGGTCTTCTGAGAGCTCTTTTGTGTGAGGCATCATTCACATCAGGCAATGCTTCTTATGAAAAGCAAACCCTGAACTGGTGTGTGTTTTTTAGAGGACAGGGCTGCTGTAACCAACACCTCCAATCTCATCTCATTGATTGGACTCCAGTTGGCTGACATCTCACTCCAATTAACTCTTGGAGATCTCTAGAGTTGAGCGGACACCTGGATGTTCGGGTTCGGCCGAACTTCGGAAAAAAGTTTGAAGTTCGGGACCGAACTTGACCCGAACTTGACCCCAAACCCGAACCCCGCTACCTTTGATATTATTCTACAATTATACTCTTACAACACAGATAGGTGAGAGTGCTTGGGACCTTGTTTGTTCCCCCTTTTTCTTCTGTTGTTTTATAAGTCTATACTTTTTTTATATTATTATATCATTGTGGCATTTTTTATCTTACTATAGATACCCCATTACTATGCATCTGCTCCTGATGAGTGGTTTAAACCACGAAACGCGTAGAGCTTCGATATGATGATGCCACGTCACAATTCTAATCCCATTATCTGTATTTTATCATCCTGAACCTATCCAACATAGTTATTTTATTTACATGTTACCTATGCAATTTTGGTCTGTCATTATGTATATATGTGGAGACATTTATGTATTACTATGCACTGTCTAGCCTCTTATATCGTGACCTATTATTACAAAATGTTACTATTTTACATGTAATGTATGCCTCTCTTGCAGTAATAAACTATGTTTACAGTGATTGGCTCTTTTAAGTTTACAGTATGCTTCATTCAAAGTCCCACCCTTTAGTTTTCCTTTTTCAAAATGCCGGGGATGGAGGCACAATAGTTACTGCCTCATCTAAAAGTCCCAACCTTAGCTTTAGCCATAGTTATTTCAACATCTTTCGGGGATGGAAGCTACCATTTCTACCAATAATTGTGACGCACCATCTGCCCATATGGTTTCCCTTTAACTATAGGTACCAGGTCCTATATTGGGGTTAGGCTTTTGCCTCATCATCCCTGGGAGCTGCGACGCACTCCTTCGCCTCCCCCTCCCCACGCCCACATGCCAATCGGCTGACGTCATTTTTGACGCCGTGCCGTCGACATGTTTGTTCATCTCGCGTCTACCACGAGGGAGGTTTTGGCGCCAAACGCCGAACACGACACGTTGCTCAGGCAGTTAGCTCCACCCCTCCATGACGCTGCGTGACGTGGACGGCTGCCCTTCATTCATGGCTGCTATATATACATCTTCCTAGCCCAGCGCCATCACTTTAGTGTGTTCTACCCGGCTGACACGTTTGCACTTTGGACTATCTCCCTTACATACCCTAGCAGGTACTTAGCCTTTACCTTGTCACCTACAACACCCCTTCGGTTTCTTTGCACATTTCCCATGGTTACCTTCACTTGTTTATCCAGTTACGTTGATACCCTCACCCTCATTACCTTTATCCCTTTCCAGTTTACCAACTGGTCTATTAGTATATGACTTCATTAATCTTTTAATTTCACAGATACCACTGGGAACACGTTTACTAATTGAACGACACTACCTACTATCTCCAACTCAGTTGACAACTGGCCATATGTTTTTACCCCTATAACTGGCTGCTGGTGCCACTGTCGTGCTATGGGCACGACCGTCTCAGCTCCGGGGAGGATGCTTTCTATACATTTGCCCGCTACCTTCGATATTATTCTACAATTATACTCTTACAACACAGATAGGTGAGAGTGCTTGGGACCTTGTTTGTTCCCCCTTTTTCTTCTGTTGTTTTATAAGGCTATACTTTTTTTATATTATTATATCATTGTGGCATTTTTTATCTTACTATAGATACCCCATTACTATGCATCTGCTCCTGATGAGTGGTTTAAACCACGAAACGCGTAGAGATTCGATATGATGATGCCACGTCACAATTCTAATCCCATTATCTGTATTTTATCATCCTGAACCTATCCAACATAGTTATTTTATTTACATGTTACCTATGCAATTTTGGTCTGTCATTATGTATATATGTGGAGACATTTATGTATTACCATGCACTGTCTAGCCTCTTATATCGTGACCTATTATTACAAAATGTTACTATTTTACATGTAATGTATGCCTCTCTTGCAGTAATAAACTATGTTTACAGTGATTGGCTCTTTTAAGTTTACAGTATGCTTCATTCAAAGTCCCACCCTTTAGTTTTCCTTTTTCAAAATGCTGGAGATGGAGGCACAATAGTTACTGCCTCATCTAAAAGTCCCAACCTTAGCTTTAGCCATAGTTATTTCAACCGAACCCCATTGAAGTCAATGGGGACCCAAACTTCTGAGGACTATTCGCGCTTGTTTCCCGTGCTTAGAACTGTCCCTGCGCATAGTGTCATTTCTGCAGGAAAAAAAGTCATTTAAAACTCACTCGCGGCTATAATGAATTGTTGGCTCCCGGCAATACATAGAAAAGACATTGATAAAAAAAAAAAACTACGTCATTGGCTGAGCGGACCTGATGGGGAACTTTAGAAGGGGTGGGTCTATTAATTTAATACACTGCCGAGGAAGTTCCCCATCAGGTCCGCTCAGGCTCAGCCAATGATATTTCGTCTGGACAGCGCTGGACATCAGGATCGCCGCGGGACACTGGATTTCTTCGCTGGAATTTTTTTATTTTTTTTTAATAAAGGACTTTCCCAATGGTGTCTGTGTATTTTATTTTTATTTTTTACTTTCTTTGTGAAATGGTAGGGGTACAATGTACCCCATTATCAATTCACATAGGGAGGGCCGGGATCTGGGGGTCCCCTTTGTTAAAGGGGTCTTCCAGATTCCGATAAGCCCCCCACCCGCAGACCCCCACAACCACCGGGCAACGGTTGTGGGGATGAGGCCCTTGTCCTCATCATCATGGGGACATCCTCCCCATGTTGAGGGCATGTGGCCTGGTACGGTTCAGGAGGGGGGGGCGCTCTCTCGCCCCCCACTTTTCTTGCGACCTGCCAGGTTGCGTGCTCGGATAAAGGGTCTGGTCTGGATTTTTGGGGGTACTCCATACCTGAAGGGCCTGGTATGGATATTTGAGGGAACCGCACGCATTTTTAAAAAAAATTTGTGGCAGGATTCCCCTTAATATCCATACCAGACCTGAAGGGCCTGGTAATTGAATTTGGGGGAACCCCCACGCTTTTTTTTTATCAATGTCTTTTCTATGTATTGCCCGGAGCCGACAATTCATTATAGCCGCGAGTGAGTTTTAAATGACTTTTTTTCCTTCAGAAATTACACTTTGTGCAGGGACAGTTCTAAGCACGGGAAACAAGCGCGACTTTACATGCATATAGCCGAACACCGGACCCGAACCCAAACATACAGTCAATTGTTCGGGTTCGGGTCCGGGACCCCAAAACCCAAAAGTTCGGTACGGACCCGAACTTAACAGTTCGGGTCTGCTCAACCCTAGAGATCTCATTAGTCTAGGGGTTCAGATACTTTTTCCACCTGCACTGTGAATGTTTACATGGTGTGTTCAATAAAAACATGGTAACATTTAATTCTTTGTGTGTTATTAGTTTAAGCAGACTGTGATTGTCTATTGTTGTGACTTAGATGAAGATCAGATCACATTTTATGACCAATTTGTGCAGAAATCCATATCATTCCAAAAGGGTTCACATACTTTTTATTGCAACGGTATGTCTACTAATTTCAACCAAAAAATTTTGCATCCCTAGAAGTCTTAAACCCAAACATTTATCAAGCAGAATGCACAGAATACCTATGAAATATGGTCCTGCCTGTTCTAACGCTAATTCACACTATTCTGTGTGCTAAAATGCAGCAATCTACCACTTAGCCAGCTGTCAGCACGAGGTCCGGCAGGGAGTGATGCAATGTGCTTTTCAGGGCATCACACTTTTTACTTTTTTTTTGTAACTTTACTTGAAGTGTCACATAATGACACTTCATTCATGTCTCCACACAGCAGCATGGTGTGTTTCACTGCAGTGCTGTTGTATGATGCAGGCACATAGAAAGCAATTGTTTTCTATATTTCTTGCAGTGACGGGGGTTTATTCAGTGCAGAAAAACTCCAGTCTGTGCACATAGTGTGAATAAGCCCTAGCAAGGAAAAAAAAACTTTCTGATTTCAAAAGTCACAGTGATAACTCACTGGATCATCATTCTACAATGTGCTTCTTATAAATATTAATAATATATATTTTCTTTCTTTAGAAACACATCCACTGAATATGTTGAAATAAACTTCTGCAGAAAATTATCCTATGATTCCACAGCAGAATTGTAAGGTTACAATTCTTTATTTTATTTTTTTGCCAAAAAGTGACTTTTGTGGTGACCTTGAAGTGCCCATGTCACCATGACTGATCAGATAGTGGAAGGATGTTCTATGGTTGCATTTTTATGACAATACAATGTATTGGCATATAGGAGTGCCTTTAACTTAGAACCCATTTGTTCTAATCATAGCACATGAACTTTAGTCATGTTATTTCTTCTCAGTATTGTTTACCCATAATTATTATTCATTTTTTGGTTATTAATAAGTTTGATTGGCTTATTTCAGGATAGTATCACTTGGGTATAATTAATGCATTTACAGTTCCTTTCAAATATTAATGATGCGTTGCTAAGCTTTAAAAAGCTGTTCATCATAGAAATACATTTTTATTTTCTGTGTTGGGAAGAAAATAATTAGGTTATGGATTGACAGGTTAAAAAATAAATCTTAATTGGAAGTACGAGCTGAGACGGGATCTTCCTCAAGTGGAATCAGTGACAAGCGTTATAAAGATACAATTTGTGTAAGATGAGAAGAATCCTTTGTTTATTTAACCCATCCTTTATAGGGAGGTGAATCAGTAACTTAAGCTTTATCCCTTTTTATAAACACATTTTCTTTGAAAAGAGAACTCCTTTATTTACGCTATGGATTGTTGCCCCAGGCATTTCAGCTTATTCTATTTGCTTGATTTAAATCCCATTTGGTGGAAGTGGTTTCTTAAGTGCTCCCAATCACACTCACATGCACAAGAGACACATCCCTCTTTCATGTGTAACACTCAAAAAAAAGCCTCCAGCAAACAGGAAATATTTCGAGGGTTTCAGTTATGCTGTATAGGGCAAAGGGGGGGTTATTATGAGACAAACACAAATATACATGCTTAAAAGCCATTAACTAATACCAGTTCCAGCCACTGTGGACATCAGTCACGGCAGCATGTCCGCCTTCCTTTAATAATGGTATTGAACTCATTAGGATTATGATGTCTGCATGTCCAGTGTAAATGATTATTTTAAGAAGTGACAATTGTCCAATTCAACTTTAAGAAGTTTTAGGTGTGTTTTTATTTTTAATTTATGTCAAGACAAATTAAAAGAATGTAATACATCTTTACACTACATTCAAATTTTTCTATGTCTTTATCCCATTAAAGACCCTAAAATAATTGCTTGCTGATCTGGCAGAAGTGCACTTCGCTCCTAATTTCTTCTTATGGGCTTACAACACAGATCTAAAGTTTATAAAGGCTGGTTCAGACAGATTTTGCAAAAGTGCCTCATGTGCGTTCCAAAAATGGAGCAGCGTGGGCCAAAATTCATGTACCCCTCTAGAACCACTACTTTATAATGAAACATGCTGCACCACTTTTAGAATACACGTGACACACTTTTGCAAAATCTGTCTGCAACAGGGTCTCTCCCTGTACGACAAAAGAGAGATGGTCCTAATTAGCTCATCATATGGTACAATCTATCAGTATTTTATTTTGAATTTGGTGCATTTTAGAACAACATGAATTCGGCACAGGAGTCATCGTCAGAACCATAAGTGTCGCAGATTCTTCATCCAAATTTGGGTTGAGACATTAACCACTAGCCGATCAGCCGCCGTCATTCTACTGTGGCAGGTCGACGCTCTCCTGCAAATTGCTGTAGCTTTACATCGGCCCTTTAAACAGCTAGAGCAGGCGCGCGCATGCCCGCTGCACGGTGGGGGAGCCGATGTGCGTGGCCGGCAGTCGTGATGATCGTCGGCCATGCATGATCGTGGGCACAAGAGAGAGAATGGGCATTTGTCTGTGTAAACACACAAATCTCGGTTCTGTCAGGAGAGGATGAGACAGATCGTCTGTTCCTACTAGCTAGGAACAACAATCTCGCTTCTCCTCTAGTCAGTCCCCTCCCCCCACAGTAAGAAACACACTGAGGCAACACATTTAACCCCTTAATCGCCCCCAGTGTTAACCCCCTCCCTACCAGTGACATTTACACAGTAATCAGTGCATTTTTATAGCACTGATCACTGTATACATGTCAGTGGTCCCAAAAATGTGTCAAAAGTGTCTGATCTGTCCACCGCAATGTCACAGTCCCGATGAAAATCGCTGATCGCTGCCATTACTAGTAAAAAATGTATAAATAATAAAAATTGCATTTATCTATCCCCTATTTTGTAACCGCTATAACTTTTGCGCAAACCAATCAATACACACTTATTGTGATTTTTTTTACCAAAAATATGTAGAAGAATATATATCGGCCTAAACTTATGAAGAATTTTTTTTTTTTTTTTTAATTGGGATATTTATTATAGCAAAAACAAATTTTTTTTTTTTTAAATTGTCGCTATTTTTTGTTTATAGAGCAACAAATAAAAACTGCAGAGATGATCAAATACCACCAAAAGAAAGCTCTATTTGTGGGGAAAAAAGGACGTCAATTTTGTTTGGGTACCACGTACCACGACCGCACAATTGTCAGTTAAAGCGACACAGTGCTGTATCGCAAAAAATGGCCTGGTCATTAAGGGGACAAATCCTACCGGGGCTGAAGTGGTTAAAAAGAGAGATTGCTACTAGAAAAGTGGCACAGAAGCTTTATTTGATTTTCCTACAGTGTCTTTTCTGAACTGAAACCATAAGAAATTGTGTCAACCCTGCCCATTTGTATTTTGTTTAACAACTGAATCCCTCCTTGTCTCCTCATCTCCACAACATGAGAACAGGATGAATGTTTTTGTTATCCCAAGATAAGATGTAGGGGGGCTAGATAGAGTCATTGAGATAACACAGGAAGTGTGCACAAGACAAAGAATATCTCTAAATGTTTGACTTGATCAAGTTGTATTTATTTATGCTTACTAAAGAGATATAAAAAAAAATCTCAGAAAATTTCACAAAATCTAGGAGGAGTAAAAATAAAGTAGTTTAACCCTAGTTAGAAGGGTTTCATTGGCCAGTGCATAAAACCTCCTATTTGCATTTTTTGTTCCCCTGACCAACCCTCTGAACCCAACCAAATACATTTTGTGCTTAGTCCAAAGTGCCCTTCCTTTGTCCTTTAAATACCCTCTTCATTACCTACTGGTTTGGGCTTGAGCCAGTTGTTTGAAGTTCATTATCAATTGCTTGAAAATTACAGCCTTCCTTGATTTAGGTTACTGATAGCCCCTAGGCAGGCAAACTGTTGTACCTCTTATATTTATCCAACTAATTGTTGCAACACATTGATTGTATAACAATATGCTTGACATATTTTTGTACTGTATGCTCGAAATTTATTTTATCAATAAATCTTGAAAAAAAAAAAAAACAATAAAGTAGATGAATGAAAGGACCCACCTAGATCTATGCATTTGCAACAGTAAAATATGCATTTTACAATGCGTGACAATCCTCATACTGCAATGCATTGCATGGTGGTGCCATAACGCAGTAGTACAGTAGCAGTCTATGCAATTGCACTCTAGTGCATGTTTATTTTCCCTATGTTGCTTTGTTGAATGTCCTGTTTTACTCTAATGCACATTAATGTGTGACACAGCGCACTTTAATGTGCAATTGTGAATGCCATCAAAGTGTCAGGTCAAAAGCTGAACAGAAAATCCGGTTTAGGAAATGAGATGATGTTAGGCAAGTGTAGAGCTGTCTGTGATGCTTTACATACAGAGACAGACATCCAGGAGGCTAAAAAAAACGATATTTTTTTTGTTTATTTTGTTGGATACCCTTGCACAATAAAATCTGCTATGAATATCTTATGAGTGAACAAAAGGGGACCGAAAACAAATCTGAAACCAACATAAATGTGTCGACTGTTTTTAGTGTATCTATCCATTTGAACCCTCACAATATCTATTTGAGGGCTGCCAAATTTGCTCATATGAGCATAATCCTGTTTAGTAGCTACAAAGACTATTTAGTGACTGGTTGTTAGTCTATAGATTCAGATTTTTCTGACTGCAATCATTGGACTCTTGAATAAAATTGGCCATAGTCTTCAGAGGACCGTCAGATAATTAGACACAATCCAAGCAGAATATTTCTATAGTTTTGCAAAGCACACTATACATTTATAAGCTTGACTAAGCATTCACGTTTATTTCAATACAAAGAGAAGAGATGGGAATTGGTGACAATATGGTTACTACCCCCTATAATGGATGGTCATAGAACTTGGGTCACTCATAGCCATTATAAATCAGGTGGCTTTCATTTCATGTCCATGGGTTATCTCAACAGTCAATAAATAGTTAGCTGCCTTTTACCAGAAAAAAACAAACTACACAGCTTTGACATCAGTTAAATAATGCCACTGTTATAGATACTGTATATTATTATTATTATTATTATTATACAGGATTTATATAGCGCCAACAGTTTGTGCAGCGCTTTAAAATATGAGGGCAAACAGTACAGTTACAATACAATTCAATACAGGAGGAATAAGAGAGCCCTGCTCCTTAGAGCTTACAATCTTGGAGATGCCATATATCTACCTCCCAAGGTCAAGCCAAAAAACTCAGAGAGATGGCATCATTCCATCATGCCTTGTTGCTAGCACATTGGTAAGACAATCCCAGCTGATTCAAACCCCCTCTCTTGCACTCTCTCTCCCCTGTCACAGTAGCTCTGAGCTCAGTGATGCAGACCACACAGGTGCGGGGGAGTATGAAAGTTCTCTCCTGTTGTGGAGGAGGTGAGCAGTAATAGCTGGCAGTGTCTTAGCAATGTCCAGGGCAGAATAATGCCATTTCTGGGAGGTTTTTGAACAAGCTTCAGGAGGTATGTCAATGGCCTACACCTATAGCAAGTGCATTATCCAACGTTAGTCAAAGCTGTAAAGTTTGTTTTTATCTGCATAGACAGTTTTTTGGTAAAGATGAACTTAAACCTTTAAAGTGTCATTAAACCCAGACTAACATCTAACTTTCATTACATGGTATATAACAGAGTATTCATTCTCACAAAGCTACTAAAGCTCTAACGAACAGGGCCCTCGGATTCCTCCTGTATTGAATTGTATTGTAACTGTACTGTCTGCCCTGATGTTGTAAAGCGCTGCACAAACTGTTGGCACTATATAAATCCTGAATAATAATAATAATATAATAATAATAAAGCATTTGTTTTGTGTAGAGTGAAATATACCTGGTTGATTCTGCCTTCAGCTGTCCCTCCCATCTTCTCTTTGTCCCCATTGCAGGCTGCTATTGTGTAGACCAGCTGGTGTCCTCTACAGAGCATGCTCCAGTTTAAGTTCCCTTCTGAGCTATTAATTTCCTCGTTTTTCTTGTCTGTGCAGCCCACATGAGTACACATTACTGTACACAGTATACACAGTGCTAAATAACACTCCCCTCCCTCCTCCTCTATTTCATCCTATTGCTAAACACTATGGGGGTGGTATATAGTATGCTGAATGATTACATTCAATTAGAAACTCATTTAGTTTTAATATAAATCAGTAATAAATATATTTAATGTAATTGCTAATACCTGTAAAGTAAAAAGGGGCCTTGGATACAGATGCTTTCTGAATAAAATGAAAGCTAGCTTTGTCAACTTTGACTCTGCCAACACCATATTAATGCACATAAAATGCATATTTGATGTTCAATAAAGACTATTAGGATCTGTAAAACACTTATTTGATATTTATAATATAATTTAAATAGCTCTTTTTTTAGTCATGTGACCTGCACTTTTTCACTTAGGGGTGTACTCACTTTTGTTGCCAGCGGTTTACACATTAATGACTCTGTGTTGTGTTATTTTGGGGGGACAGCAAATTTACACTGTTATACAAGCTGTACACTCACTACTTTACATTGTAGCAAAGTGTAATTTCTTCAGTGTTGTCACATGAAAAGATATCATAAAATATTTACAAAAATGTGAGGGGTGTACTCACTTTTGTGAGATACTGTATGTAATTGACAATAAGGTGGGGAGATTTTAATACCTGGACATAAAAACAATATAATGAGTGATTCAAGCCACCAGTATGTACAAAATCTAAATTATCTGGACAGACCCATTGGCAATCTGCTACCTACCAGTATTTGTACTGTACTTTTAAGTGCGGAAGCCTGGCAATAATTAAACAGTTTAATGTGTTAATATATTTATCTTCTCTTTATATAATCATACATCTGAGTTTGATAATATATTAATGTGTGTATGTGAGTATCTTAGCTTGTGTTGTGTTGCTTGCTGATAGTTTGTCATGTTGCAATGTAACTGACTCAGCTATATAAGAATTCTATATTCAATTTAATCAATGTTTGCATTCCCCTAGGACCAATTAGCAGTAGTAAATATATGCAGGGATGTTGTGAAGAATTATTAGTGTGGATTGCTTGCTAGAAAATCTAGCTCATATGTGAACCACATGTACCCAGATTAGTGTATGTCTCAAAACTCCCTATACATTATTTTACAATAACTTTTTAGTTTGGTCAAACACTTAAATACAATTGCAAGACACACAATGGATAATAAATATTAACATCATTTACATTTTACCGGTCAGTAGAATACTCATGAAAATAGACATGGTTACTTTTCATTTAACAGGGACTGACTGTTTTTATAGTCCCTAAACAGCTGGATCTACTGAATTATCATGCTCTTGTGTGTTGTTTGGAGACTTTCCAATTGCATTCTGAGTTTGTGGTCTTCAACTAGGAACGTGTAAAGGTAATTATTCATATAAATATGTTTTACAGAATGTTGTATGAGGCAGAATGTGGCAAATGTAGAGGATCTATCAATAACAGAAGACATAAGGTGTTTATAAAGTAATAGGGTTAATGCAAAAAGAAAATGTATTTAAGCACATAATTACCTAGCACCAGTCTACCATAGCTACAGCAATGTTGTAGCTGAGGTTGTCTAATGTCACTATTCAAACTGTGTGCATCACGATCATATGAATGACAATAGATGCTGCATTCGGTGTAATCACATGTGGATCAGAGGCAGTGCTATCACATTGTCTTATGCCGTGTACACACGATCGGTTTTACCGATGAAAACAGTCCAATGGACTTTTTTCATTGGACAAACCGATCGTGTATGGGCCCCATTAGTCTTTTTTCCATCAGTGATTAAAAATAGAACATGTTGGGGGGCGTGGCCTGGCGCGCGACGGGGATGGCAGCACACTAGAGGAGCTCCTCAGCACGCACGACCATTAGAAGCCCTACACCCGACCACAGGCTCTCAGATGCCGGGCAGAAGGCTGTATTCAACTCCCCGCTCCCACCTGCGCCGCAACACCGGATCATCCGCAGCGAAAAACATAGCGGACATCTTTAAAACTCAGCAATTAGGCCGCAACGGATCTCCGAGATCCAAGATGGCGCCGCCGCAACACGAGGAAGATGACAGCGAGGACTCCCGATCAGCGCCTGTAGACTCTAACAGGGGTAAGCCTGCATCAGATCACCCCTTAACATTGGCAGATATGTCTGTGATAGCCGCGGACATCAAAGCAACTTTCTCAGCGGCTATCACGGACTTGAAAACGAGCATGATAGTCATTAATGAAAAAATGGCGGCGGTGGAGCATGCAGGTCAACACAGGGACAAGGCCATACACAGGTTAGAGCTTACTACACAGGCTCAAACGCAACATTTCATTGACATGAATCGGCATATAGAAGATTTGGACAATAGGGGCAGGAGGTGCAACATTAGGGTGCGGGGGATCCCCGAATCTGTTGAGCATGAACAGATTGTCCCGGCCCTCAGGAGAGTGATCAATAGTCTATTAGAACGCCAAGAAGATATGGAGATAGACTTTGTACGGGCACATAGGGCTCTTAGACCCAGAAGCTCTGATTCAGCACCCCCAAGAGACATTATATGTTGCCTGCAGAGCTTTGGCCTTAAAGAGGATATTATGCGCAAAGCGCGGAGAAATGACAGGATCATTTTTAACGGTGCGACAATAATGTTGTTTCAGGACCTGTCCCAGATAACTCTGAGAAACAGACGGGCCCTACGCCCCTTGTTGGATCGTTTGAGAGAAAGGGATCTGAAATACTCGTGGCGCTTTCCGTTCGCTTTGACTGTATCTTACAATGGCCACTTGCATATATTACGCTCCCCAGCAGACCTTCCTGAATTTTGTAAATCACTAGATATGGAACATGTAGCCCTCCCTGAATGGTACGCGGAATTTTTACACACTCCTCTGGAGAGGAGCCCCCCGCCTCTCCCTTCCTGTCACCTGACACCAGAATCTCTAAGAAGGCTAGGCAGGGGCGAGGTGGGAGCAGCAGACCCGACACACCGGGCAGACACGCGGGGCCTTCCAGGGACCGAAACGCAGAGTGACACTTCGCAGCATTGCTGGCACTCCCCTATTCCATGTTCCTGCTAACTGCCTCACCTCTCCATCTGTGGTGAGACCTTTGTTCGCGCTCTGATCCGCTACCATTACTCACCTTACCCATGTTGCCTTGTTGGTAATTAATGCCTGACTTGGGCCCTTCGGGGTAACTATCCACCACCTCCTTCACTTGAATCCAGGCTTGAGCCCTTTCCTGACACACAGGCCGATCTGGAATACTGAGGAATGTTTGCGTCTTTATACAGCCATTATACCTAATCAACCTCTATGATCGGCCTCATTGAAATAAATGTCGGAGTTTGACCTTTGACTCTTCCAATGACTTGCCCTGGACGTGGCTTAATGTCAGAAAAATTCCCTTTTTTTTTTTTTTTGTGAAAATATGCATTCTGTCAGCCGCAAGGTCTGCCTTCTCATCCCAAGAGATGTATCCTTGCCTCCTAAGTGGTTTGTCTCTACGACGCCCAGATTTTCCAGCCCCTACCGAATACTTCAACTCTCTTACAGATTTATCATGGTAGATTCTGGGTGCACTTGGTCCTTCATTTCCTGCTAATAGGGATCCACATGTACACAGATAATATATATACCTATAAGTCTTTGCTCAGCGGGCTGGAAGGGGTTTATAACTGCACTTATCCCTGATGCTCCCTTTTCTGTGAGCGGTTGTTTATTGTTTATTGTTCATTTTTTTTTTTGCCTAAGAAAATTTAGTTGCACCATGGTCGGGTGTACAACACATTGAATTGTTTAATATGTTTTCTCTAACTTGGTTGTGTGGGCGGTGACTGGGAGGATCCTTTCATTTGGTCGGGTCTTCCTTGGCATCGCTCTTCTGGGTGGGCTGTCGTCGGGTCGTGTGTCTCCCAACGACCCCACAGAGAGCTCCTTGCTCCCCCCTTTTGGGACGCAGGGATCTCTACTATAAGTTGGCAACTATCCCTTCCTGGGAGGGGTTTTGACCACCCAGGAAGTGGGACGATTTCTACGCCATCTTCTTATTGTGTCTTTCTCTTTGACCTTCTGTTTCTTCATAAATCTTTATTTCTCCCCTCTCTCTTTCCCCCCCCTTTTTTTTTTTTTCCCCAAAAAGTCTTTTTTAGAAGTGCTGTTGGATTGTTGGCTTAGTTTTTAAGCACAGATACTAACTCCCACGGTATAGTCTTCATTTTGATTTATTGCAGAGTGATCCTAGGGACACCTCCTTCTGACCTCCCTCATGGCTTACTCTTCCCTGGGGCGACGCCCCACGGTGATATCACATAACATCAGGGGCCTAAACATCCCAGAACGCCGCTCCACTCTTCTGAAGGAACTCAGGAAAGGTAGGCCCCATTTTGTATTTCTTCAGGAGTCCCATTTCAAAACGCGCCAGATACCGACACTCACAGATTCATATTTTAGCAGAGCGATCCACGCCACGAATGATGAATCTAAGACCAGAGGGGTATCCATATTGATCAGTAGGGACGCCTCTTTTGAGCTGTCGGAACAACTCTGTGATACGCAAGGTAGATTTGTGTTCCTGGACATATGCAGGCACACCTGTAACACTTGCAAATGTGTACTTTCCAAATAGAGCCCATGTCAAGTTCTGTCAGAAAATAGTCAGGGAACTCCAGGGGTTTGCGGCTGGTTGCACGATTCTTGGGGGGGGATTTTAATGTGCCTCTGAATCCCCTCTTGGATACGTCCAATGGCAAGACATGTATCTCTTATAAGATCCTAAAGAAGATAAAATCGCTACTACAATCCTTGCAATTGATAGACACTTGGCGCTTCCTTGACCCAGACGGCCGTGATTACACCCACTTCTCTGTTCCCCATTCAAGATATGCCAGATTGGATTATCTGTTCATAACACAGAGGGATCTTCCCAGGGTTTCCGGGGCACATATAGGTCTTCAGACGATCTCTGATCATTCCCCCGTATCCCTTTCACTAGACATGTCACGTGTGACCAAACAACAACCCACTTGGCGCCTGAACGCTTCACTATTGACTGACCCAGATCTACTACCGAAAATCTCCGCCGAACTGACAGACTTTTTTAAAACTAACGTCACCCCAGGGATGGATCCTTTGATTGTTTGGGAGGCCCACAAATGTACTATTAGAGGGATGTTGATTGCGCTGGGTTCTAAACGCAAGAAAGAAAGAGAGGCCACCATTCAGACTCTGATTACGACGATCAATTCCCTAGAGACACAGCACAAGCAATCTTTGTCGATAGACTCTGCTACTCGGCTGTTAGAGACTAGGCGGGAATTACAGTTGTTACTTGATTCAAGAGCGAAGCGCATGCTATTTTTCAAAAAAATGATTTACTACGAGTCCGGGAATAAGACGGGCAGAGTGCTGGCCAGAGCCTTGAAGGAACATGCTTCCTTCAACAACATTGCCGGTATCAGAAACCCAGCGGGGAAACTAGATGTTGCATCAGAGGCGATTGCGGGACATTTTCATAGTTTCTACTCTAAACTCTATAACTTACCCCCCCAACATAAACAGCCACATATGGAAGGAGACAGGACACAGATTATACAAAGGTATTTAGCTAAAAGTGGTCTTCCAGCTATATCAGAGCTTGACTCTATCTCACTGGAATCCCCAATTTCTTCCTTGGAGCTCAAACAGGCTATTAAACAGCTGAAATCTGGCAAAAGCCCTGGTCCGGACGGGTACTCGGCAATTTACTATAAGACCTTTATAGACACCCTAACAGAACCGCTGAAAGAGGCTCTGAACTCCCTGTCTGGGCCCAAGGAGATCACTCCCGACTTCCTGACCGCACACATAGCAGTGATTCCGAAACCAGGAAAAGACCCAGGTGAATGCGCTAGCTATAGGCCCATTTCCCTATTGAATTTGGACGTGAAGTTGTTCGCAAAGGTCCTGGCCTTGAGGTTGGGCCCACTTCTGCCAAAGCTAGTTGGTTTGGAGCAGGTGGGCTTCATACCTGGCAGGGAAGCAAAAGATAACGTTACCAAAGCGTTGCTTCTGATTCATGCAGCGAAGGTGCGAAAGATCGAAGGCTTTCTCCTCTCCACTGATGCGGAGAAGGCCTTCGATCGGGTGGCCTGGGACTTCATGTTGACAGTATGTGCTCGAGTGGGCCTGGGTCCGCACATGCTGTCGTGGATTTCGGCATTATATAGGAACCCCTCTGCGTACCTAAAAATAAATGGTACTCTATCTAAAAAGGTATCCATCTCTAATGGCACCAGACAGGGATGCCCATTGTCACCCCTGTTGTTTATTCTTTCATTGGAACCTTTCATAAGGACGATCCAGAATAACCCGACGGTTCATGGTTTCCAGATTCAGGATAGGGAGTTTAAAACGGCGGCATATGCGGATGACCTTTTATTCTTCCTGACCGAACCAACCTTGACCATCCCCAGTCTCTTAAAAGAATTCGCCCAATTTGGCTATTTAGCAAACTTAAAGATAAATAATTCGAAATCTGAAGCACTCAATATTTCACTCCCAGAAGCTGTGCTCTCCCTGACTAAGGCCAACTCCACATTTCGGTGGGATCCCATCGCCCTCCGGTACTTAGGAACATGGCTGACCCCACAACTACAATCTATTTACGAGGTGAATTATCCCCCCATGCTCAAAACCTGCGAAACAGATCTCAACAACTGGCATCTAGGCACCTTCTCATGGTTTGGTCGCGCGGCCATCGTCAAGATGGTGGTCCTGCCTAAATTTCTATACCTGATGCGCACCATACCTGTCAAGATCCCTCCGAAATTCTTTAAAGCACTAAACTCCATCATTCTGAAATTTTTATGGCACCACAAGAAACCAAGGGTGAAATTAACTACTCTGATGATGCCTAAAAGTTCAGGTGGGATTAATCTACCGAATTTTCAAAACTATTATTACGCAGCACATATAGCCAGGGTCATCGATTGACACTGCCACGACGGCACGAAAGATTGGGTTAAGTTGGAAGCGACCTTGAGCGCGTTCCCACTCACGCACTCACCATGGATCCCAGGGTCGGGCCTTTTCTCCAGTCTAAAAAGCTGCCCGATCACACATAATACATTAGACATTCTGAGAACACTAGTTAAAAAAAAAAATAAGACAAATATCACCACGATCCCCAGCCCTCTGACCCCGCTGAAAGACAATCCTGACTTTTCCCCGGGTATTTATAACTCCACGCTCCATTCAGCAACGACTGGTACCTCCCTACGAGTGGGTGAATGCTTTCTAGGTTCTAAGGTTAGAAACTGGACATCCCTTAAGACTGATTGCGAATTACCCCACCTAAAACAGTGGACTTACTTTCAGATCCGGAGTTACCTAGGTAAGTTTGGAAACTCTCAAGATCTTTATAGACCTCTGACCGAGATGGAAGCGGCCTGTCACAACAAAACCCCAGTATTTAAGGCCACCTCTCTAGCATATTCCTGGTTGCAAAACCCGGGAGATGCGGGGGAAAGTGTGCATAGGAGAGAGTGGTCCCGAGACCTAAACACAGAGATATCGGATGAACAATGGAAATATGCAAGCATCTTGGCACACAAATGCTCCATAAGTACTAAATTACAGGAAACCAGCTATAAGTTACTGACACGGTGGTACCACACGCCCGTAAGACTGCACAGATGGGATAGCCAAAATCTGAGATCTGTTGGAGATGTCAAAATGAAAGGGGTACGTTAGCTCACATTTGGTGGCACTGTGCTCTGATCACTAGCTACTGGTTAGAAGTTCGGACACTGATTAAACAGATCACTGAAACTAAGCTAAACCTAGATGCTGCATGTTGCCTGCTTCATATATCCAGTTTTTCACTTAAGAGATACAAACATTCCCTGACAAAACACCTTCTGAATGCGGCCAAGTCCCTAATTCCCTTGTATTGGAACTTGTCTCGAGTCCCATCCATTTCTGAATGGCTCAATAAAGTAGGGGAAATAGCCACCATGGAAGACACCCTGGCCCAGGACGGTGGTGATGCGAAGATGTTTCACGACACCTGGCAACCGTGGTTTGATTTTAAATATTCTCAGGAATATACACATGAGGGTAAGAACTCACCCTCCTAAGACTGTTCGATACAGTAACCTCTCCTGCGGCTGGCCCTTAGAAGCTGACCACCTTTTGAGACTAATCCGTCTACTCTTCAAAATAAACGTAATACCCCCCCCCATTTTTTTTTCTTTCCCCTTTCCTTCTCTCTTCTTCCCCCCCCCCCTGCTTTGATTTGCTTCCCCTCTACTTTCTCTTTCCCTTTTCTTAAATCTAAACACTGCTTCAATTGAGATAGCGGATGTTGCAATAATGTTTGATCAGAAAGTACAGGCCAATATTGCTCTTTTATCCCTTATAACTAGAAGACACTGTTGCGTTCTAACTTTTTGACTATGTGCAGATTAACATTCCTTCCTATGTAGTTTGCTCAGAAGACTGGTAGTAATAACGTGTAATAGCTTCATTTCTTCACTAATCATTCTCCATTCTCATTGTCAGTCATGACTCATGCCCGTGACTATCGCCTGACGGCAGTCTTCAGCTAAACATTGTTACTGATTTTATGCCACAATGTACTGTTTTGATCGCAATGTTTGCAGTTGCATCTGCGCTCTTTGATAAGTGCACTTCTGTATTGTTTTCATTCTTTTTCTTAATAAATACTTTGAATGTAAAAAAATAAATAAATAGAACATGTTTTAAATTTATCTGATGGAAAAAAACAATAGCAAATTCCGATCGTCTGTGTGGAGCTCCATCGGAGAAAAACCCATGCATGCTCAGAATCAAGTCGACGCATGCTCAGAAGCATTGAACTTAATTTTTCTCGGCTCGTCTGAGTGTTTTACGTCACGGCGTTTGGGACGGTCTGATTTTTTACTGATGGTGTGTAGGCAAGACTGATGGAAGTCAGCTTCATCGGAAATCCGATGGAAAAATCAGTCGGATTTTATTCCATCGGAAATCCGATCGTGTGTACAGGGCTTTAGGGGCCCATTTGTAAAGCAGCAGTATTGCCTTACTGCAAAAAAAAAAAAACTTGGGTAAATTGTGCTTTACAAATGAACTTCCCACTACACCAAGCAAAGCCCAATTTGTTTTAATGAACGGGTGAATAAAAAAGCGGGGAGAAAAAAGAAATGGATCACATGACTTTGACAGGTTAGGTGACCAAATTATACTTCTATCTTCTTCTTTCTTGGCTGCATTATGCAAAGAAGAGTTCAATGAACATTACAGGATCCACACCACACATTTGATTTTATTATTGATTTATAAAATGCAAGCACAGTGTGCAGAAAAAAACTGCATTGCCCCGAGGGGGAGCAATTAGAGATATTTGCTCCCTGTTATAAAGAGCCCTCAAAGTCAATAATGATTACGGTATAGCCAGTATTAAACATAAAAAGGTACCGTAGGGCATTTCAAAAATTGTGAAAGACCCAGGGAAAGCAGTGATGTGGTTTGTGTACCATGCTACAGTAAATTGTATGTGTGGTCAAATTGGATTAGTGGTAGGCTATGGTTAAATAAAACCTGAAATCGCTCAATATATACTGTACATGACACACACACATATATAACACAACCCTTTAGTAAACACTTCCTAAAAATAGTCAGGGAATGCTTAGCAAGCAGAAACTGTTGAGACAATGAATACTTTAGTCAGGAGCAGGAAAATAAAATAAATAAAAACGAGCGCAAGGATTAGGAGTATATAATGTACTTAGTAGAAGGGTTGAACGTATGTATTAAAAACAAAGTTTATATGGTGATGGAGTCAGGAGTATGTAATGCACAAAGTGCAGGGGTTAGGAGTACTAAACACATATTATGTAGGGGTCAGGAGTACAGAATGTACAGAGTGCAGGGGTTATGTGCAAGTAATGTACAATGCATAAAAATAAAGCACACTCAGGCATGCATAATGCATAGAATGCAGGGACAAGAAGTGTGTAACACGCAGAGCACAGGGCTCAAGAGTATGTAATTTACAAAGCACAGGGGTCATAAATATGCAATGCACAGTCCAGCATACAGTGTGATGGAATTAGGCATATAGCATGCATAGCCCTGTGTACAAAGTACAGAAATCAGGGTATGTAATGTACAGAATGCAGCAGCCATTACTATTTAACACAATGTATAGAGTACGATAGTCAGGGGTATGTAACATACAGCACAACATAAATAGTATGGTAATCAGGGGTATGTAACATACAGTACAGTATGCAAGGTATAAGGCCCCTTTCACACTGAGGCGATTTGCAGGCGCTATTGCGCTAAAAATAGCGCCTGCAATGCACCCTCAAAAAGCCACTCCTTTGTGTCAAGTGTGAAAGCCCGATCTTTGAGGCGCGATAGGAGCGGTAAAAATACCGCTCCTATACCACCCCTGCCCATTGAAATCAATGGGGTAGCGCCTCCAAAAACCTTTTTCGGACGCTAGTGGGGGTTAAAATCACCCCGCTAGCGCCTGAAAATCGCGGCAAAAACAACGGTATATCGGCGCTATTCCGCCAGCGCATCCAGTGCTTCAGTGTGAAAGTAGCCTTATGGTCAGAAATATGCAATGTAGAGTGTCCTGACCTCTGCTTTTTGTATGTTATGCCGTAAGTTGTATACTCCTGACAGCTGTACTCCTAGCATACGGAGTGCAATGATCAGCTACTTAACACACAGAACAGACTGCAGCGTTAAATCATATGTAGCATAGAACCATCTCCCTACATACTTCCTTTCTCTTCGGGCTAAAATTTCATCTGAAAACTAAAATCTTTCTTGCTCACTCCCGTCTTTGCAAGCAATAATTCCACCCAAGCATAATATGCCTCATATTCCCCAAGGAAAGATCCTTCTGCTTAAAACCCCCACCCCTTGCAAAGAAAAATTCCGACCCCCCCTCCACCCCCAGAAAATATCCCCCAGCTCATTAAAAAAAAAAACATTTCCAGTGCTCTTATCACAGTTCACACCCTTCGCTCTCTGTACTTACCCCTCCCTCCAGATGGGGCAGTGCCTATCAGAGCAAGATTAAGTACTCCTAAACCTCTCCTTGACTGTGTCATATGACACATCAGAGCAGATTAAGGGGGTTGTAGTGCGTCCCTAAATTTTGGGTTGCAACTCTGACAGGCAGGTGGGTATGAAAAGAGCTGGATACTGAGGAAGTAGCTAAATGTTTTAACAATGCAGGTGGTGATGTTGAGACCCTGTACACCAGCAGGAGATGCAGGGCATATGCTATACTTTAGCTTGGTTTTTTATAAGCAGACATACTCTAGGGAAATTATCCAGCCTGCTAGATATAGCTGCCTATTTTCTGTCATTATTGTACCATACAGGGGTACTGTAATGCAATCAGCCATATCATAAATTTTCAATGTGCGTTAAAATTATGTTTGCCTTACAACGTATACCTGGATTGCATGTACATTACATGGCATTTCATAATTATTAAGTGGAGACTAAAGCCAAAACGAGTTTTCTCATTTTGGACAAAGAGGTGAAGGGTTAGATCTTCTGTCAGATATGTTTGCTGTCTGTGCTCATATTGATGAGATGTCACTTAATTTTTTTTTTTCAAAGACAGAGGAAGTGAGAGGAGATCTCCACAAAGTGAAGGAAATTCAACCTTTAAGAGCTGTCACTGGATCAATTGAACCCCATCAGAAATATCCCCTCCATTCCTGTTCCAGTGAAAACTCAAAAAATTTAGATAACCCCTCACTTTCTGTTCTGGTGACAACAGGCACCGAGACAAACAAAGAGGGTTTCTTAAAAGGAATCCAACATGCCTCACAACTTTGTCAGTGCAAATGTACTTTATTTCAGTGAACATTAAATAACTGATGAGGTTTATTAATTCACTTAGGAAAAATGTGACTACAGTATCAAGGATAGAATAGCCAGAGGATTAGGCAGTGTTTGTACTTTGAAGATGCACATTACTTCCTTGGTGCCCAGCACATTAACCAATAAACACCACTGCATTATTTTATATTCATTTTACTCCTTTATTTGATTCTGAGCTGTGCAATTTCTTTAAAAATATTTTTAGGAACATTCCTAAAAATATCACCAGTCATAAAAATGTTTCACCTAGAATATAAAAATGAATATATTCTTACCACGTTTCATAAAAGAGAATAAAATGCTAGTTATTCCAGTTTATTTTTTTTTTGTATTTCAGGCAATATTAGTGCAATAGTTTATCAAGCATAACATTTCAGTAAAAAAAAAAAAAAAAAAAATTAGGGTACATAAATGCAATATACTGTACTAACCTCTTTTTTGGTGAACCCAATTAAACAAATCTCCCTACATAAGTTTACCATTTATATCTGCTGTCTTCAGCTTTATATTTTCTTTAGAAAGTGCATATTGTGTTAGAAATGTTTCTTCCTGTTTCAGCAGTGGGAGGGGAGTCTGGGCATACACTGTGTGACAGCTGATTGGAGAAAAGCCCCCCCCCCCCCCACACACATAAGCAGAGGAACAAAGAAACTTGCAGAGCTGTGCTGTGAATAGACTAGCTCTCTGATAATCTATTTATAGCATACTCCCCGACACAAATTTTCTGCTGTTTTTATCCCTTGTGTCTGAGAACTTGTCAGAAGTTATCATGCTGATAACAGAGGAACGGAGCAGCAGAAAGACACAGAACTTAGAGCTTTGGAGTGAGAAAAGTAAGCACAGATACTGTATATGTGCCCAGGTCAGATTTAATGAATGGGGTTTACATCCACTTTAAGCGCTCCCAAAAAATGGCAACACACCACAGTACTCTGAATTTACCATAGACAATTCTTTAAACTCCGCTTTAGCTTACCAGTTTGGAATTAACCATAAAAATGGCCCTAAAAGTATTGCTCCCACTCTGATGTGTGCAACAACATGTAACATATATAGCAAAATAAGCGTTTTCATATGTAAGCGCCCCCAACATTTGTGTTTACATTGTGTTTACATCCTATGTGTGTGTATGTAGGGTGGGGTTTAAAAAAAAATTGGGGGGTTTACAGTTTTCCATTAAATGTTATTTTTGTACGTTATACTATTTTGATGTGACAGCTTATCTTTAATGAGAATTTAGAGATCGCTAATGACCTTTTTGATGTTTCACTTGCCTTACACTGAAGCTAATAGAGCTGGTCTACCTCCCCTCTACGTAGTGGCAACCGCCATGCTAGCCCCAGGTCTACAGGTGGGACAGCAGAGCTAAGAAAACAGGATGGTAAAGAAAACATACTGTGGGTGTGTGTAAGTGATCGGATGGCCATACAGGCACTCAATCACTTCCACAAGACAGTCAAAAGTTGTAGCAGTTGAGAGTGTAAAACCCCCTGCTCCTGCTATTGTATGCTGTACATATGTTGGTGGCAGTGAAAGAGTTAAAGAAGGAATTTAAGAGTTTGCAGAGGACTGGGCTGGGAGCAGGCTGGCGTTCATCCCCCAGGCTAGTTCAAATAATATATGTTGTGCTGCTAGTCCTGGTTGGAGATACACCCCTATCCATACCTCAATCATTATAGCACCTACAATGAGTGGCAACAGCTATGTATTAAACCCGTGATTACAGTGCTTAAAGCGGTTGTATACCCGCTGCTGCTTTTTTTTTTTTCATACCTGAAAGGCAAACGGCATAATGAGATAGTATGCACCGCATACAAGCTCATTATGAAATACTTACCTGGTCCATGCTGAGGGAGATGTCATCTTGCCTCGGCGTGTCTTCCGGGTATTGCTGCTCCAAAGCTGTGAGTGGCTGGAGTGGCGATATCGTCACTTCACGCTCCGGCAAGGTCCTGCGGCTGCCGGGCTTTAGCCGAGAATCCCCGATGCGCATGCGCCACTGCATTGCGAGGGGAATATCTCCTAAACCGTACAGGTTTAGGAGATATGCTTTTTACCTACAGGTAAGCCTTATTATAGGCTTACCTGTAGGTAAAAGTAAAAAAACAGGGTATACAACCGCTTTAAACTGGGAATGTCTTCTTTAATTTGTGGCTCTGAGATGCAATGTGACAAAATGTAGAGAATCGCAAAAGAAGTTGAGGCTGGAAGATTTCTCAATGCGAGGTGCTGTGAATGCAAGTCTTGACAGAGAGCAAGTAGCTATATAATTGTAGCACACGGAGCCTTTTTCCTACCTTTGGCTCACTTGCAGGAAAAAGGCACACCGTACTATATGCCCGTACCCTCCTGGTTGAAGAGGTTGAGCGGTGTCATGTATTTGGGTCCCACAGCTAGGTTCTCCATCAGTTGGTTCTCATCTCCTAGGGTATAGGGACAAGTCTCTGTTTTCCCCCCAAGTAATTCCAATGTCCACACCACTCTAAACTCCAATGTTGAGTTTATTTTCTCAATGTTCAGCAGATAGGAAAGGGTGGATGAGAGACAGGACAGCAAGGTTTTGGGAGGTAGGTCCAGGCACAAGTAGATATTACAATCACCACTCTATCCCAGAGTAGGTTCACCTCACCCGGATAGTCTCCTGTAAAAGTGGATCCTAGCAGCCGAAGTGATGCTCGGACGCTTAATTAGGTTATTTTCCTAGATACGATTGGGAGACTCTTTGCCACAGAATCTATCAGATCCTGAACTTCTCAGCTTTTGCAATACAAGGACAGGTGCCAGCAGCAGCACATTAGTAGGCCCTTGGTGGATAGAAGAATCCCTCCAGAAAGTTACCGGGCCCCTTCCTTCACCGTGAACTCTCACCGGTCCGTCAGAAAGGTCCTCCCCCGGCCTCCTCTTCTTAGAAGTGGGCTCCCTCGCAAGGAACACCCTGGGATTCTTCTTCCCAGAAATGGGCTCCAGCTAAAGGTGCTGGGCCCAATGTTGAAGATGCATCCCCAGGACTAAAGGTGCCTGGGACTGATGCGCACGTGGCCCCATGGCCTTGAGGGCCATGTGCCACGCACTTGGACTCCGACTCCTCTCCTCCTCGAAGAACCCCGAAGACCCCCCCATGGGCAGCGTCTACCCCTTATGTATCCTCTCCCAGTATGCACAGCAGGCCAACCCCGCCCACTGTACTGCTGCCGAGAGAGGACACCCCAAGGCACAGCACTATTACCGATGGTTCAACCCTGACCTGTCATGGCAGCGCCACCCACAGGCCACAGTGAACTGCACACCAGTACTCCACCTGGAGAAATAAAGTAGCAAAACCTATCAATGAGAATGGTCTGAGCCCAACTACTATCTCAGACCAGCCCCTAAATTTGGGTATATAGCACCCCTAAATGGGGTGGGCGCTACATAATACTTAGAATCTGTCAGTGATTGTAAGTTGTGGTCTGATTGAGGTCCAAATGGGGACTGAACAGGAGGCTGATCTGTGTCAGTCATTTCTAAACAAAGTCAAAAGCTATATAAACATCAGTTTTTACATAATTGTGTCATCTTTTTTTTGCACTCTTTTATTTAACAGATTTAAAGTATTACAATGCAAAGAAAACATATAAAAACAGCATTTGCTACAAACAACAGAAATATATAAATGAATATATGAATAATGAAAAAAATAAAAATAAATTAAAAAATATTTATTTTCCGTTGCCCTGTCGTAGTATGGACAAAAAGATGAGAAATTGCAGTGTTATAATAAATATTACATGACATGAGATTACGCAAAGAATTGTGAAGTAATAGATTGCATGATCGAGGAGAAAAAAAAAAAATTAAGTACAATAGAGATGAATATTAACCATATATAGTATATGGTATAAGACCAAAAAAAAAAGGGACGGGTGAAGGGTTAAGGAGGGGGGGTGTTATGGAGATTAGTACCCCTGAACCAATCAGGAAGAATAATTGGTCCATATATATATATATATATATATATATATATATAAAGATATTATGTAGGCGATGAAAGATGCAGACACAATCTATAAGCCAGGATCTCAGTCAAGAAATTGACATGGAATAGTGCCTGAACAAAGACAACTCTACACTTTTGGAAAATAAAATGTAGGGTATTTTCAATGTGAGTACTAATCTCTGAGAGATACTAAATGCCTGTAAGTGATAAACTGTATATACTCGAGTATAAGCCGACCCAAATATAAGCCGAGGCACCTAATTTTACCACAAAAAACTGGGAAAACTTATTGACTCGAGTATAAGCCTAGGGTGTCCATCTGCATACCTCACTGTGCCTCACTTTGCCTCACTGTGTCCATGTGAATGCCTCACTGTGTCCATGCCTCACTGTGTCCATGTGAATGCCTCACTGTGTCCATGCCTCACTGTGCCCATGCCTCACTGTGTCTATGCCTCACTGTGCCCATACCTCACTGTGCCCATACCTCACTGTGTCCATGCCTCACTGTGTCCATGCCTCATTGTGTCCATGCCTCACTGTGCCCGTGCCTCACTGTGTCCATGACTAGACTTATGTTTAACATGGGAGTATATGGAAGGAATGCCCGGCTTTGAAAAATCAGTGCTCCCCGGCCGTAGGTCCCCCGGGCAACAAACTTTGCACACTTGTAGAGGAAGAGTGGGGCTATACGTGGGCCAAGTTTGGGCGGTGTCAGTAACAGGTCCCCAAATTCTGGGAGATCAGGCGCAAAAAGGTGACTCGAGTATAACCCGAGGGGGGCATTTTCAGCACAAAAAAATGTGCTGAAAAACTCGGCTTATACTCGAGTATATACGGTACTTACACATTGCTTAGCATATATGCGCTCAACAATATCTAATGCTAGGTCCACTTTAAAGCCCAATTAAGCTTTTTTTTTTGTAATGCAGTCAGGCTGCATAAAATGCGGTATTCCTTTTTATTTGACACAGGTTAAAATGCTCTGTGCTGGCAACAGGGGTGTTGTTAGCTTCTGGCACCCATGGAATGCTCCAGTCGTCTCTTGCTTGGCTCCTTGACTGTGGAGGCCTCTCTACCTTATCTATTGGCTGCTGAACACCCTGATTTATAGGTACTCACAACCTGCTGCACTGTGGAACTGGGGAAGTGTGGCTGCACTGAAGATGTCATGCTGTTCCACCCCCCAACATTGCTTCTTGCTAGTGTGCAAATTGCTGCTGGCAGTAACAGTGACACCAAGAAGCACATGCTACATGTCAATGAGGTCTTGGAGCTCTGCAGAGGATGTACTGTCCATGAACATGCAAGTCAGGACAGAGACTGCAAACCAACAAGGAACATATTCATTACTTTTATGGCATTACAGGCGTGTGGGTGTAGAAAAGAGGGGAAAAATGCCATGGAGCAGCTGCGGACTGTGAATAGGGGAAAGGAAATTGGCCCATGATGACCATATTTCCATCCTTCAGTTATGCCCTCCTTCAAAGACAGCTACATTTCCAGGACCACCTCGGCCCCCCACCACTCAGTAACTGCCAGCAGTAGCCACCTTTGCTATCATTTTTGCATCCATTTTTTCTGCCATTTGTTCCTACATGGTCAGCTTGATTCCCCTCTAAATCACAGCCAGCAGTACCTTCCATGAGTCTTGTCACTACAGTGTACACCACATAGAGGTAAAGAGTCCCTTGAGGCTATGTCACACATCTGATCCCGATACTGGCAAAAACGTACAAGTGACAGAAAACACTATTATTTTGTTTTTGTAAGAATTAGAAATCTTGACTCATCATGTGGCTTAAAGTGATATTAAAGATTCCCGTTTAAAAAAAAAAAAAAAAAAAACGTTAATTCGTATTACCAAAAGTTTTGGGACAAATGCCTTTACACGCACATGAACTTTAATGGCATCCCAGTCTTTGTCCGTAGGGTTCAATATTGAGTTGGCCCACCCTTTGTAGGTATAACATCTTCAACTATTCTGGGAAGGCTCTGCACAATGTTTAGGAGTGTGTTTATGGAAATGTTTGACCGTTCTTCCAGAAGCGCATTTGTGAGGTCAGGCACTGATGTGGGTAAGAAGGCCTGTCTCGCAGACTCTGCTCTGATTCATCCCAAAGGTGTTCTATAGGGAGGAGGTCAGAATGAGGTGCAGGCCAGTCAAGTTCCTCCACCCCAAACTCGCTCATCTATGTCTTTATGGACCTTGCTCTGTGCACTGGTACAAATCATTTGGTGGAGGGGGGATTATGGTGTGGGGTTGTTTTTCAGGGGTTGGGCTTGGCCCCTTAGTTCCAGTGAAGGGAACTCTTAAGGAGTCAGCATACCAAGATATTTTGGACAATTTCATGCTCCCAACTTTGTGGGAACAGTTTGAGGATGGTCCCTTCCTGTTCCAACATGACTGCGTACGTCGTATGGACCTGACAGCGGGGGGGGGGGGGGTTTACACAAAATCCATTGGCTGAAGCCACCAGGATTGTGTGTGAAATTGACAGGCAGACTCTTGCCTGTCAGGTGAAAGCTTTCGGGTGGCTGTGCTGCCACCCAATTGCCTCCACACACCCCAGTACCGGCACACCCCTGCGCCGTCACGCCCCACCATGTTTTTCAGGCTCCGCTTGGCCATCTGCAGTCCCGTGACTGACATGGCAGGTGCCGATGGCTGAGGGGGAAGGAGAAGAGCAGACACACATCTGCTCTCCTCCCCTTCTTGCCGTGACCCAGGAAGCAACATCTATGAGGTCACTTCCAGGTCAGCCTCTCAGTGTCTCCATCTAGCTTAGCTGGAAAGCAATGTTTTGCATTGCAAAACATTCAGAGGAGCCCAAAGGTCTAAAAGATCCTGCATGTCTCGTGTAGCAATACCCCCAGTTAAGAGAGCCGCTGGTTCTGTTTCGGGCCCTGTACACAGCACCGCCAACCCCCAGCAATCTACTCGACCCTCCTTTGGCACAGTTAGTCTAGGGGATTTTTAGTAATATAACTTTCTATATTTGGTTATGCACAATCTAACAGTAATATGAGCAGTTAATATATGCAATAATGAACATTGATACCGGAGTGATAAACCGTAAATGATTTATTTTGGTATAAAGGTAAATGATAAACTTGTCACATAACATACATGCAGAGCCCTTCAGTAATAAACATACTAATCAGCGATAGTGCAGAGTGATCACACGCCACGTGCAGCTATCTTCTCTATGCGCAATGTGGCGCACCAACAAAATCCTAATCCCTGGTCAGGCCTGACTCAGATAAACTCAGTCTCTGTGAGAACAATTCTTCGCATGCAAGATGAACGGTGGTGCACATTCAGGAACAGTATTTGTAATCCAATTATGGTTAATAAAGAAAGAACACTTCGGGGGGCGTGGCCGACTGGAGCTGAAGATGGCTGCTTAAGTTGAGAGCTCCTCATCCCAGAGACGACAGCGGAACGACTACGGCCCACACATCTACACCATCCACGGCCAACCTAGCTGCAGAACCTCTCCTGCATACAGGAATCATGTCCAGGAAGAGATACACGGACTACAAGCCGCAGAAACTGACCGAGTTTGCCTTTAAGCCTGCGGAGAAGGTCAGTGGGATCAAAGATGGCGCCGGCTCTGCCGCGCCGAGGGACCAGCGGGCCTCTTACACTGACCTTCCGGACGCTGATCCGGATAATCCATGCCTCCCTGAGCCCCCAGGCAGCTCCGATCACCTCCCCGAATGTGACCCCCTCACTAGCAGCCCCGCAAAGGCTAGAATGCGGCTCGACGCGCTGCCGCACCAGACGGCACAAGCACTAATTGAGGCCCCGGCTTTCAACCCCTTCTCCTCAAACCAGGCCCTGCACTCCTCTGTGGCGTCTTTCCCCACCTCAGGGCAGCCTGTACTAGATTCAACCCTGAAAGATATGCTATTATCACTACAATCCTCTCTAATGACTGATCTCTCCTCACTCTTTACAAAAGTTACATCTGACATACACTCATTAGATGAAAGAGTGTCGACCATAGAAAGAGGTATGACTGAATGTGCCTCCACGGTGAATGGGGTCATAGATGCATATGAAGACATTAAAGAAGAACAAGCATGGCTGCGCACCAAGCTGTCCGATTTAGAAGACAGATCTCGCAGAAACAATGTTAAGTTACGTGGGGTTCCTGAAACAATACCACCAGCTGACCTACCCAAATACGCTAAAGAGCTTATGCACATCATACTCCCTGAAGCGTCACCCAGAGATTTAATAATTGACAGAATACACAGGATTGCTAAACCATCCCATCTCGCTGCCACTGTCCCCAGAGATGTACTCATGAGAGTGCATTTTTTTCACGTTAAGGAAAATCTCATGTTTGGGGTTCGAGCTAAATCCCCCCTTCCTGCTCCCTTTACTGATGTGCAATTGTTCCCAGATCTGTCCAAATTCACACTCCAACTCAGAAGACAACTAAACCCAATCACTAAGGGGCTCCAAAACCACAAAATCCAATATAAATGGAGGCACCCAGCCACACTCCTTATCACTAAAGATGGCAAATCGCATGTGGTCAACGACCTTACTGCAGGCCTGAATATGCTCCATGCCTGGGGTATATTGCCGGAACCACCCGCTCCTCTTCCTCCACGCAACAGCAACACTCAAGCACGCCGTAACCTGGACCAAAACTTTGCCTAGGTGATCACCAGTTCCACCACTATGGTGGGCCGAACAACTTTTTTTCTTTTTTCTCATACGCCTCTGGGATGTCAGAGTATATTTTTGAAGACTTCAGTTCTCCTTGTTCAGACTGTTTTTACCCCCTTCCGGAGGTCGCAGCGGAATTACGCTCCACCTCTATTTACCACCTCAGTTGAGCACCACAGCTATAGTGGTCTTTTGCTACAGTTACTACTTCATACTAGCATAGCGCATGCTCCTCAGAGTCGCGCCTTTATTCTGTTAAACGCTGACTGTGTCCAGATTTTTGTTTCCTGTAAAGTCTTTATTTATTTTTTTTTATATTTTTTTTTTCTCTCTTATACTGTTACCATTTTGACATATTGCTCTATTCACGGCTCTAGCATTCACTTTGGGGGAGGACCCGGATCCTTTCTTCTCCAGCCACGACTACCTGGGCCCGTCTGACGACATACCGGATACCTACCAACTAACTGTAAGTGCAGTCCTAACTCCATAGTCTTGCCCACACTTACACAATGCCCATCAATTTTCTGTCCTTGAATGTTAATGGGCTTAATCACCCAGCTAAACGCCACTCCCTGTGGAAAACTGTCCAAGCTCTTCACAGCGACGTTGTTTGCATTCAAGAAACACACCTACTACAAACCGACATACGGCTGTGCACCAACCGGCTGTTTCCCCACGTCTTCCATGCACACTATGCCTCTAAAGCCAGAGGCGTTATGATAGCAATTAGAGACCAGGTCGATTTCCACCTATCCTCTGTAACCCTTGACCCGGAGGGGCGTTACATAATCCTGGTCTGCACCATCGACAAGACACCATACACCATCGTCAATCTCTATGCCCCAAATAATCACCAGATTAACTTTATCCATAAGATCTTCAGACTCATTAAATCTGTGAAGAAGGGCCACCTCATAATTTGCGGGGACTTCAACATAGTCCCAGATATTCACTTAGACTCCACTTCTGCTGCGAAAAGGAGACCTTCCCCTTTGAAAGGGCTACTAACGGCTCATGACTTGTTTGACGTATGGAGGTGCCACCACGGCACAGAAAAAGACTATACTTACTTCTCTCATAGCCCAAATTCTTACTCCAGAATTGATATGTTTCTGTCCGACAAATGGGTACTACAAAAAATTGTTGCCTCCGCAATCCACACCACCACATGGTCAGACCATGCCCCTATCTCACTTTCCATTGATGATTCTAAACGCACCCACAACTCATTTATCTGGAGAGTTAATAACTACATTCTACAACACAAGGACTACGCTTCAGAGATAGCAGCCCACATTAGTGATTTTTTTAAATTTAACGAAGGCTCAGTGTCTGACCCTAACGTGCTGTGGAGTGCGCACAAGGCTTATATGAGGGGAATCCTGATGAAAATTAATGCGGTACATGGGAAGAAGAGAACGCAGCGAATAGACGAACTTTCTTCCCAGATAGCAGACCTAGAAACGCACCACAAAACTAACCCCCACACCCCTTTACCTGACCAGCTAACGTCCCTTAGACAGGAGCTTCGCTCTTTACTACTACATTCCTTTGACCGTATCCAACGAAAATTAAAAGCCACCACTTACTCAACTTCCAACAAGGCTGGGAAATGCATAGCACAGCGTCTTAAAGGTAGACGCGTCAAGTCCAAAATACATCACCTGTACCACCCTCATACTCAGACCCCCTTGACGAACCCACAGGACATCGCCAACGCATTTAGTGACTATTATAAAGACCTGTACAATTTGAATGCAGATCCGAACACCCCCCAACCCTCTCAAGGCGACATTAACCGCTTTCTTAATGACTTGCATCTGCCTGTTTTGACACCTGATCAAATCAAGCATCTGAATGCTCCGTTCTCGGAACATGAAATACGGAAAACAATCCGTTCTATTCCCGCTGACAAAGCCCCTGGTCCCGACGGATTCTCGGGAGAATATTATAGACAATTCTCTGACCAATTGATCCCACACTTGGTTGAGATATTTAATAACGCTGCCTCCTCTTCTCAGTTCCCAAATGATATGTTAAACGCTCTTATAATTACGATACCCAAACCAGGGAAGGAGCCGACCTGTCCTCAAAATTTCCGCCCGATATCCCTGCTAAATCTGGATATAAAGCTATACGCTAAAACTATAGCAGCGAGAATGATCGACATAATGCCCACACTGATCCACAAAGATCAATCAGGCTTCACAAAAGGCAGACAGGCATCGGATGCCACGAGGAGAATGATAAACATCATACATCATGCGGAAATTACTGGAACGCCTTCTCTGCTCCTCTCTTTGGACGCGGAGAAGGCGTTCGACAGAGTACACTGGGCCTACCTCAGATCGGTACTACAGAAATTTGGTTTTGATGGATATATTCTTAACGCTATCATGGCACTATATTCATCCCCCTCGGCCACGGTCTTTACGGAAGGTATGACATCCCACCCATTTCCCATATCCAATGGCACCCGACAAGGTTGCCCCTTGTCACCCCTTATTTTCAACCTCCTTATGGAACCTCTGGCATCACACATACGAGAACACAACTGCATTTCGGGTATACAAATAGGCCAGATCTCACATAAAATAAGCCTATTCGCGGATGATGTGATACTAATCCTTACAAACCCGGCTTCTTCCCTGGCAGAGGTACAAAAACTACTTACCTGGTTTAGCGAGATATCTTACTACAAGGTCAATACAACAAAGTCGTTTATACTCGACATTAATCTAGATGCTACTACAAAAAACTTACTACTAATGCAACACAACTTCAAATGGGCAGAGACAGATATCTCCTACTTAGGGATTAAATTGACCAGATCAACTACACTCCTATTCTCCACCAACTTCTTACCCCTGCTTCTTAAAATACAAGGTGAATCCCAGAACATAGCGAAACATGAACTATCCTGGTCGGGCAGGTTAGCGGCCTTCAAAATGATCTGCCTCCCGCAAATTTTGTACTACTTTAGGACACTTCCCATTCCTATCCCCCCCTCTTTTTTCAGATCCCTTCAGCGTGTCCTGAATTTCCACCTATGGAAAGGTAAAAAACCCAGATGTGCCCACACTAAACTGATCAAAAACAAACTAGCAGGCGGGGTGGGTTCTATAGATTTTGAGGACTATTACTTTGCTGCCATACTAGCCCAATTACAAGATTGGTTTCGTACCCTCCCCTCCACACTATGGGGACAAATAGAAAACTCCTTCCTCCCTCGCTCAAATCTGAAATCTTGGTTAATGAGTACCCCTTTCGGGACAACTATCCCGTCAGCTTTCCCCCCTACCATGAAAGCATCCGTGCATGCATGGAAAAAAATGATCACACACACAGGTTACATTCCCTCCAAACCACCATTCCAAATACCTCTGGAATCTCTCCGCTATCTATCTCCAGACCTGCCACTTGCGCATTGGTCTAGTAAAGGCATACGCTTCATGCAGTCTCTTCTCCTGGGGCCACACATCAAGCCATTCGCTGACATACAAAGAGAATTTCACCTCCCCTCCAGGGAGCTTTTTACCCACTTAAGAATTAGCCATTGCCTAAAGACAGTACCCACTCCTCTATACGCCATTCCGCCCAAAACCTGGGATTTCCTCACAAATGCTCTCTCCAAGACAAAAGGCATATCTCATTTTTATAACCGCCTCCACTGCAAACAACACTTCTTTAGAACATCCTCGCACTTGCGTTGGGAAGCGGATTTAAATTGCTGCTTCTCCACAGATCAATGGACCTCAGCACTGAAATCCATATATTCTTCCACCAAATGCTCTGCCTTATGGGAACTTACCCAAAAAATCACCCTGCGTTGGTATCTGACACCTGCCAGATTAGCGTACTTTTCTCCCCAATCCTCAGACACTTGCTGGCGGTGCAAATACCTTAAAGGTGACTTACTACATACACTCTGGTCTTGCCCCCTCATACAACCATTTTGGGAAGACATATTTAAACTCTTGTCTCGAGTCACTCACCGTGAAATACTCCCTTCACCAGAGCTGGCGATCCTAAATATAAACATAGAGAAGATCCCCTATGCCCATAGGTATGTTACAACCCATATTCTCCTAGCGTCCAGGCTATGTATCACAAGACTGTGGAGATCAGAAGGGATCCCGGTTACTTCCCAAATGATTGACCTTGTGAATTTACACTTTAGCTATGAATCTATTATGGCAGGCAGCATCGGTCAGGCCGAAAAGACCCGGAAGGCCTGGGTCCCGTGGACCAATCGGTCCGGAGCTGTGCTATCTCATAAAGCACCCTGTTTAGATATACATTTTCTTGACTGAGCAATATGTAAGTTACACCCTACTAAGCCATGTGAACATCACCTATATAGTATTTTTGGACACATTCATGTTAGGACTTATCCTCTATTACTAGGGCGACTGCGGGCGTCTCTTCTCCTGGGACACAGAAGTGCTCCAATCCTGGTGACCTCGGAGGAGAGACGACCCTATACTGATGTTTTCTCATCCACTCTTAGTATCACTGTGATAAATCTCGTTTCTTGTACTCTTTTATATTTTATCATATACTACCGTCGATGCACGACGAACATTGTTAAGTGTTCTTGTACTTTTTTGTAAGGAAATTTTTTTTTTTCAATAAAGAATGATTTAAAAAAAAAAAAAAAAAAAAAAAGAAAGAACACTTCACCGGAGACTATACAACTCAGTTCCGCCACTAGTCTCCGGCGGGACAGTAAATATAGCACGGTGGGCCAAGGCAGTCACTAGGCCTAATCAAAGTACAAGTTAATGACGTGAGCAGGTGCTCGCTCACCCCTCCGGACGCGATCCCAGTCCGGGACTTCCACCACTGTGTCTCCGCACACAGGGTCTGCAACGGCCCGGGTCCCCGGTCCAACCGATGTCAGCAAACTCGAAAGAAATCAGGTTCCACCCAGGCTCAGCAGTGGGGTGGAAGCCTCTTTGGAAGGTGCGCAAGGCCCAGGCCTCAGGCCTTGCACTACAGCAGATCCGCACAGGGAGTCCTATTGATTGCAGTGCGGTGTCCAAAAGAGGCCGAGCTTAGCCTCGCCCCTTCCCCTTATAGCCCCACCCATGAGTCTCTGCAGTGGCCAAATGCACCCTGGGTGCCAAACGGGGTTCTGGGTAACATAGTCCATAGGGCCTTAAAGGAGACCCCGCTACACTCATTAAAGAGAAACTGTCACCTAAAATTATCAAATAGAGGACTTTTTGTCCCCTATGTGATGCAAAAAAAATGAAGGTACACCAAGCAAATAAAATCCCCCCGAAAATTTTTGAGGTCCCCACATATATGCACGTACAAATGTAAACGCATGCGTTGGGGGCATTTACTCGTGAAAAAAAGGTCTACTGCATTACACATGTTACATATCACTGCGCACGCTGGAGTGAGACCAATAATTCTAGCACAAGACCTCCTCTGTAACACTAAACTGATACATATAGGGGAATTTTGAAGCAATGCCTATAGAAAATATAGAGTACTGAAATATGTCTACATTTCACAATGCACACAGATTTAAGATTTTACATGTTGGGTGTCTTTTTGCTTGCTGCAAGCTCGTCTTTTATATTTTACCAAAAATGTGGGTAGTTTATTCCATTTGTTTGCTCTAAAATTCACTTTAGTGTGTCTTTTAAAGAAAAATGTGCATGGTGTCTGCTTTCAGAAAATATATAATGTTTGGGGGTTTTGTGTAATCTTCAGGCCTAAAAATAATTTCTAAACACGTGTGCAAAAAATACAAAAACTACTCTGGTAGCAAAAGGGTTGAAGCCCACCTTCTTTGCCTCTTCACATAGGCATTGCATGGGAGGCAAGAGATTAAAGTGAACCCAGTGATCATTTGTGTCCTGGTTTGAGACATGCACGCATGAATTACATCTCTAATGACAGCCATCATATTTTGTTCATGACAAGTGCATTTGAAGCTCAAGAGACGACAGGTGATTTCACTTTACCTGATTTTGCTGAAATTATCTTCTATCAATCATATGTTTATGGGTTATGCTGTCAGCCATGTTATTCTGCTGGTTGTTTAGTATTCTTTCCCCTCCAGCAGGTTTCATTTCAGTTTGTGATCCAAGATATAAACATGCATCTAGTTATACTTTTTATATAAATTCAGTGGCGGCTCATGGCTTTTTGTTTGGGGGGGGAGCAAACAACCAAACCCCCCCACGGCACTTCAAAGCCTCCCCCGCTTGCAGTCTGCCGGTCGGTCCCCTTACTCCATAGGCAGCGGGGATCGGGCAGTGGTGGAAATCAAGGAGCGGCGGGGATAGAGGCAGCAGCAGACATCAGGCTGCGGCGGAAATCGGGGCATCGGGTAGCGGCTCCTGTGCCTTCTCCTCCTCCCTCCTCCTCGCTTCCGCCGTGCGTCTCCTCCCCTCCTCCTAGGCGTACAATAGGGTCGCCTGTCCTTTCAGCCAATCGGGTGGCGGGTATCAGACCCACTTCCCGATTGGCTGAAAGCAGGATTAGTGTTGCAACAGTGAATATTCCTTCACTGTTGTAACACCTGGGTGGGCTCGTAGCGCAATGCTCTGTGCCACAAGCCCACCCTATTTTGAAGCATATTAGAGCCTCTGGCTCTAATCAGGTGCTTAAAAAAAAACACGTTGCTGTAATTCATGCGCCTGGTGTCCTGAAAAGGCGGGACATATGAATAGGGGTGGCGGCAAAGGATAGAGCATGAATAGGGGGTGGCTGCTGTGGATAGAGGGATAGAGGGGGCAGTGCTCGAGCGCCCCTAATAGTGCAAATTTGTAAATAGTTGATGTTTTGTTTAATGCTTATCAAACGGAAACCGTGTCTCCTTCATCCCGCTCAGTTAAGGCAAAAATGGGGAAATAGAAGGAAGCACTCACATTGCCACATCCGTAGAATAGTAGAACATAAATGGGATTGCACAAAAAAAGCAAAAAGAAGGGTCGGACTTTACAAGTGTGTTCCATTCTTATTTTTTTATATTTTATATTAAGTAAAAATTATGTTTTCTATGTTATTACAGTTTATATTTTTTCTTATTCCATTGTGTGTGTTGCCTGTAAAGTCCGACCCTTCTTTTTGCTTTTTTTGAGCAATCCCATTTATGTTCAGCTCAGTTAAGAGCCGGTTCACACAGGGGCGACTCGTCAGGCGACCTAGCCGCCTGACAAGTCGCGCTCTGCTCTGTACAATGGAACAGTTCTAATAGGAGTGACTCAAGTCGCTCCGACTTAGAAAAAGGTTCCTGTACTACTTCAAGATGACTTCAGGGTGACTTCCATTGGCTTCAATACAGAAGTCATTTTGCAAGTCACCTCTGAAGTCGTGTGGAGATCGCCCGGCAGAGTCACGGGACAAGTCATGCCACCCCAGTGTGAACCGGGTCTAAGGCTTATTTATAAAATATTTATTTATAACATTAAAATAACAAAGTGAAGGCAAACTGAAACCCAGTGATGCGAAAAACTGAACTTTGTGACATTGAGCTTTATTTCTTTTTTTTTATTTTCCTTGCATATGATTGAGTATTCTTTGCAAAGGGAAACTTTACCTCATTTACTAAGCTCTGGAGCAAGTGGACTTAAAGTGCACAGTATATTTGCCTTTAGTAAATCAACCCCGTCTTTGCTAGTTTTCAGAGTGGCAGATTTCAGAGTCAGTAGCTTTTTAAAGGCATGGTACATGTTCAAATGTTTTGGTTGATTTAACTAGATATTAGTGTAATTATATTCCCTGTGTTTGCCTTACCTTCTCATGATGGGCTTACATGGATGATTGATTTCTCTATGTCCATGTATTTATTCACTTAGCTTGTCCCAGGGACAGGCAATGTCTTGTTCTGGTTTACACAGCATCAAATTCACGACTCACCATTTCCTCTGCGTTGCGTCACAAATGTGAGAGGGCTAATGTGATGAAAACACATCTCTTCTAGCTTGAATGGCCGAGAGAAGAAGCAATCCTATCGGCCATGAGAAGGAAGAGGGAGGAGACGCAGGGGGAGCCCCCATGAAGCACCAGGAGGAGAAGATGCTGCCCGGCTGCCCGTGACCTAGATGGGGTAAGTGTGGGATTGGTGACCAACCGGGGGTGCCTATGACACGACCGACTGACAAGACGAGGGGGTGGAGGCTTGTGGATTGTTTGCCACTCCCCCCAAAAAATATACCACCAGCTGCCACTGCCTTTAACCACCTCTATACTGGACACTTTCACCCCCCTCCTGCCCAGGCAATGTCACATTTTGAATAACAATTATTCAGTCGTGCAAAACTATTTTTAGCGCTAAAACGCCTGAAAAGCACCCCATTGTGAAAGGGGTCTTTAACCACTTCAATACCAGGCACTTACACCCCCTTCCTGCCCAGGCCAATTTTCAGCTTTCAGTGCTGTCGCTGTTTAATTTTATTAACTTTTTATTGGTTTTACAGAAAGAGAATACAGGTTTACAAAAGCGATAAGGCATTGATATGTCAATAAACATTCCATAAGTATTCGTTCATTCAGATATAATAACAAGCCTTGCGACGTAGGTGGTACTTACTCATTGCTACTAATCTATGGTACTGGAGGAGATATTCCCACACTGACACCCCTGAAGGGATCAATCTGTGTCTAGGGTAAGGAAGACCCATGACCTCCTCCTATTCAAACGGCATTGAGTTTCAAGGTAAATTATCCATATACCACAAGGCACAATGTGTGTTGAACTGGAATATAGTATGATGATAAACTTGTAAAAGAATAGTGCTGTCGCTGTTTAAATGACAATTGCGTTGTCAGGCTACACTGTACCCAAACAGAATTTTTATCATTTTGTTCCCACAAATAGAGCGTTCTTTTGGTCGTATTTTATCACCTCTGTGGTTTTTATTTTTTGCTAAACAAATAAAAAAAGACAAATTTTTTTTAAAAAAATAAGTTTTTCTTTTGTTTCTGTTATAAAATTTTGTAAATAAGTAAGTTTTCTCCTTTACTGATGGGCACTAATAAGGTGGCACTGATGGGCACTGATGAGGTGGCACCACTGAGGTGGCACTGATGGACACTGGCGGGCACTGAATATGGACACTGATAGGCGGCACTGATGGGCACTGGTAGGCGGCACTGATGGGTGGCACTGATATGCAGCACTGATGGGCATTGATAGGTGGCACTGATGGGCACTCATGGGTGGCACTGGTAGGCACTGAAAGGATGCACTGATGGGTACTTATGAGTGGCACTGATATGCGGCACTGCTGGGCACTGATGGGCACTGATAGGGGACACTGATGGGCACTGATATGCGGCACTGGTAGATGGCACTGGCTGGCATTGGGGATAGGCACTTGATTGGCATTTCCCTGGTGGTCTAGGGGGCATACCTGGTGGTTCAGTGTGGTGTTCACCCCTGGTGGTCCTTGCGGCATCCTGGTGGTCCTGGGCGGGCATCCGACGGAAGGCTGCGCTGATAAACAATCAGCACAGACCCCCCCTGTCAGGAGATCAGCCGATCGGCTCTCCTCTACTCACATCTGTCAGACGCGAGTGAGGAAAAGCCGATCAACGGCTCTTCCTGTTTACATCAGTTGATCACAACTGATCACGTGGTAAAGAGCCTCAGTCAGAGACCCTTTACCGAGATCGGTGTAGCGGTGTTTCAGACTGACATGCCGCACCATCGATCGCCGAGATGCACGCCCCCACGGCTGTTATCCTGCTGGACATCATATGATGTGTAGCGCCCTGTTCCTAAAGAATAGGGGCTATGTTGTAAATTTAGTTTGGCTGAGCTGTACACAGCTCAGATTGATTGTACAAAGTTTAAATAGCTTCTGTTCCAACTTTGGTTATGTTGTTCATTTCTCACTGTTGCCAGTAGGTGTCACTGGTACCACAGGTCAGGATGAGAAGTACAGCAAGCTGAACTGTATTGAATATTCTTTTCCCAGAAACAGCCCAGTAGGAGGTTCTTGGCCGCTGTGCATTCTGGGAGAGGGTATTTAAGGGGCAGACGCCATGTGCTAACTCTCTCTTACCTCTGGGCCTGCTAGCCCAAGGCTGTGTTGCTGCAAGTTCTGCAAGTAGGCCCAGAAGCCTGTCTGGGGCCTACTAATCCGGAGGTGGTCGTAGGCTGTCTTGCCTGAGTGGAAGAAGCCAAGCCATGCTGAGGAGATCCCAGGGGGGGACCCTTGCTGGAGAGAACCAGGATGAAGGCTGATCTCTCAGGAGGGCCTGGTGAATCGTTTGGAGGACACACCTAAGCTAATATACCCTCACAGTACTGCCGGATGGCTTAAGGTTCTGGTACTGTGAAGCTGTTCTACAATTAACTAACTACTGGCTACAAAGTCCTGTGAGAGAGGATTATCCAGGAGTTACACTGATCGCTAAGTCCTGTGAGAGAGGCTTATCCAGAAATCATACCGGCTGCTAGGTCTGTGTGAGAAGCCTATCCAGGTATCCAAGATCTTTTAAAGAAACCTCTTTTGTCCTCTGAGGAATCCATCAGTGATCTGCTAAAGGTATCTAAAACATCCCCTAACCCTCTATCCTACTGCTATTTCCAAGTTCCTATTAAAGCATTGAAAAATACTAAAGCGCATTTGTTCTACATTTCCCATTATAGCCATGGATTCAGCCCTGGGGTATGTAGGCCGCTTCCTGGTCTTTGGAGGTATCTTTCTGCATTTCTGCTGAGAAACTGATCCAAAAGGGTAGAGACTACTCCAAATTGGCTATTATATTCTTTCATTCCCTAAATACCTTATGACTGAACCACTACTTATTTAACTCCTGCATTTATTAATTAATTAATTTATTTATTTATTTATTTATTTCATATACTGAATTGACTTTAGTATATACCTCATGTTTTGGTTTGTGAGGTAAATAACTCATAAGATGATAGTGAATTGACATTTTCAGTACCTCATGAGTAGGGATGAGCCGAACACCCCCGGGTTCGGTTCGCACCAGAACCTTCGAACGGACCGAAAGTTCGCGCGAATTTTCGAACCCTATTCGTTATAATGGACGCGAACGTTCGAAATCAAAATTGCTAATTACAACGGCCAATATGCATGTTAATGTCATAAAACAGGTTTGGGGACCCGGGTCCTGCCCCAGGGGACATATATCAATGCAAAAAGAAATTTTAAAAACTAAAGTTTTTTCGGGAGCAGTCATTTTAATGATGCATAAAGTGAAAAAAAAAAAAGTGAAATTTTCCTTTAAATATGGTACCTGGGGGGTGTCTAAAGTATGCCTGTGAAGTGGCATGTGTTTCCCGTGTTTAGAACTGTCCTTGCACAAAATGACATTTGTAAAGGAAAAAAAGAAGCCATTTAAAACCACTTGCGGCTTTAATGTCATGTCTTGTCCTGGCCGCCATATGGCTGAAAATCCTTGAGAAAAATGGCATGGCTACCCCATCACCCCCCCCCCCCACCCCAGCCCCTTTGGGTCTTGTATGGATACTAAGGGGGACCCCGCACCCAAAATAAAACCCTATACCTACAACCCTATATACTCTGAACAGCAGTATATAGGTGGTGCAAACAAGACATGGACTGTAGGTTTGTTCTTAAGTAGAATCTGAACAGGTACATTATGAAGTGTAGCTACATCCCAAAAAAATCAATTTTTAAGCTTTTTGGAGAACATAGGGAGGGGTTATCACCCCTGTAACATTTGCTGTCTTTGCACATCTGTTCAGAACATGTCACCTCACTTTCCGTCCCAATGACAAATGTTTTTGGAAAAGTGGGGTTTTAATTGAAACAAGGATTGGTGATAAAGCATCAGTAGAGAGGAGATACCTTTTTCCCAAATTAAATCTAACAGGATAGAATTTTCCTTCCTAGGGGTAGATTTCCTCTCACTTCCTGTTTTCTCTTGCCGTTTGCAAGTAGGAGTCGTTTGTAAGTTGGATGTTTGAAAGTAGGGGCCTGCCGTATATACTCTGCAGAAATTTGCCCTATTAGATGTTGGTGTAGCCACAAGACTGGTGGGCACAGGAATGGGCCCTGCTGTGAGTTAATAGATCAAGATTTGTACTTGCATGCACCTGTTGAACCGGGCAGAAAAATTGGGCCTTTGGTGGTGGTGGTGGTGGTGGTGGACGGTGTTGCCACAAGACTGTAAGCCCTCACAGTTACTCTTGGTGGGTGCAGGAATGGGCCCTGCTGTGAGTTATTAGATCAAGATTTGTAATTGCATGCACCTGTTGAACAGGGCAGAAAAATTGGGCCTTTGGTGGTGGTGGTGGTGGTGGACGGTGTTGCCACAAGACTGTAGGCCCTCATAGTTACTCTTGGTGGGCGCAGGAATGGGCCCTGCTGTGAACTATTAGATCAAGATTTGTAATTACACGCCCCTGTTAAACAGGGGCTGAAAAATTGTGCCTTAGGCATTGGTGCTGGTGCCACAACACTGCAACCCCTCACAGATACTGTACTTGGAGCACAGCAGTCACACCTGTTGCGAAGCATCTTTTTAAAAAATTGTAATTACACGCCCCTGTTATACAGGGGCTGAAAAATTGTGCCTTAGGCACTGGTGCTGGTGCCACAACACTGCAACCCCTCACAGATACTGTACTCTGAGCACAGCAATGAGACCTGTTGCAAAGCATTGCCTAAAAATTGTAATTACACGCCCCAACAGGGGCTGAAAAATTGTGCCTTAGGCACTGGTGCTGGTGCCACAACACTGCAACCCCTCACAGATACTGTACTCTGAGCACAGCAGTCACACCTGTTGCGAAGCATCTTTTTAAAAAATTGTAATTACACGCCCCTGTTATACAGGGGCTGAAAAATTGTGCCTTAGGCACTGGTGTGGTGGCATGGATCATTGAGGAGGAGGAAGAGGATAGTCAGTGAACATAACAGGACAGTCACTCAGCATCAGCATAGGCAGTCTTGAAGGGATGTGACATTATAAATTATTCCGTTATATCCGCTTCAGGTGTCTGGTAGCTGGTGGTGATCCAAGACTGATTCATTTTTATGAAGGTCAGTCGATCAACCGAGTCGGTGGACAGGCGCACCCTATGATCGGTGACAAATCCTCCAGCAGCACTGAATGTGCGTTCGGAAAGAACGCTGGATGCAGGACAGGCCAGTAGCTCAATTGCATACTGTGCAAGCTCTGGCCAGTGATCCATCCTCAGGACCCAGTAAGCCAGAGGATTTTCGGTGGGAAAGGTGTCCAAGTCTGACCTTGCCCCTAGGTATTCCTGCACCATGTATATCAGACGCTGGCGATGGTTGCTGGAACCGATCATACCTTGGGGCTGCGGACTAAAAAATTGTCTGAACGCATCGGTCAGACGTCCACCTTCCCCACCGCTCCTTCTGCTACTGACCGAAGCCTCAGCAACTCGTCGTCCAGGACCAGGAGTTTGTAACCTCCCAGTTTCTGGGAACGCGTTGCACAGACCTTTCTGCAAGGCCTCCCTGAGATGTCTCATCCTCTGCTCCCTCTGCGATGGCAAGATAAGGTCCGCAACCTTACCCTTGTACCGTGGATCAAGGAGAGTGGCCAGCCAGTAATGGTCACTCTCCTTGATCCGAAGAACACGAGGATCCTTCCGCAGGCTTTGCAGGATCAGGGAGGCCATGCAGCGTAGGTTAGCTGAGGCATTCGGTCCGGAGTCTTCTTGGTCACTCAGGATGACATGATCGCCAGCCACCTCCTCCCAGCCACGTACAAGTCCACTGGTTTGTTGGGACTGTACATCATCCCTAAAAGACTGCTGCTGCTGATGCTGAGTGCCAGGCTCCACCTCCATGCTCACACAATCCTCCTCCTCCTCCTCCTCCTCTTCCTGTGTGATGGGTGGGACAGAAGGAACATTGTCTGGATAAAGGGGGCCTTGAGAGACAAGGAAGTCCTCCTCTTCCTGCCTCTGTTCTGCCTCAAGTGCCCTGTCCATTATCCCACGCAGCGTATGCTCCAACAGGTGGACAAGAGGTACAGTGTCACTGATGCATGCACTGTCACTGCTCACCATCCTCGTGGCCTCCTCAAATGGTGAGAGGACAGTGCATGCATCCCTGATCATGCTCCACTGGCGTGGGGAAAAAAAGCCAAGCTCCCCTGACCCTGTCCTGGTGCCGTAGTCGCAAAGGTACTCATTGATGGCCCTCTGCTGCGTGTGCAGTCGCTGCAGCATGGCCAACGTTGAGTTCCACCTGGTGGGCATGTCACATATTAGGCGGTTCTTGGGCAGGTTCAGCTCCTTTTGCAGCTCAGTCAGCCGAGCACTGGCATTATAAGATCGGCGGAAATGCACACAGACTTTCCTGGCCTGCCTCAGGACATCCTGTAAGCCTGGGAACCTGCCCAAGAACCGCTGCACCACCAGGTTGAGGACGTGAGCCATACAGGGCACATGGGTGAGCTGCCCCTGTCGCAGGGCGGAGAGGAGGTTGGTGCCATTATCAGAAACGACCATTCCTGGCTTAAGCTGGCGTGGCGTCAACCACCTCTCGGCCTGCCCCTGCAGAGCTGCCAGAACCTCTGGCCCAGTGTGGCTCCTGTCCCCCAAACACACCAGCGCAAGCACGGCATGGCATCTTTTTGCCTGCGTACTCGCGTAGCCCCTTGTACGCCTACGGAGCACCGCTGGTTCCGAGGACAGAGCACTCGAAGAGGACATGGAGGAAGAAGAAGAGGAGGGGGTGGAGGAGAGAGGTGTGTCACAACCAGTAGTAGCATTTTGGAGGCGTGGTGGCGGAACAACCTCCAACACTACTGCACCTTGTCCTGCATCCCTCCCAGCTGCCAATAGAGTGACCCAATGGGCCGTGAAAGAAAGATAACGTCCCTGTCCATGCCTGCTGGACCATGAGTCAGCGGTAATATGCACCTTACCGCTGACCGCCCTGTCCAGCGAGGCATGGACATTGCCTTCCACATGCCAGTAGAGAGACGGAATTGCCTTCCGTGAGAAAAAGTGGCGTTTGGGAACCTGCCACTGAGGAACCGCACATTGAACAAACTCACGGAAGGGGGCCGAGTCTATCAACTGAAAAGGCAGCAGTTGAAGTGCTAGCAATTTAGCCAAGCTAGCATTCAACCGCTGGGCATGTGGATGGCTGGGAGTATACTTCTTTCGACGGTCCAGCAGCTGGGGCAGGGAAATTTGCCTGCTACAATCGGACGTCGGTGTACTGCAAGTACTTGGTTGTGACACACCTAATTCTACACCTTCAGTCCTCTCAGAGCAGCTTTCAGAGAGGACTGAAGATATAGTGGGGATGGAGATCCCAGCTGATGAGGAGCAAGGAGAGGTCCGCTTTGTTCTTTGGTGTGGGTCTTTTATGTGTGCTTGCCAACGAGCTGCATGGCAGGTCGACATATGTCTGCTCATGCTTGTGGTGCCCAAGCGGCTGATGTTTTGGCCACGCGAGATACGCTTGAGACAAATATTGCAAATAGCAGTGGTGCGATCTGATGCACTCGTCTCAAAAAAGGCCCACACCAAAGAACTTTTGTGATAACGTGCAGAGGCAGCGCCCTGCACAGGCGGAGCTCTGCGGTGTGGTACAGTTGCTGTGCTGGCCTCTAGCTGGCCTCCAGGGGGCATCCTGCCTCGTTGGACATGTGACGCTGCATCCTCCTCCTCCTCCTCCTCTCTCCCTTCAGGCACCCACGTGGAGTCAGTGACCTCATCATCCCCTCCCTCTTCACCACTAGAGCAAACCTGGCAGTAAGCTGCAGCTGGTGGAACACTACTGCCAGATTGCTGTCCTTCAGCATCCCCTCTCTCTGCGCGCACACTACTGACTTCCTCAAGCTGGGTATCATCATCCGAGCCTTCGAATCGTTGGGCATCCTCCTGGAGCATGTACCCAACACTGTGCTCAAACAGTTCGGGGGACTCCTCAGGAGGACATGGTGGGTCTAGGGAAGGGGTGGCTGATGATGCCATTGAGTACGCGTTGGCAGCTGCTCTGCCAGTACCCTGAGCCTGGGTGAGAGAGGATGAGGAGGATGAGGAGGGCTTGGTCATCCATTCTACCAAGCCTTCGGCATGATGCGGCTCCACATGTCCAGCTGCCGAAAACAAAGACAAGCGTGTCCCATGGCCACGTGCTGATGACGATGCACGACCACGTCCACGGCCAGCACTGTTGTCTCTAGAAACAGAGCCTGCCTGCCCTGTGTTCTTGCCTCGGCACGCTCTGCCTCTCCTTGGCGGTCTTCCAGCCATTGTAGTCGGTAGTGTATATAGTATAAAAAATAGAACTCCTATGTGTGCTCACAACACACTGTAGGTCCTATGGGTGCTGACACTAACACACTATAGGTACTATGTGTGCTGCTGACAAGAAAATATAGGAGCTCTGTTTGCTGCCACTAACACACTAGAAGTCCTATTGGTGCTTCTGAGATGAAAATATAGGAGCTCTGTGTGATGCCACTAACACACTAGAAGTCCTATGGGTGCTTCTGAGATGAAAATATAGGAGCTCTGTGTGATGCCACTAACACACTAGAAGTCCTATGGGTGCTGCTGAGAAGAAAATATAGGAGCTCTGTGTGATGCCACTAACACACTAGAAGTCCTATGGGTGCTTCTGAGATGAAAATATAGGAACTCTGTGAGATACCACTAACACACTAGAAGTCCTATGGGTGCTTCTGAGAAGAAAATATAGGAGCTCTGTTTGCTGCCACTAACACACTAGAAGTCCTATGGGTGCTGCTGAGAAGAAAATATAGGAGCTCTGTGTGATGCCACTAACACACTAGAAGTCCTATGGGTGCTGCTGAGAAGAAAATATAGGAGCTCTGTGTGATGCCACTAACACACTAGAAGTCCTATGGGTGCTTCTGAGATGAAAATATAGGAGCTCTGTGTGATGCCACTAACACACTAGAAGTCCTATGGGTGCTGCTGAGAAGAAAATATAGGAGCTATGTGTGATGCCACTAACACACTAGAAGTCCTATGGGTGCTTCTGAGATGAAAATATAGGAGCTCTGTGTGATGCCACTAACACACTAGAAGTCCTATGGGTGCTTCTGAGATGAAAATATAGGAGCTCTGTTTGCTGCCACTAACACACTAGAAGTCCTATGGGTGCTGCTGAGAAGAAAATATAGGAGCTCTGTGTGATGCCACTAACACACTAGAAGTCCTATGGGTGCTTCTGAGATGAAAATATAGGAGCTCTGTGTGATGCCACTAACACACTAGAAGTCCTATGGGTGCTGCTGAGAAGAAAATATAGGAGCTCTGTGTGATGCCACTAACACACTAGAAGTCCTATGGGTGCTTCTGAGATGAAAATATAGGAGCTCTGTGTGATGCCACTAACACACTAGAAGTCCTATGGGTGCTGCTGAGAAGAAAATATAGGAGCTCTGTTTGCTGCCACTAACACACTAGAAGTCCTATGGGTGCTTCTGAGAAGAAAATATAGGAGCTCTGTGTGATGCCACTAACACACTAGAAGTCCTATGGGTGCTTCTGAGATGAAAATATAGGAGCTCTGTGTGATGCCACTAACACACTAGAAGTCCTATGGGTGCTGCTGAGAAGAAAATATAGGAGCTCTGTTTGCTGCCACTAACACACTAGAAGTCCTATGGGTGCTGCTGAGAAGAAAATATAGGAGCTCTGTGTGATGCCACTAACACACTAGAAGTCCTATGGGTGCTTCTGAGATGAAAATATAGGAACTCTGTGTGATACCACTAACACACTAGAAGTCCTATGGGTGCTTCTGAGAAGAAAATATAGGAGCTCTGTTTGCTGCCACTAACACACTAGAAGTCCTATGGGTGCTGCTGAGAAGAAAATATAGGAGCTCTGTGTGATGCCACTAACACACTAGAAGTCCTATGGGTGCTGCTGAGAAGAAAATATAGGAGCTCTGTGTGATGCCACTAACACACTAGAAGTCCTATGGGTGCTTCTGAGATGAAAATATAGGAGCTCTGTGTGATGCCACTAACACACTAGAAGTCCTATGGGTGCTGCTGAGAAGAAAATATAGGAGCTATGTGTGATGCCACTAACACACTAGAAGTCCTATGGGTGCTTCTGAGATGAAAATATAGGAGCTCTGTGTGATGCCACTAACACACTAGAAGTCCTATGGGTGCTTCTGAGATGAAAATATAGGAGCTCTGTTTGCTGCCACTAACACACTAGAAGTCCTATGGGTGCTGCTGAGAAGAAAATATAGGAGCTCTGTGTGATGCCACTAACACACTAGAAGTCCTATGGGTGCTTCTGAGATGAAAATATAGGAGCTCTGTGTGATGCCACTAACACACTAGAAGTCCTATGGGTGCTGCTGAGAAGAAAATATAGGAGCTATGTGTGATGCCACTAACACACTAGAAGTCCTATGGGTGCTTCTGAGATGAAAATATAGGAGCTCTGTGTGATGCCACTAACACACTAGAAGTCCTATGGGTGCTTCTGAGATGAAAATATAGGAGCTCTGTTTGCTGCCACTAACACACTAGAAGTCCTATGGGTGCTGCTGAGAAGAAAATATAGGAGCTCTGTGTGATGCCACTAACACACTAGAAGTCCTATGGGTGCTTCTGAGATGAAAATATAGGAGCTCTGTGTGATGCCACTAACACACTAGAAGTCCTATGGGTGCTGCTGAGAAGAAAATATAGGAGCTCTGTTTGCTGCCACTAACACACTAGAAGTCCTATGGGTGCTGCTGAGAAGAAAATATAGGAGCTCTGTGTGATGCCACTAACACACTAGAAGTCCTATGGGTGCTTCTGAGATGAAAATATAGGAGCTCTGTGTGATGCCACTAACACACTAGAAGTCCTATGGGTGCTGCTGAGAAGAAAATATAGGAGCTATGTGTGATGCCACTAACACACTAGAAGTCCTATGGGTGCTTCTGAGATGAAAATATAGGAGCTCTGTGTGATGCCACTAACACACTAGAAGTCCTATGGGTGCTTCTGTGATGAAAATATAGGAGCTCTGTTTGCTGCCACTAACACACTAGAAGTCCTATGGGTGCTGCTGAGAAGAAAATATAGGAGCTCTGTGTGATGCCACTAACACACTAGAAGTCCTATGGGTGCTTCTGAGATGAAAATATAGGAGCTCTGTGTGATGCCACTAACACACTAGAAGTCCTATGGGTGCTGCTGAGAAGAAAATATAGGAGCTCTGTTTGCTGCCACTAACACACTAGAAGTCCTATGGGTGCTGCTGAGAAGAAAATATAGGAGCTCTGTGTGATGCCACTAACACACTAGAAGTCCTATGGGTGCTGCTGAGAAGAAAATATAGGAGCTCTGTTTGCTGCCACTAACACACTAGAAGTCCTATGGGTGCTGCTGAGAAGAAAATATAGGAGCTCTGTGTGATGCCACTAACACACTAGAAGTCCTATGGGTGCTTCTGAGATGAAAATATAGGAGCTCTGTGTGATGCCACTAACACACTAGAAGTCCTATGGGTGCTGCTGAGAAGAAAATATAGGAGCTCTGTTTGCTGCCACTAACACACTAGAAGTCCTATGGGTGCTGCTGAGAAGAAAATATAGGAGCTCTGTTTGCTGCCACTAACACACTAGAAGTCCTATGGGTGCTGCTGAGAAGAAAATATAGGAGCTCTGTGTGATGCCACTAACACACTAGAAGTCCTATGGGTGCTGCTGAGAAGAAAATATAGGAGCTCTGTGTGATGCCACTAACACACTAGAAGTCCTATGGGTGCTGCTGAGAAGAAAATATAGGAGCTCTGTTTGCTGCCACTAACACACTAGAAGTCCTATGGGTGCTGCTGAGAAGAAAAAATAGGAGCTCTGTGTGATGCCACTAACACACTAGAAGTCCTATGGGTGCTTCTGAGATGAAAATATAGGAGCTCTGTGTGATGCCACTTACACACTAGAAGTCCTATGGGTGCTGCTGAGAAGAAAAAATAGGAGCTCTGTGTGATGCCACTAACACACTAGAAGTCCTATGGGTGCTTCTGAGATGAAAATATAGGAGCTCTGTGTGATGCCACTTACACACTAGAAGTCCTATGGGTGCTGCTGAGAAGAAAATATAGGAGCTCTGTGTGATGCCACTAACACACTAGAAGTCCTATGGGTGCTTCTGAGATGAAAATATAGGAACTCTGTGTGATGCCACTAACACACTAGAAGTCCTATGGGTGCTGCTGAGAAGAAAATATAGGAGCTCTGTTTGCTGCCACTAACACACTAGAAGTCCTATGGGTGCTGCTGAGAAGAAAATATAGGAGCTCTGTGTGATGCCACTAACACACTAGAAGTCCTATGGGTGCTCCTGAGATGAAAATATAGGAGCTCTGTGTGATGCCACTAACACACTAGAAGTCCTATGGGTGCTTCTGAGATGAAAATATAGGAGCTCTGTTTGCTGCCACTAACACACTAGAAGTCCTATGGGTGCTGCTGAGAAGAAAATATAGGAGCTCTGTGTGATGCCACTAACACACTAGAAGTCCTATGGGTGCTTCTGAGATGAAAATATAGGAGCTCTGTGTGATGCCACTAACACACTAGAAGTCCTATGGGTGCTGCTGAGAAGAAAATATAGGAGCTCTGTTTGCTGCCACTAACACACTAGAAGTCCTATGGGTGCTGCTGAGAAGAAAATATAGGAGCTCTGTGTGATGCCACTAACACACTAGAAGTCCTATGGGTGCTGCTGAGAAGAAAATATAGGAGCTCTGTTTGCTGCCACTAACACACTAGAAGTCCTATGGGTGCTGCTGAGAAGAAAATATAGGAGCTCTGTGTGATGCCACTAACACACTAGAAGTCCTATGGGTGCTTCTGAGATGAAAATATAGGAGCTCTGTGTGATGTCACTAACACACTAGAAGTCCTATGGGTGCTGCTGAGAAGAAAATATAGGAGCTCTGTGTGATGCCACTAACACACTAGAAGTCCTATGGGTGCTTCTGAGATGAAAATATAGGAGCTCTGTGTGATACCACTAACACACTAGAAGTCCTATGGGTGCTTCTGAGAAGAAAATATAGGAGCTCTGTTTGCTGCCACTAACACACTAGAAGTCCTATGGGTGCTGCTGAGAAGAAAATATAGGAGCTCTGTGTGATGCCACTAACACACTAGAAGTCCTATGGGTGCTGCTGAGAAGAAAATATAGGAGCTCTGTTTGCTGCCACTAACACACTAGAAGTCCTATGGGTGCTGCTGAGAAGAAAATATAGGAGCTCTGTGTGATGCCACTAACACACTAGAAGTCCTATGGGTGCTGCTGAGAAGAAAATATAGGAGCTCTGTGTGATGCCACTAACACACTAGAAGTCCTATGGGTGCTGCTGAGAAGAAAATATAGGAGCTCTGTTTGCTGCCACTAACACACTAGAAGTCCTATGGGTGCTGCTGAGAAGAAAATATAGGAGCTCTGTGTGATGCCACTAACACACTAGAAGTCCTATGGGTGCTGCTGAGAAGAAAATATAGGAGCTCTGTTTGCTGCCACTAACACACTAGAAGTCCTATGGGTGCTGCTGAGAAGAAAATATAGGAGCTCTGTGTGATGCCACTAACACACTAGAAGTCCTATGGGTGCTTCTGAGATGAAAATATAGGAGCTCTGTGTGATGCCACTAACACACTAGAAGTCCTATGGGTGCTGCTGAGAAGAAAATATAGGAGCTCTGTGTGATGCCACTAACACACTAGAAGTCCTATGGGTGCTTCTGAGATGAAAATATAGGAACTCTGTGTGATACCACTAACACACTAGAAGTCCTATGGGTGCTTCTGAGAAGAAAATATAGGAGCTCTGTTTGCTGCCACTAACACACTAGAAGTCCTATGGGTGCTGCTGAGAAGAAAATATAGGAGCTCTGTGTGATGCCACTAACACACTAGAAGTCCTATGGGTGCTGCTGAGAAGAAAATATAGGAGCTCTGTTTGCTGCCACTAACACACTAGAAGTCCTATGGGTGCTGCTGAGAAGAAAATATAGGAGCTCTGTGTGATGCCACTAACACACTAGAAGTCCTATGGGTGCTTCTGAGATGAAAATATAGGAGCTCTGTGTGATGCCACTAACACACTAGAAGTCCTATGGGTGCTGCTGAGAAGAAAATATAGGAGTTCTGTTTGCTGCCACTAACGCACTAGAAGTCCTATGGGTGCTGCTGAGAAGAAAATATAGGAGCTCTGTGTGATGCCACTAACACACTAGAAGTCCTATGGGTGCTTCTGAGATGAAAATATAGGAGCTCTGTGTGATGCCACTAACACACTAGAAGTCCTATGGGTGCTGCTGAGAAGAAAATATAGGAGCTCTGTTTGCTGCCACTAACACACTAGAAGTCCTATGGGTGCTGCTGAGAAGAAAATATAGGAGCTCTGTGTGATGCCACTAACACACTAGAAGTCCTATGGGTGCTTCTGAGATGAAAATATAGGAGCTCTGTGTGATGCCACTAACACACTAGAAGTCCTATGGGTGCTGCTGAGAAGAAAATATAGGAGCTATGTGTGATGCCACTAACACACTAGAAGTCCTATGGGTGCTTCTGAGATGAAAATATAGGAGCTCTGTGTGATGCCACTAACACACTAGAAGTCCTATGGGTGCTTCTGAGATGAAAATATAGGAGCTCTGTTTGCTGCCACTAACACACTAGAAGTCCTATGGGTGCTGCTGAGAAGAAAATATAGGAGCTCTGTGTGATGCCACTAACACACTAGAAGTCCTATGGGTGCTTCTGAGATGAAAATATAGGAGCTCTGTGTGATGCCACTAACACACTAGAAGTCCTATGGGTGCTGCTGAGAAGAAAATATAGGAGCTCTGTTTGCTGCCACTAACACACTAGAAGTCCTATGGGTGCTGCTGAGAAGAAAATATAGGAGCTCTGTGTGATGCCACTAACACACTAGAAGTCCTATGGGTGCTGCTGAGAAGAAAATATAGGAGCTCTGTTTGCTGCCACTAACACACTAGAAGTCCTATGGGTGCTGCTGAGAAGAAAATATAGGAGCTCTGTGTGATGCCACTAACACACTAGAAGTCCTATGGGTGCTTCTGAGATGAAAATATAGGAGCTCTGTGTGATGCCACTAACACACTAGAAGTCCTATGGGTGCTGCTGAGAAGAAAATATAGGAGCTCTGTTTGCTGCCACTAACACACTAGAAGTCCTATGGGTGCTGCTGAGAAGAAAATATAGGAGCTCTGTTTGCTGCCACTAACACACTAGAAGTCCTATGGGTGCTGCTGAGAAGAAAATATAGGAGCTCTGTGTGATGCCACTAACACACTAGAAGTCCTATGGGTGCTGCTGAGAAGAAAATATAGGAGCTCTGTGTGATGCCACTAACACACTAGAAGTCCTATGGGTGCTGCTGAGAAGAAAATATAGGAGCTCTGTTTGCTGCCACTAACACACTAGAAGTCATATGGGTGCTGCTGAGAAGAAAATATAGGAGCTCTGTGTGATGCCACTAACACACTAGAAGTCCTATGGGTGCTTCTGAGATGAAAATATAGGAGCTCTGTGTGATGCCACTTACACACTAGAAGTCCTATGGGTGCTGCTGAGAAGAAAATATAGGAGCTCTGTGTGATGCCACTAACACACTAGAAGTCCTATGGGTGCTTCTGAGATGAAAATATAGGAACTCTGTGTGATGCCACTAACACACTAGAAGTCCTATGGGTGCTGCTGAGAAGAAAATATAGGAGCTCTGTTTGCTGCCACTAACACACTAGAAGTCCTATGGGTGCTGCTGAGAAGAAAATATAGGAGCTCTGTGTGATGCCACTAACACACTAGAAGTCCTATGGGTGCTTCTGAGATGAAAATATAGGAGCTCTGTGTGATGCCACTAACACACTAGAAGTCCTATGGGTGCTTCTGAGATGAAAATATAGGAGCTCTGTTTGCTGCCACTAACACACTAGAAGTCCTATGGGTGCTGCTGAGAAGAAAATATAGGAGCTCTGTTTGCTGCCACTAACACACTAGAAGTCCTATGGGTGCTGCTGAGAAGAAAATATAGGAGCTCTGTGTGATGCCACTAACACACTAGAAGTCCTATGGGTGCTTCTGAGATGAAAATATAGGAGCTCTGTGTGATGCCACTAACACACTAGAAGTCCTATGGGTGCTGCTGAGAAGAAAATATAGGAGCTCTGTTTGCTGCCACTAACACACTAGAAGTCCTATGGGTGCTGCTGAGAAGAAAATATAGGAGCTCTGTGTGATGCCACTAACACACTAGAAGTCCTATGGGTGCTGCTGAGAAGAAAATATAGGAGCTCTGTTTGCTGCCACTAACACACTAGAAGTCCTATGGGTGCTGCTGAGAAGAAAATATAGGAGCTCTGTGTGATGCCACTAACACACTAGAAGTCCTATGGGTGCTGCTGAGAAGAAAATATAGGAGCTCTGTTTGCTGCCACTAACACACTAGAAGTCCTATGGGTGCTGCTGAGAAGAAAATATAGGAGCTCTGTGTGATGCCACTAACACACTAGAAGTCCTATGGGTGCTTCTGAGATGAAAATATAGGAGCTCTGTGTGATGCCACTAACACACTAGAAGTCCTATGGGTGCTTCTGAGATGAAAATATAGGAGCTCTGTGTGATGCCACTAACACACTAGAAGTCCTATGGGTGCTGCTGAGAAGAAAATATAGGAGCTCTGTTTGCTGCCACTAACACACTAGAAGTCCTATGGGTGCTGCTGAGAAGAAAATATAGGAGCTCTGTGTGATGCCACTAACACACTAGAAGTCCTATGGGTGCTGCTGAGAAGAAAATATAGGAGCTCTGTTTGCTGCCACTAACACACTAGAAGTCCTATGGGTGCTGCTGAGAAGAAAATATAGGAGCTCTGTGTGATGCCACTAACACACTAGAAGTCCTATGGGTGCTTCTGAGATGAAAATATAGGAGCTCTGTGTGATGCCACTAACACACTAGAAGTCCTATGGGTGCTGCTGAGAAGAAAATATAGGAGCTCTGTGTGATGCCACTAACACACTAGAAGTCCTATGGGTGCTTCTGAGTCGAAAATATAGGAACTCTGTGTGATACCACTAACACACTAGAAGTCCTATGGGTGCTTCTGAGAAGAAAATATAGGAGCTCTGTTTGCTGCCACTAACACACTAGAAGTCCTATGGGTGCTGCTGAGAAGAAAATATAGGAGCTCTGTGTGATGCCACTAACACACTAGAAGTCCTATGGGTGCTGCTGAGAAGAAAATATAGGAGCTCTGTTTGCTGCCACTAACACACTAGAAGTCCTATGGGTGCTGCTGAGAAGAAAATATAGGAGCTCTGTTTGCTGCCACTAACACACTAGAAGTCCTATGGGTGCTGCTGAGAAGAAAATATAGGAGCTCTGTGTGATGCCACTAACACACTAGAAGTCCTATGGGTGCTGCTGAGAAGAAAATATAGGAGCTCTGTTTGCTGCCACTAACACACTAGAAGTCCTATGGGTGCTGCTGAGAAGAAAATATAGGAGCTCTGTTTGCTGCCACTAACACACTAGAAGTCCTATGGGTGCTGCTGAGAAGAAAATATAGGAGCTCTGTGTGATCCCACTAACACACTAGAAGTCCTATGGGTGCTGCTGAGAAGAAAATATAGGAGCTCTGTTTGCTGCCACTAACACACTAGAAGTCCTATGGGTGCTTCTGAGATGAAAATATAGGAACTCTGTGTGATGCCACTAACACACTAGAAGTCCTATGGGTGCTTCTGAGATGAAAATATAGGAACTCTGTGTGATGCCACTAACACATTAGAAGTCCTATGGGTGCTGCTGAGAAGAAAATATAGGAGCTCTGTTTGCTGCCACTAACACACTAGAAGTCCTATGGGTGCTTCTGAGAAGAAAATATAGGAGCTCTGTGTGATGCCACTAACACACTAGAAGTCCTATGGGTGCTTCTGAGAAGAAAATATAGGAGCTCTGTGTGATGCCACTAACACACTAGAAGTCCTATGGGTGCTGCTGAGAAGAAAATATAGGAGCTCTGTGTGATGCCACTAACACACTAGAAGTCCTATGGGTGCTTCTGAGATGAAAATATAGGAGCTCTGTGTGATGCCACTAACACACTAGAAGTCCTATGGGTGCTGCTGAGAAGAAAATATAGGAGCTCTGTTTGCTGCCACTAACACACTAGAAGTCCTATGGGTGCTGCTGAGAAGAAAATATAGGAGCTCTGTTTGCTGCCACTAACACACTAGAAGTCCTATGGGTGCTGCTGAGAAGAAAATATAGGAGCTCTGTGTGATGCCACTAACACACTAGAAGTCCTATGGGTGCTGCTGAGAAGAAAATATAGGAGCTCTGTTTGCTGCCACTAACACACTAGAAGTCCTATGGGTGCTGCTGAGAAGAAAATATAGGAGCTCTGTTTGCTGCCACTAACACACTAGAAGTCCTATGGGTGCTGTTGGGGTGCAATGCTGTGCTAACAGCACTGCGGTTGGTACTACTGCAATACTGTACTAACAGTAAGCACGCACCAGACTAATCCCCAGCAGCAGCTAATAACACGCTAACTGTGCAATCAGCAGCAATGAACGATCAATGACTTAGGTAGCAATGGTTTAGCAAAGAAATAGCCAATGGTTTAGCAAAGAAGAGCAAATCTTTCAGTATCAAGCAAAGACAGAATCAGCAGACTGATCTCTCCTAAAGCCGGAACTCATGTGACCGGGGCCGATGGCGTGGCGGCCTTTTAAATGGTGGGGCATGTACTAAAGCCCCTGAGCTGTAATTGGCTACAGGCGTCCTGCCTGTAGCCAATTATTGCTCTCCGAGTTTCGGGCGCTGTGATTGGCCAAGCATGCGGGGTCACAGTGCATGCTTGGCCAATCATCAGCCAGCAATGCACTGCGCCGGCCGCGCCGGCCGCAATGCATTGCGGGGCCGCTCGCATCACACGAATGTGATGCGAACGGCCCAAATAGTTCTGGGCTCGACGAGCGAGCGAACGCCCGGTGCTCGATTCGAACATGGGTTCGAATCGAGCACCGGGCCCATCCCTACTCATGAGATTCAATTATCAATTATCTCATGAGATATTCTTTAGTGAATTGAGCCCAAAGTCTCTTATTTCTTAACAAGAGTTTGATATAAGCTGGCCAGTGACAGAAGTTTTGCATCCATGAGAAAAGGGACAGCCTTATTGACTGTTGGCAAATTTGTTTCTGCCAGTCAAAGCAAGCTCATTACCACTTGATGAAAAATCATTGTGTTGCTGCTAAAACGATTAAAACCCTTTTAAGATGAAATGAATCAGACTGTGATGCTGCTGTATATAAGTAAAACTAATTGTAAAAGAGAAAAAATCAATAACATAAACATATATAAATATGTGCTGCCAATGTGCACTGTCACTTGGGCTGTCTATGAAAGTCATACTGTTCCAACACCACAAAAATCTTAAAGGGGTTGAAAACCCTTGTGCTTTTTTACCTAAACGCATCCTATGCATGAAGATGAAAAACCTTATGTCATGCAGCAGCCCCCCAGACCCCCCCCCCCCTTTACTAACCTGAACCCGTTCTTTCTCGCCCCGAGGATGAGTACACCAGCTCTAGCCGGTGTCTCGTGTCCTGATTGGATAGATTGATAGCAGCGCAGCCATAGGCTCCTGCTGCTGTCAATCAAATCCAATGATGCGGGCACCGGGGGGTGGGGTCGAGTCCTGCTGTCTGTGTTGATAGACACAGCAGCAGGATACGGGAATGAGCCCGCACTGGTGTCCTGAGAGAGAGTGTTTTTCCAACAGGGCACTTGAGAAGAGGAGGAGCCACGAGCGCCACTGAGGGACTCCAGAAGAGGAGGATCAGGGCCACTCTGTGCAAAACCAACTGCACAGAGGAGGTAAGTATGACATGTTTGTTATTTAAAAAACAAACAAACATTTAAACCCCTTCATGACAAAGCTAAAATAAATCCTAATGCCTGAGCACAGTTTTGCAACTTTGACATGATTTACAGTAAGGCCTTATGCAGTTGGGCGTTTTTTTTTTTTCAGCAGCCCCTGAACTCTCCTCTGTTATCTTATCTGTACATGTACACTCAGTCTTTTATAGGAGTTTAGAGGCAGTTGAGTTTACTGGCATTTTTTTTGAAAGCAGATAAAATCACGTTCAGGACAGTAGTTTACTTTAATTTCAAACGCCAAATGCTTGTATGCTTGTAAACTCTTGTAAAAGCTGTGGAGGAGAGGGGGAGACAGAGAGAGACAGACACAGACAGAGAGAGAGTATATAAATGAAGTTTGAAATGAAGCTTAGCCAGTAAGAATAGGCAATTCCACTGTTTCCAGTCACATCCCAAATAAATCTGAAAAATTTAGGAAAGGGTGCCCCTGGGATAATATGGACCGGAATGTAACAATATGGGATGCCAGACATATATATATAAAAATAGAAAAATATATTTATTATGCAAAAAATATACATACAATAACATGAAAAATATTTAAAACCAAAGAACTGACATGCAATTCTAATTGCCCAAATACATACTGTATCAACGCACTCCAATGTTGGCAGGTGGGTCAATACTCGTAGGAGCGAATGAAAACCGACATGTTTCGGACACAAATGGCTGGGTTTGTAACAGCACATGTGTATAATAGACATGTGCATTCGTTTTCGTCCGAATGCATTTTTGTCCGAATTTCAGGTATTTACGTTATCGTTTTAACAAACGAAAACGAAAGCACAGAATCCGAAAAACGAAAGATCCGACATAAACAAATGCTTTATTTTCGTTTTCGTTGTGACAACAGTTCGATATCGATAGGAGATTCGACGTGACGCTGACAATAACAATCCATGTCTATCGAACCTGCGGTCGAATGTGCCTAACCTTAACTCTATTAGTCCAAGATTATTCTACATAGAGAGAAAAGATTCGACATAGAAAGAAAAGATTCGACATTATAGAGAGAAAAGATTCGACATAGAGAGAAAAGATCGCTGCTGGAATTGGGTGGGGGAAGTAAAATAAAAATAATGATGATGATGAATGTTATTGGCTGATTGTAACCAAAGAGGAGGAGCAGTAAAATAGCTAGAACTAACTTGACAATTCAACATGAAATACGAAGATTCGACAAAGCATCGAAAAACATACAAACGTCAAATCTGTCATTGAAGGCTTATGGTGTCTGTCGAAAGTTAGATGATTCGACGGTGCAGCTAAACTGTACGACGCTGCAATCGTACATTTCCGGTCAAATGCATCCGCCCATAGGCTATAGAAGAATTCTAATGTTGGTTGACTAGTAATAGTAATTAATAAATATAATTATTACTAGTCATACAACATTAGAATTCTACTATAGCTTGTAGGCGGAACATTCGACCGGAAATGTATGATTGCAGCGTCGTACAGTTTCGCTGATCCGTCGAATCTTCTTTGAACATTCGACAGACACCATAAGCCTTCAATGACAGATTCAACCTTAATTAATTCAGATTTTCGGACGAATGCAATTTCTAACGAAAACCAAAATAAATAAAAACGAATTTCGGGAGTAACTAAATAATTTTATTTTTCGGACGAAAACGAAATTCCGACACAAAATATTTCAGTATGCACATGTCTAGTGTATAATTCCTTCTTCAGGGTTTATGTATTGGTAAAGAGCATTTCGTTTTTCTAATAGAAGAAAAAGAAAACAACAATATATAGTATCAATGTAACAGTAAATATGGTTGTATGGTTCTTTAAATCTCTCGTATATAGCATGATTTACATAACCATCAAACGCAGAACATCCAGAATAAAGCCAAAAAGATGCACAAGAAACACAATAGAATGTCTGTATATAGAAGTACTTACATCTCACACAGAAAGATGATTGTATGTATGATCAAATATATTTCAGAAAGGACATGCCAATGGAGGGACCCCTAGGGGATAGCTGACCAGGCCCAGATATGTCGCGCACAAATATATCAAATATAGAGCCTGGCCCTTTAATGGAGTAACAGGGTAAGCAGGCGCTATGGAAGTCTGTTGGAAAAGGACCCACACAGCCCACCAATGCTCACAGGGACAGCATATGACGAGCACTATGGATCTATTGAGAAATAAACGGAAAAGATGTGGGCTAAAGCAAGTAAAATGAAAATGAAAAAATGGTCTATCAAACCAGATGGGTATAGTAACACCAGCTGGTGATAGATGTATAAAGATTTTTCAAAAAAGTACTATTCCCAATACCTTGGATCTCTGACCGTTGCGTGTGCCTGGGTCCAGGCTGTGCAGTAATGTAAGAATGGTTCAGCCATGCTTATAAATGGCAACCATAGGGTTCTAAGCCAATCGAATCAGCTTACAAATTTGCGTCATGAAGAGAGGGGGCGGGCAGAAATGAAGTGCAGGAGAATGGGGTGGACCAGGAGAGGTTGGTCCAATCCGTATCGTCCGCACTTAAGGTGCATAGACAGCTCCGTCGTAGAGCCGCCCTCGGTCCTCGCGGCATCCGACGCCGCCGCGCAGTGCGCAGTGACGTCAGACGTCGACGTGACCCCCAGCACAGGGTGGGCGGAAATGACTGAAGATGGTGAACATCGGGATGCATGCGCAAAAAGGAGCGCCGCACCGTCTCTGAAGAACGATCCGCAGACCAGCCCACGGAGGGCGGGAAGCCAATCCCCGGGGAGGGCCAGAGGCGCCAGAGCGGACAGTGCGCCACAACGCACGCGTTTGAGAGATAGTCTCAATCACTGAAAACCGCCTGATGCACTCAACCTGAGTGCTGCCCCCAGCTGGCCGAAGCCACAAGGGGCATCCCCGTGCTGGGGAGCCTCGGAGGGCCAGGAGAGCCCACACCAACAGACTTCAAAAAGGAAAAATAATATTAGAAAACGACACTTAGTCCAGCATAGAGGACATAATGTCCATAGTAAGGTTTAAATAGTAAAACCGATCATCAGGGCAGGGTTTTTTGGTATTGAAAAGGAAAATCCCCAGGGGGTCCGTCCTTACATACACGGCAGTTGTCCCATCCATATTGATATATCTATGAAAGAAGAAAAAATTATATCATGTAAATACATAATGAATGACAACATACATATTGCAGATCAAAAAAAGATGCTAGTTGTAAATCATACATCCTGTATATCACAGACTAATGGCAATAAAATAATGGATGTGGAAAAAATCTGATATCTGCGAGTAACAGGGATAGGAAAAGGAGAAAGGGAGGGAAATGCAGAAAATTATAAAGAAAAAGAAATGGATGGAAATAAATGGAAAAAAAAAACAAAAGGAAAAAAATATTAAATTGTCATATAGAAGTACACATGACAGTGAAAAATAAAAAAATATAATAATATCATAAATCAATTTAGAAGTTCTCTATCAAAGGTCCCAGAGGAAAAGCCAGGTAAAAATGGTTTAAAGTTCTTGGTTGAGGCCTGGAGGTGTGGTGGCATTCAGGACCGAAATCCATCTCAGCTCCCGTTGGAGGAGAAATTTGTCAAAATCCCCTCCTCGGGGGCTGCGATGCACACGGTCCAGAACCAGCACCTTAATTCTGGGGCATATGCCACTGTGAGTTTGCAGGACATGCCTGCCCAAAGGTAACTCTGGATCGTTGTCTCGCATGGCTTTAAGATGACGATAAAGTCTCTGCCATAGTTTTTGGGTAGTTTTTCCTATATAAAAACAATTGCAGTTGCATGTCAAAAGATATATGACTCCTGTAGTTTGGCAATTAGCGTGGTGTTTAGGAAAGAACCTCATGCCATTTGGTAAGAAGATGTTCTTTCTTGTGTTCATATGTTTACAATAGGTAAATGTTCCACATTGGAAGGTTCCCAAATCTTTGCAGGGATCTCCCCTGGTTGAGCCTTGAAATTCGCTTTGTACAAGCAAGTCTCCTATGGACGTGGCTTGTCTATAGGTAATGGCAGGTCTGGGGGGCACTAAAGGTCCAACCACAGGGTCAGAAGTTAGTAAATGCCAATTCTTTTGGCATATGTGGGTTATTTTAGTGTGGTAATCAGAATATGTAGTGATAATTCGGTGCCCATTTTCCACATTTTTGACTTGTTTGGGTGCTAGTAAGTCATGTCGATTCTGAATTTGAGTACGTTTAAATGCCTTCTTGAGGCACCTATGACTGTACCCTCTTGCCAGAAGGCGTCTTTTAAGATTGTGGGCTTCCCGTTTGTAATCTGCTGTGTTGGAACAGTTGCGCTTAATTCTTAAGTATTGTCCATACGGTATGGATTCTACTAAAGGTCTAGGATGGAAGCTGGAAGAGTGCAGAATGGTGTTTCCTGCCGTCGGCTTGCGGAACAGTTTGTATGACAACATGTTCTCACAATCCTTGAATATTTATACATCAAGAAATGTTATACTGTTTGTAGCTGATACCATTGTGAATTTTTAATTAAATTCATTGATATTAAGGGCAAGGAGACATTCATCACGCAATTGTTGGGAACCGTTACATACGACAAAGATGTCATCTATGTATCTGTGCCACATAACAACTGCCCGCCCCCTCTCTTCATGGCACGAATTTGTAAACTGGTTCAATTGGCTTAGAACCCTATGGTTGCCATATATAAGCACGGCTGAACCATTCTTACATTACTGCACAGCCAGGACCCTGGCACACGCAACGGTCAGAGATCCAAGGTATTGGGAATAGTACTTTTTTGAAAAACCTTGATACATCTATCACCAGCTGGTGTTACTATACCCATCTGGTTTGATAGACCATTTTTTCATTTTCATTTTACTTACTTTAGCCCATATCTTTTTTGTTTATTTCTCAATAGATCCATAGTGCTCGGTCATATGCTGTCCCTGTGAGCATTGGTGAGCTGTGTGGGTCCTTTTCCAACAGACTTTTATAGCGCCTGCTTACCCTGTTACTCCATTAAAGTGCCAGGCTCTATATTTGATATATTTGTGCGCAACATATCCGGGCCGGTCGGATATCCCCTAGGGGTCCCTCCATTGGCATGTCCTTTCTGAAATGTATTTGATCATACATACAATCATCTTTCTGTGTGAGATGTAAGTACTTCTATATACAGACATTCTATTGTGTTTCTTGTGCATCTTTTTGGCTTTTTTCTGGATGTTCTGCATTTGATGGTTATGTAAATCATGCTATATAGGAGAGATTTAAAGAAACATACAACCATATTTACTGTTACATTGATACTATATATTTTTGTTTTCTTTTTCTTCTATTAGAAAAACGAAATGCTCTTTACCAATACATAAACCCTGAAGAAGGAATTATACACATGTGCTGTTACAAACCCAGCCATTTGTGTCCGAAACATGTCGGTTTTCATTCGCTCCCACATGTATTGACCCACCTGTCAACATTGGAGTGCGTTTATATGTATTTGGGCAATTAGAATTGCATGTCAGTTCTTTGGTTTGTTATTGTATGTATATTTTTTGCATAATAAATATATTTTTAAATTTTTATATATATATCTCTGGCATCCCATATTTTTACATTTCAGTCCATATTATCCCAGGGGCACCCGTTTCCTAAATTTTTCAGACAGAGAGAGAGACATAGACAGACACACAGACAGACACAGACAGAGAGAGAGACAGACAGAGAGAGAGACAGACAGAGACAGAGAGACAGGCAGACAGAGAGAGACATACAGACAGATAGAGAGAGAGATAGACAGACAGACATAGAGAGACAGAGAAACAGACAGAGAGAGAGAGAAAGACAGAGAGGCAGAGAGAGAGACAAAGACAGTGAGACAGAGAGAGAGCGATACATAGACAGACACACAGACAGACAGAGAGAGAGAGAGAGAAAGACAAAGAGAGACAGAGAGACAGGCAGACAGAGAGAGACAGACAAAGAGAGACAGGCAAAGAGAGAGAGAGACAGACAGAGAGAGACAGAGAAACAGACAGACAGAGAGATAGAGTAAGACAGAGAGACAGAGAGAGCAAGAGAGAGAGAGAGAGACAGACAGAGAGAGAGACAGACAGAGAGAGAGACAAAGAGACAGAGAGAGACAAAGTCAGTGAGACAGAGAGAGACAGAGAGAGAGAGTGACACAGAGAGAGACACAGAGAGAGAGAGATAGAGACAGAGGGCTTTTGGGAGGGTCTCCTGAGGATATATTTAAAAAACGCTTCTAACCACAAATGCTCATAACTGCTGCTAAACTCACATAAACTCAGTATGTAAAAGCTGTAAGATGGACGTTTTTCACTGTCGGTTATCAGCTGTCAGCGGTCAGATGAGGTTTTCAACTGCCCCGTGTACACGAGGCCTTAAACTGTACCTATCATCGCAACTACTTAGCCATTCTGTCTGATTAATATTCAGACAGCCTAAGTCTTATGTGTGTTTACAAATTAATTATATGAGTTGTTCAGCTTTATTAACACAATAGTTTCATTAACAAAACAAGCGTTATATTTTCCCCAAATATGTGATATTCTGTTTTTTTTCTGATGCTTAAATCCCAAGAGTGATATTTATATAAAATTGCTAGACTTTTAATGTATGTTACTGTAATTTCACAGAGCATATGCGACACATCAGCATTATCTGTTAAGCATATTCACTGCCTTTATTAGTAATAAAGAATACATTTAAGAAGCCATTTAAATAAATTTAACAAGCTGTAGCTAAAATGTCTGATTTGTTTTACAAGGATTATTATCATATTACATGTAAACATATTGTTTTGGTATTCACAGGCATACCAGATGCAACTTCCTTAAATCAATCCGCACAGCCATTAGGGAAAAAGAATAGGACAGGATGATAATTAGTGTAAGTGCATCAACCATATGGCAGCTTTTATGATACTAAAGATATTCAATAATGTGTGGTTAAGACAAATGCTGCAAGACAGCTCTACTTTTGACATGAAAAGATTGGGGAGTGCATAAAAACTTACTGTATAATTTATGTAGCAAAACCAAATCCTTTTGCAGCATATGCACTTCACACAGGCTTCCAATCATCTATTTATTCAAGAAAACCTGTCAGGAAAGAAATTAAGGCTTACCATAGCTGCCCACCTTTTGAACATGCTAGTTACCTAGTTGTTAGCTAGCCCACTGGCTTCTATTCTTTCAGATTCACTAATCTAGAAAAAGTTTACATTTCAGGAAAGTCAGAAAAAGTCTTTATATATATACTTGTTTTGGTCATTTCAAAAGATGTAATGCAGACATGGTCGGTCCACTGTTCTCACCATAGGGAAACCCACTTCAAAAAATGCCATGAAGCAATCATTGGAGTACATTCATGTAGACAAGAAGTTGCTTTAAAAAGCTTGCAAGAGGTCAACAGCCCTGGGATGCAACAAGGGAAAAAAAAGTGAACTTAAGTATTATATTTAACAAAAAACATGCAACTTGTTTATGACACACATTGTTCTAGCAAATTAAATGTCATTCAGTTAGGGTTTACATCTACTTTAAGCATAATAATCCAGACTGGCATATCTTTACACTGTAGGCGCAGGCATGATTTGCTTGTCACACCACCCACACAAATTCCTGTCTGACATAATGGCATATCACTGTGCTCTTTGGATAGAGTAGGGAAGGGTTAAACCCTTCCAGTTTTTTGTTTTTCTTCACAATAAAGATTTTATTGAAACTGAAAACAGCACAAATACTTGTACAAAGTACAGTAATACCTCGGTTTATGAGTAACCCAGTATATAAGTGTTTTGAAAGACGAACAACATACGTACAGTATACAGCGCTGTATGTGGCCAGAGGCTTGAGGGCAATGGTGGCTCCCAGTGCTTCCTAGAGACACTCGGAGACACTCAGAGACACTCCCAGCTGGGTGGGGTGGGCATAATGTGTGTTTGGAGCACCTGGAAGTGATGTCAACAGTTTCAGAGTGTCTCTGAGTTCTCCAGGAAGTGCTGGGAGCCACCATAGTCCCCGTACAACACAGAGGTACAGTACTGTACAGTATTAATATGAGCTTTTCCTCATATTTTGATCATTTTTATATGAATAAATAGTTGTGGAACAAATTATTTGAGTTTCCATTATTTCTTATGGGAAAATTTGCTTTGATATAAGAGTGCTTTGGATTACAAGCATGCTTCTGGAACAAATTATGCTCGCAAACCAAGGTATTACTGTATGTTGTAACAATGTTTATATATCATAAATTAATTACCAATGTAAAACAGCATGTATACTGTATACATAAATTAATAATCAATGTAAAACAGCATATATACTGTATACAGTATATATAAAAATTGTGTATAGCTGCTGGAAGAATACTGTAGTATTTTACTTCCATTTTTTAGTTGACTGTGGACCATTGGGGAAATTTCCCTTCACTTTCTATCCCGAACGCCTAACAGTGAGTTAGAGGAAATCTCTCCTCACTTTCCTTCTTGGTTAGAAAAGTTATCAGTACAAACAGAGGGGTCACAGGAAGCACTAAAAACATGACAGAGGGTTAAAATATTCCCCACTCTTTCCAAAAAAAATAATAAGATTTTGCCCAACAATAAGTAGCCTTGACAAAACTGGTTTTAATTTGATTAGGTGACTAACATTTTTTTCTGCGATTACAAATTTCAGAAAACTGATTAAAAATACATGTCTTTTGTCCCTGTTGATGACTTTCTTAGTCGAAATGCGTCAAGTTGTAATTCTTGACCCCAAATTTATTTTTATCAGTGATCACTCTTATATTCTATACCTTTTTGTCATGTGTTTGTATGACATTTATCTTAATAAACCCTGATCAGTTTTATTGACCTGCACCATTGGGAGCCATCCCTTTTTGTCCCCATTTTTTGTTTCCATCTTTTCATTTGGAGCCTGCACACGGGAAGAGAGGTGTTTCAACATCCTAGCTCATCGGGCTACCCTCCTTTGGATTTATCCAGACCGCTGCAGCATCCACAGAGATCCTGTTCCATTGATCCAGGTCGTTGAGACCCCAAGCCTTTTTGACTCACTGTCATATGATAGATGAGTCCACCAGTTGTGGTAAGAGTACCCCATCTATTATTTGATTTCAACAGTCAACTTGGTATTCCTGCCATCTGGGTCATTCCTGTGGGAAGAATCATTTAATGTGTGTTTTCATTGCATGGACCCTTTAACACTTGTTGAAGTTTCCCGCACATCTGTGTTCATTTTACTGGACTTCAATTTTTTCATATATTGGAGTTCCCTGATTTTATCTTTGTTTATTTGGGTCACGGTGTGGGAAGAATCATCATAGTGGGTGTCCACAGATCATGGACTACCCAATACTTGTTGAAGTTTCCCACACATCTGTTGTGTTCATTCCACGTGGACTTCAATTTTCCCACACATTGGAGTTCTCATAATTTACATTTGTGTTTCATCATTGATGTTTGGATTTCCATATCTTTATCACATTGTGGTAATCATTTATCACCATCACTGTTGAAGTTTCCCGCACTTCTCCGTTCATTTCACGTGGATTAAATTTTTTTCACATATTGGAGTTCCCTGATTCCATCTTTGTTTATTTGGGCCACGGTGTGGGAGGAATCATCATAGTGGGTGTCCACAGATCACGGACTACCCAACATTTGTTGAAGTTTCCCACACATCTGTTGTGTCCATTGCACTTGGCTTTCAATTTTCCCACACATTGGAGTTCTCACTATTCACATTTGTGTTTTACCATTGATGTTTGGTTTTCCATACCTTCATTACATTGTGGTAATCTTTTATCACTATCTAATATTTTAGCCTTGCACTATTTACCCCATATTTTGTGGTGACCCGGCCATGGATTTGTTCTCCATGCTGTTTGTTTGCGACTACAACAGCTTAAAGGGGAGTTCCAGCCTTTTTTATGTTTATTACAAGTCAGCAGCTACAAAAAGTGTAGCTGCTGGCTTTTAATAAACAGACACTTACCTGTTCCACTGTCCAGCGACGCGGCCGCCCGGAGCTTCGCTCCTCTCCCCCCCCTCTCCACCGGCGCCTCCATTCTAACTGTGGGCACCCGGCCGTGACAGCTTTTGGCTTCACGGCCGGGCACTCACTGCGCATGCGCGAGCGGTGCTGCGCTCCCTGAGTGGACAGGCGATCGCCTGGGACCTATCATGTGTCCCAGGTGATCGCCTACAGGGAGGGGCCGCCAAAAGGCGATATGACGAGTCGCCTAGGTGGTCCCTGGGCGGAAGGAGGAAGTGGGACAGGAATTCCCACTCCTACTGAAGCCCCCACTCCCCCCCCCCCCAAAAAATGACATGCCAAATGTGGCATGTAAAGGGGCGAGGAGTGGTTTAAGCGGAAGTTCCACTTTTGGGTGGAACTCCGCTTTAAACAATAAAGAATGTTTGATGTTTGGTGCCAATTTGATGACAACGTCGACATTAATACAAACACTGTTTGCTGAAGGGGAGTATTGTGTAGGGGTAATTTTAGAGTACTTTAGAACGTTCAGAGTTTTCAACATTTACTAAAAGGGTCAGATTGAATAGACTAATCATTAAGATCCTATTGTTTTTTTTAAACACTAAATCAAAAGTGTTAATATTTCCAAATAAAACACCAAAAATATGCTGAAATAATCAGATACAGAAACCTATAATACAAGGCAGTTAATAAAACATTGTTATGTGCAATAAATGTTAATGAAAAAAATGCAGCGATCATCAGTTCATGATAGCCCCGATGGGCAGTGCCTCCAAAATCCAGTGTTGCATGAGCCACACCAAAGATAGATAGCGTTCTTGATAGAGTGCTGCAAAAATATTTTAAATCCAGTCATACATAAAGAAATCATACAATCCAGTGCTCAATCCAAGTGCTCCACCACTATGTGCAATGACCGCTCACCTTGAGATTCAATGTAACACGCTTCAATTGAATCACAGATCTCCATGGGAGACATATAACTCAATGGTTGATGGTATTCAAACGACCAGCACATGAAATATGAATGAGAATCCTCATAGTGTAGTATCGGTAACAAGTTTATTAAAAAATTTAGAGACTTAGTTAAAATTACTCAAACAGTGAATTGGATGTGACCTGGCACACACAGTATAGCACACATGGCGACCTCCATCCCTAAATTCGTTTATAGAAAAAGAGAGCTATGGGACTTTAAATGAGACGACCGCCATGTCAGATATGGACAAAAACAACATAAAATGTATTGTTACATTGAAGAAAAATATTGTATCAAATAGATAGGTAGTCACATGACTTACACTAAATATGCTGCTACATAGCATGCAATACAAATAGGAATTAGACATAATAACTGTAAATAAGATAAATGGGTTAAAAAACATTATAGGAACAGGTAACTTTAGGCATGTAGTGGCACTCAACGCGTTTCCTGGCATTACAGCCATTCATCAGGAGTGTTGTAAAGTAATATACTGGAAAGGAAATGGACAAGGGTTAATGATGATGCCCTTAGAATAAGAGAGGACAGATAGATTGTATCCCAACAAGGTGAAGACAAATGGGATACTTACTACACAGTCTCAAGGCCAGGTCAGGTATCCGCCAAGGAAGATGGGGGTAACAGGCATGATGTCTCCCCCAGGGTTGAGACGGGGGAACCCTCCAAGGACGGAGAACAGTGCCCAGAGCACAACATGGTGGTCACAGCCTGATCCAATGGACTATGTGTGCACAAAAAGTGCATAGTGTTCCTGGAAAAAATATGTCAAAAAAGCATTAGATTAATTAAATGTGTAAAAGTGTAAAGTGTGTAAAAGTGTAAAAATAATGTGGCAGAATATCTATGTGTTCCCAAAAGGGGACTACATGAGGGGTTGTATGTGAAATAAAACCAAATAGGGGGGAAGAGAAAACATACCAAAAGAGGATGGCTGAGCTCCCAGCGAAGAGGGTAACCTGTGTGTGGGATCAGTGTGTGCTTTTTTGTGATTGAGTCAAGCAAATGAACCATCGGCTGCTCCAAGGCTGCTATATACTCCCATTCCCAAGGAGGGACCCTGTCAACGTCATACCTGATTGGCCAAACTGCACAAGTGAGGTGGGGAGAGGATTCCCAACTGCATGTGGAGGAGCCATCAACAGTGGGTCTCCACCCATCTAGTGCATGGCTAAGGATGGAAAAAAGACGTTAAATCAACGTCGATGACACCGCTGATTGCGGCTTTGAAGCATGACGCCGATGAGCAGGAGGCCAAGCCCCGCCCCCACCAAAGGGTGGGGGGGAGGAACGGGCTGCTGCACATTGCAACCCAGGAGACAGAGAAAACACCCGACCCCCTCAAACCCAAGCTGAACCGGACAAGGGATTGGGAAGTGATCTGGAAAGGATACTGGGTCGAAGGTAATACATGGGAAGATATTAACATAAGAATCTAATGGGAATTAAGGAATAAATCTAATAACAAATTGCTGAACATTGTTATGGCCCAGTAAAGGGGTAATAAACAGAAGTTGATAAAGTATGTTAGGTGTGACAGGTCACTGGGAGCTGGTGTCTTCCACCCAATTATTGGTTTTATTTCACATACATCCCTTCATGTAGTCCTCTTGTGGGAACGCATAGATATTCTGCCACATTATTTTTACACTTTTACACACTTTACACTTTTTTTGACTACCTATCTATTTGATACAATATTTTTCTTCAATGTAACAATAAATCATGTACTGTAAATTTTATGTTTTTGTCCATATCTGACATGGCGGTCGCCTCATTTAAAGTCCCATAGCTCTCCTTTTCTATAGTTAAAATTACTGTTATACATCCAAAAAATGAAACCGCAGGGTCACATAGCAAATGATCGCTAACACATACGAACTTCTGGTCTTGGCCGTGACCAGACGTGACGTCACCCAACTCACACAGCAATGGATTTTGGAGGCACTACCCATCAGGGCTGTTATGAACTAATAATCACTCTGTTTTTTTATTAACATTTATTGAACATAGCAATGTTTGATTAACTGCTTCATATTATATTTCTGTATATGATTATTTCAGTATTTCTTTGGGGTTTTATTAACACTTTTGATTTAGCGCCGCTCCATATTTATGTTTAAAATACTGATTGTGTATGTGGTGACACTACAGGTGTTGGCAGTTTTTATATTTACACTATTTAGATATTACTTATGGGATATTACTTATTCATGATTTTTGGTTCTTACTATTCATGATATTCTTTCACGTTCATCAGTGATAAGTTTAATTTTTGGCACCTACTTGTTTTATCACAGTATAGCGCATACGTTTTATACCCCTTTATAAAGATCCTATTGTTATATCTAACGTTAAGCAGTGGGTATTTAATATAAGCAGTGGGAGAGAAAATTATGTATGTATATGAAATATTATTGATCTCTATGCTGAACAAAAGATCTATACACAAGAAAAAGTATGACAGAGCACTGATCACTGATGCAGCATGCAGTAGTTTTCTTCTTCGATGCACCCATTTTGACAACTGTTTGTGCTAAGCAAGCCTTTAACATAAATTTTACAAACCCATTAATTATCTTCTCTTCCCTGCCAATCAACAGATTTTGAAGAAATGTAACTGAAATAGAACTGAAACGAACTACATTATATAAGGCTGGGTTCACACTGGTCCGACAAACGCTCCGACATTGGGAGCTCATGTCGCATGACGTGTGAAAATCAATGTTTCCCTATGAGAGCCGTCTTAACTGGTCCGACACAAGTCGGTCCGACTTTGAAAATGCTCCCTGTACTACTTTGGTCTGACTTTGATCCGACTTCAGCCCATTGAATATCATTGAAGTCGGATCAAAGTAGGATCCTTGTCCCAACCATCCGACTTTTGACATCCGACATGGTGATTACAGCAGCAGTAAAAGGAATTTATCTCACCCTGGGATTGTTTTGATTGGTCAAAGGACAAGTCAGACTAGCACAAAGTGGGATCATAGTAGTATCCTGTTCATGAAAGTCGGATGGACGTCGGACCAATGTAGGATCAATGTAGGACTGATGTCGCAGAGCAAAGTAGGATGAAAGTCGTATGACTGTCGTGTCGTACCAGTGTGAACCCAGCCTTAGCCTTTTATTCAAAAAAAGAAGAAGATTGCAGTGAACTGGTGTTACAACACGAGGTCAGAGGTTGCAATCATACATAGACCCAGAAGTAAAAGGATGTAGATATGTTAAACTTATGTTCCACACTATTGTTTGTTATATATTACCACTTGGTTTTCTTTTCTTACTTACAGCTGTCATTCATTGCCATAGTGACAGCTTAGAAATTTATTGGATCCTACATACTAAGTCAGGTGCATGTTTACAAGATTCAGCAATCAATAATGACTGTATAAAGTGTGTTCCTTAAGTGCTAATTGACAGATAAATGTCATCAGTTGTGTTGTTAAGGCTGACAGGTTTTCCTATAGTACATAAAAAAAAAAAACAGCAATATGTGCAAATCACTAGCATTCTATTTATACTTCTTTAGGGCCTTTTCTTAAAACAAGAACTTTACTAATGGTTCTACATTTTACAATTGACAGTTGTTCTGGAAAAAGGATGAACTAAAGTGCTATCCAAATTGAAGAGAATGTCAGAAGCAGGGGCCTGGGGAGGGGAGAGGTCAAGAGAGGGAGGCAGGGTGTATCAGTTGTATAAAATGTGGGGTGTAATGGCGCTCACTCAATTAATAAATAAATACTTAATAATATTAACACAAAAGGACATGGCAAAATTACATGCATCAATATACAAATAAAAATGAATCCAAAAGTGCAATAACAGTAAAGCCCTGTACACACGATCGGTTTTACCGATGAAAACAGTCCGATGGACTTTTTTCATCGGACAAACCGATCGTGTATGGGACCCATCAGTCTTTTTTTCATCGGTTTTAAAAAATAGAACATGTTTTAAATTTTTCCGATGGATCAAAAGCCGATAGCAAATTCCGATCGTCTATGGGCAAGTCCATCGGATAAAAAACCCACGCATGCTCAGAATCAAGTTGACGCATGCTCAGAAGCATCAAACTTCATTTTTCTTGGCTCATTGGAGTGTTTTACGTCACCACGCTTGGAATGGTCGGTTTTTTGACTGATGGTGTGTAGGCAAGACTGATGGAAGTCAGCTTCTTCAGATTTCCGATGGAAAAAAACATCGGATTAGAATCCATAGGATATCCGATCGTGTGTACGAGGCTTTATTGTGCAAAATAAAGCAAATGTGCAAATAATGGGACAACAGTGAATAACACACTGGCAATAAAGTCAATAATTTCTAGCAATGTCAGTCTCCAGGTAATTAGTGCAAAAAAACTTCATGAACAAAAAAAAAAAATCATATAAAAATCCAAGTAAAAATAAAAATAAAAAAGTCCTCGTGCCAAAAGAACAGTTCTCATGCAATGATACAAACGTGCAATAGTGAATCTTTGTGTATAAATAAATATCCAGTATCCAGTGTCCAATAAAGTGCAAAGTGATCCAGCATCCACAGATAATCTTTAAACGTGCAGGTGCTCAAATCCAGGTGCCCATATTTCCCCCAGCCTCTCACCTTGGCTGGCTTGCAATCAAGCCTCTTTTATCCCACACTGGCAAACATAGCTCCTCGGCAGCAATAAACACCTCAATGCAGGATAACTGGCTGTTGAAAATTGAAAGAGAATGTCAGAAGCAGGGGCCTGGGGAGGGGAGAGGTCAAGAGAGGGAGGCAAGGTGTATCAGTTGGTTGTTAGCTTGTAAGAACCCCATCTCAGGAACCCTGGGTATATACTAGAGATGGGCCGAACACATGCCTGTTTGGTTCACAGCAGAACTCCCGAACAAGGGAAAAGTTCTAAACCACATTGAAGTTTATGGGAGCCGAACAGGAAAAAACAAAAGTGCCCATTTTAAAGGCTTATATGCAAGTAGTTGGCCATAAAAGGGGTATGAGGGGCCGGGTACTGCCCTAGGGGACATTTATCAATGCAATATAAAAAAAATCGTCTTTTTTAGGAGCAGTTATTTTTATCGATGCTTAAAGTGCAACAATAAAAATGTAAAAAGTATTTAAGTGCCTGGGGGTCACCTTAGTCTGCCTGTAAAGTGGCACATCTTTAGCATGCATAGAACACGCTGAAGCAAAAATTACATTTCTAAAGAAAAATTTTTTTTAATTGACTCATGGTTGAAATTGCCGGTACCCGGCTATTGAAACAAAAATTAAGAAAAAAAATCCCCCCCCCCTGCCCTCAACATGGGGGGTGCTTTGGGACAAGGGGGTTTCTTCTCCAAACCCTGGGCTGTGGTTGTGGGGGTCTGCAGGTGAGGGGCTTATCAGGATCTGGAAGCCCCCTTTAACAAGAAGGCCCCCAGATCCCGCCCCCCTATGTGAATGAGTATGGGGTACATAAAACCCCTACCCATTCACCAAAAAAATGCCAAAAAGTAATAAAAATAAAAGAGACAGTTTTTGACAATTCCTTTATTAAAAAATAAAAAAACAGTGTCCCCCGATGTAAATCTATTGTCAATCATGCTGCCTGCCGGAACCGAAAAAGAACAAAAAACCCGTCCAACTTTATTGACGGCTGACCGCCGAAGGCCTCCTCCGCTCTTTGACAGTTTTTATATAGATATGGGCGGGGCCAACTGGCAACACCACCTGGTGGCACTGTCCCCTTGTGACATCTGGTGCATGCTGGGCCACGACATCCCGTGGGGTGCCACCAGGTGACATCACCGGGTGGCCCCGCCTCATAGCTATTTTAGGAAATGTCAAATAGTGGGCCAGCCAGACCAGGGGAGCGTTAGTCCTGAGTGGACCTCTTTTCTTCTTTTTTTTCGAGTGTGGCTGTGCAAAGAGCGTCGTGATTGAGGATGGATCTACATTGGAGGACATGTTTTTTATTTTTTAATAAACGATTTGTCAAAAACTTGTCTTCTGTCTTTATTAACTTTGTGCACTTTTTTGTTAAATTGGTAGGGGTATATACCAATTCACATAAGGGGGTGGGATCTGGGGTCCCCTTCTTAAAGGGGGCTTCCAGATTCCGATAAGCCCCCACCCACAGATCTCCACAACCACAGCCCAGGGTTGTGGGAAAGAGACCCTTGTCCCCATCAATAGGGGGACAAGGTGCTTTTAGGTAGGGGGGCAGAACCCCCCTGCCCCAAAGCACCCCCTATGTTGAGGGCATGTGTCCTGGTATGGTTTAGAAGGGGGGCACTCGCTTGTCCCTTTCATGACCTATTAGGCTGTATGCCCGGATAAGGGTCTGGTATGGATTTTGGGGGGACCCCACACCGTTTAAAAAAAAAAAAAATTATCTGCAATTTTTTTTTATTCAGCTGTCAGCAGGGAAACCCATTGACAGCCAATGACTCCTCAGTTGTTAAGGACTCCGTGGTTGGCTTCCTGGACTCGCTCCTTAACAGCCAGCTTATATTGTGCCCTGATTGGGCAAAGCCAATGTTCAACCGAAACTCATGCTCGGGCCGAGCCGTTAGCCCCACACCAGTATATACTATACCTATATTAACATACCTAATCAAAAAGGATTATGGTAAAATAATTAGTGGGGTATACAGTCTGGGTGTAGTGGTTGCTAGTTTGACATCAGCTCCTTTTTTAGGAGTACAAACATATGCTACATCCCTGTTAATATGTAAAATCATGCTGGCCTTGATGCTTATTTTGCTTATTATAAGCAAATTTAACTTTTTACTAAATATGTTACAATTTACAATGATTTGGCCACTAAAAAAAACAATATTGGATAAGAAAAATAAGCATACTATACTAAATATGCCCCTAGATGTAAATGTTTATTAACTAGGGATATCTAGGAGAAATGTCCTCTGTCAGATTGCTAATTTTTATCCTCTTTAATCTATGGTTGCAAGAGCAAAATACTCATTGCTCATAGAAATGTTCCAACTCATTTGAAATGGATTGTGTGGCTACGGAAAAAGAAGGTGCCCAACACATCATCTTGTTTGTTATTCCTGGTGGCCTTGCACTAGGGAAAGTAAAAATAATTTTGAAATGTATCACTAGCAGGAGCACCTGTAGGAGGAAGGAGGTTGTGATCAGGAGAGACTGCAGAAACATAATAGTCATTAGGAAAGAAGAGAAAGGGGATACATGACTGAAACCCTTAAATACTTTAAGCGTCTTAATAAGATTCAGGAGGGCAGTCGTTATTAATATAAAGCTTATATCAAGAATATGGGTACATGACAAACTAATCTTAGAAAATATATTTTTTTACTGAATTCCAGCACAGGTAGTGAGTCAGTCAAATGTAACTGAACCTAACCCTGGGCAGCTCCCTCCTGGTGGCCTGTTACCTGGGTCCCAACACCAGAAGGTGGGATGAGTTCCCAATAATGTGATCACTGTGACTGTTTTTTACCCAAAAAAAAAAAAAAAACAGAAGCCAAACCAGCAACAATATATATATATATATATATATATATATATATATATATATATATATATATATATATATATAGATAGATATACAATATATATACAGTGGAACCTTGGATTACAAGCATAATCCGTTCCAGGAGAATGCTTGTAATCCAAAGCACTCGCATATCAAAGCGAGTTTCCACATAGAAGTTAATAGAAACTAAGATAATTTGTTCCACATTGCATTGTGGCCAGAGGTGGGGGGTGCTAGAGAGACTCGGAAATACTTGGAGACCGCTCGGATGCACTTGGAAACCCTCAGAAAGGCTCGGAAATACTCGAGAAAGGAGTGTTTCCGAGTGTTTCTGAGTATTTCCGAGCAGCTCCGAACAGCTCCGAGTGTAACCGGCCTCCCCGCACCTCTGGCCAAATACGGTACTGCACACCGCAGAGGCTTGACTCCTGCTCGATTTGAGAGACAACACTTGAAAACCGGGTCAGGATTTAAAAAAAATAATTGCTTGTATTGCAAAACGCTCGTTAACCGCGTTACTCGCAATCCGAGGTTCCACTGTATATATATATATATATATATATATATATATATATATATATATTAGGGCTGTGGAAATTAACTATTAATTCCTCGATTAATCGATTACGTTTTTTGATCGGTCAAAATTCTTTTGATCGATCAAAATTCTGGGTCTTCAGGGAGTTCCGTCGGAGATCCGGTGACGCCACAGACACCGGCGGGGCTTGCCGTGTCCATCTGAAGGGCTCCTTTGCTGTGCCTTCATATCTGCATGCCGGCGGGACCTTACTATCTGCCACACGCAAGGGCTGTTACACTTCCCTCTATCACTTCCCTCTATCAACCTGGGATTCTACAACCATCCACTGGGAGTTGTGATAGTTCCCTTCACGGGACATCTACATGCCGACGGACTGATGTTAACCCCTCCTCATCTGGATTCAGCAGTGGTATCGTTGTACACATTTTTATACCAGTATCATACTTGGCTACATGTTTTTATGACTGCTTTTGCTACCGTTTGGTATTACTCGCACCATTTTTACAGTTTATGTAGCTACATCGATTTTATCTCCAGTGCAATATTTATTTTGTTACCTACTTGAAGACTATAAAAGTTTTAATGCTATTCCCATCAAGCGCTGCCTTTGTGTGTTTTTTGTATCCAGCTAATCATTTTTCCAGTGGTTGGTAGCTGCACTGGGAATCAGCCTGCAAGGAGATCAGCTAAAAGTAGTTGGATCTGTATGTGCGTTATAATTAATCGAAATTAGTCGATTAATCGCAAAAAAAAAATAATTATTAATCGAACACGAAAATTTTAATCAGTAACAGCCCTAATATATATATATATATATATATATATATATATAGTACTGTATATATGGCAGACTTGATGGACCACTTTAATTTATTTTTCTGCCATCTCCTTTCTCAGAATTAATTGTAGCAGTGCTTCATTATAATGTTTGTTTGTTTTTTCACAATAGTGCATACACTGTAATGTGCATTTGACATGTATTATACTACTGCTTGTGTTTATGCAAGTTTTTGTGCATTTTGTGCACACTTGTTTGGTCATTCATTCTGCAAAAACAGGACAAATCATTCAGAATAGGTATTTTCCATTGTGAAAATACATGTGATGTATGCATTTTTGTATGCTCACCTTTCATTTTAACAGGACAACTTAAGGTACAAAAAATGTAGCATGTTTTATATTTTGAAATATTTCGAAAATTTGATACAATGCAGACATTGTGCTGCCTGGGTACAAGAATAAAATTTTGCGCCCCCCCCCAAAAAAAAATCTCACCCACCAAAAGGCTCCCACATCTGTTATTTTATATCTTGATAAATAAAACTAAAATTACATTTATCAGGAAGTCAGATTTTGCACTAAACACATAAGTGTGAACCTAGGTAAAGGGCTAGTGTAGTATATGTACAGGCTAGAGTAGTATATAGACAGGCTAGGGTAGTATATAGACAGGCTAGTGTAGTATATAGACAGGCTAGGGCAGTGATGGCAAACCTTGGCACCCCAGATGTTTTGGAACTACATTTCCCATGATGCTACGCTACACTGCAGAGTGCATTAGCATCATGGGAAATATAGTTCCAAAACATCTGGGGTGCCAAGGTTCACCATCACTGGGCTAGGGTACACAGACAGGCTAGTGTATGCAGACAGGCTAGTGTATGCAGACAGGCTATTGTATATGGACAGGCTAGTGTATACAGACAGGCTAGTGTATACAGACAGGCTGGGGTACACAGACAGGCTAGTGTATATAGACAGGCTAGGGTATACAGACAGTCTAGGGTATACAGACAGGCTAGGGTATATAGACAGGCTAGGTTATACTAAGAGGCTAGTGTATACAGACAGGCTAGTTTATACAGACAGGCTAGAGTATATAGACAGGCTGGGGTATACAGAGAGACTAGTGTATACAGAGAGACTAGAGTATATAGACAGGCTAGGGTATACAGACTCATCTGGCGCCACCCCTGCTCAGGATCTTGTGTGAGAAATTTCCTCCCGGCTCTATCATTTGGGCGGAACAAGGGAGGAGACTCGCTCTCACACTGATCTCCGGGCTCTGGCTGTCACTAAAGTACCGTGTGCCGACTCAGTGACGTGGCTGTAGGGATAGCGCTGTGTCAGGCAGCCCCCGACACTGAGTCTGCACTCGCTGCGAATCGTGTAGGTAGCGATGACCCTGCTCTGCCACCCCTCTCAAATTGCCACCTGGGTCCATTGAACCCACTGGGACCCATGGTAGGGCCGGTCCTGATATTAACTATTTCGGAATGGGATTTCATTAGCTTAAAATAGATTTTCATGTAGTGAAAAGCATGCAGGAAAAACAGACAACAGACAAGTGTAAAGAATGATCTTTATCAGTAAGCGCTATTCATACTTAAATTCATCAGAGGATTAAACTGCCTTGATGTTTTTCTTATAAGTTGTTAATAGTGGTGTGCAAGCAGTATTCTCCAGATTGTGCCATCACCCATTCTTTCTGGGACATTATATACCTTGAAAAAATATGCCCATGGGCAAATACAATTTTTTTTTCTCATACAAATGTATATAAAAAAACACAATGTACAAAGGTCAGCACCTAAGAAAAAACACTAAAAAATAAACAAGATAAAAACACCTAAATTACAAATCAACAAAAACACATTTGCTAAGGTTTCAAAAATAACCAAGGGGTGGGTTCATATCAAATGAAATACATATATTATATATGTACCATCCCTACTTTCAGTATGTGCCACCATTCTTTTAGGGACATTATATACAATGAAAAAAAATGTGGGCGATGGTAAATACATATCTTTTTTTAATACAAAGTGTGAGGGGGTTAGCTCGGCAGCGGGTGTGTGTGACCCCCGAGATGGGCTCCCCACACAAAAACAGGCCCAGCAAACGGTGGTTGTGGTTTTCAAAATCAAAAAGGTGCGGTTTATTTTCTATTTACAGTGACAAAACACAGCAAAGCAAAAGAAACATAAACAAAATAAATCCTGGTCAACTTGACCTCTGACTAAACATACAGGTTTCCTAACTAACAACTGGGATCAGCCTAGTGCTGTCCTAGTCCCTAAGTCCCTGGTTTTAAATGTCCAAGCAAATAGCCACACAGGCTTTGTCTCACCGCACAGGGGTTCACTCTCCCTAGACAGTCCACACAGGTCTGGTTCCAGGCATGAGCTAACATCTAATGAAGCTGGGAGTTCTTATAGAGGCCTAAATGAGCTGACAAGCTTCAGCTGGTCTCATCAACTCCCTGTCTGTACGACGCCCCACACTCTCCCTAGAGGTATGAGTCATCCATGAGCCCACTAGCCTTATACAACTCTCCACCTAGTTGTATAAGTCGGCGTAAAGCCTGAATCTGGGCGAAATATATCTACCCCCCTGGATGCAACCAGGTGACTTTACCTTCCTGCTGTCACATACCCCCCCCTCTTGTTTTAACCTCGGGGTTGGAACACCAGCAATCAGGCATTCATGTACTCGAGACAAAGCATCCACATTCCCCATTTGAACGCCAGGGCGATGCTTTACTGTGAAGTTGAATTCCTGGAGGGCCAGGAACCACCTATTCACTCTTCTATTTGTTTCTTTGTTTTGAGCCATCCACTTTAACGGAGCGTGATCCGTAACCATGTCAAAGTGCCTACCTAGCAGGTAGTACCGAAGGGAATCTAGAGCCCACTTCACCGCTAAACACTCCTTTTCAACTGTGGCGTAATTTACCTCATGGGACTTCAACTTCCTGCTGAGGTAAATGACTGGGTGCTCTTCCCCGTTCCAGACCTGGGACAATACTGCTCCTAACCCCACATCTGACGCATCACTTTGTACGACAAAGTCTTTAGAGAAGTTGGGTGAGTACAACACTGGCTGGCTACATAAGGCTTGTTTCAAGAATTGGAATGCTGCCTCAGCCTCGGGGGTCCATTTAATCATGACCGACCCTTTCCCCTTCGTCAGGTTGGTTAGGGGCACAGCCTTAGAAGCAAAGTGGGGAATGAATCGCCGATAATACCCAGCGATTCCCAGAAAGGCTCGTACCTGCTTCTTGCTGTTGGGACGTGGCCAACTCTGGATGGCCTCGACTTTGTTGAGTTGGGGTTTTATTACTCCCCTCCCAATGGTGTACCCAAGATATTTGGCCTCCTCCTGCCCAATGGTACACTTCTTGGGGTTAGCCGTAAACCCCGCTTCCCGAACAGAGTCCAGGACTGCTTGCACTTTTGGCAGATGTGAGGCCCAATCTGTGCTATGGACAATTATGTCATCCAGGTAAGCCGCAGCATACTTCCGATGGGGCCTCAGCATCTGGTCCATTTTCCGCTGGAATGTGGCCGGCGCATTCTGTAACCCGAACGGCATTCTTTTATATTGGAACGCCCCGTCTGGAGTTACAAATGCGGTTTTCTCTTTGGCCGACTTGGCCAGGGGGATTTGCCAATACCCTTTTGTGAGGTCAAGAGTCGTCATGTATCGGGCTGTTCCCAGCCGGTCGATCAACTCATCTATACGTGGCATGGGGTAGGTGTCAAATTTTGTAACTTTGTTCAACTGTCGAAAATCGTTACAAAATCGCCAGCTCCCATCCGGTTTAGGCACCAACACAATGGGACTAGACCAATCACTTTGGGACTCCTCTATCACCCCTAAGTTCAGCATTTTCTGTACTTCCTCCCGTATTGCCTCCCGTCGGGCCTCTGGGATCCGATAGGGTTTTAACTTCACCCTTTCACCGGGCGGGGTAATGATGTCATGCTCTACCCCAGATGTTTGTCCCGGCAGCTCAGAGAATACCTCCTTGTTGCGAAGCACAAACTCCTTAACCTCCTGTTGTTGGGGTTGTGACAAGGTGGCTGCTATTCCAACCTCCGGAATCACGCAACCAGTTTGAGCTGGTGACCAAGTGTCTGCGACTAGGGACTCTCTATCCCTCCAGGCTTTCAACAGATTAACGTGATAGATCTGTTTGGGCTTTCGCCTTCCTGGTTGTCTGACCTTGTAATTCACTTCGCTCACTTTTTCCATTATCTCGTAGGGGCCTTGCCATTTGGCAAGGAATTTACTTTCAACCGTAGGGACAAGTACCAGTATCCTATCCCCCGGGGAAAAGGTACGGGTCTTGGCTCCACGGTTGTACACTCTCTGCTGTGCTAACTGCGCTTGGGCCAAATGTTCCTTCACGATGGGCATTACCTGTGCAATTCGGTCTTGCATCAGGGCGACATGCTCAATCACACTCCTGTGGGGAGAACTCTCACTTTCCCAAGTTTCCTTGGCAATATCCAACAGCCCTCTTGGGTGTCTCCCATACAGTAACTCAAAGGGGGAGAATCCCGTAGAGGATTGGGGCACCTCCCTAATAGCAAACATCAGATAAGGAAGTAGACAGTCCCAATCCTTTCCATCTCTATCCACCACTTTCTTCAACATTTGTTTTAGGGTTTTGTTGAACCTTTCAACCAGCCCATCGGTTTGGGGGTGATACACAGATGTACGTAATTGCGTCACTTTGAACAATTTACACAGCTCCTTCATAACCCGGGACATAAAGGGTGTACCTTGGTCCGTAAGCAGTTCTTTACAAATACCCACCCGGCTAAACACAAGAGATAGCTCTTTGGCTATGGTTTTGGCCGAGGTATTTCGGAGAGGGATCGCTTCTGGATAACGGGTGGCATAGTCCATTATAACTAATATGTACTGGTGCCCCCTAGCGGACTTGATTATAGGACCTACCAAATCCATGGCGATCCTCTCAAACGGGACCTCAATGATGGGTAGAGGGACCAGCGGGCTACGGAAATGTGGCATCGGGGCCGACCTCTGACACACAGGGCAGGAGGAACAATAATTTTCTATGTCCTTCATCACCCCCGGCCAATAGAATCTCTGTAATACCCTCTCTCGGGTTTTCTCTGTCCCCAGATGACCTCCAAGAATGTGCCCATGGGCCAACTCCAACACCAACTTCCTGTAAGGTTTGGGCACCACAAGCTGCTCAACGGTTTCTTCTGCCCTTTTTGCCACCCGATACAGTAGGTCCTTCTCTACGCTGAAGTATGGGTAAGTGCAGGTATTATCTGGGTTCACTAACTCGCCATCTATTTTCACTACGTTTTCCCGTGCCTTTATTAGGGCGGGGTCTTTCAACTGTTCTGTGGCAAAGTTTTCCCTGTGAACCTCAAGATCCGAAAACTCCACAGACGGTAGGTTTTCGTCTGAGGAGGTGGGCTCCTCTCCAGTTTCTTGAGTCTCCCCTGCCAATACTGATAAGGGAAATTCTGGAGAGTCCTCACCACTCTCAGGGGAGTTCTGGCTATCACATTCCTGGTACATAGGGGCACCAGTGGGGGGCTCAGGATCATCCCACAGTTCCCAGAACTTCGGAAAATCCCTTCCCACAATGGCGTCATGCGGTAACTGAGATACTAAGCCCACTGGATGAGAGAGGGTACCTTTGGGGGTCTCGAAACACACTGTAGTCACTGGATACTCTCGGGTGTCCCCATGCACACAAATAACAGCTACCTTGCTATTCCCAGAGACCTCTGTTTTAACTAACTCAGCCTTTATCAGGGTCACAAGGCTACCTGAATCCAGCAATACCACAACATTTCTACCATTAACACACATTTTGCATAAATGTTTCTCAGTTCCTCGAATGGCAGTGCATGCGACTGTCGCACACAGCGACTGACGTCTGCCCGTCAGAAAGTCACACTGCATGGGTTCCTCCACAACCGGGCAATTGGCTGCAATATGTCCCGCTTGCCGGCAGCGGTAGCAAACGATCCTTCTTGCGGCCTCTTGAGCCGCTGATTTCCCAGGCTGTTCTCGCCAAACTTGGGGTAGAGCTCCCACCCTCTCACTCTCTCCACCCTCACCCCTTGGAATCCTCTTATCCGCCCCTGGGGATGGTCTGGTCTTAGGGTGGAAAGTCCGAGTGTCTCTGGAAGAGGCCGTCAGGTTCTCTGTAGCCAAGTATTTCTCCACACGATCCACAAGACCATCGGCCGTCTCTGGGTCTCCATGGCTTACCCACTTTTGGATGGCAGTAGGAAGAGCTCTCAAAAACCGATCCATTACAACACGTTCCACAATCTTTGGTGCGGACAAAGTCTCTGGCTGTAGCCACTTTCTGCTCAGGTGAATGAGATCATACATTTGAGACCTGGGGGGTTTTCCAAGCTGGAAAGTCCAGTTATGCACACGCTGAGCCCGGCCAGCCTGGGTGACACCCAGCCTTGCCAATATTTCAGCTTTTAGCATCGCATAGTCTTTTGCTTGGTTAGGCTCTAGGTCATAGTAAGCTTTCTGTGATTCACCAGTTAACAGAGGAGCCACCAGTCCAGCCCACTGCTCCTCAGGCCACTTTTCTCTTTCAGCGGTCCTTTCAAATGTGGTCAAAAATACCTCTGGATCATCCTCTCCAGTCATTTTTGTCAATAAACGACTCACCCCAAAGGACGCGGTATTAGTGGGACGGCTTTCCTCACTGGTCTGCGGACGTTGCTGCATTGCTGCTTCCATCTGTTGTTGTAGTCTCTGCTCTTGCTTCTGTAACAGGTCTATGAAGCGGGCCTCAGATTGCTGCTGGGCTTGTTGCTGAGCCTCCAGACTCTGTTGCAAAGTTGCGTTTGTCTGCTGCTGGGCTGCAAGGCTCTGTTGATGAGCTTGCTGCTGGGCTGCAAGGCTCTGTTGATGAGCTTGCTGCTGGGCTGCGAAGTTCTGTTGTTGAGCTGCAAGGCTCTTTTGCAAACCTGCATTTGTCTGCTGTTGATTGGCATTTGCTAGAGCCAGCTGCTTCAGTATCTCCTCCATGCTGGCTTAAAAAAAAACTGCCCGCATTCTCCACCAACTGTGAGGGGGTTAGCTCGGCAGCGGGTGTGTGTGACCCCCGAGATGGGCTCCCCACACAAAAACAGGCCCAGCAAACGGTGGTTGTGGTTTTCAAAATCAAAAAGGTGCGGTTTATTTTCTATTTACAGTGACAAAACACAGCAAAGCAAAAGAAACATAAACAAAATAAATCCTGGTCAACTTGACCTCTGACTAAACATACAGGTTTCCTAACTAACAACTGGGATCAGCCTAGTGCTGTCCTAGTCCCTAAGTCCCTGGTTTTAAATGTCCAAGCAAATAGCCACACAGGCTTTGTCTCACCGCACAGGGGTTCACTCTCCCTAGACAGTCCACACAGGTCTGGTTCCAGGCATGAGCTAACATCTAATGAAGCTGGGAGTTCTTATAGAGGCCTAAATGAGCTGACAAGCTTCAGCTGGTCTCATCAACTCCCTGTCTGTACGACGCCCCACACTCTCCCTAGAGGTATGAGTCATCCATGAGCCCACTAGCCTTATACAACTCTCCACCTAGTTGTATAAGTCGGCGTAAAGCCTGAATCTGGGCGAAATATATCTACCCCCCTGGATGCAACCAGGTGACTTTACCTTCCTGCTGTCACAAAAGGTATATAAAAACACAATGTACAGAGACCAGCACCTAAACACCTCTCAAACATGACAACCAAGATAAAACATTTAAAATACAAATCAATAAAAAAACATTCTTCTAAGATTTATGGTCCAATTAGAGAAATGTATATTCCCTGATTCAACGTGAACCTTGATCTGAAAATGATCAAAATTTGAATACATATAGTATATGGAAAAAATGTATATAGAAAAGTCCACTGTATTAGAAGTTGAGTATTGTGATGAAAAAGCAGAATTGTACTGATACAAGAAGAAAGCAACAGTGTAATCCAGATTGAACAACAAATGTGAAAAGGACAATCCGCAGCTCCATACATGCTCTTAAATCAGTCTGAATTTATTGTATCTCCATAAAAATGCAGCAGAGGTAGACGTGTTTCAGCTGCAAAGGCCTTGTTCACAACAAATGTGAAATGCAGTATAGAGGTGATGTCTGTTTAGCAGTACCCCAAACTAAGAGTTTATGTGAATGAGAATCTTATGACAAAATGTAAACTGATGTTCAAAGTGGCAAACAAAGGTGTAGATAGTGCAGAAGGAGCAGTGACATAGGATGGAAAAAATAAAGTAACACACAGGATGATCAACCTAATGATGGATGAAAGCCAGGCAGAGTGTCATAGTATGCAGGAAATATAGAAAAAAAGACAAGAAACCCTCCACCGCAGATTACTCGAATTGCTAATATTACATTATTCCTTGTTGCTCAAATAGGTTATATATTGCTCCATTGGTGCCACCTTGCTAGAGATTGAGTTTTGGGAAAAGAAAAAGCAAGTTCTATAAGTGATAATATAACTTATGTAATAGAATTTCAGTCTGACAAAGCCTTTATTGCACAGTAGGGATGAGCCGAACACCCCCGGTTCGGTTCGCACCAGAACATGCGAACAGGCAAAAAATTTGTTCGAACACGCAAACACCGTTAGAGTCTATGGGACATGAACAGTAAAAATCAAAAGTGCTAATTTTAAAGGTTAATATGCAAATTATTGTCATAAAAAGTGTTTGATGACCCGGGTCCTGCTCCAGGGGACATGTATCAATGCCAAAAAAAACAGTGATTTTAATAATGCTTAAAGTGAAACAATAAAAGTGAAATATTCATTTAAATTTCATACCCAGGGGGTGTCTAAAGTATGCATGTAAAGTAGCACATGTTTCCCGTGCTTAGAACTGTCCCTGCACAAAGTGTAATTTCTGAAGGAAAAAAGTCATTTAAAACTACTCGCGGCTATTCATGAATTGTTGGTCCCGGCAATACAGAGAAAAGTCATTGAAAAAAATGACAGGGGTCCCCCCCAGTCCATTACCAGGCCCTTTGGGTCTGGTATGAATATTAGGGGAACCCCTGACATTTTTTTCAATGATTTTTATCTGTATTGCCGGGACCCGACAATTCATTATTAGCGCAAGTAGATTTAAATGACTTTTTTTCCTTCAAAAATTAAATTTTGTGTGGATTTTAAGGGGAACTCCACACCAAAATGAAAAAAAAAATGTTTCCCGTGACGCACCAGAGGGGGACGCCCTTGGGTATAAAATAAATGTCACACGGCTCACACGTCATTCACCCGGGAGCCTGCTATGGAGGATGCTGTATCGTGGGTAGCGGCGGGTAGCGGCGGGTAGCGTGGGTCCGGGTCTTGGAAGGATGTACATCGCTGGAATTTTTTTTTTTTTTTTTATTAAAGGACTTTTCCCAAGCTGTCTGTGTGTTTTTTTTACCTTTTTTGACACTTTTTTTGTGAAATGGTAGAGGTACAATGTACCCCGTTACCAATTCACATAGGGGGGCCAGAATCTGGGGGTCCCCTTTGTTAAAGGGGGCTTCCAGATTACGATAAGCCCCCACCCGCAGACACCCACAACCACAGGGCAAGGGTTGTGGGGATGAGGCCCTTGTCCCCATCAACATGGGGACAAGGTGCTTTGAGGGGTCACAGACCCCCAAAGCACCCTCCCCATGTTGAGGGCATGTGGCCTGGTGCGATTCATGAGAGGGGGGCGCTCTCTCATCCCCCCTCTTTTCCTGCGGCCTGCCAGGTTACATGCTCGGATAAGGGTCTGGTATGGATTTTTGGGGGAACCCCACACCATTTATTTTTTTATTTTGCCGTGGAATTCCCCTTAAAATCCATACCAGACCTGAAGGGTCTGGTATGGATTATTTGGGGGAACCCCACGCCATTTTTTTTTAAATAAAATTATGCGGGGTTCCCTTTAATATCCATACCAGACCTGAAGGGCCTGATATGAAATTTGGGGGGACCCCCACACATTTTCTTTTTTTTTTAATTTTGGTTCCCTGCACAAAATGTCATTTTTGAAGGAAAAAAAAGTAATTTAAAACTACTAGCGCTTTTAATGAATTGTCGGGTCCCGGCAATACAGATAAAAGTAATTGAAAAAAATGGCAGGGGTTCCCCTTAATATTCATACCAGACCCAAAGGGCTTGGTAATGGACTGATGGGCCCTGTCATTTTTTTCAATGACTTTTCTCTGTATTGCCGGGACCGACAATTCACGAATAGCCATGAGTAGTTTTAAATTACTTTTTTTCCCTTCAGAAATTACACTTTGTGCAGGGACAGTTCTAAGCACTGGAAACATGCGCTACTTTACATGCATACTTTAGACACCCCCCAGGTACAAAATTTAAAGGAATATTGCACTTTTATTGTTTCACTTTAATGTCCCCTGGGGCAGGACCCGGGTCCTCAAACACTTTTTCCTTGTCAATTTTGTCTATTGAATATTAAATAATAAAGAAAGTTACAATTAGTAATAAATAGTTACAACAAATGGTAATATTAGTTAAGTATATGATAATAAATTGGATGGAATTATACATATCTGAAGATTAGATATTTTACATAAACAGGTAATCAACTCGAAAATGAAATGTTAAGTTAATATAAACAATTGAAAAATGTAATATGTAAATATGTGCTAATACACTTAGTTCCAGGCATATTCAATTAACCACTTCCATACAGGGCACTTATACACCTTCCTGCCCAGACCAATTTTCAGCTTTCAGCGCTGTTGCACTTTGAATGACAATTGCGCGGTCATGCTACACTGTACCCAAACTAAATTTTTATCATTTTGTTCCCACAAATAGAGCTTTCTTTTGGTGGTATTTGATCACCTCTGGGATTTTTATTTTCTGTTAATTTTTTTTTTTTTAAATTTAGAAAAAAAAAAGTATTTTTTTTGTTACAGTTACAAAACTTTGTAAATAAGTACGTTTTATCCTTCTCTAATGGGGCTGCACTGACGGGCACCGATAAGGTGGCACCAATGAGGTGGCACTGATGAGATGGCATTGATGGGCACTGATGATGGGCACTAATATGCGGCACTGATAGGTGGCACTGATATGCAGCATGGATGGGCACGGATAGGCGGCATAAATGGGCACGGATAGGCGGCACGGATGGGCACAGATAGGCGGCATGGATGGGCACGGATAGGCGGCACGGATGGGCACTGATAGGCAACACGGATGGGCACTGATAGGTTGCACAGATGGGCATGGATGGGCACTGATGCGTGGCACGGATGGGCATGGATGGGCACTGATACGCGGCACGGGTGGAGACTCTTTACCTAGATCGGTGTTGTGGGGTGTCAGACTGACACCCCGCACCAACGATCGCCGCGATGCACGCCCCCGGGGGCGCGCAGCGGCTTGTTATCCTGCCGACGTCATATGACGTCCGTTCAGGATATTGAAACCACTTTGCCGCCGTCATTCTGTAATAGGGCGGGTGGCAAGTGGTTAATATATAGTCACTATGGAAAGAAAGCTAATTGGAAATCAACTAATTCAATAAAAACGTTAAAAATGTATAATTATTGTAAGTAATAACTAAATATAGTATTTATGTATAATACATTACCATTTAAATATGGTAATACAAAAAATAGGGAAATAGAAAAAAGTGACAGAGTAATAGTAAAACGGAAAGAATGAAAGCAAGAAAGAGAGAAAAGAGTCTAGGATAAGAAAGTTCCCTGGAGCATCTATATTGTAAGAATATTATTAAGTTAGTACAGAAGATAAATGTTCATGTTTAGTACTTGTTTCCACTCATATTGTTGTATAATATTATAGTATTATAGTATATCAAGGTCTTAATAGGGAATTGCCAGGGATCGTAGACAATTGTTATAGATAATTAGTAATTTTCCGTAATAGTGGGGGATAGTTAGCAGAGAATATGTTGGTGAGATCAGGAGTGAGAGTAATACCTAGATATGTGAGGTGTGTAGATGACCAAGTAAAAGGGAGGGACGTTTTCGCTTGCTGTAATGTATCTGGAGATAAAGAAATATTTAGAGCTGTGGATTTTTGTGAATTTATTTTTAATCCTGATATTCGGGCAAATTGGTCTAATTTGTTGATAAGATTAGGGACAGTAATATGTGAGGAAGTCATAAAAATTAAGATGTCATCAGCAAATAAGCAAAGCTTATGTTGATGACCTGCTAATTCTATTCATATGATTGAGGGATCTGCACGAATGGATTGGGCAAGGGGTTCAATTAATAGGGCAAATAGGAGTGGGGAGAGAGGACATCCCTGGCGTGTACCTCTATTGATATCAACATGTCAGACTTGTATCCTGTGTATTTAGCATAAGCTTTGGGTTTATTATATAATGATGAAACCCAGCTTAGAAAGTGGGGGCCAAAACACCATTTTTGTAGAGCGAAATGTAAATATGACCATGATAAAAATAAGATTTTTTGATGTCTAGTGATACAAGCCATGTAGGTATTTGTCTAGTTTCAGCTGCTTGGATCATCAGGGCTGTTCTACGGACATTATCTGAAGCTTGGCGCAAGGGGATGAAACCTACTTGATCTTTGTTGATTAGGGAACCAATTATATTATTCAGCCGAAATGCCATAACTTTCGCTAGTAGTTTTATGTCTAAATTTAATAAAGATATTGGCCTATAATTTGCACAGGCTAAGTCATCTGACTGAGGTTTAGGGATCATTGTTATTATTGCTGTAAGGGTTTCTGATCTAAAAGATTGATTGTTGAAAAGGGAGTTGAATGCTTCTGACAGCATGGGAGTTAATACATGGGAGAATTTTTTGTAGTAGAGGGCTGAGAACCCGTTAGGTCCTGGACGTTTGTTTGGTTTGAGGGATTTGATTGCCAGTTCAATTTCACTAGAGGTAATGGGATTTTCAAGACTATCGTATTGTGTCTGAGATAGAGTTGGGAGACTTAATTGTGAGAAAAATTATTCTGCGTTGGATTGGTCAAAAGATCCTTCTTTTTTATAGAGAGAGGTGAGATGTTTATGGAAGGTGTGTAAGATTTTTACAGGATTACTTGTGTATCTATCTTGAGAGATTTTTAGTCTAATTGGTTTAAAAGGGTTATTTAATTTTTTGAGTGCTTGGGCAGGAAGGATACGTGGTTTATTTGCTTTAAAATAAAAAATTTGTTTAGATTTACGTAGTGTTTTGTCTACTGATTCTGATAAGAAGAGGTCAAGGTTTAAGCTAGCTTTATCTAGTTGTGACATTGTGGTTGGAGTAGGGTTAGATTGAAAAATACTATGGCATTTATTAAACTCATTTTCTAGTTCTCGCTGTAATTTTTCCTTCTATTTTTTAATATATGATGCTTGGCGTATACAATAACCTCTAAGAACAGGCTTGTGTGCTTCCCATAATGTTATTGGAGATGTGTCTGGAGATTTATTGTTGCCAATGTATTCTTTTATAGCAATTTCTAATTCAGCAGAATTTGACGGGTGAGACAACAACGAGTCATTAATATGCCAGGTGGGGTCATGTTTTTTGGGGATTAGTGAGGTAAAAGATATAATAGCACAATGGTCTAAACTTAGGTCAGGCAGACCCCCCCTTTCCACCTTCCTGGGATCGCCCAGTTTTCCCCCTGCTTTCCGATCCCCTGAGAGCTTCCATTGGTGGGTACAAAACTCCCTCTTGACATTAAAAGCACTATCGCAAGGCACACATTTCTGTTCATTTACACAACTCCAAGAACAGTTCGAAGCCCCGGGAACGGAATTCTTTAGATTCCTACAAATTAGGCACTTTTTCGAATCCCTATTCACATTGAACACTAGATCCAACTTATCCCAGTATGAAACAATCTGCCAGAATGGTGCTAGAGGCAAGGGAACGATCTCTACAATATATATGTCACTGAATGATTCTCAGCTTCCAGTTAAGTCCTCGGCTATGACCCATTGGGAATCAGACCTGGGTGTGGCATTCCCCCCAGAAGACTGGAGCGACATGCTACAGAATATGCACAGATGTACCCGCTCCATAGCCACTAAGGAGACAGTACTTAAACTACATACGAGGTGGTACCTCACTCCAGATAGAGTTCATAAATACTACCCTACAGTTCAGGAGACATGCTTTAGGGGCTGCCAGAGCCCTGGCACCCTTCTGCACACGTTTTGGGGTTGCCCTCATCTGAGGCACCTATGGAGCCAGGTGGCATCCAGGGTGACGCAGATTGCGGGCACCATCCTAGACCTGACGGCCCCGGTGTGTTTGCTCTTTGCCACTATACCGGGTCTGCCTCCCCATACCCAGAGATTAGTGAATACCCTATTCTGTGCAGCTCATTGGGCCATAGCCTTGAATTGGCGGTCCCAGTCGGTTCCATGGACACAGGTACTCCAGCGGATGGAGTCTATCCGTCTTATGGAGAGGATCTATCACACTATCATGGACACCATGCAGACCTTCCATAATAAATGGGCGGCGTGGTCGACAGGAGCGGCTATACTGTGACCAACGCACTGCTTCTTGTGAGGCCGCCTCTGTATGGTCGGATAGGTACCCCATATTCTCCCGTTTCCTTTGGGCCCTGGGCCTGGGGATACTAGGAGATGGTAAGGACATGTGATCCCAACCCAACTAGGAGTACATCCTATACTTTTTCTTTTTGTTTGATACTGGGTCGGTCAAATTATTCATACCAGAAGTAGCAGATTAAAGTTTATTTTTCAACAGGTTGTTTTCCCCTTTCTACCCATGTACCTGTCTAAGCTTTTTCTTTTCCCTAATCTTTCTTTCCCTTCGTTCTTATCCTTCCATGGAGATTCTCCCTTATTCCCCTCTAATCCTGTTTCCTTCTTGATTTCTTTTAAGCATAAATAGAATTTTCTGTTTGAACCCTGGGATGCACCCGAAGGGCCGTCACTGGGCCTGACCTCGAGTAACACATTTAGTTTCTGCCCCTGTGACTGATCCTCTTATGCTCTTTTCCTCTCGATATTATATGTTGTGATGTAATTTTTATGTTATATGTGTGGGTTGCATCCCGATAAGATATGTGCTTTTTTTTCTGTCTATACCCAATAAAAAAACGTTTGTATTAAAAATAATAGCACAATGGTCAGTCCAAGTATACGGTTTAATAGATGAGGCTATTAATTCTGGGGACATACTCATAAAAATTAATATATGATCAATGCGTGAGAATGATCTATACGGGTGCAAGTAAATTGAGAATTGACGTCTGGTTGGGTTAATTTCACGCCATGAGTCCATTAATGAATATTGTAGGGGGAGTCTTTGGAAAGATTTGGATTGAGAATTAGACATAGCTGGAGTTGGGGATTTATCAAGGTAAGGGTATAGTGTTTGGTTTGAATCTCCACATATCAAGAGTGTACCTTGTTTGTGAGTGTCTATTACTTCAAGTAAATGGGGGAGAAATGATGTCTGTCTCTTATTTGGAGCATAGTAAGAGACTACTGTAATTGGGATGTCACATAGATGACCCGTGAGTATAAGGTAACGGCCTTCTGGATCCTTGATTTCTGCTAAGGGGAAAAAAGGTATGGATCGATGGAAAGCTATTAATACACCTCAGTGTTTGGATTTGGCTGAGGCATCAAAAACCTGGGGGTAACTTGAACCAAAGTATTTAGGTGTTGAAGAATCAGTAAAGTGTGTCTCTTGGACACACTATGTGAGCTTTAGATGAAGACAACGACCTGAACACTTTCGTTCGCTTCCTCAAACACTTTTTATGACAATAACTTTTGATTTCTCCCATAGACTTTTAAAGGGTGTTCCGCGGCTTTTCGAAGTTGCCGCAGACACCCCAAATTGTTCACCGAATGGGCGAACAGCCAATGTTTGAGTCGAACTCATGTTTGACTCAAACATAAAGCTCATCCCTATTGCACAGTCAGATTTTCCAAAATTTACTGAAAGCTGGTCCCAATCATTTGCTTACTCACTGGGGAGAAGAGTGAAGGATCCATGTGCACCACTGGGAGAATATTACAGCAGATCCCAGCACTGTGGGAGGTAAGTGATGATAGGCATATAACTGTCTGCCTGGTGTTCTTGTGGCCTGATCTGTCCATAGCCAGGTTTGTCCTTTTACAATAATCCCTATGTGGATTAAGAAGTCAAACGTGATACATATTAGTAGGTTATAGGAATGTTACAGGGATCTTCCTACAATAGGATATCAGAGAGGACTGTACTACTTACCCGTAGGTCTTGTTCACCTGGTGACAGATAGGTGGTAAAAACAGTTGTTTAATATGCGCTTCTACCACTCCTGATTGCCTACTAGCACGTCAACAAGCAGACATGGTTGTGTACATTGTCGTGGTTGGCAACCTTCTATAGCATGATGAAATTTTGGGTTCTAACAAAATACATAGTCAGCAAGTCACAATGGTATTGCCATTACAGCATAATATGTTTTTAAGTATCTATCCATCTCTTCTTTGATTACCAAACTGACATGTCCCTATAATGATAGACATGGTATAAGGGGTAAATAAATTCAATCAAAGATAAGCACAAACACTTTTTGATGAATGTAATGATGACAGAGCTTGGTACATATCTTTAGTGTACTGTAACTTTTCAGGCTGTTCTTCTCTTACAAATCTATAAAGACATTTTCATTTGTTTACATTAGCATACCTTCAAAGTTTTCAAAATCAATAAAGGCATTGGAAAAAAATAGTAGAGGAAAAGCCAGCAGCAATCAATAGATGTAAATGTTGTTTTAACTTTGTAAATCACTTTATAATTTCCTGTCTATTTGCTATGCCACATTTAAACTTGTGTATGCTGCAAATTCTAAAAAACACACTTTGCCTTAGATCAGTGGTTCTCAACTCCAGTCCTCAGGACCCACTAACAGGCCAGATTTTAAGTATTACCTATGGGAGATGCAGACTAGAATACTGCAATCATTGAGCAGCAAATGATATCATCTGTGATGTATTTCAGTTATCTTGAAAACCTGGCCTGTTAGTGGGTCCTGAGGACTGAAGTTGAGAACCACTGCCTTAGATCAAATTAGAGAAGTGTGTCTATTGTGGATGATACATTTTGACTTTCTAATAAAAGAATTCAGTCCGAATTCAGCGTTGCCTAGCTATATATGGAGAGGTTTCCTTTAAAGTTTAACTAAAGTCAAAACTTTTACGTTTTTTTTTAAAGAGTGGATAGGGATTAGAACCCCTGTTTGTTGTTATTGCTGTCTGTGCCCCGATTAGGGAGATCCTCCCACACTCCAAAGACATGCTGGTAGGTTAATTGGCTCCTGTCCAAATTGGTCCTAGTATGTGCATGTATGAATGTAAGTCAGGGACCTCAGATTACAAGCACTGTGTAAATTGACAGCGCTATATAAGTGCTTGTAATAAATAAATCCCCCCCCCCCTCTATTTGTCCTGTTTACTATTATCATCAAAAAGGAAAGTAAAAGAAAATCACGGATTTTGGGTTGACACCAGAACAGAAATAGAGGGGAAATATTCAAATGGAGACACTAGTTCTGGTGACCTTGATGACACACTGGGATTCTCTCACTTTGGAGGGAATTCCTCTCACTTCCTGTTTTTGCTATGGGACAGGGAGTGAATGAAAATGTCTCCTATGGGACACAGATGGCAAAAAACTGACTGGGGCTAAGAAAAAAAAAAGTTGTGCCTTTAGTTACACTTTAACCACTTCAGCCCTGGAAGAATTTGCCCCCTGAATGACCAGAACATTTTATGCGATACGACACTGCGTCGCTTTAATTGACAATTACATGGTCGTGCGACGCTGTACAGAAACAAAATTAATGTCCTTTTTTCCCCACAAATAGAGCTTTCTTTTGGTTGTATTTGATCACCTCTGCGGTTTTAATTTTTTGCGCTATAAACAAAAAAAGAGTGACAATTTTGAAAAAACAAATACATATCCAAAATAATAATAATAATAATTTATTCATCAGTTTAGGTCGATATATATTCTTCTACATATTTTTGGTAAACAAAATCGCAATAGGCGTATATTGATTGCGCAAAAGTTATCGTGTCTGCAAACTACAGGATCGATTAGGGACTTTTTTGTTTTACTGGCAATGGCTTTATTGCTATAAAAATGCACTGATCAATGTAAAAATGACCCTGGCAGGGAAGGCGTTAACACTTGGGGGCGATCAAGGGGTTACGTGTGTTCCCTCAGCGTGTTCTAACTGTATGGGGGATGGGCTTTCATAAAACAGTGTCATGTCACTAGGCAGAACGGGGAAATGCCTTGTTTACATAGGCAGTTCCCCGTTCTGCCTCTCCTCACCACGATCGCAGGCGCACGCCCGCTATCTTCATTTTACGGACTGACGTACAGGTACATCGGTTTGTGCAGGAGAGCCATTCTGCCAACGTATATCGGCATGAGCCGGTCGGCAAGTGGTTAAGGTCAACAAGAGATCTGTCTTCATCCTGATTGTAAACCCTCTAAATGTGGCAAGACATTTTGTCCCGCACTGTTATTCTATCCCAGGGTTCCTCAAACTACGGCCCTCCAGCTGTTGCGGAACTACACATCCCATGAGGCATTGTAAAATTCTGGCATTCACAGACACAACTAGGCGCAATGGGAATTGTAGTTTATGAACAACTGAAGGGCCATAGTTTGAAGACCCCTGTTCTACACCAACTTCTTATTAGCCAGAGCGGTTAGAACCTCTGTTTGGTTTTTATTTCTACAATTAAAATAATAGTGTAGCGACCTCACCCCTCTCACCCCTTCTCATTCACGGCTGGTCTGTCTCGTCTAGGGGTTAACACTGGGGGGGAGGGATGAGATACACCACGGCCTATGTCCTCCACAGTGTAAAGGTGAAGGCCAGAACTATCGGGCTTTGTGTATGTGTCCCAGAGTCAAATCCTCTCCTCGGATTGACTCCCCTTTGCTCCTAGTAACCAGAGTTCCACACACTGAATAGGTCCAACTTGTATTTATTCTTCTCAATAAATAGTCATACAGCACAGACAGGTTGAGTCCCATATACCACTTCAGTATTTGTAGGGAGTAGGCCAAGGCACAATTCTTCTAGATAAAGCTAACCACTGTAGTATCACCAGTGGCGAATAGTCACTGCCATTGACTATATTGAACAGAACATGAATTACCTTCGCTAGCACAGCCCCTGTCAGGGGAAAGTAATCCGTCCAAGGGAGTCACCGGCAATGCTGCGCCGGACTCTCCAGAGAAGTTCCGCTCACCAGTCTTCTCGACCTCAGACACGGGCACCCAAGGAGTTAGGGCCCCCTCGGATTCCTCCACCCTCGCGGAACTCAGTCGAAGGTACTGAGCTCCAGGCTTTCGCCATAGTACCTCACCCCAGGCTAAAGGTGCCTGAGATGGACTCCATCTCTCGCTCCGGCCAGGTCAAGGGCACCTGGGCCCGGAACTCCGGAACGCCAGCACCCAAGCTGAAGGTGCCTGGGTGTGGCTGCGTCCTCCGACTCTGAACCCCAAGGTCAAGGCGTCCGCCCCTTTTATCTCCTCGCCCTTTGCGTCACAGTAGGTTCCCCGCCCTGCTGTACCAGCGCCAGGAAATGACAAAAAGGAAGCAGTCTTGCGGTAAGTGTTCAACACCTGGTCAGCAGGTTTTGCTCATATTTATACTTCCTCACAACCGGGGTGAAGTAGCCAATGTACAGTGTACATAGTCATTGACAAATGTTATGGTGGTAAGATTATTACCTAGCTTAAAGTGTTTGTTAACCCAAAAAAATATTATTCCGATTCTGGTCCCTTAAAGCAGATTAGACAGCACAGTGCTTAATCTGCCCCCTCTAAACTAAAAAAAAAAAAAAACGGAACCTGCCAGCTCCACCCTGATCACTGTGGTCAAAGTGCGTCCCTCCGTCCAACGTAGCTGTCCCCTCTGCTCTCCTCTCTCCCCCTCACCCCCTCCTTCCTGCATATCAGCTTCTTCTGTGTCTCTGTCTCTGCCCCGCCCCCCTGCCCTCTACTATTGCAAATAAAAACACTAAGATTGTCACTGCCAGCCCCTCTACTAGAGGCTGGCATACCACACTATCCAAGTCCTTTGTAAAAACGAGTGCTCTAAACACCTCTTTAGAGCTGTCTTCAGGCCGGTCACGTGACTCGTGACCGCTTTACAGCTCTGAGACATTACTTCTGCGGTAGGTCACATGATCTCCCTGACTGACGCCAGAGGGAGATCACGGCCCCATCCGCAGAAGCGATGTCTCGGAACTGTAAAGCGTCCGTGAGTGACGTGAGCCGGCCTAAAGACAGCTCTAAGACGTGTTTAGAATGCTCGTTTTTACAAAGGACTTGGATAATGTGGTATGGCAGCCCCTACTAGAGGGTCTGGCAGTGAATAATATGTTAACAAACACTTTAATGTATGTAGCACCCTCATAGTTAGACTGCTAGGTAAATTTCGTTTTTAGTTTCTGCTTTAGCCAAGAGGAGCAGCAATTGCTTATTCTGGTCTGCTCAGGGCTGCACAGGCTGGGAGTTTGATTGCTTCCCTCTGCCTCTAGAAGAAGTTCCTGGAGTTTATGGAGTATTCAAATGACCGGCCTAAATATTAGGCAGCCAATCCCTGGGGAGGTGTGCCCAGTTGGTGGCTGGGAAAGCTGTTAAATAATTTGGAGCCCTAAGGAGATTGTCTTTTCTCCCTCCTGAGGGGGTGGATCAGTGAGCTGAAAGGAGGAGGGTCACATTTGCCCCTGGCACTCCCCTGGAAATGAATGCTGAGCTACTTACAAGAGGCTACACCAATGGACTGAGTGATCATGTTCCAGGATTTTGTGAGTAGAGCTTCCTATCTGTTTTGCAAGCTACTTCATAGTCCCTAGCCATGAACCTATAGGCTGTTCCAGTCTAGCCATATCTGTTCTCAAGCCTTGTTGAACCTGATCTGCAAAATATCTCATTGTTTCCAGTTGTAAGTGAAAAGAGACTGTGTTGCTGCTGCCTAGAGAAATGTCCTATATAAAAATGTGTCCAAGTGTTTTGGAGTATCCCCCATTGCCCCAAATACCCCCTTCCCAGTTCCCATAAGCTAAAAAATACAGAAAAAGACAAACCCCTAGACTGATCAATGAGCCGGGGTGGATGGCCTCTTGCTGTGTGCCTGGTGGCCTCTGCACCAGGATGAAGAAGAACAAGTTAGTTTAAGTGGCTTCTGCAGGGGTAGTGATACAGGTACAATAGAGAGAATATAAAGTGGATATCAGCTCCTTCCGTGCTTAAGACTGTATTATTCCTATCATTGGATAGTGAGAAATATTCTATTCCTGGTCTCTAAACTGGGCTTCAAGGTAATGATGCAACTGTGGATATCTAAGAAAGGACCCTCAAAGCAAATCTTATTTTCTTTGCAATGGCAAATGTGAAATTAACATTCTCTCCTGGTAAGCAGCCGATAGAGTTAGTATATGTGCCTTTCAAACTTAAAAACAGACATCTGGGACAGATCTAAGTTGATCCAGGATAAGATTGTTCCATACCAAGATCAGCTGGTAGTCCAGAGGTAGAGAAAGGACATTTTCTGCACCTCAGACCAGACACGTTTGGCTAGTTTTAGGATGGGCAATGGGGGAATAATCTGAGAACCTCAAGATATATCAGCATCTGGTTTGTATTTTAAAACATGTGCCCAGTGTGGGATTGCATTTAATTTAACCTAAAAATAGGGGAAAAAAATCTTATTTTGTCTCAGAAACTTTCAAACACATTAAGAAATCTATGCAAGCAATAATAAGAATGTTTTTACATGCTTGTTAAAGTATGTATAAACTCCAACTTTTTTATTTAAGTTTTGGAGAGAGTGGGGAAAGTTAACCCCATATATTGTTTTGTTTTTGTATTACATTAGGAACATTGGAACAAAGATCTCTGAATTAAAGGAGATTCTCTCTTTAAGAGTTGTTACTCAAGCAAGTGCTCTTATTGAAAAATGTCCTCCCTATTTCTGCTCTGATGACAATGCGCAATTGTGGATTTCCTATTACTTTTAGTCCCAGTGACGATGGTCTCCAGGACGAGTGACTCTCCCAGCAGGAGCCAAAAATTGGCTTTAGATTAAAAAAATGTCTTTAGATAACACTTTAACCCTAGCCTGAGCCTATGATGCACATACTAAAAGAAAGCAGAGCCTTGCTAAACAACAGTTAAAGGGTATCTCCACTTTCGTGGAGGGAAAAAAAATAGCAAATAAAGAAAAAATAATATAGCGCATATGATTGTGACACTAATCATATTGTAATTGAATGTTATTAAAAATTACCTTTCCTTTTCAATCTGCATCCAATGTAATTTTCTGAGAATACATTGCAATATGGCTACCTGGAGTTGTTCTGTACACAAAGTGTGTACTGACCACTCCCCTTAAACATAATTTTCTGCTTGTGTGATTGGCTCACCAATTGTCACAGAAGTCTGCCTAAGATACAAGCCCCATTTCAGGCATCCCTTGCAACAAAAATGTAATTTTTTGAGAGATACTTTCAATAGGAACATGTCTAAAGGGATGCAGGCCCAGCAGATTTCCTCATTAGTGCCCTGTAGCTCAACACCTGACAGGTAATTATGAAACCACTCCCATTAGACCTACTCAGAACAGAGGCACAGAGAAATATACAGGGATTTCTTCAGAATAACAAAAGGTAGGAATCTGCAACAAAGTTTGTTATAATCCTTGCAATGTACATTGATCACCCAGAGGGGATTGTTTTTTCTCAGCAAAAGTGGAGTTACGCTTTATGCTTATTTTGCTCAGCTGCTATGGGTCACTATATATTATTTGTTTTTGAACTATGTTTTCTTAATAAACCAAAAAGTGATATTTTAATACAAATTTATACAGCAGGCGTGTCAAATTGTGCATTTTGGGCCACAAGTGACCCTCTCGCTTCTTGCTTGTGGATCTCAATCAGTTTAAGAAATTAAATTGAGTGAGGTTTCAACTAAAGTGGTTGTAAAGGCAGGACACTTTTTAACTTAATATATTCCCCTGCATTAAGGTAAAAAAAATCCCAGTAATTGTGTTGCCCCCTTACCTCCCATATATACTTACCTGAGTCTTATCTTGATCCAGCATTGTGCCCACTTGCAGTAGCATTAGCCTGTGTTCTTCTCCTCACAGGTCACATGTGCTTCTGCTGTCAATAAAATCCTGTGAGGAGGCAGAGCCGAGCCACGCTGTGTGAGGAGGATCAGAGAGTTAATTCCGTTTCTGGGTTGGGTAACACACAAAGTACAGGAGTCTGGGTTGGGTAACAGACACAATGCAGGGGTCTGGTGTGGATAACATACATAGTGTAGAAAGGTAAAAGAAAAGTGATGCAATGTATAATTATAAAACTGACATATGGTCAATTAAAGTGAAAAAAACAATAAATAGTGACACCAAAGTCCATATATTGTACAAAAGTCCATTAAATTCAGTGCATCACCCAGTGTCTGAAGAGGTCAGGCAAAAATATATTTTTACCAGATCCAAAGACCTATCAAGGTCTATAATCAGATCTGTGAGCTTTCTAACCCTTCACACAGGGCCGTCCCTACCATGGGACCCGATGGTACCTTGGTCCCAGGCGGCACTTTAAAGGGGGCGGCAAATTGCCGCCCGCCTGCCAGCTAGCCCATTCCGCTGCTTATCTGATTACGAGCAGGGCCAGTGTTCTGCCGAGAAAGGTCCCGGCATTTTTTAAATTCATGCCTTATGTGGCTGTGAAGACATCCCGGACGCCAGACGGACCACTCTATCCCCAGCCTGCAGTGCCGCCCTACCAGCTGCAGTGAAAAGTTAGTTGGAGAGAGCCGGGATGAGGAGCAGCTGGCCGGAAATGCTGCATGATCAGTGGAACCGGCTGGGGTAGATGATATGGAAGCCCTGCATCATGTAACTACGGGCTTGCCGTGATATTACACCCCCCCTCCCCTCCTCCTGGGCACTCTGGGATCTGTTGTGGGAGGACAGGCAGGCAGCAAGCCACCACCTTCGCTGGCTCAGGTATAGTGGAAGCTCAGTGCTGCAGCCTGCACCCATTCACAAGAAACAAAAAATGTACTCTGCTGTCAGTTTATAGTGCATTGCACTATGTACAGAGGGGGAACAGATATGTGGGGGAGCAGACGTTCGGTTGGGGTACAGATATGTGTGTGGGGAGGGACAGATGTGCAGGGGGTACAGATATGTGTGTGGGGGGGCAGGGGGGTACAGAGGGGGAACAGATATGTGGGGGGGGCAGGTGTGCAGGGGGTACAGATATGTGTGTGGGGGGGTGGGACAGGTGTGCAGGGGGTACACATGTGTGTGTGGGGGGTGCAGTGGGGTACAGAGGGGGAACAGATATGTGTGTGTGGGGGGGGCAGGTGTGCAGGGGGTACAGATATGTGTATGTGTGGGGGGGGGACATGACAGGTGTGCAGAGGGTACAAATATGTGTGTGTGGGGGGAAAGGTGTGCAGGGGGTACAGATATGTGTGTGTGTGTGGGGGGGGTGTGCAGGGGGTACAGATATGTGTGTGTGTGTGTGGGGGGGCAGGTGTGCAGGGGGTACAGAGGGGGAACAGATATGTGTGTGTGGGGGGGGGGGCGCAGGGGGTACAGATATGTGTGTGTGGGGGGGCAGGTGTGCAGGGGGGTACAGAGGGGGAACAGATATGTGTGTGTGTGGGGAGGGGGGGAAACGGATGTTCAGGGGGGTACAGAGGGGGAACAGATATGTGTGTGTGTGTGGGGGGGGGGACAGGTGTGCAGGGGGTACAGAGAGGAACTGATGTGTGTGGGGGAGTTTGAGGAGAACAGAGGTGCAGAGGGGAACAGGCATTCAGGGTGATACAGTGATGGGGTGATCTGAGGTGGGAAGGTGAAAGAATTGTGGTGATCTGAGACCTGAAAATACAGGAATTGGGGCGATTTGAGGTGTGAAGGTTCAAGTCCACCTTTTGTAAAAAAATAAAATAAATGCAGATCTTTTTGCAGGTACAAAAATGTGCATTTATTATTATTTTTAGTAACAACCTATAAAGCATCGTACAGACAGGCAGTTACACAGTTAGCCTCTCTGTATACTGCCCTAGCCTGTGGACCACGGCTGGCGTGAGGAAGCGAGCCAGTGCCATACACTATTTGTCTTTGGGCCGGGTCCAGAGGAATAGGTGCAAACCTGTGGACCACAGCTGCACTTCAATAAAAAAAAATTGCGATACGGCACTGCATCGATTTAACTGACAATTGCGCGGTCATGTGACGTTGTACCCAAACAAAATTTACGTCCTTTTTTCCCCACAAATAGAACTTTCTGTTGGTGGTATTTTTTCATCAGTTTAGGCCAATATGTATTCTTCTACATATGTTTGGTAAAAAAAAAAAACACAATAAGTGTATATTGATTCGTTTGCGCAAAAGTTATAGCGTCTACAAAATAGGGGATAGATTTTATGGTATTTTTATTATTATTATTTTTTTTACTAGTAATGGCAGTGATCTGCAATTTTCAGCGAGACTGTGACATTGCGGTGGACAGATTGGACCCTTTTGACACATTTTTGGGCCCAGTGACATTTATACAGCAATCTGTGCTATAATACTACTGTGTAAATGTCACTGGCAGGGAAGGGGTTAAATGTGTTCCCTGGGAGGTGTTTCTAACTGGGGGATGGGACTCACTAAAGGAGGAGAGAGATCTCTGTTCCTAATTACTAGGAACAACAGATCTGTCTCTCCTCCCCTGTCAGAATGGGGATCTGTCTGTTTAAATTGACAGATCCCCATTCTGGCTCTCTGTGGAGTGATCGTGGGTCCTTTTATTCTCCTATATACATGTATAGAGCCATGACAGGTCCTCTTAATTGATCATGATATAAAATTATGAATGTGGGGGCCTTTTGGTGGGCGTGATTTTTTTTTTTTTTTTTGGGGGGGGGGGCAGCATTTCATTCTTGGTACCAGGCAGCACAATGTCTTGGACCAGCACTGCCTTCACATTAGGTGCAGATCATTCATATGGAACCGCTGGTGAAAGCAAGTCAATGGTAAAACCTCAGGGTATCCACAGCAGCCAATCCGACCATTGGTTATACAAGAAAAGGAAAACTCATTGCGCAGCATCCAAATTAAAAATGGGCAATTTATTAAAATTTCACTTACAACAGATAAGTGATCACAGACATTAGGAATGTAAATCATCCAAACACTCTCAGGAGCGTAATGACATCACCGTTATTCCAGCCCTGCCCTGCATACTGTAGTGCATACACATATATTTGGGGGTGCTGTGTGGAAATTTAGGGGTAGTCTAAGCCAGTAGTTGGGCTCAGACCAATCACTGATTCATTATTGCTTCTACTCTGGCTGTGATACTGCCTTGTGGTAGTGTTCTCTGTTGCCTGTAGGTGGCACTGTCACCGCCGGCCTAGGTTGAACTACAGGGGGTATCACAGCACCTTGGGTGTCCTCTCTCGGCAGCTGTGCAGTGGGCGTGTGCATGCTGGGAGAGGGTACATAAGGAGCAGACGCCATTAGGGCGTTCCAGGGGACCTTCGGTCCTGTAAGTGTGCCTTGCGGCCCGCATGGCACGAGGTGCGCGAGTGTGTTTGGGCCTCAGGCACCTTCAGCCAGAGGTTTCAATGCTGCAATGTAGGCCTGGCTCTGCTGGCAAGGGCCTACACCTCAGAGAAGAATCCCAGGCTGCCCACTTGTAGGGAGCCCACCTTTAGGAAAGGAGTACAGGGGAGGATCAGTCCCAGAGGAGATTAGCGACGGTACTGCTCAGGAAGAGGCCTGGAAACTCGCCTAAAGAGGGATTCATCGTCTCTATTATCCGTGTTCCTTCCCGGCTGCTAGGACCGCTCTTAAAGGGACTATCCGGGTGAGCAATACCCACTCAGGCTTGAGTGGTGACGAAAGACTGACACTGAGCTCTAAGTGTTGCGTGCCTGAACCTTCCCCTACTTTCTCAACTTCCTACTCTCTCTCTCTCTTCAAGTTTACCTCAAGTATAAAGAATAAAACCTTGCTGATTGGGTTTTTACTCCTGTGTGGACATTGGCCTTATCCCTTTCCCGCCGAGCGTACGCAGATATGCGGCCTAGGCTTTCGGGGGTTATACCGGGATGATGCCTGCAGCTGCAGGCATCATCCCGGTATCATTTTTTATATCCGGCAATTGGCTTTCCAGGGATAACAACCGATGCAGCTAAAAGCCGCTCGGTTGTTATCCCGGAGGAGCGGGAGTGGACACCCCCCCTCCCGCCGCCTCCGCCTAGAGAGAGACTGAAACGAAGCTGCGAACGGCTTTGATTCAGTCTCTTCAATGTAACCATGGAAGCGACGTCATGACGTCACGTCCGGGTTACTCGGCTGCCAATGGCGCCGGATTAAAAAAAATACACGGTATTCAGAATCGCCGTTTTTGGCAATCTGAATACTTTGAAGAGCAAAGGAAGGATCAGGGGTCTTTTAGACCCCCGATCCCTCCATAAAGAGTACCTGTCACCACTTATTACTGTCACAAGGGAAGTTTACATTCCTTGTGACAGCAATAAAAGTGATCAAATTTTTTTTTTTTTTAAAACACAATTTTAGATTATAAAAATAAATAAAATAAATAAGAAAAACATTTTTTTTTTTTAAAGCGCCCCTGTCCCTGCGAGCTCGTGCAAGAAAACGCATATGGAAGTTGCGCCTGCATATGTAAACGGTGTTCAAATTACACATGTGAGGTATCGCCGCGATTGTCAGAGCGAGAGCAATAATTCTAGCCATAGACCTCCTCTGTAACTCCTCTGTAACTCTAACCTGGTAACGGTAAAAAAAAATTAAAGCGTCGCCTATGAAATTTTTTAGGTACCGTAGTTTGTCGCCATTCCACGACTGCGTGCAATTATAAAGCATGACATGTTTGGTATCTATTTACTCGGCGTAACATCATCTTTCACATTATACAAAAAAATTAGGCTTACTTTACTTTTTAATGTTTTTAAAATTTATTAAAGTAAATTTTTCCAAAAAAGTTGCATTTAAAACACCGCTGCACAAATACGGTGTGACATAAAATATTGCAACAATCGCCATTTTATTCTCTAGATTCTCTGCTAAAAAAAAATATATATATATATATATATAATGTTTGGGGGTTCTAAGTACTTTTCTAGCAAAAAATACGTATTTTAACTTGTAAACACCAAATGTCAAAAATAGGCTTAGTCATGAAAGGGTTATTCTGAAAGATTTCTGCCTAGACAACGGAGAGAAGAGATCCACTCTAGAGAGGTAATTGATGCAAGACCCAACAATAACACCGCTCGCTCCTCTCTATACACAGGGAGGGGATACCGGGCAAGTAGCAGGTGTGCCCCGCTATTGGCGAAGAAAAGTGTGGTCTGTGTGCTACATACATATAGAGCACATACACACAGCATATACATTTATACATAAACATGCACAATGCCTCTCTGATGGTATTGCTGGCATCTTTAGTTCCCAAAAACGAATAGGGGCAGCCCACCCCTGACTTATTCACTTTGTTCTCACACTGCTCTTCTTCTTCTTCTTTTTGTGCCCTCCTCCTCTCCTGACAGACAGCTGATAAATGCAGTGTAAAGTGAGTGTCACTCAGAGAAAGGGCTTCTAATTTTCGATTTTCTAATTGTCAGTGGGGTCAAATTGTTCGTTTTCAACCACAGTGACGGGGAAGTTTAGAAATAATAGAAAACTTCTTGGTCAAAGGACTTTTCAGACAGTGTATGTGGTTTTCGTTTACATTCATTTTAAAACTGAAATTTTCACTTGCTTTTAACATTCAAACAACATTCTTTCATTCAGCGAATGTACAAAGATTTTTGGTATTAATATAATATTAACTGTATTGATTATTTGCCCTTTTTGTACCATAAAGGGCTCATTTTCATTTTTTTTAACCCATTATGTTACTGTCCGATTAATCGATTATGAAAATAGAAATCGATTAATTTCATAATCGATTCGTTATCGATTAGTTGTTTCGGCCCTAAATATAAGTGCCACGTAATTATTCCCAGTAGGAAATCAGGCTGTCCACTAACTGTAACACCCAGACATGAAATGTTTAAAATTGTTGACAACTACGTCTATCAAAATATCCATGATGTGTCCCAGTAATCCCTAGATCATAGACAATGACAATATAAATCCCTTTCAAGAGAATCTGATCAAATATCCCAGAAGGAACAGGTTTTGTCAGCTCCTCAAACTCATTTCCACATGTCTGCAAGCTTTCACGTTCCTCTGTATTTAGCAAATCCCAAAACTGATTTTTTTTTATGTCACCAGTCCAACATAACAGCATTCTATCCAGTTATTTATCTGAAAATACATTGTGTTACTACCCCATACAACAATGGAGGATATAAATCAATACTGTGCAGTACGCTAGTCCTCCTAGTGATATAAGATCATAACACTAAGAGTTGAAGATGCACATAATAGAAAGATTAATGAACCTTTGCTGAAAACCTTCAAATGGATTAAGATAAAAAAGATTTGGTTTAACAGCAAGCTTCCAGATATAACAATGAATGGCTAGAAATGAAGAGAATCTATCTTATATATATATATATATATATATATATATATATATATATATATATATATCACCAGGCATTGCTTTAAGCTTCGCAATTTCATTTGGACCTTAACAGAAATGAGTTTACCTTTTGCTTTAATATAAAAATCACTCATGTGTCTTCATAGCTATAAGATGATTTACGTTCATTTTTGATAGTTAATACAGCAATAAAAATGGACCCCAAGGCAGCATAAAATAGAGCCCTGTTCATGTTTGACTATAATAGTAGTACCGCCATTTGACTTCTAGCACAGGGAAGTTTATTACCGCTGACACATCCAAGGGGAATCTACACATGCCTGAAATCCTTCTTGACTCCTCACCAGTCCAGGCAGTTGTCCAACATATTCTTATTTTTCATCATCTGATTTCATTACAGAAATGCTTCAATTTCGACATGTATAGTTAGTGTCAAATATTGAAGATAATAGGTATATAACAGAAATACAAGCCCATACCAATGCATATCATAGATTATAGCATATGTCAAGGAAAAGTTGTAAAATAAATATTTAGTAAATATCTGCAATATACACACTCCATGGTTTATTCTTTTAAACATGTAAGTACAGAAGCATAATTGTTGCCATGTCAGAAATAAAGTGTGCACCTACCTCTCTGTTTAGCATGACAACACTGTATATTTTTAGCTCTGAATTTCTAAGGATGTGGTTTTAGCCCTGCCTAATTCATTTCTGAAGGATAACTAATAGTGAAGAATGAACCAAGAAATTTTGGTTTGCTGGACATTCACCCAACACTTGAAAAAATCTTACGTATATGGGGAGCCAAATCTTGTTTTTTCTGGCCCTTTCAAGGCAGGTTTTCAAGCATTTGGTGAAAATAGTAGCTGGGCACTGCTATTAGGGACATGTATCAATGCAAATAAAAATAAGAAACTGTTCTGCAAAAAGGGGGTCTTATAACAAAAGGGCAATGTTAAAAATACAAAATTCCTTTAAATATTATGCTTGGGGGGGGGGGGGGTGACTTTCTACAGCAGTGATGCACTACAGCAAAAGTGAAATTAAAAATAAATTTAAAAAAAACTGACATTTTCAATCCCCAGTCAGATTTTCTTTGCAAACAAAGTGAATAGGAGGTCCTGCTTGACTTCATTGTCTAAATAAGACCAAGACCATGCTGGTGATAGATAAAGGCTAATTTGCAATGGGAGTCTGCCTGGAGGGCTAGTCAAGATTGTCCAATTCATGTTGTTTTAGTGAATCTTTTTTAGTGAATGTGTAACATGGAGTACTACATACCATGTACTCATTTACATAGGGGGAGGGCCAGATCTGGTGGCCTCCTTACTTTAAACATTTCATTGCCTCTGACACAAGCCTTCCATCAACAGCACTCCTAAAGTGCAGAAAATGTAAAAACAATTCATAAAGATGTGTACCACTCAGTGCCCATCAGTGCAAATCAGTGACCATCCCTGCTGCATATCAATGCCCATATGTGCTGCCAATCAGCGCCCATCAGTGCTGCCTATCAACGCTGTCAATCAGTTTCCATCAGTACTGTCAATCAGTTCCCATCAGTGCTACCAATCATTGCCACTAAGTGCTTCCAACCAGTGCTGCCTATCAGTGCCAATCAGTGCCGCCTATCAGTGCCAATCAGTGCAGCCTACCAGTGCCAATCAGTGCAGCCTACCAGTGTCAATCAGTGCAGCCTACCAGTGCCAATCAGTGCAGCCTATCTGTGCCAATAGTGCTGCCAATCAGTGCCACCTATCAGGGCCCATCAGTGCTGCCTATTAGTGCTGCCAATTAGTGCTGCCAATTAGTGCCAACTATCAGTGCCACCAAGCAATGCTTATCATTGCCCATCAGTGCTGCCAATCAGTGCCCATCAGTGCTGCCAATTAGTGCCATTCAGTGCTGCCAACTAGTGCTGCCTATCAGTGGCCATCAGTGCTGCCAATCAGTGGCCATCAGTGATACCAATCAGTGTCAGCTATCAGTGCCAATCAGCGCTGCCTATCAGTGCCCATGAGTGCTGTCTATCAGTTCCTATCAGTGCTGCCAATCAGTTCCCATCAGTGTTACCAATCAGTGCCCATCAGTGCACTGAGTGCCGGGGTGGGGAGATAAACTCAGCAGCCAGGCACATTGTCCATGGGGGGCTGGCCAGGTGGGGCACAACTGAAATCTGTCGATGTTTAATAATGCCACATTCCGATCTTTATTATAATAGGTAATCACCACACTACTATTTACAATAAACTACTAGAGGCAAAATATAAAGTGTCAGTAAAAGGTTTGCTGCTAAGCACTGTTATGTGTTCCCACACCACAAAAAAAAGTGTAGCGCTAACTTACTGATCAATAACTTAACAATAATGGTGGAACCCTCTAATGTATGGAAATCTCAATAAACTTCAATATTATCATAATACCGGTCTCTGTGATATGTAACGTATATAATACACATCAATCTGAAAAAAATACATAAATGAAACTTAGCAGGGATGGTGGAAATAATCCCAGTGATGTGTGATTTCACATGTGATACACATCAAAATGAGAATAACCACTTAACGACCGCTCACTGTATATATACGTCGGCAGAATGGCACGGACAGGCACAATCACGTACCTGTACGTGACTGCCTTCGTATAGTTGGGGGGTCCCATCGGACCCCCTTTCTATACAGTGAGCGGTGGTTATCGTTCCGGGAGCGATCCGTGATGAGGGGACGGCCATTCGTTTCCGGCCACTCCCTTGCGATCGCTCCCAGCGAATGAGAATCTTCCTCTGCCTTTGTAATGTAAACACAGGCAGAGGAAGTGATGTCATCTCTCCATGCGGCGGTCTTTTAGATCCGGCGCGAGGAGAGAAGACATCTCACAGTAAGTGCACCAACACTACACTGACACCAGTACACGTAGGCACACTTACACCCCCCAGTCACCCCCAGATCACCCCCCAGATCACCCTCAGTCACAGTGCACAGTTTGCAGTGGTCATTTTTTTTACTGATCACTGCAATCAGTGTCATTTGTGACAGTAAAAAGTTGCAGGGCAGTTAGGTTTAGGCCAATTTAGGTCCAGGGTAGCCCCCTAACCACCCCTAATAAAGGTTTAACCCCTTTATCACCCCCCAGGTAACCCTTTCACCCCCTAACGCCAGCGTCACTAAGCGATCGTATTTCCGATCGCTGTATTTAGTGCCGGTGGTGCCCTAGATAGCCAGTTATTTATTTTTAGGTTCGCCACAGGTTTTTATAGCGTCAGGTACCCCCATATATTATTTTAACCCCCTGATTGCCCCTAGAGTTAACCCTTTCACCAGTGATCACCGTATAAGTGTCACTGGTGACACTGGTTAGCCAGTTAGTTATTTAGTTATTTAGGTTACCCGTCAGGTTTTTATATAGCGTCAGGTACCCCCATATAAAACCTAATAAAAGTTTTAACCCCCTAATTACCCCTAGTTAACCCTTTCACCAGTGATCACCATATAAGTTTTACGGGTGACGCTGGTTGGTTAGTTTGCTTTTTATAGCATCAGGGCACCCCCTGTATATAACCCAATAAAGGTTTAACCCCCTGATCACCCGGCGGCTGATATCAATTCGGTTTTAGTGCCAGAGAGGGTCTGCGTCGCCTCAGGCAGCGTTAGGTTAGTGCCAGTAACGCTAACACCCACGCACAAAGCATACACCTCCCTTAGTGGCATAGTATCTGAACAGATCAATATCTGATCTGATCAGATCTATACTAGCGTCCCCAGCGGTTTAGGGTTCCCAAAAATGCAGTGTTAGCGGGATCAGCCCAGATACTTGCTAGCACCTGCGTTTAGCCCCTCCGCCCAGCCCAGCCCACCCAAGTGCAGTATCGATCGATCACTGTAACTTACCAAACACAACACACATAACTGCAGCGTTCGCAGAGACAGTCCTGATCCCTGCGATCGCTAACAGTTTTTTTTGAAGCGTTTGATACATTTGCTGACAGTCAGGTGCTTTTTTACCTGTGAATCTTACTAGTGTACCCCTAAATTTAGAGCCCTGGCAAATCGAAGGTACACTAGTAAAGAGGGCTACGAGATTCTGAGCATGACAGATAGTGAAGAGGAGGTCACGCATCTGTCAGATTCAGGCTCAGAATATCTTCCTGTAGAAGACAGTGAAGTCAGCGGCTCCATGTCAGATAGCTCTGACGACGAAGATGAGGTCCCTGCTAAGGTCAGGCGTACCCGATCCCGAGCTTCTGAGGTTGTTGAGGAGCAAGAACTGCAGGGCTCTCGTATCATGGAGCAGAGTAGTACTAGCGCTGCTATTCCTTCTGGTGAATTGGCAAGCACCAGCGGCCTAGTACAGCCTGGGCGTACATCCAGCACTGCAGTATCACGGGGTGACATGGCGAGTCCCATAAGTGCAGTTCAAGCTGGCGAGGTGGCAAGCACAAGTAGTGTCCCGCTGCCACCAAGAAGAAGACAAAGGCAGGCCCTTCGTGCTCATAGTGCCCTTCCTGCAGAATTTGCCTATCCTGATTGGGTCCCCACCACTTCTGCAGAACCCGTACTTCCCCCATTCACTGCCCAACCCGGTATTCAGGTGGAAACAGCGTGTCATTGCGTGCTTATTGGTCCATGCACCCAATTGACCACATGCCGTGTTCTCTGCCTCCATGCCCAGGAAACGATACGAGCAGATCTTGCGGTTCATGCATTTCAACGACAATGAACTTTGTCGTCCACGTGGAGACCCTGAATACGACCGGCTCTACAAAATTCGGCCCCTCATAAACCACTTCAACAAACGTTTTGCAGCCTTGTTTATTCCCGATCAAGTTGTCTGCGTTGATGAGTCCCTGATTAAATTTTCTGGCCGCTTGTCTTTCAAGCAGTACCTTCCCAGCAAGCGTGCCAGATACGGGGTCAAGCTCTATAAGTTCTGTGACAGGGCAACAGGCTATGTATGGAGCTTTATGGTTTATGAGGGAAAAGATAGTCAGGTTGAGCTGGTCAACTGCCCAGATTACATAGGGAGCGCTGGCAAGATAGTGTGGAACTTGGTGTCACCCTTATTCGGAAAGGGGTACCACTTGTATGTGGACAATTATTACACGAGCGTGCCACTGTTTAGTCACTTGTTTCATCATCAGATTGGAGCATGTGGCACCGTGCGACCTAATCGCCGGGGCTTTCCCCAGAGGCTTGTAGATTCCTGTCTTAGGCTGGGGGAGAGAGCCTGCTTGAAGTGTAATAACTTGCTTGCTGTGAAGTGGAGGGACAATAAGAATGTTTTCCTTCTTACCTCCCTTAATGCAGACACGACAGTCCAAATTCGTACGGCGACTGGTGTTGTGGAGAAACTGCCCCGTGTCCACGAATATAACCAAAATATGGGAGGGGTGGACCTCAACGACCAGTTGTTGGCCCCGTATCCAATTGACCGTAAGACGAGACGCTGGTACAAAAAAGTGTCTCTATCCTTATTCCAATTGGCTTTGCTGAATGCTCATGTGCTATACAGAGCTTCAGGCGGGACGTTATCTCTCCTAAAATTCCAGGATGAGATAGTCACAGAACTCCTGTATCCAGGTGGTTCTGCACCTCACCATCCCCAACCAAATGCAGTAAGCCGGCTGCATGAGAGGCATTATCCGTATGTTCTCGAGAGTACCCCTACCCAACGAGCCCCCCAAAAAAGATGTCGTGTCTGTAGCAAGCGCGGATTTAGGCGTGACACCCGTTATTTTTGTCCATGCTGTCCTGACAATCCTGGTCTTTGCATTGGTAAATGTTTTGAACGCTTCCACTCAAAAGTGAAGTTTTAGCGTAGGGTACAGCATTGCACAGAACAGGACACACTTACACAGGGTCTCCCAAGATGCCATCGCATTTTGAGAGACCCGAACCATTACAGTTGTTAAAGTTACAAAAAAGTGTAAAAAATAAATCGTAAAAACAAAAAACACAAAAAACAAAAAAAAAAAAAATAGTTGTCGTTTTATTGTTCTCTCTCTCTCTCTATTTTCTCTCTATTGTTCTGATCTTTTTTACTGTATTCTATTCTGCAATGTTTTATCATGCTTGCTTTTCAGGTATGTAATTTTTTGTTTTCAGGTGCGCCATTCAGCTGCAGCGCGGAATTATTTATCTTGACAGCAACAGCGTTTGCTCCCACGATACATAAAGCTGTGACTCCAGTGCTGTAGGAGGTGATTTCACCACCACAGTTAAAAAAAAGAGCATATATGCCGAAGCATGGGGGCAGCAGGGGAGGAGGAGCGATTTTGCTCCTAATGCCACGTACATACGGTCGAAATTCCGACGGAGGCTTGCCCGTGGAAAAGTCCGACCGTGTGTACGCGGCATAACTTTTTTGCGGGAGGATGCCCCCATGCTTCGGCATATAAATATTTTAGGCACAGGTTGCGTTAAAAAAAATGTTTTATTTTTTACTAGGTTTTTTTTGGTATTTGCTTTGCAGGTATGGTATGGTAAGGTCTTATTGTTATACTGTAATGTTACTTTGTTTTAATGTTAACCATCATTTGCTTAGCAGGTACGCCATTCAGTTGCAGCGCGGATCTATTTATCTTGACAGCAACAGCGTTTGCTCCCACGATACATAAAGCCGTGACTCCAGTACTGTAGGAGGTGATTTCACCACCACAGTTAAAAAAAAGAGCATATATGCCGAAGCATGGGGGCAGCAGGGGCGGAGGAGCGATTTTGCTCCTAATGCCGCGTACATAGGGTCGAAATTCCGACGGAGGCTTGCCCGTGGAAATGTCCGACCGTGTGTACGCGGCATAACTTTTTTGCTTTTTCGGCATATATAAATGGTGCATGTATGCCCATCATTAGAAGTGGGTGGATGAAGGGAGGTATTCTAATGGTGGGCATACCCACCGATCAATCTCTTTTTTTCGTTCAGCCAACAGGCTGAATGAAAAAAAAGATTACAAAAAAGATTACAAAAAAGATTACAATACATGTCCAACAAAGACCAGCAACGTACTGGTATGTTGCTGGACTTTGAATGTTTATACCAGAATGATGCCTGCGGGTTTAGGTATCATCTTGGTATCATTCTTTTCAGCCAGCGGCCGGCTTTCATGTAAAAGCAATCCTAATAGATAATTAGCCTCTAGACTTCTTTTACAAGCAGTGGGAGGGAATGTCCCCCCCCGGATATAAACAGCGCCATTGGGAAATTGAAATCGATCTTGGTGTGGTCAGATGCTTTGAGGGCAGAGGAAAGATCTAGGGTCTAACCCCCCAATTTTTTTCAAAAAAGAGTACCTGTCACTACCAATTGCTATCATAGTGGATATTTACATTCCCTGAGATAACAAATAAAAATGGTAAAAAAAAAATAAAAAGATACAGAAGGAACAGTTTAAAAAAATAAATAAATAAGCAAAATAAATATAAAAAAAAAAAAAAAAAAAAGCACCCCGGTCCCCCCCTGCTCTTGCGCAAAGGCGAACGCAAGCGTCGGTCTAGTGTCATATGTAAACAGCAATTGCACCATGCATGTGAGGTATCACCGCGAAGGTCAGATCGAGGGCAGTAATTTTCGCAGTAGACCTCCTCTGTAAATCTAATGTGGTAACCTGTAAAGGCTTTTAAAGGCTTTTAAAAATGTATGTAGTTTGTCGCCGCTGCACGTTTGTGCGCAATTTTAAAGCATGTCGTGTTTGGTATCCATGTACTCGGCCTAAGATCATCTTTTTTATTTCATCAAACATTTGGGCAATATAGTGTGTTTTAGTGCATTAAAAATAAAAAAAGTGTGTTTTTTCCCAAAAAAATGTGTTTGAAAATCGCTGCGCAAATACTGTGTGTAAAAAAAAAATGCAACACCCACTATTTTAATCGGTAGGGCCTTTGCTTTAAAAAAAATTATAATGTTTGGGGGTTCAACATAATTTTCTTGCAAAAAAAAAAAATATGTTTTCATGTAAACAAAAAGTGTCAGAAAGGGCTTTGTCTTCAAGTGGTTAGAAGAGTGGATGATGTGTGACATAAGCTTCCTAATGTTGTGCATAAAATGCCAGGACAGTTCAACCCCCCCCCCAAATGACCCAATTTTGGAAAGTAGACACCTCAAGCTATTTGCTGAGAGGCATGTTGAGCCCATTGAATATTTTTTATTTTTTTTGCCCCAAGTGATTGAATAATGACAAAAAGAAAAAAAAATGTACAAAAAGTTGTCACTAAATGATATATTGCTCAAACATGCCATGGTTATATGTGGAATTGCACCCCAAAATACATTCTGTTGCCTCTCCTGAGTACGGGGATACCACATGTGTGAGACATTTTGGGAGCCTAGCCGCGTACAGGACCCCGAAAACCAAGCACCGCCTTCAGGATTTCTAAGGGTGTAAATTTTTGATTTCACTCCTCACTGCCTATCACAGTTTCGGAGGCCATGGAATGCCCAGATGGCACAAAACCCCCCCAAATGACCCCATTTTGGAAAGTAGACAGCCCAAGCTATTTGCTGAGAGGTATGTTGAGTATTTTTCAGATCTCGCTTTTTGTCACAAAGTTTTGAAAATTTAAAAAAGAAAAAAAAAAATGTTCTTTCTTCATTTTCAAAAACAAATGAGAGCTGTAAAATACTCACCATGCCTCTCAGCAAATAGGTTGGGGTGTCTACTTTCCAAATTGGGGTCATTTGTGGGGGTTTTGTGCTATCTTGGCATTTTATGGCCTTCAAAACTGTGATAGGTAGTGAGGAGTGAAATCAAAAATTTACGCCCTTAGAAATCCTGAAGGCGGTGCTTGGGTTTTCGGGGCCCCGTACGCGGCTAGGCTCTCAAAAAGTCCCACACATGTGGTATCCTCGTACTCAGGAGAAGCAGCAAAATGTATTGTGGGGTGCAATTTCACATATAACCATGGCATGTTTGAGCAATATATCATTTAGTGACAACTTTTTGTACATTTTTTTTCTTTTTGTCATTATTCAATCACTTGGGACAAAAAATAAATATTCAATGGGGTCAACATGCCTCTCAGCAAATAGCTTTGGGTGTCTACTTTCCTAAATGGGGTCATTTGGGGGGGGTGTGCCATCTTGGCATTTTATGGCCTTCAAAACTGTGATAGGTAGTCAGGAGTGAAATCAAAAATGTATGCCCTTAGAAATCTTGAAGGCAGTGCTTGGTTTTTGGGGTCCCGTACGTGGCTAGGCTCCCAAAAAGTCCCACACATGTGGTATCCCCGTACTCAGGAGAAGCAGCAAAATTTATTTTGGGGTGTAATTTCACATATCCCCATGGCATGTGTGAGCAATATATCATTTAGTGACAACTTTGTGCAAAAAAAAAAGAAAAAGTTTGTCATATTCCCGCAACTTGTGTCAAAATATAAAATATTCCATGGACTCAACATGCCTCTCAGCAAATAGCTTGGGGTATCTACTTTCCAAAATGGGGTCATTTGGGGGGGTTTTGTGCTATTTTGGCATTTTATGGCCTTTGAAACTGTGATAGGTAGTGAGGAGTGAAATCAAAAATTTGCGCCCTTAGAAATCCTGAAGGCGGTGCTTGGTTTTCGGGGGCCCGTACGCGGCTAGGCTCCTAAAAAGTCCTACACATGTAGTATCCCCGTACTCAGGAGAAGCAGCAAAATGTATTTTGTGGTGAAATTCCACATATAACCATGGCATGTGTGAGCAATATATCATTTAGTGACAACTTTTTGTAATTTTTTATTTTTTTTAGTCATTATTCAATTACTTGGGACAAAAAAAAATAAAAATATTCAATGGGCTCAACATGCCTCTCAGCAATTTCCTTGGGGTGTCTACTTTCCAAAATGGGGTCATTTGGGGGGATTTTGTACTGCCCTGCCATTTTAGCACCTCAAGAAATGAGATAGGGAGTCATAAATTAAAAGCTGTGTAAATTCCAGAAAATGTACCCTAGTTTGTAGACGCTATAATTTTTGCGCAAACCAATAAATATACGCTTATTGACATTTTTTTACTAAAGACATGTGGCTGAATACATTTTGGCCTAAATATATGACTAAAATTGAGTTTATTCGATTTTTCTTATGACAAAAATTAGAAAATATCATTTTTTTTTAAAAATTCAGTCTTTTTCCGTTTATATCGCAAAAAAATAATAATCGCAGAGGCAATAAAATACTATTAAAAGAAAGCTCTATTTGTGGGAAGAAAAGGACGCAAATTTCGTCTGGGTACAACATTGCATGTCCGCACAATTTCCAGTTAAAGCTGCGCAGTGCAAAATTCTGAAAACACCTCTGGTCTTTAAGCTGCGTAATGGTCCGGGGCTTAAGTGGTTAAACTTAGCAGGGATGGTGAAAACCCCTCTACAGATAATTGCAATACAAATCAACTTCAAGTGCAACAACGTTTTAGTTGGGAGGCTCACACCATTATAGCACTTTGGAATTTTTATTTTTTAGATTGTTACACTTAATTCTATATGTTTTAGTTACTATTATAATGTGAATTTTTGAAATTGAAGTACATTTTCCATCACCCTTGCTAAGTCCATGTCTTTATGGAACTTGCTTTGTGCACTGGTGTGCAGTCATGTTGGAACAGGAAGGGGCCATACCCAAACTGTTCCCACAAAGTTGGAAGCATGAAATTGTCCAAAATTTCTTCACTGGAACTAAGGGGCCAAGCTCAACCCATTCAAAACCACCCCACACCATAATCCCTCCTCCACCAAATGATTTGGACCAGTGCACAAAGCAAGGTCCATAAAGACATGGATGAGTGAGTTTTCGGTGGAGGAACTTGACTGGCCTTCACAGAGTCCTGAGCTCAACCCGATAGAACACCTTTCGGATGAATTCAAGCGGTGACTGTAAGCCAGGCCTTCTCGTCCAACATCAGTGTCTGATTTCACAAATGCGCTTGTGGAAGAATGGTCAAACATTCCCATAGACACACTCCTAAACCTTGTGGACAGCCTTCCCAGAAGCGTTGAAGCTGTTATAACTGCAAAGGGTGGGCCAACTCAATATTGAACCCTACGGACTAAGACTGGGATGCCATCAAAGTTAATGTGCGTATAAAAGCAGGCGTCCCAATAGTTTTTGTAATATAGTGTATATATACAGTAACTATATATATATTGTGACGAACCCTCTGTCCTCAAACAGATCTAGGTCCACCGTCAATGCTTCCTCTGTTCAGATCCAGCACTGTCTAAGATTCTTCAACCCCCCAGTCATCAGACAGCACCTCAGTGTAGAGTAAAAACCAACAGCCTACACCAGTCTTGGAGTACATCAGGACTAATATTTTATTTGAGATCTCACACGAATATATACACAAGGGTGACAATAAAACTGAACCAGAAATCGAATTACCATGAGCTAATTAGCAATCCTTTAGACAGCATAGGTGACTCCTAGGCATGACCTTTCAGGTCCTAGTCTGGCTGTCTCCTAGCTCCCTAACTACAATACACATTATCATAATAGTTGAGGCAGCCAGCCACAATAGACAATAGAATACAGTCACACCCCGCCCCAATAGAGCAAATAGTACACAACAGCTAACAAACAATATACACACAATATATACAATGTATACAGCATTGAATCTGACTAGCACAGATCAGACTGGGGTTCTCATTCACCCTGTGCCCCTATTAGAGACACAGGGTGATTTACACATAAAAGGCATCGGGAAGCTGGACAAGGAGCCTCCAGAACTCTCCAGAGCAAGCTGAGTACCCCAAACCCCCGACCCAAAGTCACTCCTGTCACACATCTCCCCTTTCGGCAGGAGACTAACGCAGGAGGAGACCCCAGACGGGTTGACTGTGAAGTTAGTCTGTAGTTCCAGTCCCCCAATGCCGGTATCCACACAGTACCCCAAATAAATTGTCCCAAACAGAGCATTACTTACCCAGCCAACCTCTGCCTCTCTCAGAGAACATGCCCGCCACTAAGGAGAGACCTGGACTGGCCCTTCTTCTCCCTGTAGTCCTTTCAGCCGCTGGAGAGAAGACAGGGTGACTGGGCTCACTCCGTCATGCTGTTGGGGATTTGGGCCGACTGCCCAGCATCCCTGGGGTATACAAGTGGGGACTGAAGTCCCATCCACTTGTGGTAGGTGAAAATCCCCCAGTGCTTGGAAATCATGGCTGACATTCCTCCTGTCTCAGTGTTGCACCATTTTCTGGGGTTGTGTCAGTGGAGACCGAAGTCCCATCCACTTTCACAGAAACTCCGTCCTCTGTTAGTTGAGCGCAGAGGCCAGCAGCACTCTGCTCTGGTGCCAGCTCTTCTGCTGGTTGGCTGTGAGTGGAAATCGCAGTCCCATCCCCCGATATCAGCTCAAGCTGCAGTTGTGTGCAGAGACCAGTAGCATTCTGCCTTGCTGCCAGTGATTCAGCTAGGAGTAAAAGCTTTACTACCTCAGCTTGTCGCTGGAGAGAGGGGCCAACTGCCCCGGCTCCCTGGAACTTCACAGTTGTTGCCGGTGCTGGGCAGAGGTTGGTAGCACTCTGCCCTGTTGCCAGCACTTCTACTGGGGACTCCACATCCTCCATTCCGGGCAACCGTTGTGGCAGGAGGCTGGCTTCCTCCACTCCCAAACGGTGTAGCTGCCATTGGGGAGGTGAGCCCACTGCTTCCTTTTCCGTTCCCTCATCTGGCTGCTGGGATGACATTTCTCTGTCACTGTCTTCCAGGTGCATGAATCATTGTTGGGGAGTGACCATCTCCTTCTCACATGGGGCCTCCAGAACCGCCGCATGTGTAGGGCAGAGGTCTTGGACCCTCTGTTTGGTTGCCAGTGCTTCAGCTGAAGAAGATTCTGGTAACTCCGCTGATGATGCTGGCATAAAATCCCAGGTCTCTGGCAGTATTGTTGGAGAAAGGCTGACTACCTCTTCTCTCAGGGAGGCTGAAGCTGCTGTTGGGTAGAAGTTATCAGAGCTCTGCCCTTTTGTCAGCACTTCAGCTTTGGAGACGGCAATCTCCGAAGTTTCCACTGCCGATTCTCTGGCATGCTGCTGAACGCATTCTAGCAGTTTCCTGTATGCCCTTTCCAGATGCTGTTCCTTCCTTAACAAATAGTCTAGATCAGGTTTAAGCTCTGAGACCCCTGCAAAACCAAGCATAGCCTCTCTGTGTTCTCGCAGGTCCTCAAGAGTAGGTTCCCCTTCATCGCCAAACACAAAAAAATCTGTAAGGCCCTTCCACAGCAATCCAGGGCCACCAAAGTCATATCCCTCCGGAGAGCATTCTGTTGTCTTTCCTAAATATTCCTCCTCTGCGTGCCATTGCAGAGCTTGATACCGATTGTCTAGCTCTATCTCCTGCTGGACCAGCCTGTCCAACTCAGTCACCCATTTCTCCTGGGGTCGCTCTCTCAGGAATTGCATCCGTAACTCCCTTTGTTCACTGGCCTGCTGCTCTGGGGTTGAAAAGCACTTGCCCTGTTGCATACCAACAACTTGGAGGCATCTAATCCAGTGCCTTACCCGAATCTGCTGCCTGACCTCCAGGTATTCATCCACAGACACAGACCTGGTGTATGCTGAAAGGACGATCTGCAGCAGCCCCGGGAATTCTGATGCCAGATCCATATCTCCGCTGGGGTGACTGAAGGCTGCTATCTGATCTTGGATCCAGGTGGAGGTCTTTACAGCCAGGAAGCATGATCCCGCTGCTGCCAACCAGTTGTGACGAACCCTCTGTACTCAAACAGAACTAGGTCCACCATCAATGCTTCCTCTGTTCAGATCCAGCACCGTCTTATGCCGCGTACACACGATCGTTTTTTCTGATGAAAAAAGACAGATGGACTATTTTCATCGGACAAACCGATCGTGTGTGAGCCCCATCGGTCTTTTTTCCATCGGTATAAAAAAATAGAACATGTTTTAAATTATAAATAATAGGGGTGTTTTACTGCGCTAATGTGAAAAGTGAATACTGAAAAGAATTGTGCTAGTCACACAAGGGTGGCGACAATAAAATATGTGAAACATATACAAGCAATATAAATTTAGAAAATATTGCGCCCAAAATAAATGATTAAAATAATACAACTTGATAAACTACACAAGTGGCACACAATTGGAAAGTGTCAAATGATACCTGTGAACACAATTCCAGCCATATATATTAATACATGGAACGCGAATATATGTGGGTAATTTAAGGAAGTACATTCAACATTGATATACACTAATTAACATAGACTAATCAGTCAGTCAAATTGAATAATAACCACCAAAGAATAAACAACAATAATATGCATGTGAGTTAATGTGTTAAAAAAAAAAAAAGTCCTTGTGACAAAACTCCAATCTGCAAAATTTCCAAGTTAGGCTCAATGAACACATTGGAAATATTAGAAGAGGCTTTAAGGGGCACTCTGTGTCTAGACATTACAGGGATGTCCATAATAGGGACCCTAGTGGGACGTCCTTCATGGCTATAGATAAGCTGAAGAGCCACTGGAGGGGGGGGCCCGAAGAGGCGTGCGATATCCAAACTCGAAATGAGTTGGATATACAGGGTAAAATGCCTCAGACCATTTGGGTTGAACGTCGACATTGAAATCAATGCTTTCATAGATAATGCTTGATTACTTGTACCCCCCCCCCTCTCCTCTCTTTTCTTATCTCTTTTCTTATTTCTTATTTAGTTGAGACTATTTAATATTCCCTCTCTGAGTGGTGTAGTTTTCACCCCTCAATTCGGTGCCCCCCCCTCCTCCTCATCCTATTGAGTATTTATTATTTATTTTCCAGATAGTTAAAATGGTGGATTTATAGGGTATATTTTATTTCTGTTTATGTCATTACTATTCATTAGTTAGCCAATATAGTGTGCCATTTATATTATTTTTATCAAGGTTTTTAATTATTTTATTCAACTTGCGAGATGTCTATGTTTTCCCTGTTGAGGGTGGGACGTTTTCTTGCTGCTGCTGGGGGAGGGTTGAGTGATGTTCCCTTCTCCTCCCCTCGCATCAGAGAAATGGTTCTGCTCTTTCGTCATGACATCATTGTCATGGTGTTGCGTGAGGTTTGAATGCACTTCACTTGTATATATTGAATTTGTTATCCCTTCGCTTCCCAGGGAGGAGACCGTGGGTTCTTGACCCCTCCCCTTGTATGAGCGTAAGGTTACCGTCATGTTTACGTTTCACTGTCGGATCTGCTGATATGGAAACGAGGCGTGGATGCGCCATGACTTTAACGTCATGACAACTGATACGAAAGCGAGGCGTGGATCGCGCCTCGCTAGTACTTATTGAGTGACACTTCAGTGCGTCGCGCGTGCCCTTTGAGAACGTTTGGATTAAACAAAACTAGTCAGGGCGGTGCAGCGCACTGACGTCACTACCACGTGACCCCCACTAGCACGGGTGAACGCCACTTTTTTATGCCGGCAATTTTTAAATCACTGTTGTATTATCCTGTTGTTTTACCTTATACCTCTACGTATTGGGAATAAATTCTACACTGAGGTATTACACTATTGGAGTCCTTTTTCCTCTTTTCCATGGTTCCTATACAAACTTGGAGGTTTGGTTTTTATTATTCGGAGTGACTTATTGCAGCAGTTGCAGTGTATGGATCAGTACAACAGACGCTAAGAACCTGCATTAGGACCATCACTCCGTGAAATCAGGTGGATAAACTCCTGTACCCCGCAGAGGGTGATATCTGCAGGCCTGCTAGTCCTTGCCATAGTGGAGGTCCACCATTTCTGGTAACGTACCCATCTTTTACATACTCACTCACCGCGGTGGATGTGGTCTTCTCTGACATCTGTGGATTTTCTGGGACATTTCTCCTGCACCATCATCCTTCTTCTGAAAACACCTCTCAGAGTTTCTTCCCCCCCCCTTTTTTCCAGTGTGAAGGAAACATTTCTATTTATGTGTTGGATATTATTTTTATATTTTTTCCCCTGCAATACTTTGCTTTTGCAGATTGGAGTTTTGTCACAAGGACTTATTTTAATTTTTTTAAACACATTAACTCACATGCATATTATTGTTGTTTATTCTTTGGTGGTTATTATTCAATTTGACTGACTGATTAGTCTATGTTAATTAGTGTATATCAATGTTGAATGTACTTCCTTAAATTACCCACATATATTCAAGTTCCATGTATTAATATATATGGCTGGAATTGTGTTCACAGGTATCATTTGACACTTTCCAATTGTGTGCCACTTGTGTAGTTTATCAAGTTGTATTATTTTAATTATTTTGGGCGTGATATTTTCTAAATTTATGTTTTAAATTATACCGATGGAAAAAAAAAACGATAGCAAATTACGTTCGTCTGTGGGGAACTCCATCGGAGAAAAAACCCACGCATGATCAGAATCAAGTCAACGCATGCTCAGAAGCATTGAACTTCATTTTAATCAGCTCTTCAGAGTGTTTTACGTCACAGCGTTTGGGACGGTCAGATTTTTGACTGATGGTGTGTAGGCAAGACTGATGGAAATCAGCTTCATTGGATTTCCGATGGAAAAATCCATCGGATTTTATTCCATCGGAAATCCGATCATGTGTACAGGGCATAAAATTCTTTAGCCCCCCAGTCAACAGAGAGCACCTCAGTGTAGAGTAAAAACCAACAGCCTACACCAGTCTTGGAGTACATCAGGACTAATATTTTATTTGAGATCTCACACAAATATATATACAAGGGTGACAATAAAACTGAACGAGAAACCTAATTACCATGAGCTAATTAGCAATCCTTTAGACAGCATAGGTGACTCCTAGGCATGACCTTTCAGGTCCTAGTCTGGCTGTCTCCTAGCTCCCTCCCAGCCAGCCACAATAGACAATAGAATACAGTCACACCCCACCCCATCACAGCAAATAGTACACAACAGCCAGCACACAATATACACACAATATATACAATGTATACAGCATTGAATCTGACTAGCACAGATCAGACTGGGGTTCTCATTCACCCTGTGCCCCTATTAGAGACACAGGGTGATTTACACATAAGAGGCATAGGGGAAGCTGGACAAGGAGCCTCCAGAACTCCCCAGGGCAAGCTGAGTTCCCCAAACCCCCTACCCAAAGTTACTCCTGTCATATATATATATATATATATATATATATATATACTCATGTGTGTTTGAGCTTTGGAGTGCCCTAATGCAATAGGCTGCGCTCACGCCTATGACAGTATATTCCATCATTTGTAGACTCTATAACTTCAGATATTTTGGCAAGGCTCAAACTCAGGATCCTAAGCACTGTAAATCAGCAGTGATGACTACCATGTTGTTTATTTAGCCATTTCTCACTTTTATGGAATTGGTTCACATGTTTATTTTAATTTTTTCACTTGTGTTTTCTAAATTAATAGTATTCAGTAAAGGCTTCAATGAATGTAATATGACACTGTTCTGTTACTTAAAATTAAGAGAAAAAACTCTTCTAGGATGATAACTATAACTACATTTTGGTATTTTAATTCAATTCACATTTGATTCATTGCAAGGCGATAACTAGACATTATTAGGATTAAACTCAGCTGTAACTTCACATGTTATAAAGCTAAAATACACATATTACTTGGCCAAGACAAATACAGAATGGTTATATTTATTTTAGTTAATCATAGATTAATTATACAAGAACAATAAATCTGTCAGCAAGCTGGAACAGGCCTTGTATAGATTTCCCAGAGCTGCTATTATAATAAACTGGGAGTTTAAATAAATTATCTGCTAAATTATCTGAGTATCACTCACTGATATCATATAATTTGATCAAAATCAATCTTTAGCTGATAGAGGCATATTAGGACATATTATGCTGACAATAAATGAACGTGTTTAAAGTGAACTAGTATAGAACTTGCATAAATTACAGCATGTATAATAAAATATACAAAGGCATGAATATATTAAGCATTTTTCCATGGAGATAATAAAATAAATAAGTAAAATATAGAATAAACAGCACCTAGCTGCCTTTGCCCTAGATGTGTTGACAACGTCAAAAAAAACGTTGGCATTTTCCCACAGTGTGATAGGCGTACTCAGTGAACCTAATGTGAGATAATCCAAAACAAAGCTGAATCACAAAGGTTGTCGAAATCTTCTAAAAGGTGAGAGCTTTGAACAAGACCACCTTTGATGTTGTTCAGATTAAAAAATACCGGGGTTTAATCTGACATATTTTTGTTGCACATCATAAAGCCTAAATATTTGTCCTGAACCCACCTAATCTGTTTCACAATCACATTTACACATTTGAAGTACAAAGAGTAAGAAACTCCTGAAACCTGGTTTAGGTTTGTTAACCACTACACAGTAACATGTAAAAAATGTCTTGCACTATTGTGCTTATTCTTAAAAATGTAGATGGAATATACAGTATATATATATATATATATATATATATATATATATATATTATATATACACACTATATTTCCAAAGTATTGGGATGCCTGCCACGCTCATGAAATTTATTGACATTCCAGTCTTAGTCCGTAGGGTTCAATATTGAGTTGGCCCACCCTTTGCAGCTATAACAGCTTCAACTCTTCTAGGAAGGCTGTCCACAAGGTTTAGGAGTGTGTCTATGGGAATGTTTGACCATTCTTCCAGAAGCGCATTTGTGAGGTCAGGCACTGATGTGGACGAGAAGGCCTGCCTCGCAGTCTCTGCTCTATTTCATCCCAAAGGTGTTTGAATTAAGGTCAGGACTCTGTGCAGGCCAGTTAAGTTCCTCCACCCCAAACTCACTCATCCATGTCTTTATGGACCTTGCTTTGTGCACTGGTGTGCAGTCATGTTAGAACAGGAAGGGGCCATTCCCAAACTGTTCCCACAAAGTTGGGAGCATGAAATTGTCCAAAATGTCTTGGTATGCTGATGCCTTAAAAGTTCCCTTTACTGGAACTACGGGGCCTAACCCCTGAAAAACAACCCCACACCATAATCCCCCCTCTACCAAATGATTTGGACCGACAAAGCAAGGTCCATAAAGACATGGATGAGTGAGTTTGGGGTGAAGGAACTTGAATGGTCTGCACAGAGTCCTGACCTCAACCTGATAGAACACCTATGGGATGAATTTGAGCAGAGACAGGCCTTCTTGTCCACATCAGTGCCTGACCTCACAAATGCCCTTCTGGAAGAATGGTCAAACATTCCCATAGACGCACTCCTAAACCTTGTGGACAGCCTTCCCAAAAGAGTTGAAGCTTGATAAAGCTGTAAAGGCTGGGTCAACTCAGTATTAAACCCTACGGACTAAGACTCGGGTGCCATTAACCTCCCTGGCAGTATGATTCTGTCAGATTTTAGGTGCTGAAAGCGGTACAATTATTTTGCATGGAAATTTGGCGTTTTATATTGTAGGCCTGTAATTCTTAGGAATAACTCACTTAAATCTGTCCAAACAAGAGTCTAGTAGACATCCCGGGTATGATAAAGTTTGAAACACAAAATCATAAATTATATTATAATAAATAACTATAAATAATTATAACAAATAATAATATAATAATAATAAAAATTATTCAATAATGTAATCAAATCAAAAACACTGAAACTTGCTCAGTTGCAGAATTGTCGCTGTCATTAGATTTAGTGTTTGATGACAAATTTCCCGTCAAATCGATATCGCTCAATTCTGCAAGTGATTCTAATTTATTATCGCTGTTTTCTAGCTGGTCTAAAACCACTTTTGATGTAAACGGACATTTTTTGGTTGCTATGGAAAATCTCCAGTTTCCAGGCAGAAAGAACAGTTTTTATTATATAAAACTGCATGCAGGACACTGGGCAGACCACTAGGGACAAAGGGGATGTGTAATTATTTGATAAAGTACTGTAATCTGTAAGATTACAGTATACTGTATCTATTCTGTGTGTTTCACTTTTTGAATTTGGCGCCCAACTCCGCCCCCATGCGCCGCGCCGCTCGCAAGGAACGGAGCTCGGCACTCGGCAGTGTGAATCGAGCGAGACACAGCTCGCACACACTGCGGGGAGACATTGCAGGATCCAGGGGACAAGGTAAGTAACTTCCCCTGTATCCTGCAATGCGATCCGGAGTCTGGCTCGGGGTTACCGCTTTAGGTACTGAATTCTTACCCCGAGCCAGACTCGGGAATACGCCTAGGCGGCTTAAAGTTCATGTGCATGTAAAGGCAGGCATCCCAATACTTTTGGTAACATAGTGTGTGTGTGTGTATATATATATATATATATATATATATATATATATACAGTGCCTTGCGAAAGTATTCGGCCCCCTTGAACTTTTCATCCTTTTGCCACATTTCATGCTTCAAACATAAAGATATAAAATTTTAATTTTTTATGAAGAATCACCAACAAGTGGGACACAATTGTGAAGTGGAACGAAATCTATTGTTTTTTTGAAACTTTTTAACTAAGAAAAAAATGAAAAGTGGGGCGTGCAAAATTATTCGGCCCCCTTGCGTTAATACTTTGTAGAGCCACCTTTTGCTGCGATTACAGCTGCAAGTCGCTTGGGGTATGTCTCTATCAGTTTTGCACATCGAGAGACTGAAATTCTTGCCCATTCTTCCTCGCAAAACAGCTCGAGCTCAGTGAGGTTGGATGGAGAGCGTTTGTGAACAGCAGTTTTCAGCTCTTTCCACAGATTCTCGATTGGATTCAGGTCTGGACTTTGACTTGGCCATTCTAACACCTGGATACGTTTATTTGTGAACCATTCCTTTGTAGATTTTGCTGTATGTTTGGGATCATTGTCTTGTTGGAAGATAAATCTCCGTCCCAGTCTCAGGTCTTTTGCAGACTCCAACAGGTTTTCATCCAGAATGGTCCTGTATTTGGCTGCATCCATCTTCCCCTCAATTTTAACCATCTTCCCTGTCCCTGCTGAAGAAAAGCAGGCCCAAACCATGATGCTGCCACCACCATGTTTGACAGTGGGGATGGTGTGTTGAGGGTGATGAGCTGTGTTGCTTTTATGCCAAACATATTGTTTTGCATTGTGGCCAAAAAGTTCGATTTTGGTTTCGTCGGACCAGAGCACCTTCTTCCACATGTTTGGTGTGTCTCCCAGGTGGCTTGTGGCAAACTTTAGACAAGACTTTTTATGGATATCTTTGAGAAATGGCTTTCTTCTTGCCACTCTTCCATAAAGGGCAGATTTGTGCAGTGTAAGACTGATTGTTGTCCTGTGGACAGACTCTCCCACCTCAGCTGTAGTTCTCTGCAGTTCATCCAGAGTGATCATGGGCCTCTTGGCTGCATCTCTGATCAGTCTTCTCCTTGTCTGAGCTGAAAGTTTAGAGGGACAGCCAGGTCTTGGTAGATTTGCAGTGGTCTGATACTCCTTCCATTTCAAAATGATCGCTTGCACAGTGCTCCTTGGGATGTTTAAAGCTTGGGAAATCTTTTTGTATCCAAATCCGGCTTTAAACTTCTCCACAACAGTATTACGGACCTGCCTGGTGTGTTCCTTGGTCTTCATGATGCTCTCTGCGCTTTCAACAGAACCCTGAGACTATCACAGAGCAGGTGCATTTATACAGAGACTTGATTACACACAGGTGGATTCTATTTATCACCATCAGTCATTTAGGACAACATTGGATCATTAAGAGATCCTCGCTGAACTTCTGGAGTGAGTTTGCTGCACTGAAAGTAAAGGGGCCGAATAATTTTGCACGCACCACTTTTCAGTTTTTTATTTGCTAAAAAAGTTTAAAATATCCAATAGATTTCGTTCCACTTCACAATTGTGTCCCACTTGTTGGTGATTCTTCCCAAAAAATTAAAATTTTATATCTTTATGTTTGAAGCCTGAAATGTGGCAAAAGGATGAAAAGTTCAAGGGGGCCGAATACTTTCGCAAGGCACTGTATATATTAGCACACTTGCACACAGTTAAGAATTTTTCAGGCATATGGTCTGGTGCATGGTTAAACAATTCTACTAAACAAGGTGTTATAGACCAATAATGTAGTTTAACCACTTCCCTACCCAGCCATAGTCAAATGACGTCCACAGATGGGATCTCCCATCCTGGGTGGACGTCATATGACGTCCTCGGGTTGTAGGGGGATATCTGAATGATGCCTGCAGCTAGAGGCATCATTCAGATATCCTTTTCTTGGGCCAGCGATTCTGTGCACCATAAGAATGATCATAGCGGCGGTTCCACCGCTTGATCGTTCTTATAGGCGGCGGGAGGGGACATCCCCCCCTCCCGCCGCCATCTGGTGCGATCGGGGACCCGGAGCGAATCTTCCGGCGTCATTGGTGGGTCACGTGATGAGCATAGAGATGACTGGTGACCAGATGGTCACCAGTCATCTCTATGATCGTCGGAGGCCCGGGCGCGATGTGATGACGTCACGCCCGGGCCTCAAATGTAAACAAAGCCGCCATTGCGGCTGTAAGTATGAGATCAGTGAAAATTGTTTCACTGATCTCATGCTTTCCAGCCTGGAGGAGAGATGTGGGGTCTTATTGACCCCGCATCTCTCAATAAAGAGGACCTGTCACACACATTCCTATTACAAGGGATGTTTACATTCCTTGTAATAGGAATAAAAGTGATCAAAAAAAAATAAATAGTAAAATAATTGTAAAAAAAAAAAATAAGTAAAAAAAAAAAATAAAAAAAAAATAATAATAATTAAAACGCCCCTGTCCCCGGTAGCTCGCGATCAGAAGCGAATGCACACGTAAGTCGCCCACATATGTAAACGCCGTTCAAACCACGGATGTGAGGTATCGCCGCGTGCGTTAGAGCGCGTACAACAATTCTAGCACTAGACCTCCTCTGTAATTCTAACCTGGTAACCTGTAAAAAAAATTAAAGCGTCGCCTATGGAGATTTTTAAGTACCGAAGTTTGGCGCCATTCCATGAGTGTGCGCAATTTTAAAGCGTGACATGTTAGGTATCTATTTACTCGGCGTAACATCATCTTTCATATGTTCCCAAAAAATTGGGCTAACTTTACTGTTTTGTTATTTTTTAATTCATGAAACCATTTTTTTTTAAAAAGGCGTTTGAAAAATTATTGCGCAAATATCGTACAAGAAAAAATGTTGCAATGACCGTCATTTTATTCCCTAGGGTGTCTGCTAAAAAACATATATAATGTTTGGGGGTTCTGAGTAATTTTCTAGCAAAAGAATGATGATTTGTACATGTAGGAGAGAAGTGCTAGAATAGGCCCGGTATTGAAGTGGCACAAAAAGCCCTGTATGGAAGTGGTTAAAATACACTGTAATCACTAAATAGACAGCTCCAACCATGTATGGGCAGTCTCCACAAGGATTCAACATGGTCTTTTGAACCTGTGGTTGCAGGAAAGAAATTTGCTCCATCTATGGCCGGCCTAATGATGTTCTTCACTTGCTTGCTCTATTTCAGTTTGTTAAATACACCAATGAATTTTTTTTGTTATATTTGTTTTATAAGTGCATTAAAAAACAAGTGGGCCCCAAAATCCATTCCAGTGAAAATAGCTATAAACAGTGAAGTAAGAGATATCAAGATTCTGTAAGAATGCAGGCCATCAGCAACTATGGAGCAGTATTCACAACAAATGCAAAATATGTTGAAAATAAATCATTCAACTGTTAAGCCTCTTACACACGATCGGATATCCTATGGATGGTTTTGTCCATCGGAAATCCGATGAAGCTGACTTCCATCAGTCTTGCCTACACACCATCAGTCAAAAAAACCGACCGTTCCAAACGCAGTGACGTAAAACACTCAGATGAGCCGAGAAAAATTAAGTTCAATGCTTCTGAGCATGCGTCGACTTGATTCTGAGCATGCGTGGGTTTTTTATCCGATGGACTTGCCCATAGACGATCAGAATTTGCTATCGGTTTTTGATCCATCGGAAAAAAGACCGATGGGTCCCATACACGATCGGTTTGTCCGATGAAAAAAGGCCATCGGACTGTTTTCATCAGTAAAACCGATCATGTGTATAGGGCTTTAGATCATTGTGTCCTCGCTTTACAGAATTTTCCCCTCTTGAGATGTCCCAGCAAAATGTTATTCTTTTACCTGGTTCCTGTAACAAGAAACAGATTTTGTTTCTCTTTCTCATTGTCGCAAGGCAGGTGCAGCTGCTAGAAACATAGTTCTTACTGGTGTAGGCAAGCCCCTGGTATTACACCTCCCAAGAGCCGTTTCCCTACATACATTGCTCGGACAGGCTCTTGAGAGCCTATTATTCTGGGAAAGAAGTTTATGTAAGTACTGCATGTTTGTGAAGAGTCACAGAGAGGAGTGGGGGACAGCCAGAGTCCAGCAGGCAGGGGTAACAATGAGGGTAATCGGGCCATAGGTGGATCAAATCTCTGCTTGTTTATTTATTTATTTTATTTAATAATTTATCTATTTTTTATTTATTTTTTGTAAGGGGCCCAGAGGTCCCCAGAGGCCCCGAATGTCAACAACCCTTTTTTTATATTATTTTTTTTTGTAAGGCACCCAGAGGTCCCCAGGGCCCTGGATGGCAACCCCCCTTTTTTTTGTTTTTTTGTTCTTCTGTTTTATTTTCTGCTTCCTGCTTCTCAATTCGTGGCACCCCCCCCGCTTCTGAATTTGAATCCAGGGGGCCCATGCCTGAAGCTGTGTAAGGGGCCCCAAAATTCCTGTTGGCTGCCCTGATTGTATGTATATTTGTATATATCTATAAACTAGTACTTGTTAGGATCATATATATCTGTTTTTACTCTTTTAGTACATTTAGTGAATTACATTACAAGACATATTGCAATATATATTTCAATGACCTAAAGGTATTACTTACCAATAACAATCAAATGGTTATGGCTGGGTAGTGTCATTCTAAGAGTTTACCTAAAGCCTCGTACACACGATACAATTGTTGGCCAACCGAGCGTCTGATTTTTGTCAAAAGGGTGTGTGCCAGGATCTTGTCTTGCATACTAACGGTACACAATTGTCGTGCCATAAACACAAATGTTGTGACTTACTACGAGGAATTTCAGCTCTTGAGCTCCACCCTTTGGGGACCTTCTGCTAATTTCGTAAGTGAGCATTTTTTTTCCGAGCATGCGTGTTTTTACTTTCGACTTTTGTGTGACAGATTTGTGTACTGACCATACGAAAATCAGACGTGGAGCCGTTGTCCGCCGAAAATTTACTAGCCTGTCATCCAACATTTGTTGGCCTAAAATTGGAAAACAATTGTCTAAAGGAGCGCACTAACGGTAAGGCCCCTTTCACACTGGGGCGGGAGGTGCGGCAGCATTCGGCCACTAGCAGTGCGGTTTTAACCCCCGCTAGCGGCCAAAAAAGGGTAAATACGGTATTACCGCGGCTTCCCATTGCTTTCGATGGGAAGGAGCAGTGTAGGAGCGGTAAACACACCACTCCTCTCACCACTCCAAAGATGCTGCTTGCAGGACTTTTGGAGCGGTCCCGTCAGCGCATCGCCTCAGTGTGAAAGCCCTCAGGCTTTCACATTGAGAGTGCAGGGCAGTAGTTTTCCCCAGTGTGAAAGGGGCCTAAGAATTTAGGACAACAGTCTGTCAAGAGACAATCCCCTTCCAACAATCAAACCGCTTATCAAGGCTTAAGACCACTTTCACACTGTGGCATTTTTCAGGCGCTTTGGCGTTAAAAAAAAGCGTCTGTAAAGCGCCTGAAAGAAGCCTCATCTGCAATCCCAATGTGAAAGCCCGAGTGCTTTCAGAGCCCTTTCACACTGCCAGCGCCCGAAAAACGCTGGTAAAGCTCTGCTAAGACCCCTTTCACACTGGGGTGTTTTTCAGGTGCTTTGGCGTTAAAAAAAAGCGCCTCAATGTGAAGGGGCGCTTTAGGAGTGGTGTATTCAACGCTCCTAAAGTGCTGCAAAGAAGCTGCTTGCAGGACTTTTTGGACGCCCTGCCAGCGCAGCGCCTCAGTGTGAAAGCACTCAGGCTTTCACATTGGGATTGCAGATGAGGCTTCTTTCAGGCGCTTTACAGGCTCTTTTTTTAACGCTAAGGCCCCTTCCACACTGAGGTGTATTTCAGGCATTTTAGCGCTAAAAATAGTGCATAAAAAACGCCTGAAATAATCCTGCCCCAGCATACTCAATGTGAAAGCCCGAGGGCTTTCACATTGAGGCGATGCGCTGGCGGGAGGAAAAAAAATCTCCTGCAAGCATCATTTTTGGAGCTGTGAGAGGAGCGGTGTGTTTACCGCTCCAACACCGCTCCTTCCCATTGAAAGCAATGGGAAACCGCGGTAATACCGCCCGCAATGTGCCTCTGCAGAGGCGCAATTCGGGCGGTATTAACCCTTTTTCGGCCACTAGTGGGGGTTAAAACCGCACCGCTAACGGCCGAATACAGCCGCAATTCCGCGGCAATTCCGACGGTATAGCACTGCGAAAAATAGCGGCGCTATACCGCCGCCGCACCTCCCGCCCCAGTGTGAAAGGGGTATAAGACCTCTTTCACACTGGGGCATTTTTCAGGCGCTTTAGTGTGAAAGCACTCGGGCTTTCACATTGAGATTGCAGATGAGGCTTCTTTCAGGCGCTTTACAGGCACTTTTTTTAACGCTAAGGCCCCTTCCACACTGAGGTGTATTTCAGGCATTTTAGCGCTAAAAATAGTGCATAAATAACGCCTGAAATAATCCTGCCCCAGCATACTCAATGTGAAAGCCCGAGGGCTTTCACATTGAGGCGATGCGCTGGCGGGAGGAAAAAAAATCTCCTGCAAGCATCATTTTTGGAGCTGTGAGAGGAGCGGTGTGTTTACCGCTCCTACACCGCTCCTTCCCATTGAAAGCAATGGGAAACCGCGGTAATACCGCCCGCAATGCGCCTCTGCAGAGGCGCAATTCGGGCGGTATTAACCCTTTTTCGGCCGTTAGCGGGGGTTAAAACCGCACCGCTAACGGCCGAATACCGCCGCAATTCCGACGGTATAGCACCGCTAAAAATAGCGGCGCTATACCGCCACCGCACGTCCCACCCCAGTGTGAAAGGGGTATAAGACCTCTTTCACACTGGGGCATTTTTCAGGCGCTTTAGTGTGAAAGCATTCGTGCTTTCACATTGGGATTGCAGATGCAGCTTCTTTTAGGCGCTTTTTTTAATGCTAAAGCGCCTGAAAAACGCCCCAGTGTGAAAGGGGTCTAAGACAGTGGGGGAGATTTACTAAAACTGAAGCACACAGAATCTGGTGCAGCTGTGCATGGTAGCCAATCAGCTTCTAACTTCAGCTTGTTCAATTAAACTTTGTCAATAAAACCTGAAAGCTGAAGGTTCTGTTCAGAACTGCACCAGATTTTGCACTCTCCAGCTTTAGTAAATAACCCCCAGTCAATTTTTATCTCAGCATAGGTTACCCTGCTGTATACTCTGCTCAGAATAATCTATACAAATCTAAAAAAATATAATATGTATTTAAACTATTTTAGTAATTCTTTATAACCGACCAGGTTCTAATCTATATATTATTTGCATATACTCTCGTTATCATGACTTCCGATGATTCAATTTCAACATCATTATTGTTACTTACAAACAAGCAGCTCTCATTATTAAACAACAATATAACCACATTAGTGACAGACTGATATTTGGCAGTTGACAGGAAATGAGTTGGTGGTCCCAGCCCAGTGTGTCTAGTGTCTACATTAGAACAGAACATAATTACTTATGATGTTCCAATTGGCAGTCCCTGCGCAGATTAAACCAAAGTGATGAATAATCCTATCACTTTTACAGACAAACACTTCCTAATGTTTAATGGGCAGCGTGGGAAGTTTTACATTTTGTGCCACAGATCATTCTTTGCAAACATAAAAAAAGACCGAGTAGGCACTATACTAATGATAACAAATTAGGGGGAAAAAACACAATGTGTGAACATTCAAAAACAAGGTGTTTGTTGTTTGATTATTTGATAACTAAAGCTTATAAAATGCAAAAAAACAAAAAATTTAATACTGCAGCTTCTCAGTTCCTTGATATGGTTGTTTTGGCCTTTTTGTATTTTCACCTGGTAGTCTGGCCGGTAACATACATTCTTTCTTAAGGCTGCTACACTAATGCCGCATACAGACAATCGGACATTCCGACAACAAAACCGTGGATTTTTTTCTGACCGATTTTGGCCCAAACTTGTCTTGTCACACAAATGTTGTCGAAAATTCCGAACGTCAAGAACGCGGTGAAGTTCAATAGCCAGTGCGGCTCTTCTGCTTGATTCCGAGCATGCGTGGAATTGTGTACACACGCTCGGAATTCCCGACAACAAGTTTTGTTGTGGGAAAATTTGAGAACCAGCTCTCAAACATTTGTTGTCGGAAATTCCGATGGAGCATACACACGGTCGGATTTTCCGACAACAAGCTCACCTCGAACATTTGTTGTCGGAAATTCCGACCGTGTGTACGCGGCACTACTCTTTCAAGGATTGGTGTTGAATGGTTTTATCTTAACCCTTTCACTGCTATTTTGCTGGACAGCTTGGTCTGCTAAAGGAGGTTGAAAAATAACAGACCCACTGGCAGGATCAACAGGCAATACTTATATGTTACGAGGGGGCTCAGAAAAGCAAAAGCTGCCATGTTAATGCTGTTGACAGACTGCATAATATATTTCATTTTTTATTCTACCCATAGTTGCCCATGATTGCCCTAATACATTTTTTTGTGGTTCACCCATATTCGGCTGTTCATGACTTCAACAGAAAAAAGAGGCAGGCATCCAATGTAAACTTAGGATACACACTAGTAAAATATGTAATTCCAAGTAAAAAATTGACTTCAGTTTGTAAATGGTGAAATAAATGAGAATTTATAGCAATATACCCAAATTATGAACTGTGTGATCTTTCATTAATTGTGCTGAATAATTAGTTGTTCCATCTTGAACTGGCAGTGTCTACATTTATTCAGTAGCATAACTTTGTGCCTAATATATTAGTTTTCTGCTGATTAATAATGTGCTCTGGAGCACAATGAAGTCTTGTAATCCCCTTCTCAACCAAAATAATTGAACTAAAAAGAAAAATGTTTAACATATCCAATGGAAATGACCCATATCAATCTCCAAGGGGCATGACAGACTGTCTGCTGCTTCTGAAAATCGCATTATTCTGTCAGAATTTATTTTCACAGCTTTATCTCTTGATGTTTTTATATCTTAACAACATCTGATTTGTAGTGAGCTGTATTAAGAGGATTTTTTTTTATTTTTGTAGATAAGTATGTGAGAAGAATAAACTGAAAAGGTAACTCCATTAAAAACTTTTTTTTAGTTCGGAAATGGGGAGGAAAGATTAGAAACTCTGCAATATTTTTCTGTTGTTGGTGCGCCTGTTGGGGCAATTTCCCCTCACTACCTGCCCTGTGATGGGGATGTATACAAAAGTAAAAAAACATGCAGATGTTCTAATTGTGACCCTTCCCCACCAAAAGAAAATAATAATACAATTTTGCTACTTAGTCGAGTCATTTTCCTTCAATTCCTATCTTTAACACCACTGATACTTGCAAGGGTGACAATAATTGTTGAAAGTCCTCCTTAACATTTTTTAAAAGACATTAATAAAACTTGACAACATGTTTAACCACTTCCCGCCCAGTCAATAGCAGATTGACGTCTGGGAAGTGGTTCTGTTATCCACACTGGACGTCATATGACGTCCTGCAGGATAACAGCCGCCGCACGCCCGGGGGGCGCGCATCGCGGCGATCGGTGGAGCGGTGTGTCAGTCTGACACACCGCTGCACTGATCTCGGTAAAGAGCCTCCGGCAGAGGCTTTTTACCACGTGATCAGCCGTGTCCAATCACGGCTGATCACGATGTAAACAGGAAGAGCCGTTGATTGGCTCTTCCTCACTCGCGTCTGACAGACGCGAGTAGAGGAGAGCCGATCGGCGGCTCTCCTGACAGGGGGGGTTTGCGCTGATTGTTTATCAGCGCAGCCCCCCCTCGGATACCCACACTGGATGACCAGGGAAGCCCCCCAGGACTACCAGGGAAGCCCCAAGCATGTGGATGGCCAGGTAAGTCCCCCAGGGCCATCCACATGCACAAATACATAAAAAATATATGCCAATCAGTGCCCACAAATGGGCACTGACTGGCACCATCATGGCACAACCAAAATGTATGATGCCCAGCAATGCCAGCCACCAGTGTCATCAGTGCCACCTACCAGTGTCCATCAGTGCCACCTATCAGTGCCCATCCATGCCCATCTGTGCCCATAAGTGCCCACCTATCAGTGCTCATCCATGCCACCTATCAGTGCCACCCATAAGTATCCATCAGTGCTGCCTATAAGTGCCCATCAGTGCCGCCTATGAGTGCTCATCAGTGCCGCCTATGAGTGCCCATCAGTGCCGCATACCAGTGCCACATATCAGTGCCCATCAGTGCCGCCTATCTGTGCCCATCAGTGCCGCCTATCAGTGCCCATCATCAGTGCCACCTCATCGGTGCCACCTCATTGGTGCCACCTCATCGGTGCCCATCAGTGTCACCTTATCAGTGCCCGTTAGTGCCGCCTTATCAGTGCCCGTCATTGAAGTAGAAAAGGTACTTATTTACAAAAAAAATTTAACAGAAACAAAGAAAAACGTAGTTTTTTTCAAAATTTTTGCTCTTTTTTATTTGTTATGCAAAAAATAAAAATCACAGAGGCGATCAAATACCACCAAAAGAGAGCTCTATTTGTGGGAACAAAATGATAAAAAAATTGTTTGGGTACAGTGTTGCATGACCGCGCAATTGTCATTCAAATTGCGACAACGCTGAAAGCTCAAAATTGGCTTGGGCAGGAAGGTGTATAAGTGCATGGTATTGAAGTGGTTAACCATTTACCACTTTATGTGTTCTGATATTATCACTGTGGTAATGTCAAAAATGTTTCTACTAAGTTTAATGACATATGTACATGGGTTCAGCCATATTTTCTCATTACTGAAGGTGGCTGTGCTTTCTAAAGCCTGGTACACACGATTGGATTTTCTGCGGACAAAGCGTAGGACTTTTGTCAGAAGGGCATTGGCCAGGAACTTGTATTGCATACAAATGGCAAAGAATTGTCGGCCAACAAATATGGAACTATGTGGTTTTTCAGTTCTTTAGCGCCACCCTTTGGCCAACTTCTGCCAATGTTGTGTTATGGTGAGCATTGCTTCCGAGCATGCGTGTTTGTACTTTGGAGTTTTGTCCGAAGGACTTGTGTACACACGATCGGATAATCCGACAACACACATTTATTTGGAAAAGAAAGGAGCCCTGGACTGCCACACTCTGTATAAACGATTTACTTCCAAAATTTCAAAATAAAATCCAAAATTAATCCATAAATTCAAAAAATCCAAAAACAGGATTAATTTTGGATTTTATTTTGAAATTTTGGAAATAAATCGTTTATACAGAGTGCGGCAGTCCAGGGCTCCTTTCTTTTCCATGCATCAGTGCAGAGCCAGCACCTGTTCCAGTATCAGGGCGGGAGCATTTTGAAAGCCCTACAGCTTAAAAGAGCGGTACAACCCTTCATTGTCAACACACATTTGTTGGCAGACAATTTTAAAGCATGCTATCCCACATTTGTTGGCGGAAAATCCGACAACAATTGTCCAATGGAGCATACAAATGGTCGGATTTTCCAACAACAGGCTGTCATCACACAATTCCCGTCGGACAATCCGATCGTATGTACGGACCTTTAGAGGTGCTGCACAGTGCTTGTGCTTTACTGTTTCTTTCTCATCGTGTACATCTATCAATCTGCTCACACTGAAAACAATAGCCCCCGTATGTGGTATATCCTGTTATCTTAGTGTTTGTTCAGTAAGGGTACAGTCACACCATAACTCCTATCATAACACACGTCATGACATGGCCTATTTTGTGTATTACCACAATGCATTACAGTTTCTTTGCCATTCAAAGGTAAAAGCACCCCAAAGCACAACCACAATGCACTAAAAAAAACTCACAATACCAAGTGCTTAGAAACAAAAATTATAATCATAATGAAACTCTTATAGTATCCGTTTGGGAGAGATTGTAGCCACCTTAAATCAAAATTCAATGCAAACGTATATGAGAATAACCTAGTATTCAACTCTTTAGTAGCACAACCCAAATAATACATCAAAAAGTGCACAAAACAAATTCAAAAGTGTAAATCACAGTGAAGTTTATATGTGATTAAAATAAAGTTCACAAATACATCCACACATTGATCCATGGTATCTTTGTGGACTTAGACCAACAATATTCTTATTCTTTATAACTTGTGCAAGGGACCAATCAACCACCATGGTGCATACAGTGCAAACCATTCCCACAGGTCATCACACTTACCGAAATGATTTGCCTTTCATTTTACTGATTGCCAAAAAAGGGCATTCCAATATCTCCTTTTATGTAGCTCTGCTCTTTTAGGAATAAGCAATCAGCTCACCATAATCTCAGTTTATGACTAGGACTAGAAAAAAAGTGGTCCACATAGCATAATCCTGTATAAAATTAAATTTATAACAATGAAAAAATGTTTAAAACACTCCCAAAAATAGCTTTAAATGTTGCCCAATAGTAAATAGTAAGGTATCAAGTATGCCCCACCCTGCACAGCCAGCACAAAGGTTTCTCTCACCACATCCACCTGTCGTGGTATCTGGTATTACCCAGTAGTGTATTTAGGTTTTGTGCTGCAATAGGCCTGACTAAACTTATGCACCCCCTAATTTAAATATGACCCAATCCTTCCTGTCAAGGCCACACCCCTTTCTGTTTAAGACCCGCCCTGAAATTTTCGAGTGGGGACACTAGTTCTGAGGGCCTGGGGGGCATTGGATTCCCTTAATTTGCAAAGATTTCCTCTCACTTACTGTTTGGCTATTGGGCAGGAAGTGAAGGGAAATCTCTGCAATGGGACAGGGATGGTAAAAAATAAACTGAAAGGGGCTATAACCCTCCCTTACTCTATCCAAAATGAAAAAAAAAAAGTGTTATAGTATAGTTCTACTTTAAGTACAAATTTCTGATAATTTTATGGAGTGGATTAAGAAGATATAACCATGCCAATGGTGTAGCAGAAAACATATAGCACAGTGAGGAAGGTTTGTGGTCCAGGATGAAAGGACAGTCAAAATTAGAAGCAGCACACCCCCCCCCCACAGTTGCGGAATGCCGGCCACCCGCATACCGGGAGCAGTCCGGCCACTTTATGGGGGCGCTAGACTAATTTGCCTCTCAGCCCAGACTGCCCCATAAGACTGGCACTACACTAACAGTGTAGCACAAGCCGGCGGGGACTCTTTCCGTGCTGCCCCCCTGCAAAGTGCTTCCCTAGGCCTGGGCCTTGTTGGCCTAGGACAAGATACAGCGCTGGTATCACCTCTGGTTAGGCGAATGATGTCATTTCCGGCCACTGTGCAGTACCGCCCTGACGGGTTTTGTAACTTCCAACTTCGTCTGAGGGCGTGGCTGGCCGGAATTTATCATGCATGCTCCTTATCAACTTAACCATTGCCTGCCTAGGTAGACTTTACTCCCAGTGACTCATTGACATCAATGGTTATACAAACAATATTAAAGCTGCAGTATAAGTACAATAAATCACTAATACGTCAATTATGCATACATGTACCTGAAATAACATTACATAATTAGTAACAATAAAAAAATATAAAATGGAAAAACAAGGACATGTATCCATATACTACAAATAGGATTAGGACCTTCAAAGTGCTAATACACCTTAACCCTATCTGTATGATCTATAGGAAAAGAAACCCTTCATATCTATAGTTTGTAGGGGAAATATTTTAAGGGCAATAAAGACCTCCTAATTATAATACATACTATGGGTAATACTACACTCATATAAATTGAATAAAAACTAAAACCAAAAACCCACAAGTTAAGATTATTGAAATATTAGAATGTTTGAAGATTAGATATTTAAAACTTGAAGTGTAAAGGTTAGTTTTTATTTAAATAACAAACATGTCATACTTAGCAGCCCCAATCCTCCATTTCTGGGGTGCCCCGCTGGCACTCCTGGCTCCTCCTCTTCATGGGGTGCCCCCACAAAGAGCCGCTTTCCATGGTGGCACCCATGTGGGTGCACTCACGAGTCCCGCTTCTGCGTCCATTGACACAGACAGCGGGACTCGGCCCCACCCCCGGCTTCCGTTTCACGTGGCTCATGCTGCTATCAATCTATCCAATGAGGACCAGAGACAATGGCTGGAGCCACTGGGCTCATGCACCTCACTGGAACGATCGGGATCAGGTAATAAAAAATGGGGGGGGGTCTGGGGAGCAGCTGAAGCACAGAAGGTTTTTCACCTTAATGCATAGAATGCATTAAGGTAAATAACCATGAGACTTTACAACCCCTTTAATAGTCACTGATAAAGCAGTTGATATCTAATTCTACATTCAAACCTGTAGGGGCCAATATATTGAGCATATAGTTTCATATGGTTTCTCTTTAAGAAAGTTCTCTAACCAAATTGAACACCCTCCATGAGGGGTGTATGGAGTTTACCCCTCGTGGAGTGGGTCCATTTTGGTTAGAGAACTTTTGGTATTACGCTATGTGGGCCACAATTTCTTCCTAATCCTTGTCATAAACTGAGAATATGGTGAGCTGATTGCTTATTTCTAAAGGAGCTGAGCTACATAAAAGGAGAATGCCCTTTTGCCATTCAGTAAAATGAGAGGCAAATCATTTTGGTGAGTGGGGTGAACTGTGTAAGTGGTTTGCACTTTATGCACCATGGTGGTGGATTAGACCATTGCACAAGTTATAAAGAATAAGATTTTGTTGGTTTATGTCCGTGAAGATATCATGGATCAATGTGCGCATGTAATTGTGAAATTTATTTGAATCACAATAGGACTTACATAGTTACATAGTTAGTCAGGTTGAAAAAAGACACAAGTCCATCCAGTTCAACCAAAAAAAAAAAATATATATATATATCGTACAATCCCATATACCCAATTCTATACCCACAGTTGATCCAGAGGAAGGCAAAAAACCCCAGAAGAGCATGATCCAATTTGCTACAGCAGGGGAAAAAATTCCTTCCTGATCCCCCGAGAGGCAATCGGATATTCCCCGGATCAACTTTACCTATAAATGTCAGTACCCAGGTATATTATGTACATTTAAGAAAGAATCCAGGCCCTTCTTAAAGCAATCTACTGAGCTGGCCAGAACCACCTCTGCAGGGAGTCTATTCCACATTTTCACAGCTCTTACTGTGAAAAAACCTTTCCGTATTTGGAGGTGAAATCTCTTTTCCTCTAGACGCAAAGAGTGCCCCCTTGTCCTTTGTGTTGACCGTAAAGTGAATAACTGAACACCAAGTTCACTATATGGACCCCTTATATATTTGTACATGTTGATCATATCCCCCCTTAATCTCCTCTTCTCAAGAGAGAATAAATTCAGTTCCTCTAATCTCTCCTCATAGCTGAGCTCCTCCATGCCTCTTATCAGTTTGGTTGCCCTTCTCTGCACTTTCTCCAGTTCCCCAATACCTTTTTTGAGAACTGGGGCCCAAAACTGAACTGCATATTCCAGATGAGGTCTTACTAATGATTTGAACAGGGGCAAAATGATATCTCTCTCTCTGGAGACCATACCTCTCTTAATACAAGAAAGGACTCGCTTTGGAAACTGCAGCTTGGCATTGCATGCCATTATTGAGCTTATGATCTACTAAAACCCCCATATCCTTCTCCACTACGGATCCCCCCAGTTGTACTCCCCCTAGTATGTATGATGCATTCATATTCTTAGCCCCCAAGTGCATAACTTTACATTTATCAACATTAAACCTCATCTGCCACATAGTCGCCCAATTAGACAGAGCATTGAGGTCGGCTTGTAAATTGGCGACATCCTGTAAGGATGTTATTCCACTGCATAGCTTGGTGTCATCTGCAAAGACAGAAATGTTACTTTTGATCTCAGACCCAATATCATTTATAAACATATTAAAAAGTAAGGGTCCCAGCACTGAACCTTGGGGTACACCACTGATAACCTTGGACCATTCAGAGTAAGAATCATTAACCACTACTCTCTGACTTCTGTCTTTTAGCCAGTTTTCTATTCATTTACAAACTGATATTTCCAATCCTGTAGACTTTACCTTACACATGAGCCGTGTGTGGGGAACTGTATCGAACGCTTTTGCAAAATCCAAGTATACCATGTCCACAGCCACCCCTTTGTCCAAGGTCTTACTTACCTCTTCATAAAAAGAAATCAGGTTTGTTTGACAACTTCTGTCTTTCATGAATCCATGCTGTCTGTTGCTTAAATAGTTTTTTTCCAGCAAGAACTCATCTATGTGGTCTTTTATTAATCTCTCCAGTATTTTCCCAACTATAGAAGTTAAACTAACAGGTCTATAGTTACTTGGTAAAGACTTAATTCCCTTTTTAAATATAGGCACCACATTGGCCCTGCGCCAATCCAGTGGTACTATTCCTGTTATTAATGAGTCCCTAAAAATTAAATACAATGGCTTTGAAATTACAGAGCTCAATTCTTTTAGGATCCGTGGGTGTATGCCATCTGGTCCAGGTGCTTTATCCACCTTTACTCTGTCTAAATATTTCTGGACCATATCACTTTTGAGCCATTGTGGATTTGGGGCTGTGTCACTACCACCCCCATTTTGGACATGAGCTCCCCCAGTCTCCTTTGTATACACAGAACTGAAGAAAGTATTTAATAAATTAGCCTTCTCTTTGTCCCCAGTCACTCAATCTAGATTATTTTGTAAAGGGCCTACATGCTCAGACTTGACCTTTTTACTATTAATATATTTGAAGAATTTTTTGGGGTTTGTCCTACTATCTTTTGCAATCTGTCGTTCATTTTGAATTTTTGCATCCTTGATTTCCTTTTTACATATCCTGTTATATTCTTTGTAACATTTAAATGACACTAGTGTTCCCTAATTTTTATATTTTTTAAAAGCTCTTTTCTTATAGTTTATAGCTTTTTTAACTTTGGCAGTGAGCCACATAGGTTTTATTTTTAGCCTTTTAAACTTATTGCCCATGGGAATATACTTTGCAGTGAGTTCACAAACAGTCTTTTTGAAGAATTCCCATTTCTGTTCTGTGCCCATTGATGCCAATATTCCTTCCCAGTCTAAAGCCCCATACACACTATCAGTTTTCTTGCAGGTTTTTCTCTTCAGGTTTACCAAAACCATGTAGTGCAAGGGCCTGCCTGATTGCATACGAATTGAAACTCTTAAGGTTTGACCTCATATTAGATGGTTTTGGTAAACCTGAAGAGAAAAACCTGCAAGAAAACTGATAGTGTGTATGGGGCTTCAGTCCTGGAGAGCAGCGCTCATCCTTGGAAAATTTGCTCTCTTGAAATTAAGTGTTTTTATCTTTCCTGTATGTGATTTTTGCTACCCAGGTGTTCCTTTTATCTGAACATTAGTAATACGCTCTGCATGGTTTGAGATTACCAGGTCCAACAGAGCATCAGTCCTAGTTGGGGCCTCAATAAACTGGACCATAAAATTGTCCTGCAATAGGTTTATAAATTTTTGCCCTTTAACTGTCCCAGCAGTTCCATTACTCCAGTCAATTTCTGGGTAGTTAAAATCACTTCAATGTGATTTAAACTTTTGATTTCGCTTTGTGCACTTTGATGTATTATTTGGGTTGGGCTACTGGAGAGTTTAATATTAGGTTATTCTCTTATAAATTTGTATTAAGCCACAGTGCACTGCTATACACCTGGATGAAAGCTTGTGGCAGTGTATGCTGCATTGCTCTGAAAATTTAGTTTTTGCCTTGATTTGCATCAATATCCCATTTTCTATGAATGGCTGCCTAGCACAATGCTATTTCTATTCTATTTGTGCCTATCACAATGCCAATAATGATAATAAGACTTGTATAAGTAACGTTTTTTTTTTTGGCTGATATGCCGTTGTTGATGAGAGAGTGATAGAAGTGGTGCTGGGGTGTCTGCTCTGAAGATACTGTAGACATGCTTGCCCATTGCATCACAGGATCATGCATGCCTGTGTTTCTAGAAAAAAACAGACTTTTAGCCTAGCTTCACTCATGTATTTTTGGATCAGTGCGCATTTCCCGCACAGCAGTCCAATCGCACTGCTCTTGTGATCCGCTGCTGATGTCAGTATAAAGTTAACAACACCCCAAATGCAGGCACAGTGCATTTGCCTCCACTGGATCGTACTTGATCACATGGTACAACATGACCATGTGACCCTGTTGCAGTGCAGCTCCAAGAAAGCTCAGAAAAAGATGCATGCAATTTTTTTTTTTGTGATGTGGTGCAATTTGAGCCCATTTAAAATTGATTCATTCAAATTGCACCTCACTGAATTGCATGTGAATTGCACAGGAATGCGGTGCGGTTCCTGTGCGATTCACAGTGTGAACCGAGGCTGAAATCTTTAGATCTTCTAGTCTGTAACTGTTGTTCCTGAAAATAGCTTTTGCCCCCAGGCTCTGTGATATATCCTAAATTGACAACCTTCTTATGACATTCTTCTATTTTATCTGTACATATGATCAGCTTGTTATGTTTATTGTATTCTAATAAAAATTGGTGTGGGGCAACACTTGTCCTGAGAGGTCCCCATTTGCTGTAATTACTGTGAAAGCATGTTTTTGGTGTTGGGAACAGTAGTGTGATATTTGGTAAATGAAAACAGCTCAAAAATGCAAAAAAACAACCTGCTTCATGCCCACTGACGTTTTTACAGCTGCGTTTTTTTTACAGCTTAAAAACGCCTGTCCATGTTATTGTAAATTTTTATTTTTTTTTGAAAAAAAAAAACGTCGGAGCTAAAAAACGCGACTAGTGCGCGTTTTTGCGCGTTAGTGCGCGTTTTTTGACGCTCGCGTTTTTTTCTGCCTAACTCCGACGCTGAGGAACGCACTGGTCCTGGGTTTTTTTTACAGCTCAAAAACGTCTATGCTGTTTGCAGCTCAAAAACGTCTAAGTGGGCATGAAGCTATAGACTAAAATGGACAGGCGTTTTAAGCTGTAAAAAACGCTCAAAAATGCGGCTGTAAAAACGTCCGTGGGCATGAGGCCTAAACAGGCTTGTAAAACTAGCAAGACTCCACTTTCCCATGTAAAATTTATAGTCAATGTTAGCACTGTAGGGACAAAATTGGAGAAGAATTCCTATATGACTTGCTTCACTTGACAAATGTACCTTTGTATGTTTATCTTTTAGTTTCCAAAGAAATAGGAGAAGGTGTTGTTATATATATATATTATTTTCAAAGGAAATTAGAAGTAAAATCAACTCCACTAAGTCAATTTATTTTTCATCACTAACTGTACAAAAAAGTTAATTTATTTTTTCTCAAATTGAGAGTAACAGATCAATATAGATAAATAAATAAATACAAGAGAACGATGAATAAAAAGGGTTGAATTAGTTGAGCAACTAATGACTATTACTTTACGTGAAACGTATAAAGCATAAAAAAAAATGCATTTATTGAGTGATATACATAAGGTTAAAGCTAGTAAAGATGTACCTATTGTTTCTTTAATTTTCTTGAAGAGCTCACATCTGTTCCAAAGTACTATTCAGTATTAATGGTAGTGAAACATGAATCATATAAGAGATATCATCTAAAGGAAGTGGTCAGACGTAAGACAAAAACCTCCCCTTCTCGCTGAAATAATCTTTCAGGTGCTGACGAGTATCTCATCTAAGACAAAGGAAGAATGTTGAGTATTGTTAAAAGATTCAAGCAGTTTATCTGCAATAAGATCTCTCCTATGAAACTGATCTTTTGCTTTTGTGAATGTACCTGAGTGTCTGCAAGAAAAAAGTGTTGAAATGGATGAAGGGAACATGCTATGTTTTATAACTTAATCTCCAGTTAACTATTTTAGTATATAATGACAAATTTGATTTGGCCATGCTAATCCGATGTAATCCTCTAGATGAACAACTTTCCTTGAATGAAAATGATGACAAGATTACTGTTTACTTTCACTTTGTGTTTTTAAGGGTATACAGCTGTTAGCACATTGTCTAATTATAACATCACATTTAAGGCCCCTTATATAAAAGTCAAAATAGCTCCCACTCATCTGTTGTTCTAAAGAGCTAATCCAGCTAAAATGTGATTGTAAGCACCCGAAGGATCTATGTACGTAAACCAAGTAGTCCTATGTCCTAGAGACAGGCCTTTAACTTACATTGCTGGGGACCATACTAACCAATTAACTAACTGGGATTGTGGAGATACTTTTTTAATTAAAGATGTAGCTACATGACGACTAGCTAAGATAGTCTGTCCTAATTATAGCAAATCCACCATAGGAGGCTAAGAGAACCGTGTGTGTATAGGTCATCCAATGTTATTGATTAGCAAGCCACCATCACAGATAGTAAGGATAACTTGCCACAAATTTGTGGAAGTGTTGAACTGTAGGTTTTGTTAAAGCGGAGCTCCACCCTAAAGTGGAACTTCCGCTCATCAGAACCCCCCCCCCCCTCCGGTGTCATATTTGGCACCTTTCAGGGGGAGGGGGGTGCAGATACCTGTCTAAGAAAGGTATTTGCACCCACTTCCGGGAGTCCTCTCTGCGGGCATTCTGCGGGTAGTACGTCACTTCCCGCAGAATACCCATTGTGTTCTGGGAGACACCTGGCTCCCAGAACACAACAGGGACCAGTGAGAACGGCGCAGCGCGACTCGTGCATGTGCCGTAGGGAACCGGGCAGTGAAGCTGCAAGGTTTCACTTCCTGGTTCCCTCACCGAGGATGGCGGTGGGGGCAGCAGATAGACAAGCGATTGCTCGTCTTCTGCTGCCGACTTCGCTGGACTCCAAGACAGGTAAGTGTCCTAATATTAAAAGTCAGCAGCTGCAGTATTTGTAGCTGCTGGCTTTTAAAAAAAAAATATTTGGGGAGCTCCGCTTTTACTTGCTGCACATTTTCACTGGCAAGTTGTACACTTGGAGAGCACTTGAAGCACAAGTTCTAGTTGACACTTTTCCAAATTCAGTCACAGTGACTCCTGTGGTGGGATGACTATTGTACAACATATCTGAACCAGAACTTGCAGCAGACTTGCAGCATGTTTGCCAAGAAAGTTAATCTGGAGTCATGCAATGCTTTTGAACCCTGGCAAGTCTAGCAATAGCTTAGAAAATCATTTTCAAACATACATGTCAATTTCTTGCTATCTGGGATGTTACTGGTCACCATATATACCAGCACAATTTTCTCTCATATTCTTGGGCTTTAACAATCAGTCAAAACTTTAGCAAGACCGTCTGCCTTGGATGGGTTTTACCATCTAAGAATAAGATGAGAGGTTCTCTTGGAGGGGCCGCTACTATTTATGTTCAGGCTTTCCTTGCCAGCTTAAAATAATTAAACCATAATATAAAGTAATACCAACATTGAGGGCTGAGAGAAGTGTATATAAACAGTATCTTTGCATGAATCTGCTACACAGTTGTATTGGTTGGACTGTGATATGCTACCATGTTACTTAGGGCCAGCACAATTGGCTGCCATATACAGTATCTCACAAAAGTGAATACACCCCACACATCACATTTTTGTAAATATTTAATTATTTATTTTCATGTGACAACACTGAAGAAATTACACTTTGCAATAATGTAAAGTACTGTGTACAGCTTGTATAACAGTGTAAATTTGCTGTCCCCTAAAAATAACTCAACACACAGCCATTATTGTCTAAACTGCTGGCAACAAAAGTTAGTACACCCCTAAGTGAAAATGTCCAAAATGGGCCCAATTAGCCATTTTCCCTCCCCGGTGTCATGTGACTTATTAGTGTTACAAAGTCTCAGGTGTGAATGGGGAGCAGGTGTGTTAAATTTGGTGTTATCGCTCTCACTCTTTCATACTGGTCACTGGAAGTTCAACATGGCACCTCATGGCAAAGAACTCTCTGAGGATCTGAAAAAAAAGAATTGTTGCGCTACATAAAGATGGCCTAGGCTATAAGAAGATTGCCAAGACCCTGAAACTGAGCTGTAGCACGGTGGCCAAGACCATACAGTGGTTTAACAGGACAGGTTTACTGTAGGTGGCCCTTAACAATTACACTGCTAATAACTGGTCAAGTTGCCTCCTGTGAATAAGTGAATAAGATAGGAGAGCTTGTCTTGAAGGGTGAATGTTAAGGTTTTCTTTGCCTTTTTGCAAAAATAAAGCTATAATTTAAAGTAAACCTTTCATTTTCTTAAAAATGCTTTTTCCTTGGCTTTAGTGATTTTTGAAGCACTAAAAGGAAAAGTATACATATAAGGTTAGAAGTCCTTATCTGCCTACTTGTTTTGCATAAGTAATATTACCTACATATGTATTATATGTTGCCTGATGCACTCTAATTGCTCCCAAATTAAAGACCCCATTTAAAAGAATAAAGTAGCTAAGGTGTTGAGAGAGTTAGGTATGATACAGATCAGCATATCAGCAATAGATCTCTATTTTTCATGTTGACCATTCTCACCAAAAGTGAAATTAAAAGAAAATCCTGGTAAATGATGCCTGCTGACCCAGGCCAGGGGGCGTGTGCACAAATTCCTTCTTTCCTGGCCTACCAGGTTGCATGCTTGGATAAGGGTGTGGTATGAATTTTGGAAGACATCCTATGTTTTTTTTCTTGTTTTTTTGCATTGGGTTCCCTCTTAACCACTTGCTGACCGCTTCAAGCATATATATACGTTGGCAGAATGGCTTGGTTGGTCAAAGCAAGGTACCCGCACGTCGCTTTGACTTTCCCGCTGTGTGGGCGCTAACGTGCGCCCGCCGCGGGCTCCGTGAATGTGCCCGTGGGACTCCTGGATTCGATGTCTGTCGGTGTCCTGCAATCGTGTCACGGAGCTGCAGAACAGGGGGGTGCCTGTGTAAACAAGGCATTTCCCTGTTCTGCCTTGTGACAGGACATTGATCTACTGCTCCCTGTCATCCGGAGCAGTGATCAATGTCGTGTCACAGGTAGCCCAGCCCCCACACAGTTAGAATCACTCCCTAGGACACACTTAGTGGTTAACCCCTCCCCTGCCAGTGTCATTTACACAGTAATCAGTGCATTTTTATAGCACCGATCGCTGTATAAATAACAATGGTCCCAAAATAGCATCAAAAGTGTCCGATGTGTCTGCCATAATGTCGCAGTCATGATAAAAATCGCAGATCGCCGCCATTACTAGAAAAAAAAAATATTAATAAAAATGCCATAAAACTATTCCCTATTTTGTAGACGCTATAACTTTTGCGCAAACCAATCAATATACGCTTTTTGCTATTTCTTTTTTTACCAAAATTATGTAGAAGAATACATATCGGCTTAAACTGAGAAATAAATTTGTTTTTTTATGTATTTTTTTGGGGATATTTATTATAGCAAAAAGTAAAAAATATTGGCTTTTTTTCAAAATTGTCGCTCTAAAAACCGCAGAGGTGATCAAATGCCACCAAAAGAAAGCTCTATTTGTGGGAAAAAAAGGACGTCAATTTTGTTTAGGGACCACGTCGCATGACAGCGCAATTGTCAGTTAAAACGACGCAGTGCCGAATCACAAAAAATGGCCTGGTCAATCAGCAGCCAATTCTTCCGGGGCTGAAGTGGTTAAAATCTATACAGGACCAAAAGAGTCTGGTATGAAAGTTGGGGGGACCTCATGCTGTGTTTTTTTGTTGTTATTTAGAATGGGGTCTCCCTTTCCATCCATACTAGACCTTCATCAAGTATAGCGGTCTGGTATGTATTTTTAGGGGGAACCTCATACTTTTTTTGCAAGCAAGGGGAACTCTTTAACATCTATACCAGACCCTCATCCAGGAAAAAGACCTGGTATATATGAAGAGAATCCCTGGCCATTTTGTTTACAAGCAGAGTGAAGCAGTCAGGTGCTGTCAACTCCCATTAAATGAAAAAGCTTTTTTGTATACAGTATATAATACAGATGAGGCACTTCACAGGCAGGTTCAGGGCATCCCCGAAGCATGTTAAAGTGGGATTCCACCTGCGATTTTTTTTTTTTAAGTCAGCAGCTACAAACAATGTAGCTGCTGACTTTTAATAAGGACACTTACCTGTCCTAGGTGCCCGTGATGTTGGCCCCCCGAGGCCGACCCCTCGATCCTGGCAAGTCCCGGCGCCTCACTAAGGGAAACAGGCAGTGAAGCCTTGCGGCTTCACTGACCGTTTCCTACTGCGCATGCACGAGTCTCGCGGCGCGCTGTAAGAATGGGCAGCTGATCTCTGGGATACACACAGTTCCCAGAAGGCAGCGCGCCCCATTCACCAGAAGACAACGCAAAGAGGACGAGGAAGAAGACCTGCCGTGGACTAGGAAGAGGCAGATTAGGAAGATCCGCATAGCAACCGCCTTTTCTGGTGAGTAAAAAAAAAAAATTCTATTTTGTTTTTCTATTTTTTTTGCAGGATTTTGGTGTATTTTTTTTTTTAGGGTGGAACTCCACTTTAATTATATATAAATTTAGAATTTTTAACCACTTCCCCGCTAGAGCATTTTAAAATTTTCACACATGTCGGCTATAAAAATACTTAAAAGAACATCATGTAATTTCTGAAATCAGAGGTCTTTTAGAATAAAAAGATGCAACGGTATATCAAATCTAAATTTTCAAGGAAAAATACACTAAAATAAATTTGTGTACATAAACACAATTTAATTGCCATTTTTTTCATACAACATAAAAGACGATGTTATGTAGAATACATAGATACCAAATGTGTTAAGCCTCAAAACTGTCTGTCTGTGAAATGGGAAAAAAATTTGGTACTCAAAATTATCAGTGGGATATGCTTTAAATGGCTTTACAGCTCATCAGTTTATAGAAAACCATAAATAACTGGGCAGCTCCACAGCCCCTAGGATTTCTTGTAAAATTTGTTAAATTCCAGAGCCCACTGATAACAAAAAAAAAAAAAGCTTGTGGCTGCTACTGCAGTTGTAGGCTTGTTTTAACTTGGAGTTACCCAACGTGTCTAAAGAGGTGAACTAGTTGATGTTTCATTTAAAAGATTATTAAAATTGCTGTTTCCTGCTAAATGGAATTAAAGAAAAATGCTGTGCTTTGGTCACCAGGATACTGCCCAACTTCCCATGCCCTTTATTTGACAACCCCTTGCCTATTAACCTATAAAATGCCCATTACTGATTTCTAAGATTTGGCTTTCTTTGATTTCACCTCAACTTAGGTAAAGTTTGCCAAACACCCTGAACCAAATCCAGTATAGTTAGCTAATCACTAATTAATGTCGATTTTCATATTAAATTGGATAGAACTTGTCAGGGAAAAATAGGTTGTTTGCAGAGCACACAGCCATTTCTCCTTGTGCTAAAAAGCACACATTTCGTCTTTTTTAGGGATAAGCTTCGAGTTCGAGTCAAACTCATGATCGATTTGAACATTGCCTGTTCGCCCATTCGTCCAAACAGCGAACAATTTGGGGTGTTCGCGGCAAATTCGAAAAGTCTATGGGAGAAATCTAAAGTGCTAATTTTAAAGGCTTATATGCAAGTTATTGTCATAAAAAGTGTTTGGGGACCCGGGTCCTGCTTCAGGGGACATGTATCAATGCAAAAAAAAGTTTTAAAAACGGACTTTTTTCAGAAGCAGTGATTTTAATAATGCTTAACGTGAAACATGCCTGTAAAGTCGTGCTTGTTTCCCGTGCTTAGAACTGTCCCTGCACAAAGTGTCATTTCTGAAGGAAAAAAAGTCATTTAAAACTCACTATAATGAATTGTCGGCTCCCAGCAATACATAGAAAAGTCATTGATAAAAAAAAAAAAAAAATGTGTGGGGGTCCCCCCAATTTCAATTACCAGGCCCTTCAGGTCTGGTATGGATATTAAGGGGAACCCTGCCGCAAATTTAAAAAAAAATGTGTGGGGTTCCCCCAAAGCGGACCAGATGTGGAACGTGAGAAGGGGCGGGTCTATTCATTTATTACACTGCGGAGGAAGTTCCCCATCAGAACCGCTCAGCCAATGATGTAGGCGGGGTCTGACATACGAGGGGGCGGACCTGATGGGGAACTTCCTCCGCAGTGTAATAAATGAATAGACCCGCCCCTTCTCACGTTCCGCATCTGGTCCGCTTAGCCTTACACCTACGTCATTGGCTGAGCGGACCTGATGGGGAACTTTAGAAGGGGCGGGTCTATTCATTTATTACACTGTGGAGGAAGTTCCCCATCAGGTCCGCTCAGGCTCAGCCAATGACGTTTCGTGTGGACAGCGCTGGACATCAGATCACCGTGGGACACTGGATTTCATCGCTGGAATGTTTTTTGTTTTTTTTTAATAAAGGACTTTCCCAACGGTGTCTGTGTTTTTTTTTTTACAATTTTTTACACTTTCTTTGTGAAAGGGTAAGGGTACAATGTACCCCATTACCAATTTACATAGGGGGGAGGATCTGGGGGTCCCCTTTGTTAAAGGGGTCTTCCAGATTCCGATAAGCCCCCTGCCCGCAGACCCCCACAACCACCGGGCAAGAGTTGTGGGGATGAGGCCCTTGTCCCCATCAACATGGGGACATCCTCCCCATGTTGAGGGCATGTGGCCTGGTACGGTTCAGGAGGGGGGGAGCTCTCTCGTCCCCCCTCTTTTCCTGCGGCCTTCCAGGTTGCGTGCTCGGATAAAGGGTCTGGTATGGATTTTTGGGGGAACTCCACGCCATTTTTTTTTTAAATTTGGGGTGGAGTTCCCCTTAAAATCCATACCAGACCTGAAGGGCCTGGTATGGATATTTGGGGGAACCCCACGCATTTTTTTTTACATTTGTGGCAGGGTTCCCCTTAATATCCATACCAGACCTGAAGGGCCTGGTAATTGAATTTGGGGTGACCCCCATGTATTTTTAATTTTTTTTACCAATGACTTTTCTATGTATTGCCGGGAGCCGTCAATTCATTATAGCCGTGAGTGAGTTTTAAATGACTTTTTTCTTCAGAAATGACACTTTGTGCAGGGACAGTTCTAAGCACGGGAAACAAGCGCAACTTTACAGGCATACTATACACACACCCAAGGTACGAAATTTAAAGGAATATTTTAACTTTTATTATTTCACTTTAAGCATTATTAACCTCCCTTGCGGTATGATTCTGTCAGATTTTAGGTGCTGAAAGCGGTACCATTATTCTGCATGGAAATTTGGCGTTTTATATTGCAGGCCTGTAATTCTTAGGAATAACTCACTTAAATCTGTCCAAACCAGAGTCTAGTAGACATCCCGGGTATGATAAAGTTCAAAAAACAAAATTATACATTATAATAAAATAAATAACTATAAAATTATAACAAATAATATAATAATAATAATAATAAAAGTGTTTTTCAGTGTTTGATGACAAATTTCGCCACAAATCACTATCGCTAAATTCTGCGAGTGATTCTAATTTATTGTCGCTGTTTTTTAGCTGGTCTAAAACTACTTTTGACATAAAGGGACACTTTTTGGTTGCTATGGACAATCTCCAGTTTCTAGGCAGAAAGAAAAGTTTTTATTATATAAAAGTGCATGCAGGACACTGGGCAGACCACTAGGGACAAAGGGGACGTGTAATTATTACATACAGTACTGTAATCTGTAAGATTACAGTGTACTGTATGTATACTGTGTTTTAACTTTTTTGAATTTGGCGCCGATCTCCGTCCCCGTGCGTCGTAACGTCGCAGGGAACGGAGCTCGGCGGCACTCGGCACTGTGTGAATCGAGCGAGGAGACACGGCTCGATCACACAGCGGGCAGGCATCGCAGGATCCAGGGGACAAGGTAAGTAACTCTGCCTGGATCACTGCGATGCAGCCCGAGTCTGGCTCGGGGTTACCGCTTTTGGTGCTGAAATTTAACCCCGAGCCAGACTCGGGAATACCGCTAGGAAGGTTAAAATCACTGCTCCCGAAAAAACGCCACTTTTTAAAACTTTTTTTTGCATTGATACATGTCCCCTGGGGAAGGACCTGAGTCCCCAAACACTTTTTAGGACAATAACTTGCATATTAGCCTTTATAATTAGCACTTTTGATTTCGAACGTTCGAGTCCATTGTATTTAATAGGGTTCTAAAGTTTGCGCAAACTTTCTGTCTGTTCGCAGGTTCTGGTGCGAACCGAACAGAGGGGTGTTCGGCTCATCCCTAGTCTTTTTGATATAATGCATCTCAGGCTAAAATTCACTCACCATTCGTTCAATTTCCCATTCATCCAAAGACCAGACATCATCAGACTGTTGTGTTCTCATCTCAGCATCCCAGCATGACTGCCTGGGAGCCGCCTCTCTTGATCTTTTATTAAAATCCCAGCAGGAAGTAATGTCACAGCATGTGACCTCCTCCATGGGAAGTGAGCTCACAGGGTGTGACCTTCACAGGAAAATGACCATACAAGGATATCCCTCTAACAGGATGTCCAATACAATACAAAACAAGCCAAAACAATACAATACAATACAATACAATTAAAAGAAGGTGGTGTCTCCACAGACAGCCAGTCAGGCATTTGTATTCTTTCAAAAGAACCAATCACAGACATGTATACATTCAAATAGACTAGCAGTGACGTGAACTGCTTCCAATGATGAGAACTAGGGTTGTCCCGATACCAATACTAGTATCGGTATCGGTACCGATACAGAGCATTTGCCCAAGTACTTGTACTCGGGCAAATGCTCCCGATGCTTCACCCGATACCTGGACAGTCAGCGGTGATCAGTGCGGTGGGAGAGTTACAAGCACCGATCACCGCTGTATATATTTAAAAGTCTGACAGCCGTTTCTCCGCCTCTCCCCCCCCCCGCGGCTTTCAGCTGCTGTAGTGAAATCAGCGGTGATCGGTGCTTGTAACTCTCCCACACGCGATCAGCGCTGACTGTCCCCGCATCCTCCTCCAGCCCCCCTCCGTTCTGCTGCTGTTTTCCTCCCTCCATGCTGCGGTCTCGTGTCCCCTCCATTCTCATGTCTTCCTCTGTGACCCCCTCCATTCTCATGTCTCCCTCCGTGACCCCCTCCATTCTCATGTCTCACTCTGTGCTGCCTTCCTCCTCCACCCCCTCTTACTGTCAGGATGGAGAGCGGAGGTAGGAGCCGGTAAACCCGGCTCCTTACTGTTCCGAATGAACAGGGTCAGTGATCACTGACTCTGTCCATTCACATAACTGAAACATCGTAAACTGTGTTTACAATGTTTCAGTTTATGAATGAAGAGAAGCCGCTGTCTTCTCTCCATTCATTTTCAGCGCAGCTGAGGCTGCTGAGAAAGGGACTGGGGAATCTGTGTCCCTAGTCCCTTTCCCTGTCTCAAAGGGGAGATGTCAGAGGTCTGTTAAGACCCCTGATATCTCACCAAAGCCCCCCAACAGGACTGATAAAAAAATAAAAAATGTAATAAAAAAATAAATAATAAAGAAATGAATTGTAAAAAATAAAAAAAATATATAAGAAAAAACACACTGACACTGTCCACCCCCACCCTTAAAAAAAGAAAGCATTGTAAAAAATAAATAAATAAATAAAATAAATAGTAAAAAATAAAAAATAAAACAAATTGTAAAAAAAAAAAAAAAAACTAATTGTAAAAAAAAAAAAAAAAACTACTGACATGTGCACTATCACGTGAGATTAAAAAAAAGTATCGGTACTTGTACTCGGTCTTAAAAAAGTGGTATCGGGACAACCCTAATGGGAACCATAGGAAAATTATGGCTCAATGGGCCATAATTTTCGTATAGTTATGCTATAGTTCTCGTGAACGCAGATCTTTCCGCTCGGAGTCATTTAATGCCAAAGCCAAGAAATGGCCAGTCCCCCGGTTGGGCATAAAACAAACATCCCTAAAAGAGCAAACATCGCTGCGTCCACAGGAAGGTTTTCGCGTCACCGGTCTTCCACCAACGTCTGTATGTGCGAATACGCTCACATGAGCGCAAAACGACAAAACCGACACTGGTGGACATCTGACAACATACATTTATAAAATTTCCACAACAAACTAAAGTCAGATTTTTTTTTTACAGAGCAACAATTCTGTAGAACAGAGCACTAAAATGAGTAGTACCTGCTCTAACCAATCAGTTCAGTTAAATATTCCCATATATGGGAACACTGCGAGGAATCTGGAAAGTTTTGACCCATGAACACTTTATATTGTATTTAACATAAAGATAATTACTGTCACATGTATATCAATTAAATGTAACATTGTCAGTGAATGAAAGGTGATATTCATATAAGCTTGAATTCAAAACATCATTGACAATCTGTCTTTCTTGATGCCTAGCTACATTCATTTCTGTTGTCCCTGAACAGTGAATATTTCTAGCACTTCTCTTTTATTTAGTGAGGTAGAGTGGCATGGATGAACAATGCTATAGTGATGACTGACATATTATACTGGCATTATGAATCGCCATCAATGACAACATTCAGGTTTTTATTGTTCGTTCTAAAAAAAACTCATACCAAAACAGAAACCTGAGATTCCCTTAACCATGAAAAAGAATGGGAGTTGATTGGTGACGGAAAATGTCTTTTCCAGACATTCTGAAACCAGCAGTCACTAGGACTTGACCTCTAGATTCATTCTGGCAGACAGGAAATTTAATATCATAGTTTCAGTTTATAGCTGTCTGATATCATGTTGTGTCATTAATAACATTTATTGATTTTGTTAAGAATTGTAATAAAGAAGTGGACTGATACAAGTGTTCACATTTACAGAATTTGTAAGATACCAGACCTCAAGTGACTTGGTGACAAAGTGAGGACTTCTTGTTGTTCTTACAAAAAAATGTGTTCCATGTATCGTATGTAACACTAGGTATGTCTGCAGCAGTTCACTAAGAAATATTTAGCTCAGGAATACAAACATCAGATTAAATTTCCTTCCATAGACATTCTTTAACAAAATCATTTCCTATGCCCATGGTTATGTTGATAGATGAGCTCAGTCTAACAAATGGGCAGCTAATTCTATACATTTCCTAATTAAGTGTTAAGATTGACTAAAGAATGAACAAAATAATACTGATTAATTTCAGAGGCGGACATAGGTTATGTTTATTATAAAAACAAACATTACCTAGACATATAATGTAAGCAGAGAGTGCACCATCATTGTAAAAAAAACTTAATTTACTTTATTAACCACTTCTCCTCTGGAAGATTTACCCCCATCATGACCAGACCATTTTTTTGCGATACGACACTGTGTTACCTTAACTGACAACTGCACGGTCGGGCAACGCTGTACCCAAACAAAATTTGCGTAATTTTTTGCCCACAAATATAGCTTTTTTTTGGTGGTATATGATCACCTCTGCGTTTTTTATTTTTCGTGCTATAAACAAAAAAAGACCAAAATTTTGAAACAAAAATAATATTTTTTACTTTCTGCTCTAAGACATATCCCATAAAAAAAATAAAAAAATCTAATTTCTTCAACAATTTAGAGCAATATGTATTCTGCTACATATTTTTGGTAAAATCCCAATAAGTCTATATTGATTGGTTTTTGCAAAAGTTATAGCGTCTACAATCTATCTGATATATTTATAGAATATTTATTTTTATTTTTTTACTAGTAATGGTGGCAATCAGCGGGTTATAGCTGGACTGCGATATTGCGGCAGACAAATCAGACACCTGACACTTTTTTGGGAACCAATGACACTAATACAGTCATCAGTGGTAAAAATATGCATTGTCACTGTACGAATGACACTGGCTAGGAAGGGGTTAACACCAGGGGAATCAAAGGGTTAACTGTATGCCTAAAATGTGTTTTCTAACTATGGGAGGTGCTTTTACTAGTGGAAGGCATGGATCGGTGTTCCTGCTTTGCAGGGTCAAAGGTTCCATGCCTTTTGCACTGACATAATGGCAATCTGCCTTGTTTACATAGGCAGACTCTACATTACAGAATGATCAGCGGGTGCCGGCAGGCATCAGGTTCACGGGACTTGCTGATCAGCTCCCGCTGTGTAGAATCACAGCAGGAGCGAGCCGCTGGCGGAACGCACTCGTGCCCAATATCCGGAAGTGCAGGATCACGTAAATATAAGTAATCCTGCGCAGGCGCCCTGTAGCAGTAAATGTGCTATGGGGCGGTAGACAAGTGGTTAAATATAATATGTTACTCAGAAAAGTGCTTGAGGTAATTGCATAAAACATAAATCTATATCATTGATCCATCCAACCAAACTACCGAATGTCTAATTCTTACAGCAACCCTGCCGCTATCCCAAGCATGCATGATGGCTTACCCATTCCAAGGGAGTACCCTCTTCATTAGAACCAACTCAAATATTCACCTGGCAGCAGGGAAGGGCACCAAACAAACATTTAAATAATAATTTTATATTCCAACAGGTCTTAATGAACTACTTCCTTATAGCTAAAGCCTGATGGGAAATAGAGGGATTATTTAAAGATTGGTTTTGTGTTCTCTGATGAAGAGGCTACACCCTTAAAACGTGTAAACCATCATGCATATTTTATACAGTTTTACTGTGAGAGCTCAACAGTCAGTAATGGAACCTATTGGTTGATGGGTTCTTCAGTGATATTATTTATTTATTGATTACAGATACTAATATATAGACTTGTGCACAACGGAAAAATTCGTTCCGTTTCGGTTCGTTTCTTTCCGGTCCTGTTGATTCGTAATCATTCGTAATTTTGCTAGACGCGATTTTTCGTGTTCGGACTCATTCGTATTTTTGCAAGCGTCATTTTTCGTTGAATTTTTTGTTGCTTTATAATTCGTACTTTCGGTAGAGTACGTTGTTTTTCGTTGATTCTGGACACAACTCCTACTTTCGTAACTTTTTTTGGGTTTGTTGATTCGTAATTTTCCGTGTCTCTCTCACAACGACGCTGCCTATTATGCCTAATGTGCTTCGAATGGATTTGTACTTTTCTAAATACATAGCGGTTATTTGTAACGATTCGAAATCTCGTATTTTACTTTCGTTTTTTACATGCGGCTATAGGCTCCGCCCCTGTACACCATTTTGAGAGGGTTCAGCACGGTGAAGGAGAAGCAGAGAGCAGAGCAGAGTGAGTGTTATTGTGCTTCGAATGGATTCGAAATCTCGTATTTTACTTTAGTTTTTTACATGCGGCTATAGCCTCCGCCCCCTGTACACCATTTTGACAGGGAGTTCAGCATGGTGAGGGAGAAGCAGAGAGCAGAGTGAGTGTTATTGTGCTTCGAATGGATTCGTACATTCGTAACTTTTTTCATAACGAATTATGCCGAAGACCTTCAGGCATTCGCTATTTTGCGGTATAATTTATTTCGGATTCGGTTTTATTCGTAATTGCTCTGTTCGGAAATTCGAATGCTTCCGAATGTCCGAAAGTTGCTAAATTCGGACGAATTTCGATTCGTTACGAAACGAATTGCACAAGCCTACTAATATAGTGCATTTGATTTATGTAGTGCTTTACATCTATATATATATATATATATATTGTACATTCATATCAGTCCTCGCCCTCAAGCAGCTTACAATCTAAGATGCCTAGCTCACATTCATACAGACGCATACTAGGGTCAATTTAGACAGAAGCCAATTAACCTACCAGTATGTTTTTGAAGTGTGGAAGGAAACCAGAGTAAACAAAGGAAACCCACGCAGGCACAGGGAGAAAATGCAAACTTAATGCAGGTAGCGCCATGGTTGGAATTTAAACTGACGACCCTAGTGCTGCTAGGCAGAAGCGCTAAGCACTTAGCCACGGTATTATGGATGTATATGGAAATATTTCCAGCCCTTTTGTGATTAAAATATATCTATTTTAATAAATAGTGTTTATGTTGTAGAGCTGTTTGAGGGTTTCCCAGTCCAGAAGGAGCTAAGGGCCATGGATAGCCTTCTGCAATCAGCAGTTACTGAAAGACAATCCAAATGGACTTTTGGACATCGGTGACTTTAACAGTTTACACTTGACTGCTGATCGTTGTATTTTTATTTAGTAACCAAACATAACTAGAAGACATACTTGGTTCCATTGCACCTGAAACACTGAAGCAAATCTAGGTCGATTTAAGGAGAATAGAGGGATTACTGGACAAACTTAAAAAGCTGTGCCTATGGAGGTGAGAGGGGGGTGGGGTTGGTTAATAATTGTGATTGGCTGAGAAAGTCCAATAACATTCTCTCAAGCAGGCTTACCCAGGAGTTTTGGCCAGGGTCATGTTTACCATTGCAGCTCCCATTCAGCACTAAAGGCAGAGCCACTCAAAACATATATATTCCTTCTAACCTTATCCACAGACTTAGAAAAATGGCAATTCGTCTGAGTATGCAAACTGCTTTCCAGTTGTATTTGATATTGCATAGGTGAGTTTACTTAAAATTTGCAGTAAATGTCTGCAATGCATGCTGTTGACCAAAACACTCACACCTTGTCTATATGGTGGGTGAGCTATTGTTATTTAATTTATACTATTTTAAAGAATGAATATTTTTGTATACATATGGCCACTATCTTCTACACTTGTGTCTGCTTCAGCTACCACAACTGGCATAACTGAGAGGTATTAAAGTTGTTGTAAACCCTATTCATGAATTTTGACCTTGACACATACTGTATGTCGGTAGTGTTTACTTATCTCTCTCCAAAGCTCTTAGTACCGTTTCTCTCTGGTGCTTTGTTAATCTGTTATCAGCATGAGTCACTTCTGACAAGTTCTCCAACACAGGAGATAACAGCAGCTGAAAATTTGTGTCGGGAGGGAGCTTATAGGTAAATTAGCAGAGAGCTTGTCTATTCAGACTACAGCTCTGCATGTTCCTTCTTTCCTCTGCCTATGTGGAGGGGGAGTGTGTGTCTTTCCTCCAATAAGCTCTCACACAGTGTAAGCCCAGACTCCCCACCCACTGCTGAAAGAGTAAGAAAGATTTCTAACACAATCTGCACATTTCAAAGAGTGTAGAAAAGGGAAGACAGCAGATATACAAGTAAAATGTATGTAGAAGGATTTGTTACATCTCTGTGTGCAGTTCACTTCACTGGGTATATGTGAAGGTTTACATCCACTTTAAATATAACATTTTATTTCACTTATGCATTTATATATACCTCTAATATTATATTATTTGTTTTTATTTCTTTGGCTGTCTTTCACCAAACAGCAGTGGCCAATGACCTTCCTGCCCCATTATCAGACTGTTAATTTTCCTTTATTGCTCCATGTGTTTTTAAATGTCTAATTCATGCAGTTGATGTGGAATTAACTTTAACTGTTTGCCAAATCCAACTGTCATATATCCTATCTTTATAGCTGTCACTTTCAATTTGCCCCAACACTAGGACTGGAAGCTCAGCACTCTGAATGAAGCTTGTTACAGCAACAGTCCCTGGCTCCTGGGTCAGTGTTAGTTTATAATCAGTACCCTTAAAATATATATTATATCATGTACTTTTACGTGTACTCCTTTATGTTTCATGTCCATATCCCCTGCGTGGGAATTTATCTGGTTCCCCTTTTTCATATCTCAATAAAAAACATTGTACCAGAAAGTTGAACCATGCTTTTAGCATACTTACATGAAAAATGCACTCTTAAGGCTCTTTTTCCACTATTGCAACCCCAAAGTCGCGCGATTTACAGTGCGATTTTGCAATGCGATTTTTGATGTGATGTCATGCGACCAGTGTCAACCATGTGAGAACAAGTCGCACCAAAGTCAGAAAAAAGTAGTGCAACAACCTTTTTTTGGGGTCGATTCGACTTAAGTCGCACAAATTAGAACGGGACCATTGAAATACATGGGTTTTGACTTGTCATGCGACTTCACATGTGTCAAGTCGCACAACAACTCGCAGTAGTGGAAACAGAACCTTAAGCGGGATCTTTGCTATAATTATTATTTTTTTAATATTTAAAAAGCAGTTTTTGGAATGCTCTACATTACGTTTCATTTAGTCTGTGATTCTTATGCAAATGTTTATGAAAAAGGTGAACCTCAGCCTTGGATAACATCCAAACTGCACACTTACTATGCTGAGCCAAATAAGATGCAGCATCACATCCTATTGTCATATGAAATGGGAAGGGGAATTTAGCCATAGTGAATATCTGAAGGTTACTGTATTCCCACAATAGAAGACTCCTTTCTTGGAGATTAACCAGGAATCACAGATTCAGCACACGTAAACAGGGTTTGTTTCCGCTTTAAAAAAAAATAAAAATACAATGTGCAATAAGATTCTGTTGTTTTCTTGTTTGTATGGCCCTGCAATGCATTGGCTGTACCAGAACATGGTTAAATCTGGAAAGCTCAGATGCTTGTCACTATATCAGATACTTTACATTACTTACATAAGATGTTTTTATTCTAACACGTATACATTAAAAGAAAGGCAGACACGATGGACCATTTGGTCTTTTTTGCTACCGTCTTTGCTATGTTTCTATCCACTGCTGCTCTATACTTTTCCACTACTTGTAGAATTGATTTGAACAACTTTAGAACTCTATGCATGCCCTTGAGGCACTTATAGTTTTCACTTAGCCTTTCTGCAAAGACCTATTGAGCCTGCCCCTAAAGTCCAGCTTATGCAGCTTCCTGTGATGGGGTGGCAACGATGCTGCACTGCTCCTAAATTCAGAGCAGTGTTGGCACTTTTACGTAGGTTGAGCCTTTTTGCACCACAGTGGGATGGAAAAAAATTGCAGGGGCATGTCACAGTAGCCTGCTGTTAGAATCTCATTAGACTGTTCTAAAATAGCTTTTATAGTTCATCAGTACAGCACTCATATATATTTATTCAAATTGTCATAAATTTACATTGATAAACGTTTTAATTTCCATGTAATTTATGCACAAATAGCACCTTACAAAAGTATTAGCCATTATTTCTCCTACTGGAAAGGGCAGTAGTTTAGCCTAATGCCGCGAGAAAAATTTCATTTTTTAAAATGGTCATTAAAAATGATCGTGTGTGGGCTTTCCAGCAGTTTTCCCGATGAGAAAAACGCAGAGAATCACAACGAGAAAAATTGGAACATGCTCTAATTTTTCACGTCGATTTTTACATTGTCGTTTTTCTCGTCATGAAAAACGGCCGTGTGTGGGCTTTAACGGTGTGAAAAAAAATGCGCATGCTCAGAATCAAGTATGAGATGGGAACGCTCGTTCTGGTAAAACTAGCGTTCGTAATGGAGATAGCACATTCGTCACGCTGTAACGGATTGAAAAGCACAGAGACTGAAAAGTGCGAATCGTCGCTCAACAAACTTTACTAACATGAAGGGTGGCGCCATCCGAATGGAACTTCCCCTTTATAGTGCCGTCGTACGTGTTGGACATCACCGCGCTTTACTCGAACATTGTTTTCCACGATAGTGCGTAGGCAAGGCAGGCTTGAGAGGAAACACGAAAAATCACGTCGAGAAAAATGCAGTTTTTTTCAATGACATTAAAAACAGTCGTGTGTACGCGGCATTAGGCTTTTAAAACGATGAAGGTTTTTTTCAGCTGAAACTGCCTATGAGCCACAAAGATGTGTTAAAGCGCCATGTGTTATTATTGTTCTTATTCTTCTACTTGCTGTTTAAAGGTTAAATAATCCAAAAATGCCTCTTCAGAAAGTGTCTTCTTATGACAAGCTTATCCAACATAGTCAGATTCTTCTCATATAACAGATGTGATAGGAAAAAGTTTTTTTCACTGCATGTGGGCAAATCCATCCATCAGTCAATCAAATGGAACACTTGCTTACTGTAAGCATAAAACAGCTTACACTGGCAGTCTCTAAATTTAACTGAATTTATGGTTCCTGTTCTATTTCTGATGTATGTACAACAGTTACTGAATATCAATCTTTTTTTTTTTTTTGCATTGTGCATGCTGTAAGTATTCAATGTACAGTGGAAATAACTTTTAATCCAAAGGCAAACGTTATGCAAAATGGAACAGTTTTAAGGCACACACAGCATGATGATATACTTAAAGAATATGTAAAGGTTTATTTAAAAAAAAAAAAAAGAAGTAATGTAATGTCCTCTGTGCAGTTGGTTTTGCACAGAGTGGTCCCGATCCTCCTCTTCTAGGGTCCTTCAGCAGTGCTCCTGGCTTCTCCTCTTCTCGAGTGCCCCGTTGGAGAGCCGCTCTCCCTCGGGCACCTGTGTGGGCATTCTCCCGTGCTGCGTCTATTGACACAGACATCAGGACTCTGCCCTGCCCCCCGCCTCCTGCGTTATTGGATTTGATTGACAGCAGCGGTAGCCAATGGCTGCGCTGCTATCAATCTATCAAATCAGGACCCAAGACACCGGCTGAAGCTGGTGTGCTCATCCCCGTCACTGGAAAGAATGGGTTCAGGTAAGTAAAGGGGGGGGCTGGGCTGCTGCATCACAGGCGTTTTTTCACCTTAATGCATGGAATGCATTAAGGTGAAAAACATTGAGGGTTTACAACCCCTTTAACCACTTGTTAAAGTGGTGTTCCGGCCGAAATTACACTTTTTAAATAAAAATACCTCTATAATAAACAAGCTTAATGTATTCTAGTACAGTTAGTCTGTAAACTGAGGTCCGTTTTGTTAGGTTATTACAGCATATTGAAAGTTTATAAACTAGAAATAGAATGCGGCCATCTTATGTGTGGGCATCTGAAGCCAGACTGTATTACTTCCTGGATTTCATTACTGCAGATCTCGCACATGCTCAGTGCTACACAAGCAGTGTAATAGGTTTCAGGTCATGTTTCCATAGCAATGGCAGTGTCAGAGAAAGTTGACGCTTTTCTATGCAAACCTCTCCTCCCCTCCTCCCTGCAGGAAACAGTAAATATACTGCAGGTTCAAGAAATTATATATATATAATCTTGGTGTGTGTGCGCATATATATATATATATATACACACACACACACACAGGCTACTTTTTTCTGTACAGATTTTCATTTAAAAAAATACTAATCTCAGCAACCAAATTCATTTATGCATCTAGATTGCATCGCCCCAGCACATCGAATCGCATCACCCCCAGCACATTGCATCACCCCAGCACATCGAATCGCATCACCCCAGCACATCGAATCGCATCACCCCAGCACATCGAATCGCATCAACCCCAACACAATAAATCGCATCAACCCCAGCAAAACAAATCACATCAACCCCAGCACAACAAATCGCATCAACCCCAGCACATCGAATCGCATCAACCCCAGCACAACAAATTGCTTCAACCCCAGCACAACAAATCGCATCAACCCCAACACAACAAATCGCATCAACCACAGCACAACAAATCGCATCAACCCCAGCACAACAAATTGCATCAACCCCAACACAACAAATCGCATCAACCGCAGAACAACAAATTGCATCAACCCCAGCACAACAAATCACATCAACCCCTGCACAACAAATCGCATCAACCACAGCACAACAAATCGCATCAACCCCAGCACAACAAATCGCATCAACCCCAAAACAACAAATCGCATCAACCCCAGCACAACAAATCGCATCAACCCCAGCACATCGAATCGCATCAACCCCTGCACAACAAATCGCATCAACCACAGCACAACAAATCGCAGCAACCCCAGCACAACAAATCGCCTCAACCCCAACACAACAAATCGCATCAACCACAGCACAACAAATTGCATCAACCCCAGCACAAATCGCATCAACCCCAGAACAACAAATCTCATCAACCCCAGCACAACAAATCGCATCAACCCCAGCACATCGAATCGCATCAACCCCAACACAACAAATCTCATCAATCCCAGCACAACAAATTGCATCAACCCCAGAACAACAAATCGCATCAACCCCAGCACAACAAATCGCATCAACCACAGCACATCAAATCGCATCAACCCCAGCACAACAAATTGCTTCAACCCCAGCACAACAAATCGCATCAACCCCAACACAACAAATCGCATCAACCACAGCACAACAAATCGCATCAACCCCAGCACAACAAATTGCATCAACCCCAACACAACAAATCGCATCAACCGCAGAACAACAAATTGCATCAACCCCAGCACAACAAATCACATCAACCCCTGCACAACAAATCGCATCAACCACAGCACAACAAATCGCATCAACCCCAGCACAACAAATCGCATCAACCCCAAAACAACAAATCGCATCAACCCCAGCACAACAAATCGCATCAACCCCAGCACATCGAATCGCATCAACCCCTGCACAACAAATCGCATCAACCACAGCACAACAAATCGCAGCAACCCCAGCACAACAAATCGCCTCAACCCCAACACAACAAATCGCATCAACCACAGCACAACAAATCGCATCAACCCCAGCACAACAAATTGCATCAACCCCAACACAACAAATCGCATCAACCGCAGAACAACAAATTGCATCAACCCCAGCACAACAAATCACATCAACCCCTGCACAACAAATCACATCAACCACAGCACAACAAATCGCATCAACCCCAGCACAACAAATCGCATCAACCCCAAAACAACAAATCGCATCAACCCCAGCACAACAAATCGCATCAACCCCAGCACATCGAATCGCATCAACCCCTGCACAACAAATCACATCAACCACAGCACAACAAATCGCATCAACCCCAGCACAACAAATCGCATAAACCCCAGCATAACAGATCGCATCAACCCCAGCACATCGAATCGCATCAACCCAAGCACAACAAATCGCATCAACCCCAGCACAAATCGCATCAACCCCAGAACAACAAATCGCATCAACCCCAGCACAACAAATCTCATCAACCCCAGCACAACAAATTGCATCAACCCCAGAACAACAAATCGCATCAACCCCAGCACAACAAATCGCATCAACCCCAGCACATCGAATCGCATCAACCCCAGCACAACAAATCACTTCAACCCCAGCACAACAAATCACATCAACCCCAGCACATCGAATCACATCAACCCCAGCACAACAAATCGCATCAACCCCAGCACAACAAAATCGCATCAACCCCAGCACAACAAATCGCATCAACCCCAGCACAACAAATCGCATCAACCCCAGCACAACAAAATCGCATCAACCCCAGCACAACAAATCGCATCAATTCCAGCACATCGAATCGCATCAACCCCAGCACATTGAATCGCATCACAGGGCAAGTTGGGATGTATGGGGCAGGTTGAGGTTGCACAGGGCAGTCTGGGTGGTACAGGTTAGGCTAGGGTAGCACATAGCAGGCTGGAGTGGTACAGGGCAGGATGGGTGGCACATGGCAGGATGGGGTGGCACATGGCAGGCTGGGGTGGCACATGGCAGGCTGGGGTGTGCAGCATGGAGGGGGACACGGAGGAGAAGAGAGGGGGACACGGAGCAGAATGGAGGGGGAGAAGAGAGGGAGACAGCACGGAGGGGGACAGCACGGAGGGGGACGGCACGGAGGGGGATGGCACGGAGGGGGACAGCATGGAGGGGGACAGCACGGCACGGAGGGGGACAGCATGGAGGGGGACAGCATGGAGGGGGACAGCACGGAGGGGGACAGCACGGAGGGGGACAGCACGGAGGTGGACAGCACGGAGGGGGACAGCACGGCACAGAGGGGGACAGCACGGAGGGGGACAGCATGGAGGGAAACGGCACGGAGGGGCATGGCATGGAGGGGGACAGCACGGCTCGGAGGGGGACAGCACAGAGGGGGACAGCACGGCACGGAGGGGGACAGCACGGAGGGGGACAGCACGGAGGGGGAAAGCACAGAGGGGGAAAGCACAGAGGGGGACAGCACAGAGGGGGACAGCACAGAGGGGGACAGCACAGAGGGGGACTGGAGGAGGATACGGGGACAGTCAGCGGTGATACTGCACACTAAACACTGCACACTACACTCTAAGCTAAGCTACACATGAAACACTACACACTACACTGAACACTAAACTGACTCACTGGCTGCTCAGTCTCCCCAGACCATGTCCACTCCCCCCAGCAGGCCAGCAATGTGACTCATGAGGGAGTCTTTCACTCACCTGCTTTTCTTCCATGGTCTGCTCTGCGGTCTGTCACAATGCCAGCCTGCCTGTCACAACAGGAAATGATCCGGAGGAGAGGAGGAGGAGGAGGGGACTCAGGGGCGGCGGCTCACAGCCAAGTGGAGGCCGGTCCTACTCACCAGCGAATCCAATCCCACGCTACAGCAGTGGTGAGGAGTGACTATGGCAACACATGCCTGGTTTCCCTCACTTAAAATGGCAGCGGGCATCGCGTTATTTCCGGTTTCTAAATAACGCGATGCTACGGCTCAGGGACGGCTATGCCTTCTGGGATTGATGACAAACATCTCCCAGGAGGCATAGCGGTCCGTGGATGACACGCAGAGTCTGATCCCGCCGCGGCCGCAACTACAAACAAATTGGATTATAACAGTGAGTTTTTTAAATCAATTGTTTTTATTTGCCAAATCAGCATAAGGGGACAGAGCTGCAGAGGATGCAGACAAGTCGTAAAAGAGGGTGGAACTCCACTTTAAGTTATAAGCTAAGTGGCTACCACTTCAGTTTTAGTAAATCAACCCCACAGTGCTTTATCTTACATGGCCCTGGCCCCTGTACTCACCATGTCTTACATTATACTCCTGACCCCTGCATGGCACTTGCTAAAATGTACATTATGCTCCTCCTGACTAGTGTTGAGCGAACCCGAACTGTAAAGTAGGCTTGTGCAATTCGTTTCGTAACGAATTGAAATTCGTCCGAATTTAGCAACTTTCGGACATTCGGAAGCATTCGAATTTCCGAACAAAGCAATTACGAATAAGACCGAATCCGAAATAAATTATACCGCAAATAGCGAATGCCCGAATGTCTTCGGCATAATTCGTTATGAAAAAGTTACGAATGTACGAATCCATACGAAGCACAATAACACTCACTCTGCTCTGCTCTCTGCTTCTCCCACACCGTGCTGAACTCCCTCTCAAAATGGTGTACAGGGGCGGAGGTTATAGCCGCATGTAAAAAACGAAAGTAAAATACGAGATTTCGAATCCATTCGAAGCACAATAACACTCACTCTGCTCTGCTCTCTGCTTCTCCCTCACCGTGCTGAACCCTCTCAAAATGGTGTACAGGGGCGGAGCCTATAGCCGCATGTTAAAAACGAAAGTAAAATACGAGATTTCGAATCGTTACAAATAACCGCAATGTATTTAGAAAAGTACAAATCCATTCGAAGCACATTAGGCATAATAGGCAGCGTCGTTGTGAGAGAGACACGGAAAATTACGAATCAACGAACCCAAAAAAAGTTACGAAAGTAGGAGTTGTGTCCAGAATCAACGAAAAACAACGTACTCTACCGAAAGTACGAACCCAAAAAAAGTTACGAAAGTAGGAGTTGTGTCCAGAATCAACGAAAAACAACGTACTCTACCGAAAGTACGAATTATAAAGCAACAAAAAATTCAACGAAAAATGTCGCTTGCAAAAATACGAATGAGTCCGAACACGAAAAATCCCGTCTAGCAAAATTACGAATGATTACGAATCAACAGGACCGGAAAGAAACGAACCGAAACGGAACGAATTTTTCCGTTGTGCACAAGTCTACTGTAAAGTTCGGGTCCGTACCGAACTTTAGCTTTTTCCCGAACCCGAACCCGGACTTTGCGCAAAAGTTTAGGTTCGGGTTTCGGCAATCTAATTACGCATTTAGAAATGCTTCAGGGGCCAGCCAATCACCTTTAGCTGGTGTGCCCTTAGAGGCCATCATAGCCATGCCTACTAATGACATGGCTGTGATTGGTCAGTGCAACATGTGACCCAGCTTCTATATAAGCTAGAGGCACACAGCACATACGTCACTCTGCTTCAGAATAGATAGGGAGAGGATCTAGTCTGCTGCTGCTGCTTTTAGGGAGAGATAGAAAAATACATGAGTTAGTCCTGATTCTGGAATCTGAGGGAAAAGATAGAGACAGTGTAGTGTAGGGCCAGGTTCCTGTTTTTTGCTTTTAGGGAGAGAGATATATTATATAGTAATAGGAGTCCAGATTCAGAGATATAATTCAGCGATCTGCATAGGTTTACCTGTTTGTGTTGCAGTGCAGTCTTTTTACACTGCTATGAGCCCAGTGTCAGAGAAAATCTACCTTTTATCTGCAAGCTCAGTGCACCAGCACTGCATATATTACGTTGAGAGATACACCGTTTCCATACTGTGGGTGTATTCTGCTCTTGGAAAAAGATCCATTTAGGACAAAAAAAAAAGGCACTTTATTGTGCTCTTTTCCAAAAGACCCATTGGGCAAAAAAAATAAAAATCCATTTTATTTTGCTCGTGCAAAAAAAGACCCGTTTAGGGCAAAAAAAAGAAAAAATAAAAAATTTGCACTTAAATGTACGCTTGCAAAAAGAGCCATTTAGGGCCACAAAAAATATTTTGCAGTGTGTTATACATATGTGGAGGTGTGTGAAATAAACAATTTATATATAGTTTTCTTCTACTGTGCTATACTAAAAAAAAAACATTTTTTTTTAATAGCATTTTCTGCAGTTCTGTAGCTGTGCGATTCAGCGGTTACGTACTGTGGGTGTATTGTGGTCTTCCAAAAAACGCCATTTAGGGCCACAAAAAATATTTTGCAGTGGGTTATACATATGTGGAGGTGTGTGAAATAAACAATTTATATATAGTTTTCTTCTACTGTGCTATACTAAAAAAACAACATTTTTTTTGAATAGCATTTTCTGCAGTTCTGTAGCTGTGCAATTCAGCGGTTACGTACTGTGGGTGTATTGTGGTCTTCCAAAAAACGCCATTTAGGGCCACAAAAAATATTTTGCAGTGTGTTATACATATGTGGAGGTGTGTGAAATAAACAATTTATATATAGTTTTCTTCTACTGTGCTATACTAAAAAAACAACATGGTTGAGCAGTATGTGTCCACAGGCCTACACGTACTGGATGACGGGTCTGCCCCCTTTAACTTCTGGGTCTCCAAATTGGGCACATGGCCTGAGCTTGCCCTTTATGCCTTGGAGGTGCTGGCCTGCCCTGCAGCCAGTGTATTATCTGAACGTGTATTTAGCACGGCAGGGGGCGTTATCACAGACAAGCGCAGCCGCCTGTCCAGAGCCAATGTGGACAAGCTCACGTTCATTAAAATGAACCAGGCACGGATCCCACAGGACTTGTCCGTACCTTCTGCAGAATAGACATGTATACCGGTGTTCTGACAAAAACTGTCCGGCCATCGGATTGTGTCCGGCCCATACTGCGAAGGCGCAGCGCTTGCGCAGTACAGAGGACAAGGAGATTCACAAAATCTCCGAAGATGAACGGCGCCTGCGCTGTGAGTGCAGGTTCAAGCCCCACCATCCAAGTGGACATACGGTAGCACATAGTAACAGGGCCCCTCACGGGCTCGGTTCGATCGCCATGCTTCGGGCACGGCCTCACTTGGCTCGGCTTGAACCACGGATGATGTGGCCTTCACCTGAACTCACCACGCAGGCGCCGTTCGTCTTGGGAGATTTTCGAAATCCCCTTGTCCTACATACTGAGCAAGCGCAGTACAGTGTGGACACTATTTGACGGGGGACAGAATTCGACACATCACCGGCCTTACCCAGCCATTGTTGTATTTTTGAACCAGTGTTGGCTACCTCGTCCTCCTCCACCACCGCTTCCACCTACACAGCCACATCCACCGCCACCTCAACCTCCTACTCCATATGGACCTCGTCCTCCTAGGTCAAGATTATAATTTTTATTTTATATTTTTGTAGCGCACAGATCCTTTCCCCCTTACCTGCCTTTATGTTGTTGGCTCCTCGCAGGAGGGAGAAAGGCACACCGCACTACCAGCCTGTACCCTCCTATATAAAGAGGTTGAGCGGTGTACTTGACGGGCCGTGTCCACAGCCGGAGTCAAAACTCCTCCAGAGGATGATTCTCACCTCTACTGTAGGTAGAGGCAAGTCCTTTAATTCCCAGTAATGTCAATGTCCACACCAGCTGAAATTACAACTCTTATTCTCTCATGGCAAAATAAACTCTACTCAGATAGAAAAGGTTAGAGCAAAGAAACAGGACAGCTTAAGGTGTGGAGGAGGTCCAGGCACAAACGTAGCACATTCACTTCACTGCTTAGGTTTCTCAAACAGTTTTAGGTGCACGGTCTCTGCCACGGACCTGGAGAACTTTGGTCTCTGCCACAGACCAGGGTGTATAAGGCCCCTGCCACGGGCCGGGTGAATAAGGCCTCTGATACAGTCAAGATGACCTTGAGCTTCTCCTTCTACGAACCTAGCCCATATCAAGGGGAAGACATCTCTCCAGGGAGTCAACAGACCCTTCCTTCACCGTGACTCCCGCATCGGTCCATCAGAATGATCCTCCCTTCCCTGGAACATGGTGGCACCCTAAGACTCCTCGACCCTTAGCGGACACCAGACGAAGGCTCTGGACTCCAGGCTTTACTCCCGCACCTAGGCCTCCATACCCAGGGCAGCAGGAACTCCAGGATAGTACCTCACCCCGGGCTAAAGGTACCCGAGATGGAACAGGAACACATGCACCCAGGCCGAAGGCACCTGGGCGTGGACCCCACTGGACATCAGCCCCCAGGCCAAAGGTCTGCCCCTTTTATATGCTCTCCCGGCATGCACAGCAGGTTCCCCGCCCCGCTGTACTACTGCCAAGAGGGGACACAAAAGGCACAGCACTGTATCGGTGGTTCAACCCTAGCCTACCATGGCAGCGCCACCTGTAGGCCGCAGGGAACTGCACACCAATACTGTCCCCCGAGGACAAAATGGTCCATGAATCCTACAGAATTAGGGTGTTTGAGCATATTTACCACTCAAACACTTCCCTTAAATTTAGCACCCCGCTACATTTTTATTTCAAAGTATTTTATTTTCCCACTAGCTTATCCATTAAATTGAATAATTTATTCCAGAAAGGGCGTATTCTGGGGCATTCCCACCATATGTGTGGCATCGTGCCGTTGAGTTTCTGAGGTTCTTAATGACTTCCCGTACCTCTTCTGCTGAAAAGGGGGCCTCCAGCATATTTTTTTATTTTTTTATTTTTTTAATGTTATTTTAAGTTATTTCCCTATCCACATTTGTTTGCAGAGCACTTGCCATGCTCTTAACAACATTTTGCTGCCATTTGCAGCCCTCTAGCCCTTTCCATTACTTTTTTAGAGCCTTTTTAGTCCTTAGAAGTCCGGGTCCCCATTGACTTCAATGGGGTTCGGGTTCGGGTTAAAGTTCGGTCCCGAACCAGAACTTTTTTCCGAAGTTCGGCCGAACCCATCGAACCCGAACATCCAGGTGTCCGCTCAACTCTACTCCTGACCCCTGCACTGTACACGTCATGTTGTATGTTATACCCCTGACCCCTATGCTGCATCATGTTGTTAAGGTGGGCAACAAAGTCCTAACTATTTTGATTACATAAAACCTATCTTTGGCACTTACAAAAATCTTCAACCCATCAGCAGTCAGGAAAGGTCAGTGTCAAATTAAGTTTTTTAAATATTTGAAGCCAAATGTGATTGCAGTGTACTTGGTGCTTATCTCTGTATTCTCTGCAAGAGCTGCTGGGTTGCTTTAAATAGACACATTAAATAGAATGTACAGGCTAAAAGTTGTAGCTAGTTAAATTAATACATAAATTGTTTTACTAATGCCCTGTACACACGACCGGGATTCCCGATGGGAAAACTCAGATGAGACCTTTTGCCCGGGAATCCATTGCAGTTTTTCCGACGGGAAACTGATGGAATCGGCTGGCAAAAAAAAGAAAACCAGCTCTCTTTTTTCCCCCTGGGATTCCAGACTGACTTTTTCTCGTTGGAAAACCTGGCCGTGTGTAGCAGAAAACGGCCATTTTTGGCTGTTTTCCTGTGGGGAAAAACTCAGATGGAGCATAAACACGGTCGGGATTCCGAGGAAAAGCTCTCATCTGAGTTTTCCCGACGAGAAAACAGATCGTCTGTATGGGGGAAAAGTAGAGAGCAGGTTCTAGGTTTTCCCCTCGGGATTTCCGACGGACCTTTTCCTGTCGGGAATCCCGGTCGTGTGTACAGGGCATAAGGAACAATACCTTCTTGGCTGTGTTTCTGTCAGTGTTATGATAATTTTTCCTGTATTTTATACAGTTTTTTCTTATTATACTGTACAATAGTTTAACAATATGCCTCTTGTGGAACCACACCCATTTTACATGAATGCACCTCTCCTAATTTAATTATATTCTCTGCCTAAAATTACTTGCTGGATGTACAGCAAAAAGGTTCCACTGGAATTTTTTTTTTTTTTACTTTTTGCCAATTATGCATTTTTGAACTGCAGTAAACACCTATCATTATAACTGCACCTTCAAATTCACAATAGCTGTTCTTCATAAGAACATTTCTGGCATGCATGTTTGAATCCAAAAACATTAGCTGAAAGAGTGTTACAAGATGACTTGTATAGTCTGTCAATGCACTGAAAAGAACTCAATACAAATTTAAAAGGAAACAAGATTTTTTTTTTTGGAAAGAAGCTGGTAACACGACAAATGTGCTTTTAGTTCATCATATCGTACATCTGAAAGTACAATGAGAGAACATAGTCAATACATTGACATTGCCCTCCACTGCTGGCTCTCAGCATAAACCCTGCTGTGTTATGAAGCATTACCATTCAGTAGCAGAATTAATAATACACATTCATTTTTTCACTTCTCAGTGGGATGTCTGTATAAAGTGGTCATTCTCAATGGAAGGTATATCCTGTGGATGCATGAAATTAATCATTGCCGTTGGATGTCAGAAAAGCCCATTAGGTATTAAAGATTGTCTTCCTCAGTATAAATCAGGAATCTTAGCTTCCTAAGAAACTGGGGATTTTTCTTTCTTTTAGCAACTCATTCTTTTTATTTATGGACCATAACAAATAGCTTTAGTAAGTTTTCAATTGCTTTACAACAGGTTTTCTCTGCTAGTTGGCAGCTTAGAAACGTTGCATTAATACAGAGAAGTGAAACTACAAATAAAGTGAAGTCTATAGGCTAGTGTGTATTTTTGCAATAAACTGCTTAAAATATAGTTTTATGTGAGGCTGAAGGGAGAAAAATAATACCAGTAAATATCTGTCAAAAGTGTCGTGACAGGTCCTTGGACAAGAATGGCACAGTTATATGGAGCTCTTATTGGGGACAGACATGATTAGGCTACTGTCTGCACAGGGTCCTAGGAAGGAAGTCTCCTGAGGTTGGATAAACGAGGACTCTTTCACAGATTACAAAGCGCACAGGAGTAGGCAGGACTTCGACCCTGTGAGAATCAATCTAAGGAAGCGAAACGCCATAGAATGGTTTCCTGTGTACTGCGTGGGAAAAACAACTAAGTGCAAATTCAAGGCAACAATGAGACAATTAAAAATGATAAACAGGAAAATAGCATGAGATCACAAAATCAATAGTGTGAGTTTGCAGCAAACAGGGAAACCTAGCAGAAGGAATAAGAATCACAACACTACATGTAATCCAACTCTGTAATGCTGCTAACGGCAATGACCGCCCTTTCCCAGGCACTAGTACATTGTGGAACCCTGTATAGTTACTTACCTATTCTATTTACTGGGCTTGCAGGAGTTCAGCAACTATTCAAAAGGACAGATTTGATTGCAATTACAGAGCATAGCTCTCTCATTACACTGTCTTCCAAAATTACATTTTAAGTACTTGGTACTTAAAGGAAAAGGGCTGAATAATTAAAAGCAATAATGTGTGGCTGCTTGACACCTGCACGGCCATTTAGACCCTTGTTAAGTGTGTGCCAGCAGAATTAAAAGTATAAGAAATACTTGTATTTGCCAAAGAGTGTAGAATGGTGACCACATTAATGTGCTGAAAGGTAGTCAGAGAAGGACATCTGTCACAGTAGTTGGAAACACAATCACAGATCTTATTTCGTCTGTAGTTTAAACCACACTTATGCTGACCATATGTGCTGGTTGACCCTGCATAATCCCTTATTCACCTGACATACACATCCATTAGCAGTTCACGGAGGGGAATTGTCCAACATAAATATTCAGTGTATGTTCAGAGCATGCTGTGGAATCCTCCATTACTATTTATACAAGTAAGTACATGTGGAGCTGGCTCATTTCTCAATATATAAGCACACATTAAACCCTACTGGGCATCATTTTCCTACTGGTTTGTGATGGAGTTAGTAAATTGTCTGTCATACAATGTCTTCCCACCAATAGTTTTTTTACACAAGCCAACCTACCAACAATAAAAAATAAAAAAGGTTTGCTTTTTCTTTATTTTTACTTTCTCTTAAAGCATATGTGCTCAACCTGTGGCCCTCCGGCTGTTGCAGAACTATAAGTCCCATGAGGCATTGCAAGGCTGACAGTTACAGGCATGGCTCCCAAAGGCAGAGGCATGATGGGACTTGTAGTCCCGCAACAGCTGGAGGGCCAGAGGTTGAGCACCCTTGTCTTAAAGGGTAAGTCCACCCAAAAGTAATATTTCACTTATAGTTACAGTGTGTAGGCTGAATTAGCTGGTGGCTTCTTATGCTTCTTTAGGAGTTCCAATGACATGACCTCCCTGTCATAGTTCCATCCTGGCTTTATTCCCACACGTTGTGAAGTTTTAGGTGTTCCCATCCATCTTTGGATGCCCTCACTCCTCTAGTTGCACTCTCTCAAACTAAAAATAAATACACACTCTCTCAATCTCAAAATAAAAATAAATACACAACTCCAAAGGATGTGGAAGAAGGATTGCTTTGTTCTTGCTGTGATGTGTGCAGATATGATAAACCAGGTGATATCTAAAATAACAACAAAGTGATTTCAAGCCAAACTGAACTTTCAGTTTAAGGTGTGGTTCACATGTAATTTGAGATGTGATTTGAGTCACACAGAATTGCTTGACAATGGAAGTCATATTGGGGCTGATTTACTAAATGCAAATAGACTCTGCAAGTGTAGTTGCTTCAGAGCTTAGTAAATGAGGGGAAGCTCTGCTGACCTCCATTAATGCAATAAATTGCAAGCAAAATTTGCCTGTTTTTTTTTCCTTGCATGTGATTGGGTATTCTTTGCAATGTGAAGCTTTACCAGATTTACCACATTTACTAAGCTCTGGAGCAACTGCACTTGCAAAGTGCACAGTCTATTTGCCTTTAGTAAATTAACACCAATGTTTTCAAATGAACTAAAAAGGGGGAGTTTGGGACGTTAAATGAGACATATGGGTCACAGGTCTCCACCCCTAAAGCCTCTCACACACAACCGGTTTTCTCGGCAAGAACCAGCAAGAAAATTGCTGGCAGAGCTTTCTTGCCGAGTATACCGGCCGTGTGTACGAGGCTTTCAGGTTTCTCGTCAAGAAAACTGGGCAGAATCTCGACGAGAAAAATAGAGAACCTGCTCTCTATTTTCTTGTCGGGATTCTCGTCGGCCTGTTTCCCGACGAGAAACCCGAGAGTGTGTACGCTTACCTGTCGCCGTGGAAACCCGCGCGTGCTCAAAATGACTTTGACGCATGCGCGGTAGCTTCCTAGGCATAGGTAGGGTGTAGCAATATGGCAGCAACAAAGAAAAGAAAGGGGATTTTGCGCTAAAGAAAATGATTATCACACATAAAACACCTCTGTGTCACATAATATCACTTATATATAAATATAATGGCAAATATATAAACGGTGATGAAAATAGTGCAAAATAATAATACATACTGATGATTCAAACCACCAAAGTAAAGTGCAAGTGCATATATAAACTATCAAAAATGTGCCAAAAAGGCTCCCCTGAAGAAGTCACGAGGTGCGTGACGTAACGCCTTAGGGAGGATTGCAGCATTATACAGACAGATCGGAAGACAGCAGAGCAATAGTAAGACAGCGTTTCATACGCCAGTTACTCTATACATGCTGACTGTTTATATATGTGATGTAAGAGTCCACTTTTTAATCTAATAAAGCCGTATATATTTATTTTAAATACTACACTATCAGAGGCTTTTTTCCCTGTCCCTCTCCTATGGTATCGGTCGGAGCTTGGCTCCCCTCTCCTCCTCCCCTCCCTTTATTTATCTATAGAGAGCGTGATTGGTAGAGGATACAACCATAGCATCATTAAGGAGTGGAGAAGATACAGAGGAGAGACAAGATCAGAGTCTATGTCAGTGAATATACTATATGCCAGTGACCCATGTTAATGAGGTGAGAGCATTGGGAGACAGGTGTAGAATTCACCACAGGTTCAATACTCCAAACCTGTTCATCATTCATGCAATTTGATCCCATCCACAATTTTGGAATACAACTCCATTTATTTTAAACCTATTTGGACATTCATCGAACAGCATTTATTGCAATATTGAACTTTTTTGGCACATTTTTGATAGTTTATATATGCACTTGCACTTTACTTTGGTGGTTTGAATCATTAGCACGTATCATTATTTTGCACTATTTTCATCACCGTTTATATATTTGCCATTATATTTATATATAAGTGATATTATGTGACACAGAGGTGTTTTATGTGTGATATTCATTTTCTTTAGCGCAAAATCCCCCTTCTTTTCTTTATTACTGTCTATGTTTTAGGTGAACACAGATTGATTTTGCAGCCATTGACAGTTACCCTAGTCACTATTCTAATACTCTTGAGTAGCGCGAAACACAACCCTACCCACAAGATGACGTCACCGCGTCGATGACGTCACCGCGTTCGTTCCATTCAAAAGAACGGCGGTTCTTTTAATTTGAGCGTGTGTACACTCGGCTGGGACAAGATTCTTGTCAAGAATCTCGTCAGGGAAAAACGAGTTTCTCGGTCGTGTGTACTAGGATTAAGTCTGCGAAAATAAAGGGTGGTTTTTCAAAGGTGCCCATTCACATCAAAGCAACACAGCCCTGTACTGTTTTGGAAAAGGTTCCTGTAATACTTTGGTGTGATTCCAGCATGATTTTGGCCCCAAAAAATATTTGCAAGCCACATCCAAAATGCAACAAAGTTGCAGTACGTAATTGCATTGAAAATTAGATAAAAATCACACTTGTGTGAACCTAGACTAAATCAGCTAATTGCATTCTAGGTGCATCAAAACAAAAGATGTGCAAAGTTTTACAGTTTGTTTTCTTTAGAAAGCAGCCTGGGTAGAAAAGCCTGTTCCCTACCAGAATGTTGTAGAAAAGGTCCTTGCTCTCTGTGTGGAAGCAGTGGTCTTTCTGCAGAATCCCGACAATACCCTGCTGATTCAGAGCCTCCCAATCACCAAGCTTTACAAATTGCTGATCTATAGGGCTGACTCAGCAGGGAGCATATTGGACCTCTACAGAGAGATCACTGCTTCTACACAGCTATTAAGGCTGGTCATAGAGTAGATTTATCAAAATGTGGCCACTTTAGCAGGGACTGGTTGAATTTTGATTCATGTGTGGTTGTCCCTGTTCATCAGAAGTCAATCTTTCTGTTGAACTGGAATGTTGGAAACCTTTTATCGGTTGGTTGCAGCCACTGATCAGTGTCTTCTGACAGTTCTGTCAGAATGCAACGTTTCAGCAGGTGGGATTCCTCCATCTACCTCGCTTGTGTGGATGGGGAAATGTATTACTTTTTTTTTTTCATTTGGTTTGCTGGCTGGACAAACAGAAACAAATCATCTAAGGCCAGCTTAAGGCCTAGTACACACGGGCCAAATGTCGGGTGACATTCAGCCCGTGTGTATGGCAGCCGGCCTGACAAAAGCCAGCCATTTGGCTGGCTTCTGTCAGACGAGCATGCTGGAAAACCAGCAGCTGACTGACGTGTTCTGGCGGGGGGCCATCCCCCTGTCAGAACACAATAGAACAATAGAAACTCTGGATTGTTAGTACAGTGGCTTTGATCGGAGCTGTCTGTTGTTGTTTTTTCATTCAACCCACTAGTGGTGTGTACTAGGCTTAAAGTTTGCTGTTTAATGTTCACTTATCTCTCTCCAAAGCCCTAAGTCCTGTGTCTTTCTGCTGCTCTGTTCTGCTGTTATCAGCATGATAACTTCTGACATCCAACACGGGAGATAAAAGCATCTGAAAATTTGTGTTGGGGAGGGAACATAGAAACAGATAAACAGATAAACAGAGAGCTAGTCTATTTACAGCACAGCTCAGCTCTGCAAGTATCTTTGTTTCTCTGTGGAGGGGGGGGGGGGGGGGGTTGTGCCTTTCCTCTAATCAGCTGTCACACAGTTTATGCCTAGACTCCACACCCACTGCTGGAACAGGAAGAAACATTTCTAAAAGGATGTGCTCTTTCTAAACAGTATATAAAGCTAAAGACAGCAGATATGCATGTAAAACTTTTATAGGGAGATTTGTTTCATCTCCGTGTATCATCTGAGGCTATTCACTTCACTGGGTAAAGGATGATGTCAGTTATGACAAAACTAGTAGGGTGGAGTTTATGTTCTTTCACACCATGCTAGTTTGTTATTCAATCAGCAGATTGTTTTATCCAGGAATTTTATTCATGTCTTGTTGGACTTGTGAATTGTATATTATTTTTCAATAAACTATTACAATTTTATACTATGTTGGCAATCTTTCCCTCTTTTTTTGCACCATACCTGGGAGTGAGACAAAGTAAATAACCAGTGGATTGGATACCAACATTATCCTGTCTATATCCAGGGGAAGGATCCTATAATGTGGAGTCTAGCCCTCTGGTAAGGGCACAGCCTTTTCTTATCACGGTGATAGGTGCACTTTGGCTGCTTAGTCGTATGGCATCCTTGAAACAAAACCACTAAGGATAATTCACATATTATTTATTTTGGACTTTTTCATGGACAGATCACTGTTATGTATTTAAATTGGTTATCATTTTACATTAGCACAACAATTTTTTTTATTTTTCATAGGAGAGGGTTTACATCTGCTTTAAAGCCCTGTACACACGATCGGATATCCTATGGATTCTAATCCGATGGTTTTTTCCATCGGAAATCCGATGAAACTGTCTTCCATCAGTCTTGCCCACACACCATCAGTCAAAAAACCGACCGTTTCAAATGCGGTGACGTAAAACACTCCGATGACCCGAGAAAAATGAAGTTCAATGCTTCTGAGCATGCGTCAACTTGATTCTGAGCATGCGTGGGTTTTTTATCCGATGGAGTTCCCCACAGACGATAGTAATTTGCTATCGGTTTTTTAACCATCGGATAAATTTAAAACATGTTCTATTTTTAAACACCAATGGAAAAAAGACCCATACACGATGGGGCCCATACACGATCGGTTTGTCCGATGAAAACAGTCCATCGGATTGTTTTCATCTGTAAAACCTATCGTGTGTACACGGCTTAAGGGTCTTTCTCTGCAGTATGCTGGTAGGGGACAGACTTTTCTACTCAGGCTGCTTTCTAAAGAAAATAGATCCTAAAACAATGCACACCTTTTGTTTTGATGCACCTGGAATTGATCTAATTTAAACTGAAAATTCATGTTAGATTTTTATCTACCAACCACTGAAATATCAGTTTTGGGTAGATTGATCTATAAACATTCCTTTATCTTTGATGAGAACACAGTCTTACTTAGGTCCTGTTGATTTTTTATGCTGGTAGCACATATCAAAAGAGTGCCACTGTTTTCAGTGCTTTCAAGCCCATGGTATCTATTCACCTGGGCTATAAAAAATGATTTTTGTAAAGCAACCTGTATTTTCTTTACTGATCTGTGGGAATAAGCATTCATCTTGATAGAGGACAAATACAGCAGTAAGCTCCTAAAATAATTGCATATACAGTAAATAACTGTGGCTTCAATGTTATACTGTAGTATGCAGAGTTACGTAGCCAAGTAGCAATGTAGCATACACACTGTACAGAAGTGGAGGCATTCCAGAGTGCTTATATTATCTGTACTGTCTGCACCCCATATCGTAAATTCTTTAAGTGATCAGATAAAACTACACAGTAAAGAGCTTATTGATGTTGCTGGAAGCGTTAACGTAATGGAATCATCTCAGATATTTTCTTTTTAAAGCACCCTGGTAATTAATTCATAAGGTGAGGCTCTTGGAATAGTGTCTGAAAACATTTTCACTTCAATTTAAACTGATACACAGAAAATTGTACAGCAGCCTTGACCTGAGGATCCTATAAGGGGGGGATTGTTTGTCTTTTAAATCACCAGGGAATACAGTGGAGCTATGAATTATGGCTAATATATTTATAGAAGCTTGACACTGAAAGATAAGTTGAAAGTGATAATGTGCATACATATGTTATCAGAAATAATGATAGATAAGCTTTCTTCTATGATAAAGAGCCCGAGGGGATTGCAACAAAGATCTTGCAGTCAAAACAAATCTTTAAGAAGGGTGGGAATAAGTTTCACAGGCATTACTTGCTAAATAATGGTTTCCAGAATGGCTAGTGTAGTCTATAGGGTTCAATTAAAAATGAAAATCTGTTTTAATTAACCATACTCAGCTGATATTCAGCATCAATAAAGCAAATATTATTTTGATGCTATGTTAGCAGGGCTTCTAGGGTGGATAGTTAAAGAGTAATAGAAAGCCTGAAATTGAAACTTTTTCTGGAGAAAATGGTGCTGCAAATTTCCACCAGTGCTGGTTACGTGACCAAGTGCTAAGGTCTTTGGTCACATGAACCCTAAACTAATCACTCTGATTCTTCCCACTCTAATGCCATGTAAAGAGTAATTCCACTTTTTTTGAGAAAAAAAACAATCCCCTCTGGTTGATCAATGAGCAATGCAGGGATTTTAACAAACGTTGTTGCAGATTCTTACCTGTTTCTGCTCTGAAGAAAAAACTGTTTGTTCTTCTATGTCTTTTGTATACTGATTCTGAATGGGAGTGATATTTTTTCACTGTTAATCAGCTGGTGCACTTGCAGTGCTCTAATGAAGATAATGGCAGGGTCTGCATCATTTAGACTTGATTACCCTTTTAGGAGCATTTCAACAAATATTAAATTTTTGTTGTAGAGGATGCCTAAAATCAGACTTGCATCTTGGTATAGACTTCTGGGAAAATCAGTGAGCCAATCACACAAGCAGGAAATGATATTTCTGGAGGCGTACCCTACACCAACTGTGTACAGAATGAGTCCAAATTGTTATTACAGGTACTTATATTGCGCTGTCAATTTATGCAGCGCTTTACAAATATATTGTACATTCACATCAGTTCCTGCCCTCAAGGAGCCTACAATCTAAGGTCCCTAAGTCACATTCATACATACTAGGGCCAATTTAGACAGGAGCCAATTCACCTACCAGCATTTTTTTGGAATGTGGGAGAAAACCTAGGCAGACACAGGGAGAACATGCAAATTAAATTCCAGGCAAGTAGTGCCATGGTTGGAATTTGAAACGATGACCCTAGTGCTGCTAGGTGGAACTGCTAACGACTTAGCCACTTTGCTGCCCCACGTTGGATTGAATTTTACAGAGAATTACAGCACTGCATAGTGAAAAGGAAATTGTATTTGATATATTATCTGTTGAAAGTGGAGCTACTCTTTAAGAATATATATATATTTATGGTCGGAGCCCTCTGTCTGAAGAGATATGGATCACATAGACACGTCACAAGACTAACAACACAAATAAGACCTGAAGTGTGGCCTGGCCTTTTGTACGGTATGCCAAATAAAGGGGCCATACCTGAATAGAAGTAATAGATAATTCTGCTGAGAATTGGTTGTAGAGGAGTGCCCTAGAAAAGGGAGATATGGGTGGGTGGGTACCGCGCACTACAGCCGACACTGACCCTGGTGGATGGTCTGTATAAGTACCCCTCGAACTCCTCCCATAATTTCAGGCTGGCATACCAGCCTTCCTATTTATGGTCGGAGCCCTCTGTCTGAAGAGATATGGATCACATAGACACGTCACAAGACTAACAACACAAATAAGACCTGAAGTGTGGCCTGGCCTTTTGTACGGTATGCCAAATAAAGGGGCCAAAAAGTCACACAAGGTTAGGAAGGAATTGTTCTATTATGACAGGTAAACCACTATAGAGCGAGACTGTTAAAGGCTCGTGATATTTCTGCCTGAGGATCGGGAATGTGTCGGGCGAAACACAAGGATTTCCACCTGCCCATCTTCCTTATTGCGTGGTCAGGAACTCTGTTTCGTGATGTTGTTGGGGCTGCTCTAATGCGAAAGCAAGTCCTGAGTAATACCCTGGGTTAAGGCCCGAGATGCTCAGGGGTGTTCTGACGTGGCTGATGAACTGTTTCCCGCTTAGGGGTACAGTTGGGAAAGGTAGTAGAGGGCTGTCCTCTGATGGATCGGACAGCCGAGTTTACCGATTGCACCAGAACGGCCATGGGGTTATGTGTCCTGAAAGGTTTAATGTCTACTCCGGGACCGGGTTGTATTGTTTCCGATACCGTCGGGTGTAGGATGAAATGACTTTGGTGGCGAGACGGGTGGTGCCTGAGTAGTACTTGGCATTTAGGGCTGGTGATAGTAATTCGCCGGGCCGTGAGACCGTAACAAGGCTAGGTAAATGGCTGCTTGATTTACCAGGCTGGGCCATAGACCGAAGGGGGAACGTGAAGGATAGCAGACATGTCCCGGAGTATGGCGCTGGTCACTGGTAAGCGTTTGGTACTAGAGTGTGGTTGCCACCACCTGTAGTGTGTTGGCGGATCAGGATGCATTGATGAGGGAGGTAGCACCATGGAGGTGTTATCCGATTCCAAAGTTGGTTGGGACTAATGTGGGATGCCGGACATGGACGAGTCGGCTCCAGGCTTCTGTGAAAGGATGTGGCATGGTTAGGCGGGATAGCGCGTCGGCCGAGGTGTTGCATTGGCCAGGGATGTGGACCCTGAGGCTACTGAGCTGACGTTGTAGGGAAAGTAGCAACAGCCTGCGTGGGAAGGACATGACGGATAATGATTTATTGACCTGCCTTTGTTAATGACTGTGGCTGTAGCCTGGTTGTCTGTGGCGAACATGGCGGTCTGTCCTGCCCGGGGCTGCCCCGTACTAGTGTTGCTGCGACTATGGGGTAGATCTCAAATAGAGAGGAGGACTGACTAAAAAGCGGAATTGTGAGCATCTCTGATGGATCGGATCTCCTGAAACCAATGATGGCCAAAAATTGCAGCGAAGCTTGTGGAAGCTGCTACGTCCGTGGTCATCTGAGGTGACGAAGAGGATGCTGATGGGATAAACAAGGGTCTACCTATCCGGTCTCAAGGAATTGGTCCCCCATGGCCAGCTCCTGCTACGGAGGCTGCGTCTAGCTTAATGACTTGGTCAATGTCTCGTGCCTGGGAGAGGAACACTAAGAAGCGTGCGATAAAGGAACGCCCTTGAGGGACGATCCTCATCGTGGTTTGAGCATGCCCAGTAGGGATTGTAGCTGTGGGTTAGTGCCCCCCTGCGTGTCGGTAGACGTATGGATGACTGTCCTGATGCGGGTCAATCTACCGAGAGGTGGGCTGGCCCGCATGGCGCGTTTGTCTAGAACGATTACCAGGAAGGAGATGAACTGTGCCGGTTTTCCTACTTTCTTCACGGTTATGGGCACGTCAAGGTTTTAAAGACCTCTCTTGGATTTCTTAGATCTCACAAGATTTCTAAACCATCGGGAGAACTCCTGTGAGGGTATGCAGGAGTTTGACTGGGTAGTTTTGGAATTAGTCAGGCAGTGTAATGAGTCTGGTGTGGAACCCTGTAGTGCCCCCTGCACTAATACACTAAAGTAATAAAATAAACAAAAAAAATAAAAATATCGTGCAATCCCATATACCCAATGCTATACCCACAGTTGATCCAGAGGAAGGCAAAAAAAACCAGCGGAGCATGATCCAATTTGCTACAGCAGGGGAAAAAATTCCTTCCCGGTCCCCCGAGAGGCAATCGGATTTACCCTGGATCAACTTTACCTAGACTGTTAGTACTCAGTTATATTATGTACATTTAGGAAAGCATCCAGGCCTGGTTGCCAGTGTGGTCACTGAGGCGTGTAGCTGAGTAAATGCCGAGGATATCGACTGCAGCGGAATTTGTCTGGTAGAGTTGCCGCTGGTTATGGAACGGCAGCCTAACAGCTTGGTTTTCCTGGCCGTGGCCGGGTAGGGGATGCCCCTATGGCGTAGTTCGGCCGTAAGCCTGGGGATGGTCCAGCCCTGAGGGACTGTGTGGAGTCGTCCGCTGAACCCGAACGTGGTGATGGAGGGATGAAGGTAAAGTCATCGCAGTCGGTCTGCGATATGTTGGGGGCTGGAGAAACGAGAAAGAAAAAGGGGGGGGAATGTATGTTTATAGAGTGAGATGCCAGGTATGGAGGGGATAGAGGAGGTACGAAAGTGGGTAGGGAGAAGGAAGGGAGGATGGACAGAATAAGGAATGACAGGCGCAGAGGATAGCCAAGTTTTGCGTACGAGCGCTTGTTGAGTGAAATTTAGAAAACTCAAAAGACTGCGTGGCAACCGAGGTGAGCCAGGAGGTGACTGGCTAGGTAACCGATAGCTCGGGTGCCGCCTGTGCTTGGCACAGACTGATGAACCAGAGCCCCCAGGGCGTACTGGGGCGAGTAGCTGAAGTCTGGTATGCTAAGTAGGAATGTTTCGATCTGTAGTCCAGTGACGTGTGGTCGGTCTGCCAACTCCTGCACTGCCAGCAAGGTGGATGTTGGTGACCTTGTCTGCGTAGTGAAGGATCTCGGATCGACTTCGAAAACAGAGTGTCGTGCGTAGAGGTATGTGACAGTTGCTAGCGCCTAATGAGCGGTCGAATTGTGTATGTGAAGACTCGGATGTCGTGAAAGAGTGCGGAGAGAAAGCAAGGAGGGGCCTTGCGTTTACGCACCTGACTTGAGCCCTGTCTTGGTTGAGGTCGAGACATGGGTCGACCGGGACCTGAGAGGAGGGTGACATGGAGATATATATATATAATCCTTTTTTTTTTTATTTTTTTTTTTTATTATTATTATTATTTATATATATATATATATATATATATATATATATATTTTTTTTATTTTATTTATTTATTTATTTATTTTTATTATTATTATTTATATTTTTTTTTTTTTTTTTTTTTGTAGGCCTGAAGAGTTGTGGGAGCGGTAGGTAGCTCCAGGTGAAGAAGTGTGTAAGACCCCCTGCCCCTTTTTTTTTTTTTTTATTATTAATTTATTTATTTATTTATTTATTTTTTATTAAAAATATATATATATATATATATTTTTTTTATTTATTTATTTATTTATTTTTTTTTTATTATTATTATATATATATATATATATTTTTTTTTTGTAGGCCTGAAGAGTTGTGGGAGCGGTAGGTAGCTCCAGGTGAAGAAGTGTGTAAGACCCCCTGCCCCTCTTTTTTTTTTTTTTTTTATCGGGAAATATCGTCCGACCTGGATTGCAGGGTGGACGGGATGGAAACTCAATCTGAACTGACGTGTGTGGTGGAAAGGGATAGAGAAATCGGTGAGTAGCCGTTTGACTACTGGAGGAGGTGAGTGGCTGGTGTGCAACCACTCGTCGAATGCTCGCAGCGCTTGCGAGGAACAAATGCCTTAAGGAGACGAAAGAAGAAGAGTTTGTGACTTTCAAGTGTGTGGGGATGGCCGTTTCGTGATGAAACGGGAGTGGTAAGTAATGCGTGTGTATAGCGGCTTGGGGTTCGAATCATTGTGGCCGATGCTACGGCTGGATTCGTAACGTTCTGAGACGTTCGACGTTGTATCGGAGGTATGGGTCGGAGCTGCTTAGAGCCGGGTATGGGCCGCGAACGAATTGGTTGTTTCAGCCGAGGATCCGAAACTTGGAGCCGATGCTACGACTGGATTCGGATCGGTTAAAGAAGTTTACTGCTGAAGATCGGAGCGGTATGCGCCGGTGGTGCGACTGTGACTCGACCGATTGAAAATGCCATAGAGCCGAAAAATTGAGCCGCTGCTACGACTGAATTCGGATCAGCTCGAAAGTTCGATGTTTGTGGACCCGAGCCGACGAGCCGGTGGTGCGACTGGGCCCAGATCGGCCATGTAAGCGGAGGATCCGAACCTTTGAGCCGATGCTACGACTGGGTTCGGATCGGATAGGAGGGTCTGTTGCTAGAGATCTGAGTCGATTGAGCCGGTGAAGCGACTGGATTCGGATCGCTTGGGAATGCCATTGGTTCGAAAGTTTGAGCCTATGCTACGACTGAATTCGGATGGTTTGGCGGTTCGATGTTTGTAGGTCCGAGCCGATGAGCCGGTGGTGCGACTGTGCTCGGAACCAACGTGGATGCCAGAGATCCGAATCTCTAAGCCGATGCTGTGCCTGTATACGGGCTGATAACGGGTGCAAGGCGGGGATTTGAATTTCCCGGGTCCGAATCGTAGCGCCGGAGATACGGCTGGATTCGGACGGGTGTTCGATGTTTCGAAGTTGAAGGGGCTTGTGATTGTCGAGGGTCCGGCCTGTAGTGCCGATTGTTAGCGACAAGAGCCGGCCCAGACTGTTTGGTGTATGGTGTGAGTAGGAGGTGTGGGGCATCAGTAAGGTGAAGGGAGAGTATCGTAGGAGGTGTAGGGCATCAGTGACTAGGGATAAGGAAGTGCAGTGTGGGATACCAGTCCGACGACTGGGTATCGGATGTGCGACTGAGGCGAGAGCTTTGCGAGCTGTGAGTAATTCGTACAACAGCTCTGAGAGCCGTAGTGACTGGACGGACCGTTACCGGTGGCAACGTGGGTGTGACAGGGTACGAAAACAACTGGACTAGTCGATAAACATACGATGCAGACGGAAAACACGGGGTTATGGACCGTGTGATTTTGTAAAAGAAGAAACGTGTACCGGCGCTACGATTCGTACGAACAGTAACGGCCGGTCCTACCTGCGACCGCGAGCGGGGATACGATCAACTGCGAGCGAAGCTGGAAGGTACGAAAGCAACTACACGAACGTTGCGAGTCGTAAGGCGTCGGCTGATGACGATGAACACCGCGCACTACAGCCGACGCTGACCCTCGTGGATGGTCTGTATAAGTACCCCTTGAACTCCTCCCATAATTTCAGGCTGGCATACCAGCCTTCCTATATATATATATATATATATATATACAAAATTGTACACTAAATATTATTTATGATGTCACATGCTGCTTTATCTATGTACACGGCTATCATATCATGGCTATATGTTTGAAGGAGCTAGCAGCTAGTCCTGCATTCCATGCAGTCCTGTGTGTACCAGATCTTTCTATTTCTGAAATGAATGGCATGGGCAATTGACACTGAAGTCAACTAAATATATTACAAATAGTTTTAGATATAAAATGTAAATGCTGAAAATATATCTGGTTAATTAAACAATATATTTATTAAAATAAAGTAAAGGGAAGGTATTATTCAGAATTTATTCAAAAATCATATTTTTGATCATTGACTAATGATATTCCACACATTTTTCAGTACATTCAAATTTAACACTTTTCTATACATGCCTTGTATTGAAAATAATTAAGGATCAATTATGTCTGGGAGTTCTATGTAGGTTACATTGCAGAGGTTGTTCAGCATGACCTTGTTCAGGCATGCTAACATTCAAGAACAGGGATGCATGAGCCACCATCATCATTGTGGTGAGAAAGCAAACACTGCTCATCCTGACTGGCAGCATGTGCTCCACTTTAGCAATTTGTACCCAAGATACTTGGACTGCCATGGGTATTTCATATCTGTGCACTTTGCCTGCAATTTTCATGCATTTCTAAAGGCACACAAAGCACAGCCAAAATGGCAATTAGTTATTTTCCATTCATTCTTATTGGACCATTCACTTGTGTGTGGTAGCATGCACTACACTTTATTAAACTACTATGATCCCACAGCAGTTTCATATTGTTAACTCATATACATGGAGCTTCATTTGTTTTTATGTCCTATTGTTTCTCATGTCTTTTTATGAGAAGAAAACAACTATGTGGCAAACTAAAAATACATAGTGCTTTAAAGTACAAAAATATCTAAAGGTTTACAGCAATGAGCAAAAACTCAACATAAATGCATTAGATAAAATTGTGATAGTGCTGCTGTACATTAAATGCCAAAATATAAAGATAAATTAACAAAAATATCAATAAGGTGCAAATACAATTGTGAGTGCCAAATGCAAAAAACAAAGGTCCATGTAAAATAGTGATATAAACTGAACAACAAAAGATGGAAAAATAAAAATGAGATAGTCTTCTTATGCAAAAGAAAATTTGCTGTGAAAAACGTTCTTCGTAAACCAAAGAGTGCTCCCTTCACTAGGTGTTATGGAAGCTCACCTCCTTTAGAGACCCAAAAATGGTCAAACACGCTCAGAAACATTGTGACTCACATCTGCAATTAGCTGCACATTGATCGCTAATGGTTCCTGTAAATACATGCTCTGCACTCCGTGTACTTCTCCTTTAATAATGCCTCTGTGATGATCACCAGCAACTCCAAACTGACATGAAAATATAAAAGTGCTTCAAATAGCGCAGTACCAAGTGTTAAGTGAAATAAAACCTCACTAACCCAGTTTCATACATTAAACTCACATTTAATATGAATAAAAACAGTATAAATAAAATTCAACAGGTCTCACGTATATCACCGCCAGGCTCTACCTCTACGCGTTATGCCACTATTCTCGTGGCTTCATCTGGAGGGCAAGCAGAGCGATTGTGGCAGGGTGAATATATATGACATAAATGCATATACTTTTAAAAGCCATTGGGGTGAATAGGTTCTAATATTTGCACTTAAAGCAGAAGTAAAGTCTGCTATAAATTTTGTGTTTTAAGGCCCCCCAGGTGGGTTATGCCATTAAGTGCTAGTATGCACCGCATATTAGTACATGATGGCAGACTTACCCGTCATATGATGAGGGACGGTATGGCAGTTTACCTTTTAGAGGAAGACAATACAGACTGGCTGGTAGAAATCCAGCCAACCAAATGTTGTTTCTAAAACAATGCTCAGCAAGGAGATGTCTGCCAGAATAAGCAATAATTGTAACTGGTGAAAGTTTGCCTGTAATTGTACAGGGGTGGACTGGGCATTTGCCCCATGGGCCTGTACAAAGGATACATGTTGACCTGGTGGTCTTGGGTGGAAATACTCTCCCATTCAGACCTCAGAAAAAGAAAAAACTATAGTCAGTGATATTAGGTGGACATGCAAAAGCTATCTGCTCCCTGGTCAGATCTGAGATTGCAGGACATGGCAAAGGGAAATCTTCCAGCATCAACTTTTTTTTTTACAGCTCTGGCATATTACCGTATTTTTCGCTCCATAAGACGCACCTGACCATAAGACGCACCCAGGTTTTAGAGGAGAAAAACAAGAAAAAAAATATTCTGAACCAAATGATGTACTAAAATATTTAATATTATATTACTACTATAGGTGGGTGGTGGACGAACAGCAATACCGGCCCCCCTATCAAATCAGCTCAGCTACACTATACCTGGTTGGTGGTGGACACACAGCAACCCCCCCCCCCTTCCCAGATCAGCTCAGGGTGGCAGGGCAGACACAAACACCCCTTTAGCCTCTCATATAACAACAGCTCAGGTGATGAACATTGGATACCATCCCACACCTCCCACCCCCTTATCACTCACCTCAGGCAGTGGAGGACACTGCCATTACAATCCACAACCCCCTCTGGCTGGCTCTCAGCATCAGATACACCAGGCAGCAGCTAGGATGGATGACTGAGGACATAGTTTGCAGCAGCAGCAGCGGCAGGTGGAGAGAGGCAGGAAGTGAGACTGGACCAGACCACGGCGCGGGGGGTGTTCCAGCTGAATAAAAAAGCCATCCAGGGCTCTTGTCGCTTGCAGGATGGGGTCACATCTGGCGGATGTCAACTTACCTGGGTGCGGAGTGCACCATTATAGCAACACCACTGACAACTCTCATGTTTGGGCACCTGGGGCAGACCGTCTCCCCTCCGCTCCCCCTTGGTATGCCCCAGCAAGGATCTGCCTCACATCCTGTCATCTCTCCTCCACAGAGAAGCCGAGTGTCTCTATTCTGACACGGCGGCGGCAATGGGGGGGGGGCGGAGCCTGCTCAGTATTCGCTCCATAAGACGCAGGGACACTTTTCCCTATTTTTTTGGGGGGTAAAAGTGCGTCTTATGGTGCAAAAAATACGGTATGTGCCCAAATGTGGAGAGTTGGGAAATGTGTTTATCTCATTTGTTTTTGGAAGTTGAATAGCAAGGACCATTTATGAAGATGATGTTTTATTTTATTTAGTGTTTTAGCAAGGTGAGTGCACTTTCTTTAGCCCCATGAAACTGTCCCTACCATGAGAAGGCCAAAGTTTCCCCATCCTCCACCAAGTCTGTAGGTACCTTTAGGTAACATTGCCTAAACACAAACTATAGTACAAACTATAGTACAAACTATGGTATGAAAAGTCTCATATTTCTGAAAACTGCCCAGGTAATTATATTTCTTTGAAAGAGTTAAACTAGAAACAGTCTCCAGAGCGAATGGAGTGTTCAGAAACAGTCTGCAGACTTTTCTATTTTAGAATTGGAACAGTATGTTTATCACAAAACTATTAAATCCTATCAAATCCTTCAATGCAAGTGCAGTTTACTGAGTTAGGGCATTATCTCAGTACCAGTTAGAAATCATTACTGACATAAAATACTTAGATTTTTTCATTGTTTTTATTGTTTCCCAGTCGGGGGAATGTTTCATACCATAACACTGACTGATTTACTTTCAGATTTAAATACAGTTTTTGAGGCAATAAATTGAATTGTGAAGTAAATGACAGATGTTCACAATCACAATGCTAAAAAATGCATATTTGTCTTTTTTATGATAGAGATCGGCAATAAAGAGCTGAAAAGGCAAGTTATATAATGATTCAGTGGATGGTTTGTAATGCGGATTTTTTTTTACATTTGAAGACAGCTGCAAATAAAATGTATTATGTTCAGAGGAAAGTCATATTTTATATGCAGATATCGGCAGTTCCAACTGTATTTCAGTAATACCGAGCTTTGATTTCCAAGGAAAGGCTATACCAGATCACCTTCAAAGTCGAGCAGAAGGATACAGCAAAGACAAGAATCTATCATGTGGAAAAGATTTATATTTTCACATTTTTATTTGGTATGCGCCACTTACTTAGTATCCCAGTAAAAACCATTGATCTGGTTTACATGCTCGTGATTGACTCACATCACAGTGAGAACGCTATAGAATTACAGGCCTGGTAAACCACTGAAAGCGAAGATTAAATTTGCAGACATATGACAGGTAGGCATATATTCTGTCATCATAACCACACCTGTATATGTGATATCTTTGCACAATCCAGCATGAAGAGATGGTTTTACAGTTAAAATGAAATGTTTATAAAAGGGCTAAATAGAAATTGAGTCTCTGGTATCAACTAAAACCTGGGAAAGCGCATGGCGTTTTAAGATAAAGGCATGCTTTCCTTTCATAACCACCTCTTAAATAAACTGCTGGACCACTATCTTGCTGTTTTTACAATTTGCTAGGTGGACCTAGCCAAACTTTGAAATGAAAAAATGCTCATACAGTATCATTACATAATATCAATAGCTAGCTACAGTAGTAGGTGGTACTATAGGCGCTAACTGAAATAAAAAAAAATACTGGACCCAGTAAAGTGTGGTAGGTACGAAAGGGGAGCCTTTATTTTACTATATGGATGGATGTTCGGTAGCGGTTAAATTTACTGTGTATCTAAGCCCAAAAACAAAAAAGTAATATAACTTACTAGTCCTTAGGCTTCATGTACACGGGACTTTGTTCAACCTCTCCTGAACGATTTAACTTGACAGCTAGAAACCAGTGTCTAAAAACTGACGTTTTGCCGCGTTTACATGCCGCGTTTAGCCATGTTTACATGCCGCGTTTAGCAGCGTTTGCGTCTAGAAGCATTTGAAAAAAAAAATATTTTTATTTTTTTTATTTTAAAATGAGAAACGTCTCTAAACGAAACGCTGCTAAACACAAGTTGCTGTGTTTAGCCACATTTAGCCGCGTTTAGCGCTTCAACTGCCTCTAAACACAGCTTCTGAACGCATTTTTGGGGTTAAAAAAAAAGCCTCTAAACTCATCTGCCTAGAAATGACTATAAACTAACCAGTGTACATGTACTGATAAGATAACATAGAGGAGGGTTCAGGAGCAGTTGAAAAAAATGCTCAACTGCTCCTAAACATCCGTTTACCAGCAGCAGTGTACATGAGGCCTTAGTTGCAGCGGCAGCATTAGGTTTATTTTTCAGGCTTTTTTACTTTATTTCTGCCAAAAAAAGTCAGAAGGAATATCTTCATGAAGAATCAATTCTGTTCATTCAAATAAAGCAAATGCCCAGGTGTCTGCTACCAAGCAACAGAGAAATAACTATCTGAAATAGAATTTAAAGTGGTTGTAAAGGCTGAAGGTTTTTTACCCTCGTGCATTCTATACATGAAGGTAAAAAAACCTTCAGTGTGCAGCTCCCCCCTCAGCGCCCCCCAATACTTACTTAAGCCTGATCTCAATCCAGCGATGTGCACAAGACCTGAGGCTCTCCTGGGTCTCTACCACCTGATTGGCTGAGATGCAGCAGGAGGAGCCATTGGCCCCCGCTGCTCTCAATCACAGCCAGTGAGACGGGAGCAGGGGGTGGGATGAGCCACGCTGTGTTTTATGGACACAGAGAGCCAGCTCAGGAGCAAGCACGCACGAGGGCCCAACAGCAAGCAGCTTGCTATGGGGGTACTCAGCAAGGGGGAGGGGCCCAGAGCACGGGCAGGGGACCCGAAAAGAGGAGCATCGGCTGCTCTTTGCAAAACCACTGCACAGAGCAGGAAAATATAACATATTTGTTATTTTTTTTTTTTATAAAAATGTTTCCTTTACAATCACTTTACCAGCTGTACTAGAACACCAAAGCTTTATACTCTTAATCAATTGTTCTCATTAAATGCAAACGAGGGGGCAGAGCAACAAGTGTGATTTCCAGTTGCCCTCCCCCATTTTTTAATGTTGATGTTTGGTAAATATATATATATATTTTTAAAATAAATGTGTATGGCCTGGGCATCTCTGTTAATATAAACCTGTACTGAAACAATACAAAGTCTGCTATTGCTAAAGCAAAAAATGCTAGTTGCCTGGCTGCTAATGCCATGATAACCATCTGGCTTCAACGCTTTATGAGCCACTCATGGTGAGGGAAAAAAAATTCTGATCTGTGGAGCCGTTCCAAGTTGATGTTTCAGAAAGTATTAAATCCAGGCAGTGAGGCCACTAGCATTTTTGGAAGGAGGCTTGCCATGGCATACTCCATACGGTACTCAGTACAGCATTCCTAAAAAGTGGTTGTAAACCTCAGACATGAAAAATGAAAAAACATATCTTAAGTGGAGCTCCACCCTAAATAGCAACTTTTGCTATTTGGAACCCTCCCCCCTCCGGTGTCACAATTGACACCTTTCAGGGGGGAGGGGGGTGAAGATACCTGTCTAAGACAGGTATTTTCACCCACATCCGGGAGTCCTCTCTCCGGGAATCTGCGGGAGTGACGTCACTTCCCGCAGACTTCCCTTGGTGTTCTGGGAGACACTCGGCTCCCAGAACACAGGAGCACCAATCAGAACGGCGCAGCGCGACTCGCGCATGCGCCGTAGGGAACCGGGCATGAAGCCGCAGGGCTTCACTTCCTGGTTCCCTCAGCGAGGATGGCGGAGGGAGCAGCAGAGCGACGAGCGGTCGCTCGTCCTCTGCTGCGGACGTCGCTGGACTCCAGGACAGGTAAGTGTCCAAATATTAAAAGCCAGCAGCTGCTGTAGCTGTAGCTGCTGGCTTTTAATATTTTTTTTCCGGCGGAGCTCCGCTTTATTATAGTGTGTACTAAAATAAATCCAAAGTGCTGAGTGTTGCTTCTCTCTGATCTCTCTGCTATCTGTATGATTTTCTCATAATAGATTGAGTCAACACCTCGGCCTCCTGGGAGATGCCCCACCCCTCCAGCACACAGAAGATGACTCATACCCTCAGTTCTATGTTTCTCTAAGCCTGTGAAGAGGTTGGCGTGCTACTTTCCTCCATTCAGCTCTCAGATTACACTCAGCTCTGTGCTCTAGCTCTGCAGTACAGTATGTGTGATGTTAGATCCCTGCCCCCTGCTTTCTACCGTTGAGGAAAATTATTTCATTGGTGTGTTGTAGAAGGCTGTACAGGACAGCTGGCTGCAGATAAATGGGTACAACTTACATAGAAGGATTTGTTTAATCTCTAGGTATCATCTGAGGCTAGTCATTTCACTGGGTATATATAAGGCTTTGCAACCACTTTAAAATCAGAGCAGGTTTACAAAAATACTTTATAATCCAACACAAAGCTAAAAGTCATTCTTTAGGATATTGTATTTTTTGCAGACTTTAAATACATTAAGAGGCTGAAAACCACAAACATCTCTAAGGGCAGTTTATCCTTCACTGGATAGCACATAATGAATGCAAGCTCATGTTTGTTCTTGCTTTAAGTAATCAGGTTTCCATCAGTTGGGATCATTATGATATAACATTATGCAGCTGCAAATAGTGTATGACACTTATAGACACTACAAATACATGTTGCAAAATAAAATAATAAATCACCTTCCTCTTAGTTATGTACTAAATTGACATAATTCCATTCTTTGTAAAGCTCTAAAAAAAAAAAGTGGCTTTGGAAAATAAGAAAACTGGCATCAACTTTGTGCCATTACCTCTGTTTGCATCTTTCAGCTCTCAGACATGCTAAGCTCCAGGACTGACATCCAATAATGGTAAGTGTTAGCTAGTTTACCAAAAGGCATGAACTGCAATTCTCTTCTGATAGGGAAAAGGAAAGACTCCTTGGTCACACTGTATGTAGGAACATAGCCACCCTTTCTTGCTCACTCCCGTAATGGACTATGGGGTTTGGGCTGTGCATAGAGCAGTGTACATGACCAAAACTAACATGCACTGCATTGTTCAAACAAATGGAGGTATGGGGGAAAAGGTAACTTCCGGAAGCTCACAGAGGATGTTACAAAGAGGCAAAAAACAGAAAGAAATGATTTTATAAAAAATAGATTAAAAGGCCGTTAGGTAGGAGATGTGCATGGATTATTTTTGGAGACTAAAGCCGTGTACACACGATCGGTTTTACCGATGAAAACAGTCCGATGGACTTTTTTCATCAGACAAACCGATCGTGTATGGGCCCCATCGGTCTTTTTTCCATCGTGAGAAAAAATAGAACATGTTTTAAATTTATCCGATGGGAAAAAAAACGATAGCAAATTCCGATGGTCTGTGTGGAACTCCATCGGACAAAAAACCCATGCATGCTCAGAATCAAGTCGACGCATGCTCAGAAGCATTGAACTTAATTTTTCTCAGCTTGTCGGAGTGTTTTACGTCACAGCGTTTTGAACGATCGGTTTTTTGACTGATGGTGTGATGGAAGTCAGCTTCATTGGATTACCGATGGAAAAATCCATCGGTTTAAAATCCATAGGAAATCCGATCGTGTGTACAGGGCTTAAGAATACCATTTAGTGTCATGTTAATTAATTGACCTTCTGCCTTGCAGGCAGTGGCGGAACTACCGCCATAGCGACCCACGCGGGCGCTATGGGGCCCGCAGCCGAGTGGGGCCCGGTGAGTCTGCGTGCAAGTGACTGTGCGGGCGGCACAGTGGGTGAGCTGCCGAGCTGCCCGTCCGCTCGGCGCTCGCACAGTCACACTGACTGTGCGAGCGAATGCAGCTGGGCGGCTCGGCGGGCGGGTGAGAGAGCGGACGGGAAGCTGCCAGCTGGGAGGCTCGGTGGGTGGACTGGCCAATCAGCAGGTGGCAGAGCAGAGAGATGACATCATCTCTCACCGCCCGGCGCCCACCCTGCATACCGGCAGTTCCGCCCTCGCTCACTGTACAGGCATTTCTCTGCTGCCTAACTCAAACTGGGACACAGGAAGTGACAATCCCCATTCCACACCTTAGCAGGAAAGTGTCAATCTGCAACTTGTGGCAGGTGACGTGGCAAGTGGACAATCCGCAATGTGTGGCAGGTGACGTGGCAAGTGGTCAATCCGCAACTTGTGGCAAGTGGACAATCCGCAACTTGTGGCAGGTGACGTGGCAAGTGGACAATTTGCAACGTGTGGCAGGTGACGTGGAAAGTGAAAATCCGCAACTTGTGGCAAGTGACAATCCGCAACTTGTGGCAGGTGATGGGGCAAGTGGACAATCCGCAATGTGTGGCAGGTGATGTGGCAAGTGGACAATCCGCAGTGTGTGGCAGGTGACGTGGCAAGTGGACAATCGGCAACTTGTGGCAAGTGAAAATCTGCAACTTGTGGCAGGTGACGTGGCAAGTGACAATCTGCAACGTGTGACAAGTGACAATCTGCATCTGGTGGCAGGCGGCAGTGGCAAGTGACAATCTGCATCTGGTGGCAGGCGACGGTGGCAAGTGACACACCCAGGGCTTCCACTGATTCTGCATTATGGTTTAATTTTCTATAACAATGTAATAATAGAAATAATGCGCTACAATCATCCTGACACCAAAACAACCATGGTCCCGTGATGATTGAAGCGCTAACACCAGCCATTTCCCAAATAAATTGCCTGCAAAAAATCGTATTTTCTGGCAGTGCCCAATCCCGAGACAAGACTCTGGATCCGCCCCTGCAGTGAGGATGAGGAATGTAAGTTTACTGTTAAGCCTCCCGGGCCCTGTGAGTCCGGCCATGTCCCGACACACGCAGCCACATACAGCAGGAGGCAGGAGGCAGGAGAAGAGAGCAGAGTGGGCGGGGCAGAACGCTCAAGCGTGCCTGTGAAGGGACATTGTTTTCGGCACATGAGGAGGCTCTGGAGTCTGGACAGGAGGTAGGAAGGGAGTGGAGGACTGTCATCTGTTTTGCACTGTTTTGCGAAGAAAATGTTTGCTATATTTTTTCATTAGAATCATTTTGGCACAAAGAGAGGGGGAGCAATGGCAGGTTCAAGGGTGCAGATGTTCCTAAGACCTTAAGAATAAACTTGATCAAACTACCATTAGGGCCACTGTTCATCATTGCTGTCTTATTTCTCCCTTATTTGTCTTGTATTTACACATAAGTTTAATCAGAACAGAAATTGGTTAGAAGGCATGGAGGTCAGCAATGTGTGTCCTTCAGGGGCTGCATACAGTATACTGCATACTTTGTTGTTCAAAATTACTATAAGCTATTGCCTGGGTAATGTGCCACATGGGTGTGGTAATCCGTTGTTCAATTGCATTAGTTCATTTTTTTTGTGGGGGGGGGGGGCTGTTTGCAGGGGGTGCCATACAACATTTTGTTATGGGGCCCTGTGATTTCTAGTTACGCCCCTGCTTGCAGGACTGGGGTCCCTGGCTCAAAACTTAGTAAAGACACTATCAGCATTGAGTTTGCATGTTCTCCTTGTGCTTGCATGGGTTTCATCCCATTCTTCAAAGACATGCTGGTAGGTTAGTTGGCTCCGGTCTAAATTGATCCTAGTGCATGTATGTATGTATGTATGTCTGGTCCGGCCGCATCTTGAGAGTATGCTGTCCAGTTCTGGGCACCAGTCCTCAGGAAGGATGTGCTGGAACTGGAGTTTAAAGAAGGGCAACAAAGCTAATAAAGGGACTGGAGAACCTCAGTTATGGGGAAAGACTACAAGCATTAAACTTATTCTCTCTGGAGAAGAGATGCTTGAGAGGAGATATGATAGTGATATTATATTATCTTACTAGTGACCTTAGCATAGGGAAAAAACTTTTCAGTGGGAGGGAGTTTAACCACTTCAGCCCCGGACCATTTGGCTGCCAAATGACCGGGCCACTTTTTGCGATTCGGCACTGCGTTGCTTTAACTGACAATTGCACAGTCGTGCAAAGTGGCTCCCAAATTTACCTCCTTTTTTCCCACAAACAGAGCTTTCTTTTGGTGGTATTTGATCACCTCTGCGGTTTTCATTTTTTGCGCTATAAACTAAAATAGAGCGACAATTTTGAAAAAAATGCAATATTTCTTACTTTTTGCTATAATAAATATCCCCCAAAAATATATAAAAAAACAACCTTTTTCCTCAGTTTAGGCCCATATGTATTCTTCTACATATATTTGGTAAAAAAAAAATCACAATAAGCGTTTATTAATTGGTTTGCACAAAAGTTATAGCATCTAGAATATAGGGGATAGTTTTATAGCATTTTTATTAATATTTTTACTCGTGAAGCACTACCCCCGAAAGAGCTGCTGAGAATTTTGGGCCTGCATTCTGCCTTTCAACCCCAGAAAATTGGCTCGACCCCCTTGGCACAACTGTACAGCAATATCAGTGTAAAACACAAATAGGAGATGGAAACACAGGAAGATCACACAGTACTGTATAATTACCGTTACCTTGGCACTTGTCACCTTACCCGCTGTAGCAAGATATAGAGCCTCACACCAGTGAAACTTGATCAGTTGTATAATGTTTACTTGATAAGAATGAAAACAGTTATTGTACAACACATATGGCTATACACAGATCCCTGTAAAGGTCATATAAACACAATTAATTTGTGATTTTCTCATCATTAAACCCCAATTCCATAACCTGAAGAGGGGTGGATGTGAATAGGTGCACAGGGGGGAACTTCCCAATACTATATGACTGTATTGGAACACCTCCCCACTAAGTCACACACACATGCACCAGAAAAACAGAATAATAACAACCATGCAATAGTCACACTAAGTACTTAAGAGTCTATGCTGCTAAACGGCTCCCTCTGAAGGACAGTTTAAACTTGTAGTATTCCTATGTGACAAGCTTTGAGAAAAGCAAAACGATGACTGTTCCTTTAAGTTCAATCCGTCTTCAGCTAGCTCTGTTGGTGCACTTATTTATAATCCAAGTCAGGTGAAATAGATTAACAACTATAAAGATGTAGTGTGGTTGCAGAAAAGAACCGCTACACAGTCAATCCGGATGTACCACACTCAGGTGTACGGAATTGCTAGCTGTGGCACTACAGGTGTCAGCCAGCGCAGTACTGGGTAACAGGAAACACTTCTATAAACTCAGTCACAACTTAGTAGGCAAGTGCCTTCTCACCGCTACAAGTCCTCAGCCCACTGGTCTGTTCCATCCGGAACTCCCTGGCAGATGTCTCTGGGGTGGGCAATGGTGCCGGTTCACAGTGCGGCCCCTCACAGAGTGCTGGTGAGTGGATGGCTTCAATGCTGTAAAGCGCGGGCTGATCCACCTGCTCGATCAGCCAGGCTGTCCACAAAGATCCCTCTGTCAGGCGATCTGCTCTTCAAATCTAGGCCCAGGCTCTCTCTGCCCTGGGCCTACTCACACAGGCCTCTTGCACGTTGAAAGATGGCGTTTAGAGAGAGCGAGCACTGGCCCCGCCTCCTCTTTTATCCCCTCCCCCAGCAGGCTGTGCGCTTTCACATTGCATTCTGGTAACATTGTGGCATTTTGGTCACTTGTAGTCTTTTCTCTGCTCATGCCAATAGAGTCACTTCCTCCTTCACTACATGACCCACCATGCAATGCTTTGTGATTTAACGAAACCAAACAAAAGTTTTAATGCACTAAATCAAATGGACACCAGAGGGAGCTGAACCCTTAAACAATAATACAATGCATATTTAGATATACTTAGTAGTAGGACCTTGCTACACTAGTAATGGCGGTGATCAGCGATTTTTATCGTGACTGCGACATTATGGCGGACATATCGGACACTTTTAATGCTATTTTGGGACCATTCACATTTATACAGCGATCAGTGCTATAAAAAATGCACTGATTACTGTATAAATGTGACTGGCAGTGAAGGGGTTAACCACTAGGGGCTAGGAAGGGGTTAAGCGTGTCCTAGGGAGTGATTCGAACTGTTAGGGGGCGTGACTATGAGTGACACGTCACTGATCGCTGCTCCTGATGAGAGGTAGCATACGATCAGTGACAGTGTCACTAGGCAGAATGGGGAGAAGCTTGTTTACACTTGCCTCTCCCCATTCTGCAGCTCTGTGACCCGATTGCGGGACACCGGCGGACATCGAGTCCGCGGGTCCTGCTGGCACGGAGCTCGCAGCAGGGGCGCGCACGCCCGCACGGCGGGAAATTCAAAGTGACGTATATATACGTCAATTTGCCCAGCCGTGGCATTCTGCCGACATATAAGTGCGTGAGCCGGTCGTTAACCGGTTAAAAAGACACGCGGCCATTCACTGAAATTGGGAGAGAATTGGTTTAATCGTAATCTGCTTAGAGGGATCTTTTCTGTCAGAGCGGTAAGGATGTCTAATTGTCTTCCACAAGCAGTGGTATCAGCAGGGAGCATTGATAGTTTTAAAAAATGTATTATATGGGCATCTTAACGCTCACAACATACAGAGATATGTGATTTACTATTGACATAAACACATACACACACCACAGGTTGAACTGGATGGACTGGTGTCTTTTTTTCAACCTTACTAATTATATATAACTATGAATGTGAGTTAGGCACCTTAGATTGTAAGCTCCTTGAGGACAAGGACTGATATGAATGTACAGTATGTAAAATGCTGTGTAAAAATTGTCAGTGCATATCAATACCTGTAAAAATAACCAGACAGGGTTTTGTGGGAACTTTCTGGTACCTGTACTATGTTTCAATGAAAAATCATCCCAAAACAACAGTCAATAACCATTATATTGGAGACATCAGGAATATTGGCATCTATGAATGGTAGGAACAAATGTCAGACATGTCTTTAGTCAATAAGTGAAGTAGGATGAATATTTGCTATGGATATAACTGATGTTTGAAAAATCACACATATTAATGGTATCACACAGCATTACTGGCATCATCCAGTATTAGTTTAACAAAAGCTACTGTACATGCTGGTATTGTGTATTTTACTTGTGTGGCTTCAGTCTTTCACAGCAGAGCTGAGAAGTGTGACGGTGCTGTGCCACATTGGGGGCAGATGTGTGAGAGTTGTCACCTTCGAAAATGATCACAGCTCAATGTGCACAGGAAAAAACTGGCAAAATCACCAGGTGATATTTATTGTATTAGAATGCAAAACAAGCAAAAGTTTACACTGTGCATCTGTAAAGGTCTGTGCCCTACTATTTTTTGGGGATTTTTACTTTTTACTTTTTATTGTACATATACTTTAAGATTTTAAAATCAGGCATTTTGTTGATAAGAGTAAGTGATCAGATCATAGAATAAAGAAGAATGGATTAACAAGCGTGTACAGGATTCTTGCAAAAATTAACAGGTAATCATTTTTTTTTGTTTTGTTGTTTTTTTTTTTTGGTAATTGTGAAGCCCTGTACACACGATCGGATTTCCTATGGATTTTAAACCGATGGATTTTTCCATCAGCCTTGCCTACACACCATCAGTCAAAAATCCGACCGTCCCAAACGCTGTGACGGAAAACACTCAGATGAGCCGAGAAAAATGAAGTTCTATGCTTCTGAGCATGCGTCGACTTGATTCTGAGCATGCGTGGGTTTTTTATCCGATGGAGTTCCCCACAGATGATAGTAATTTGCTATCGTTTTTTTATTCCTACGGATAAATTTAAAACATGTTCTATATTTTAACACCGATGGAAAAAAGACCAATGGGGCCCATACACGATCGGTTTGTCCGATGAGAAAAGTCCATCAGACTGTTTTCATCGGTAAAACCGATCGTGTGTACACGGCTTAAGAGAAGGGAAAATGGGTGCATAGGTAGTAAGCGTGTAATGAAAAAAAGGAAGGTCCCTGCTGAAAAGGAGCAAATAGAAACTGTACTAAAAAGGGTCTTTTAATGTGCAACCCATACGGTATGACTGTATGTCCATGTATAATTGAGATCACACAGCTTATACTACACAAGAGGTATGAAAATCTGGTCTGACAGACTCAACTTATAACTGAAGCTTTACTTTTGGGTTCACGAACTGTATCCACCGTAACCAATCACACATCACGTTTCATATGTCTATTTATACTGGAAAATGGTAAAGATGAGTTTTAGAAAGGCAGCTAAATAAAAATACAAAATTGACGTCCTTTTTTTTCCCACAAATAGAGCTTTCTTTTGGTGGTATTTGATCACCTCTGCGGTTTTTATTTTTTGCGCTATAAACAAAATAAGAGCATCAATTTTCAATAGAAAACAATATGTTTTACTTTCTGCTATAAAACATATCCAATATAAAAATGTAAAAAAATTCAAATTTTTTTCAACAATTTGTGGCAATATGTATTCTGCTACAAATTTCTGGTAAAAAAAAAATCCCAATAAGCGTATATTGATAGGTTTGCGCAAAAGTTATTGCGTCTACAATGTCTAGGATTTTTTTTTACTAGTAATGGCAGCAATCAGTGATTTTTAGTGGGATTGCGGCAAAAAAAATAAGACACTAAGTGACACATTTGGGGACCAGTGACACCAGCACTGTGGTCAGTGCTAAAAAAAAATGCACTGATCACAGTATAAGTGACACTGGCAGGGAAGGGGTTAACACCAGGGGCAATCCAGGGGTTAAGTGTGTGCCTGGGAGGTGCTTTATAACTGTGAGGAGGAGTGGATACACTGGAGGAAAACAGAAATCGTGTGTTTCATCTTAGCTGAAACACAAGATCTCTCCTTTGCTCCCTGACAGACCAGCGGTTTGCCTTGTTTACATATGCACACCGCTGCTCCATCTCTCCGGAGAATGATCGGTGGGTCGCAACGGCCATTGCGGCCAACAGACCTGCTGATTGGCTCCTGCTGTGCTCCTGCTGTGTCAAAGCCCCCCTACACCGCATGCACGAAATCACATACAGGTACGTGATTATGCACGGCTGGGCCGCCCTGCCGCAGTTTATATGCAGTGGGCGGTCCAGAAGCGGTTAAAATCCATATTATCCACTTCAGGCCCGGCCCAATTCTGACACTTTGTTTCTACATGGACAAATCATCATGCTATTTTTTGCTAGAAAAGAACCCCCAAACATTATATATGTTTTTGTAGCAGAGACCCTAGAGAATATAATGGCGGTCATTGCAACTTTTTATCTTGCACGGTATTTGCGCAGCAATTTTTCAAATGCGTTTTTTTGGGGAAAAAAAACTGTTTCATGCATTAATAAAAAACAAAACAGTAAAGTTAGCCCAATTTTTGTTGCATAATGTGAAAGATGAAGTTACGCCGAGTTAATAAATACCTAACATGTCATGCTTCAAAATTGCACACGCTCGTGGAATGACGCCAAACTTTGGTACCTAAAAATCCCCATAGGCAAGGCTTTAATTTTTTTTACTGATTACATGTTTTGAGTTACAGAGGAGGTGTAGGACTAGAATTATTGCTCTCGCTCTAACGTTCGCAGCGACACCTCACATGTGTGGTTTGAACACCGTTTTCATATGTGGGCGGGTCTTACGTTTGCGTTCGCTTCTGCGTGCGAGCACACGGGGACAGGGGCACTTAATTTTTTTTTTTTTTTTTTATATTGTTAATTTTACTTAATTTTTTTTTATTTTGACACTTTAAAAAAAAAAATTGATCACTTTTATTCCTATTACAAGGAATGTAAACATCCCTTGTAATAGGAATATGGCATGACAGGACCTCTTTACTGTGAGATTTGGGGTCAATAAGACCCCACATCTCACCTCTACGCTGGGAAGCCTAAAAAAAAAAACGATCACCGCTTCACAGCCGAAATGGCGCAGTTTTTTGGAATGCAGAGGCCGGGCGTGATGTCATAACATCGCGCCCGGCCTCCGACGATCATAGAGACTCCGGCGACCATCTGGTCCACCGTAAATCTCTATGATCAACATCCGGGGCAGGCGGATCCTCTCACCGACTCACCGATCGCACAGGTGAGTCGGTAGAAGCACCGGAGGGCGGCGGGAGGGGGGGGCGTCCCCTTTCGCTGCCCGTAGGAATGATCAAACAGTAGAACAGCCACTATGATCATTCCTGTGATATAGGGAATCGTCGGCTGAAAATGCCGATATCTGACTGATGCCTGTAGCTGCAAGCATCATTCAGATATAGCCCCACAAAGTAACACAAAGCCCAGGACGTCAAATTACGTCCTCTGGGCGCCAAGTGGTTAATTTTAGCATGCTCTCATTTCATCCTAAGCACTGCTCCCTTATGACTAGAATTTACTCAGGATGGCTCCCAATTGTATCTGATTTGGGGTGACTGTCCCTCTTTTGAAACCAAATCCCTCTGTCCCTCTTTCCTTCTCATTAGTTTTGACCCTTATAAAGAAATATACTATTTAGCTACAACCACTAAATTACTGAATTCCTTCGTTTAAGAAACCGGTAAAGAAAAAGTAGTGCTGAAAAAAACACTTTAAGGTTAAACCAATCATTTTTTTGTGCTATAATTCTTTGTGGTCCACATAATTGGTGCATTGTAGGAATGTGTCCTTTGCCTACATACTTTACTCTAAAAGGTGTCCTTTCTCATCTCAGAAAGTTTTGCATATAACAAAAGCATACTGTTACCAAGCACACGATGACCCTGCTATTGTATAGAAACATAACTTCCTTATGTATTTATCCTTGTTGAAAATACATTTGTGCAACTGCATGTGTATTTATGGTTATCTATCATTCACTGAAAGCACTAGATTATAAGCTTAATGTGATACTAAAGGATATCGTTTTTTTTTTTCTTTTTGTTTAAAATAAAAAAAGAGTTCATACCTACTCTGTGCAATGACATTGCGCAGAAACATCATTTACATCCTCTTTTTGCAGTCCCTTGCAGATGCTATTCGTTTCTCATTCCTCCGGGTGCCCACTCATCCAGCCAGGTTTTAAGGAGGCACTCATGCATGTGTGGTCCTGAGCCGTGCTGCATCCATCCATAGACACACACAGCACCAGTAAGCCACGCCTCTGTTCCCTCTTCAGAGGAGTTTGACTGGCAGCTGCAGGAGCCTATAGCTCCCCCATGCTCATTGTCTCCTTTGAGACCAGCAGTGCTGCAGCGAAGACAGCGCTGAAGTGGTGATAGGAACCAGGTAAGGCACTTGTCTAATGTGTAATGTGACTTTAGACACTAAGTTCGCAAGATAAGTCACACCCCACGTTTTTCAATGACAACCATTCAAATATGTGCGACGTAACCGGTTCCCGACCGGCTCACATCTTTTTACGGGGGCAGAATGGCACCCCTAGGTGAAATCCCATACGGGTACAGGGTATCCCTTCAAGAGCCGCCAAAGGGCGCGCGGGTGCCCGCTGCACAGTGGGGGACCCGATGCGCATGGCCAGCGATCGCTGCCGGCCACGTGCAATCGCGTGCACGAGAGCCAGCACGGGGATTTGTGTCTGTAAACACACAAATCCCTGTTCTGTCAGGGCAGAGGAGACATGTCGTTTGTTCCTACTAAGCCAGTGACATTTACACAGTAATCAGTGCATATTTATAGTACTGATCACTGTATAAATGTCAATGGTCCCAAAAATGTGTCAAATATGTCTGATCTGTCCGTCGCAATGTCGCAGTCTTACTAAAAATTGCAGAACACTGCCATTACTAGTAAAAAAAAAAAATGTCATAAATCTTTCCCATAGTTTGTAAATGCTATAACTTTTGCGCAAACAAATCAATATACGCTTATTGGGATTTTTTTACCAAAAAATATGTAGAAGAATACATATTGGCCTCAACTGATGAAGAATTATTATTTATTTATTTTTAATTGGGAATATTTATTATAGCAAAAAGTAAAAAATATAGGTTTATTTTCAAAATTGTCGCTCTTTTTTTGTTTATACTGCAAAGAGGTGATCAAATACCACCAAAAGAAAGCTCTATTTGTGGGAAAAAAAGGATGCAAATTTAGTTTGGGTACAGCGTTGCATGACCGCTCAATTGCCAGTTAAAGCGACGCAGTGCCAAATTCTAAAAAGTGGTTTGGTCAGGAAGAGGGTAAAATCTGAAGTGCTTAACCACTTAACGACCGCTAACTGTATATATACGTCGGCACAATGGCACGAGTGTAGAGTGTACGTGATTGCCTTTGTACAGTTGGGGGTCCAATCGGACCCCCCTTCTGTACAGTGAGCGGTCGGAATTCGTTGGGGAGCGATCCGACATGAGGGGACGGCCGTTCGATTCCGGCCACCCCCCGCGATCGCTCCCGGCGAATGGAAATGCCCCCTCTGTCTGTCGAATGTACACACAGACAGAGGAAGCAGGAGGAAGTGATGTCATCTCTTGTGCGGCGCTCACATATACCGAGCGCCGTACAAGAGAAGACATCAAGGTTAGTGCACAAACACTACACTAACACCAGCACACATAGGCACATAAATCGCCCCCCCCAGGCCCCCCCAGATCACCCCCCAGCCCCCAGTCACAGTGTCACTGATTGCAGTGACCATTTATTTACTGATCACTGCAATCAGTGACATTTGTGACTGTAAAAGTGTCACTACATTTAGTTTTAGGTCCAGTGTAGCCCCCTAACCCCCCCTAATAAAGGTTTAACCCCTTGATCACCCCCCAGATAACCCTTTCACCCCCTAGCACTGCCGTCGCTAAGCGATCATTTTTCTGATCGCTGTCTTAGCGTCGGTGATGCAGATCGGTAGCCAGTAATTTTTTTTAGGTTCGCCGCAGGTTTTTATAGCGTCAGGTACCCCCATATATTACCTAATGAAGGTTTAACCCCCTTGATCGCCTCCCCAGGTAACCCTTTCACCCCCTATCACCACTGTCGCTAAGCGATCATTTTTCTGATCGATGGCTTAGCGTCGGTGATGCAGATCGGTAGACAGTATTTTTTTTTTAGGTTCGCCGCAGGTTTTTATAGCGTCAGGTACCCCCATAAATTATCTAATAAAGGTTTAACCCCCTTGATCGCCCCCCGGGTAACCCTTTCACCCCCTATCACCACTGTCGCTAAGCGATAATTTTTCTGATCGCTGTCTTAGCGTCGGTGATGCAGATCGGTAGCCAGTAATTTCTTTTAGGTTCGCCGCAGGTTTTTATAGCGTCAGGTACCCCCATAAATTATCTAATAAAGGTTTAACCCCCTTGGTCGCCCCCCAGGTAACCCTTTCACCCCCTATCACCACTGTCGCTAAGCGATAATTTTTCTGATCGCTGTCTTAGCGTCGGTGATGCAGATCAGTAGCCAGTATTTTTTTTTTAGGTTCGCCGCAGGTTTTTATAGCGTCAGGTACCCCCGTAAATTATCTAATAAAGGTTTAACCCCCTTGATCGCCCCCCCCAGGTAACCCTTTCACCCCCTATCACCACTGTCGCTAAGCGATCATTTTTCTGATCGCTGTCTTAGCGTCGGTGATGCAGATCGGTAGCCAGTAATTTTTTTTAGGTTCGCCGCAGGTTTTTATAGCGTCAGGTACCCCCATAAATTATCTAATAAAGGTTTAACCCCCTTGATCGCCCCCCAGGTAACCCTTTCACCCCCTATCACCACTGTCGCTAAGCGATCATTTTTCTGATCGCTGTCTTAGCGTCGGTGATGCAGATCGGTAGCCAGTAATTTTTTTTAGGTTTGCCGCAGGTTTTTATAGCGTCAGGTACCCCCATATATTATCTAATAAAGGTTTTAACCCCCTAATTGCCCCTAGTTAACCCTTTCACCAGTGATCACCATATAAGTGTTACGGGTGACGCTGGTTAGTTAGTTTGCTTTTTATAGTGTCAGGGCACCCGCCGTATATAACCCAATAAAGGTTTAACCCCCTGATCGCCCGGCGGGTGATATCAATTAGGTTTTAGCGTCAGAGAGGGTCTGCGTCACACCCCAGGCAGCGTCAGGTTAGTGCCAGTAACGCTAACACCCACGCGTGAAGCATACACCTCCCTTAGTGGTATAGTATCTGAACAGATCAATATCTGATCTGATCAGATCTATACTAGCGTCCCCAGCAGTTTAGGGTTCCCAAAAACGCAGTGTTAGCGGGATCAGCCCAGATACCTGCTAGCACCTGCGTTTTGACCCTCCGTCCAGCCCAGGCCACCCAAGTGCAGTATCGATCGATCACTGTCACTTACAAAACACAACACACATAACTGCAGCGTTCGCAGAGACAGGCCTGATCCCTGCGACTCCAGTGCTGTAGGAGGTGATTTCACCACCACAGTTAAAAAAAAAAGCAAATATGCCGAAGCATTGGGGCAGCAGGGGCGGAGGAGTGATTTTGCTCCTAATGCCGCGTACATACGGTCGAAATTCCGACGGAGGCTTGCCCGTGGAAAAGTCCGACCATGTGTGTGCGGCATAACTTTTTTGCGGGAGGATGCCCCCATGCTTCGGCATATATAAATGGTGCATGTATGCCCATCATTAGAAGTGGGTGGATGAAGGGCGGTATTCTAATGGTGGGCATACCCACCGATCAATCTCTTTTTTCGTTCAGCCACCTGGCTGCATGAAAAAAAAAGATTACAATACATGTCCAACAAGGAACAGCAACGTACTGGTATGTTGCTGGACTTTGAATGGTTATACCAGATTGATGCCTGCGAGTTTAGGTATCATCTTGGTATCATTCTTTTCAGCCAGCGGCCGGCTTTCATGTAAAAGCAATCCTAGTGGCTAATTAGCCTCTGGACTGCTTTTACAAGCAGTGGGAGGGAATGTCCCCCCCCGGATATAAAAAGCGCCATTGGGAAATTGGGAAAGCATTTTATCACACCGATCTTGGTGTGGTCAGATGCTTTGAGGGCAGAGGAAAGATCTAGGGTCTAGACCCCAGTTTTTTCAAAAAAAGAGTACCTGTCACTACCTATTGCTATCATAGGGGATATTTACATTCCCTGAGATAACAATAAAAATGATAAAAAATAAATATGGAAGGAACAATTTAAAAATAAAATAAAAAAGCAAAATTAATAATAAAAAAAAAAAGCACCCCTGTCCTGCCCTGCTCTTGCCCAATGGCGAACGCAAGCGTCGGTCTGGCGTCATATGTAAACAGCAATTGCACCATGCATGTGAGGTATCACCGCGAAGGTCAGATCGAGGGCAGTAATTTTAGCAGTAGACCTCCTCTGTAAATCTAACGGGGTAACCTGTAAAGGCTTTTAAAAATGTATGTAGTTTGTCGCCAATGCGCGTTTGTGCGAAATTTTAAAGCATGTCGTGTTTGGTATCTATGTACTCGGCCTAAGATCATCTTTTTTATTTCATCAAACATTTGGGCAATATAGTGTGTTTTAGTGCATTAAAATTAAAAAAAGTGTATTTTTTCCCAAAAAAATGCGTTTGAAAAATCGCTGTGCAAATACTGTGTAGAAAAAAAAATGCAAAACCCACCATTTTATTCTGTAGGGCCTTTGCTTTAAAAATATATATAATGTTTGGGGGTTCAACATAATTTTCTTGCAAAAAAAAATATGTTTTCATGTAAACAAAAAGTGTCAAAAAGGGCTTTGTCTTCAAGTGGTTGGAAGAGTGGATGTAAGCTTCCTAATGTTGTGTATAAAATGCCAGAACAGTTCAAAAACCCCCCAAATGACCCCATTTTGGAAAGTAGACACCCCAAGCTATATACTGAGAGGCATGTCGAGTCCATGGAATATTTTATATGTTGACACAAGTTGGCGGAAAAAAGACAATTTTTTTTTTTTTTTTGCACAAAGTTGTCACTAAATGATATATTGCTCAAACATGCCATGGGCATATGTGGAATTACACCCCAAAATACATTCTGTTGCTTCTCCTGAGTACGGGGATACCACATGTGTGAGACTTTTTGGGAGCCTAGCCGCGTACGGGACCCCAAAAACCAATCACCGCCTTCAGGCTTTCTAAGGGTGTAAATTTTTGATTTCACTTCTCACTGCCTATCACAGTTTCGGAGGCCATGGAATGCCCAGATGGCACAAAACCCCCCCAAATGACCCCATTTTGGAAAGTAGAGGTATTGTGAGTATTTTGCAGATCTCGCTTTTTGTCACAAAGTTTTGAAAATTGAAAAAAAAAAAAGAAAAAAAAAATGTTCTTTCTTCATTTTCAAAAACAAATGAGAGCTGTAAAATACTCACCATGCCTCTCAGCAAACAGCTTGGGGTGTCTACTTTCCAAAATGGGGTCATTTGGGGGGGTTTTGTGCTATTTTGGCATTTTATGGCCTTCAAAACTGTGATAGGTAGTGAGGAGTCAAATCAAAAATTTGTGCCTAGAAATCCTGAAGGCGGTGATTGGTTTTCGGGGTCCCGTACGCGGCTAGGCTCCTAAAAAGTCCCACACATGTGGTATCCCCGTACTCAGAAGAAGCAGCAAAATTTATTTTGGGGTGCAATTCCACATATAACCATGGCATGTGTGAGCAATATATCATTTAGTGACAACTTTTTGTAATTTTAATTTTTTTTGTCATTATTCAATCAAAATATTCAATGGGCTCAACATGCCTCTCAGCAATTTCCTTGGGGTGTCTACTTTCTAAAATGGGGTCATTTGGGGGGGTTTTGTACTGCCCTGCCATTTAGCACCTCAAGAAATGAGATAGGCAGTCATAAATTTAAAGCTGTGTAAATTCCAGAAAATGTACCCTAGTTTGTAAACGCTATAACTTTTGCGCAAACCAATAAATATACGCTTATTGACATTTTTTTTACTAAAGACATGTGGCTGAATACATTTTGGCCTAAATGTATGACTAAAATTGAGTTTATTCGATTTTTCTTATAACAAAAAGTAAAAAATATCATTTTTTTCAAAATTTTCGGTCTTTTTCCATTTATATCGCAAAAAATAAAAATCGCAGAGGCAATCAAATACCATTAAAAGAAAGCTCTATTTGTGGGAAGAAAAGGACGCAAATTTCGTTTGGGTACAACATTGCATGTCCGCACAATTTACAGTTAAAGCAGCGCAGTGCAAAATTCTGAATTCACCTCTGGTCCTTTAGCTACCAAATGGTCCGGGGCTTAAGTGGTTAAAGAAGGTTGCTGTAGTACTTTGGTCTGACTTTCAGGCAACTTGAGTGCCATAGACTGCAATGTAAACCCTCAAAAGTTGCAAGAAAGTCCCACCTGAATGTTATGTATGCGATAGCTGTGAAACAATTGTCCATTATCATCGGTCAAAGCCAAAGTCGCATCAAAGCTGCGCATAAGTGGCATTAAAGTTGCACTCCAAAGCCGAGCAACTTTTGAGTATGAATGGAGCCTAATGCCCTGTACACACGATCTGAATTTCCGATGGCATAAAATCCGATGGAATTTTCCGTCCGAATTCCGTTCAAGCTGTCTTGCATACACACTGTCAGACCAAATTCCGTCCAAAATGCGGTGACGTAAAACACTACAACGAGCCGAGAAAAATTAAGTTCAATGCTTCCGAGCATGCGTCGACTTGATTCTGAGCATGCGTGTTTTTTTCTCCGTCGGAGTTCCACACAGACGATCGTAATTTCCGATAGGATTTTTTTCCATCGGAAAAAAATAAAACATGTTCTATTTCTAAACTCCGATGGAAAAAAGTGCGATGGGGCACACACGCGGTCGGAATATTCCGTCTGACTTTTTTCATCGGAAAATCCGATTGTGTGTACAAGGCATTAGTGTTTAGGGACAGAAAGTGGGTGGGACAAGCTGTTTGAATTTTGTTACCTTAATGCAGTAAATGCAATAAGGTAAAACATTTATAAAAAAACTTTAGACATTACAACCACTTTAAAGCATATTTCCACTTTTGCGTTCAAGTATGAGAAAGAAAAAACAATATACAGTATGTTATGTCTCTTTTTCTTTTCTTACATTTCAGACATTTCTGATGGGAATGTGCCATAGCTCAGGGATTATCAAACTACGGCCCTCCAGCTGTTGCGGAACTACAAATACCATGCGGAATTGTAAAACTCTGACATTCACAGACATGACTAGGCATGATGGAAATTGTAGTTCCTGAACACCTGGAGGGCCATAGTTTGAAGACCCCTGCCATAGCTGATTCAAAGAATTTATGAACAGTCTCACAGTGTCCTTGTCCCCACACAGAGTAAGCTATACCTCAATAATGTATAATAATGTAATGTAACCCTTTACTAGGGCAGACAGTGTTCAAATCTAGTGTAGCGGGGTCCTCAATTTAGTGGGGTACACTTGGGGAGTAGTGTGACCCAAGTGTGTAATTATGTTAGGGTTCAGACCCCTTTTTCTTATTCGTGGAGGATTGGGTGGTGTAATATTCTCTTCGACCAGTAGGTGTCAGTGTACCTACTGGCTCGGGGTAGAATCACTACCGCAGTACTACCCTTCTTTGTCCCTTCCTGGAGATGGTATGGCCGGGGCGGGGAACCCGCCGTGGTGTCGACGGGAGGAGATAAAAGGGGGAGACGCCCTCGCCACGAGGTCTTCTTCGGGGATCATCTCTTCACGCACCCAGGCACCTTCAGCCTGGGTGCGGGCGGTTCAAGGTTCCGGCCCAGGCGCCCTAGGCCTGGACGGGATGAAGATGGAGTCCATCCCAGGCACCTTCAGCTTGGGATGAGGTACTATTGAGGAGGCCTGGGACCCGGTGACTCCGACTGGGTCCCGCGAGGGTGGAGTTGCTCCAGGGCGCCCCTCGCGAGGGGACCCGCATCTGAGGTGAGGAGGCTGGGGAGGTCACTCGTTCGAAGACCCGGTGTAGTGTCAACCCGGTGACGGATGGGCCTGCAGTAACTCCCTTGGAGGACATCTTCCCCTGATAGAGGCCCGCAGCGCAACGGAGGTATTCATGTCGAGACCCCTACAGCCCCTTGGTCACAGTATAGAGGGTGTAGGGACCCAGATCAGTATAGTGCCTCGACCTGCTCATTTCACCGTATCATGCCATCGCATTGCCTTGTAACTGAAGATACGAAATAAATCTAACCGTTGGACTGTGATTGGTGTATGGACTCTGTTAATGGGAGCAAAGGGAGGTTTCTGCACGACAGACTCGGTACATGTTCAGGACACCGGCCCGAGGAAACATTAGGTATTGGCCTTCACCTCGCCTGCAAGTAGTGGGGAGGACATGGGCCGTAGCGCACCCTCACCCCTGTCGCGTGACATACCCCTGGGCTAAAGAGGACGGGGTGAGGGGGTGGCCGCTACACGTGGGGGCTCGTCCGGGATATTGTGTGTCTTGGCGATGGAACTGAGAGCGTCTGTGTTTGAACTTTGCTGCCCGGAGGAGTTCCGAGCGGGTCGGCAATGTGATTGGCCAGAGTGCATCCCTGCTCGGAGTTGTGGACATGACCCTAAGTCGGGAAAGGCCCACGCAGAGGAGCGTAGAAAGGGAAAGGTCCAGCCGTGTGAAGTACTACATGTGGGGACTGTTAATGCACTGCGCCACGAGGCACCCCATGACTGTACAATTCATGGGCGGAGACTGGCGGAAGCCCGCGAAAACGTACAAGTTGTGGGAGGAGTCTGGCCACGTGTGGAGATACACGTGGAGACTCCGGCGCGTGGTCAGCGCGTGATGGAACAGCAAGTGGTCGGGATGGCCTCAAGCTCCCCATGGATACCGGTACCTTACCCCACGAAGATGACTGCATTTGCTGCTCCCCTGACAGACACGGGGATAAGACTTAGGCCCCGAGGACAGTTGGCTCTGTATTCATGCAGAGACACGGAGGCTCTCGGTGTGATCTGTCCCGGATGCTCGGGACTGGTGGTCCAACTAAAGCCATTCGGGCGATGTGAGGCTTGCAAGGAATTCCTTTTTGAGGTTGAACCATACACGGAAAGGCCCCGGGCCCTACGCCTCAACTGCATCACAGGAACCGCCACTCCGAAGGGAGAGATCCAGGCCTCTGCGAAGGTCCCCGTACGCGCTGACCAGGGCGAAGTGACTGCCCAACCAGAGATTGAGAGAGAAAAATCCGAAGACACTGCTTCGGTCACCACAGACTCCCTGCTACCACCCCCGAAGAGGAAGATAGGCCTGGTGCAGGCCTCCTGTGGTCGTGGTCGAGCTTCACCCCGCCGCTTGCCTGGCCTGGATGGCGCCGGTAGAGAAGAGAGTCCCGGACATCCCAGTTCTTCAGTAGGTCCAGGTGAGCTAGGGGCTGGGACTGCGGTGTTGGTTGGAGGTGTCGGGGGTTCACAGTCGGTGGAGCCCGAAAGGGAGGGTAGCCTTCCGTCTACTAGAGACTACCTTCCCGCCGAGATGTATGACACCTCCGACTTAGAGTCGTTGTCAGACTGTGGGGATGACGGGGAAATAGACGAGCTGTTTCAACGGAAGGGCTGGGACAGACGCCCGCTACCTGTGCTGAGTAAACCACAGGATTCCCCCATGTCCATAGAAGATAATACGCTCCGGGCGCAGACCCCGGAGTTTCAGAGGAAATCTAACCCTTCGACCAACTTTCCTCACTCAACTACATCACCCGCTTTGATGGTGAGGATGCAGCGCGCTTCGTTGCGGGCACCAAAGACCAAGCAACCTGAGATGGTGAAGGTACCTCGGCACCCGGAGGCCATCGTACAGCCAGGAGAAGGTGAGCGAGATGTGATGCCGCCTCTAGCCAGATTGCAGAGACTTTTCTCCCAGAGAGTCGCCCGTGAATATGGGTGGGAGTACCCATACTTGCCCCGGGACTTATTGTATGAAGTTGAGGTCCTGCGACCAAGGTGGTATGACGAGTTTGTATGGGAAAAGCTTAAAGTACCCCATGCCAGGCGATACCTGTCATGTTCACCGCCTGTGTCTAAAAAGTTCAAGGACTGCAGAGCTGATTGGAGACTTGGGCGCCATATTCATGCTGATAAGGTGCTCATCTGTAGGAAAGAAGGAGAGGATGTCGAGTACTCAGTGGAAGTGTTTGACGGGCACCTGAAGCCTCTTTTTCTGCCGGATCCAAGGTTCTACTTATAGGAGGAGTGAGCTCCTATCTTGTTGCTGTTGAAACTTTCTGGATGAGACATTCCCAGACGCCTAGAACTGTGCCCTACTTTTTGTTTTGATTTGGGCTCTTCTTTTACTCACTGGAGACTTGGGAGCTGTTGTTTTTTTTTTCTCCCTTTTCTTCATGTGCCAAAGGCAGAGACTTTTGGGGTAGAGTCAGAGTAGGAAAAGCAGGAAGAATGAAGATCTCACCAAGTGTCATTACCGCGGCTCTGTCACCAGGTGGCAGTGTTGCGCAACGAATGTTTGAAAATTTTACATATGCATTACTTAATTATTGGAGTGAGCGGGTCTCTCGGCTGACGGACCCACTCATGCCAAGTTAACACAGAGTGTTAGGATGTGTTTTTTTTTGTTGTTTCCCTTCTGCAGGAGATTCATCGGTCAAGACTACAGAGAGTGGGGTGGTTCTTAGACAGCGATGGGAGGGATTGTACATGTGCACAGAACAAATGTTTATCGTTTTATATTTCCCCTTTTCCTTTTGAGCAGGTCTTGGCACATTTAGTATCCAGAAATTTGAGGGATAGCCTCTGGGGCCCACTTCATGTCACCACTCTTCGGGAGACATGGGTGTGCACCTGACGCTGGGGACCAGCGTCAAACCACAGGGGGGAGTGTGTAGCGGGGTCCTCAATTTAGTGGGGTACACTTGGGGAGTAGTGTGACCCAAGTGTGTAATTATGTTAGGGTTCAGACCCCTTTTTCTTATTCGTGGAGGATTGGGTGGTGTAATATTCTCTTTGACCAGTAGGTGTCAGTGTACCTACTGGCTCGGGGTAGAATCACTACCGCAGTGCTACCCTTCTTTGTCCCTTCCTGGAGATGGTACGGCCGGGGCGGGGAACCCGCCGTGGTGTCGACGGGAGAAGATAAAAGGGGGAGACGCCCTCGCCACGAGGTCTTCTTCGGGGATCATCTCTTCACGCACCCAGGCACCTTCAGCCTGGGTGCGGGCGGTTCAAGGTTCCGGCCCAGGCGCCCTAGGCCTGGCCGGGATGAAGATGGAGTCCATCCCAGGCACCTTCAGCTTGGGATGAGGTACTATTGAGGAGGCCTGGGACCCGGTGACTCCGACTGGGTCCCGCGAGGGTGGAGTTGCTCCAGGGCGCCCCTCGCGAGGGGACCCGCATCTGAGGTGAGGAGGCTGGGGAGGTCACTCGTTCGAAGACCCGGTGTAGTGTCAACCTGGTGACGGATGGGTCTGCAGTAACTCCCTTGGAGGACATCTTCCCCTGATAGAGACCCGCAGCGCAACGGAGGTATTCATGTCGAGACCCCTACAGCCCCTTGGTCACAGTATAGAGGGTGTAGGGACCCAGATCAGTATAGTGCCTCGACCTGCTCATTTCACCGTATCATGCCATCGCATTGCCTTGTAACTGAAGATACGAAATAAATCTAACCGTTGGACTGTGATTGGTGTATGGACTCTGTTAATGGGAGCAAAGGGAGGTTTCTGCACGACAGACTCGGTACATGTTCAGGACACCGGCCCGAGGAAACATTAGGTATTGGCAGGGCCGGCCCTACCATGGGACCCGATGGTACCACGGTCCCAGGCGGCACTTTCAGGGGAGCGGCAAATCAGTGTTCAAACTGCTGCCTAAAAATCTCTCTGCGTTTTGAGCCAAGCTCAGCAAGGGGCAGCGGCGGGTGTCCTGTGATTGGCCGAGCAGGTTATGTGGGAGGGACGGACAGCAGACGTGAGGCTTGTGATTCGCCTGGAGGAGCGGAGGAGCTGGACTGTGGGTAATCGCGCCAGCCCTGCATGCTCCTGGAGTCCTAACTAGCGCTGTGTGTCACAGGAGACCTGAGGTCTGTCTCTCTCATCTCCCTGTCAGCTGCCCGCGGCCCCCCCTCTCTCTATCAGCCGCCCCCCCCCCCCCCTCCTTAGGTCTGTCTCTCTCATCTCCCTGTCAGCTGCCCGCGGCCCCCCCTCTCTCTATCAGCCGCCCCCCCCCCCCTCCTTAGGTCTGTCTCTCTCATCTCCCTGTCAGCTGCCCGCGGCCCCCCCCTCTCTCTATCAGCCGCCCCCCCCCCCTCCTTAGGTCTGTCTCTCATCTCCCTGTCAGCTGCCCACGGCCCCCCCTCTCTCTATCAGCCGCCCCCCCCCTCCTTAGGTCTGTCTCTCTCATCTCCCTGTCAGCTGCCCGCGGCCCCCCCTCTCTCTATCAGCCGCCCCCCCCCCTCCTTAGGTCTGTCTCTCTCATCTCCCTGTCAGCTGCCCGCGGCCCCCCTCTCTCTATTAGCCGCCCCCCCCTCCTTAGGTCTGTCTCTCTCATCTCCCTGTCAGCTGCCCGCGGCCCCCCCTCTCTCTATCAGCCGCCCCCCCTCCTTAGGTCTGTCTCTCATCTCCCTGTCAGCTGCCCGCGGCCCCCCCTCTCTCTATCAGCTGCCCCCCCTCCTTAGGTCTGTCTCTCATCTCCCTGTCAGCTGCCCGCGGCCCCCCCTCTCTATCAGCCGCCCCCCCTCCTTAGGTCTGTTTCTCTCATCTCCCTGTCAGCTGCCCACGGCCCCCCCTCTCTCTATCAGCCGCCCCCCCTCCTGAGGTCTGTCTCTCATCTCCCTGTCAGCTGCCCGCGGCCCCCCTCTCTCTATCAGCCGCCCCCCCTTTTGAGGTCTGTCTCTCTCATCTCCCTGTCAGCCGCCCACTGCCCCCCTCCTCTCTATCAGCCGCCCCCCCTCCTTAGGTCTGTCTCTCTCATCTCCCTGTCAGCTGCCCATGGCCCCCCCCTCCTCTCTATCAGCCATCCCCCCTCCTGAGGTCTGTCTCTCTCATCTCCCTGTCAGCTGCCCACGGCCCCCCTCTCTCTATCAGCCGCCCCCCCTTTTGAGGTCTGTCTCTCTCATCTCCCTGTCAGCCGCCCACTGCCCCCCTCCTCTCTATCAGCCGCCCCCCCTCCGTAGGTCTGTCTCTCTCATCTCCCTGTCAGCTGCCCATGGCCCCCCCCTCCTCTCTATCAGCCACCCCCTCTTCTGAGGTCCGTCTCTCTCATCTGCTCTGTCAGCCGCCCCCCTTCCTCTCTATCAGCCCCCCTTCCTCTCTATCAGCCACCCCCCCTCCTCTCTATCAGCCGCCCCCTCCTGAGGTCCGTCTCTCTCATCTGCCCTGTCAGCCACCCGCGGCCCCCCTCCTCTCTATCAGCCACCCCCCTCCTCGCCCCCCCTCCTGAGGTCCGTCTCTCTCATCTGCTCTGTCAGCTGCCCCCCCTCCTCTCTATCAGCCCCCTTTCCTCTCTATCAGCCGCCCCCCTCTTCCTCTCTATCAGCCGCCCCCTCTTCCTCTCTATCAGCCGCCCCCCTCCTCCTCTCTGTCAGACCCCCCTCCTCCTCTCTGTCAGACCCCCCTCCTCCTCTCTGTCAGACCCCCCTCCTCCTCTCTGTCAGACCCCCCTCCTCCTCTCTGTCAGACCCCCTCCTCCTCTCTGTCAGACGTGTGGCAGGTGATGTCATGGCAAGGGACAATCCGCTACGTGTGGCAGGTGATGTTGTGGCAAGTGACATTCTGCAATGTGTGGCATCGTGGCAAGTGACCAGCCGCAATTTGTGGCAGATGGCATTGTGGCAAGTGACAATTCGCAACAAGTGACAATCTGCATCTGGTGGCAGGTGACGCGGCAAGTGACACACTCGGGGCTCCTACTTATTCGGCATTATGGTGAGTTGAACTATTTTATATAACAATAGAAATAATGCACTTCAATCATTTTTTGCGATTCGGCACGGCATCGATTTAACTGACAATTGCGCGGTCGTGTGACGTTGTACCTAAACAAATAGAGCTTTCTTTTGGTGGTATTTGATAACTTCTGCGGTTTTTATTTTTAGTGCTATAAACAAAAATAGCGACAACTTTGAAAATTGTTTTTTATTTTAACTTTTGCTATAATAAACATCCAAAAAAAAAATAATTTCTTCATCAGTTTAGGTCGATATGTATTCTTCTACATATGTTTGGTAAAAAAAAAAACGCAATAAGTGTATATTGATTAGTTTGCACAAAAGTTATTGCGTCTACCAAATAGAGGATAGATTTATGGCATTTTTATTATTATTATATTTTTTTTTACTAGTAATGGCGGTGATCTGCGATTTTTAGCAAAACTGTGACATTGCGGTGGACAGATTGGACACTTGACACTTTTTTGGGACCAGTGACATTTATACAGCGATCTGTGCTATAAAAATGCACTGATTACTGTGTAAATGTCACTGTCAGGAAAGGGGTTAAATGTGTTCCCTGGGAGGTGTTTCTAACTGGGGGGATGGGGACTGACTGGAGGAGGAGAGAGATCTCTGTTCCTAATCACTAGGAACAGCAGATCTGTCTCTCCTCCCCTGTCAGAATGGGGATCTGTCTGTTTACATTGACAGATCCCCGTTCTGGCTCTATGGAGCGATCGCGGGTGGCCAGCTGACATCTCGGCCAACGGCCACGCACAGGTCCTTTTATACTCCTATATACATGTATAGAGCCATGACAGGTCCATTTTGGTTATCATGATATAAAATAATGAATATGGGGGCATTTTGGTGGGCGTGATTTTTCTTTTGGGGGGGGGGCAGCATTTCATTCTTGGTACCAGGCAGCACAATGTCTTGGGCCGGCACTGGGTATTGGCCTTCACCTCGCCTGCAAGTAGTGGGGAGGACATGGGCCGTAGCGCACCCTCACCCCTGTCGCGTGACATACCCCTGGGCTAAAGAGGACGGGGTGAGGGGGTGGCCGCTACATAGTTTACAGTTGATAAAGAAAAACTATGAACACAGTAAGACAGGGTTGATTATGTTAAAGGAAAAGTTCTTCTTTGGTAACATGTGACATGTTCCACCCGTCTTTAGGGTGTAAAATGTTCCATGTTACTATGCAGCACCCCGTCCTCATCCCCCCTCACCTTCCGTGACAGTGGGAAGGGGATTCTCTCCCTGCACCTGCTGTCACATTTTAAAAACAGCATGGCTGTGCGGGGTTCCAGCTGCATAGCTACAGCATTTATTCACATTTATCAATGAATGAAGACACTACAAGCCCCCTCTGCCACTGTGGCAGACGGACTTGTAGTTTCAATGGACTGCAAGGGCAATGCTGGGCACACTCTTATGGCTCGAACACACAATCAAAAATGGAGAGTTTACTAAAGATATGAAAATTCTCATACAACAGAATAAAAAATTGCAAGTGATGTCATGTGTTGTAGTGTATTTGTGTTGTATTTTTGGACAACAACTATACTGATTAAATGAAAATCGTAGGAACTGGTATCGTACAAGAAAAATTATTGTGCTTGTCCCATCTGATAATATCGGATGAACTGTCGTGATCGGCTCTCGAAAGCTCTGTACTAACGATCCGATTATCGCATGATCGCGTCAAAAGTGTTATTTTTCATCCGATTTTCAGATCGTGTATACAGGCTATTAGTCTATTCAGTCTTCCTGCAGCTCTGAAACAGATAACCCATATAGAGGTATCAGCAGAGAGCTGTAGGAAGGCTATGCAGGAGGCTGACGTTGTACCCATGATTATTGATTGTTGTTGCAATGCTCTAAAGGCTCCTGAGAAAAAAATAAAAATAAATGCTCACTTTTTTTACCCGCAAAAATATGTGCATTTATTTTTTATTTGGTGAACGTAGCCTTTATACTTTACTCCACAGCCCCCTCCTAAACATGACAAGGCAAGTAATGCTTTTTTAGCAAGTAAAAAGCTTTTAAAAAGTTAACCCACAATTTTTAAATATTTTTTCCGGTGTTAATGGGAACATGTAACAAATATAAATGTATCCTAGTTTGGTTGAAAAAGTAAAGAAAAATGTTTGGCTATTTTGTTGTAATTGTGTTCGCATTGACCACCAGATGGCAGTATGTCACACAGAATTGATCTTGGTGCAGAAAAACTCCTGCCAACCTTTAACAAAATCTTTCCTAAAAAAAAAAAAAAAAACACTTTGCAGTAAAACATTGTTCCTTTTTTACACAGAAAACACCTACTTACTTGTGCTCAGCAATTCATGTACTATATAAAAAAAGAATAAATAAAATGATCTTCAGTCTGTTGCTTTAGTTACCTAGGTAAAAACATGTTTAAAGCATTTTAAAGAATAAAAGAACATTTTGTAATTAGGATGCTTGGATAATCTACAAAACATCTTGAACATTCTAGAACAAGCCCAGTTGAATGTGACTACTTACTACTAGCTATACATTTTGTATGAGTAATCATGTTGGTATTCGCACTTGTTTTAAGGTAATATTTAAAGGTTATTGAAATGTAAATAGCGGCAAAAGCGTTCATGACACATAGGCTTAATAAAGTGATGTATGTGTAATGCTTTTAGGAATTTAGTCAAAACATAGGCAGACATTTTAGCGTGAGTCACAAGCTGCCACGGTGCCTTTGTTGTACTCACTTATCTGTTATACATTTCAAAGACAAAATGTTTGGCTTCTGTGTTCACAGATTCAAACTAAGTGACTTGGAAATGACAAGGGACAAACATTGCCGCTTGCTGTAAAAGAACACATTTCCTGATGCAGGTGATTGGCAGCTCGGTGATTTCTGCATTAATGGCTCCTGAGGGAGGAAAGCTACTCAATAATAGGCTCAGTACCCCAGAAATAGGCCGATGGGGGTTTTGATGAGAAGCAGGGACACGCCAGGGCTCAGAAAGGGATATTTTCATTCACAAAGATAAAAAGTAATCCCCATCACTTCCCCTTTCTCTGCTCTCCTATTTGTTTATGTCTCAATGAGAAATGTTTTATAGGGAAGTTTTTTGTACTTTTCTGTCTAGTCTTTCTTATATGGGGCATGGCTGCTCTCCAGCTGTGTGTTTATCTTGTTGATTAGGATCACATTATGTATAGCTCTCCAAAACATGCATGGATGTTATGGGTAGCGTCAGGTAAGCTGGATAATGTCAGCACATTCCAGGACTGCTAGGGCTGCATTCAAGAGTGCAAACATTTCAAACAGTGACAATCAAGTACAATTTAGGCCTCATGCAAACTGAACATTATAAAAACCCCAGTAGCGTTAGCTGTAGAAAGCTGTAGCTACAGAATTATTTTTTCAGTGTTTTTAAAGTAGCATTTTTTAGTTTTTTTTTAGCAAAACTATACTCCCACAATAGCTTATGGCTCAAAAACGCTGATAAACGCTGAATAGCATCATTTTGCAGCGTTCTTAAAGGGGTTGTAAAGGTTCGTTTTTTATTTTCTAAATAGGTTCCTTTAAGCTAGTGCATTGTTGGTTCACTTACCTTTTCCTTATATTTCCCTTCTAAATATTTTTTTCTTTGTTTTCTTTGTCTGAATTTCTCACTTCCTGTTCCTCCTCAGTAAGCTGTTCAGTAAGCTGTTCTGGCTGACTAAACACCGCTCGGATGATGGTGTGAAGTTTAGTGAGGAGAAACAGGAAGTGGGAAATTCAGACAAAGAAAAAAAACATTTAGAAGGTAAATCAAAGGAAAAGGTAAGTGAACCAACAATGCACTAGCTTAAAGGAACCTATTTAGAAAAAAAAAACGAACCTTTACAACCCCTTTAAGCTTTAATTAGAGTTAGAGCGTTTTGACTGCTGAAAAACTCCTCTTAAAGGAGAAGTATAGCCAGAGAGCCTCTGAGAGACTGAGACAGACATTCCCCGCCCCTCCACAGCTCTTCCCTCCAATGAGCGTGGAGGAGCAGAGCAGGAGAGCTGCTGATTGATAGTTGGCAGCTTTCTGCTCGGGAAGAGAACTGAGCCATCGGCGGTGTTCGATAGCTCGGTTCTCAGTGCACAGACGGCAGGGGGACAGATACAGCATCGGTCCGATGCTGCATCCACCTAGGTAAGTATAATGGGCAAATAAAAAAAACTTAAAAAAACTTCTCTTTTAAAACCCACTAGTTCTGTTTTTTTTTTCTTTTTTTTATTATAATTATTATTTATTATTGTACAGGATTTATATAGTGCCAAGAGTTTGTGCAGCGCTTTACAACATGGGGGCAGACAGTACAGTTACAACACAAATCAATACAGGAGGGATCATAGGACCCTGCCCGTTAGAGCTAACAATCTAGAAGGGAGGGTCAAATGAAACAAAAGGTAATAACTGTGGGGGATGAACTGATGGAGAAAGTGAAAATGCATTTGTTAGGTGTGGGTAGGATAGGCTTCTCTGAAGAGGAGGGTTTTCAGGGATCGTCCAAAAGCTAATAGAGTAGGAGATAATCAGACAGGTTCTGGTAAGGAGTTCCATAGGATTGGAGAGACTCTGGAAAAGTTCTGGAGGCGAGCAAAGGAGGAGGTGATGAGGGAGCTAGAGAGCAGGAGGTTTTGAGAGGAGCGATTTTGGTATTTTGAGACTAGGCTAGTGATGTAGTTGGGGGCTAAATTGTGGATGGCTTTGTAAGTTGTTGTTAGTATTTTGAATTTATTTTGTTGGGTGAGCGGGTGCCAGTGGAGGGATTGACAGAGAAGAGTAGAGAAGTAGCAGACACAGAGCGATTGGTAAGGTGGATGAGTCTGGCAGCAGCATTCATGATGGACTGAAGGGGGGATAGCCTATGTAGAGGTAAGACAATGAGTAGCGAGTTGCAGTAGTTGAGGCGAGAAATGACCAGGGAGTGAATTAAGAGCTTGTTGTGTCATTTGTTAGAGAGGGGCGTATTTTGGAAATGTTGAGGAGGTTGAGGAGGCAAGATTTGGACAGTGATTGGACATGGGCCTTAAAGTAGAGTTCAGAGTCCAGGACTACAACTAGGACCTTGGCATGCAGGGATGGGCTGATAGTTGTGCCATCGATTTTGACAGAAAGATCAGGGGAAGGTGCACGTGGTGGAGGAAAAATTATAAGTTTGGTTTTGGATAGATTGAGTTTGAGGAAGTGGTGTGACATCCAGACAGATATATCTGTTAGTAAATTAGTGATACGTGAGGAGACAAAGGGGTAGAGAAATAGATTTGTGTGTCGTCAGCAAAGAAATGGTATTTGAAGCCATGGAAGGCCCAGCTGACCCAGGGAGGAGGTGTAGATTGAAAATAGGGGAGGCCCAAGAACAGAACCTTGGGGGACCCCAACAGAGAAAGGAAGTGAAGAGGAGGAAGTAGAGTTGTAAGTAATGCTAAAGGTGCGGTTGGATAAGTAGAAAGAGAAACAGCGAAGAGTACAGTCACAGAGACCAAAGGCGTGCAGTTTTTGGAGGAGGAGGGGGTGGTCAACCGTATCAAAGGCAGCAGAAAGGTCCAAGAGTAGGAGGACAGAATAATGTCCATTGGTTTTGGCCAGTAGTAGATTGTTTGTTAGTTTTAAGAGAACCGTTTCTGTGGATTGTTGAGGATGAAACCCAGACTATAGGGGATCAAAAAGGCTATTCCCGGCAAGGTGGTTGCTCAGTCGGTTGTAGACCAGACTTTCAAGCAGTTTGAATAAAAAGGGGAGCAAGGAGATGGAGCATAGGATGTTAAGATTGGTTGGGTCCAGTGAAGGCTTTTTAAGTATGGGGCTGACTAGTGCGTGTTTTAGAGAGTTGGGAAAGATGCCAGAAGAGAGGGAGAGATTGAAGATGTGGGTTAGAGAGTTTAGAATAGAGTCAGAGGGTGAATGTAGCATTTTCGAGGGAACAGGATCCAGAGGGCAGGTGGTTAGTTGGACGCTAGCAAGTAGTTTAGCAACCTTGTCTATAGTGGTGGGATTAAATGAGGGAAGTAATGATTGTACCTGTGGACATGAAGTGTAAAGCGTGGAAGGTATCTGAACAGCAGGGATCTCCTCACGAATTGTTTCAATCTTCTGTTTGAAGTGATTGGCGATCTCCTGGGCAATAAGTTGGTTAGTGAGTGGAGGCAGTTGAGAGTTGAAGGTGAAAAAAATTCACGGGGATGGGAAGACCAGCAGGCCAAGGCACACCTCAGGCCTTGGTTGTTATGGTTATCGCATTGTCACACTTGAAGACTCTGACTACAAGTGTAAGGCTGGCCGGAGGCTAGCCTGTATTTGTGGGAGGAGTCTGAGAGGGCTATTTAACCCTCCTCCTCTGTCAGGGCCAGGTGTTGTCTGCATTTCTGGGTTCCCACCCACCCATTTCCCCCAGCCTTCATACATACTCATAGTACTTATTCTTACATTCAGGGTATGCCCTCTTTTCAGGCATACTGACCAGCAGGCCAAAGCACACCTCAGGCCTTGGTTGTTAGCGTTATCGCATTGTCACACTTGAAGACTCTGACTACAAGTTGTTAATGAGAGCGATACAATAGGTCTCCTTGGCATTAAGGAGGCAGGAATTGTATTTTTGGAGGACAGATTTATACTGGTTGAAATCTTTCTCAAGAGCACTCAAGAGTACGGCTATGTTTTTTCAGACTTCTAGTGTCATCTGTTTGCCAAGGTTGAAGGGGATGGGGCCTGATTTTGTGTGTAGTGGGAGGCTAAAAGTCAAGCGTTGTAGACAGAAGTGGCTAGGTTGATGCAGGACAGCTATAATTCATTACCTAGCAAAAAAAAATATATACCGGTATATATATTTTTTTTTATTCACAGAACATTGCATTAGTCCTTTATTTGGCAATTAGAGACTGGCAAAAGTTAGAGCACTGGACACAATAAGGAAGGAAAAATGAAGGTAGTTCATGCATTTTCCTATAGTTGCAGTTGGCTTTAAATGTTTCCTGAAGACTACAGAAATGTCTTAAAACTAACCTGGATCTGTTCTTGTGCCCATTTTTAGCCTCGTTATTTAAAGTTTTGTTTTTTTTGCAGAAAAAAAGTGCACATTGCAAAACAGCCTCTACATAATCAAAAAAATATTATAAAAACAAGAAATCTACTTTTAAAAAAAGGCAATTTACCAAGAGAATTTTTGGAAGTTCTGGAGTTCTGCTTTGGTACAATTTTGCAGATAAAAAAATTGGTAATTTCACTGCAAAGTCAGATTCTTTTTTCCATTCATTCCTCTAACTTTAACTTAAAAGTAAAGTTTTCATTTTAAATCATGATATGCATAGGTGCTCTTAGATATTGAGTATGGAACACACTTTTGTTTATATATTTGAAACATTAGTGTGTACTGTGTACCACGTTGAAAATAAGGAAGACGATGCCTGGCACAATTACACTTTTGGAAGTTCCATATTACATAAGATTCAGGCATAAGTGTTTTCTCATGCCTGCTTTTGGCAGTTTAAGTGCTTTGTGATATAAAATGTGGTAGAAAAAATGTCAGTGCTTTAAACTTTGCGAATGCTGAGGTGACAACACTACTTAACAGTGAGAACATTTGCTTTCATGAACCGTCCCTGGAACTGAGAATGTAACAGCCAACTTGACACCATTTTGTTGGCTGTGTGAGAAAATGCAATAACAGGACTTACAAATCTTTTCTTCATTGCAATTTGCCATAGTTGTCAACATCTGAGTGAGGGGCAATTTGCTGTCAGGCTGGTGTACCCAGGCCAGTTTGTTCTGGATGTCAGACTTTTGTGCCAAATGAACATTGTCCATACATCACAACCACTAATACTTAAAATTATTTTTGTTTCTTATAGCCATAAAATTGTTTTCAATCTCTTGCTCCATAACCGGTGACATTTCTGGGATAGGAGACTGACACTAGTAACTGCATAAAGTTTGCTACATAACAAAATATCAGGCCTATTTGAAGACAATGACTTTAAAAACAGTGCTAAATTAAAATGATATTAAACAAATAATTAAGAATGTAAAAGAAAACATGTACATGTATATGAAGGAACAATGCTGTAGCTGAAAAGTATATATATATATATATGTTTATATATATATATATATATATATATATATATATATATATATATATAGCGCCCTGCTCCTATTAAGTAGGCGCTAGATGTAAATTTAAGTTTATCTGAGCTGTAGCTTATTATGTTAAATTGATGGTTTCTGTTCCAGTTCAGCTGTGTTGTACATTTTCCACTTGGCCGTGGGTGTCGCTGTCACGCCCGGTCAGTGTTGGAAATACAGCAGGCTGGATGTATTGAGTATCTTTTTACAAGGGATGGACTGGCCATCGGGACTACCGGGAGTTTACGGGTGGGCCGATGGCTCAGTGGGCCGTTTAAAAAAATAAAATACAATTTGTGGGCCGTTTTTTTATGCAGAGTTTGACGACAGCGGGAGTGTGGCAGCAAACAGCGGCGGGGATTCGGAGAGAAAACGTCCCACAATTATTATTTTTTGTGGGCTGTTTTTTTATGCAGAGTTCGGCGGCAGTGGGAGCGTGGCAGCAAACAGCGGCAGGGATTTGGGGAAGGTGGCCAGCGAGGAGGGCAGTTGGATGTAAAAGCCGAGGAGGGAGAAGACCCCCTCCCTGACCACCGAAGAGGTGAACAGGAGCGAGCGTGGCTACCCCAGCGCTCCCAGAACCTCGATTCCTCCATCTCCTCTCTGTTCCAGGAACCATGCGGCCTGGGCCGGAGGGCAGGCTGACTGGGAGCCCGGAGGAAGAGAACATGCGCCCCTGTAAGGAGCAGAGCAGCGAGAACACCCCCCGGATCAAGAGGGACACTCGGCGCTGCCGCTTCTGGCCATCAGGTACCCGGCATCCTACACAAGCATGCCAGAACTCTGAGACAGTGGGGGGTGTGCAGAGGAGGGACTGCAGAAAGGGACAGTGCTATGTGGTTTGTCTCAGCCCTCCCCTCTGTCTCTCTGCCCCTTCTGTCTCTCAGTCCCCCCCTCTGTCTCTCAGTCCCCCCTCTGTCTCTCAGTCCCCGTGTCTCTCAGTACCCCCTCTTTCAGCCCCCTCTTCTGTCTCTCAGCCCCCCTATCTCTCAGACCCCCCTCTGTCTCTCAGACCCCCCCTCTGTCTCTCAGTCCCCGTGTCTCTCAGTCCCCTCCTCTTTTAGCCCCCTCCTCTGTCTCTCAGACCCCCCTCTATCTCTCAGACCCCCCTCTGTCTTTTAGACCCCTCCTCTGTCTCTCAGACCCTTCCTCTATCTCTCAGCTCTCCTCCTCTGTCTCTCAGTCCCCCCTCTGTCTCTCAGACCCTCCTCTGTCTCTCAGACCCCTCCTCTGTCTCTCAGACCCCCCTCTGTCTCTCAGACCCCCCTCTGTCTCTAAGTCCCCCCTCTTTTAGCCCCCTCCTCTGTCTCTCAGCCCCACTCTATCTCTCAGACCCCCCCTCTGTCTCTCAGACCCCCCTCTGTCTCTAAGTCCCCCCCTCTTTTAGCCCCCTCCTCTGTCCCTCAGACCCCTCCTCTATCTCTCAGCTCTCCTCCTCTGTCTCTCAGCTCCCCCTCTGTCTCTCAGCTCCCCCTCTGTCTCTCAGCCCCCCCTCTGTCTCTCTGACCCCTCCTCTGTGTCTCTGACCCCTCCCCTGTCTCTCTGACCCCTTCTCTGTCTCTCAGACGCCTCCTCTGTCTCTCAGCTCCCACTGTCTCTCAGCATCCTCCTCTATCTTTCAGATCTCCCCCTCTATCTCTCAGCTCCCCCCTCTGTCTCGCAGCTCCCTCCCTCTGTCTCTCAGCCCCCCTCTGTCTCCCAGCTCCCCCTGTCTCTCAGCCCCTGTCTCTCAGCCCCCTCTGTCTCTCAGCTCCCCCCTCTGTCTCTCAAACCCCCCTCTGTCTCTCAGTCCCCCCTCTGTCTCTCAGTCCCCTCTCTGTCTCTCAGTCCCCCCTATGTCTCTCAGTTCCCTTGTCCCCCCTCTTTTAGCCCCTCCTCTGTCTCTCAGCTCCCCTCTATCTCTCAGACCCTCCCTCTGTCTCTCAGACCCCCCTCTGTCTCTCAGACCCCTCCTCTGTCTCTCAGACCCTCCTATGTCTCTCAGCTTTCCTCCTCTGTCTCTTGGCTCCCCCTCTGTCTCTCGCCTCCCCCCTCTGTCTCCCAGCCCCCTGTCTCTCAGCCCCCCCTCTGTCTCTCAGACCCCTCCTCTGTCACTCAGACCCCTCCTCTGTCTCTCAGCCCCCACTGTCTCTCAGCTCCCCCTCTGTCTCTCAGACCCCTCCTCTGTCACTCAGACCCCTCCTCTGTCTCTCAGCCCCCACTGTCTCTCAGCTCTCCTCTGTCTCTCAGACCCCTCTCTGTCACTCAGACCCCTCCTCTGTCTCTCAGACCCCTCCTCTGTCTCTCAGACCCCTCCTCTGTCTCTCAGCTCTTCTCCTCTGTCTCTCGGCTCCCCCTCTGTCTCTCGGCTCCCCCCTCTGTCTCTCAGCCCCCCTCTGTCTATCAGCCCCCTGTCTCTTAGCCCCGCTCTGTCTCTCAGACCCCTCCTCTGTCACTCAGACCCCTCCTCTGTCTCTCAGCCCCCACTGTCTCTCAGCTCTCCTCTGTCTCTCAGACCCCCCCTCTGTCTCTCAGACCCCTCCTCTGTCTCTCAGACCCCTCCTCTGTCTCTCAGCTCTCCTACTCTGTCTCTCGGCTCCTCCTCTGTCTCTCGGCTCCCCCTTTGTCTCTCAGCTCCCCCCCTCTGTCTCTCAGCTTTCTCCTTCTGTCTCTCAGCTCCCCCTGTCTCTCAGCCCCCTCTGTCTCTCAGCTCCCCCCTTCTGTCTCTCAGCTCCCCCCTCTGTCTCTCAGCTCCCCCCTCTGTCTATCAGACCCCTCCTCTGTCTTTCAGACCCCTCCTCTGTCTCTCAGACCCCTCCTCTGTCACTCAGACCCCCACTGTCTCTCAGCCCTCTCCTCTGTCTCTCAGCTCCCCCCTCTGTCTCTCAAACCCCCCTCTGTCTCTCAGTCCCCCCTCTGTCTCTCAGTCCCCTCTCTGTCTCTCAGTCCCCCCTATGTCTCTCAGTTCCCTTGTCCCCCCTCTTTTAGCCCCTCCTCTGTCTCTCAGCTCCCCTCTATCTCTCAGACCCTCCCTCTGTCTCTCAGACCCCCCTCTGTCTCTCAGACCCTCCTATGTCTCTCAGATTTCCTCCTCTGTCTCTTGGCTCCCCCTCTGTCTCTCGCCTCCCCCCTCTGTCTCCCAGCCCCCCTATGTCTATAAGCCCCCCTCTGTCTATCAGCCCCCTGTCTCTCAGCTCCCCCTCTGTCTCTCGGACCCCTCCTCTGTCACTCAGACCCCTCCTCTGTCTCTCAGCCCCCACTGTCTCTCAGCTCCCCCTCTGTCTCTCAGACCCCTCCTCTGTCACTCAGACCCCTCCTCTGTCTCTCAGCCCCCACTGTCTCTCAGCTCTCCTCTGTCTCTCAGACCCCCCTCTGTCACTCAGACCCCTCCTCTGTCTCTCAGACCCCTCCTCTGTCTCTCAGACCCCTCCTCTGTCTCTCAGCTCTTCTCCTCTGTCTCTCGGCTCCCCCTCTGTCTCTCGGCTCCCCCCTCTGTCTCTCAGCCCCCCTCTGTCTATCAGCCCCCTGTCTCTTAGCCCCGCTCTGTCTCTCAGACCCCTCCTCTGTCACACAGACCCCTCCTCTGTCTCTCAGCCCCCACTGTCTCTCAGCTCTCCTCTGTCTCTCAGACCCCCCTCTGTCTCTCAGACCCCTCCTCTGTCTCTCAGACCCCTCCTCTGTCTCTCAGCTCTCCTACTCTGTCTCTCGGCTCCTCCTCTGTCTCTCGGCTCCCCCTTTGTCTCTCAGCTCCCCCCTCTGTCTCTCAGCTTTCTCCTTCTGTCTCTCAGCTCCCCCTGTCTCTCAGCCCCCTCTGTCTCTCAGCTCCGCCCTTCTGTCTCTCAGCTCCCCCCTCTGTCTCTCAGCTCCCCCCTCTGTCTATCAGACCCCTCCTCTGTCTTTCAGACCCCTCCTCTGTCTCTCAGACCCCTCCTCTGTCACTCAGACCCCCACTGTCTCTCAGCCCTCTCCTCTGTCTCTCAGCCCCCTCCTCTATCTCTCAGCTCTCCTCCTCTATCTCTCAGCTCCCCCCTCTGTCTCTCAGCTTCCCCTGTATCTCAGCTCCCCCTGTCTCTCAGCCCCCCCTCTGTCTCTCAGCTCCCCCCTCTGTCTCTCACACCCCTCTGTCTCTCAGCTCCCTCCCTCTGTCTCTTAGCTCCCCTCTCTGTCTCTTAGCTTCCCCCTCTGTCTCTCAGCTCCCCCCTCTGTCTCTCAGCTCCCCCTCTGTCTCTCAGCTCCCCCTCTGTCTCTAAGCACCCCCTTTTGTCTCTTAGCACCCCCTTGTGTCTCTCAGCTCCCCCCTCTGTCTCTCTCTGCCCCCTCATATGTCTCATTCACTCCCTGACTCTTAGGCTGCTTTCACACTGGGGCGGGCATTGACGGTAAAAATCTGCTAGTTTTAGCAGCACTTTACTGTCGTTTTAGCTGCGATATTTGGCTTCTAGCAGGCTCTTTTAACCCCTGCTAGCAGTCAAATTAAAAGTTTAATGCGCCTGTGTAGCACTGCTGCTGAAGTGCTTTGCAGGTGCTTCAGCAGCGTTGGCCATTCATTTCAATGGGCAGGAGTGGTGTGTACACCGCTCCTCCACCACCCCAAAGATGTTGATTGGAGGACTTTTTTTAACGCCCTGGCAGCGCCCCAGTGTCAAAGCACGTTTTTCAGCCACTTTACAGGCACTATTTTTAGCCCAAAAGCGCCTGAAAAACGCCTCAGTGTGAAAGGGGTCCTACACTCACCCCCTCTCTTTTACACTCACTCCCTCTCTCTTACACTCACCCCCCACTCTCACCCACCCCCCTCACCCCCTTTCCCTCAACCCTCCCTCTCTCTCTCTCATTCCCCTCTCTCTCACCCTCTCATGATATACAATAATGGATTAAGGGGCCTTTTGGTGGGCGTGATTTTTTTGGGGGGTGGGTGGGGGGCAGCATTTTATTGAATTAAAGTGGGCCGGTCTGGATGAAGTCCATTTTTGTCCCAGTCCAGCCCTGCTCTTTACCCAGAAACAGCCCAGTGGGAGTGGTTCACCTGCTGTGCATTCTGGGAGAGGGTACTTAAGGGACAGACATCGTTTTCGCACTCTCTCTGACCTGATGGCCCTCCTGGCCTAAGGTGTGTCATAGCAGTTCTTCTGCCTCGGGGCCTGCTGGCCCGAGGCCTCATTGCTGAAAGTAGGCCCAGGAGTTTCTGGGGCCTACTGGTCCAGGGGTGGTCCTGAGCTGTCTTGCCTGCGAGGAGAAGCCAAGCAATTGGAGACTCAATTGGAGGACGCATCCCGGCCCATCTACCTCACAGTATCGCGGGATGGCTGAAAGATACTGGTACTGTGAGATTGTATTCTGACTTTGCAAAAGTTCTTGGTTATGCAATCCTGTGGCAGAGGATTGTACAACGACGCAAGTTATATTCAACAAGTCTGTGGCAGAGACTATGACCGAGCACCGCACCGGCTGCTAGGTCAGTGAGAGAGGCCTATCCGGTGGTTGCTAGATCCAGTTGTGAAGCAGTTTGTCCTCTGGATCAAAGAAGTACCCGTGATCCGCAAAACAAGGTACCTGAATCTCCCCTAAACCTCCATCCCTCTATCTGACATTTGTTAAGAAAGCATTTGAAAAAGAGACTAAGTGTTTGGTGCAGACATCTGTGAACAACTCTCCAATGGGACCCCTATGGCGGATACGGTGAACAGTCAGGTAACGGCAGACCCAAAATTAAACCAGCAGCTCCTACGGGGTAGTGCTATATATATATATATATATATATATATATATATATATATATATATATATATATATATATACAGTATTTCACAAAAGTGAGTACACCCCTCACATTTTTTAAATATTTTATTATATCTTTTCATGAAAAATTACACTTTGCTACAATGTAAAGTAGTGAGTGTACAGCTTGTATAACAGTGTAAATTTTCTGTCCCCTCAAAATAACTCAATTAAGTAACCAACAAACTATTTAAGTATTTAAGAATTTTTTTAATGTACGCAACAAATATAAATGACAAGTTCACCACTAATATTAACATTCTGTAATAAACTCACCACGCCTTCAATGTTTTCTTGTTTCTTGGAATGCATGCACTTCTAAAAAGGTTCAACTGTCCTATCTCAGATCTATATCTTTCTATCTATCTATCTATCTATCTATCTATCTATCTATCTATCTATATATACACACACATATATATAAATATACAGTATCTCACAAAAATGAGTACATTCCTCACATTTTTGTAAATATTTTATTATATCTTTTCATGTGACAACACTGAACAATATAAATATTGACACTTGGGGCCCAATTTGGAAATTTTCACTTATTGGTGTACTAACTTTTGTTGCCAGTGGTTTAGACATTAATGACTGTGTGTTGAAATATTTTGAGGGGACAGCAAATTTACACTGTTATACAAACTGTACACTTACTACTTTACATTGTAGCAAAGTGTAATTTCTTCAGTGTTGTCACATGAAAAGATATAATAAATTATTTTCAAAAATGTGAGGGGTGTACTTACTTTTGTGAGATACTGTATATGATAGTGGTGCAACGGATCGGTGGTGATCCGTGATCCGAACGGGTCACCCTGTTCGGATCGGATCACCACGCGATCCACGGAGCGCTCCGGAGCCTCGGCCATAGGAAAGGCCGCGGCTTCGGCCTAGCTCCGGAGCGGCGGCCATCTTGGTACACCCGGCGGCGCCGCTGTAATGACGTTTCGTCGCCGCCATCTTGCTCCACTCACACTCCTGCACAGTATGATAGTAAGAAGGGGCCAAGCGGACATCTTGTTACACCCAACGTAGTTTTAAATTTTACAGTTATTTTCAACACTACTGGAGTTTATATGCTTAAATACATTATTTGTAATTCCAACATACTGTTTACATGTTACATTTTAAAAACAGCAGCAAACCTGCTGACCTTACATGCTTGCCAATGTGACAGAACACCTCTGATTTTCACATTTAACATTTAGGTAAATGTGAAAATCAGAGGTGTTCTGTCACATTAACAACCATGTAAGGTCAGCAGGTTTGCTGCTGCTTTTAAAATGTAACATGTAAACAGTCTGTTGGATTTACAAATAATGTATTTAAGCATATAAACTCCAGTAGTGTTGAAAATAACTGTAAAATTTAAAACTCTGGTGCGGGTAACAAGATTTGTATTTTTTTTTGCCGATCCGAAAATGATCCGATCCGTGACCCCTGATCTGAGGATCGATCCGATCCGTGAGTTTTTTTATCCGTTGCACCCCTAGTGTATGATATGAAATGTTATTTCAGCAGCAGGAGTGGAGGGGGCGGGCCCTGATACAGGACCTGACAGGTAGGGAGGGAGGGGGGAGAGGAGGACAGGAGAGACAGATGACGGAGGCACTGACCATGATAGCAGGGCTCAGCAGCCATGATTTACCGTGGTCAGTTTACAAAGGGGAGAGCAGAAACTAGCAGGATCAGCCATGCATTTCAGGTGATACAAGGGGCCAAGTGACACAGCACAAGCACTTTGCTATATAACATGCTTTAAGAGAACAGGATCCAATAAAAAAATAGGTTAACAAATACTTTAAGATGACCATACAGCTGATTGGTTGTAGTGACTGATCAATCTACTTTTTCTATCTGGCTTCTCCAATTTTCCAATGTAAGTTTTTTGAGACGGGTGCATGAGTTGAATTTGTTGATTCACTAGAATCTGCAGAAATGTGAGCCATATGCATGAGTTGAATTTGTTGATTCACTAGAATCTGCAGAAATGTGAGCCATATTCAGCCAGCCTTAGTTTAAGAAATTTTTTTGCCCCTTATTGCCTTCCCATGATGCTGGCTCTGTAAATACCGCTCATAGTATATTCCTAATTGCCTCATCACATTTTCCCTTATTTAAATTAGAACCCATGTTTAAACATATCCTTTACAATCACAGAGCTGTTTAGATATTTAAATATAACCTACTAAGTATTTTCTCTCACTTTCTGAAGCTAGGGTGGCTGTTCATATGCAAATCAGCTAATCTTCTAAACCATGCATTCATTTGTCGTCTGTGACTGGCCTGCTTTAATATCATCCTGTGCTAGGAGAAAGCATGTTGTTTCTGTGCCTGGGTCACCATTTTATCATGATAATTGGCACCTGACTTGGAAAGGGCAATTATTGGTTCAGAGTGTTTCTTTACTTTTGATTTAGACCTACTCATCTATGACATACTAAAGAGTGGTGGCTACATACAGATGATATATATATATTTTTTTTATCTCCTTCATATCTAAAAATGTAAGAGCAAAGGAGAAACCACAAGAAGTATATGTTGGTTTTATAGCAAAGGATAGTGGTTTTCTAAAATTGGAGCGGAGCTATGCTATGTGGTCACTTTTGATGCTAACAGTGCTTAGAAGACATTCATATCTTCCTTACTCGGTTTATGTTATTGAAAGCATAACAGATGCTGTATAGTGTAGGCATTTAATGATATGTGTATTAAATATTTCTCTAGAGGATAAAGCCACTGTGTTTTCAATCTGTAAAGCACATAAAAGTAATGTCAAAATGGCAGGTGAAATGTTTAATATACGTTTTCTATGTGACAGAAGAAAAGTATCCACCGTGCCCTTCTCAGCATGTTGTTGAAGCTGACAGCGGCGCATAAGAACTCTTTTAGGCACTAGTTGTCACTTACTTCCCAAGCCCTGGAAGGGGAGGATAGAGCTGTCATTTTCTCCCACCGTGCAGTAATTTTAACTGCTGATCTTTCCACTCACTGTCACACCTGAGATTAAGCTTCTAGACACGCAGGGGAGTTGAATTCAACAAGGGAAACAGGCTGTGATAGATGAAAGTAATGTGACGATATAAACCATAAAGAGTGTATATAGGATATGCAGAGCAGCTCAAGTTTAAAAGCAAAACCAAGAAGAATGTGTTTATAAATCATCTAACAGACATTTTTAAGATGCTTTATTTGTGTCCCCAATATGTTCAATTCTGGGTGGGCAACTGCAGCTGTTATGGTGGTCAAAAATACTGATGTAATCCTTTAGTAGATCATTTAATGTGACTAAGCTAATCAAATTGAGAACATTATTGTGAACATAGCGAGCTCTTGATTGATGATGCCAAGTCAATCAGCAGTGGTGGGAGTTTGGTTGGTCTGATTAATTAAACTAATATCTTTATGTGAATATCAATTGTGTATAAATAGTGTGCTTATTCAAACCATTGTAATATGTGTATAACACTTGTTAATAACATAACATATGCAAATATTAAATGAAAATCAAATACATGTTAGATGGATATACAGTTCACTATAATACATAAAACCATAGAATGCACATCCAGTGTAATCATAATCCAAAAAAGTCCAAAAAGAGAAAAGAAAGGATTTTGTGGTGATCTAACAATACATGCAGATACTCCATCCACAGAAACCTGAGGAAGTCACGTGACCAGTGACGCAATGCATTGGGTGAGGCCAGTAACGTCACTTTATGTGTGTCCGATATCCGGAAGGTGATTAGGAAGCGATATTCTGATTTTAGTTTTTGAGTTCACTAATTAATGATTGCAGTTGTTCACTGATAAAATAGGTGGAGGTCTAGTAATCTACATAGCAGTACATAAGAATTTTCTGCATAAATATCTTTATGTGTATGTCAGAGAACTAATCAGGATACCGATCAATTACATAATCAATTTTTTTTTTCTCATAGATTGTATTTTTTGATTGATATGTGTAGTTAATTAAAAATGATAGAACAATACAGTGTGTGTTTTCATTGTTCAGTATTTTAAATGGTGATGAATCGACAACTCTGCTGAATCCCAAAGATTCAAAGACACAAGTCCCGATGCTGTCCATAGCTCCAAGGTGTTGTCAAGACTTTGTCAGGTAGGAGAAAGTTTGCGCCCACCACCCACACACAGAGAGACAGAAATGAGCCAGTGCACCAGAACTTTGTCACCATGTGAAAAACTAGGTATTTTGAAAGCAATTTTTAGACCATACAGTATATGCAGGGGGGACCATAATAAGAGGATGACAGTTGACTTATTGTGTAGCCTTTTCTTCAACTTTAAATTCAAACCTCACTGAAGTCTATTGCAGAGGGGGCAAATCTTGAAAATCAATTCTGGCCATTTTAAATAATAGACACATGTTAAATAAAGAGTGTAGGGAGGTGGGAACTGTCATAGAGGCAGCAAAAGTCATGTCCTCCTCATTCTTCCAGGGCGCATAGCAGACACGTTTTTTTTAATTTTGCCAATGCACCATTTTCCTCTTATTTATTCTCCAAGAGCACATTGCAGCCAAGTTTTCTGGCCTGCTAATTTGCCCCTTTTCTCCTCCTCCTCCACAGATGCTCATTACAATTTTATATGGATCCTAATGCGAGTTATCCCCCTCCCCCAAAGGTGCATATTAGCCATATTTTTGTAGAACTGCTACTGTATCCTCCTTCTCCTCCTCCCATCTTCCCTGGAAGTGAGGTTGAGGGATGCAGAATTAAGGAGCAGTAGTTTATCGAATATAAAAATGGCTGCCTGCCCTTCCACTATAGAGTGATTAAAGTATTCCTAATGAGCCCTCCTCAATGGCACAGAGCAGCCACTTGCTTTTCTAGTGATGCTTCCACGCCCTTTTCCTATTTCTACTTCAGTAATCTTGCAGTATCCCTAACAACGCAGCTGAAATTTGTCTGGATACTATCCCCAGGGCCAGTACACAGACCCCTGCTACACTGCTACAGTAGTGAAATAAAAAAACTTCCCCAAATTAACCCCATGCTCATTGTCCCAATGCCAGCTTTGACTAACATCCCATTTGAGCCTTTTGTGTGACCTGTGCAACACTGCCAGGTACTAAGTTACCATTACTTTAGCCAGAATGACACCATTAGTCTACACAATAAGTCATCCCTACCCTCCACAAGCAGGTGGATTGTCACAAGTTAGGAGGATGAAAAAAAAATTATATGAGGAGGAGGAGAAAGGTTGGGGTACTGGCGGTAAATAGAGGGGGAAATGTGAGGTGGCTTCAAGGGGGGCATGTCACCATTCCCTGATTCCCTGAAACATGCAGGGATCTAATGCCACCATCCAAGAAGGAGCACAAAGTGCCTCACACTGATGATGCATAGCAAAAAAACAATTTGCCTCCTTTCCTGGTGGTGGTTGGATCCACCACACTGTAGGCATTGCTGAAGAGGGTAAACACAAATGGAAAACGCTGGCCCCCTTTCTACTAGGTTGCTTTGGTTTTACACATTTTTAAAACAGACAAATCTAGCCTGTGTGCAACAGTGATGTGTATAAACGCACCCCTCTTTTCCCTCACATTTGCCATAGCTGACATTACTTGTATTCAATCTGGTGCCTGACTCCACTGCACTGGAGGCATAGCTGCTGAGTGAAAAACCAAAGGACATAAGCTGTTTACTCATATAAATCTGCTAGTGCATCTGACACTACCCTCGTTCCAGACTGGCAAGTTTGCTGTCCAAAGCTGTATTCATTGCTCCTCCATCCAGAGTGGAGGCGTCCTCAGGAAAGGAAAAAAAAAAGCCTAAAAAAAATAAAAAAATTCATCCATCTAGTTTAAGGATTGGTAAGCTGCAATATATGTATGCTTTAGTGTCTGATATTGTATATGACCATCTCACTAGTTAAGCTAAATTGCTTCTGTGTTCTCAAAGGACAAACAACCCCAAACGAGAAAGAAGGCCCTAAGGAAAATCCAGTAGATAGCAATAAGTATGCCACACAGATAGGGATAAAATGCAGAGTAGTATTTTATTAATAAAAAAAAAAAAGGGGGCTGATTTACTAAAACTGGAGAGTGCAGCTGTGCATGGTAGCCAATCAGCTTCTAACTTCAGCTTGTTCAATTCAGATTTGACAATGAAAAACTGAAAGCTGTTTGTTTTCGATGCAGAGGTCCACCAGATTTTGCATTCTCCAGGTTTAGTAAATCAACCCCAATGTGTTTCAAGGGTTCACACACTCCTCCTTTGTCAAGGCTTATATGTTAAAGCTCCGCAAACAGGGTTACGCACATAACATACAATTAAAAAGTGGTCAGAAAAATGTTTTATACGATTAAATTATATTTCTGAGAGGCATATGGGAGAATATTTGATTTAAACTGTGATCTCGTTGTAAGATTGTCTCCTAATTTGTCTCATTGCTCTTGTTTTACACTGTCTTTGCTGTGTGGCAATACTGAATTATCTGCTCTACGCCAATGTAATACCAATGCTGCATAAATAAAATAAGCAGCTACAAAAACATGATTATTATCTTTATGATCTGTACTAGAATGAACAATGCAGCTTATTTTTGAGATAGGGAAGGCAAGGGTCTTAGACATGTAATTATTTTCTATAATTCCCTAAAGTAATAACCTATCAGTCAATCTACCTATCAATCCTTATAAGAGATATAAAAATGCTAATAATGATTATTATGTTTCTAGCTTTCTTAACTTACTTTAGTGAATCGTGGTTACCTTTTGTTTTAAGAAATATTTTGTCTTAGATGTTATTGTGTCTAATTATGTTTATAGATAATAGTATTACTTATACTGTTCATATTTTATTTTAACTAATTTCACAATGTTTGCTACTTTATATCTAATAATTATTTATCATTTGTGGATCATTTTCAAAACATGAACCTTATCTTGACTCGACTTGACTTTTATGATATTCTTATATTAGGTTTTTAAATATACAGTGTACTGTCTGAAAGTGAGAACAGTGACTTTAAGAACAGCAAAGTCTTCCTGACTCTACCGCTTGACCTAAGATGGTCTTGTGATCAGGATATTAGTGAAGACTCTTTGACTGATTGCATCAGTCAGAGGGCACTGCAGCCGGTGGAGTTCTAACTGCGTAGATGCTCTGTTTTATTCTCAAGTACATTTTAAATCAGTTTTGTAAAGGAAGGATGAAAGGGCATATTACCTTTTAAAATCACATTTAATGGTTTTTGTCATACAGTTGTCACTTTTACTCTAACTATCTCATCTTTCTCTTATCAGAAATGGTAGCTCAGGGTGAAAAGATCGCCAAAACATTATAACTATGAAATGTCAGATTACTGTGATTTTTTTAAAAGCATTAGAAACATTTCCGCTCACCTTTCAATGTTACACTCTATGGTCACATTCATAATTTGTCTCATGTTTTAATATTTGATATTATACAGAACATTTTACAGCTATAGTCTGGTTACAAAAAACATCCCCCCCCCCCACACACACACACTGAGGTCTCCCCATACATAAAAACACACACGCACTTATACACATATATACATTTTTTCCATGGGTCTTACGCCTAGCTTGATGATGTAAAATTACTGCTACACTGAATGTCACTCATGTATTGATGTGTGGGTGCCATTCAGTGTAGTATAATGCTGAGACCTGGATCCACAATGACACCTTTACAGGAGGCAATTCCTTGACAGCGGGGGTTTAGAGGAATGGGAACCAAAAGACTGAGAACATCTAGTGGCAAAAATAAAATTACTGTGGAGGACAACATCATATTGAAGGTGAGTATGGCAGCTATTTTAACTGTTCTATTATTATTTTTTTTATTGCTAAAGTTGGAACTTTGTTGTTATCCTCTTGTCCATTAGGGTAAAGGAGTAGAAAATTTTAATAATATGATCTAAGGATTCAATGAGTTTTTATATGTGTTATGCAGAGTACCAGCTGAGATTTATTAGCCAGCAGACTGATTCAAGGTCTTAGGTTTTCTTATAGAAGCCCACACATGTACACTGTCAATTTACACTGGTGCTAGGATTCATATCAAGGAAGAAGGAATCCGCTGCTCCAGGTGTGTGTAATGACCCAAGTGCAACCAAATAGGAGTGCTAGCCCCAGCCCGCCTCTGTGGAATACTTGAAAAAAGAAGAAAGGCTGCACATTTGAAGGTTCCAAACAAAGTGTCTTTATTAAAAATCACCAGGATATACCAGAGACACCAGATATTTAGTCACGTAGACGCGTTTCACACATCCAACCTGTGCGTAATCATGATTAAGCACAGGTTGGATGTGTGAAACACATCTACATGACTAAATATCTGGTGTCCCTGGTCTATCCTGGTAATTTGTAATAAAGGCACGTTGTTTGGGACCTTCGTTTGTGCAGCTATTCTTCTTTTTTCAAGCTAGGATTCATATGCATTCCAGTGCTTGCATCTTCTACTTTTTTGCCTGCTCTACCAATCCCCAGTGGGAAGCTAGTTATAGTTGAAGGCCAGAGCAGAGGTTTGCATTCATGTCCCAGATGGTTACTGAGACAGTTTAGTTAGGCAATGGATGATCTAAAGATCATGACAGTTGAGCCCTTCTAAAAAAATACAGGTGAAGGGGAGAATGGTGAATGGCTGAAGTTAAAGATATTGGGAAGAATCTGAAAGATCAGGTGCAGTAAGAGAAGTTTTGGTATCAGTGGCAGATTATAGTTAACATAGAATGGGCAGATGCCCCTAGGCCCCTGACTCCTATAAAGAAAAATGTTCTGCATTTCAGAGCTATTGTAGACTGTATTTCAAAAGTAGCTCTTTATTTTAGGACAATATTTTTTTCCAACAAACTTTTTTTTTTTTAGAGCTTTTCTTCTTACATTTTATGTGTTTTTTTTTTAAAGTTATGCACTTGTGTATTCAACTCAGAAGCACACACATCATGCAATTTGTGCTTTCAGGGAAAATGGCTGGCGTCTAAAATCAATCTACGATCAAACTGGGGAAAATTAAAATAATTTTACAGTGTATTGAAGAAAATCAGCAATGTAAAGCACTGAAAAAGCAACAATAAATGCAAGTGTATACTGCACTATATGAAGAAATTAAAAAGTCAAACAATGCATTCCAGATCCTTTCGCTGTACTATTCCCTATCTACACCCATCCCCTCGGTCTATAGGAGAGGATGTGTGGAATTCCCTACTGGCTGAAATTGAGCACAAATACTTTACTTGTTAGACCGTATTGTACATCTACGTTTCCCTCTCTGGTGTGCACCCTGGCAGGTCTTGCTGGACCTCATGGACCTCCTTTAGGGCGATAATATTACTAAGTCATCCTCTTCCCCGACAATTGGATAGTTGTCTTTTTAAACCTTTTTTGCTGATGTATGTAAGCTCTATTTGCTGACAACATAAGTGATCTGTTCTACTAATGTACACACCCCTGAGGAAAGAATGAACTTCTGAAACACGTTCAGTGTTTTCCATGTATGCTCTGCCATGATGCTCTCATGGTATCATCTTTGGAATGTGTTGGCTTCATCTACATCAGCCTTAATCTGTATTTTAATTTTTTTGCAAAAAAAATTGTATTTGAATTTTTTTTAATACTTTCTTGGTAATTTATACTTCACTATGATTTTCTAATGTACTGTAGGCCTTTAAAGTCCCACTAGGGGGGGGTTTCTCTTCTTTTCATTTATTTGAGATGTTGACCTAACTATCCCAGTGACAATACCCTCATCCTCTATATACTTTTGGTGTACTATAGCCTTTTATGCATGATGATATGTTATGCATGATGGGATAAACTGGGTGAGGGTGGTAAGTAATGAACTGAACACAGCCTGTGACTCAAGGTACAATGGATAGTTGTGTAACTAAACCCAAGAAAAATATTTCATATATTGTAGCTTACCAGTCTTTGGATGTGGTTGCATACGTTTTCCCATAACTTATTGAAAAGGTGTTCTGTAGTTCACAGAGGTGAACAGAGAAGGGCTAATATGATTTCAGTTCAGCAGAGACAGTGTACATAAGAAGCATTGACTGTCTTAGGGCTACTTTTACCTTATGATTAAATGAGGTTTGGGCTATGAGCCTTTTTTGTAGCTCTCAGACTCACGTATTTACTGTGTATGGTGTAATTTGTTTATAATGTTGTTAAGGGCAAATTCACACTAAAATGGACAGCTGCTAGAGCACTTTCCCTTTCTGGCAGCTATCCATTCTTAAATGCAGTAGGGGGCAGGCAGTATGTGGTGTGATTTAGCACATCACACACCGCTCCTTGTTTTTTTTTGTTTTTGTACCAACTTTATTTTAAGTATACAAAAGTACACTATATTCATGTCGTTGTATAGCAGCATGATGCTCTGCACTGCTGTACAGTGCCATGTGATTCTGTACAGTTTGCTGTGATAAAATGCAGCATGCTTCAGTGCAGCTCTGGGCTGCATTGTAGTGTGAATGGGACTCACAGAAAACAATTGTTGCAGTAAAACACCTATCACTGCACTGTGTGAATTCAACCTAAGCTCAAAACATCCACAGTGTCTAGAATTAACTAGTTATGTCATGATTTTACAATGTCTTGTACTTTGATTAGAGGGGCTGTTTTGTATCCAACAATATATATGCTTGTTTTGATTTCTACAGTGGCTTCCTATCCTTCCCACATGTGCCACTAGGTGTCACTATAACCCCTTCATGCTTCAATGACAGACACAGGGACACCTATAACCGGAAGCCTTCCTTCAATTGAAGTGATGGCTGAGGTGTCCTGCTCATTCCCTCTGCCATCATTGTGATCACTCCTGTGGTTTCCGCCCATGTTGTGTTCTGACCCTTGCCTTGCTACCTTATTATGGTATATACAGTAACTATTAACTTTACACCTTGTTTTTATGGTATGGATCCACATTGTGTAGCGGGGACTGCAACTATATCTCCCTCTCTTCAAACTCAGAGGATGGCACTACTAATTTATTTTAACTTTTGGTAATTTAGTGATTATGGTATTTATATAATCCATTTTGTGGACACTTTTAAACCCCCTTATAGGGACACTCTGAAATAATGATGGCATTCATCTACTCTTAATTGTTGATAATAAATATGCTGAAAATGTCAGAAGGAAAAAATTATTTACTGGATACTGGGATTTCTTAAACAATCCCTTTCTTTTTTATACTCTTAGATTACCCGGCATCACATTCAGCAGCGTTTTTCTTCGATTGGGGAAGTTTTCTACCATCGGCACCATATATACTTATGGCATTGTCTATCTCTTGGGGTGAACTGTGCTAGTGCTCATTTCTTCCCCCTTTCCCTGCCATTTTACTATATTTTTTCTCGGCCTTATATATCTCCTCCCATGGGTTAACACTGTTCGTGTTTATTTCGGGTGAATTTGTTATGTCTATACTTTGGCTTACTCAGTTAAACTTTATTATGCTATCGTTCAACTTACTGGGTATTGTTTGTCATAGATCTTTACTTTTGGATGGGATTACCTGACCCCTCAGCAGCCACTTTATAATCGGTTTATATCGCTTTTAGCTGTGTACCTGTGTTGTATAGATTAGACCACTTTCACACTGAGGCGCTTTTCAGGCGCTTTCACGCAAAAAAAAAGCGCCTGAAAAGCTTACAAAAACATATTTCCATTAAAATCAATGAATGCTTTCACACTGGGGCAGTGCGCTGAAAAACGCCCCTCTCCATTGAAATTAATTGAAAGCGCTTCAAAAGCACCTGAAAAGCGCTTCAAAAGCGCTCAGTGTTTTACTGGCTGTTTTTCAAGCGAAAGAGGCCTTATTGTAGGTATTGAGTTTACACCTAATTTATTTATTTTATGTACTAAATGATATTCATACCCTATACATGACCTTGATTTCTATTATTATGTTGTGCACGCCCCCATAGTTGTCTGGGTTGCCTCTATTGTTTGTGTGGCTGCCCTGCGGGCTATACACCAAATGGGGGGGTCTGGTGAAGTGGAAGACTATATCTATTGTTAAATACTCGTATCTATTCTATGTTTTTTATGTACTTTTCTCTTTTCTATATTCAAATAGTTATTCAAATGCTCCTGAAGAAGCGCAAGGCACGTAACATGTAAAGCAAGATACTACTTCACTGCAATATAACCGTACTCTTGGATTTACAGATACTATACAGCAAATTCATTTGTTGTCAGATTCCATGTAGCTATAGGTCGGTTATATTTTGCTTTATATCCTCTTCATTTTATCAATGTGCTTTTATATTTGATGTGTCATATTCTGTAAATAAATGTATATTTTTGTAAACTTTTGTGTTGTCCTGCTCTTTTTATTGAAATTCTCTTTGATTGGGTTTTCAGTTGTGCCATACTCTTTCCATTTTCAGATGATGGATTGAACAGTGCTCCATGAGATGTTCAAAGCTTGGGATATTTTGTTATAACCTAATCCTGCCTTAAACTTCTCCACAACTTTATCCCTGATCTGTCTGATGTGTTCCTTGGTGTTCATGATGCTGTTTGTTCACTAAGGTTCCCTAACAAACCTCTGAGGGCTTCACAGAACAGCTGTATTTATACTGTGCTGGGCTGTGGGGGCACTCGTCGGGAGGGGCAAGGAGCAGCAAAGAGGGAACCGGGAAGAGGAGGATCCGGGCTGCTCTGTGCAAATCCAACTGCACAGAGGAGGCAAGTATAACATGTTTGTTTTACTTATAAAGAGACATTACAACTTTACAACTTTACAATCACTTTAATATATATACTGGCTTAAACGGATGGTTAGCTGCCATGTTATACATTTCTTCAGTATTTTTGCATTTGTACCTTCTTGTCTAAAAATTTATTAATAAAAATGTTATTAAAAAAAGTCTTGCAGACTGCAATTATACTTGCTTCCTAGTTTGTAATGTTGTGCTTATAAACAGACAGAGAAAAGTAAATAATTGAGAAATATTCTCCAACTAATGGTTTTGGTAGGAAAATAAAACAAGGGCAGGGACTGCTATAGAAATAAGATGTACGCAGGCACATAAAAGATCACTTGCATCTCTGTAGATAAATGGTTGTCAGTGACAGTGATCATGAAATAAGTTATTTGCAGAGACACACACACATCTACAACCAATTTGTTACTTTTGTAAATGTATAATATTTATCCTAATAAAATAGGCGACATCCTATAGCAGTATATAAATAGATACCAAACCTAGACTTGTTAGTAATCATTTAACACCCTTTCGGTATATCTATAGTCATCTCCAAAAGCTTTAGCGTTTTTTATTAAAATTAATAAATACTAATGGATGACTATAAATTATGCAGACAGCTCCATCTCTAAACCTTCCACATGTTCATGTTTTTAGACTACACTCTCTTTCTAAGTTAAATGAAGGTTGTTTTTGTCCAAGCTCTTTATTCAATAGCTTTTTAGTTCATTTATGGTGCTGTAAATGATGATTAAGATGCATGGCATATAAATGTTTGGTCTAATGGTCAGTGATAACCAAGACAATATTTCATGTTCTTTATGGCTGTACCATTCTGTACACCTCAGGAAATGTGACATTATGCTAGTTTCCTAATATTTGTGTCCTTGAAGACTTACGAAGAAATATATCTTAAAAGACTTCAAAAGGCAGTCTTCCATTACTCCACTAAGTTCGCCACCCTAGGCCACAATTTATGTAATCTCCCATAAATCCTGCTAATTAGCAACAACATGGTGTGCAAATGCTGGACAACTTACTTCTGTAATAACGTATTGTTATATAAAAGTCAACTCTCAAAGTTTCTTAAATAAGTTTTAAATGTTGAGATCACTTCTCATTTCAGCCTGTTAATAACTTATAGGTTTTAAGAAGTGTCTCTTGAGTAGAGCAGAAAATAAAAGCATTAGAGTATATGATAAAATAAATATTTTTGAGTAGGTATGAGAGGGGGAATTTGACTGAAACATTAAAAAAAATCCCTATCACTGTGTGAAAAAAGCTTTGTTTATAAGTAGGGATGGACTGTTTTCACAGAACTTAAATTTAATATTTTTTGCCAATGTAGCAGAAAGTGGTACATTTAGGAGCAGTATTACTATTGCTGATGTAGTGACCTGTTCCTATTGAATAGGGGCTGTCTGTAAATTTAATGTTATCTGAGCTGTAAAAAGCTCAGAGTGATTGTATAAAGTTAATTCTGCTTCTGTTCCAATTTGGCTATGTTGTGCGCATTTCTCACTGTTGCCAGTAGGTGTCGCTGTTACAGTAGGCCAGTGTAAGAAATACAGCAAGCCAAGTGCATTGAATATTTATTTTCCCAGAAACAGCCCAATCAGGAGGTTCTTCGCCGCTGGGCATGCTGGGAAAGGAGTATTTAAGGGGCAGACGCCATGTTTTTCTCTCTCTCTGCCTCATGGCCCTTCAGAGCTGAGGCTGTGCTCACAGTCTCTCTCTGCCTCATGGCCCTCCTGGCCTAGGGCTGTGACTCTTCTACCTCGGGCCCTGCTGGCTCGAGGCTGTGCTGCTACTAGTAGGCCCAGAAGTGTGTCTGGGGCCTATTTAACTGAAGGTGGTCCTGTGCTGTCTGTCCTGTGGGAAGAAGCCACTCAAGCTGAGAATATTCCAGGGGAGGACCTTTGCTGGAGAGAACCAAGCTGAAGGCTGGTTTCTCAGGAAGGGCCTGGTGACTCGTTTGGAGGATGCACCCAAGTTAACCTACCTCACAGTACTGCTGGATGGCTTAATGGATCTGGTACTGTGCAGCTGACCTAAAACGGAATGACTGCTGGTTGCACAATCCTGTGGCAGAGGATCATCCAGGAGTTTCCATTTATCGATCGCTAAGTCTGTGGCAGAGACTTTGTCTGTGCTCCATACCGGTTGCTAGGTCGGTGTGAGAGGCCTATCCGGTTGTCCAGAGACAGAAAGTTGTTTGTCCTCTGGATTCAAGTACCTTATCAGTGATCTGCATTAAGGTATCTGAACTTCCCCTAACCCTCTAACCCTCTACTACTGAAGTTTGTTTAACCACTTGTCCCCCGCCCACTGTCAATTGACGGCGGGCGGAGGATACTCTCGTTCTGGGAGGACGTCATATGACGTCCTCCCTTTAAAACGAGCTAGGAGGCGCGCAAGCCGCGTTCACAAGGCCCCGGTGCGCGTGCCCGGCGGCCGCGATTGCCGCCGGGCACCCGCGATTGCCCGGGAAACGAGCAGGAAAGTGGATCTCTGTGTGTAAACACAGAGATCCACGTCCTGTGAGGGAGAGGGGACCGATGGTGTGTCCCTTGTACATAGGGACAACCATCGGTCACCTCCCCCAGTCAGTCACCTCCCCCCACAGTAAGAACACATTGAGGGAACATATTTAACCCCTTCCCGCCCCCTAGTGGTTAACCCCGTCCCTGCCAATCACATTTATACAGTAATCAATGCATTTTTATAGCAGGGATCGCTGTATAAACGTGAATGGTCCCAAAAATGTGTCAAAAGTGTCCGATGTGTCCGCCGCAATATCGCAGTCACAATAAAAAATCGCAGATCGCCACCATTACTAATAAAAAAATAAAAAAATAAAAATGCTATAATTCTATCCCCTATTTTGTACACGCTATAACTTTTGCGCAAACCAATCAATACACGCTTATTGCGATTTTTTTTTCACCAAAAATATGTAGAAGAATACGTATCGGCCTAAACTGAGAAAAATTTTATTTAAAAAAAAAAAATGGGTATTTATTATAGCAAAAAGTAAAAAATAGTGTTTTTTTTCCAAACTGGACGCTCTTCTTTTGTTTATAGCGCAAAAAATAAAAACCGCAGAGGTGATCAAATACCACCAAACGAAAGCTCTATTTGTGGGAAAAAAAGGACACAAATTTTGTTTGGGAGCCACGTCGCATGACTGCGCAATTGTCATTCAAAGTGTGACAGCGCTGAAAGCTGAAAAATGGCTTGGGCAGGAAGGGGGTTTTCGTGCACAGTAGGGAGGTGGTTAATAAAGCAATTGAGAAAAAGACTGAAGTGACTGGCAATCACATCTATTCAAAACTACCTAACATAGACTCTTAGTTCTGGGACGGTGAAATGTGGGGTAACGTCAGGACCCAAATTTAATCCAGCAGCCCTCTAGGGGGTATTGCTAAACTGATAAAAGTGACAGCTTCCCATTCATGCTGGTTGTCATGGCCCTTTCACACAGGCTTTTTGATCAGGTCCTCCTGTCAGTTTTTCAGGCGGACCTGATCGGATGCTCCATTCACTTCTATAGAGCTGCGAATGTCAGCGGTGACATGTCTGCTGATACCCGCTACTATCCGATCCGATCCTGTCCGTGAAATCCAGACGGATGGAGACCCTATTTTCCATCCGTCTGGCAGATCGGATGGGATCGGATGAAAATGGGATCGGATGAAAATGGTCCGTTTTCATCCAATCTCCCCATAGAGGAGAGCGGAACTCTGACAGGTCCGTCTTGACACAGTGAGTCACTGCTCCCTGCCAAAGGGATTTTTTTTTCCTAACATATGTGACCCATAGACGTGCCCAGCTTTTCCTTGCCTCTTGTTTAAAAAACCCTTGCCTATTAGATTTGAAAATGACCAGAACTGAAACATTTGAGTCCCATTGATATCAATAAGGTTAAAAACTTCAGCACAGTTCGGCAAAACTCCTGCAAACAGGACCAACAAACATTTGGTGCATAAATTCAGCATTCTAAACAAACCTAGGCGATGTGTGACATGGCTTTGTTAACCACTTGTTAACCACTTCAGCCCCAGAAGAATTTACCCCCTTCCTGACAGGCCATTTTTTGCGATATGGCACTGTGTCTCTTTAACTGACAATTGCGCAGTCGTGCGACGCTGTACCCAAACAAAATTTATGTCCTTTTTTCCCCACAAATAGAGCTTTCTTTTGGTGGTATTTTATCACCTCTGCAGTTTTTATTTTTTGCGCTATAAACAAGAGCGACAATTTTGAAAAGAAACACAGTGGGGTTTATTTACTAAAGCTGCAATGTGCAAACTCAGGCTTCTGCATAAAAAACAATCAGCTGCCAGGTTTTATTGCCAAAGATTAATTGAACAAGCTGCACCAGATTCTGAGTGCACCAGTTTTAGTAAATCTAACCCAATATCTTTTACTTTTTGTTATAATAAATATCCCCAAAAAAAAAGAAAATGTTTCCTCAGTTTAGGCTGATATGTATTCTTCTACATATTTTTGGTAAAAAAAAAATTGCAATAGGCGTATATTGATTGCTTTGCACAAAAGTTATAATGTCTACAAAATAGGGTATAGATTTATGGCATATTTATTATTATTATTTATTTTTACTAGTAATGGCGGTGATTAGCGATTTTGATATTGTGGCTGACAAATCAGACACTTTTGACTCAATTTTGGGACCATTGATGGTTTTACAGCGATCAGTGCTATAAAAATGCACTGATTACTGTATCAATGTCACTGTCAGGAAAGGGGTTAACACTAGGGGACGATCAAGGGGTTAACTGTGTTCCCTAGGTGTGTTCTAACTGTGGGGGGGATGGGACTGACTAGGGGAGGAGACCGATCGGTCTTCATACTTAGAGAACCGGGATTTTTACACACACAGATCCCGGTTCTCACTCTGTCACGAGCAATCGCGGGTGCCCGGCGGTCATACCCTGTCGCTGTGTGATATGGTTTTGTTGATAAACAAAGTCATGTCACTGGTCAATAAAGCAGTGTTAACATCATGTCTGCACTGGCATAGTAATTGTTTGTTTGTTTGTTTTTTAACAAAAGATTGAGGTTATTGTCCATCTATGTTCCTCAATATCTAGCGTCATATTCTAAGTTAAGAAGTGGCAATTTTTGACACAAGAACAAGTACAAGTTAACTGAATAGAGCCTTGTAAAGTCCATTGCACCTTTAAAAACCACTTAAACACCTTTTTCAGCTCTTCAAGATTGTCTACAGTGCATTTCTATACATGACAACATTTTCCTGCAATGTTTCCAATTTTTAGTGAAGCAAAAACTTACAATTTTACTGACCCCTATTCCTCAGAAAATTACATATGCATGAGAAGAATAAAGGCTTGCAAGAGTTAAGAAGTTATTTCATATGAAAACAAAATGGTTGCACACCTATGCAATATTTATGTAAGTGAATTGAGCATTTTTCTATAAAGAAATTGCTGTGTGATAAAATAACAAACACAGTTAAAATAACTCATACATCTTAGTGACCTAACCATAACAGAAGGCAGGAAAACACAAAACATCAGATCTACTTATGATTTTCATTTTCAGTCTCTTCTATTAAATTCCTTTATTCATTTTGGTAAATGTAAAATGTATTTATTAATTTCAGGTAATTATATAGCACTGACATTTTAATCAGTGCTTTACATATCATACATTCAAATACTTATTATTTAAAGTATTCCTTTCTTAATATATTTTCCTTCCTAAACCTCTTTATGTTTTATGATTTTATAATTTTTAATGGAACATCTAATGGGTGTGAAGATTAAATAACTACAAGATGCAAATTTGAGAAAAAATAACCAATCCGTTTAATTTATTCTCCCAGTTCATCAGTACCAGATGAAACAATGTTTACAAACTACCAGCACGTTGGAAGTAAAAACCTACACAATATTGTTGTAATTTCTAGTTGTACTAGAGTTAACATCTAAATGAAAAAGTCAAATTTACCCACCAAGGAATGAAGATCCAATCAATTTACCTCTTGGCAACTTGCAGTGTTTAATTATATTGCAGGCTAAAACAAAGTCTGGTACTAAATAATTATTATGTAGTCACTGGGCCAGAACAGTTCCCACCAATCACACCAGTCATTAACACTGTAAACTTGTTTTCTATTCACAAAAATACAATCAACTCAAGCTTGTCCAGCTTAAAAATTGAATACAGTCCTAATGCTTATGTAATAGGAATACGACACCGACCTAAACACAAGGGGTATATAGTTTCATTGAGACAGACACCAGGCACCTGGTAAGTATAATGTTATCTTCAATTCTTTACAGGTAGTCAAGAAAGTTTTCATGGAGGTTTTATTGCTGCCTTTTAGGAAAAGTTTTACCCCCAGTTCAGTTAGCATATTCATTGGTTTAATGTTGCTTGCCTTGTTCAGCTACTGAATTTTCCTCCTTTAGCCATGAATGCTCACCAGACTTGTGAACAATCTTTCATACAAATTGTCATTTATGTGAAGAATTGTTCAATAAACAGTAAATAAACTGAAGATCTTAATTACTTAATAATTTGTCTGCAAAATGAACATGTGATGTTGCCTAATAATATCATTCAGATATATTGTATATGACTAAGGGAAAATAGCCATGCAAAAAGCTGTTCACCTCACAGAAGGTAGAAAAAAAACTTCAGTAGGATGTTTTTTTTCTGAAGGTTTTAGTCTACTAAAGATGTTATGAATGAATGACAAGCATTCAACATGAAATGACCCCGTCCTCCACACCATCTAATATCTATTGGTAGTTTAATATAATATAATGGAAATCTTTTGTTAGAAATATTTGGTAAGATATGTTTTTGACTATCAAGGGGTTATGAGTAAAATCGATTTTAATTGTATTGTATAAAGAAGCAGTAATAGTTAGTAGTGGTAATATAATATTAGCACTGGCATTAATAGTTGTAGTAGCAATAGTGGTAGAAAACAAAAGTAATACTGATACCAGTTGAAGAAGTAAAAAACTGTAAGATACCATGGGTCCTTATTTTCTGAGTGCCTGAAAGTTCCTTGTTGTTTATTGTAACAAATCAAATGACAACCAACCAAATCAGAACCTTTCGTGGCCTATAGTAGCAGGGCTCCAAGTTGTGGCACACAGCCAACAACACATCATGTTTTTGACTGTCATTAACACATCACTGTGTATAATAAATGGTTGCAGACTGCCAATCTGCCTGCCAGTGCAATACAGCTGGGTCCTTATAGCTGCATTTATTTATTTATTTATTGCTGCTGTTTTTGTCAGTGGAGTATTGTACAGTGTACTTTTTTACCCATGCTCTATACTATTCTGCTACTGTACACAAAGACCTTAATTGGTGACAAAGTGAAATCATAGCTTACCCTGCTGTTCTAGTTATCACAAATAGGTGTATAGGCACAGAATGGGCAAAGTGTGTCTTTCAACCTCCCTGCTCTTTAGCATGCCTTTGGTGATCATGATATTTATTTGTGTTAGTGGGATGCTAAGTTCAAACAGGATACTGGGTAGATGGCTGGAGGGGCAGAACAAGACAGTTGGCTGAGAAGGAAAATAAATATAATTTTGACCTTTTAATTAACAGTTCTGTGCCCAAAGATAGTCTAAGGACACTGTCATATGCTGGAGTGTCCCTAGTCTAAATGTATTGTTGGTAGCTAGGCTGCAATCAGCCTGATCTCTGTTTGTTCACAATATCTGGGTTTGGTAGATTTCTCCTAAGGCTAGCATATTGCTTGCTTTTGGTTATTTCCCTGAAGCGTTCTCCAATAGATAGGGTTAGAAGATCAAATGCAATGGGTTATGCATTTTAACTTTCACCTAAGCCAAAATGTGGGGGGGCTTTATGCCAGTGATGTATGTGTAGCGGAGTCTCTAAATTTAGGTGGGACACCCGGGTGTGGAAGTATAGGAATAGTGGACCACTTGTGTTCGTGGAGGATTGGATGGTGTAATAATCTCCTTGGCCTCTGGGTGGCGGGGTACTTGGAGGCTCAAGGTAGATTTGCCATTACAGTGCTAGCCTTTTTGTCCCTTTCCGGAGATGGTACGGCGAGGGCGGGGAACCCGCCGTGATGTCGATGGGAGGAGATAAAAGGGGGAGACGCCCTAACCACGAGGTCTTCTGGAGGAAGTTCTTCAGGAAATATCTGGTGCTGGCCTTCACCTCACCCACAGTTATGGGGAGGACATGGGCCATAGCGCATCTCACCCTGTCGTGTGACATACCCCTAGACAAAGGAGATGGGGTGAGGCCGCTACACGTGGGGGCTCGTCCGGGATGATATGTGTCTTAACTTTGGAAGAAAGAATGGCTGTGTCTGGACTTTGCTGCCCGGAGGAGTTCCGAGCAGGTCGGCCATGTGATTGGCCAAAGTGCATCCCTGCTCAAAGTCGTGAAAATGACCCCAAGACGGGAAAGGCCCATGCAGGGGAGCGAGAAGAGGGAGGAGTCCAGCCGTGTGAAGTACTACATGTGGGGTAGGCTTGTGCAATTCGTTTCGTAACGAATCGAAATTCGTCCGAATTTAGCAACTTTCGGACATTCGGAAGCATTCGAATTTCCGAACAAAGCAATTACGAATAAAACCGAATCCGAAATAAATTATACCGCAAAATAGCGAATGCCCGAATGTCTTCGGCATAATTCGTTATGAAAAAAGTTACGAATGTACGAATCCATTCGAAGCACAGTAACACTCACTCTGCTCTCTGCTTCTCCCTCACCATGCTGAACTCCCTCTCAAAATGGTGTACAGGGGTGGAGGCTATAGCCGCATGAAAAAACGAAAGTAAAATATGAGATTTCGAATCCATTCGAAGCACAATAACACTCTGCTCTGCTCTCTGCTTCTCCCTCACCGTGCTGAACCCTCTCAAAATGGTGTACAGGGGCGGAGGCTATAGCCGCATGTAAAAAACGAAAGTAAAATACGAGATTTCGAATCCATTCGAAGCACAATAACACTCTGCTCTGCTCTCTGCTTCTCCCTCACCGTGCTGAACCCTCTCAAAATGGTGTACAGGGGCGGAGGCTATAGCCGCATGTAAAAAACGAAAGTAAAATACAAGATTTCGAATCGTTACAAATAACCGCTATGTATTTAGAAAAGTACAAATCCATTCGAAGCACATTAGGCATAATAGGCAGCGTCGTTGTGAGAGAGACACGTAAAATTCCGAATCAACGAACCCAAAAAAAGTTACGAAAGTAGGAGTTGTGTCCAGAATCAACGAAAAACAATGTACCCTACCGAAAGTACGAATTATAAATCAACGAAAAATTCAACGAAAAATGACGCTTGCGAAAATACGAATTAGTCCGAACACGAAAAATCCCGTCTAGCAAAATTACGAATGATTACGAATCAACAGGACCGAAAAGAAACTAACCAAAACTAAACAAATTTTTCCGTTGTGCACAAAAAACGAACCGAAACTAAACAAATTTTTCCGTTGTGCACAAGTCTAATGTGGGGGCTTTTATTGCACTGCGCCACAAGGCACCCTGTGACTGTACAGTTCGTTGGCGGAGCTTGAAGGAAGCCCGCGAAAACGTGCAAGTCATGGGAGGAGTCTGGCCATGTGGAGGAACTCACGTGGAGACTTTGGCGCGTGGTCAGTGCGTGATGGAGCAGCAGATAGTCGGGATGGCCTCAAGCTCCCCGTGGATTCCGGTTCCCTACCCCACGAAGATGACTACGTTCGCTGCTCCCCTTACAGGCACGGGGATAAGACTCAGGCCCCGAGGGCAGTTGGCTTTGTACTCATGCAGAGACACGGAGGCCCTCGGCGTGATCTGTCCCGGGTGCTCGGGACTGGTGGTCCACCTGAAGCCATTCGGGCGCTGCGAGGCATGCAAAGAATTCTTGTTCGAGGTGGAGCCATCCACAGTAAGGCCCCGGGCCCTTCGCCTCAACAGCCTCACAGGTACCGCTACTCTAGAAGGAGAGATCCAGGCCTTTGCGGAGGTTCCCGTACGCACTGACCAGGGCGATGTGACTGCCCAATCAGAGACTGAGAGAGAAAAATCCGAGGATGCTGCTTCGGTCACCACAGATTCTCTGCTCCCACCTCCGAAGAGGAAAGTTGGTCTGGTGCAGGCCTCCTGTGGTCGTGGTCGAGCTTCACCCCGTCACTTGCCTGGCCTGGATGGATCCGGTTGGAAGAGTCCTGGACATCCCAGTTCTACAAAAGGTCAAGGTGAGCCAGGGGCTGGGACTGTGGTGGTGGTTGGAGGTGTCGGGGGTCCACAGTCGGTGGAGCCCGCAAGGGAGGGTAGTACCACGTCTACCAGAGACTACCTTCCCACCGAGATGTATGACACTTCCAACCTAGAGTCGCTGTCAGATTGTGGAGATGACGGGGAGATTGATGAACTGTTTCATCGGAAGGGCTGGGACAAACGCCCATTGCCTGTGTTATGTGTACCGCAGGATTCCCCTATGTTGACAGGAGACAGCACGCCCCAGGTACAAGCCCCGGAGTCTACGAGGAAGTCTAGTCCTCAGAGTGCCTTCCCACAATCTACAACATCGCCCGTCTTGGTGGCGGGGATGCAGCGAGCCTCACTACGAGCACCGAGAGAAAAGCCATTAGAGGTAGTGAAAGTACCTCGGCATCCGGAGGCCATCGTTCAACCCAGAGAAGGTGAGCGGAAAGCCATGCCTCCTTTGGCCAGATTGCAACGACTTTTCTCACAGAGAGTCGCCCGTGAGTATGGGTGGGAATATCCCTACTTGCCTCGGGACTTACTTTTTGAAGTTGAGGTCATACGCCAGAGATGGTATGACAAATTTGTTTGGGAAAAGCTCAAAGTACCCCATGCACAAAGATATTTGTCCTGTTCGCCATCCGTGTCGAAAAAGTTTCGGGACTGCAGAGCAGATTGGATGTGGGGTCGCCATATCCACGCAGACAAGGTGCGCATCTGCAGGAAAGATGGAGAGGATGCTGACTATTCAATTGAGGTTTTTGATAAACATCTGAAGCCCTTGTTCTTGCCTGACCCGAAGTTCTACTTGTGAGAAGAGACTCACTTGTTTCCTTTCCTACATCTTCTAGAAATGTTCCTGCTGGAGCATCCAAACTGTGCCCTAGTTTTTTTTATTTGGGCTTTTGTTTTCTACTCTTCAGGAGGAATGAGAGCAGTTTTTGTTTGTTCTCTCTTCCTCACGGTTCAAAGACAGACTTTGGGGGTAGAATTAGTGTAGTGATGCAGGAAGAATGAAGATTACACCAAGTGTCATTACCGCAGCACTGTCACCAGGTGGCAGTGTTGTGCAACGGCTGTTTTTTTTTTTTTACACGCGCATCACTTTACTCATTGGAGCGAGTGGGTCTATTGGTTGATGGACCCATTCGTTCCAAATTAACACAAAAAAAGTGTCAGGATGTGGATTTCCTTGTGTGTTGCTTTTTTTCTTTCCCTCTGCAGAAGATTTGTCTGTCAAGACTGCTGAGTGTGGGGTGGTTCTTAGACAGCGATGGGAGGGATTGTATATGTGCACATGATAGATGTTTTTAGGGAAAAGTTTTTTTGTTTTATATTCCCTTTCCCCTTGAGCAGGTTTTGGTATGGTTGAGGTTCAAAATTTTAGGGATAGCCTCTGGGGCTAAGCTTGTGTCCTCACTCTATGGGAGACATGGGTTCGCACCAGACGCTGGGGACCAGCGTCAAATCACAGGGGGGAGTATGTAGCGGGGTCTCTAAATTTCGGTGGGACACCCGGGTGTGGAAGTATAGGAATAGTGGACCACTTGTGTTCATGGAGGATTGGATGGTGTAATAATCTCCTTGGCCTCTGGGTGGCGGGGTACTTGGAGGCTCAAGGTAGATTTGCCATTACAGTGCTAGCCTTTTTGTCCCTTTCCGGAGATGGTATGGCGAGGGTGGGGAACCCACCGTGGTGTCGATGGGAGGAGATAAAAGGGGGAGACGCCCTAACCAGGAGGTCTTCTGGTGGAAGTTCTTCACGCGCCCAGGCACCTTAGGCCTGGGTGCGTGCGGTTCCGGATTCCGGTCCAGGCGCCCTAGGCCTGACCGGAATGGAGTTGGAGTCCATCCCAGGCACTTTCAGCCCAGGGTGAGGTACTGAACTAGGAGGCCTGGGGTCCAGTGACTTCGACTGGATCCCGCGAGGGTGGAGACGTCTGAGGGTCCCTGAGGTGGACGGGGCCCATGTCTGAGGTGAGGAGGCCGGGGAGGTTACCCGTCCGGAGAGTCTGGAGCAGCATCAATCCAGTGACAGATGGGCCTCTGGTAACTCCCTTGGAGGGACATCTTCCCCTGACAGGGGCCGCAGCGCAGCGAAGGTACTCCTATCTACGTTCTCTTGAGTCGCTGGTAGAGACTCTCAGATTCTAAGTCCTTTCTAGCTGAATGCTATAGTAACCGCTGGCGAGATCGCAGTGGTTTAGTTAATAACCAGGATAGTGCCTCGACCTGCTCACCCCCGTAACAAAATGTTATCAAGTCGCAACCAGTTGGCTACTGAAGCACTGTTTATTGTGAGATGTACAATAAACCAAGAGTTGGACTGTGATCGGTGTGTGGAACTCTGGTTAATGGGAGCAGAGGGAAGTGTTGACTAGACATGTGCAATTCGTTTCGTTCCGAATTCGTTTTTAACGAATTTCGACAAATTCGTTAATTCGGAAATATCCGAATTAACGAAAACTCATTTAACGAATTTTAACGAATATTCGTAAATTCAAATTTACGAATTTACGAATTTACGAATATACGAATTTACCAATGCACGAATTTACGAATGTACAACTATCCGGAAATTCGTAAATTTGAATTTACGAATTTCCGAATATTCGTACATTCGTAAATTTGTACATTCGTACAATCGTAAATTAGTAAATTCGGAAATCTGAAATAATAATTAACTAATAACTTAACTATTACTAACTATTCAATTATAGGTATTGTAATTTCCTTTCAAATTTGGCTGTTAGTGAACTTAACGAAGTTACGAATTGTTTTCCGACATAATGAATGCCGTATCTAAACGAATGGAACGTAATGAATTAATAATAATAATAAATAACAATAATAATAATAAAAACTTTTTATTATTATTATTATTAATTTGTTCCGTTCCATTTGTTTAGATGCGGCATTTGTTATTTCAGGTTATGCGTAACTTCAGATAAATTTGTATTCGTTACGTTCGCTAACAGCCAAATTTGAAAGGAAATTACAATACCTATAATTTAATAGTTATTTTTTCAGATTTTCAAATTTTCGGGTTTTCGAAAATATCGAATTTCCAAATTTCCGAAATTACGAATGTATAAATTTACGAATGTATAAATTTACGAATGTACAAATTTACGAATGTACAAATTTACGAATGTACAAATTTACGAATGTATAAATTTACGAATGTACAAATTTACGAATTTACGAATTGCGATCATAACGAATGACCCGAAAAACGAAAAAAAAAAAAAACGAATGAAACGAAAACGAAAACTAACGAATTTTTTGGCAGTGCACATGTCTAGTGTTGACACAGCAGAACTGTATTCCAGACAAAAGCACATAGGCCAGAGGAAATATCTGGTGCTGGTCTTCACCTCACCCACAGTTATGGGGAGGACATGGGCCGTAGCGCATCTCACCCTGTCGTGTGACATACCCCTAGACAAAGGAGATGGGGTGAGGCCGCTACATATACTTGGTAAGCGAATACATATTTTGGGAGACCATATAGAAAGAACCCCCCCAATGTGTGTATAAATGGTCTAGTCCTTGCCTCCCAGGCCTGCTGTGAAAAGGTCTTTGCCTAGATCCTGAGTCTAGGCCTGAAGAATCTGAGCTGGTCTGTCCTAGGCAAGAAGGTTGCTACCAGTAAGGAGCAGAGGAGTCTGCTATGCAGAACAATGTCCAAAATAATTTGGGGTCCGCTGCTGTATAGATATAAGGAAAAAGACAATGTCATGTCTACACCAACGCGGGTGGTCAGACACTATAGCTGGCTACTGTGTTCTTCACCTATAGCAGCCCCCTTTCCCATAAGGCAAGCAGTCCTACCAGTAATTAGTTGCTCATACTAGACATGTGCATTCGTTTTCGTCCGAATGCATTTTCGTCCGAATTTCAGCTATTTTCGTTATCGTTTTAACAAACGAAAACGAAAGCACAGAATCCGAAAACCGAAAGATCCGACATAAACATTAAACAAATGCTTTATTTTCGTTTTCGTTGCTACAACAGTTCGATATAGATAGGAGATTCGACGTGACGCTGACAATAACAATCTGTGTCTATCGAACCTGTGGTCGAATGTGCCTAACCTTAACTCTATTAGTCCAAGATTATTTTACATAGGAGAGAAAAGATTCGACATTATAGAGAGAAAAAGATTCGACATAGGAGAGGAAAGATTCGACATAGGAGAGGAAAGTTTCGACATAGGAGAGGAAAGATTCGACATAGGAGAGGAAAGATTCGACATAGGAGAGAAAAGATTCGACATAGGAGAGAAAAGATTTGACATTATAGAGAGAAAAGATTCGACATAGGAGAGAAAAGATTTGACATAGGAGAGGAAAGATTCGACATAGGAGAGGAAAGATTCGACATAGGAGAGGAAAGATTCGACATAGGAGAGGAAAGATTCGACATAGGAGAGGAAAGATTCGACATAGGAGAGGAAAGATTCGACATAGGAGAGAAAAGATTCGACATAGGAGAGAAAAGATTTGACATTATAGAGAGGAAAGATTCGACATAGGAGAGGAAAGATTCGACATAGGAGAGGAAAGATTCGACATAGGAGAGGAAAGATTCGACATAGGAGAGAAAAGATTCGACATAGGAGAGAAAAGATTCGACATAGGAGAGGAAAGATTCGACATAGGAGAGGAAAGATTCGACATAGGAGAGGAAAGATTCGACATAGGAGAGGAAAGATTCGACATAGGAGAGGAAAGATTCGACATAGGAGAGAAAAGATTCGACATAGGAGAGAAAAGATTTGACATTATAGAGAGGAAAGATTCGACATAGGAGAGGAAAGATTCGACATAGGAGAGAAAAGATTCGACATAGGAGAGAAAAGATTTGACATTATAGAGAGAAAAGATTCGACATAGGAGAGAAAAGATTCGACATTATAGAGAGAAAAGATTCGACATTATAGAGAGAAAAGATTCGACATTATAGAGAGAAAAGATTCGACATAGAGAGAAAAGATCACTGCTTGTGGGCGGAACATTCGACCGGAAATGTATGATTGCAGAGTCGTACAGTTTCGCTGCTCCGTCGAATCTTCTTTGAACATTCGACAGACACCATAAGCCTTCAATGACAGATTCGACCTTAATTAATTCAGATTTTCGGACGAATGCAATTTCTAACGAAAAACGAAATAAATAAAAACTAATTTCGGGAGTAACTAAATAAATTTATTTTTTGGACGAAAACGAAATTCCGAAACGAAATATTTCAGTGTGCACATGTCTAGCTCATACACTTATACACAATGTTATAGTGCCTGGCCCCCACGCCAGGGCAGATGTGAACCGAGCAAAGCAAACAGATACTTGCGGTTAGCAGACAGATAGCTTGGTTCTATGACAGTCCAGGTAAAAGGCAGGCTGAGTTCAGGGAATAGTCCAAAATCCAGTCCAAAGTCATACACAGGGAAATTCAATCTAGCAGAGCAGGGCAGGGAGCTTGATCAGGAACAACACACATATCACTGTCTATCACAAGCACCCAAATGAGGGTTTGGCTGGCTTATAACGGGCTTGGTTTCCACCCAGCGACTGATCACATTAATCAGCCTGCAGGTGGACAGACAGACAAGGACAGTGCCATAGCCCCCAAACCCTGAATGCTGGAATGAGGAGCAGGAACACTAGATGCTCCTGACAGACAAGAGCTTGAATGCTAAAATAAGTATATTTAATATGTGTTAAAACAAATTTTCTGTTTTTAAAGGGAGAGTTATTTTTGCCGATATATCAATGAGAGGTGTATGTCCATTATTTCCAATATAATCAGATTATGAAACATTACAAATGCCTTCTTGATATTACTTTGCACTGCAGTATAAGGCCAGTATGAGGGGCAGAGACCCAACAAGGTGTCTAAACCAGCCAACAAGTGACTGTTTCTGAATCTGCTCATATTCTGTATGCTTCCTTTCACTTCACTTCTCAGATGACGGTTAAAGTGGAGCTCCACCCTAAATAGCAACTTTTGCTATTTGGAACCCTCCCCCCCCTCCGGTGTCACAATTGACACCTTTCAGGGGGGAGGGGGGTGAAGATACCTGTCTAAGACAGGTATTTTCACCCACATCCGGGAGTCCTGTCTCTGGGAATCTGCGGGAGTTACGTCACTTCCCGCAGACTTCCCTTGGTGTTCTGGGAGACACTCGGCTCCCAGAACACAGGAGCACCAATCAGAACGGCGCAGAGCGACTCGCGCATGCGCCGTAGGGAACCGGGCATGAAGCCGCAGGGCTTCACTTCCTGGTTCCCTCAGCGAGGATGGCGGAGGGAGCAGCAGAGCGACGAGCGGTCGCTCGTCCTCTGCTGCAGACGTCGCTGGACTCCAGGACAGGTAAGTGTCCAAATATTAAAAGCCAGCAGCTGCTGTAGCTGTAGCTGCTGGCTTTTAATTTTTTTTTTCCGGTGGAGCAACCCCCTTAACGTTCTTGTATCTGGACAGGCATTTGCATGAAGTGTAACTTGTTATTTGTATTTTTAGGCTTAGTCTTACTATAGTGGCATCTAAGCATATTTATTGGGAAAAGTACATTATTGTCAATTATGGCAACATCTAGCATTCTGATTAGAACAGTACACAGGTGGTCCCCAGCACACATTCAAGCTAGCCAGAAAAGAAAACTAGCTCATTTGTTTAAAGGGTAACTCCACTTTTGTGAAGAAAAAAAAAGCAAATAAAGAAAAAATAATATAGCACATATAATTGCGACATTAATCATATTGTAATTGAATGTTATTAAACATTATCTTTCCATTGCAATATGGCTACATGGAGTTGTTCGGTACACAGGGTGTGTGCTGACCACTCCCTGTAAACATCGAAACATTTCTTGCTTGTGTGATTGGCTCATCAATTTTCCATCTGACTTTTTTCATCGGAAAAACCGACCGTGTGTACAGGGCATAAAGGGGTGGATGCCCAGCAGATTTCCTCATTAGTGCTCTGCAGCTGCACACCTGACAGTTAATTATGAAACCTTTCCCATTAGAACCACTCAGTGCAGAGGCACAGACAATAACAGAATAACAAAAGGTAGTTATAATCCTTGCAATGTACATAGATCACCCAGAAGGGAATGTTTTGTTTCTCAACAAAAGTGGAGTTACGCTTTAACCACTGTTAAAAACAGAGCATTTATTTGCATATGTAGCGCTACCCCCAGTTAAGAGAGCCGCTGGATTTGTTTCGGGCCCTGTGTACAGCACCGCCAACCCCCGGCAATCTACTCGACCCATTCTGGCACAGCTAGTCTAGGGATTGTTCTCGTATCACAATCTAACAGTATATGCACACAATCTATCTGTATTTGCAAGGGTAACCTCTTTGCATGAAGATAACACACTGATAGCAAGTGATAAAATATAACGTTTCTTTACTTTGGATAAAAGGCACAAGGTTAACACATAACACATATATGTCGGCAGAGCCCTGCAGACAGAAAGTATAATACAGGTGATTACCCGCCAAGTGCAGCTATCTCTATCTATGCGCTCTTATGGCGCAGCAACAAAAGATCTACCTACGGATCAGACCTGACCCAGCTTTAGACTCAGTCTCTGGAAGATCAATTTCTTCGCATGCAACTTGACTGGTGGTGCACAACAGGAACAGTAATTTGTAATCCAACGGGTAGGAAATTTAAAAGGGAGAATGAACCACTCACAGGAGACTACTCAACTCAGTCCTGCCACTAGTCTCCTGTGGGACAGTAAATAGAACCAGGAGGGCCAAGGCAGTCTCTAGGCCTAGTTAAAGTACAGTTTATATGAATGAGCAGGTGCTCGCTCACCACTCCGGATGCGATCCCAGTCCGGAACTCCCACCTACTGTGTCTCCACACAGTGTCCGCAACGGCCGGGTCCCTGGACCAACTGATGTCCAAACTCGACAAGTCAGGTGCCACCCAGGCTCCGCAGTGGGGTGGAAGGCTCTCTGGAAGTTTGTGCAAGGCCCCTGGCTTCAGGCCCTGCACTGCAGCAGATCCGCACAGGAAGACCTGTTGATTGCAGCGCGGTGTCCCAAAGAGCCCGAGCTCCGCCTCCCCTCTTCCTATATAGCCCCCCCCATGAGTCTCTGCGGTGGCCAAATGCACCCTGGTTGCCGAACGGGGTTCTGGGTAACGTAGTCCCGGGGCCTTAAAGGAGACTCCGCTACACACTCCCCCCACTTAAACTCTTTGAAAAAAAGGGGGGAAAGGTGGGACTTTAAATGAAACAGTGGGCTGATGGGGATAAAAAATGAGGTAAACCAAAAGATGTTGAATGCATGTATTGAATAAATACAGAGGATATACAATGAAAAAAGGGGGGAGCAATGTGTACATAAGCACATAGCATGACCAAATTTCCATTCATAAACAAATCTACACATAAAAATACATGGCAATGAATAATGGCAATCAATCAAATGAGGGTGTGTGTGAACATATATGAGCTGAGCAGCACACAGCATTGGTGGTAAGTAATGAAGTAAAAACAAGTCTAAAACTAATTGATCAAAATAAAAATCCCATTAGCGCATAAAGCTGCATCATTGTAAGCCCGACGCGGCGTTTTGTGTATGTAGAAGCACTCCTCAGGGGCAGATGCAAGGGGTTTTCTGGAAATACAGAATAATAATGATCAGAGTGATGAATTAATTTCCACCAGAAAAGACAGGAGGTAAATTCTGGTTACTTACAGGGTGTGCCACATTATGATATATGTGAAAGATAGGGCCAAGAGGCTGCCCGTCCCGGGAACTGAGGTGGCAGAAAATCAAACACATAGCGGGGCGCAAAGGCATCATCCCTAGGCAGCAGATAGCCATAATTGTTCATGAAGTAAGGTATTCCCTCAAGATGCAGGGATTTTGATCAATTAGTTTTAGACTTGTTTTTACTTCATTACTTACCACCAATGCTGTGTGCTGCTCAGCTCATATATGTTCACACACACCCTCATTTGATTGATTGCCATTATTCATTGCCATGTATTTTTATGTGTAGATTTGTTTATGAATGGAAATTTGGTCATGCTATGTGCTTATGTACACATTGCTCCCCCCTTTTTTTCATTGTATATCCTCTGTATTTATTCAATACATGCATTCAACATCTTTTGGCTTACCTCATTTTTCATCCCCATCAGCCCACTGTTTCATTTAAAGTCCCACCTTTTCCCCCCCTTTTTTTCATTTAATATGGGATGGAGATTTCATATGTTATCTCATTCAAAGTCCCAAAACGCCATTGGGCGTCCCCCGTTTCTTTTCATAGTTGTACCAGGGATGGAAACAGTGGTCTGTAACTGGCAGTTTTCCCCTGCCAGTTTCTACATGGGGTTGACTTTTGAGCATTGATGCACATTTGTGGATTTTTTGGGCCACTTCCTGCCCGCTACCCGGGACTGTGATGCGCTCATGGCACCCCGCTTCATCTCCCCGCCACTTCCGCCTGTCACTGGGCGGGATGTCATTGAGGAGTCTGGGCGGATGCTGTCATCGCATCAGCGTCACGCGCTGCACATCCGGGGGACACCCCTTTGGGGCGTCGCGCTGTTGAGCGCGCATGATCCTACTTGGCCGACTTGTCTGGGCTGTGCGGCGTCACTCCAAGGCAGGCTGTTATGCCGCCTGGTCGTGGCCCCGCCTCCAGCAACATTGAGCCATCGTGACGTTGGGGGCAGTCTCACGCACGTGCGGGACGCTATATAGGCGTCTCCCTGGTCATCCAGCCCATTGCCATCTGCATGCAGACGCCAGAGCTTTTACCAGTCATTGCCATTCAGCACACTCACAAGGTAACAACTATCATCCCTCATGCAGTTTCCATTTCACTACTCCCTTTATATTGTGGGTCGTTCCTGATGGATTTACCCATTCATTTCAGATACTCCCACTGCATCTTGAGGGAATACCTTACTTCATGAACAATTATGGCTATCTGCTGCCTAGGGATGATACCTTTGCGCCCCGCTATGTGTTTGATTTTCTGCCACCTCAGTTCCTGGGACGGGCAGCCTCTTGGCCCTATCTTTCACATGCATCATAATGTGGCACACCCTGTAAGTAACCAGAATTTACCTCCTGTCTTTTCTGGTGGAAATTAATTTATCACTCTGATCATTATTATTCTGTATTTCCAGAAAACCCCTTGCATCTGCCCCTGAGGAGTGCTTCTACATACACGAAACGCCGCGTCGGGCTTACAATGATGCAGCTTTATGCGCTAATGGGATTTTTATTTTGATCAATTAGTTTTAAGCCCTGTACACACGATCAGATATCCTATGGATTTTCGTCTGATGGATTTGTCCATCAGAAATCCGATGAAACTGTTTTCCATCAGTCTTGCCTACACACCATCAGTCAAAAAACAGACCGTTCCAAACGTGGTGACGTAAAACACTCCGAAGAGCTGAGAAAAATGAAATTCAATGCTACTGAGCATGTGTCGACTTGATTCTGAGCATGCTTGGGTTTTTTATCTGATGGATTTCCCCACAGACGATCGGAAATTGCCATCGGTTTTTTATCCATCAGATAATTTTAAAACATGTTCTATTTTTTAAAACCGATGGAAAAAAGACTGATGGGTCCCATACACGATCGGTTTGTCTGATGAAAACAATCCATCTGACGGTTTTCATCAGTCAAACTGATCGTGTGTAAAGGGCTTTAGACTTGTTTTTACTTCATTACTTACCACCAATGCTGTGTGCTGCTCAGCTCATATATGTTCACACACACCCTCATTTGATTGATTGCCATTATTCATTGCCATGTATTTTTATGTGTAGATTTGTTTATGAATGGAAATTTGGTCATGCTATGTGCTTATGTACACGTTGCTCCCCCCTTTTTTTCATTGTATATCCTCTGTATTTATTCAATACATGCAATCAACATCTTTTGGTTTACCTCATTTTTTATCCCCATCAGCCCACTGTTTCATTTAAAGTCCCACCTTTTCCCACCTTTTTTTCATTTAATATGGGATGGAGATTTCATATGTTATCTCATTCAAAGTCCCAAAACGCCATTGGGCGTCCCCCGTTTCTTTTCATAGTTGTACCAGGGATGGAAACAGTGGTCTGTAACTGGCAGTTTTCCCTTGCCAGTTTCTACATGGGGTTGACTTTTGAGAATTGATGCACATTTGTGGATTTTTTGGGCCACTTCCTGCCCGCTACCCGGGACTGTGATGCGCTCATGGCACCCCCCTTCATCTCCCCGCCACTTCTGCCTGTCACTGGGCGGGATGTCGTTGAAGAGTCTGGGCGGATGCTGTCATCGCATCAGCGTCACGCGCTGCACATCCGGGTGACACCCCTTTGGGGCGTCGCGCTGTTGAGCGCGCATGATCCTACTTGGCCGACTTGTCTGGGCTGTGCGGCGTCACTCCAAGGCAGGCTGTTATGCCGCCTGGTCGTGGCCCCGCCTCCAGCAACATTGAGCCATCGTGACGTTGGGGGCAGTCTCACGCACGTGCGGGACGCTATATAGGCGTCTCCCTGGTCATCCAGCCCATTGCCATCTGCATGCAGACGCCAGAGCTTTTACCAGTCATTGCCATTCAGCACACTCACAAGGTAACAACTATCATCCCTCATGCAGTTTCCATTTCACTACTCCCTTTATTTTGTGGGTCGTTCCTGATGGATTTACCCATTCATTTCAGATACTCCCACTGCATCTTGAGGGAATACCTTACTTCATGAACAATTATGGCTATCTGTTGCCTAGGGATGAGACCTTTGCGCCCCGCTATGTGTTTGATTTTCTGCCACCTCAGTTCCCGGGACAGGCAGCCTCTTGGCCCTATCTTTCACATGCATCATAATGTGGCACACCCTGTAAGTAACCAGAATTTACCTCCTGTCTTTTCTGGTGGAAATTAATTTATCACTCTGATCATTATTATTCTGTATTTCCAGAAAACCCCTTGCATCTGCCCCTGAGGAGTGCTTCTACATACACGAAACGCCGCGTCGGGCTTACAATGATGCAGCTTTATGCGCTAATGGGATTTTTATTTTGATCAATTAGTTTTAGACTTGTTTTTACTTCATTACTTACCACCAATGCTGTGTGCTGCTCAGCTCATATATGTTCACACACACCCTCATTTGATTGATTGCCATTATTCATTGCCATGTATTTTTATGTGTAGATTTGTTTATGAATGGAAATTTGGTCATGCTATGTGCTTATGTACACGTTGCTCCCCCCTTTTTTTCATTGTATATCCTCTGTATTTATTCAATACATGCATTCAACATCTTTTGGTTTACCTCATTTTTTATCCCCATCAGCCCACTGTTTCATTTAAAGTCCCACCTTTTTCCCCCCTTTTTTTCAATTAATATGGGATGGAGATTTCATATGTTATCTCATTCAAAGTCCCAAAACGCCATTGGGCGTCCCCCGTTTCTTTTCATAGTTGTACCAGGGATGGAAACAGTGGTCTGTAACTGGCAGTTTTCCCCTGCCAGTTTCTACATGGGGTTGACTTTTGAGCATTGATGCACATTTGTGGATTTCTTGGGCCACTTCCTGCTCGCTACCCGGGACTGTGATGCGCTCATGGCACCCCCCTTCATCTCCCCGCCACTTCCACCTGTCACTGGGCAGGATGTCATTGAGGAGTCTGGGCGGATGCTGTCATCGCATCAGCGTCACGCGCTGCTCCCCCCTTTTTTTCATTGTATATCCTCTGTATTTATTCAATACATGCATTCAACATCTTTTGGTTTACTTCATTTTTTATCCCCATCAGCCCACTTTCATTTAAAGCCCCACCTTTCCCCCCTTTTTTTCATTTAATATGGGATGGAGATTTCATATGTTATCTCATTCAAAGTCCCAAAACGCCATTGGGCGTCCCCCGTTTCTTTTCACACTTAAACTCTTTGGTCCCCAAAGATAACATTAAATTACAGTACACACAACATCAACCAAAGTTGCGTATGATGTTGGCAGAGGAAATTCCCACCAAAAACAAGGCAGTGAACTTCCCTGCCCACAGGTCACACTATCATTAGTGTCCTGCCTAACTGTGCCAGAGAGTGAGTTGGGGTTGCCCCCCACCAAATGAACAGTGGAGGGATTAGGGTCTTCCATACTTCTCCTGGCAGTGACCACAGTGTCTTCCGAGCTCCTCCCCATCTGTGGGTAAGTTAATCTTCTGGGAGGCTTTATGGCCCTTTGCATCCTCTGTCCTCTTGGGCTTTCTGTTTCAGATAAAACAGGTTCCCCTTCTGGAACCGACTTGGGAGTTTCCACTGGTTCTGGAACACTTGACTCCGGAGCAGGGAGTTACATGGAGTCTCTTGGATCTTCTCCTGGGAGTAAGTCACAGGCACTTTCCCAAGAATCCGACAAAGGACCAGACGGGATGAACTCAGTAGCTTCTGCATTCAGTGTTCTATCTATGGTGTCTTCTTCAGGTGGAAGATCAATAGCAGAAGTTTCTGGGGCCTGGGAAGGCCAAAGCCAATCAAGTTCTTCTCCCTCATCTTCACTTAGCTCTGAGGTCTCAGTATCCCTAATCTGAGGGGTCTGGGACCGAGTGTTTGGTCTGGGAGTATCCAAGATGGAAGTGGGCTCAGGGGAATTCATCGCAGGGGATATCCGAACTGCTTAAGCTAATGGGAGTAGGTGGTTCCAATGCCAGGTCTTTAAGGGCCCCACCTTCCCTTCTGGCTTAAGTCTGTAAACGGGTAGGCCCGGTAGTCTCTTGCAGATAACATAGGGTTCCAGTCTCCATCTGTCTGCAAGCTCGTGTTTTCCAGGAACCCCCAAATTACGTAGCAACACTCTGTCTCCAGGTTGTAAATCTTGAATCCGAACCTTCATATCAAAGTTTTTCTTGTTGCGGGCCCCCCTTTGTTCCGAGGCCGCCTGGGCCTGTTCATAGGCTAATTTCAAATTATGTCTGAGTCTATCAACATATCCTTTGTGGGAAGTGGCAGAACAATGGTCTATGGAAGTGCCAAAGGCCAGATCTACTGGTAATCTTGCTTCTCTCCCGAACATAAGTCGATAGGGTGAGTACCCTGTAGCGTTGCTGGTGGTGCTATTGTATGCATGTACAACTGCCGCTATGTGGTTGCTCCAATGCTGCTTCTTTTCACTGCTTAAGGTCCCCAGCATGTTGAGCAGGGTTCGGTTGAACCTCTCTGGCTGGGCATCACCTTGTGGATGATAAGGGGTAGTTCTTGTCTTCTTGATCCCCAAGGAATCCAGGAGCTTCCGGATCAACCGACTTTCAAAATCCCTTCCCTGATCTGAATGAAGCCGTTGTGGTAGCCCATAGTGTACGAAGTATTTCTCCATAAGCACTTTGGCTACAGTGGAAGCCTTCTGGTCCTTGGTTGGGAAGGCCTGGGCATACCGGGTGAAATGGTCGGTTACTACCAGAACATTTCCTAGTCCACTCAGGTCGGGTTTGAGGCAGAGAAAATCAATGCATACCAGATCAAGTGGGCTTTGACTTTGCAGATGGCCCATTGGGGCAGCTTGATGGGGTAGAGTCTTTCTCTGGATGCATCGTGCACATGAGTGGCAGTATTCTTCAACCTCAGCCCTCATGCAGGGCCAATAGAAACGGTTCCTAACGAGTTGGAAGGTCCTTTCCGCCCCTAGGTGGCCATGGTTGTCGTGCAGAGCAACCATGACAGTCTCTCTATGTTTCTCGGGCAGGAACAATTGCCATTTGTCTTCCAGGTCATCAGAGGGGCCCCTTCGGTAGACCACTCCCTGATGCACCTGCAACCTGTCCCACTCCTTCCTCAACAGGCGAGCTTCCTTTGAACGGTGACGTAGGAGCCTATTCGGATCCTGATTCTCCAGGGCCTCTAGGACCAATCTCCCCATGGGGTCTTCCAATTGGTCAGATCTCAACTCCTTTTTGGACAGTTTTGGCAAGTTATCTTCCCCCAGTTGGGTTACCCCACAGTACTGCTTGGGAACTCCTACTATGGTAACCCATATTTCTTCTGCTCTTGAGCCGCCACTGGCTTGAAGTTCAGCCCCTCGACAGAGGGCCAGCACCCCGTCGGGTGCCACTTGGGTCCAATCTTCTGTACTGCAGGTGGGGACATGAGATCTTCTAGACAAGGCATCTGCATCTCGATTTCCAGTCCCAGGCCTGTACTTTAGGCTGAAATTGAAGGCAGACAGTGCCGCCAGCCATCTATGTCCTGTGGCATCCAGCTTTGCTGTGGTAAAAAGATAGGTAAGGGGGTTGTTGTCGGTTTTCACAGTGAATTTTGCCCCATACAGATAGCCTCTGAGTTTGTCAACTACCGCCCACTTAATTGCCAGGAACTCCAACTTATGGGTGGGATAGTTCTTTTCAGAGGGAGTCAGACTTCTGCTCACATATGCAACGGGTCTCAGTTGCCCTTCATGCTCCTGGTAGAGCACTCCTCCCAGACCATCATGACTGCCATCTACGTGAAGTTCATAAGGCTTCTTTGGGTCTGCGTAGGCCAGGACAGGGGCAGTGGTTAAGTTTTTCTTCAACATCTGAAAGGCATCTTCACATTTCTCATTCCACTGGTCCTTGACTGACTCCCCTGGCTTCCTGAGGCCCGAGTCATCCTCTTTCCCCTCCGTCTTGAGCAGCTCATTCAGAGGCCTGGCTATCCGAGCAAACTCCTCCACGAACCTCCTATAATAGGAACAGAACCCCAAGAAAGATCTGAGTTCTGTCACAGTGGTGGGCCTTGGCCAGGAGGTGACTGCCTCCAACTTTTCAGGGTCTGTGGCTACCCCATCCTCGGACACTATGTGTCCCAGATAGTTGACTGATGACTGATAGAACTGGCATTTTTCAGGTGAGAGCTTGAGTCCTTCCTCACTCAGTCTTTTCAAAACTTTCTCCAGCCTCTCTTCATGTTCTTCCAAGGTTCTCCCGAAGACAATGATGTCATCTAAGTATACAAGGACCTCGATGAGGTTCATGTGTTCTACAGTCTTCTCCATGAGACGTTGGAAGGTGGCTGGGGCTCCAGACAGACCTTGGGGCATCCGGTCAAATTCAAAGAACCCTACTGGGGTTATGAAAGCCGTCTTCTCTTTGTCTTCTGGATGCATAGGGATTTGATAGTACCCGCTCTTGAGGTCCATAACACTGAACCACTTGGCTCCAGACAAGCTCTGCAGGGCATCCTCTATCCTCGGAGTGGTGTACTGGTCGGGTACGGTTCTCCTGTTGAGGGTCCTGTAGTCTATGTACAGCCTCAACGTCCCATTCTTCTTTCTGACCACCACTATTGGGGAGGCGTAGGGGCTTCTAGATTCTCGAATCACACCGGTTTGCTTGAGCTCGGCGAGCTGTTCCCTCAAGTCCTCGAGGTCTGCTAACGGAACTCGCCTGACTCTTTCCCTGAAGGGCTTGTCTTCCTGGAGGCGGATTCGATGGGTGGCACTCCTTGCACACCCCACATCGAACTCATCTTGGGAGAAGATCTTTTTCCACCTGGTCAACTGGGCCTTGGCTCTCTCTTTCCAAGCCCTGGGCAGGTTTGGGTTCTCCATGAAAAGTTTCTCCCACACAGTGCTTTCTCCATCTGTCTTCTCCACATCCGACAGAGCAACTGGGGTAGCAGGGCTCACCTGGCCCAGCAACATCCTTCCTGGGATCTCCATGGGGCCATCCGTAGTATTCCCGACACTCACAGGTACCTTACAGTGGGCCTTCTTCAGGGCCCTCAACGGAACCACCTCTGGGACTACTTCTAGGCCCGAATGTTCTCCCCTTGGATCGGGTTCCAACATAACAAAGGGCCCGGGCTGCTCCCAAGTGAGTTTCACAGTGGCTTTCAAACAGGCTACTTCACCAGGCTGCAGCACTATTCCTCTTCTTCCCAGCCTCCAGACCTTCCCTACCCCCTCTTCTGGGGCCTTCTGTTCTAAGATCAGTCGTTGGTAGGCTGTCTTCAACATTGGGTGGATCTCAGTGCTGGGGTCTTTCCCTTTTGTTAGAGGGGCCAAGAGTCTCCGGACCAGATCCGTGTTGGTCCCTATTATTAGGGAACTCTTGTTAGCTCCAGGCGGTCAGGGGCATACCACAGCTAAGGTATCGAACACTTCGGCCTTCCCGGCTATGGACGGGTCGAAAGTCAGTTTTATAGACAGATAGCCATCATAAGGGAAACACTCTGTCCCAATTCCCCATATCGCCAGCTCTTCAATCTTCTGGATGGGTAGGTGACTTAGATGCTTGTCATAAAAGTCCCAGTACAACAGGGTCACTTGTGCCCCAGTATCCAATATGGCTCTTGTGTAGACTCCCTCTACTTGGACAGGTACTATCGGGGAGGGACCTACCAGCTTCTCTGAATATCGCTTCGAAGGGGTCTCTTTCTTTGGATCTTTGCGTCTCCCTTTTGGACTTTCTTTCTTCCATTTCTCTTTGGACTTAAGTCTCTCTTGGGCCTGGTATGCATTGATCTCCCTCCTTTTAATGGGTGTAACTACCCGCTGAGGGACATTACTCTCTTTCTTTGGTGTACGTTCCCACTGAGGAACCTTGTGTTTCTTCTGAGGGGTCTTGTCCACTCTTTTTATGTGCTTCTCATTCAGTTTGGAGCTCACTGGAGATGATGGGCACCCGGTTGACTCCTTCACCGGGGCCCTCTGAAGTTTTCCGCCGGCTTGCGGTTATTCAGTTTTTTTTTTTGGGGACTGGAACACACTTTGGCCGCATGACCAACCCCTCCGCAGTTGAAACAAGTCATGTCCCCCCAATCTTGTAGGGATGCGGGCGCTGAGGTGTTTGGGAACAGTTCCTTCCTTGGTCCTTCCCTCTCTGGTATCCCTGGATCCTTTTCCATCAGAGAGGTCAGCATCTCCACCTGGGACATCTGTGACTTCAAGGTATCCACCTCTGAGTCTCTTTCCAGGGTCATGGCTGTCCTGACCATCACCGGAGGAGGATTAACTGACTCAGCTGGTTGGTTCCTCTTCTTCTCCTCCAGCATAGCTTCTTCCTCTCTGACTACTCGGATCAAGTCAGGGTACTCCAGGCTCTTCCCGTCCTGTCTTGTGCGTAGCGCCAATGCAATGTGGTCCAGGGGCTGAGATCCTCTCATCACCTGCTGAACACGGGCCTCATCCACCTTCTGCGGGTCGATCCCCTTCTTCAGGATCATCTTATGCAGGATCTTATCCAACGCCGCATGAACTCTGACAGTTTCTCTCCTGTCTTTTGGTAACAGTGCTCCAGCTGGTAAGTGAGCTCAGTAATTTTCTCTGTTCCACCGAAAACATTCTGTAGAATGTCCAGATAATCCTGCGCATCACAGTCTGTCTTGCTCATCTTGAGGTTGCGTACAGCCTCTAGAGCAGGCCCCTTCAAGCTCTCAGCGATTCTCTGCTTCTTTCTGTGGTCTGGGACTTCCCATTCCTCTAAGGCCAGAGTGGCACTGTCTAACCACTCCTCAAACCCCTCTTCACCCGAAGGTACAGGTTTCCTTCCAGAGAATATTCTGAGTTTCCTGTATCCCGACATTTGGTATTCTGTGGGATCTTTCTTACACTGGGCTACAATCTCCCCCAGGACCGCGCACAGCTCTGCACTGAGGGTGGCCGGTGGTGGCCCGGGACTCTCTTTAGCCTTCCGGTTTTCTGCTTTTGGGGACAGTGGTGGAGATATCTGTGGAGATGATGGTTTAGGTGTCTGAATCCATCCTTCTGGTATAAGTGGCAGCGCATGTATTAAGCTATAGGTCTGATCATCCATCGCTTTTATACTTGGACCCTTAAAATGTTCTGGGATTTCCTTCATCCAAGCTATTAGTGCGTGGGTCAGTGAGGCATTCATCCTGACATCCATCACCCATACCTTCTGTTGCGGGGACAGTGAGGTTACTAACCGCTTCACCGCTTCTTCTTGCCAGGTCCCTGGGAGTTCTATGACTACGGATGCGGCTGAATCTGTGTAGGCCGCCTTGCACCACTGTTCTACTTCCAGTGGGTCCATGCTGGTACTTTTGGCGCGTTACTTGCTGCAACAGGATCCCGGACTCGAGAGCCCCCACGTGTAGCGCTACCCCCAGTTAAGAGAGCCGCTGGATTTGTTTCGGGCCCTGTGTACAGCACCGCCAACCCCCGGCAATCTACTCGACCCACTCTGGCACAGCTAGTCTAGGGATTGTTCTCGTATCACAATCTAACAGTATATGCACACAATCTATCTGTATTTGCAAGGGTAACCTCTTTACATTAAGATAACACTCTGATAGCAAGTGATAAAATATAACGTTTCTTTACTTTGGATAAAAGCCACAAGGTTAACACATAACACATATATGTCGGCAGAGCCCTGCAGACAGAAAGTATAATACAGGCGATTACCCGCCAAGTGCAGCTATCTCTATCTATGCGCCCTTATGGCGCAGCAACAAAAGTTCTACCTACAGATCAGGCCTGACCCAGCTTTAGACTCAGTCTCTGGAAGATCAATTTCTTTGCATGCAACTTGACTGGTGTTGCACAACAGGAACAGTAATTTGTAATCCAACGGGTAGGAAAATTAAAAGGGAGAATAAACCACTCACAGGAGACTACTCAACTCAGTCCCGCCACTAGTCTCCTGTGGGACAGTAAATAGAACCAGGAGGGCCAAGGCAGTCTCTAGGCCTAGTTAAAGTACAGTTTATATGAATGAGCAGGTGCTCGCTCACCACTCCGGACGCGATCCCAGTCCGGAACTCCCACCTACTGTGTCTCCGCACACAGTGTCCGCAACGGCCGGGTCCCCGGTCCAACTGATGTCCAAACTCGACAAGTCAGGTGCCACCCAGGCTCCGCAGTGGGGTGGAAGGCTCTCTGGAAGTTTGTGCAAGGCCCCTGGCTTCAGGCCCTGCACTGCAGCAGATCCGCACAAGAAGACCTGTTGATTGCAGCGCGGTGTCCCAAAGAGCCAGAGCTCCGCCTCCCCTCTTCCTATATAGCCCCTCCCATGAGTCTCTGCGGTGGCTCTATGCACCCTGGGTGCCGAACGGGGTTCTGGGTAACGTAGTCCCAGGGCCTTAAAGGAGACCCCGCTACACATACATTTGCAAATACATGTGAAAGCCACACTACCACGTCAAGGCGCCTCTAATAAGTGTGTTCCCTAACTCCAAACTATCAGAGTTTCCTTAACTAAGAAACATACTGTATATAGCAATGCACAAACAGAGAATATACTCACCCAGGGGAAGATAATCCTCCTAAGGGCAGTTCAGACATGAACCTTTCCCGCACCACACGTCTATATGCTGCCCTTGCAAGATGCGTTTAGGTGCCATTAATTGTTAACATTGCGTTTGCGGCCACCAAACCACATGGTACCGCTTTACTATGCGGTTTGGTGTGGTGCGATCTGATAAAGTAGTGGTTGCACTACTTTTTGCAAGTTCCTGTGTGTTTGGCAGCCCATTCATTGAATGGTCTGTTAAAATCAGACCACACAGGATTGGGCGGTAACAATTATGTTCGAATGCGCACATTCCATTGTGAACCAGCCCTAAAAGAATATCAATACACCATAAACCTATACATCACTTATTGGTTGAACTGGATGGACTTGTGCCTTTTTTCAACCAGACTAACTATGTAACTATCACATTTACAAAGCAGCTGAAGGTTTCCCGTATGTGTCTGAATCAAATTTAAAAAGCAATAGTGGCAGCCACTGCAATTTGTTTAAAACTAGCACAACAGGGATCCCCAGCACACTTTTAAGCTAGCCAGCAAAAATACCTGTAAATGCATGTAGAAGCCACCCTGCTGCATCTTAAGCACACTGTTCAGAAATTCTGTGACATGCAACATTTGATTTTGCTCCTTAAAGCTGAACTCTAGGCAAACAGCTAAATACACAGGTGAAATACATATTACATATCTGTAATAGGATCTGTAGTTCTGTCCATCCAGTTCAGAGAATACATGGCTCTGCCACACAGTGCAGAACTATCTGGCATGGTAGGACACTTACATTTTCTCTGCACCAGTTAAGCAACACATACATAGCTTCCCCCTCCCTGTAACTGGATGAATCTGTGGGACAGTTTGCTGGCACCATGGCTGATATGGTTGAAGGCCTTTTACAATAAAGGTCTTTCCTTGAACCCTTCCTGAATGATTAGGCTTGGGACAGGCATGCAGAATATAACACATACTGTATACATAGCCACTCTGTACTCAAATATTGGCCAATTTAGGCAGGAGCCATTTATACCACCAGCATGCCTTGGGGTATGGGAGGAAACCAGAGTACCCAGAAGAAACTCAAGCAAGCACAGGGAGAACATGTAACTCCTTGCAGATAGTGCTCTGGCCAAGGTTCAAACAAAGCACTTCAGTACTGCAAGGCATAAGTGCTACTGGTGAAGCCACTGTGCCACTGCTATACTCTTTCTTTAGTTCTTTGTGAATTACTGCCCTATAATCAAACCAGTGACTCTGAATTTAATAAAACCATTGTATAAGTATAATTAGCCATGCATTTTTAGACTGATAGGTTATAAATAGCAGCCTCCGTATTTTCTCAGGACAGGTGTGTTGAATGGCACCCTACTGCGCATAGATGGAGTAAAGAAACACGTCTTTCTCTTAACTCACCACAATGCATGTAATATTGAGCCCTTGCATTGCCTTGAGATGCTCTGCAAAAAACAAGGCAGGTGCATCTGTATGCATGGAAAAGCCGGCACTTAAGCCTTATAATGCTGAAACGCATCCGAACTGTTTTTATCTGTTAATCTTACCGTGTGAAGATTTTACAACCCACGGATGTGTGCAGGTTTTGCATGTAGTCGATTGTAAAGGTTTAAAGGAGCCTCAGCCAAAGCACTGTCATCAGCGAACTGAATTTGGATCCATCCCGATTGAGTATGGTGAGACCCTTTTTTTTTTTTTTGGAGAGGTACATTTGTATGACCTTAAGTTTGGTCAGCCTAAAGATGTTCATATTCATGTGTTTTCTAGATGGATTATTATTCTGTATCTAGACTCCAATAATAAACAGAAGCATAACACCATAAGTTAGTGTTTTTATATGAACTAATTTGATTGTTCAGCCTTGGTTAAAACTCACAGAAGCTGAACATCATTCCATCCTGTTACTTACACATGGTCTCCATATGTCCAAAAGTCCCACAGAAGGTCTCATATGTTTGCAGCAATTGTTCCCTCTATCCTGCAGGCAGTATGCTATTTACATATTGATTGACAGTATGCTGGCAGGGGAATATATTGAGTAACACTTTATGAAACACATGGCCTTTCTACAAATTGTAATAGGCCTGATGTATGAAAATGTTTGAAAGAAGACTTGTCTCTATTGCTTGCTGCATTCCATCTTCATTCTTTGGGGTAGAAATTGAAGTGTAAAATCAAAGTGGTATGTATGGACAAAGCAGAAAATGTTCTTCATAAACCTAAAGGTGTGATAATGTGTCTGACAACCCATTCACTTTATAAACTACAGACATGCACCAGGATTCAATGAACGACTGCAAAGTTTTATAACACTTTGTAAGTGCTCATATCTAGACAGGTAGGGATTTTCTTGCCAAGGTTGCTTATTTTAGTTAGCCTTAACACAATAGCCTAGGAGAAGGGATGAAGAAACTGATGTGCTCAAAGAAGAGTCTCACATGAAGCAGACAATCACATTTTTCAAACACTTTGTTTTACCCTCTCAATATGTAGAAGCTGGAAGGCCTCCTATGACTATGGGGCACTACCCCATATCAGAATATCAAAGTGCAGGGAATGGTTGCCATTTGTGTTTAGGAGGGGGAGATGGTTGTTTCTGTTACAATAGCAATGCCTTTAATGCATTCAGCAAGTGAAAGTGGTAGTAAGGTGATTTACATTGTAAAGGTAATAAATCTTTTGCAGTTGGTGCTTTTTCATTTTTTTTTAACTCAGAGATGCCTAAAATACTAAATAGAAACTATAGATCATGGGAACATAACAGGAAATGAAAGGAAATCTCTCCTGTGAAGGGAAACTCCATCAATGACAGTTGTCAGGAAAAGAGATGTCCCTGTTAAAGATTTTTCATTACCTTTTTGTGCAATAACAACCATAACATTTTAGATGTTCCATCACATTGCCAATGGTTACCCAGGGGCAGATCCAGAGTCTTTTCTCGGGAGGGGCACTGCCAAAAAATATGTTTTTTTTGTGGGAATTTTATGGCTGGTGTCGGCGCTTCAATCATCCCGGCACCATGGTTGTTATGGTGTCAGGATGATTGAAGCGCATTATTTCTATTATTACATTGTAATATAAAATTAAATAGTTCAATGCAGAATCAGTGGGAGCCCCGAGTGTGTCACTTGCCACCGTCCGCATTTAAGTAGTTTGTGGTTTTAATATTGATGACGTCATCATATTAATTTTAATTGTCTGTGGGTGCTGGTGTGGGTTTTTTTGAGCATCAGTAATTTGTGTATTGATTTTTCTATTATTATTCAATAAATTTTTTTGTACCATTAAAAGTTATCTGTTTTCATAAGCGGCGTGGTCCACCTGTGGCTTCTTTATCCAGGGGGAGTCCAACTCTAGGTTTCTCCCTGGTGGGTTTTTCTTTATATATCTATCTATAGGCCACAGAGACCGCACCTGACTTGGTGAGTCCGCCATCTAAACGTCACACTGTGCGTCTGTTATTTTTCAGGCATAGTGTGAGTGTATATACATAGTGAGCACTGGGACCTCTCCCCTTCTTTTCCTGGCTATATCCTTGGTCCGTGTACCATTTGGCCATATTGGCCGTTTTTCTGGACCCTCTGCTCCTATAGGTATATTTTCAAATAAGAATTGAATTTTTCACATTTGATGCTCTGTAATTACCTTACTACCATAACCCACTCATTCACCAGTCGCAGAGTTTACACCACTGTATTGGTTCTTTAGTCTTTTATTTTTTCCATCCTTACTGGTATGGCCTATCAATTGGGTGATGATATTGACCTAGAAATCCAATCTGCCTTCACTAGGGAACCATGCACTGAGAAAGCAGATAACCAGCCCATTAAGGATCTGTTCAAACAACATAAAAAATTGAACAAATTGACCTCCACAATCCCGGAAGTGAACCACCATTACTTCACTTCTGGTTTCGTGTTCAATTGTGGATGGTCAAAATAGCAAAGGTATCATATATTTTTTATCTTTATATAATCCCATGAACAAAAATTGTTAAAATGTCAAAATATATTAAGTTAAAAGAAGGACAGGAAAACTCCAGATTGCCTTAAGTGACAGCGTTTAACCAAGCCTCGCTGTCAATCTATAGCATCCCAGCATCACTTCCGCTGCAGACTGTATAGGATGCGATGTGAGTATCGCCGGATCCAGCCCTTGCTATGAAAACGAGGCCTGGACACGGCACCAACACGTCACATCCGCCGTGGAGCAAGGCTGGAGGAAACCGGAAGTGGCGTAAACCAGGTCTCACTCTGAAGAGCGAGACGTCGGTCCGCCGCACTCCGCAGCCACGCCTCTACATTTGATCACACGGACGGCGCTGGCAAGCACACACTACACACACCAGTTGGTCCGCCCCTCCACAGCACACAATGCACATCCTCCCCAATCCAAAGGGAAGCGCGTCTCAAGCTGGAGGGCAGACTACAAACAAGATGTATATTACTCAGAAATAGTACCTCTAAAAACTAACTGTGCATAGAAGTGACACTATCAGAGTTGTAATAGTGTATGTTTTAAGTAGAATGTCTCACACAATGTGTCATATCTAATATGTTATATTAAGTGTACAGTTCTGTGCGATCTGTGTGTGGTTAATACACACAACCGCACTAAATAAGTACAATAACAACATTTGTGTACAATAAGTGCTGGTCAACAAAATGAAAACCAATATTAATAGAATCAATACTGACAGTCAATATCAATAAAAATGACATGGGCATTAATATCAATATCAAAACTACCATTATTAAAATGCATGTGAATTAACAGATACGCATATTAAAAAATGAAATGAAATTAAGATGAATAAATAAAGAGAAGTCGTATTGTAATGAATAATGATCAGGACATGTTGATAAAGGAATTAATATCCCACTCGACATTCATTCCCTGTGGCTGGTAGGTCTGAAGCTCATATATCCAGAATGTCTCCAGTCTGGATACTCCTCCAGTAGTGGCTCCACCCCTCCATGGAGCAACAAAATGGTCTATGACCAGGAATTGAGTGCCATTAGGGTTTCGGGCATGGTGTTGCCGATAATGTCTGGGGACAGTATGTTTGATACTCCCAAATTTTATTTTACTCACATGTTCAGATACCATGGCAGTAAAAGATCTAATAGTTCTACCCACGTACTGTTTACCGCATGGGTAGGTCAACAGATATACCACATGGGTTGTGGCACACGTACAAAAATGTTTTATGGGGTAGACTTTGTTGGTCACTGAGGATCTGAATTCCTTAGTAGGCCTTCTTCCACATGTATTATGTTTACAAACAATGCATTTTTTGCAGGGATAATAACCCGTCCAATTATGGAAGAAAGTGGGTTTTATGGGCGGATTTATGATGTTGGGTGCAATTTTGTTTTGAAGAGAGGGTAATCCTTTGTATATTACCTTAGGTCTTTCTGGTATGAGTGTACCCAGCACCCTATCATTCCTTAGTATCCCCCAATGTTTTTCAAAAATGGCTTTTATATGTTTATATTGATTCGAAAAGGTAGTAAGGAAAGACCATTTGAAGGTATCATTTCCTTCTTTGGGTAATCTTTTTTTGAATAATGAAGATCTTTCTGTATCCAACACTCTCTTCAAATCACTTTCTATTTCCACCTGATTATACCCTTTTTCCAAAAATCTGTTTTTTAGCACGTTTGCTTGTGCCACAAAGGTTTCTGTTTCTGTACAGTTCCTGCGAAGGCGCAGGAACTGACTCTTGGGGACCGACTTCAACCACGACCCATGATGGCAACTGTTCATGGGTATAAACCCATTTCTGTCGGTAGGCTTGAAGTAGGTGCTAAATTTAAATTGTTGTTCAGATCTTTCAATCTGTAGGTCTAGAAAGTGTATCATGGACTGACTGGATTCATGTGTAAGAGTAATGCCTCTATCGTTGTTGTTTAACGTAGAGAAAAAATTCTCTAACGTCAATGAAGTTCCAGCCCATAGGAGGAGGACGTCGTCTATGTACCTGGCCCAAAGCAGAAGCCGAGGCTCCTGCAGGGCATAGACGGCGTCCTCCTCCCACTTGGCCATGAATAGATTGGCCAAACTAGGTGCAAATTTTGCCCCCATTGCCACACCTTTCTGTTGGAGATAATAATGCCCATCAAACCAGAAATAATTGTGTTGTGTCGCAAATTCTAATAGTTCCATGATGAAACTAACCTGTGGGGCAGCCAACGTGAGGTCCCTATTCAAAAATTCTTGAGCAGCCTCCATACCCCTATGATGTGGGATGCAGGTGTATAGGGACGCCACATCCGCCGTGGCCATGATAAATCCGCCCTCAAAAGTTACCGACATAAGGCGTTGAATGACATCTTTAGTGTCTTTTAAATAGGATGGTGTGGTCTTGACAGAAGGTTGCAAGAAAAAATCTATATATCTACCTATCTTTGATGTAACGGAATCTATCCCACTAATGATGGGACGTCCGGGAGGGTGAAGAGGAGCTTTATGAATTTTAGGTAGATAGTATATAATTGGAATTCTAGGGGCCAAGGGAACAAGAAACGACTTCTCTTTGTAATTTAAAATTTTAGAATCAAAACCTCTAGTGATTAAACTAGTAAATTTTTTATTATACTTAGGGGTGGGATTACTGTATATTTCTTTATAGGTATCTTGATCGCTCAAGATGTTATACATTTCTTCCATATAGCTTGTTTTATCTAGCAAAACAATGCCTCCGCCTTTGTCAGCGGGGCGTATGACTAGATCTTTGTTGTCGCATAGGGTTTTAAGGCCCTTGCTAGGTAAAGGATTATTAGAAATTTTCTTTAAAGGTAATTTGGCCAAATCCTGAAGGACCAAATCTCTGAACATGTTAAGGGCTGGAGCAAGCTTATTAGGAGGATTAAAAAGCGAGGGGTTAGCCAACCCTGAATGGACAGTACCTGACGTGGCTGCCCTTGCTATATTTCTAGTGGGATTTGTAGTGATATAGCGTTGAATATTGATTTTTCTAACATACTTGTGTATATCTACAAAAGTGTTAAATTTATTACGTTTTCATGGAGGGGCAAATTTGAGACCCTTATCTAAAACCATCTTTTCTTCTGAAGACAATGTGACGCTACTTAAGTTGAACACACCTTGACAGGTCATGTTCGACTTTTCTTTCCTCCTTTGTGCCCTCCTCTCTCCTCTGGACCCTCTCTTGTTTCGGGACCCCTTTTTCTTCTTGGGGGGTCCTCCCGAAAAACCTGAGAGGGATGAGGATTGGGATATGGAGATCGATCAAAATCAGCACTGGGATACGGATATACTCGGTCGTCATGCTGATCCTGAAGAGGGAAATATCTATTATAAGTAGATGGGTATCCATGTTGGGGGGGGTGAGAGTTGTCATAAAAACTGGATGGTGATCCCCTTTGATACGACTTCTCTCTCTCTTGATACTGTTGATTGTAATCATAGTTGGAATGATTACCTCTATGTCCCCCACCTCTTCTACTGGAACTATGTCCCCTCCCCCTTTGAGTGTTTTTAGGGGTATGAGTATTTTGGGGTACACCAACTTGTGTACGATCACTAGGTTGTTGGTTCCTATTCATAGAAGGTTTAGGTTGGTTAAAGTGTGCAATTGGAGGTGCCACCACTCCTAAGCCTGAAGAATTTACCTCCATGGTGGAGTCTGGTGTAGGTGGCTTCTGCCAGCTGTACACTTTCCCAGACTTATAATCACTGATATCGCGTGAGTATTTTTTATGTCTTTTCATTCTCTGGTCTTTATCTTCTTTAATGAGGTGTGTTTGAAGATTAGAGGACAAAGTGTTGTATTCAACTGTATTTTTATATACAAGTAATACATCTTTAAGTTCCTTAATTTCTCTATCTAAAACCAGAAGACGGTTACGTTTCCTAGTAATAAGGAAATCAAGAAAATTTGTCCCAGCCTCATTAAAGTATTTGAACCAGGAATCCAGATCTATTTCTCCTTGCTGTGGATGTACATCCCATCTGAGACTCCGAGGTACCATGTTCTCTGCAACATATTGCTCCAGAAAAACAAGGTCCCATTGGAGATGGAGTTCTGACACCATGATGTTTTTAAGCCTCAAAAATAGACCTGCTACTTCGGTGTCATTGCCTGTGACAACAAACACACCCTCAGTGTTCACTACCCGTGAAGCACGATAATCAAAAACATCCATAGTCCAAACGACTAAAAAGATGTTATTAAACAAATGAATATTAATGTGAAAAAAATCTCTCCTGCAGCAATATAAAATCTATGAACTATTGGTGTAAAAAAAGGGGGGTAATACTGCGCTGGACAAATATATATATATATGTGCACCAAGGGAGCCGCCAACACTACCAATAGAAAAAGGTAAAAGTGATAGAAAATAAAAGTGTAGCGCTACCTGGATAAACGGTGTATCATAATGAATAAATACACAATTATAATGAAATAAACATGTGAAAACACCCAAAATAACGTGCTAAGTGATACATGTGTAATGGTGACTAAACAATAATGGTAAAAGCCATGATGGTAAACACAACATGAAATAAATATTTTTTCTAATCACACAAAGTCCATGGAAAGAAAAAATATATCTAAAAAATAAGGTTCAATCCTGGAGAACGTGTTCGGTCAAAATGTGAACTTGCATTCCAAAAAATTTTTTCTGTGTAGAAAAGAGATGTGAAAACCGCCACCAAGGGTGAGTTGAAGGAGGCTTACCAGAAGTCTCGGACTTGGAGAGGCATACGCCACCCAAATCAGAGAAGGCTTTGAGGGTTGGTTAAACCCAATATGGAAGGTCTGGAAGTGAAGGGTATTCTGGAATCGAAGGAGTTTAGCCACTTCAATCACACGGGGTATCCAACACGCCAGTCACCAATATATATAAGAGGGCTCGGTATCCAGAATGCATGGGTGTGAAAATATAAAAAAACTCACATAGCATGATACCGTTTGGAAAGGATTTAATAAAAAAGCGTAACAAAGTAACACTCACATTTAGGATGGTCTTAAAAGCATGATATCAGGTACAAGAGCGATGTGTACGAACAGGTCCACCCGACTAGTTTCGATTAAATAATCATCATCTGGGGTAAGGACCTTGTCCCACACACATCGCAAATAAATGAACAAATTGACCTCCACAATCCCGGAAGTGAACCACCATTACTTCACTTCCGGTTTCGTGTTCAATTGTGGATGGTCAAAATAGCAAAGGTATCATATATTTTTTATCTTTATATAATCCCATGAACAAAAATTGTTAAAATGTCAAAATATATTAAGTTAAAAGAAGGACAGGAAAACTCCAGATTGCCTTAAGTGACAGCGTTTAACCAAGCCTCGCTGTCAATCTATAGCATCCCAGCATCACTTCCGCTGCAGACTGTATAGGATGCGATGTGAGTATCGCCGGATCCAGCCCTCGCTATGAAAACGAGGCCTGGACACGGCGCCAACACGTCACATCCGCCGTGGAGCAAGGCTGGAGGAAACCGGAAGTGGCGTAAACCAGGCCTCGCTCTGAAGAGCGAGACGTCGGTCCGTTGCACTCCGCAGCCACGCCTCTACATTTGATCACACGGACGGCGCTGGCAAGCACACACTACACACACCAGTTGGTCCGCCCCTCCACAGCACGCAACGCACATCCTCCCCAATCCAAAGGGAAGCGCGTATCAAGCTGGAGGGCAGACTACAAACAAGATGTATATTACTCAGAAATAGTACCTCTAAAAACTAACTGTGCATAGAAGTGACACTATCAGAGTTGTAATAGTGTATGTTTTAAGTAGAATGTCTCACACAATGTGTCATATCTAATATGTTATATTAAGTGTACAGTTCTGTGCGATCTGTGTGTGGTTAATACACACAACCGCACTAAATAAGTACAATAACAACATTTGTGTACAATAAGTGCTGGTCAACAAAATGAAAACCAATATTAATAGAATCAATACTGACAGTCAATATCAATAAAAATGACATGGGCATTAATATCAATATCAAAACTACCATTATTAAAATGCATGTGAATTAACAGATGCGCATATTAAAAAATGAAATGAAATTAAGATGAATAAATAAAGAGAAGTCGTATTGTAATGAATAATGATCAGGACATGTTGATAAAGGAATTAATATCCCACTCGACATTCATTCCCTGTGGCTGGTAGGTCTGAAGCTCAAATATCCAGAATGTCTCCAGTCTGATGAGCCGAACACCCCCGGGTTCGGTTCGCACCAGAACCCGCGAACGGACCGAAAGTTCGTACGAACATTAGAACCCTATTAAATACAATGGATGCGAACGTTCAAATTCTAAAGTGCTAATTATAACGACTATTATGCATGTTATTGTCCTAAAAAGGGTTTGGGAACCCGGGTTCTGCACCAGGGGACATGTATCAATGCAAAAAGAAGTTTTAAAAACGGTCGTTTTTCGGGAGCAGTCATTTTAATGATGCATAAAGTGAAAAAAAAAGTCAAATATTCCTTTAAATATCGTACCTGGGGGGTGTCTAAAGTATGCCTGTGAAGTGCCACGTGTTTCCCGTGTTTAGAACTGTCCCTGCACAAAATGACACTTCTAAAGGAAAAAAAAGCCATTTAAAACTGCTTGCGGCTTTAATGTAACGTCTGGTCCCGGTAATATGGATGAAAATCTTTAAGAAAAATGGCATAGCTACCCCATGACCCCCCCCCCCCCTACCCCAGCCCATTACCAGCCCCTTTGGGTCTTGTATGGATATTAAGGGGAACCCCGCACATAAAATAAAAAAGGCCCTATATACTCTGAACAGCCGTATACAGGCGGTGCATACAAGACAGGGACTGTAGGTTTGTTCTTATGTAGAATCTGTTTGTAATTTTGAACAGGTACATTGTTTAAGTGTAGCTCCAGCCCAAAAATCTATTTTTAAACTTTTTGGAAAACATAGGTAAGGGTTATCACCCCTGTAACATTTGTTTTGCTGTCTGTGCCCCTGTTCAGAACATTTCACCTCACTTTCCGTCCCAATGACAACTGTTTTTGAAATGTGGTGTTTTTCTTGAAACAAGGATTGGTGATAAAGCATCAGTACAGAGGAGACACCTTTCTCCCATATTAATTCTTACAGGAGAGAATTTTCCTTCCTAGGGGTAGATTTCCTCTCACTTCCTGTTGTCTTCTTGCGTTTGCAAGTAGGAGTCGTTTGTAAGTTGGATGTTTGAAAGTAGGGACCTGCCGTATATACTCTGCAGAAATAGGCCCCTTAGTTGTTGGTGTTGGCACAACACTGTAAGCACTCACAGTTACTCTTGGTTGGTGCTGGAACGCCCTGCTGTCAACTATTATATCAGGAATTGTAATTACATATAATTGTTGAACAGTGGTAGTAAAAATTGGGCCTTTGATGGTGGTGCTGGTGCCACAACACTGTAAGCCCTGACAGTTACTCTTGGTGGGTGCAGCAATGGGCCCTGCTGTGAATTATTAGATCAAGAATTGTAATTGCATGCCCCTGTTGAACAGGGGCTGAAAAATTGGGCCTTTCGTGGTGGTGGTGGTGGTGGTGGTGTTGCCACAACACTGTAAGCCCTCAGAGTTACTCTTGGTGGGTGCAGGAATGGGCCCTGCTGTGAATTATTAGATCAAGAATTGTAATTACATGCCCCTTTTGAACAGGGGCTGAAAAATTGGGCCTTTCGGGGTGGTGGTGGTGGTGGCGTTGCCACAACACTGTAAGCCCTCAGAGTTACTCTTGGTGGGTGCAGCAATGGGCCCTGCTGTGAATTATTAGATCAAGAATTGTAATTACATGCCCCTGTTGAACAGGGGCTGAAAAATTGGGCATTAGGCACTGGTGGCACAACACTGCAACCCCTCACAGATACTGTACTTGGAGCACAGCAATGAGCCCTGTTGCAAAGTATTGCTTCAAAAATTGTAATTACACGCCCCTGTTAAACAGGGGCTGAAAAATTGGGCGTTAGGCACTGGTGGCGGCACCCATAAACAAAAATGATCTTCCAAGCTATCATCATCAATCGTATCATTGAGGACTCGGAGGAGGAGGATAGCCAGTCAACATAACAGCACAGGCACTCAGCATCAGCATCAGTCTTGAAGGGATGTGACATGTTAAAATCAATTAGTCTGTTATATCAGCATCAGGTGTGTGGTAGCTGGTGGTGATCCAAGACTGGTTCATCTTGATGAAAGTCAGTCGATCAACCGAGTCGGTGGACAGGCGCACCCTGTGATCCGTGACAAATCCTCCAGCAGCACTGAATGTGCGTTCCGAAAGAACGCTGGATGCAGGACAGGCCAGTAGCTCAATTGCATACTGTGCAAGCTCTGGCCAGTGATCCATCCTCAAGACCCAGTAAGCCAGAGGATTTTCGGTGGGGAAGGTGTCCAAGTCTGACCTTGCCCCTAGATATTCCTGCACCATGTTTATCAGACGCTGGCGATGGTTGCTGGAACCGATCATACTTTGGGGCTGCGGACTAAAGAATTGTCTGAACGCATCGGTCAGACGGCCACCTTCCCCACCGCTCCTTCTTTGACTGGCCGAAGCCTCAGCAACTCGTTGTCCAGGACCAGGAGTTTGTAATCTCCCAGTCTCTGGGAACGCGTTGCACAGACCTTTCTGCAAGGCCTCCCGGAGTTGTCTCATCCTCTGCTCCCTCTGCGACGGTAACATAAGGTCCGCAACCTTACCCTTGTACCATGGATCAAGGAGAGTGGCCAGCCAGTAATGGTCCCTCTCCTTGATCCGAAGAATACGAGGATCCTTCCGCAGACTTTGCAGGATCAGGGAGGCCATGCAGCGTAGGTTAGCTGAGGCATTCGGTCCGGAGTCCTCTGGGTCACTAAGGACGACATGATCCGCAGCCACCTCCTCCCAGCCACGTACAAGTCCACGGGTTTCTTGGGACTGTAAATTATCCCTAAAAGACTGCTGCTGTTGATGCTGCTGAGTGCCAGGCTCCACCTCCATGCTGACACAATCCTCCTCCTCCTCCTCCTCCTCATCCTCTTCCTGTGCGATGGGTGGGACAGAAGGAACACTGTCTGGGTAAAGGGGGCCTTGAGAGGCAAGGAAGTCCTCCTCTTCCTGCCTCTGTTCTGCCTCAAGTGCCCTGTCCATTATTCCACGCAGCGTGTGCTCCAACAGGTGGACAAGAGGTACAGTGTCACTGATGCATGCACTGTCACTGCTCACCATCCTCGTGGCCTCCTCAAATGGTGCCAGGACAGTGCATGCATCCCTGATCATGCCCCACTGGCGTGGAGAAAAAAAACCAAGCTCCCCTGACCCTGTCCTGGTGCCGTAGTCGCACAGGTACTCATTGATGGCCCTCTGCTGCGTGTGCAGCCGCTGCAGCATGGCCAACGTTGAGTTCCACCTGGTGGGCATGTCACATATAAGGCGGTTCTTGGGCAGGTTCAACTCCTTTTGCAGCTCAGCCAGGCGAGCACTGGCATTATAAGATCTGCGGAAATGCACACAGACTTTCCTGGCCTGCCTCAGGACATCCTGTAAGCCCGGGTACCTGCCCAAGAACCGCTGCACCACCAGGTTAAGGACGTGAGCCACACAGGGCACATGGGTCAGTTGTCCCTGTCGGAGGGCGGAGAGGAGGTTGGTGCCATTGTCGCAAACCACCATTCCTGGCTTAAGCTGGCGTGGCGTCAACCACCTCTCGGCCTGGCCCTGCAGAGCAGACAGGACCTCTGCCCCAGTGTGGCTTCTGTCCCCCAAACACACCAGCGCAAGCACAGCATGGCATCTTTTTGCCTGCGTACTTGCGTAGCCCCTTGAACGCCTATGGAGCACCGCTGGTTCAGAGGACAAAGCACAGGAAGAGGCCATGGAGGAAGAAGAAGAGGAGGGGGTGGAGGAGAGAGGTGTGTCACAACCAGTAGTAGCATTTTGGAGGCGTGGCGGTGGAACAACCTCCAACACTACTGCACCTTGTCCTGCATCCTTCCCAGCTGCCAAAAGAGTGACCCAATGGGCCGTGAAAGAAAGGTAACGTCCCTGTCCATGCCTGCTGGACCATGAGTCAGCGGTAATATGCATCTTACCGCTGACCGCCCTGTCCAGCGAGGCCAAGACATTGCCTTCCACATGCCGGTAGAGAGCCGGAATAGCCTTCCGTGAGAAAAAGTGGCGTTTGGGAACCTGCCACTGAGGAACCGCACATTGCACAAACTCACGGAAGGGGGCCGAGTCTACCAACTGAAAAGGCAGCAGTTGAAGCGCTAGCAATTTAGCCAAGCTAGCATTCAACCGCTGGGCATGTGGATGGCTGGGAGTGAACTTCTTTCGACGGTCCAGCAGCTGGGGCAGGGAAATTTGCCTGCTAGAATCAGACGTTGTTGTACTGCTAGCAGAGTGGCCGCAAGTACTTGGCTGTGACACACCTAATTCTACACCTTCATTCCTCTCAGTGCATGTTTCAGAGAGGACTGAAGTTATAGTGGGGTTGGAGATCCCAGCTGATGCGGTGCAAGGAGAGGTCCGCTTTGTTCTTTGGTGTGGGTCTTTGAGGTAGGCTTGCCAACGAGCTGCATGGCAGGTCAACATATGTCTGGTCAGGCATGTGGTACCCAAGCGGCTGATGTTTTGGCCACGCGATATACGCTTGAGACATATGTTGCAAACAGCAGCTGTGCGATCTGATGCACTAGCCTCAAAAAAGGCCCACACCAAAGAACTTTTTGAATGACGGGCAGAGGCAGCGCCCTGCACAGGCGGAGCTCTGCGGTGTGATTCCGTCAGTGTACTGCCCTTACGCTGGCCACCAAAGGGCATCCTGCCTCGTTGGAGATGTGCCTCCTCCTCATCCTCCTCCTCCTCCTCTCTCCTTTTAGGCACCCATGTGGAGTCAGTGACCTCATCATCCCCTCCCTCCTCATCACTGGAGCCAATCTGGCAGTATGCTGCAGCTGCTGGAACATGACTGCCAGATTGGTGTCCTTCTTGAGCATCCCCTCTGTCTGCTCTCACGCTACTGCCTTCCTCTAGCTGGGTTTCATCATCAGACCCTTTGAAACGCTGGGCATCCTCCTGGAGCATGTACCCAACACTGTGCTCAAACAGTTCGGGGGACTCCTCAGGAGGAGGACATGGTGGGTCTAGGGAAGGAGTGACTGATGATGAGTCTGACATTGATACCAGGGAAGAGGACGCTTTGGCAGCTGCTTTGCCAGTACCCTGAGCCTGGGTGAGAGAGGATGAGGAGGAGGAGGAGGGCTTGGTCATCCACTCTACCAAGTCTTCGGCATGATGTGGCTCAACATGTCCAGCTGCCGAAAAGAAGGACAAGCGTGTCCCATGGCCATGTGCTGATGACAATGCACCGCGTCCACGACCAGCACTGTTGCCCCCAGACACAGAGCCTGCTTGCCCTCTTTTATTGCCTCCTGACTGTCTGCCTCTCCTTGTTTGCCTTCCAGACATTCTAATAGATGGCCTGCAGGGAGATGGGAAAAAAGCAATAAGGGCTACCTTCAGGTGTCCTTCTCTGTCCCTTTACTTAAGGATTTCTAAATATGGTTGAGGATGATTGCTTTCGCACAGAATAGCACAATGACAATTTCCCTGACTGTCCAAAAAACAAGGATTTCAAAGATGGTTGATGAGGAATGCTTTAGCACAGTATAGCACAATGAGAATTTCCCTCACTGTCCTTCCCTGTCCCTACAAACAAGGTTTAGCACAGTAAAACACACTGACACTCTCCCTACCTATAGTTTTCTGTCCCTATAAAAAAAATTTTTTTTAAAGATGGTTGACGAGGAATGCTTTAGCACAGTATAGCACAATGAGAATTTCCCTCACTGTCCTTCCCTGTCCCTACAAACAAGGTTTAGCACAGTAAAACACACTGACACTCTCCCTACCTATAGTTTTCTGTCCCTATAAAAAAATTTTTTTTTAAAGATGGTTGATGAGGAATGCTTTAGCACAGTATAGCACAATGAGAATTTCCCTCACTGTCCTTCCCTGTCCCTACAAACAAGGTTTAGCACAGTAAAACACACTGACACTCTCCCTACCTATAGTTTTCTGTCCCTATAATTTTTTTTTTTTTAAAGATGGTTGATGAGGAATGCTTTAGCACAGTATAGCACAATGAGAATTTCCCTCACTGTCCTTCCCTGTCCCTACAAACAAGGTTTAGCACAGTAAAACACACTGACACTCTCCCTACCTATAGTTTTCTGTCCCTATAAAAAAATTTTTTTTTTAAAGATGGTTGATGAGGAATGCTTTAGCACAGTATAGCACAATGAGTATTTCCCTCACTGTCCTTCCCTGTTCCTACAAATAAGGTTTAGCACAGTAAAACACACTGACACTCTCCCTACCTATAGTTTTCTGTCCCTATAAAAATTTTTTTTTTTAAAGATGGTTGATGAGGAATGCTTTAGCACAGTATAGCACAATGAGAATTTCCCTCACTGTCCTTCCCTGTCCCTACAAACAAGGTTTAGCACAGTAAAACACACTGACACTCTCCCTACCTATAGTTTTCTGTCCCTATAATTTTTTTTTTTTTTAAAGATGGTTGATGAGGAATGCTTTAGCACAGTATAGCACAATGAGAATTTCCCTCACTGTCCTTCCCTGTCCCTACAAACAAGGTTTAGCACAGTAAAACACACTGACACTCTCCCTACCTATAGTTTTCTGTCCCTATAATTTTTTTTTTTTTTAAAGATGGTTGATGAGGAATGCTTTAGCACAGTATAGCACAATGAGAATTTCCCTCACTGTCCTTCCCTGTCCCTACAAACAAGGTTTAGCACAGTAAAACACACTGACACTCTCCCTACCTATAGTTTTCTGTCCCTATAAAAATTTTTTTTTTTAAAGATGGTTGATGAGGAATGCTTTAGCACAGTATAGCACAATGAGAATTTCCCTCACTGTCCTTCTCTGTCCCTACAAACAAGGTTTAGCACAGTAAAACACACTGACACTCTCCCTACCTATAGTTTTCTGTCCCTATAATTTTTTTTTTTTAAACATGGTTGATGAGGAATGCTTTAGCACAGTATAGCACAATGAGAATTTCCCTCACTGTCCTTCCTTGTCCCTACAAACAAGGTTTAGCACAGTAAAACACACTGACACTCTCCCTACCTATAGTTTTCTGTCCCTATAAAAATTTTTTTTTTTAAAGATGGTTGATGAGGAATGCTTTAGCACAGTATAGCACAATGAGAATTTCCCTCACTGTCCTTCCCTGTCCCTACAAACAAGGTTTAGCACAGTAAAACACACTGACACTCTCCCTACCTATAGTTTTCTGTCCCTATAAAAAATGTTTTTTTAAAGATGGTTGATGAGGAATGCTTTAGCACAGTATAGCACAATGAGAATTTCCCTCACTGTCCTTCCCTGTCCCTACAAACAAGGTTTAACACAGTAAAACACACTGACACTCTCCCTACCTATAGTTTTCTGTCCCTATAAAAATTTTTTTTTTTAAAGATGGTTGATGAGGAATGCTTTAGCACAGTATAGCACAATGAGAATTTCCCTCACTGTCCTTCCCTGTCCCTACAAACAAGGTTTAGCACAGTAAAACAGACTGACACTCTCCCTACCTATCCTTCTCTTTCCCTAAACTAAAGGAATCCAGGTTAAGCAAGAAAAAAAAATTTCACTGTCCCTGCCTATGCTTCTCTTTCCCTGCTCCGGAACACACTACACTAGGCCGCCGTGCTGGCGGCCTTTTATAGTGTGGGGCGTGTACTAAACACCCTCAGCAATAATTGGCCACAGGCATCCTGCCTGTGGCCAATCATTGCTCTCCTCGCTGCCGGCGCTGTGATTGGCCAAGCATGCGGGGTCACAGTGCATGCTTGGCCAATCACAGCGCCTGGATGACACTGCGATGGCGTAGTGCATTGTGGGCCGCGAATTAGGCGCGAACGGCCCAAATCGTTCGTTGTTCGGCGAACGATCGAACAGCCGATGTTCGAGTCGAACGTATGTTCGACTCGAACACCGAGCTCACCCCTATTCACGGGTAGTGAACACTGAGGGTGTGTTTGTTGTCACAGGCAATGACACCGAAGTAGCAGGTCTATTTTTGAGGCTTAAAAACATCATGGTGTCAGAACTCCATCTCCAATGGGACCTTGTTTTTCTGGAGCAATATGTTGCAGAGAACATGGTACCTCGGAGTCTCAGATGGGATGTACATCCACAGCAAGGAGAAATAGATCTGGATTCCTGGTTCAAATACTTTAATGAGGCTGGGACAAATTTTCTTGATTTCCTTATTACTAGGAAACGTAACCGTCTTCTGGTTTTAGATAGAGAAATTAAGGAACTTAAAGATGTATTACTTGTATATAAAAATACAGTTGAATACAACACTTTGTCCTCTAATCTTCAAACACACCTCATTAAAGAAGATAAAGACCAGAGAATGAAAAAACATAAAAAATACTCACGCGATATCGGTGATTATAAGTCTGGGAAAGTGTACAGCTGGCAGAAGCCACCTACACCAGACTCCGCCATGGAGGTAAATTCTTCAGGCTTAGGAGTGGTGGCACCTCCAATTGCACACTTTAACCAACCTAAACCTTCTATGAATAGGAACCAACAACCTAGTGATCGTACACAAGGTGGTGTACCCCAAAATACTCATACCCCTAAAAACACTCAAAGGGGGAGGGGACATAGTTCCAATAGAAGAGGTGGGGGACATAGAGGTAATCATTCCAACTATGATTACAATCAACAGTATCAAGAGAGAGAGAAGTCGTATCAAAGGGGATCACCATCCAGTTTTTATGACAACTCTCACCCCCCCAACATGGATACCCATCTACTTATAATAGATATTTCCCTCTTCAGGATCAGCATGACGACCGAGTATATCCGTATCCCAGTGCTGATTTTGATCGATCTCCATATCCCAATCCTCATCCCTCTCAGGTTTTTCGGGAGGACCCCCCAAGAAGAAAAAGGGGTCCCGAAACAAGAGAGTGTCCAGAGGAGGGAGGAGGGCACAAAGGAGGAAAGAAAAGTCGAACATGACCTGTCAAGGTGTGTTCAACTTAAGTAGCGTCACATTGTCTTCAGAAGAAAAGATGGTTTTAGATAAGGGTCTCAAATTTGCCCCTCCACGAAAACTTAATAAATGTAACACTTTTGTAGATATACACAAGTATGTTAGAAAAATCAATATTCAACACTATATCACTACAAATCCCACTAGAAATATAGCAAGGGCAGCCACGTCAGGTACTGTTCATTCAGGGTTGGCTAACCCCTCGCTTTTTAATCCTCCTAATAAGCTTGCTCCAGCCCTTAACATGTTCAGAGATTTGGTCCTTCAGGATTTGGCCAAATTACCTTTAAAGAAAATTTCTAATAATCCTTTACCTAGCAAGGGCCTTAAAACCCTATGCGACAACAAAGATCTAGTCATACGCCCCGCTGACAAAGGCGGAGGCATTGTTTTGCTAGATAAAACAAGCTATATGGAAGAAATGTATAACATCTTGAGCGATCAAGATACCTTTAAAGAAATATACAGTAATCCCACCCCTAAGTATAAGAAAAAATTGACTAGTTTAATCACTAGAGGTTTCGATTCTAAAATTTTTAAATTACAAAGAGAAGTCGTTTCTTGTTCCCTTGGCCCCTAGAATTCCAATTATATACTATCTACCTAAAATTCATAAAGATCCTCTTCACCCTCCCGGACGTCCCATCATTAGTGGGATAGATTCCGTTACATCAAAGATAGGTAGATATATAGATTTTTTCTTGCAACCTTCTGTCAAGACCACACCATCCTATTTAAAAGACACTAAAGATGTCATTCAACGCCTTATGTCGGTAACTTTTGAGGGCGAGTTTATCATGGCCACGGCGGATGTGGCGTCCCTATACACCTGCATCCCACATCATAGGGGTATGGAGGCTGCTCAAGAATTTTTGAATAGGGACCTCACGTTGGCTGCCCCACAGGTTAGTTTCATCATGGAACTATTAGAATTTGCGACACAACACAATTATTTCTGGTTTGATGGGCATTATTATCTCCAACAGAAAGATGTGGCAATGGGGGCAAAATTTGCACCTAGTTTGGCCAATCTATACATGGCCAAGTGGGAGGAGGACATCGTCTATGCCCTGCAGGAGCCTCGGCTTCTGCTTTGGGCCAGGTACATAGACGACGTCCTCCTCCTATGGGCTGGAACTTCATTGACGTTAGAGAATTTTTTCTTTACGTTAAAAAACAACGATAGAGGCATTACTCTTACATATGAATCCAGTCAGTCCATGATACACTTTCTAGACCTACAGATTGAAAGATCTGAACAACAATTTAAATTTAGCACCTACTTCAAGCCTACCGACAGAAATGGGTTTATACCCATGAACAGTTGCCATCATGGGTCGTGGTTGAAGTCGGTCCCCAAGAGTCAGTTCCTGCGCCTTCGCAGGAACTGTACAGAAACAGAAACCTTTGTGGCACAAGCAAACGTGCTAAAAAACTGATTTTTGGAAAAAGGGTATAATCAGGTGGAAATAGAAAGTGATTTGAAGAGAGTGTTGGATACAGAAAGATCTTCATTATTCAAAGATAGATTACCCAAAGAAGGAAATGATACCTTCAAATGGTCTTTCCTTGCTACCTTTTCCACTCAATATAAACATATAAAAGCCATTTTTGAAAAACATTGGGGGATACTAAGGAATGATAGGGTGCTGGGTACACTCATACCAGAAAGACCTAAGGTAATATACAAAGGATTACCCTCTCTTCAAAACAAAATTGCACCCAACATCATAAATCCGCCCATAAAACCCACTTTCTTCCATAATTGGACGGGTTATTATCCCTGCAAAAAATGCATTGTTTGTAAACATAATACATGTGGAAGAAGGCCTACTAAGGAATTCAGATCCTCAGTGACCAACAAAGTCTACCCCATAAAACATTTTTGTACGTGTGCCACAACCCATGTGGTATATCTGTTGACCTGCCCATGCGGTAAACAGTACGTGGGTAGAACTATTAGATCTTTTACTGCCAGGGTATCTGAACATGTGAGTAAAATAAAATTTGGGAGTATCAAACATACTGTCCCCAGACATTATCGGCAACACCATGCCCGAAACCCTGATGGCACTCAATTCCAGGTCATAGACCATTTTGTTGCTCCATGGAGGGGTGGAGCCACTACTAGAGGAGTATCCAGACTGGAGACATTATGGATATATGAGCTTCAGACCTACCAGCCACAGGGAATGAATGTCGAGTGGGATATTAATTCCTTTATCAACATGTCCTGATCATTATTCATTACAATACGACTTCTCTTTATTTATTCATCTTAATTTAATTTCATTTTTTAATATGCGCATCTGTTAATTCACATGCATTTTAATAATGGTAGTTTCGATATTGATATTAATGCCCATGTCATTTTTATTGATATTGACTGTCAGTATTGATTCTATTAATATTGGTTTTCATTTTGTTGACCAGCACTTATTGTACACAAATGTTGTTATTGTACTTATTTAGTGCGGTTGTGTGTATTAACCACACACAGATGGCACAGAACTGTACACTTAATATAACATATTAGATATGACACATTGTGTGAGACATTCTACTTAAAACATACACTATTACAACTCTGATAGTGTCACTTCTATGCACAGTTCGTTTTTAGAGGTACTATTTCTGAGTAATATACATCTTGTTTGTAGTCTGCCCTCCAGCTTGAGACGTGCTTCCCTTTGGATTGGGGAGGATGTGCGTTGCGTGCTGTGGAGGGGTGGACCAACTGGTGTGTGTGTAGTGTGTGCTTGCCAGCGCCGTCCGTGTGATCAAATGTAGAGGCGTGGCTGCGGAGTGCGGCGGACCGACGTCTCGCTCTTCAGAGCGAGGCCTGGTTTACGCCACTTCCGGTTTCCTCCAGCCTTGCTCCACGGCGGATGTGACGTGTTGGTGCCGTGTCCAGGCCTCGTTTTCATAGCGAGGGCTGGATCCGGCGATACTCACATCGCATCCTATACAGTCTGCAGCGGAAGTGATGCTGGGATGCTATAGATTGACAGCGAGGCTTGGTTAAACGCTGTCACTTAAGGCAATCTGGAGTTTTCCTGTCCTTCTTTTAACTTAATATATTTTGACATTTTAACAATTTTTGTTCATGGGATTATATAAAGATAAAAAATATATGATACCTTTGCTATTTTGACCATCCACAATTGAACACGAAACCGGAAGTGAAGTAATGGTGGTTCACTTCCGGGATTGTGGAGGTCAATTTGTTCATTTATTTGCGATGTGTGTGGGACAAGGTCCTTACCCCAGATGATGATTATTTAATCGAAACTAGTCGGGTGGACCTGTTCGTACACATCGCTCTTGTACCTGATATCATGCTTTTAAGACCATCCTAAATATGAGTGTTACTTTGTTACGCTTTTTTATTAAATCCTTTCCAAACGGTATCATGCTATGTGAGTTTTTTTATATTTTCACACGCATGCATTCCGGATACCCAGCCCTCTTATATATATTGGTGACTGGCGTGTTGGATACCCCGTGTGATTGAAGTGGCTAAACTCCTTCGATTCCAGAATACCCTTCACTTCCAGACCTTCCATATTGGGTTTAACCAACCCTCAAAGCCTTCTCTGATTTGGGTGGCGTATGCCTCTCCAAGTCCGAGACTTCTGGTAAGCCTCCTTCAACTCACCCTTGGTGGCGGTTTTCACATCTCTTTTCTACACAGAAAAAACTTTTTGGAATGCAAGTTCACATTTTGACCGAACACGTTCTCCAGGATTGAACCTTATTTTTTAGATATATTTTTTCTTTCCATGGACTTTGTGTGATTAGAAAAAATATTTATTTCATGTTGTGTTTACCATCATGGGTTTTACCATTATTGTTTAGTCACCATTACACATGTATCACTTAGCACGTTATTTTGGGTGTTTTCACGTGTTTATTTCATTATAATTGTGTATTTATTCATTATGATACACCGTTTATCCAGGTAGCGCTACACTTTTATTTTCTATCACTTTTGCCTTTTTCTATTGGTAGTGTTGGCGGCTCCCTTGGTGCACATATATATATATATTTGTCCAGCGCAGTATTACCCCCCTTTTTTTACAACATAAAAAATTAACTATTAAATATTTAAATAGGAAATGGGACATTTCCTCCCTTGAATCCCATGTTAAATTCGGTGTCATTCCCAGAGGTCTACGTGAACGCGTTACACCTGCTGAACATTTACATACACCGAGATTTGTTGAAATATGGAAAGCCAAATGCCTAGAACATGGTTTATCGGTTATCCAGCTAATAGTTGATGAGGAGAAGCTTCAACTGGAGGAACTCAAAACTGAACTGGATAAAAGTAGTGAACTTTTGGAACCATTTAAAGGTCAAGTAGATTTTGACAAACACAATGAAATTCTAAAAAAAGAAATAGATAGGACACAAAAACATCTGATGAACACTAAACAACACAAATTTCGACAGAATCTTGACGATTTTGAGAAAGGTGAAGTATTTGATCCTACTCTTTATAGAGGACGTAGCCTCAGTAGACATAATCAAAAACGATCTACGACACGCTCCCGGAATAGACAATATTCATCAGATAGTGATGCTGGTGATGCACAGAAATCGGTGAACTTTGTAGATACTGCCGAGACTGGTGCATCAACAGCATCTGTTCACAGTCTAGCATCACCAGGGGATTTTCCCAGGGAAGATCGCAGACTGGATCTATGAAGCAGAGGAAGAGGAAGAGAAGGAGGAGGAGGAAATCTCAGAGGCAGGAATCAGAGACAGACACGAACCCGCAGCTCCAAATAGTGAGTGACCCAATTGAGGTGTCTCCTGTTTGTGATATGAAGGTTATAAATCTGTCCAAATGTAAACTTGAACAAAGACACTATAGTTTACTTAGTAAGGGCCTGTCCTTCTCTCCGGTGTCCTCAATGGATGAGTTCACTGTATACAAGGACATTAATCTATTTTTACGTAAAGTAGTCTTTCAAATTTTCTATACAGGACATAAAACTGATACATCCCAGACTAATCAGGCTGTAATGACACCGGGAGATCAGGAGGAACAACTAGCCCTCGATAACCTCCTGGCACTCTTGGATGAACAACTTGAACCTTCTGGATCAGTAGATACAGATCAAACCAGAAGGCCAAGTGATATCTACATTAAATCTCTTAAAATGCCCCCAATACATAAATACCACTGGATACGTCTTTTTCTTGAAGTGGTTAAGAGAGACCTAGAAGGTATTGACTGGAAAAAATGTGGCCCAGACAACTTATCCAGTGAGGAACGTCTTGCTCTAGCTGAACTGGAAATGGCAGGTGATCTGACGATTAAGGGCAGTGACAAGGGGGGTAATGTGGTACTGCTGTCTGGTGACCTCTATGAGCGAGAGGTCTTCAGACAGCTTAGTGATGTTGTCACATATCGCAAATTGACCTCAAACCCGTTTCCTCCCCTGGTTGTCAGATTAAATCGAACCATCTCTCTGGCTTTTGAGGCTAACCTACTTAATCTAAAAGAACGGGACTACCTGAAGGTGGGGGAATACAATAACCCCACCTTCTATGTGATCCCCAAACTTCACAAGTCCCTTACTGATCCACCTGGAAGGCCCATCGTGTCAGCAATTAATGGCCCACTAGAACGAGTGGGCAGATTTGTGGACAGCTTTATTAAAATGTTGGTCGTCCAGCTGCCCTCCTATGTAAGGGATACCAGAGATGTCCTTGTCAAACTACAGGACTTGGAGGTCCCCCCTGGGGCTCTACTCGTCGGGATCGACGTGGAATCTCTGTACACGTCGATACCTCATGAGTGGGGCCTCAGGGCGGTTTCCTTCTTCCTGGATCTACACTATCCAGAATTTGGAGCTCAAAACGAGTTCATCCTGGAGCTCCTGGAACTGGCTTTGTCCAATAACTACTTCCAGTTTCTTGAGTGTTATTACCAACAGATCAGAGGCACGGCAATGGGTGCACCCTGGGCACCCTCATATGCCTGCCTCCACCTTGGACTGTGGGAGCTGGAGGTGGTCCACACTATGCCGATGTACCTCAGCCATGCACTTCTTTGGCTGAGGTACATCGATGATGTCCTTTTGGTGTGGCAGGGCGATATGGAGCAACTACAGGAATTTCTACTTGAACTTGGTGTTAACGATAGGAACATTAGGCTTACTTATACTGTTGACTCTAAGTCTATTTCCTTTCTGGACCTAAATGTTTCTATTGTTGATAACCGCGTGACCACGTGTACTTTCAGAAAGCCCACTGCCGCCAATACCCTTCTCCAGGCCTCAAGCCACCATCCTGATCACTTGATCAAGGGCATCCCTGTGGGTCAGTTTCTGCGTTTACGCAGGAACTGTACAAGTGATAATGATTTCAAACGTGAGGCAGTCGATATGCATGGCAGATTCAGAGAGCGGGGTTATTCCCAGAAATTGCTAGATAGAGCACGCAAAAAGGCTTGGAAAACCAATAGGTGTGATCTCCTTAAAACTCAATCAAAGACAGCTGTCAAAAACAAAGATAAAAATAAAAATAAAAATAATTTCCCACGTCTTGTCACTACCTATGGTACACAATGGAATGATGTCAGGTTGGTCTTGGAAAAGCACTGGGGGTTACTTACAAGGTCCCCCTTGCTCCATGAAATTGTGGGACCCTGCCCACAGATGGTGGCAAGGAGAGCTCGGAATTTACGAGATACCTTGGTCCATTCAGAACACACAAGGGAGCGGACGACTAGCTGGTTGACCGATCTTCCCCCTCTAAAAGGGATGTATGCCTGTGGTCACTGCCAGATCTGCAGTCATGTTGAGAAAACAGCAGAGTTTACCAATGCGGATGGCAGCACCCGGTTTTCCATCAATAAATGTATTAATTGCGCAACAACCAGGGTAATCTATATGCTTGAATGTCCCTGTCATAAGTACTATGTTGGAAAGACCAAAAGACAGCTGCGCATTCGCATTGGTGAACATCTCCGGAGCATTAAAAACTCGGCCAAATATGTTAAAGATGTAGGTCAACTGCATTTCTCTAAAGGTAAGGCCAGAGAGGAACTGTCTCCGATAGCTTTACATTTTGCTGAGTTTCATGACAGCAATATATCTGGCTTGAGGGTCAAGGGAATCTATACTCTGGACTTGTCAGCCAGATGAGGGGACTTCGATACAGTCCTCCTACAACGTGAAAAAATGTGGATCTTCAAACTTGGTACTATGGCCCCCATTGGCTTGAATGTTGAATGTAGCTTTCAGCCATTTCTGACCAGATAACCTACTGTATAAACTACTAGTGTCTTACCCTCTATACGATACCAGTATGTGTATGGAATATTTTAATTCACGCCATATGCACATCTAGGATGATACATACCTTTATTCCTTCCTTGAGGTTTTTATATGGCTAAATACCATTAAATGGTTACTGACTGGCTACATCCATATCGAGTCTATTGAGGTAGATTATTATGGTGGAGCCATGTCCTATACCTTTACCTATAGGGGGTAATAAATCTCCTCCTACAAGTGCTATATTTCCCTACCTGTTTCTTTATTGGTTACTTTTTACTGCCAGTGTTCTGATTTATTTTGATTGATTTATCTATCTAATTGCCCACGTTCGTGTCTATATGTCTATCCATGGTGAACATTAACTGTTTGACTCATATTATCTGCCGTTTATTTTGCGTTCTAACCTAACAGGGGGATATACTATATTATCTAGCCCCTGTTGGCTTCTAGCAATGGGCCCCTGTTTACTATGGATGACATGTGGCAGGAATCTGGGTAATGGCTATTATACATACCTATAGGGGTGATATCATTATCTCTGTTTTTTTCATTTTTTTTTATATATAAAAAAATATTTTTATTTTGAAATATTTAAAATTATTTTTATAATTTGCTATCTATCCATTGCTGATGGTGATCTCTGCGACTGGTGAATGAACTTTTACTATAACAGTGTTCTAGGGAGTGACATCTAGTGGATTCCCTTTGCAACGCAGCTGGTACCACTTACAGGTTGATTTAAACTTATGTATATAAGGACCTGGTTTATGCCCCTCCCTATCCCTTGATGAAAGCCCCTCCTATGGGCTGAAACATGTCGGATTACATGTTGTAGTAACGTTCCTCCGTTACACACAGCTACGCTGTACGGACGCATGCGCTCTGCACTGAGACTGGACTGGACTGAGCTGAGCTGAAGCATCACGCTGTGTAGCAGGCTCTCTATATGCGGCTTGAGTGATTGTGGGAGTGGGACTTTTAGCTCTCTGCCCGATCCTGGATGACTGACGCCTGGAAGACTTATACAAGGCACTAATATTCCTCTTATCTAGGAGAATCAGCACCTTTGACCCCCGCACGGGGTGAACATGCCAATTACGGCCGTATTATCTGCTGTGAATGCCTCCTATTGATACAGAGAGGACAAACCCTGCAACACAGGACGAGTGTCTGCTGCTCCCAGGCTGGGTGAGGGGACCTTCGGTCCAAGCAATGTCACTTTATTCAGGCCGCTGTTCATGCTGCTGTTTCATCTAGCCACTTGATGATCACAACTGCCTGTCTTATCCACACTCAGTGTTTTTTTGCTGTCTGCTGCCAATTTGCTGCCCTGCATTGACCTGCGTTTTCTATTTTTGCTTTTTCTGCTTTTTGCTTGCTTCAACCAGTGAATAGAATGATATAATGTGACCTATCCAATTTTCATTCATCATTGCTATTTCATACCAAAATACTCAATTAGAACCGTATTTTTTGCATGGTGTCACTTTTTTATCCCAGTTTCAGCTTTTCATTGCACAGCTATATCTGCATTTTTCATGTTCCTTTGGAACTGGTCTAGCCCTATTGACTGGCCCTATTATACACAGGGCCATTACCTGGACTAATTTTCCAGTTGATTACCCTGTTCTAATGCATGCATGCACCCGCATTTAAGTAGTTTGTGGTTTTAATATTGATGACGTCATCATATTAATTTTAATTGTCTGTGGGTGCTGGTGTGGGGTTTTTTGAGCATCAGTAATTTGTGTATTGATTTTTCTATTATTATTCAATTAATTTTTTTGTACCATTAAAAGTTATCTGTTTTCATAAGCGGCGTGGTCCACCTGTGGCTTCTTTATCCAGGGGGAGTCCAACTCTAGGTTTCTCCCTGGTGGGTTTTTCTTTACACTTGCCACCGTCACCTGCAATTAGTGGGAGCCCTGAGAGTGTCACTTGCCACACATTGCGGATTGTCACTTGCCACGTCACCTGCCACATCTTGAGGATTGTCACTTGCCACACCTTGTGGATTGTCACTTGCCACATCACCTGCCACACCTTGCGGATTGTCTCTAGCCACACCTTGCGGATTGTCACTTGCCATGTCACCTGCCACACCTTGCTGATTGTCACTTGCCTGCCATCAGATGCAGATTGTCATTTGCCATGTCACCTGACACAATTTGCGGATTGTCACTTGCCATGTCACCTGCCACACCTTGCGGATTGTCACTAACTTGCCTGCTAAGGTGTAGTTTTGGTTGTCTCTTGCTGTGTCCCAGACTCCCAGAGTCAGGCAGCAGAGAGATAATGTAATCTCTCTGCTGCCTGCACAGTGAGGGCGGAAGTCACTGCAGGAATGCAGGGCAGGCACGGGCGGTGAGAGATGATCAGATGATCTCATCTCTCTGCTCCCCCACTCCCGGCTAGCTGATTGGCCAGCTGCCACACTGAGCCTGCTCTCTCACTCTCACCTGCGCTGCCAACACACTGAGCAGCACGGTCTGCCCACGAACCGCGCTGCCCGCTTTCTTACCCGTCTGTGGAGCCGCACGCTATTGCACCTGCCCGCAAAGCGGCCCAACGTGACTCACTGACGTCACTCGTTGCTCGACGCCAAGCGGCCCAGGCGTTAGCAACGAGTGCAGGGAAGAGGCTCCACCCACCTCCTCCTCCACTCCTGGTATCGTGTCAGTGCGCCGCGTAACTACATTAGACGAGTCTCTCTCTCAGCGCCGCTTATCGGCTGATGTGAGAAACTGAGAGAGAGACTCAGAGAGGCAGCGGCAGCCGCAGAACAAGTACTGTATATACTCGAGTATAAGCCGAGTCGAATATAAGCCGAGGCACCTAATTTTACCCCAAAAAACTGGGAAAACGTATTGACTCGAGTATAAGCATAGGGTGTCCATCTGCATGCCTCACTTTGCCTCACTGTGCCCATGCCTCACTGTGCCCATGCTTCACTGTGCCCATGACTAGACTGATGTTTAACATGGGAGTCTATGGAAAGAGTGCACGGCTTTGAAAAATCGGTTCTCCCCGGCCGTAGGTCTTCCAGACACCAAACTTTGCACACTCGTAGAGGAGACATGGGGCTATATGTGTGTCAAGTTTGGGGTCCAGGGGACATACGACCGGCCGGTACCGGGTCCCCAAAATCCGGGAGATCAGGTGCAAAAAAAAATCACCAGAGAAATTACCGTTTAACATTGGAGTCTATGGAAGGGGTGCCCAGATTTAAAAAAATCATTGCTCCCCAGCTGTAGGAGATCAGGCGCAAAAAAAATAAAAAAATAACAGAGCAAGCAAGTGAGTGTGACAGATGGTCTCGGGGGGGGGGAAATTGCCCTGTTGCCCCCCCCTGGATCCGCCCCTGTGGTTACCATGACAGATAGAAAATGCTACTCTCTAAACATTACCAAAAAAGGGTTTTCTTTGTTAATAGACTGCAATAGACAGCTACTATATAATTCTCATGAAATTAATATACTATTTATAATCAAAACAAACGGGAGCAGTGTTCCCTTGGGTGTATGACAACTCAATGTTTAATATTTGGTGGTGCAAAACTCTATGAGACTATATACATTCACAAACAGGTACATTTTCATGCCCAGCTGTGCACGGCTCTGAAGAAGATGTGCCCCCAAAACACATCAGCTTGCTAGTACATGGGAGGTTGTTGGAGTATTTGTACCTTGCACCATATGGCATCTTCGGACTTCGCACTTTTTTTTGAGTATGCATTTTATTGGTTCCATTGTCTTTGAATACAAAAAAACTAATCTCAGGTAATGCACCAGGTGTTTTCACCTTCCCCTTTGTTGTTTTTGTAGTTTCATTGGATTCCCCTATATGAGGTGGGCTACATTCATCAAGAATTGGACCGTGTATATGACGTGTCGCCTGTATAGCCAACTCTCTGTGGAGGACCTCTGAGAGCAATCGCTTTTCTTTTTTTCTCTCCTTTTTCCTAACGTTGTCGCGTGTAACTTATAAAACTGAGCTGTGCTGGCTTTATGGTGCAAGGCACAAGGATAAATCGAAAAATAAATATTAGATTCATCCAGTTGCACATATATATATATGTGTATTTCGATACGTTTATTTCTGTGGATATGCTTCAATGGTTTGGAAAAATTGATAGCTTTGGTATAAAAAAATGTTTGTCATTGTTATAATCCTTAAAATATTTAGTGGCGTGTTAGCATTATTCTTCTACATTCACTCCTTGGTTTCATTTAGAACTGGATGAGTGATCAGGCCAGGAGATTTCCTTCTGTTATTATTACATATGTGTCTTGGAAAGAACTGTGAGGTATGACACTCTGGACTCTTTAGGAATCAGCATTCTTGCTATGTACTTTGGGAGAGAAAACATTTCAGATAGCGACTTAATTATTGAATTCTAAACATTTCAATAGGCTTTCACTTCTATACAAAATGCCTGCCAGTAGAAATAATTATTTAAAAGGGTCAGTCCAAACAATTTTTTTTCTGAATAAAGTAAATAGTGAAGTAAAAAAAGAGGCTCTATTAAAAGAGTCTGTCTGCACAAAGGGAGTATTTTAGTTATAGAAATCTGCTGGGCGAGTGACCTACTGCAATCTTATATCTCTATAAGACCACAGAAGATGTAATAATGTCTACGGTTTTGGAAAGGGATGTACAACTAACCTATATAGGTGTCAAGGTCAGGTGCTCACAACCTTTTTGACCATACCATGTTGTTCCTGCTTACATTTCCTAGCACCTCCTGCTGCATTTTCTATAAAAAAATAAAAAAAATAAAAAATCTAGCGTGGAAACCAGGGCCGGATCTCCCACAAGGCCAATGAGGCCAGGCCTCGGGGCGGCACTGTGGGCCATGCGGCGGCGGCAGAGGCGTAGCGTAGGGGGTGCCGTGGCCCTGGACGCGATATTTAGGAGGGAGCAATTTCAAGCCAGTGTGTGTCACTACTGGCTGCGTCCTCCTAAATTAATTTCCTGTGTCCCCGAAGCTCCGGCCGCCATTTTTTAATGTTCGGAGCGCCCTGTGATTGGGCCATGGGGGTCATGTGCGGCATGGGGCTGGCCTGTCCGTGATTCTGAACTCCTGCCTCTGCACATGACCTCCATACGCCCAATCACAGTGCGCCGGACACTGAACAAACATGGCGGCTGCCTCCTCCTATCCCCCGGACCGATGTCCATGATGCAGGACAAGCAGGTGAGGAGGAACACAGACTGGGGAGAGAGGCAGAGAGAGAAACGGAGGCAGAGACAGAGCGGCAGAGGCAAAGAGACAGGTAAAGAGAGAGTGAGGCAAAGAGACAGAGTCAAAAAGAGAGACAGAGGCACTGAGAGAGAGACAGAGGCACTGAGAGAGAGACAGAGGCACTGAGAGAGAGACAGAGGCAAAGAGAGAGAGAGACAGAGGCAAAGAGAGAGAGAGAGACAGAGGCAAAGAGAGAGAGAGACAGAGGCAAAGAGAGAGAGAGAGACAGAGGCAAAGAGGGAGAGAGAGACACAGAGAGAGAGAGACAGAGGCAAAGAGAGAGACAGAGAGAGACAAAGAGAGAGACAGAGGCAAAGAGAGAGAGAGAGACAGAGAAAGAGAGAGACAGAGGCAAAGAGGGAGAGAGGCAAAGAGAGAGAGACAGAGGCAGAGAGAGAGAGAGACAGAGGCAGAGAGAGCGAGGCAAAGAGAGAGAGAGAGGCAAAGAGAGAGAGAGGGAGACATAGGCAAAGAGAGACAGAGAGAGAGAGGCAGAGAGAGAGAGAGACAGAGGCAAAGAGAAAGAGAGAGACAGAGGCAAAGAGAGAGGCAGAGAGAGACAGAGGCAGATAGAGAGTGCGAGACGGGGGCAGAGAGTGAGAGACGGGGGCAGAGAGTGAGAGACAGGGGCAGAGAGTGAGAGACGGGGGCAGAGAGTGAAGTGAGAGACGGGCAGAGAGTGGCAGAGAGAGGGAGAGAGGCAGAGGCAGAGAGAGGCAGAGGCAGAGAGAGAGAGGCAGAGAGAGAGTTACAGTAGGCAGGACAGTATAGTGATCAGTGTAGTGTAGTGGACAGTGTAGTATTGTGGTCAGTGTAGTGTAGTGGTCAGTATAGTATAGTGGTCAGTGTAGTGTAGTGGACAGTATAGTATAGTGGTCAGTGTCGTGGAAAAATAGTATAGTGGTCAGTGTAGTGTAGTTGACAGTATAGTATAGTGGTCAGTGTCGTGGAAAAATAGTATAGTGGTCAATGTAGTGGAAAAATAGTATAGTGGTCAGTGTAGTGTAGTGGACGGTATAGTATAGTGGTCAGGGTAGTGGTCATTATAGTGGTCAGGGTAGTGGACAGTATAGTGGTCAGTGTAGTGTAGTGGACAATTTAGTATAGTGGTCAGTATAGGTATCAGATAGGTCAGTGTTGGAATCAGGTAGGTCAGTACTATTGTATTTGAAGGGACTCGGGGAGTGCTAAAAGTCCGCAGGTTAGGGGGGCGCAAATTACTTGCCTTGCCCCAGGTGCTGACAACCCACGCTACGCCACTGGGCGGCGGAGAGAGATTACATCATCTCTCATTGCCCGCACTGCTGTTCCAACTTCCACCCTTACTTACAGGGCCGCGAAGGCTGTGCGACATCACACAGAAGAGAGAGAATGACGTCATCTCTCACCGCCCGCCCTCACTCTCATCTCTCACTCGAGTCTCATGTGCCTCTGTTTCACGGTTCACTTGCAGCTAGTTTTTCCGCGCGGGAGAGGAAAGGCTGACAGCGTTGTACCTGGCTGCAAGTACTCTGCAATGCTGGAGGAGGGGGAGGCAGTGTGGCAAGTGACATCCCCATCTGGTGGCAGGCAGCGTGGCAAGTGACATTCCCATCTGGTGGCAGGCAGCTTGGCAAGTGACATTCCCATCTGGTGGCAGGCAGCGTGCAAAGTGACATTCCCATCTGGTGACAAGCGACGATGGCAAGTGACACGCTCGGGGCTCCCACTCATTCTGCTTTATGGTGAGTTGAACTATTTCATTTTACATTACAATGTAATGATAGAAATAATGCATTTCAATCATCCTGACACCATAACAACATGGTGCTGGAATGATTGAAGCACTAACACCAGTCATTGTCTGGGAAAAAACGCTTACCCCCCAAACGCCACCCCCCCTATGTGATGGTGGGGGGGGGGTGGCATTGAAGGACCCGGCCTTGGGGCGGCAAAGGGAGTAAATCCAGGCCTGGTGGAAACCCCCACATCTGGTGTGCAGGTACAAGAAATCATGCACAGAGATCTCACCAATAAAATCTACAAAATGGATAAGACATTTTCAGATATCAAGTACTGTACATATATATATATATATATATATATATATATATATATATATATAAGTACAGACCACATACAGCATGCATAACACACAGAGTAGGTCACATACACCCCACAAATATTTACAGCATACACCGCCCATAATATACTGTATGCAGCAGTTACACTACATAACATAAACAGCAATTATTCATCCAACATACTGTACACAGGGCAAAATAACTAACATAGGTCAAGTTCCTAGAGCTGAAGGGAGGAGGAGTCCTCAAAATGCCTCCTGTGACCCCACTTTTACAGTAGTCCATCGTCCACTGAGTGTTGTCCGATTGAGCAAGCTGAGCAGGAGCAGCAAAGATTTCTGGCATTCAGCCCAGTTCTTCACCAGTCAGCTGGCCACACAGTAAACTGGACACTGTGGCTGCTCATCCATCTTATCTTTGTGACTGTGCTGTGTGTTGTGGCTGCTCTTTCCCGTGGATTATACACACTCTTTCACATTTTATTTTTTTGAGCATATACTGTATAATGTTGTTTTTAATAAACTCTTCAATCTATTTATTACACCAGAGATCTGCGCTGTTTTCTCCATTCCCTTGCTTCTAAGATAGGTCATGACCTAGGGCAGTAGAACTATATTAACCCACACTACTACCACACCACCTTGCATGTTGGCCAGAGACATGTTAGATATGAAAGCACCACATTCCTCTCAAAAATCAATCAGTTGCACTACTTGTGTATAAATGATATCTTTATTGTGTACGGCAATATAAAAAATCAAAATCAATTCAAAATCTCATATAGCTTATTAGGGAGCTCTTCAAAATGTAAATAGCTTTTAAAGACGGTGTATAAACCAACAAGCCCATATAAATAAATAAACACTCCGCAGTGATAATATTGATAATACATTTTTAGTGTTTAGCAGGAGCCCCTACTGTATCTGGGAAACACTTGGGTTTTATAAATATAACACCAAATTATATGCAACATACCATAATGATAATACCAGTGATAGCTACAAAAATGACTGGACACAAAAATGTATATAAATGTGCACTGACCACCTATATACCAAACATGTGTGCAAATATCCTAATACAGTGCAAAGATGCAAACAAATGAATGTAGAGACAAACTCTGGAATTCATAAAGACTGGTGAAGACAGATTTTGCTAAAGTGTCTCTAAAGGTGGTGCAGCATGAGACAAAATGATTGTACCTGTCTAGAATTTGGTGCATGCTGTGCCACTTTTAGACTGCATGCGAGGCACTTTCACACAATCTTCCTTGATCAGTTTCTCTGTCTGTATGCCAAAGGAGGGTTGATCTTAATTAGCTATACTTTTATAAGATACGAACTGTAATTACTCTATTTTTAATTTGATGCATTCATTGCACCACAATGTAAAAGTGGTGCATTTTAGAACTACCTGAATATGGTACACGAGTCGCTGTCAGAACCAAAAGTGTCATATATGCTTCATAAATATAGAGCATTACATTACCAAGAGAAATTAACCCTAGAAAAGTGGCTCAGCAGCTTTTTTGAATTCCACCAAAATGCTTGCATTGGAACACAAAGTGACAAATAATTGGCAATCTAATTAATTGCCAGGGAGTCTATACCCATAAAATACTTCAATAAGGTACTAAGGGCACACGCTGAATAACTTTACGTTTTGTGGATTTGTACTGACTTCGTCTGTAGCTAATTTGCTAATGGCATAAATGCTTTATAAAGGAGGTGTGCTATCATGCATATGCGAAACAGGTAACAAAAACGTGCACAAAAAATGAGCTCAAAACCGGAAATAAACTCAAAACCGTAAGCTTCATGCATTCCACACTGGAGCACAAAATGGAGGAGGCATTACCTAAAGATATGTCAGACTAGAAGATATGGACAATTGGAGAGGACAAGATATAAAAAAAAAACTAATAAAAAAAATTATGAATAAAAAAATTATATAAACTAGTGCTATACCTTAAACCTGGGCTCTGGAGAAGCTGCATATTTAAAGTTCACAAAACACCAGTTGCAACATTTTATACAGAACAGCTGATGTTCCCTTAGTTCTAGTATTACTGATGTAGAGTGGCCACATAGTCTCTTAAGCTTTTTAGCCTAGATGTAGCCTTGTATGTCGATGATGTCAGACCATGTTAGTGTTATATTAAGCCTAGCCAGTTGACTGGGGGGTGAGGTGTGTCTTTTAGGGCACTGGACAGTCAGCCTAGGAGAGCAGGAGGTATAAATCTACCCCTGAGTAGAATATATATATATATATATATATATATATATATATATATATATATATATACTGTATGTATACAGTGCCTTGAAATAGTATTTATACCTCTTGAAATTTTCCACATTCTGTCATGTTACAACCAAAGCGTAAATGTATTTTATTGGGATTTTGTGTGATAGACCAACACACAAGTGGCACATAGTTGTGAAGTGGAAGGAAAATGATAAATGGTTTTCATTTTTTTTTACAAATAAATATCTGAAAAGTGTGGTGTGCATTTATATTCAGCATCCATTACTCTGATACCCCTAACTAAAATCTAGTGGAACCAATTGCCTTCAGAAGTCACCTAATTAGAAAATAGAGTCCACCTGTGTGTAATTTAATCTCAGTATGAATACATCTGTTCTGTGAAGCCCTCGGAGGTTTGTTAGAGAACCTTAGTCAACAAACAGCACCATGAAGGCCAAGGAACACACCAGACAGGTCCGGGATAAAGTTGTGGAGAAGTTTAAAGCAGGGGTAGGTTATAATAACATATCCCAAGCTTTGAACATCTCACAGAGCACTGTTCAATCTATCAATCTAAAAAAAAGAGTATGGCACAACTGCAAACCTACCAAGACATGGCCGTCCACCTAAACTGACAGGCCGGGCAAGGAGAGCATTAATCAGAGAAGCAGCCAAGAGGCCCATGGTAACTCTGGAGGAGCTGCAGGGATCCACAGCTCAGGTTAGAGAATCTATTAGTCATGCACTGCACAAATCTGGCCTTTATGTAAAAGTGGCAGGAAGAAAGCCATTGTTGAAAGAAAGCCTAAAAAAAGTCCTGTTTGCAGTATGCGAGAAGCCATGTGGGGGACACAGGAAACATGTGGAAGAAGGTGCTCTGGTAAGATGACACCAAAATTTAACTTTTTGGCCTAAAAGCAAAACGCTACGTGTGGCAGAAAACTAACACTGCACATCACCCTGAACACACAATCCCCACCGTGAAACATGGTGGTGACAGCATCATGTTGTAGGGATACTTTTATTCAGCAGGGACAGGGAAGCTGGTCAGAGTTGATGGGAAGATGGATGGAGCCACATACAGGGCAATCTTAAAAGAAAATCTGTTAGAGTCTGTAAAAGATTTGAGACTGAGGCGGAGGTTCACCTTCCAGCAGGACAACGACCTTAAACATACAGCCAGAGCTACAATGGAATGGTTTAGATCAAAGCATATTCATGTGTTAGAATGGCCCAGTCAAAGTCCAGACCTAAATCCAATTGAGAATCTGTGGCAGGACTTGAAAATTGGTGTTCACAGATGCTCTCCGTCCAATCTGACAGAGCTTGAGCTATTTTGCAAAGATGAATGGGCAAAAATTTCACTCTCTAGATGTGCAAAGCTGGTAGAGACATCCCCAAAAAGACTTGCAGCTGTAATTGCAGTGAAAGGTGGTTCTACAAAGTATTGACTCAGGGGGTCTGAATACAAATGCATGCCAAACTTTTCACATATTTATTTGGAAAAAAAATGGAAAACCATTTATCATTTTCCTTCCAATTCACAATTATGTGCCACTTTGTGTTGGTCTATTACATAAAGGCCCAATAAAATACATTTACATTTTTGGTTGTAACATGGCAAAATGTGGAAAATTTCAAGGGGTGTGAATACCTTTTCTTTCTCGTACATCACGGGACACAGAGCGACATAGTCATTACTAATGGGTTATATAGATACCTTCAGGTGCTGGCACTGGCAACTTCCAAAACCGGAAGTACCCTCCCCTATATAAGCCCCTCCCATCCGGGAGCACCTCAGTTTTTTGCCAGTGTCTAAGGTGTTGGCCAAGAAGAAACATGTGTTTTTCACTGAGCTTGCGTACAGGTTCTTTTGGGCCTCAGTAAGCTATTCCGGATCCGACCAAAAAAGCTTCATAGCTAAACGGTCGGTACCCGGGCCTTGCAGAGAAGAGCAAGGTTTTGCCTGTAATGCTTCTCTTAGGAGAGCTGGACCCTGGGATCCAGAGCTCTGGTCATACCCATGACCAAGATGTTTTCTGTGCAGGGTGCTATACAGGTCCAGGGGAGTGGAATCCTTGGGAACCCGGTCCCTGAAGGTTTAATTACAATGCCTGCCGTGATAGGTGAAGTTTGGGCTTCTGTGGACCAAACAAAGTCCTGCGGCGGGGAACAGGTAAGTGGGGGCCCCCAGGAACTTGGTTCTATTGGGGGACCCCCAAGCCTAATTTGTCTTTCTGTCTGTTACCTAACGGTATTCCCGCTAATATCTGTGCATGCCTGTAACTACTAAAAAATTTAATAATTTTAATAGTAGTCAAGAAAAAAAAAAAAATATATATATATATATATATATATTTAATATATTAGACTGCGGTACCTGTGTTAATCCACTAGAGGCCGCTGTGGAACGTTTCTTGTCATGTGGACTAGTTTCTTTTTATCAGAGCAAGTCCAGGCAGATGGTGAGTTCTCTTGTGGGAAACTGCTTCCTCTGCCATGTTGCAATGCTCGTCCATCCCCCGGCCTGCGGCAAAAGGGGCCCTGGCTCTTGTCCCTGGTTTCCTTTTCAAAATTAGCGCCGAAGGCGCACGTGGCCGCGCGCGTGCACGCGCCTCTATATATAGAGGTGAGCCGGGAAAGGGGGCGGAGCTTGGGGGATGACGCTCTGTGCGCGCCGCAGCGCTTCTGCGCATGTGCAGGCGTCCCAGCATGTTAAAAACCACAATTATGTGTTGTGAGCTGGCTATGGAGTGCAGAGACAGAGCTGGCAACATTTAAAAAAGGCATACAGCAAGCGGTTGATGCAGGCATCCCCATAGAAAGGCACATTAGTAGACACCAACTGGTTTTATAGCAGCATTTGTGCTAGACTATTGTCAGTAAGTGGTGTATTTCGGCTGGAATACCTCAGCTTTGGGCTTAGGAATAATGCCGTCAAAAAACTCCGGGACTAAAAATTCCAGGAAGCATAGGGGGTCTCCATCGGGCTCTGAGGATCTTGGGCATGCTTCGGCTGCACCAGTCTCCCCTGAAGAATCAGAGGTTAGTGACCGTAGAGCACCCTCAGGAGTACCTGGTACTGTGGCTGTCCTCAGTTCACCTGCTCCTGTGTATGTAACAGAGGAGGTTTTTTCCTCAGCTCTGGGAGGGCTGGAAGAGAGATTGTCAGCATTGATCGCTGCTTCCCTGTCACAGGAAAAAAGCGCTCGATCTCCGTCTCCTCCCTCAGAGTGCCTGTTAGCAGAGCAACAGTCCCATACAGGGATCGACCTGCCTGAAGGGGATCAGGATGAGGTCGATTCTGTTGTAGAGGAATCAACAGTGGAAGAGCCATTCTCAGCATCACATGCTGAAAGGTTATGGGTTCAGTCCCTGACTAATATGGTCCGATCAGCATTTAAAATGCCCCTTGCGGAGCCATCATCCACTTCTGTCTCCTCGTTGGGGTCGCTAAAAGCTCCCCAGACTGTTTGTTCCTTTCCGATCCATCCTTTACTGGAAGGGCTCATTTACCAGGATTGGGAGCATCCTGATAAAATATTTACTCCTCCCAAGAGATTTCAAGTGGTCTATCCCATGGAGGATAAGTTCATCAAAAAATGGAGGGTCCCTACAGTGGACGCAGCCATCTCTTGTGTGAATAAATCACTGACATGTCCAGTGGTTAATGTCCAAATGTTCAAGGACCCAATAGATAAAAAATTAGAGTCCTTATTAAAATCTGCTTTTTCTACAGCAGGATTGGTGACACAACCAGCAGTGGCAGCTATTGGGGTCTGCCAAGCAGTGAAGGATCAGTTGAAACAGGTCTTAAGGGACTTGCCAGATCAGCAGGCTCTTGCCCTAGCTGATCTACCTAGAGCCTTATGCTTTGCGGTGGACGCTATAAAGGATTCAATCCATCAGGCCTCCCGCCTTACGCTGTCTGTAGTACATATGCGCAGGCTTTTATGGCTCAAAAACTGGTCTGCTGAAGCTCCCTGTAAAAAATTGCTGGTCAGCTTCCCATTTCATGGTGAACGCTTATTCGGGGAAGACCTGGACAAATATATCCAGAGAATTTCCAGCGGTAAAAGTACACTTTTGCCGGTTAAAAACAGAGTTAGAGGTCCCTCTTTTAAGAGGCCTGCTTTTCCAGTCCCTAGGACATCGGCTGTGAAACAGTTCCGACGGCCTCCTCGGTCAAATCCCGGAGGTAAAAATCAGGGACAATTGCATTGTAACAAGAAGCCCTGGAGCAGGAGAGGTACAAAACCTCCCCCAAAGTCAAATGCATGAAGGGTTGCCCCCACTCAATCGGGTGGGGGGAAGACTTCAGTTGTTCACAGAGACCTGGCGGGACACGATCAGAGACAGATGGGTGCTCTCCGCAGTAAATCTGGGATACAAATTGGAGTTAAAAGACTCCCCTCCTTCCCACTTTATAAGGTCAAACGTGCCAAGGGATCCCCAGAAGAGAGGATCCCTCCTGTTGGCACTAGAACAATTATTGCTCCAAGCAGTAATTATAGAGGTTCCCCTGGAAGAATGGGGGTTCGGGTTTTACTCAAACCTCTTTACAGTCCCGAAGCCAAACGGGGACGTGAGGCCCATATTAAATCTAAAAGGGCTAAACAAATTCCTACATATCAGGACTTTCCGGATGGAGTCGATCCGGTCGGTGGCCACTGCCCTACAAGGGGAGGAATGGTTAGCCTCGATCGACATCAAAGATGCTTATTTGCACATTCCCATCTTTCCAGCCCACCAAAAATTTCTACGCTTTGCGGTAGAAGGGCGCCATTTTCAGTTCAGAGCCTTACCCTTCGGTCTGGCCACAGCACCACGAGTGTTCACAAAAATTCTGGCCCCATTATTGGCCAATCTAAGAACACGAGGTGTAACGATAATGGCATATCTAGACGACTTGTTGCTGATAGACCACTCAGTGGAAAAACTAGAAGTGGTTGTTCACGAGACAATCAAGTATCTGGAATATCACGGTTGGATTATCAACCGAGACAAGTCAGCCCTAAAACCAGTCAAAAGTCTGGAATACTTGGGGCTAAGACTGGATTCAGACCAGAGAAAAATTTTCTTGCCTCAAGAAAAGGGGTCGTCTTTGAGAGATTTGATCCACTTAGTGGGTTCAAAAAGACAGCTATCCATACGCCTGTGCATGAGGCTGCTGGGAAAAATGGTGGCATCATTCGAAGCAGTACCCTACTGTCAATTCCATTCAAGGAATTTGCAAAGGGCCATACTGTCAGCCTGGAACAAAAAAGTTCAGGCTCTGGACTTACCAATGTCCTTGTCCCCTTCCGTTCGCAAGAGCCTCCGCTGGTGGTTGGTTCCCCAGAATCTGGAAAGAGGGAAATCCTTCAGTCCGATTTCTTGGAAGGTGGTCACTACAGATGCCAGCCTTATAAGCTGGGGAGCAGTACTGGAGCAATGGTCTCTCCAGGGCAGATGGTCAGATGTGGAAAAGGCCCTGCCCATCAATCTCTTAGAGATACGAGCAGCCCGGTATGCCCTAGTAGCATGGACATCCAAACTCCAAGGGTCCCCTGTCAGAATTCAATCAGACAATGCCACAGCAGTGGCATATGTCAATCATCAGGGGGGCACCAGGAGTCGTGCAGCCCAGAGGGAAGTAAATTACATCCTGAGATGGGCAGAAAGATATGTCCCAGCCATATCTGCGGTATTCATTCCAGGAGTGGAGAATTGGAAGGCGGACTTTCTAAGTCGCCAACAATTATGCCCAGGGGAATGGTCCCTTCATCCCGAGGTTTTCCGGACAATATGTCAGCAGTGGGGAACACCGGATGTAGATCTGCTAGCATCCAGATTCAACGCAAAAGTGGACAGGTTTGTCTCTTGGACAAGGGATCCCCTAGCTTGCGGCTCGGATGCCCTAGTGTTCCCTTGGGATCAGTTCAAGCTGATATATGCATTCCCACCGCCACAATTGTTACCTCGATTACTCCGCAGAATCAGGGTAGAAAAGAAACCAGTGATTCTGGTGGCTCCAGCGTGGCCCCGAAGAGCATGGTACGCGGAGATTGTAAAGATGTCTGTGGGGAGTCCTTGGACCCTCCCACATCGTCTGGACCTGCTTTCGCAAGGACCGATATACCACCCTTCCTTACCAGCCCTAGGTTTGACGGCCTGGCTATTGAAGCCCACATTCTAAAAAAAAGAGGGCTCTCTAATGCTGTGGTATCTACCATGATCAATGCCAGGAAGCCGGTATCCAGGCAGATCTACTATAGAATCTGGAAGGCGTACATCGCCTGGTGTGAGGCCAAGAAATGGCATCCACGTAAATACGTAATAGGTAGGATTCTGGACTTCCTACAATGGGCTGTAGATAGGAAGCTTGCCTTGAGTACTATCAAGGGTCAGATTTCGGCCTTGTCAATATTTTTTCAAACGCCCTTGGCTTCGCATTCACTAGTCAAAGCCTTTATACAAGGAGTGATGCGTATTAGTCCTCCGGTTAATATTCCCATATGTCCATGGGATCTAAACTTGGTTCTGTCGGTTCTACAGAAACAACCATTTGAACCATTACAGCATATTTCCCTGATTCTTCTCACCAGGAAATAGATTTTTCTAGTAGCCATTTGTTCGGCTAAAAGAGTGTCGGAATTAGCAGCTATGTCCTGTAGGGAGCCATATCTGGTTATCCATAAGGACAGAGTAGTGTTACGTCCTCATCCAGCCTTTCTTCCTAAGGTGGTATCGAGGTTTCATTTGAACCAAGATGTGGTTCTTCCTTCTTTTTTCCCCAGACCTACTTCGGTAGAGGAAAAGTTATTGCATTCTTTGGATGTAGTAAGAGCAGTTAAAGCTTATCTAAAAGCCACTGCTCAGATTCGCAGAACGGATACTTTGTTTATTCTGCCGGAAGGCCCCAGAAGGGGTCAGGCAGCGTCAAAATCTACTTTAGCCAAGTGGATTCGACAGGTCATAATGCAAGCCTATGGCTTGAGAAGGAGACCGCCTTCGTTCAAAGTTAGGGCGCACTCCACGAGAGCAGTTGGAACTTCATGGGCAGTGCATCACCAGGCCTCCCTGGCTCAAATCTGTAGGCCGCAACATGGTCTTCAGTACACACGTTTACTAGGTTCTACCAGGTGGACGTTAGAAGTCAGGAGGATGTCGCCTTTGGGCGCAGTGTGTTGCAGGCCGCAAAAGATCCTCATGTCTGATAGCGCTCAGCTTATATATGGTGTATCCCCCCCTCGTTGGGCATTGCTTTAGGACATCCCATTAGTAATGACTATGTCGCTCTGTGTCCCTTGATGTACGAGAAAGAAAATAGGATTTTTATAACAGCTTACCTGTAAAATCCTTTTCTTGGAGTACATCACGGGACACAGAGCTCCCACCCCTCTTTGGGGACACTTATTGCTTTGCTACAAAACTGAGGTGCTCCCGGATGGGAGGGGCTTATATAGGGGAGGGTACTTCCGGTTTTGGAAGTTGCCAGTACCAGCACCTGAAGGTATCTATATAACCCATTAGTAATGACTATGTCGCTCTGTGTCCCGTGATGTACTCCAAGAAAAGGATTTTACAGGTAAGCTGTTATAAAAATCCTATTTTTTTTTTTTTTTTTTATTTTTTTTATTATTTCATACAAGAGTTTTTAGGCAAAAGATATTATTAATAAGTAAAGGATACAAACATTTCCTTTGATCTCTAACTTTACACAAAGGAATAGTAATTAAGTTGCATATTATAAGATTTAAGTAAACCACAAGAAATAACAAACAAGACACACAGAAGACAAACACACATCTCTAATTTATTTTTGAATTCCATTTATATCTCACTTTTCTCATCATCTTTATTTGGAATATATCAGTCTCCTTGTCTCCTTCCAGCTCCTCCCTCCTCTTCCCTCCCCTCCTCCTCACAAGACCCATCATGCATTAAGTTGCTAGTATTAAGCCAATAAGACCAAATGTTATACATTTTTGGGAAGCTCCTCTATGTTTGTATGCCAATTTTTCTCTTTTTAATATATAATTTACTTTATTACCCCATTGTTTATGAGTTGGTGGAGTAGTATCAATCCATTTTTTTCAAGATAAGTTTGTGGTCTAGATAAAGAGATCTAGTCCACATTATATGCATTTCTACGGGTAGAGCTTCATCTGGAATTATACCCAAGATGGCTAATTTGGGGGTATTTGTTATTTCTGTCAGACATATTGTATTCAAGGTCAAAAACACTTTCTCCCAGTATCTATGTAACTTAGTGAATACCTTTTTAAGGCACTGTATATACTGTATATATAATTATAATCTGATAAAATGTTTAATACACTTAAAAGGCACGCTTTTTCCTTTTTTTTTCCTAACCTTTATAATTTAGTACCTCTAAAATCAAGAAAAGTTCACCCCAAAAATGAATTTAAGATATTTTCCTACAGTCTTTAAATGTAAAGTATCAACACATTCATCTTCACATTTTATACAGTACACCCCCGAGGTTTCTCATACAGTGGTTGTTTTGTACAATTCAGAATTAAGACAGTTTGCCTGGCATGACAAATACCACATCTACTCTTCTCCAGTACATCCTGTGAAATCAAAAGTAAATACATTTGGCTAAGATCATGAGGAATTTAAGAGGCTCGCTGAGGAAATTAACCTGCAAACAAATTTATTCAAGCCTGACACTTTAACCACTTATTACAGGGCCCCTTGTGAGTAAATGTTTTTTGCAAAATAGATGAAATTGGCATGCGGCTGACTCACAAAGACAAATCCCACTAGTGAAACTAGAGATAAAGAGTTCCAATTTTATATTTGCTTTTTCTTTTTTACGTGTGGTTTCACAGTAAAATATTATTTATGCTGGTAGGTACTGTGTAATTGTATTTGTGTAACATCACCAATGTACTCTACCTTATCTATGTTGTTTATGAAAAGGATTAACTGGGGATTTTTGGAGGAACCTTTGAAGTTATATCATTTCGTGCAATTGTCTTCTCAATATGTCCCTGACTTACAGTTTACCTGAATGCACTGCCTGATTGGTCAGCTACATGACAAGTGTAGGTTAATAATAAAAAAAAAGTTATGTATTTAAAAGCTAAAATAGGCAATCTGAAGTAGTTAAAATGTAGTGAATAGTGCAAAAACTGGGTGGAAGTTAAATATATTCTTTTACCTTTTTTCTTACTGTTTTTCTTTTTTTTCTTTGTTTACAGGTATAATGCAGTACCATGGAGGATCTCAGCTGTATAAGCTAAATAGAGTTTGTTCCTCACATTTTGGGATCAGGAAGGGTTTTTGTTTTTTTTAAGCAAATTTAGAAACTTTTATCTAAAAAGCAATTTTTTTTAAAATAGTGAAAGGATACCTGTCTGACTAGCACAACACAAAGTAAGAGAAACACTTTCTCTAAAAATGGGAAAATTCCTTTTAGACCAAATTTCGAACAAATATCTCCATTGAAAGATTTCCTCTCTATTCTTGTTCGTATGACAACTTAAAATTTGGGATTTTCCCTTACCTTTCTGTCCCACTCGCAATGGTCACCTGGACACATAGATGGGTGAATCTCCACATTGCTGACACAGAGAGTGGTGAAAATGGGATTTCTAACCCTATCCTACCTCATCTAAACCTAAAAAAAGTTTTGCCTTTATGTACACTTTTATGATTATTTTTGTTTTTACCATTTACCAAGTCAACTGCAGTTTTAATGAACTGAGAAATGAATTTGAAGAACTTCTACAGAAAATATATTCTGTAATATTGAATATATGGCAAGATTTAAAAATAATTTCAATAAACGCTTGTAAACATTGTAGAGCAAGGGAACAGACACTTTTTGCTTGTAAACAAAGCAAAGGAAAATGCCCACTTACTATGCCAAGATCACACAGAATAGTTGCCTTCCTGATGTTGTACAAAACCCATCTTGATCACAGTTTGGTGAATGGCCATATTTGCACTACCTCTGCAACAGGACAGATCCCGATCTGGCTGGTATTTGTAAAAAAAAACATCTGGGCATCCTTGATGGTACCACTGGACTAATTTGGTTTGTTTACATAAATCAGCTGGCTAGAGATGGCCCAAAACTTATGCTCTGGAGAAGCTCAGGGATAGTCCTGGGCAGCACACAGCCTTCGATGCCACACGTCACGTGACTGTCAGTAAAATATTCCTGTGTAAACCAGTGGGTTCTACAGTGTCACCCAACCAGCCGATGCAGTCCTGTTGGATCCTCTTCCAGCACAGTTTTGTCATTTTTTTATTCGGTATAATGTACTGTGTGATTATAGTTCACAAACTCTGGTTGCAACATCTTATACAGGACATCTAACAGGGTAGAGTAGCAGTTAATCTTCTCTTAGTTCTAGGATTACTGATGAAGTGTGGCCACAGAGTCTCTTAAGCTTTTTAGCCTCTAGCCTCGATGTGTCTTGGGTATCTATGATGTCAGACCATGTTAGCGTTATACTAAGTCTAGCCAGTTGACTGGGGGATGAGGTGTGTTTTTTAGGATACTGGACAGTTGGTCTAGGGGAGCAGTAGGTAAAAATCTACCCCTGGGCAGAAAAAGAATAATATATGTTTATACAGTATATGTATATATTTATAAACTGATAATATTACACTTAAAAAGCATGCTTTTTCTTCATTTTTCCTTACCTATATATTTAACAGAGTAAGTATCTCTAAACATTGGCAGGGCTGTTGTAGTGGGGGGACACAAAGCCAGCTTTCTTTGCAAGGCACCTTGATTCCACATTGAATGGACAGGGGCCTCATCCCCACATCTGGCCCCCAAGAGGATGTGTGAAGAGGGTATTTATTAGAATCTAGAATACCCATTTAGAATAAGGGGCCCCCAGAATCTGTCCCCCTAGGAAATGAGTACGGTGTACATTAGTACCCCTTATTACTGATTAAAAAAAAAAAAAGTAAATAAACACCCAGGGCATAACAAAGTTCTTTGTTAAAAACAAATAAATGTCCCCAATGTAAATCGAATGGCTTCATAATCATACCTGGCCAGTTTGTGTACAAACAGCAGACTTCCAGGGACCTGTCATTTATCAGCAGTAGTGTTACTGCCACTAAATGATAGATCCCTGACTGATCTGTTTACAAACAGAGGTCGGTCGTGAATCTGATCATTAAAGTGTTACTAAACCCAAAACAGTAAAATCAGTCTGTGCATACAGTAAAGCATGTTTGTTGTACTCACTGTAGAACCTAAGGGGTTAATCCTAAGTATTGTGTAAAAAGGCTGTTTGATCCTATCTGATCATCCCCTTCTTCTACAGTCCCCAATCTATCTGCTCAATAGAACAGAGCCTCGGGGGCAAGCTGCACATTCTCAGTTTAGTGTGTACTGCTAGAGTTTTTTTTTTCTTGGGAGAGTGCATGTGATCAGCACAGGGCCAATCAGCACTGTCCAGACAGAGAATCAGGGGTCCAGCAGTCTTATAGGACAGTCAGAGCAGAATGAAAACTCCTCCTATAAGCTTTAACCACACACTGATAGAAGTCACAAGACTGCTCTAATACCCCTTTCACACTGAACCGCCCATAGCGTCGGCGGTAAAACGCCGCTATTTTTTTCGCCGACGCTATGGGCGGATTTGCGGCACATTTCGGCCGCTAGCGGGGCGCATTTAACCCCCGCTAGCGGCTGAGAAAGAGGTAAAACCGCCCGCAATGCGCTGCTGAAGCAGCGCATTGCGGGCGGTATAGCCGCGCTGTCCCATTGATTTCAATGGGCAGCAGCGGTGGAGGAGCGGTAAACACATCGCTCCTTCACCGCTCCAAAGATGTGGCTAGCAGGACTTCTTTTACCGTCCTGCTAGCGCAACGCTCCAGTGTGAAAGCCCTCGGGCTTTCACACTGAAGTGAATGTAACAGCTGTTTAAGGGCGGATTGCAGGCGCTATTTTTAACGCTATAGCGCCTGCAATACGCCCTCAGTGTGAAAGGGGTCTTACTGCTGATGAAAAAATGTATTTAGCAGTTTATATATTCCATGTTCTGTGTACTTTGGGAGACCAGATATAGTGAATGTGTGGGAGACCAGATATAGTGAATGCAGAGTCCTGGGTTAAGTAACACTTTAGGCAGCAGTAGTGCTAGGGGAGCCAAATGACAGATTCCTGGTTACTTCTAAAGGCTAAATTGTACTTCTCTGTAACTTCATGCATAGTTTAATGGCATCCCCCAACCTTATTATTTAAGGGCTTGTGCACACCGCAGTAAAGGGCTGTACAGCATACAGAATGGGTGTATTTTTTTTCCCGAGAATGATAGGTGCAGTGTACAGCTCTGCGGACAGCCAGTCTATTCAAAACAACGACAACAATATCATTAAATAAAAACAGATATCAGAATGGTTACATGTGTACAGAGATGTATGCTCTACTCCAGACACAGACTGTCTGCATTCAGGGCACAGTATGTGTCCCTGTATGCACATAACCACTATGATGTCCATATTTATCTGTACTTTCAACAACTGTCACTGCGCCTGGGACTCCCAGGCAAAGAAATACACCCATTCTATATGCTGTATAGCCTAATACTGCTGTGTGCATGAGCCCTAAAGGAATTATGTATTTTTAATATTGCACTTTTAGTAGCATTAAAAGACCCTCTCCCAGCTGAATGGTTATTTTGAAATATACATTGTTTTGCATTCATACATGTCCTTCATGGCAGTGCCTAGCTGCCCATGCAATTTTTTAACATAACAATAAACCAAGATTTGCCTCATCACAACTGAGAATTGTATGAGGCTGATCTATTAATGGATTTGAAAATGTTCACACAATAAAATATGTAAAGATTGACTTCAATTATTTAATATTTTGAAAAGACTGTTTACTTATTTTAACTGCACATGATTGCATCATTAAAGTGAATCTTTACGCATTTTATTATGCAAACTTTCTTAACTTTCTCAACTTTCTCAATTTCTTTGGTAAATCAGCCTGTATGTTTTTAAAACTCAGTCTGAATTGAAGGACATAAATCTTACCGCTGGAATTCCTAGTATTTTAACCTTATAATACCTACGTACAACCAAAATATAATTTTTAGTTAGATTGACACGTTAAGGTGATTTCACACTAACCTTACAATACAGGTCATTGAGTTTGAGTCAGGGTATTGTTTTCTTTCCTGTCATAAAACAAGGTTGGGAGGACATTCTTATTCCATGTTGCCAGAGTTAGGTTATTTTGGTACAATGGCTAAGTGAGACTTGCAGAACACATTGGTGAATGATGAGTGATCACTAACAACCATCAATTCAATTTCATCTTATTAAGAGACCTTGTTCTAATTACAATGTAGCACCTTGTGTGTTTGTTAGTGATTAGTTTCCAGCCTACATGTAGGACCTCTCTATCCATCGTCTTTCTGTTGTGTTCTATATCAACCTCCTACCAGCAACCCAAGCTTAAACACCATGACTAATTATGTTTAAAAACAACTTTTACAAGGAACTTTGTCACTTAGGTAATTATTTACAGGAGATGCCTTAATGTTTTTCGGCACTACAAAGCCAATTAAAGGGATTTCCTAACCTCTGTATCCTTACATGCCTTTCTACTACTTAAAAGAACTCTGCTAAATAGTTTGTGGTGTACGTATGTAGCACATACTACATACTGTATGGCACACAAATTATGAAGATCTAAAACCTGTTAAAGCCAATCTAAAATATTTTAATGTTTAATCTCTGCATAGTCCTGTACAAACTCATTTAGATTTTTGCTTGGAAAAAAGCTTAAATTACTTTTTTTTAGTCTAGCTTATTGCCCCCACACTCCAGTGTTCTATCCAAGCTGAGCCAAGTAATAGACACATCTACATTGACTTACTGTATGTTTTCGAGGAAGAGAGTGGTTTGTCAGACAAGGTCTCTCACTAAAGGCTATGCCAACCACATCACTACCTGCCTGGAGTTTGCATGTTCTCCCTGTGTCTACATGGGTTTCCTCTGGGTACTCTGGCTTCCTCCCACATTCTAAAGACAAGCCTGTAGGTTCACTGGCTTCTGTATAAAAAATTGGCCCTAGTATATGAATTAATGTGAGTTAGGGACTTTAGATTGTAAGCTCCTTGAGGGAAGGGACTGACATGAATGTACAATATATACGTAAAACGCTGCGTAATTTGATGGCGCTATATAAGTACCTGTAACAAAAGAAATTAATTGATTATTAAGACCAAGACCTGCCCAACTACTGTAACAGGAAAGTGGAACTAAGACTATGGAAATGAGGACTGATAGTCCAATGTCTATCTGACTACGTAGGTATTTCTCTGACTAAAGTGTCATTAAACCCAAACATTTTATGAGGGTATTTTTCTTTAAATCTTGCAATTTGTCTATGGCAGTAAATCCCTGGCTGAGATTGCTGCTTCTGTTAACGCTGTTAGTGGCAACACAATAACAGACAATCCTCTGCAGTGGCTACTAATGCCTATTTTTTTTAAATGCTGAACTTTTACAATGTGAGACCATGTTGCAACTGTGACCCAAGCATTTCAATTATGGTTGCAGTGTGTCCCTCCTCCATGTGCAAATTGCTTGATCTCAAAATAAGACAGCGATAAGTGTGAATGCAGCCCGTTCACCACAGATAGTCCTAGCCGACTACCTCAAAGATTTGACCTGAAATGGTCACATAGCATGTATCCCACACCATGGGACATCGACATTCATCACTCAAGCAACGATGTATGAGATGATCTCGCCACCAGGTCAGTATGTAAACATAAGAAAGAGATCTAATGCTCTCCAATTGACATGTTTATTCAGCATAAAAAAGTATAAAATCCACTTAGTGTAGCACTGAAAGCCAAGTGCAGGCGTGATAGCAATGGTATTGTTTCAAACCAATAGGAGCATCCCAATCGGTACAACGCTGACTTTGCGGTGCCACACAGATTTTTAAAAATAGTTCCTGCACTACTTTTGGCGACTTTGGGGGCAATTTCAATAGACATCTGTGCATGAACAGATGTCTTTCAAGTCGCCCCTGAAGTCGGACTGAAATGTGGCTTTGAAATTGTGCAAGATCAGATGAACTTGCACAATTTCAAAGCTGTGTTCAGTGTGAACGAGGGCTAAGGATTCTCATTTCCTTATTATTCTATGTTCAAAGAAAACTAAGGCTAACTAGAGCTCCACCTAAAATTAATTGTCAGTCAGTCTGCTTTTAATATTTTAAAGCGTAACTCCACTTTTGTCGAGGAAAAAACATTCCCCTCTGGGTGATCAATGTACATTGCAAGGATTATAACAAACTTTGTTACAGATTCCTACCTTTTGTTATTCTGAAGTAATCCCTGTGTGTTTCTCTGTACCTCGGTTCTGAGTTGGTCTAATAGGAGTGGTTTCATAATTAACTGTCAGGTGTGCAGCTGCGGCGCACTAATGAGGAAATCTGCTGGGCCTGCATCACTTGAGACGTGTTCTTAACCACTTGACCACTGGGCACTTAAACCCCCTTAATAACCAGACCAATTTTCAGCTTTCGGTGCTCTCACATTTTGAATGACAATTACTCAGTCATACAACACTGTACCCATATGAATTTTTTGTCCTTTTTTTCACACAAATAGAGCTTTCTTTTGGTGGTATTTAATCACTGTTGGGTTTTTTATTTTTTGCGCTATACGAGAAAAAAGACTGAAAATTTTGTAAAAAAATGATTTTTTTTTCGTTTCTGTTATAAAATTTTGCAAATTACTATTTTTTCTTCATAAAATTTGGCCAAAATTTATACTGCTACATATCTTTGGTAAAAATAAGTACAAATTGGTGGATATTATTTGGTCTTTGTGAAAGTTATAGAGTCCACAAGCTATGGTGCCAATATCTGAAAATTGATCACACCTGAAGTACTGACGGCCGATCTCATTTCTTGAGACCCTAACATGCCAGAAAAGTACAAATACCCCCCCAAATGACCCCTTTTTGGAAAGAAGACATTCCAAGGTATTCAGAAAGAGGCATTGTGAGTTTTTTGAAGTTGTCATTTTTTCCAACAATTCTTTGAAAATCAAGATTTTTTTTTTCTCTTTTTTTTTTCCCAAAATTGTCATATTAGCAGGTTATTTCTCACACACAGCATATGCATTCCACAAATTACACCCCAAAACACATTCTGCTATTACTCCCGAGTATGGCGATACCACATGTGTGAGACTTTTACACAGCGTGGCCACATAGAGAGGCCCAACATGCAGGGAGCATCTTCAGGCGTTCCGGAGCACCCAGGCCAATTCTGACATTTCTCTCCTACATGTAAAAATCATCATTTGTTTGCTAGAAAATTACATAGAACCCCAAAACATTATATATGTTTTTTTAGCAAAGACCTTAGAGAATATAATGGTGGTTGTTGCAACTTTTTATCTCACACGATATTTGCGCAGCAATTTTTTTAACGCGTTTTTTACGGAAAAAAAATGTTTTGTGCTTAAAAAAAAAAAACAGTAAAGTTAGCCCAATGTTTTTGCATAATGTGAAAGATGAAGTTACGCTGAGTAAATAGATACCTAACATGTCACCCTTAAAAATTGCACACACTCGTGGAATGGCGCCAAACTTCGCTACTTAAAAACTCCCCATAGGCGACGCTTTAAATATTTTTACTGGTTACATGTTTTGAGCTACAGAGGAGGTCTAGGGCCAAAATGATTGCTCTCGCTCTAACTTTCGCAACGATACCTCACATGTGTGGTTTGAACACCGTTTTCATATGTGGGCGGGACTTACGTATGCGTTCGCTTCTGTATGCGAGCTCACGGGGACAGGGGCGCTTTAAAAAATATATATTTTTTATTGTTCATTTTACTTTATTTATTTTAGTTTGACATGTTTTTGCGCCCCAAAAATTTTTTTGATCACTTTTATACCTATTACAAGGCACGTAAACATCCCTTGTAATAGGAATATGGCATGACAGGTCCTCTTTACAGTGAGATATGGGGTCAATAAGACCCCACATCTCACCTCTAGGCTGGGAAGCCTGAAAAAAAAAAAAAAAAACAACAATCCTGGCTTTGATCGTAGCGGTGAGTCAGTAGAAGCACCGGAGGGCAGCGGGAGGGGGGGACATCCCCTCTCGCCTCCCGTAAGAATGATCAAGCGGCGGAACAGCCGCTATGATTGTTGTTATGGTGTGGGGAATCGCCGGCTGAAAAAGCTAATATCTGAATGATGCCTGTAGCTGCACCCATTATTCAGATATCTCCGCACAAAGTCAAGGACGTCATATGACGGCTGGCGGGCGGGAAGTGGTTATTGCAGAGTATTGCCAGGCATTGCGGAGTATTGCCGGGCATTGCGGAGTATTGCCGGGCATTGCGGAGTATTGCCAGGCATTGCAGAGTATTGCAGGGCATTGCGGAGTATTGCGGACTATGGCAGGGTATTGCGGAGTATGGCAGGGTATTGCACGGGGTATTGCACAGGGGGTATTGCACAGGGTATTGCAGGGTATTGCAGAGTATTGTGCAGGGTATTGCAGAGTATTGTGCAGGGTATTGCAGAGTATTTTGCAGAGTATTGCGCAGGGTATTGCAGAGTATTGCGCAGGGTATTGCAGAGTATTGCGCAGGGTATTGCAGAGTATTTTGCAGGGTATTGCAGAGTATTTTGCAGGGTATTGCGCAGGGTATTGCAGAGTATTTTGCAGGGTATTGTGCAGGGTATTGCAGAGTATTGCGCAGGGTATTGCAGAGTATTGCACAGGGTATTGCAGAGTATTGCGCAGGGTATTGCAGAGTATTGCGCAGGGTATTGCGCAGGGTATTGTGCAGGGTATTGCAGAGTATTGCGCAGGGTATTGCAGAGTATTTTGCAGAGCATTTTGCAGGGTATTGTGCAGGGTATTGCAGAGTATTGCGCAGGGTATTGCAGAGTATTGCGCAGGGTATTGCAGAGTATTGCAGAGTATTGCGCAGGGTATTGCAGAGTATTGCGCAGGGTATTGCAGAGTATTGCGCCAGGGCATTGCAGAGTATTGCACCAGGGTATTGCAGAGTATTTTGCAGAGTATTGCGCAGGGTATTTTGCAGAGTATTGGCAGGGTGTATTGCAGAGTATTGGCAGGGTATTGCACCAGGGATGGCTGAGCAGGGATGGATGGATGGCTGGCTGGATCTGTGACTGCAATTGTCACAGATCCAGCCCACAGTGCTGCTGCTGCCATCCGCTCCCTCCCCTCTCCTCTCACAATGTACCGATCGGTACAGAGAGGGGAGGGAGGAACCGGCGTCATCACATCTGTTTACAAGTGATTGCTCCGTCATTTGACGGAGCGATCACGTGGCAAACGGCCGCTATCAGCGGCGATTTACCGCGATTCGTGATCCGCCGGGTCCTCTGGACCCGGCGGTCACGGAGTTTCCCATGTGCACGCCCCAGGGGGCGTGCGGGAGTGCGATTCTGGGAGGACGTTATATATAGTCCTCCCAGAGTTAAGCAACCACCTTGTCGACGTTATTTGTCGGCAGGTGGTTGCCAAGTGGTTAATGAAAGTATCTCTCCAAAAATAAAATTTTTGTTGCAGGGGATGCCTGAAATATGACTTGTATCTTAGACAGACTTATGGGAAAATTGGTGAGACAATCACACAAGCAGGAAATTATGTTTCTGGGGGAGTGGTCAGTACACACTCTGTGTACAGAACACCTACAGGTAGTCATATTGCAATGCATTCTCAGAAAATTACAGTTGCTGCAGATTGAAAAGGAAAGGTAAGTTTTAATAACATTCAATTACAATATGATTAGTTTTGCAATTATATGCGCTATATTATTATTTATTTATTTGCTATTTTTTCCCCCCACAAATGCTGTTACCCTTTAAACAAAGACAGGCATAAACACATACACATATACACACACACACACACACATATATATTTTTATATATATATATATGTAGAGGGGGTTAACATTTAGGGGGAGTATCTGGGTGGTAGTATGACCCAGATACACTAATTGTTAGGAATCTATGGCCAATTTGATTCGTGGAGGATATAATGGTGCTCATTTCCCTGCGGCCCCTGGGTGGCGCTGTCGCCTTGGGCTGGGGTTGAACCATCATTGTAGAGCCGTGCCCTTTGTGTCCTCTCGCGGCAGTAGTACGGCGGGGCAGGGAACCCGCTGTGCCTGCTGGGAGAGGGTATAAAGGGGGTGGACATCTTGCGCACGAGGTCCGAGCCCCAGGCACCTTCAGCCTGGGGGCTGCTGTTCTGTCGTCCGCGCCCAGGTGCCCTAGGCCTGGGTGTGAGGGAGTTCGAGTTCCATCCCAGGCACCTTAGGCCTGGGGTGAGGTACTAGCAAAGACCCGGGGCCCAGTACCTTCGACTGGGTCCCGCATGGGAGAACATGCCTAGGGGGCCCACGAGTGAGGGGACCCAAGTCTCGGGCGAGGAGAACTAGGGAGGTGACCTGGCCTGAAGATCCAGCGCAGCATTGGCTGGTGACAGTGCAGGCCTCTGGGGACCGTCCAGGATGGATCATCTCCCTAACAGGGGTCGTCATTAGAAGGTAGTTCATGTTCTATGGTCTTTGCAGAGACCCAGCTACATCAGGTCGGTGGCAGAGGCCTATTCTAAGGTCTGTGGCAGAGACCTCATCGTTCACCCGGTCTGTGGCAGGGACCAACCTCACAGTCGGTGGCAGCGACCGTGTGCCAAAAGTTGTTGTGAGTTCCTAGCAACATATCTGATCCAAAAGGATTGTGCCTGAACCCTTACCCCACCAAGTTGTGTTTGTATCAACCTGTCTGCTTGCAAAGAGGCATATTTATCTCTGCGGAAATAAATATAGATGTTGTACTGTCACCTGGTGTGGGCCTACTTTTCTGGGAGCAAAGTGTTCTACATTCTCCTATCTACTGGTCATTTTTGAAGTGGAATCTCCGGACAGGGACACAGACCCGAAGGTAAAGATCATAGCACAAACCTCTACAGACCTAAGAGGGGCGAGCTGGTGGCAGCACCTCACTCCTCCCCCTTGGTTCCCCTAGACGAGTAAACCAGCCAAAAAGAAGAAGAGAGAGAGCGGGTGAGACCGCTACATATATATATATATATATATATATATATATATATATACACACAAACACAAATATATATGAAATAGAATGGGGGAAAGGATTCTTCATGGGTCATGCTAGACTTTTCTATTTATCTGAAATCTCAAGATAAACTGTCATGTAAAAAGAGCCTATCATCTGCTAACATAAGAAAAGACTGCAAATTGATGAGATGCATTGATTTGGCCTTAATCTTCTAGCTAAATGAGTATATGATTGCTATACGAGCAATTCGGAACCATTTGCTAGTCTAATCAGAATCATTCATGGGCGTTCTTCATCATAATGTGTTTGAACTGTAATTTTTTTTTTATCCTTCATTCCATCTGTGCAAGAAAAAAGACTGGAGAAAACACAGATTTAACTCTGCTAAACAAGTAAGATAATTGTCAGCATGAAACAGGGACTGCTATTTATTCAAATTGCCATCTGATGGGAGGATGGACAGTTTAGAATAACAAGCATTATTGCATTACAGTTTAAGAATGGAGATTTAAATGGGTTTGCACAGTATGGTGTGAATTGCTACCAATAGTTAGTCCTTTTGATCTCACACAAGACCAAAGGCATGTTATTTGTAACCTGAGTAGGTCTCCGGCAGCTCTCAATAGGTGAAATACTAGTGTTTGCCTAGGGGAGCACCTGGCTCTTAGACAGCGAAGGTTTGAAAAAACACCTTTAAAAATATTGTGCAGAGGCAAAGCTGTGTTTGTAGACTTAGCATTAGTGAGCTAATGCTTGGCATCTGTCATCTGTATCATTGTGACTCATTCATTCCCCTACTGCATAGCTAAACAACTTACCTTGCTCTGTGTGTACACACACTTTCATTTTTATTTCTCCTTTTAGGGGGAAAATGGAATATCATTCTGCTGCTAGTTGTAATTACACTGGAAACGGAGCTACGCTGGGTGTTTATTATGGTTAGGTTTACATACAATTATAGCATATAATTAAAACACAAAAGGGCTTACAAGAGGAGTAAAGCTAAGTGCAAAAGTTTTAATTAAAATGTAAAATATACACCTGATGTACAAGCGCAGTAATATCAGATCAGTGAGAGAAAGATCCTGGCTGGTTCATATAGGCTGATATACTTTGTGTATTGATTTTTACTTTTCTGAGTAGAACCAAACAAATGTATTTTGTGTTATTATTGCATCTAGCGAATGCTCTGAAAAGTGATCCACAATGGATCGCTTTTTTCAGAGTGTGGCGAAGCAATTGCTGTCAGGCAGATGATCCTGCGTTTTTTTTTTGTTTTTTTTTTATAATTTATAATGGGGCTAATGCAGTGCTTGGCTCACAGTTGCAGAGTGGCCTCATTAACTTGAATAGCCAAATTTGAAAGCATGCAAAGCATTTTCCTGGTGCCTTCCATGGCAGCATACTAATGGTTGATGGCTCCGCCCCCGGTCAACCCCCAGGACCACGTAACTCTATAAAAGAAAGAGTTACTCCCCCCTTCAGACATTCTTTTTCCTGTCCTCAATCCCTACAGGATCACTATTCAGCCTTACCTCACCGTCTCATGGTGCTACCGTTGCAGGTTCATGCTCTCCTGCAGTACGGAGTCCCGCATCTTGGGCTGCTAAATGCGCCATATAAGTGTGGGAGCCCCTTTTTCTGTGGATCTTTTTTGGGCATGAAGGGCACACAGGAGCATACTTTCTCCTCAGCGGCAGTTACAATCCTCGGGTCACACATTGCTTTACCCGGGTAATGATCTCTATAAGCAGCTTAGCACTGCTGCATTTAAATGTCTGCTTTCTGCAAATGCCTATGGCTAGTGTGGACGCTTCGCGCGCCCCACACAACCTAGCTTTACTCGTCCGGGGGGCGGAGTCACGGCATGACGCAATCGCGCATGCGCAATAGCCGGAGGAAGTCGCGCGGCGGCCATCTTGGTACACCCAAGCAAAAAATCCTATTTAAACAGCCTGGGACCACAATCAAATGGCAGATTGTCAGAAAATACACCTTGCTGTGAGTATTAACTATTCTACATGCCAGATGGAACCCAGCCAAGGTAATTACCTGTGTGTTAATGCTAAAATGTTATTTTGCAGCGTAATGATGGTAAACATATAAATGTACATTCGCTGACATTGCACGGTGCTGTATTGACTAGCTAAAAAATTTTACACAGCTGCCCCAGTATTGCCGCACCAAAAAGATCCTCAACATACCACTAGGTAAGGGCTGCAACGTTAGGTAAGTTGTTTCCATTCAAAGAGCACTACTACTTTAGAGGATATATAGAAACACCAGTTGTTTTGTTTCTTTATAGCCCACGCCGTGAAGCAGCCCGCACTTCTTCTCATCGAAGTTCTCGTGACGGACGTTCGGGGGGACATAGAAGCTCGGGTCGCTCACCCTCAACCCATGCTTCCCGTAGTGACCGAAGGTCACCCCGCCACTCCTCAAGTAGACACGACTCCCAGCGCAAGTCTTTGCAACCAGGGAGGAAGGATTGCTGGGTATGCGGCAAGCAAGCCTTACCAGACAAGCTAGCCTGTGGCCAGTGTTTTTTGGAGGCTACGGTCGACAGACAAGGGTCCATAGGCTCAATCAAAGAATTAGTCAAGGACACCATCAGGGAATTGGCCTCATCCCAGGATCAATCCACCCCACTTGTTGAACAAAGGGTAGCGGAGACAGCTAGTCTCCAGCCTGATTCTGAGCTCAATTCGGAAGATGACGGAAATATACCAGAAGAGGGCACATCGACCTTCGACTTTGGGTTAATTGAACCCTTTATTGGTGCAGTTAAGGATGCAATTCAGTGGGAGGAAGATCCTGAACCTCCACATAAAGCAGGAAAATACTTCCCACATTTGGCCAGGAAGAAATCAGCCTTTCCCCTAATAGAGGAGATTAAGGGGGTGGTATTGGAGGAGTGGAAGAAGGTAGATAAACGACCCTTTGCCTTCAACCGCTTTTCCAAACTCTACCCACTAACGGAAGGAGATGCTCAGATTTTTGATGCCGTCCCGTCAGTAGATGCATCTGTCATGCGACTGGCTAGGAATACAACACTACCTTTAGAAGACGCAGTCTCCTTTAGAGACGTCCTAGACCGCAGAATAGACGCCGATCTGAAAAAAGTATACCAAGCATCGGGGGGAGCCTGCAAACCGGCGGTGGCCCTATCCTCAATCTCCAAAGCCACCAGGGTGTGGACAGATAATATTGAATTGGCCCTCAGACGTGGCCTAGATACTGAAGAAATCATTAAAGCTCTAGATGAATTGAAGCTGACCTCTGATTTCATGGCGGAAGCAGCCATAGACGTTCTAAGATGCTCCTCCAGAGCAATCCTTTACTCTATCACAGCCAGGAGAGCGTTATGGCTTAAGCCATGGTCAGCAGACCCGTCGTCAAAACAGTCATGGTGTCGCATCCCGTATGACGGGAAGTCCTTATTTGGAGATAAAATGGATATGGCAATATCCAGAGTCACAGGCGGGAAAAGCGGTCTTATTCCCCAGGATAGGAGCAGAAGGAGGAAGTTTACTCCGCAGGCAAATTTCTAACAGAGATCAAGAGACTCCAGGGCTTATCGCCCGGGTAAACAATACAGAAGGGACTGGAAAGGCTCACAGGCCTCTTTCCTCAAACTAAAATCAAAGGCCCCTACACTGGCGATAGAAAACCAGAAGTCCTTTTGACACGCCCTCCACCCAAGCCGGGCCAGTGGGAGCAAGACTCAGATCCTTTGCCCGGGTTTGGGTGGAAAATTGTACAGACCAGTGGGCGGTATCCACAGTCCTTCAGGGACATTTCTGGAAATTCAGATGCCGCCCTCCATCCTTCTCCTACCAATCAACCAAGATACCAGCCGGAAAACAAAAGAGGGAAACACTTGTCCAATACGTGCAAATACTTCTATCTCAACGGGCAATCCTACCGGTTCCGGAATCGGAAAAGCACTTAGGGTTCTATTCCCCAGTCTTCTTGGTCCCCAAAAAAACGGGGGGCTGGAGACCGGTTTTAGACCTGAAAAGGCTAAACAGGTACCTTTATGTAGAACACTTCAAGATGGAGTCTCTGAACACGGTAATCCTTTCAGTACAGCCAGGGGACTGGATGGTGTCTGTAGACCTCCAGGACGCATATCTGCACATCCCCATCCACTACAACTTTCAACATTTTCTACGGTTTCAAATAGGCAACCTACATTTTCAGTTCCAGTGTCTCCCCTTCGGGATTTCATCAGCACCCAGAACCTTCACCAAAGTTCTGGTAGCCATCTTAGCCCCCCTTCGGGAGAAGGGCATACGAGTCCTACACTATCTGGACGACATATTAATTCTGTCTCAGCACAGAGAAGTTCTACAGTCGCACCTGCAGATGGTCTTGAACACCTTGACACAATTCGGATGGCTAATCAACCACTCGAAGAGTCAGTTTGTACCTACACAAAAAATTATATACCTAGGTGCCTTATTCAACACACCGAGGAAGTCAGTGTCCTTTCCACCAGCCAAAATTCCGGTGTTGGTGCAGAAGGTGAAGCATGCATTGGGGAGTCACGCTATGCCAGCGTCAGATTGCCTGAGCCTTCTAGGGTCCCTCTCGGCCTGCATACCGATGGTAAAATGGGCCAGAAGCCACTTACGGGGCTTTCAACAAGGTTTTCTGAAGCAGTGGAGGAGAAAGCGTCTCGGTCAGAGGATAGCCATCACTCCCTCGATGAAGTCCAGCCTCTGGTGGTGGACGAGGTCTCCGAATCTACTAGCTGCTTGTCCTCTCGGCCCAATCTCATGGACCATTATCACATCAGACGCAAGCCAGCTGGGTTGGGGGGCACACCTCCAAGATCAGCTGGTTCAGGGCAGATGGAGGTTCAATGCGGAAGGGATGGTATCCAACATCCTGGAACTAAGGGCAGCATGGATGGCAATCCTGCATTTGGCTCCTCTCCTCAAGGGAAAATCCGTGCTATTACAAATGGACAACAGAGCGGCAGTAGCCTATATCCAAAATCAAGGGGGAACACACAGCAATACACTAGCCAGCGAAGCAGCCCCAATTATTGCATGGGCCGAGAAGAATTTATTAGATCTCCAGGCTACCTACATTCCAGCCCCCGAGAATCAGCTGGCAGATCATCTCTCGAGATCCTTCACATCCAACAACGAATGGTCGTTGGATCCACAGGTTTTCAGCTGGATATGCCAACAGTTGGGGCATCCCCAGATAGATCTCTTTGCGTCTCCGCACAACGCGAAAGCACCTCTCTTCTTCACGAGGTCACCATCTCCGATGTCGACAGGGGCGGATGCTCTAGTCCAACCATGGGAATTCCAGATAGGCTACGCCTTCCCTCCGACACCCTTAATCCTCAGGTTTCTCCAGCGACTGACTCTAGAGAGGGTCACCATCCTGGCGGTTGTTCCTTACTGGCCGAGAAGACCGTGGTTTCCGCTCTTAGTAGAGATGGCCCTGGGCAACCCATTACCCCTCCCACCCACGAGCAAGCTGCTATCTCAAGGCGCTTTTCTACACCCGCACCCAGAGATCCTAGACTTGAGGGCCTGGAAGTTGAAAGGAGGAGGTTGGGCGACCTAGGTTGCTCTCGGGACGTGGTACAAACGTTATTACAGGCAAGAAAGGCATCCACTAATGCCACCTACTGCAGAATATGGAAAAAATTCTCTACACTGGCCGAAACGAATCATTTCAACCCTCTGAATCCTGGGGTCCAAGATATCCTACTTTTCCTGCAAAATGGCCTGGACCTAGGCTTAGGTCTCAGCACGCTAAAAGTGCATATTTCAGCCCTGTCAGCCTTTACAGACACACGCTGGGCACTAAACCCCTTGGTGGAACGTTTCTTGAAGGCGGTGTTAAGATTACGTCCTCCCAGGAAAACGCTGTATCCCAAATGGGACCTAACGGTTGTTCTTAACGTCTTAGCAAGCTCTCCCTTTACACCCACAGAGGAGTGCTCCTTGGAAGATATCACCGGCAAAACGGTTTTCCTGATCGCTGTCACCTCGGGTCGAAGAGTATCAGAGATACAAGCCCTAGGGGCAGAGGAGCCCTACGTCACTTTTTTTCCGGACAGGGTAGTCCTACAGCCTATCCATCAATTTGTCCCCAAAGTGCCTTCAGTCTACCATTCCAACCAGGAGTGGGTACTCCCAGCTTTCGGAGAGGATCCATCCTCCTCAAAACTACATGAACTGGACGTGGCCAGATCTCTAAAGCGTTATTTGGAGCTGACACAGCAGTTCAGAAGGGATCAACGACTCTTTGTTATCCCCAAAGGCACCAAAAGAGGCTTGGCAGCTTCTAAAACAACATTAGCCAGTTGGATCGTGAAGATAATTCAAAGGGCATACCGGGCTAGTGGTCTTCCAGTTCCAAACGCGGTGAATGCACATTCAACAAGAGGAATCGCATCATCCTGGGCGGCTATGGCTAGGGTCTCCCCGGAGACAATTTGTAGAGCGGCTAGCTGGTCATCGTTCAATACCTTTATGTCGCATTATAGCTTGGATCCTGCGGTCCTTACCTCCCGAGACTTTGGGAAAAGGACTCTGGAACTATCACTTTCAAAAAGCCATTAAAAAATTTATTATCGCAGTTCCCTCCCTATAAGCGAGTTATTTACCATTAGTATGCTGCCATGGAAGGCACCAGGAAAACGGAAAATTGAATACTCACCTTTCCGTAATTTTCCTTTCCTGGTGCCGACCCATGGCAGCATGCACCCTCCCTGCTATAATCCTTAAAGTTCTGAAGTCTAGTTACAAAGAATGTCTGAAGGGGGGAGTAACTCTTTCTTTTATAGAGTTACGTGGTCCTGGGGGTTGACCGGGGGCGGAGCCATCAACCATTAGTATGCTGCCATGGGTCGGCACCAGGAAAGGAAAATTACGGAAAGGTGAGTATTCAATTTTCCGTTATGGCCGCAGCATGTGAACAACCTCCTTCAGCTGAATTTTACACTTTAAGGCCTCATGCACACTGGACGTTAAAATAATGTTATAAAAAAACGCCAGTAGCTTTGCAGTGAGTTTTCCATCATTTTTGCGATAGCGTTTTTTTGCGTTTATTAGCGGTTTTTTTGGGGGGAAAAAGAAAACGATTATTATTTTTTTTTTTTCAATGGATCCAAAATGTAAAAAAACATGTTTTTGAGTGTTTATCTGCGCTTATATGCGTTTCTTGACGTTAGAGCATTTTAAGGCTTGATTTAGACCTATGCATTTTTAATGCTTTTTTCTATTTTGCATGGTTTCCTATGGAAGCACTAAAAATGCATAGGTGTGAATCCAGCCTTAAGCCCTGTACACACGACCGGGTTTCCCGGCAGGAAAACTGCCATGAGAGCTTTTGGCCAGGAATTCCGGCCGTGTGTATGCTCCATGGCAGTTTTCCCGACAGGAAAACCGCCGGGAATCCCAGCGGGAAAAATTAGATCATGTTCTCTTTTTTCCGGCCAGGATTCCCGGCGGTTTTTAAGCCGGCAGTTTTCCTATGCGGAAAACCTGCGGTGGAGCATACACACGGCCGGGTTTCCCGACCAAAGCTCTCATGGTAGTTTTCCTGTCGGGAAACCCGGCCGTGTGTAGGGGGAAAAAGCTACCGAGCAGGTTCTTGGTTTTCCCCTCGGTTTTCCCGGCAGACTTTTTACCACGGGAAAACCGATCGTGTGTACAGGGCTTATGAATCCACTAGTTTTTTTTTTATTAACCACTTGCCTACAGGGAACTTTCACCCCCTTCCTGCCCAAGCCATTTTTCAGCTTTCAGCGCTGTCACAATTTGAATGACAATTGCGCGGTCATGCAACACTGTACCCAAATGAAATTTTTATAATTTTTCCCCACAAATAGAGCTTTCTTTTGGTGGTATTGTTTATTTTTTGCGCTATAAACAAAAATACAGCGACAATTTTGAAAAAAATTCTATATGTTTATACTTTTTGCTATAATAAATATCCCCCAAAAAATCTATAAAAAAAACAATTTTTTTTCACAGTTTAGGCCGATATGTATTCTTCTACATTATTTCGGTAAAAAAAATCACAATAAGTGTATATTGATTGTTTGCGCAAAAGTTATAGCAGCTACAAAAAAGGGGACAGATTTATAGCTTTTTTATTATTTAATTTTTTTTACTAGTAATGGCGGTGATCAGCGATTTTTATTATGACTGCGATATTGCAGCGGACACATCGGACACTTTTGACACATTTTTGGGACCATTCACATTTATACAGCGATCCCTGCTATAAATATGCATTGATTACTGTATAAATATGACTGGCAGGGAAGGGGTAAACACTAGGGGGCGATCAAGGGGTTAAATGTGTTCCCTAGATTGTGATTCTTACTGTGGGGGGGAGGGGACTGACTGGGGGAGGTGACCGATGGTTGTTCCTATGTACAAGGGACACACCATCGGTCTCCTCTCCCTGACAGGATGTTTACACATACAGAACCACGGTCCTGCTCAGCAGGGTTGCCAACTTTCAATAAATTTACAAACAGTTTGTAAAATCTGTACTTTTTGCATGTCCTTGATTGTCTATGACGGACATGTAGGCTGCACCTCTGTAACTGACATTCATTACCAGATGTAACAATTATGGATTTTACAAACTGTTCGTAAATTTACTGAAAGTTGGCAACCCTGCTGCTCAGTTACTGGGCAATCGCGGGTGCCCGGCGGCCATCACAGCCGCCGGGCACGCGCATCGTGTCCCCAGTGACGCGGTGGGCGCACGCGCCCCCTAGTGGCTTCTGAAGACCATCACGTCATATGACGTCCGCCCAGAACAACAGGGTCTTCCGCCTGCCGTCATTTGACGGTGGGCAGTTGACAAGTGGTTAAAGCCAAAAAATGCTTCAGACAAAAACTGCTGATAACAGCCTATGTGTACATGGACACATAGGATAACATTATGGGGAGTTTATTGACTGTAGAAAAAAATGTCTGAAGCCAACAACAGCTGCTGTAAAAAAGTCCAAAAACGTCCAGTGTGCATGAGGCCTAAATGGGTAGCCAGGGGGCTTAGCCATCATTTTTTTTACCGCCCCCCAGCTGACCATGTGAAAAAGGCCTTAAAAACGTGTTTATGTGATTTATTTTATTTATTTTTTGCGTGCTTGCTTTCATATCGTTGTTTTATATATTTTAAAGATTTTATAGATTAGCATCTAGAGTGAGTAAACATTGAGTTTGTTATTATAATGCCTGCATTGTATACAACTGTTTTGATATCAGCCACATAGGGAGTGTATTATTTTCAATCACTCAGCTGACTTGCATTGTAGGAAGGAGCGCTAAAACACAACCATTGTGTAGCACTGCAAGGAAGAAAAGAGAGCCTGTATATGTAATGCATAATACGACTGCCTGCATACTAAGTATTTCAGTAATTTCATTTTTTTTTATATAAATATAGTCTGGTGAAAATCATTTGATTCAAGCAAAGATTTGCCACTATGGTGAAATGCATTGGAGGTAATGCGGAAGGCGAAATGAAGGTTTTAGCAAGTTTTAAGAGTGCAATGAGCTTTAAATGGCTTTTTAGAATTACAGAAGCTCCTTTCAACTACAGTATCTTAGACCTATGACGACATAGCCTCCTATTACCGTCATTATTTTATGTTTTTTTTCACAGAATGAAACAACAGACTGTGAAAAAAGTAACACGTGAAAAGAAATAAACAGAAAGAACACACTGATCTTGTGCAATAAAACTAAATAGCATTTATTAGATGAAAGAACAAGGTGGCAACTCACATTTTCACAGCGTGTGAGCTTTCACAGCACATCAGGCCAGTGCGAGACAGTCCAGCTGTAGCCTGCATGACATAGCCAGTGGCAGTGCTGGGAGATGTTTTAAGGGCTGTCACTTCTGCAGAAAGGACCCACTGTAGCAATCTTGGTTTAAAGCGCTAATAAACCCTGAAGAAAAATTGTAATATATTGCAGCTTACCAATCCTTACTTGTGCTGGCTGCATTTGTTTTCTTTTTAAGACTTGTTCCCTATATTTCACCTGGTTATATGGCCAATTACATGCTTCCTGTATTGGAATGTCTCCACTCTGGTTGAGGAAGCAGCAGAGACACCTTGAACAGTGGCGTTATTAATCTGGGGAAACACTAATATTAGATACACTAGTAGTTTCAGATGAACTTGACAAACAAAATATAGCTGAACTCAACAGTTTTTTTCTTTTGGGATAAAGGTTTTCCATAAATGAATAAAAGCTGATCATTGTACGCATCCCTGTCAATGTTAAATAGTTTATCTCAGTCCTCTAATTGCCACTTTTGCTGGACAGCTTGGTGTGTTGAAGTAAGTTGAAAAGTGACAGACCTAGTGGCCAGATAACCGGGTGAAAATAAAGGAGGGAAAAAATAAAAATAAATAAAACAAATGCCATATCTAAGAATTGGCAAACTGCAGTAAAATATGTTAATATTTTTGGGGTTAACACCAGCATCTAGCTTTTCTTTCTGGGAAAAGGGTGCAGGCTGTGTCTACTAGGTGTCCAGGGGAAGCAAACAATAGTTGATTTATTAAAGGCAAATAGACTGTGCACTTTGCAAGTGCAATTGCACTACTTAAAGCAGGGTTCCACCCAGAGATGGAACTTCCACGGATCAGATTCCTCCCCCCTCCGGTGCCACATTTGGCACCTTTCAGGGGGGAGCGGATACCTGTCAAATCCAGGTATCTGCTCCCAGAGCCGGGGGAAAGATCGCCAAAATCTTGTGCGGCGATCTACGCAATGTCTGTCCCCCTCCTCCACCCCCCCCCCCCCGCTGCCTTCTGGGAGATACACAGGTCCCAGAAGACAGCGGGACCATTAGGAAAGCACAGCGCAGCTCGCGCATGCGCAGTAGGAAACAGGCTGTGAAGCTGCAAGGCTTTACTTCCTGTTTCCCTTAGTAAGGATGCCAGCGCCTGGACCTGGAGCCGAGGGACGGGTCGGCTTTGAGTGCCGACATCGTGGGCTCCCTGGACAGGTAAGTGTCCATATATTAAAAGTCAGCAGCCGCAGTATTTGTAGCTGCTGTCTTTTCATTTTTTTTTTTTACCCAGGCGGAACTCCACTTTAATACAGATCTTAGTAAATGTGGTAAATCTCTGCTGATTTATATCCAATCATGTGCAAGCAAAAATGCTGTTTTTTTTTTATTTCCTTGCACTTGAGTGGATATTCTTTACAAAGTGAAGCTTCATCACATTCACTAGACCCTGGGTAATATACATGCAATTGCTCCTACAAAGTGCACAGTCTATTTGCCTTTAATAAATCAACCCCAAAAGTATTTCAAGGTGTAAACCAGGTTTTTTCAACCGGGGTGCTGCAAAGGGTCCCCTGGGGTGCCGCGGTAAAATGACAAAGACCTGTACAGTCTGACCACAAAAGGGTTACTGTGTTAAGTTCTGTGTACAGAGAGGAGGGACAGCACATCCTGTTCCTCCTCCAGGATCTCTCTCCTTCTTTGCTGTTATCTGTATTTTGCCAGCAAAAGTGAAAGCTGCGTAAGCCGCCCATCCGCGTCCTACCAACCAATGATGTCATTGGTTGCTAAGACAAGGTCAGGCAGCTTGTACTGCTTTGATTTTTGAAAGCAAAATACAGATAATAGCATAGAGGGGGAAAGAGCCCAGAGGAGGAACGGGATGTGCTCTACCTCCTCTCAGTACACAGAACTTAACACAGTGGGGTTGGTTTACTAAGATCCCTAAGCGGGCGGGCGTGTCCGCTAAGAGTTATCCGCTTGCTCAGTGTGGGATCTGTCCACAGATCCCAGCTGAGCAGGCAGATGTCAGGTCCATGTCCACTTTGCTATGCAGAGCAGACACAGACACAGTCCCCCTTTCCTCTATGGGGTAATCAGAAAAGCACCTGTCTGTTTCCATTCGACGCCACCCGATCTGCCGGACGGATGGGGAATAGGACCCCACCATCCATCTGTTTTTGGTGTACATGATCGGGTGGCAATAGCTGTCAGCAGACATGTGTCCGCTGACATCCGCTGCTCCATAGAAGAGACTAGAGAGTCAGATCAGATCCGTTTGAAAAAATTAAAAAAAGGGGCCTTGAACTGGAGAGGGCAAAATCTAGTGCAGCTCTGCATAGAAACCAATCAGCTTCTGTTTTTTTTTTTGTCAAAGCCTAGTTGAACAAGCTCAAGTTAGAAGCTGATTGGCTACCATGCATAGCTGCACCAGATTTTGCACTCCAATTTTAGTAAATCAACCCCAGTAACCCTTTTATGGGCAGACTGTATACAGGGCTTTGTTTCATTTGGCTGTAGCAAGGGCTAAGAGGGGGTATTGTAAGGGGGGGTTGTGCTAGAAGGGGGGATTTAGGAATGGGTATTTGTGCTATTGGGGGAGGTGTTAGGAGGAGGGATTAGTGCTATGACGGGGACTTTGTACTAGACAAGGGATTTTTTTGGGGGGTGGTTGTGCTAGCAGGGGGGATGAGGGATTTACAACCTACTGACCACCTAACTCTGCCTTACAAACTACATTTTAGGGCTTTTTCACACCAGGTGCAGTGCATTAAAACATGTGAAATTGCATTTTTCCTGCACCACACAAAAATGCATTGCCGGTTGCAGTTGTTTATGGGTGTCATTAACTCCTAATGGCATCCCAACGCATCCACCAATTGCATGTTTGTTTGCGCCCACTAAAACTCATGATACCGTAGTGCCATATAATTTGGTGGGGCTCAATTTAAAAATCATGGCAGCACCTTTTTTTGCGTGCTTTAGGAGCATAGAGCAGACTAATAAAAAACAAAACACGTAAAAAGGTGCTCGGGCTTGGACGCACCTCCTTGTGTGAATGAGCCTTCAGAATGGTGTATCCCCGGGGTTGTGCACAATTCTAAAGGGAATCTTGACTACAAACAGGTTGAAAAACACTGGTGTACACAAATACAAAGAATTCTAAGGAGAATATTTATGTAGCAATGAATGAAATATTCACAGAAAATTCACTGCACATGCACTAGGAAGTTTTACCTGCCACTAATGTTTGGTTATTGTCACATTCACTTCTTTATAAATATAACCGGTCCCTGAATAAAGTAAAGTAACTACTATAAATATATAAAAAAACACACACACATGCAATACCTTCTAAAAAAAAAAGAGTAGAAACAAATGTCACCTCCTAACCAGCTCAATAAGCCTAAGTTTCTGCTTCAGCAAATATTTACTGACAACAAAATTGGCTGTAATTTTGTGCCACAATCAGTTTTGCAGAAATTCCTCTTCCCTATTAGCGAACTGCTCAATGTTTGAGCCAGCAGCAACCTTTTCAATGTGTTTGCACTATATCCATTTAAATCATCAAAGTGATGGCAATGTTATTTTTGCTGTGATGGGGCAACGTGGGAAGAAAAAAAAAAAAAGGACTGGCTCAGCAATACTAATACTGTACATTGAGCCAGGTGCCTTGATGTGGACATGACCTAGGCATCATTCTTTTAATACGTGTGGCTGGGACACTATTACTTTTTTTTGCATGTGTCTCTACCTCAGCTCCCATGCCAGACATCTCGAGCAGCTCGGATCCTCTGTTTACATCTATGCAGTTGACGTGAGTATTTATAGGGATGTCCATTCTGTCCCTTACATTCATTACTTACCCCTATTTTTTAGCTACAATATTATTCCATATGGTTATGTCTCTTTATAGATCACCATTGCATTCGCTCCTGAACAGTTGGTATACCCCAACAAAATGTGTCGGGTCTACATACTGTGTTTCCCCGAAAATAAGACCTACCCCGGAAATAAGACCTAGCGTTATTTTCCAGGAGGGCTGCAGTATAAGCCCTACCCCAAAAATAAGCCCTAGTTTAAAATGCTTGTAAGATCCTATAATTCACTCTATTACAGTAGTATACAATGTACAATGTGTGTGTTTCTGTAATATAATTGCGGGGAAGAGAGCTCTGGCGGGTCACAGAAGCGCAGAGCGGCGCTATAACGAAAGTATTTGGCACAATTATATTACAGAAACACACACATTGTACATTATATACTACTGTAATAGAACTGGATTATAGGATTTTACAAGCATTTTAACTCAGTTCACACTCGGGATTCCCATCAGGCAGGGAGAGAGAGGAGGAGAGAAGACAGCACATTACATGGATCGACCTACCCTGAAAATAAGCCTTACCGTGTCTTTTGTTGCCAAAATTAATATAAGACCCAGGCTTATTTTCGGAGAAACGTGGTAGATGCATGATGTCCAGATGGTTTTATATGTCTTTTACATTGTTCCACTCAAGACTTTTAAATACCACCCAGCCCTTCCAGTGGCCAATGTTGTGTAGGACTTGTCACATCCCATGATATGCCAAAGCACCATGACGTCAACATGTATATGTGGAATTTAGCACGCCTTGCGTTTATGCGATTTTGTGTTTGTACGTTTTTGTCATTGAGTATTCTGTATATGATCTCACAAGGTGCAGTGAAATCTTTGCAATGACTGCTTTTTGGTATACATCTCTCATTTAAAGTCCAAAACCTTCCTTTTTGTTGGATATTATGTAATAAACCCATATAAGTAATATTGTGCTCTATATCCCATGTGCTTACTCTATATAGTGATTGGCCTCATTCAAAGTCCCCATGACCAAAATTCTCCTTCTTTCTGTCCAAATTTGGGATGGAGGCCAATTACTGATGGTGCCACGGACCACATCTTTTTTTTTCTTACTATTACTTTCTTTACACAGCAGCCTTACATTGAACACAACGCTTGTCATGCTCTCATCTACATTTCAAACCATTCTGATGATCTGATAACCATTCAGGATAGTCACCAAGGTGTGTCTGCAGTAGTTTAGCAGTTTTCCAGTTCACAGAGCTGAAATGAGATACTGACAATCTGAAAGTATCCTTGAGGCTGTCTCCCATCTCTCTCTATTTCTCACTCTTCCTCTCTGATACCAAGATCCTTTCACAGTTTACATTTCTTCTTGGCTTTGTTTTGTTATGCAGATTTTCAGATGTTTTCAGTGAGTTGCTACAAGATTTGCAACTGAATGCTGCTGCAAATGAAAACATCAGGGTGCTGCACCGCATCCCGAAAAGGAAATGTTAAGGTTGGGTGATTCACAACATAACTACCTCCTCCATTTCAATACTGTGAAGAGGAGAAAAGGAGATCAGAAGAAACATCTTCCTGTTTTACTGACAATGGTTTCACAGCCCTAGGTCATATAGTGTTCAACTCAGATCATAGGTTACCAGTGAACACCAGGCATTGCCCATCACATAGACCAATTCATCCATCCTTCATTTTTTTATGTCTGTTCCATGAACACTAATTCGATGTCTCATATGTTAGTGACATATACAATTGGAATAGGCAGACAGAATTGAAATGATGCAGTATGGAAACAAATACAGCATTAGAAAGAAAGATTATAAAAAGTTTCAACAGATCAAATATTTTAGTGATTTTGGTGTATTGTCAGACACTATTTTCCCATGTTTTCTTCTTAATGTATTAACAATTATTCACTTATTAACATCCCTATCAAGGTTTTTTAGGTGACCTAAGGTATTTAAAGTGGAAGTAAACCCTCCCCTCATTTTCAGGCAAGGAAGCTGCCATCTTGGCCTCTGTTTAATCTTCAACTGCCATGATGCTGCACATGTGATCAGTTATTACACCAGCCATTGGACGGTGTGACAGTTTGGTTGAGAGCACAGCCAATGTGACAGTTAGCATCTCCGGCATGCCGGGAATGTAACTGTTTTTTGAAACTATTAAATCGTTGGGTTTACTTCCGCTTTAATTGCTAGAGATATAAATTACAAGCTGTTTAGCTAATCTACACAAAAGTAAATGTTTTATGGTAATAGATGACAACATCTGCTTAAAGACAGGAAATAGGAGAGCGAACGTGGGTTTACTGTCTATTATTATTATTATTATTATTAATGTAGCGCCCATCCCAATTTATGGGACGCTATATGTGCAAATTTAGGGGCAGTCTGAACCAGTAGTTGGGCTCAGACCAATTATAGTTCAAATTGTTTGCTCTGCTCTGGGTGTGATACTGCCCGGCAGTGTTATTCTCCTTTGCCTGCAGGTAGCACTGTCACCGCCGGCACAGGTTTGATCACAGGGGTATCACAGCACCTTGGGTGTCTTCTCTCGGCAGCTATGCAGTGGGTGTGGTCTACCCGCTGTGCATGCTGGGAGAGGGTACAAAAGGGGCAGACGCCATTTGGCGTGAGGCGATTCCAGGGGGACCCCAAGGATTTCGGGGGACCTCTGGTCCAGTGAGCGCGTCTTGTGGCCCTAATGGCATGGGATGTGTGTGTTTGGTCTCGGGCACCTTTAGCCTGGGGCTCTGCTTCTGAATAGTAAGCCCACCTCTCCTATTGAGGGCCTACGCTTCAGAGAAGGATCCCAGGCTGCCCGGTTGAAGGGGGCCCATCTTTAGGGAAGGAGTTCCAGGGGAATATCAGTCCCGGCGGAGATAGCGACGGTACTGCTTTCTCGGGGAGAGGCCTAGAGGCCTACCTAAAGGGGGATCCATCATCTCTGACATCCGGGCTCCACTCCGGTTGCTAGGACCGCTCTCAAAGGTACTATCCGGGTGAGCAATACCCACTCAGGCTTGAGTGACGACAAAAGTGTTCTCTAAGTGTTGCGTGCCTGAACCTTCCCCTACTCTGTCGTTTCTACTCTCTCTCTTCCAAGTTTTACCTCAAGAAAATAATAAAACCTTGCTGCTTAGGTTTTACACCTGTGTGGACATTGGCTTTATTACAAAGGGACTTTCGTCTAGACAACGGAGACCAAGGATCCACTCTGGAGAGGTAACTCGCTGCAAGGCCTAAAAAAATCTAACACCACTCGCCTCTCCATGCATGGAGTTGGATACCGGGCAAGTAGCAGGTGTGCCTTACTGCAAATGGATAAAGCGGAAGGGTCTGTGTGCTACATTAATAATAATAATATACACGATTTTTACAGCTCCAACAGTTTTAGCAGCACTTTAGAAAATAATTGGAGATGGTACGGTTTGATTACAATTTGAAACAAGAGGATTAGGAGGGCTTTGCTTATGGGAGCTTACAATCGAAAAGAGAGCGGCAAACGGTACAAAATATAATAACTGTGAGGGATCACCTGATGGAGAAAGTAGAAGTACAGATTTTAAGTGGACACGAGATAGGCTCCAATGAAAAAATTTTTTTAATATATATGGGGTGTTAATGGTACCACACCAGAAAAGGTAAATTGTTTAAAATATAATAAATGTATTTAAGTTTTACAAAAATTGTTAAAATAAATTGGCATAAATATCACAATACATGATTACTAGCTAGTAACAACTCAAATGAGGTGAGCTAATCACACCATAGACCCCTATTTCCAACATATAGTAAATCGGGAGCCCCCAATGTAACAGTGGAAATAATGGAAAAGACTTCAAGGAATGTCTAACGTCCAAATATCAAATTGTAGTTGTTAAAGGGGTGGTGGAGTTCAGCTCAACATCATGCTCGACATGTTTTGCATATTGATATGCTTCTTCGGGAGCTTGGGATTAAATTGCTACAATCTACAATAAAATAAACATAATGTCATTAAGCATATTTAAAACGTTACAATGTATACATATTCATTGACAATGATAGCATACACAATAACACTGGGTACTTACAAAAACACATTACAGACCATGTGGAAGAGGGGCGCCAGGTCAGACACCAACAACCCCAATCCAAGAGGTGGATATGGGGACGCACCTAGGGGATACAGTACACAGACGATAAGGGGTACACTGAATGGGGGTATACAAAAGTGCATAAGTTGCATCAAAGGCAACACTTACTTAGATAGATGATAATTCTTCTTAAGGAATGGAGCCCATTTATAGTCTCTTTTCTGTTATAGTGGCATATATTTTCCTAAGGACAATGAAAAAGGCTACTATAAAAATACCTTTGAAGGTCGAGATTTACCAGGCTTTGCATATTTTTTTATATATGTCTATTGGTGGTCTGTGTGTCAGCCATCTGGGTACTCATACAGAGATACTCATACAGACTGGGATAGGGATTTTTAGAGAATGAAAGAAACTCTGAAGAAGTTGCCTATAATAACCAATCTGAATTCTTTCCATAAAGTTAAAGTACATTTTTCTTTTAATAAATCGGCCCTTATGCATTGATTACAATGATATGCTCACTCTTTTAAAAGCAAAAATCCCTGTTTTTTCTTTAAAAGAGTCTGAGCTCTTTAATTAAAAAAAAAAAAACACCAATTCCATTGCACTGTTTTTTACAGGATACTATAAAAACGCTGAATAACAAATATTCTGTTTGTTTTGAATGTCTCTTAATAACAAATCATGCTCTAATGGTTGGGTTTACTGGTAAAAGTGATGTTACAAGTTTCTTCTTATGCTTTTTTATATCCCTAAAACAAGTGCTAATAGGATTGGAATGTTAAAATTAGCACATACAATTTCCCATTTTCATCTGGCGTTTGTGACCTTAGACCCCAAATTGTACCATTTTGATTCAAAACCCCCGCTGTGTTTCTATTTGTAGAAACTCAATCAGGAAAGTGATTGAAGGAAGTCAGGAGAACGTTCAACTGCCAACCATCTATCATCCATCCACTTTAAAAGTGAACAAGAGGGCTACCCCTAGAGCTAAGGCATGTCAAAGAGAAAGCCATGGCAAGATCTATGAGCTCAGCTATTATTAGCATGACACAGTCCTGGCAAGAAAATACAAAAGGTGAAGATGGATGTATAATGTCATATTCCGGAATTAATAATAACATGAATGTCTAATCAATAACAATTAGACCTACAAAGAACTCTCTATAATAGACAAACTAGGGCACCTGTCAATTAGAAATAGCTGAAATTAGTGTGACACAAAAGGAGACCTATGTAAGATTGACATAGTTTAATTCCACAGAGACTAGCCTCTATTTAAACCAATTATTTCACTTATATTTATTGCATACTTGTGCTTCTATAGTGACTATGAAATTAGGTAAATACAGCAGTGTATAATGCTTATATAGGGTATAAAATAAAGTGGAATGTGTACTGTAGTAGTTTTATTATGATTTACATAATTTTATTTCTGAGAAAGTAGCTAAAGCTATTATTTTCTAGTGCTGGATTGATTAGTGAGGTGTTAGGTGAACACCTGCTGAGTCTTTATTGCTATCTCTGTCCCAGTTAGGAAGATTTAAGCCTAGTACACACGGGCCAAATGTCAGGCAGCATTCGGCTTGTGTGTACTGGAGTCGATCTGACAGAAGCCGGACGTTCAGCTGGCTTCTGTAGAAGGGGTATGGACGAAAAAGGTTTGTTGATAGGCTTCGGATTAGCGCTCTCAGCCAATGGCTGAGAGCGTTGACCAGAGTGTTCTGGCAGAACACAATAGAACAGCTGGGGAGATCGCTGTACTGACATTGGATAGTTAGTACAGCGACTCCTCTGGAATGTCAGTTTTTTTTTTCGTTCACCCCTCCTGGGTTGAACGAAAAAAAAAAAATTCTAGTGTGTGTAAGAGGCTTTACCCTTTCTGTTGGTCTTGGCAACCACTTTTATCAGGACTGAAAGTGAGAGAAAATCTAAAATTTAAGTTGTCACTGAACAAAAGTAGAGGAGAAATTTTACAGCGACAACTGATCGATGGGGAATTTTCTTTGGATAACCTTCCTATTGTGTTTACAGGACAGAAAACGAAATCTTGCATATGCATATGATCATCAAAAAGTAATGTATATTTGATATCAGGCACACAGTACATGTACATCAACCAAATAAGCTTTGACTGGTGTTGCACATTAAACCTTAAAAATATTATTAAGCGTGCATAAGCTTGGGCTTCAACAGACTTTGAACCACTGACACAAGAGAAGTATGCCTGAGCAATTTAATAGGTATGAGTTTGACGGTCTTCCAACAGTGGCATGACAAATGTGTACTATTAAATATGGATTCTAGACAGACGTAAAAAAATACAAGTTTGCAGCTGTGTAATAACTGTAATCATTATACATAATCAAGTGTATTTAAATTGCAAGCACCTGAATTTGAACAGTTATTAGCCTGTTGCAGAGGTCCTTGCGTAACAGAGCCATAGAGAGGAATGGGTCATAGATGACCTGGCCTCAAAGAGATGCCCTGGGGGAAGTGGGTTGATTATACTGGCCATGAGTCTGAGGACATGAAAAGGGGTTTGTGTGATTCCGCGCTAAAGGAAAAGTACTGAACGGATTACTACCACCTGGGTGGAGTATAGATATGAATTGGGAAGCGCCACACCTACACTGCTTCCCAAATCAGTCTGAGGACATGAAGCAGCAAAAAAAGTACTGTGTGGGAAATCTCTGGACTTTTACTTCTATTTACAAGATTAAAAGAATTTAATCAAATAATTTGCTATTTGGAAGGGGACACCATTTGAGAATGGACATGGTAGATATTGGGCAGCCTGATCCATAACAGCAAGCCATCAGTCTGCATTACAAAATCAACATCAAAATACAATCTTGGTATGAAATGACCAGTATCAGAATGCACTATGCATCTTATAATGTCTGGGTATAGCAGCAATATTCATTTATGGTACTTCTCTTGTTCATGGTAAAGCCCTAAAAGCATTTCTAGTGGGCTAAAGAACATCAGCCTGGGCCATCAGTGGCTCCAAATAACATTACCTTATACATTGAATTCAACTCTTGCTGCCATCCATATCTTTGCTACCACTCGTTACTGCATTACAGACCTTTGGATTATTCCTTGACTACGCTTCCACTTGACCCCAACCTGCAACCACTTGTTACCGATCTTTGGCTTGTTTACTGACTACACTTCTGCTTGATCCCTACCTGCTATTCTGCTACTGGACCCTGGCTTGCTCACCTCCTGGTGGGGTGATCCTGAAGACTGCGACCTGGTACTAACATACAGCAAAATCTTTCTACACCATCGGGAGCTCTGGTTAGTGCTTAGACCCTGCACCTTGAATAAGCCTGAGTCATCCACCAGGGTGACATGCTTGTATACTTATTTTGTTGGTCAGTGGGAGCTTCTTTACTGCTATAGCTACAGGTCGCTGAGCCTGACCCCTGACTGTGGCAACTGGAGTACCTTTGTGAAGTCACTACTCCATTGTGTACCAGTTGTTATCAGGGATAAAAGTGACATATTAGTCCATGCTGTTCCCGGCGCGCCTCAGGGTGGAAAGGGACGGCCGGGTGTTTTTCTTTGAAGATCCGGCTGATGTTATTGCCTGGCTTGAGCGTCCGGACCCCTCCAGACGTGCAGCTGAATAAGTGGTCCCCCACCGTGTATCCCGTACCCTGCAACCCTCCTGCATAAAGTCCCCGGCGGTGTCTCCTCTACCTGGATTGTTCGGTATGTGCCCTCTCCCCTGCCCCCCCTCTATACGGCCCCTTCCTTGGATGTTTTGCTCAGGACCCCTTTAGAAAGCCGGCTCTCCCCCCTCTCCACTCTAAAATTATTCTTCCCCTCCTATGGCGAATTGGTCCCACTCATCCTTTTGTCTGATGGTCTACATTCCTCATCCTCACTATTGATAGGGACTTATACTTGGAGCACCTATGGTCCTACATTTTTTGACTGTTCTTTGCAGCGATTAGTCGCCCCCTCAGCAATGACGATAATTCTTGTGTCGGAAAGATCCAGGTGGGTCTGCATCTCTGGACAGCCATCCCCCAAGTCTGGGGATGGTTGTGGTCAGCCATCTGTTATTGGCTAGTGACTCCCCTGGATCTGTGGTCCCAGGCTTCTCAAACGCCTTCAACATCTTGTGGCCCTTTTTGTTACTTCGGCACTTATCTAGTTGCTCCTTTAAGTTTTGTTTTGGGTGATACCTGCACCAGTTGGGGTGGGTGCAGGGTGGGGTGGGGGTGGGTTTAGTTTGTATGGGTTTTCTACATGGCAATACATGTATATTTTTGAGGACTTTATATTTTTACTGGATGCGACACCTTCATATTTTTTATTTACAATGTACCACTATATGTATACAGCTTGACAGGTTGGATATGTTATACACTGTGTGCTTGAGTTGGGTGGGCTGGACTGCCCTTGGCACATTACTTATCCCCCAGTTTCTTAGATGGCCACACTAAAGCTACTTACCTGAAATGTCCGGGGACTGGGGGATAAGGTAAAAAGGTCCGCGGTATTCGCACTTCTCAAAAAACAAAGAGCTGACATAATAGTGCTGGTGGAGAAGCGTGTGGACGGGCGGCTTCAGATGGCGCTCCGGCGGCCCTGGGTGGGGTGGGCATACCATTCGACCTACTCTACCCAGGCTTGCGGGGTTTCGGTATTGGTCGCCAAGGCGGTCGGTCCACTTTGTGTTGTGTGATGTGCATTCTGATCCACAGGGCCGCTACGTGTTCCTTTCAGTTAAAATTTATGGTGAACCATTCCTGCTTCTGGCTATATATATCCCCCCACCATTTAATTCTGTTATTATTTCTGAAGGTCTGTTGTTTATGTCTCGCCATCCTTCGACGCAGGTGATCTGACTGGGGGACTTCAACGCTACCCTGAATCCTAGCCTTGATAGGCCTCAGCCAGCACCGCCGGGTGGCACTGCCCCGAAGAGCTCCAGGCTCTCCAGACTTATCTCTGCCTTTAGCCTCATTGACACCTGGCGGTATAAGTTCCCCCAAGCCAGAGCTTACTCATGCTTTTCGGCTTCCCATAAAACCATGTCCCATATTGACTTGATTCTTGTATCTACTTGTATCTACTGTACTTGCACCCCGCTTACTAGAAGCGGGGTTCTCCCCTAGGCTACTTTTGGATCATAGTCCGTACTGGGTCACTTTATCAATGCCACTGGATAAACCTCCGCCCTCTTGGAGATTGAACCCGTTTTGGCTATCTCTGTTGTCGGAAGATGAAGAACTTACCTGTGCCTGGACTGATTTTTTTGCAGATAACGATACGTCTGCTCCTCCAGATGTGGTCTGGGAAACGTTTAAGTTACATGCCCGTATGGTTCTATCCGCTCGCATTAATAGATTTAAGGCAGATTCAGCGGCTGCATTGGACAGGGCTCTGTCTGATCTGTCGGCCACTGAAAGATCCTTTATAGCTGACCCCTCCCCGGTGCATGCTGACCTTCTTAAACTTCAGTCCAGGGTGGTAGACCAGCTCCAATATGAGGCTGCCAGACGTAAATAGTTTTTTGCTAAACAGAAGTTGTTCGAACAGGGAGAAAAAACGGGTAAACTTTTAGCTTACATGGTTCAGAGTGAAGATAGGCCCCCAACTGTTATTTCACTCACTGACCCACAAACGGTATCTAACCGATTCCGAGATTGTTTCAGCCAACTATACACATCCCAGTCGTCCGGCACAGAAGACCAGTTGACAGAATTACTTGCAGGAATTGACTTCCCGAAACTGACGGATAAACAGTTAGTCACCCTAGAGTCACCCCTCACCTCAGATGAAGTGGTTGCGGCAATTGCCAGCTTCCACAACTCTAAAGCCCCAGGTTCCGACGGTCTGCCTATTGAATTTTACTCACAATACAGTGAAATCCTTGTTCCTAGGCTCCTTGCGCTATATAACTACCTCTTTGAGACTGCTGTCCTCCCCCCCTCTATGAGAGAGGCTACCATAGTGCTTATACCTAAACCGGGCAAGGACCTGGGTTTGCCAGAGTCATATAGGCCTATATCTCTCCTGCAGGTTGACATAAAAATCCTCGCAAAAATCTTGGCTCTACGCTTGAACCAAGTGATTCTGAGTCTCATTCATACAGACCAGGCCGGCTTTATGCCAGGCCGCAACACTTCGTTCAACCTTAGAAGGCTTTATATCAATCTGCAGGCGGTGCATACGGAGGTTGGCTCTCGGGTGGTGGTGGCCTTGGTCACAGCCAAGGCCTTCGACTCAGTGGAGTGGAGGTACTTGTGGGGCTGTCTGCGGGGGTTCGGCTTTGGTCCGAGCTTCATCAGATGGGTCCAGATCCTATACCAAGCCCTGAGGGGCAAGGTTGTTGCCAATGGTTGGATGTCTACTTTATTCGACCTGACCAGGGGCACTAGACAAGGGTGTCCTTTGTCCCCCTTGCTATATGCTCTAGCAGCTGAGCCTTTGGCAATCTCCATTAGGAATGACCCCAGGATACGTGGCCTTGGCTTGGGATCCCTGGTAGAAAAAATTTGTTTATATGCGGACGACGCGTTACTTTATTTAGCAGACTCCGACACTTCCTTACATACTGCGTTACAGACTATAGAACGTTTTTGGTCTTTTTCTGGCCTCAAAATAAACTGGGATAAGTCCCAAATCTTGCCCATTGACAGTCCCCCCCCCTGCCCTGCAGGATCACCTATAGGTACAGCGGGTCAGCCTGATTAGGTACTTGGGAGTCTCTGTATCCAGGTCTCCAGCCAACTATATTGCCCTGAATATAGAACCCCTGTTTACTTTACTGAAGTCCAAAATTCAGGTGTGGGCCAGACTACCCTTGGGAGTATGGGGCCGGGTGAGCTGTCATTTGCAATAGGTGAGGATTGTGGCGTGGGTCTTCATGTTGGTGGATCATCACTCTTGAGTGATGATTGATCCATATCACTGAATGAAAATGCATGATGTTAAATGTACATTATGGGGCATTTTTTTAATAAGATACCTTTTCTCTGTGTTTTTTATTCATTTGTCAATTTTAATTATGAATGAGTAATAAGGTCCGCTAAGTACCCCATACTCATTCACGTAGGGGGCCTAGATATCTGAGGGGCCCCTTATTTTAAAGGCTCCCAACCACAGATCCTCACATTTACAGGGCCAGGGATGTGGAATAAGTCCCATCCTGTGGGGAACTCACACGTTTTTGTGAGCGTTTCCCTTTCAAAATCCATACAGGTACTCTATCTAAGACAGGGGCTTGGGATATATTTATAAGAGGACCTTGTGCAGGTTCTTGTGTGTGTGTGTGTAGTACCTCCTAAAATTTCACACAAGACATCATAGAAAAATTATTTTATTAGAAAAAAAACCCAACCCACAAAGTAAGTCCAACACCAGTCATGTCATCCAGTGATGAAGATCCATCATCAGTCACAACAAGAAAATCCCTGATGTTTTTTTACCAAAAGCCTGCAAAGTGGCCTTGAAAAAGGTCATACAAATGATAAGATTCAGTTATAATAGATTTTAATGGGATCTGAGTGCTCTGTTTAAGGTTTGCAGATGTTTTCAAGTGTTCAAGGAACATTCAACGAGCCAAACTTTACTCAGTTCGTTCATCACTAACAGGCACTAACTCTTGCTGAAAGAGATTAACAGTGGGATCCTGGTGGTGACTAAATTTACTCTTTCAAAAATGTATATCTTGATAGAAAATTTTTATGAAATATTAATGAAAAATATGAATGGTTACAACAATATTGATTTGTTTGCAATTTATATGGCAAGTAATTACAATCTACATTTAGTACAACTAATGCCGCGTACACATGTTCGGAATTTCCGATGGAAAAAGTCAGGCGGAATTTTTTCATCGGATATTCCGAACGTTTGTATGCCCCATCGGACTTTTTCCTTTGAAAATTCTGACGGACTTAGAAAGAGAACATGTTCTCTTTTTTTCCGACGGAAAAAAATTCTATCGGAATTTCCATTAGTCTGGATGCAATTCCAACGGACTAAAAACCATGCATGCTTAGAATAAAGTCGACGGATGCTCGGAAGCATTGAACTTCATTTTACACTTTTTGTCGTCGTGTTGTACGTCACCGCAATCTTGACGGTTGGAATTTGGTGTGACAGTGTGTATGCAAGACAGCTTGAACAGAATTTAGTCGGAAAAACCTGTCGGAGTTTATTCCGACGGAAAATCCGACCGTGTGTACGAGGCATAACTGTTCAAAATGAAACCTCTGAGATTAAATACATTTCCAGTGTATGTAGGACAGCTTACAAAGTTAAAAGATTCCCAAATAGCACCACTATATGAATTCCTTTATTGTCCATGCCATTTTGTCATGGGAGCAGCTGCTACAATTAGTGCCTTGCCTTCCTTTTGTCTAACATATGTATACACTGTTGTATTACAGTTGTCAGAAAATCTGTGTTGCCATAATGTCTAAAAAATGTTTTTATCTATTTTAAAAGTCTTCAAAAGTGTGAGTGCCTTTCAAAAGTTAGAGATGGAAAAAAAGGAAAATATGTTTAGAATGTGTTACAGTAAAACTTTTTACAGATTGTTGGAAAACATTTGGTGACTGTAGATGCTACTTAATGTAGAGTGATCAACATAGAAGAAGCAACTTTATATGGAAACATACAGGTGTGAACAAACTGGTAACTTTTTATGACTTGTGTTGATGTTTGCAACATTTCATCTTTCCAATCAAATAAAATCTCTGCCTCTGTTGGCATGAGATAATCTTTTATGAAAAAAAAAACTACTTTGCACTTAGTGTAAAAAGTGAGTATAGTTTAACTACTTGCTTACTGGGCACTTAAACCCCCTTCGTACCCAGACCAATTTTCAGCTTTCAGCGCTGACGCACTTTGAATGACAATTGCGCGGTCATACAACGCTGTACCCAAATTATATTTTTACCCTTTTTTTCCCAAAAATAGAGCTTTCTTTTGGTGGTATTTGATCACCTCTGCGTTTTTTGTTTTTTTTTGCACTATAAACAAAAAAAGACAGAAAATTTTGAAAAAAACACAATATATTTTTACTTTTTGTTATAATAATATCCCAATTTTTTTTTTCAAAAATTTTTTTTTTTTTCTCAGTTAAGGCCGATGCGTATTCTTCCACATATTTTTGGTAAAAAAAATTGCAATAAGCATATAGTGATTGGTTTGCACAAAAGTTATAGCGCCTACAAAATAGGGGATAGATTTATGACATTTTTATTATATATTTTTTTTTTACTAGTAATGGCGGTTATCTGCGATTTTTGTCAGGCCTGCGATATTGCTGCGGACATATCGGACACCTTTGACACTATTTTGGGACCATTCACATTCATACAGCGAACAGTGCTATAAATATGCATTGATTACTGTATAAATGTGACTGGCAGGGAAGGGGTTAACACTAGGGGGCGATCAAGGGGTTAAATATGTTCCCTGGGAGTGATTCTAACTGTGTGGGGGAGGGGACTGACTGGAGGAGGTGACCGATCTGTATCCCTATGTACAAGGGACACAGCATCGGTCTCCTCTCTCCCTGACAGGACGTGGATCTCTGTGTTTACACACAGAGATCCACGTCCTGCCTCTGTAACAGCCGATCGCGTGTACCCGGCAGACATCGCGGCCGCCAGGCACGCGCATCGGCAACACGTGACACGGCGGGCACAGCTGTTCCCCGCCGCGCGCCCTCGGCGCGCAGGGGGAATGAAAACAGCAGGACGTCCAGGGACGTCCACCCGGCACTTGAGAGCCGTGCTGCAGACGTCTTTCGTCTATAGCACGGGTCTCAAGTGGTTAAACCAATACAAATAAATAACACAAGGTAGGACACTGCACACTATACAGTGTGAGGATACCACACACAAGTAAAATATTGTGACAAATAAAGTGACATTTATGACAAGAAGGTAAAAAAAACTTTAGCCTTTAGAACCTTATGATAGCAGGAGGGCCATGCAAAGCTCTTCACTATGTCCCTGTTGTGAGCTGTCCATCCAAAACTGATGCTTGGCTTATCTATAAAACATTTAATTTATTCACAAACAACTATTAACTTTTACCAGCTCAAGATATGAAAACCATGCCTTGTATTTTGTAGGGCTTGGGGAGAAGTGACAAAGTACAGCTGAATAAGTGAGTTTAGCCAAAAAAGATATTTCATGCTAAAGGTAACAACAGATCTGTTAATGTCATGGGCTTCCCAATCATGTGATTAATGTGATCGCTGTCACAGAGATCCCATGAATGAAAGCCCATGCTAACCACTCCTGATTGTTATTTTGGCATCAGGAATAACAGAAAACAGTGATGCATATATGTGATAAAAAAATGAACCTCCGTGCTGCCAGATACACTATAATGTCAAAAGTATGGAGACGTCTGCTTTTACATGCACATGAACTTTAATGGCATCCCAGTCCTAGTCTGTAGGGTTCAATATTGAGCTGGCCCACCCTTTGCAGCTGTAACAGCTTCAACTCTTCTGGGAAGGCTGTCCACAAGGTTTGCGAATGTGTCTTTGGAAATGTTTGACCATTTGTGAGGTTAGGCAATGATGTGGACAAGAAGGCCTGGCTCACAGTCTCTGTTCTAATCTATCCTAAAGGTGTTCTATCAGGTTGAGGTAAGGACTCTGTGCAGGCCAGTAATGTCCCCCCACCACAAACTTGCTCATTCATGTCTTTATGGACCTTGCGCAGTCATGTTGGAACAGGAAGGGGCCATCCCCAAACTGTTCGCACAAGGTTGGGAGCAGGAAATTGTCCAAAATGTCCTGGTATGCTGACGCATTAAGAGTTCCCTTCACTGGAACTAAGGGGCGAAGCCCAACCCCTGAAAAACAACCTGCATCATAATCCCCCCTCACCAAATGATTTGGACCAGTGCACAAAGCAAGGTTCATAAAGACATGGATAATTAATTTTGATTGCAACTTGGTAATAATACCCTCCCTGGCCAAGGCATTGTATTCTGACAGCAAGACTAAGAGCTTTATATACAGTATATATATACATGCACATGAACTTTAATGGCATCCCAGTCTTAGTCCGTAGGGTTCAATATTGAGTTGCACAAACAAGGTCCATAAAGACACGGATGAGCATGTTTGGGATGGAGGAACTTGACAGAGTCCTGACCTCAACCCAATAGAACACCTTTGGGATGAATTAGAGTGGAGATTGTGAGCCAGGCCTTCTCATTCAACATCAGTGCCTGAGTTTACAAATGTGCTTCTGGAAGAACGGTCAAACATTCCCATAGACACACTCTTAAACCTGGTGGACAGCCTTCCCAGAAGAGTTGAAGCTGTTATAGCTGCAACGGGTGGGCCAACTCAATATTGAACCCTATGGACTAAGACTGGGATGCCATTAAAGTTCATGTGCGTGTAAAGGCAGGTGTCCCAATACTTTTGACAATATAGTGTATGTGACAACATGAAATAAGGCCCAACTCCATGCTGCCAGATAGATGTGTACATTCAGTGATAAGGGGTTAAATACCTTAACGTGCACCAGATTTAAAAATAAAAACATGGATCATAACTGCCAATTTAGCATATTGGGGCACAAAGCATAAAGAAAGTAAAATACAGCAATATATATATATATATATATATATATATATATATATATATATATAATGTATGTATGTATATTTATGTATATATATATATATATTTCAAGACATAATCACACCTTAATTTGAGGGATAAACATAACTGTCGTGTTAGAGATAGAGGTTTCTGTGAAGAGGACTGGAAATTGGGAAATAATTAGTAGTGTCTTGAGAGCAGTAAAAATTGCGGTTAACCACTGTAATTAATGGACTTCTGAGCATAAGCTACTTCACATTCACTACTGCTTCGAACAAGAGCCCATCTGAGCGCTAACCACACATTCATGACTCTTTTGAAAGTATAATCTCCTAAATAATAGGTATTATATTCCATGAAAAACATGGTCATTGACAATAAAAGTATAGAACACAGTTAATTATGAAACATTATGCATTGTACTAAACACAGAGGTTAGCCAAATGATTAATCAAATTGATAAAGTAAGCTGTTATGAAATCATATCCCTGCGCTCTAACATGAGCATTTTTTACAGAATAATTAGAATGAACTTTTTAGAAAATGTACAAGAAATTCACCATCCACAATACACATAACTAAGACAACAAAAGACACAGGGGTGTCTCTTCTTAGGGAGTTACAATTACAGTAAATGGTACTGTAGTAATTGTAGACTTGTTAGCTCCTGGTTGACAGTTTGATGAATGTGTTTAAATTTCAGACCAGAAAGACATGATCTATCACAGATTGAGAATTTGTCCCTCACACCCCTCAGTGAGGGACAATGGCTCAGAACCTGGGTATCGCTCCTTGGTGGGAGCTTTAGCAGCAGATGACAGATCTAGTAATGTGACTGGTGCACAAAGAACTGTATTCAGTGTGTCACAGTTTGTGTGCTTTTGTGCATTACAAACTCAAAAGACAAGACAGATGACTGAGAAAAAAATGTTTTCATACATTTCCTAAAGAGAACCTGTCACCAACTTAAAAAGTGCAGGAAAAGGGACAGAAAAATCAAGTGTTTCAGTTGGTTACTTGCAGTGTGTTTCCTGTCCATAAATTATCATTTATGCTCATGCAATGTGCCTTTAAAATTTTGCTACACCAGGAGCATCAATTTACTAGCACAGACTTCTCTCTCCTTGCACATCACATCCCTCTCCTCTTCTAGGAGCACCTAATTACTGTCGATTAACTTGTTTACAACCAGCCTGTTGGAAAACATTCTCTTGATCGGTGCAGTCAGCTATAGCTGGTGGACTTGATCAGTGTATTCTGAGTCTGGGAAGTCTCCCCGTTATCAGAATACAATAGCTCAGACGGAGAGATTCCCTTATCCAGTGGCGGTCTGTCCATTAAGGGCGCACGGGCGCCGCCCTCCCTGTCACGCCACCCCCTATATGGTTATTGTATAGATTTATGCATAGCATTAATATACACATGGCCTGCCGCAGCCACCCCATATTCATGCGTCTGGCCCCTTTCAGGACGCCGGGTGCGTAACTTACAGCGGCAGGGGTGTTTCTTTGAAGTACCTGATTTGAGCCATAGGCTCTAATAGGCTTCAAAATAGGGTGCACTCGGAGCACAGAGCATTGTACTCAGAACCCACCCAGATGTGTTAGAAAAGCAAATGAATATTCACTTTTCTAACACTGAATCTCCTCTCTGCCAATCAGGAAGCGTGGGTCTGTTACCCGTTTCCCGGTTGGCTGAAAGGTCAGGCGATCCTATTGAATGCCTAGGAGGATGGGAGGAGAGGCACGATGGAAGCCACCGTAAGAGGACACAGGAGATGTTGCCAGATGCCCACCGCAGCCTGTCCCCCTGCCCGATGTGCCTGCAGATCCCTGCCGCAGATGGGGTAAGTGCTGGTGGACCAACAGACAGCGGGGGGTGGTTGTTTTCTGCCCCCCAAACAAAAACTCACCAGCTGCCACTGCCCCCATCCACACTGAATGTGTGGATGAGAGAATCAAGTAATTTTCTTTTGTTTAACATTATGGTTGAACGAAAAAAGAATTACTCATGTATGGCCAGTCTTACTTTCTTTTCTCCATCAAATTCTCCGAAGTCTCAGCGCTATATATTCAAATGTTCACAAGTACTTCAGGAAAAAAGACATGATTCAAAGCAGACACTTTAACATAATATGGGTAATTATATGACCGTAGTAAAGATATGAGATAGTAAGTTTCTTTGGGGACAGAGATTGATGTCAGTGGTTAAATGTTCACTGCAGAACATATTGACATTACAAATAATTGCAGTCTTTCAAAGCTCTTGTAAACCCATAGATGAGCCCATATGGCTTATCCCCAAATCCAAGCCTGGTTGTATGTGTTAATAAAGATTTTTTCTTGGAAAATAGCCACTGCATATTCAAGTCATACAGTAATGAAAGTAGGACTTTCTAGGAATACAAGACCACAGCACTGTTTATGAGTTGTACATGTAGAGGTCATCAACAGATTAAAACTGCCTTTGGCACTGTGCACTTTTCCTTTTAATTGTTACCATGCTTTGTGCTTGACAGCACACAGTAAAATTAAAGTTCCAGATTACTTTTTTTCCAGTATAAACTGTTGTTAACACCTTTAATTTTTAGCAATCTGTTCCAAATCTACACATTTTCACACCAAATATTTCAAGATAACTTTACACCCAGGATAATATTTATATACAGTATTTTACTCGAACCATTTTGTGTAATTATAATGATAACGTTATTCCATATTTAATATATGGCCATTTTACATAAAATAATTATTATGCAACATATAACCTCTATTAGCAGAGTAAACAACTTTTGCTTGTTTTTGATTTAGAAATGTACTTTCAAACTACTGTACATGCAGTGCTATGCAGTGACACAATGGGGTCGATTTACTAAAAGAGCACATTGTGTTCTGCAAAGTGAATTTGCACTTAGTGAATGAGGTGAAATTAAGTGAAAATGGCAAAGAATACCCAATCATGTGCAAGGAAAAAAAAATAAGAATTTGATTTTGTTCACACCTGATTGGATTCAGTCGGCACAGTTTCACCTTATTCACTAAGCTAAGCAAAAATACATTTTGCAACCCAAACATGCTTTGCTCCTTTATTAGATCAACCTCTACATATTCTATTATAATGAAAACTGAGACATATGGGTTGATTTACTAAAACCGGAGAGTGCAAAATCTGGTGGAGCTTTGCGTAGAAACCTAGCAGCTTCCAGTTTTTTCGGTCAAAGCTTAATTGAACAAGCTGAAGTTAGAAGCTGATTGGCTACCATGCAGAGCTGCACCAGATTTTGTACTCTCCAGTAGACATGTGCGATTCGTTTCGTACAAATCGAAAATTCGTACGAGTTTCCGAAAATTCGTACATTCGAAAGCATCCGAAATACGAATTTCTATTCTTACGAATTTTATACGAAATACGAAATTTCGTTGACAAATTTTGTTTCGGGAGTGGGAGACTGCTCAGACTGGTACTGGTAGTCGATGGGAGATTCAGAATTGGACAAAATAAGAATGTTTGTTAATATCGTTTTATTATTGTCATAATAATTACGAATATTCGTTATGATGAAGTTAAAAACCCAGGAAGTCAGCACAGCACAGGGATGATGGGAGCCCCTCATAATGAGCACAGCAGGGGTACAGCCCCAGGAGGAAGTCAGCACAGCACAGGGATGGTGGTAGCCCCTCATAATGAGCACAGCACAGGGATGGTGGGAGTCCCTCATAATGAGCACAGCAGGGGTACAGCCCCAGGAGGAAGTCAGCACAGCACAGGGATGATGGGAGCCCCTCATAATGAGCACAGCAGGGGTACAGCCCCAGGAGGAAGTCAGCACAGCACAGGGATAATGGGAGCCCCTCATAATGAGCACAGCACAGGGATGGTGGGAGTCCCTCATAATGAGCACAGCAGGGGTACAGCCCCAGGAGGAAGTCAGCACAGCACAGGGATGGTGGGAGCCCTTCATAATGAGCACAGCACAGGGATGGTGGGAGTCCCTCATAATGAGCACAGCAGGCGTACAGCCCCAGGAGGAAGTCAGCACAGCACAGGGATGATGGGAGCCCCTCATAATGAGCACAGCAGGGGTACAGCCCCAGGAGGAAGTCAGCACAGCACAGGGATGGTGGGAGCCCCTCATAATGAGCACAGCACAGGGATGGTGGGAGTCCCTCATAATGAGCACAGCAGGGGTACAGCCCCAGGAGGAAGTCAGCACAGCACAGGAATGGTGGGAGCCCCTCATAATGAGCACAGCACAGGGATGGTGGGAGTCCCTCATAATGAGCACAGCAGGGGTACAGCCCCAGGAGGAAGTCAGCACAGCACAGGGATGGTGGGAGCCCCTCATAACGAATGTTCTTAATTGTTACGAAAAGTTAACAAACCTAACGAACTTTTGTATTTTGGACAAATTCAAATTAAATTTCGGACA